>JAWHQI010000230.1:1657500-3040000 GCA_033032865.1 Dactylorhiza incarnata | reverse complement strand
TAGGAGACGGCAAAGGAGGCGGTGGCCGAAGGCCACCAGCGGGCAGTTGCAAAGTACTCGCCGGAGCTTATCGCAAAGGAATTTGCGGCGGTGGAGGTTGACTGCTCGCCAGAGGGCCCTCGTGCTCGCTCACTGGAGGTCGCGAGGTCTCATCCTCGAGAGGCCTCCAACCAGCAGGCGCCAGAGGAGAGCAATCGAGGATCCGCACCGAACGACCCATTGACGAACCCGTCCGGGTTTCCGACGGGACCATCGACGATGATCGCAGAGGGAGGACGTCTAGATGCTCGCCCGGAGCTCTAGTAGTTGGCAGATCTGCGAGTGGAGAAAAGAGCGTCAAAACCTCGCCAACAACATCAGGATAGCGACAAGTCTAGCAGGATGATGAAGTGTCTTCTACCTCGCAATGGATCGGGGTCAGGGTGAATCTGGGTCTGGGACTCAGTAGTGCTCGCCCCCGGGGCGACCTTGGACGCAGAAGGCTCGGAAGCTGGTTGCTCACCCGCATCGAATAGGCCCAAATCGTCGAGCACCTGTCAAGTGCTCGCGGAAGCCCCCTGTTGATCGGTGGGAGGATTGGCGACATCCTCCGCAGGAGCAGACTGCTGTTTCTTCTTTTTCTTTTTAGCGAGCTTCTTCTTCCTCTTGGAGGCGAGGAAGTCGTGTCGAGCTCGTCCTGTTCGCGGGGTAAGTTTGCGAGGAGGTATCAGTAGGCCCAGAAGTGTGACCATATCCTCGACAGCCTCTTCAGCAGCAGTGTGCGACATCTTAAGCGAGTTCAGAAAGGCGGTCCAATAAAAGACCTCCCCTCTATATATAGAAACCCAGAAACTAGCCATACAGATGCCGAGTAGACCCGATACTCGCCCAGAGCAGCTCGTCGAATAAGGGTTGGATGATTCTTTCCAAGCTACTTCGTTGCTCGCAAAGAGCAGGGATTGTGTATAACCCATATTCTCCGAGGGTAGGACCCGATTCAAGCCACGCAGGAAAAAGATCAAAGTCAAAGGTCAACACAGAGGACATGAGTCAAAAACTGAAGACAGCCCAATAAGCAGAGGCAGCAGAAGGCCTGCACGAGTATAAGCGAGCATGTGCGAGCAAGCCCCTTACACTCGCCAAGGTGGGCGACCATATGAGATGTGCGCCGAAGCCAGACGAGATTTCCCTCAATGTCGCATAGTCGCGAGGCTGGGCTGGGCTATAAATAGCCCCCTTCCCTTTGATTTTCCTAATCCTAGGACCTCAGAGGTACTAGGATTGACACATTTGGCTGAGCTTTCGGAACCCCTTTTTCGAAGACTTGGCCCCCTGAGTTCTTGACCGTCATTCTCGATCGTCGTCCTAGATACTCGCTAGTTGGTGCCTTCCTCGTACCCTGCTCGGCCATCTTTGGTTGTGGAGGAGAAGTCTCTTTTGAGCTTTTGGGTACGTGGGGGACCTCCCTGCCGCAACACATGGGATCCTGTTGTCCACGTTCTAGTCCCTTCATCGTTGTCAGTCAAGTCATCTAGTCGAACTGCTGGACGAGTAACCTCTGACTGAATTGATCTGAATTTTGAAGCCTAGGCTTTTCCTAGCTTCAACAATCTCTTTTATATTTGGTGTGCCAATAGTATGATGGTGTGCTTTTAACGTTTTAACTTTGCTGTTCGTCCACGGTGATCTTCCCCGGGAACGCATTTATTGCCGATAAGGTCCTCGCCGAGGAGGGCAACCTATGAACTAAGGATGGCAGCGGCGGTCGCCAAGAGCGGCGCATTCATCTTCTCGGCCTCAGTTTTATCTGCTAGCCAACGAATGCTTGCTCCTTCTCATTCCAATTTCCTTTCTCTCGTTACCGGTAACAAGGCCGGCCTCTTTCGCTACGCTTCCATATTTACCCCGTCTCTCTCCCTCTCCTCTTCGTCACGTGCGGTGGATCCTGAAAAACCTTCTTCCGCCATAGTGATGGCAGAACCTGCAGACGAGGCTCCAAGCCCTCAGCCGGCGGACGCCGTGAGGGAAGCGGCTGACGCCCTTGACATCCGCGTGGGTCGAATCATTAGGGCGTGGAGGCATCCTGAGGCCGATTCCCTTTACGTGGAGGAGGTGGACGTGGGCGAGGCTGAGCCCCGTACAATTTGCAGCGGCCTCGTTAATTATGTTCCCCTTGATAACCTTCAGGTCCAATACCATCACTGGTACCATATTACTGATTTCAAGTAGAATGTAGGAAGGAAAACAGTGATACGTTTTACCTTCTCTTGACGAACAAATGAGTTTCTCACTGTAATGAACTATGAAAGCAAGAATTAGAGCAGCCCATGAGATCTTCCATAACAATATTTATGAATATGAGTGGGGAGTTCTTGAAGAAAAAAATTTGCTGAGTACTAAGGAATACTGTTAAGTTGTCATAAAATGTCACTGTTATTACGCTGATGCTATTAGATTTCGACATTGTAATTAAAAATGTGTTTGGTTGATTATTATTGTATTTAGGGTCCGTTCGGATCGCAGGTTTTGGTTTTGAATAATTGGAATTCAGTAAAACCAAAAACCAACAGGTTTTAGTTTTCCAGAATTCCAATTATGCTGTTCGGCTGCAGACAGGTTTTGAGCTGCAGGAATTGGAATTGGGCAATTCTGATGTTCGGCTGCAGGATGGAATTCATCCACAGGAATTACATGAATTTTAAAAATCTAACTAAAGGTGAACAAGCTGAAGACTAAATAACAACAAAAAATGTTATATAACCACAAGAATCACAGATACATTGTCCATAGAATGTTCAAATTAAATGCAATAAATAAAAAAGAGGATTCATAACTTGGAGACATATCAAATCTAACAATAGAACAAACAAAAATAATCATGTCATCATCATGTCATCATAATTCATAGAATTGGAGGTGAAGCCACGTCGTCCTGAACTGAACCGGTAGAGCCATGAACGTGTCAAACTTTAGTTGACTACCACCTAAAAAATCCATTGCCTTCAACAATTCGAGCTCCTGCAGATCCGGTAGCTCAGCAAGCGCCTGATATATTTGAGCAGAACTGGTAACATGTGGGGCTTCCTTGCCTTTGGCAATTGTGTTCGCGGCGTACTCCATACTGTCTGCCATTTTACTTATAATTGGTGGGATTGTTTCCTTGTGTTGACCATTCCTGAAGATGATACCGTGTAGACCGATATGGTGCAAGGAAACCTGGACCGTTGGTGTACCCAGCATCCACTAGATAATACTTACCTATTTCATCAACATATAAATAAAGGCATGAAATAGAATGCGTATCGGTAGAAGAATGTTAGTAAGAAAAATAGAGGCTTACCAATTGGCACCTCAAATCTATCTGTCCTTTCAAGTGCGTCGCGCAATACTCTTGAATCTGACGATGAGCCTTCCCAACCAGGCAGAACGTACAGAAATTTCATTTGGTTGTCACAAACGCCTAATACATTAGTAGTTATCGCCTGCTTTCGATTTCTATATCTTCCGTGATCACTGGTGGGCACAGTAACATGGATATGTGTACCGTCTAACGCACCAACGCAATCGTCAAACCATCTCCATCTACGGGTAGATCTTGTTTCAGGCAGCTTGATGTATTCTCTCGATAGCTTCAACATTCCCCTGAGCACAATATTGAAGTGTCTACTAATAGTATCCGTGGAACGGATATACGTAACGCCGACATCGCGAAACTTCTTGTTGTGCGCAATAATGTATAGGAATAGACCAACGGCTTCTTTCACGGACACGTATTTGCTTTCATGCACTAATCCTCTGCTCGATAATACTTGACATAACTCGCCAAATGGTTGTTTACCCATACGCAACAAATTGAAGCAGTTCACTTCTGGACCCTCATATATTCGTCTAAGTAGTGAAGAACGTAGGACAGTGTTCATGTCATGGTCTACGGGTTCCATTGGTATGTATTCTAGTGCGGCCCATGCACCAGCAAGTGCTGTGACATACCCGCATTTCAGAATATTTTCATTTATTATTTTTTCTCTCAAATCGTCTGGATCCATCTAAAAACACAGTGAAAATAAAAAATAAGGACTAGCGAGTATGTGATACAAGTTGCGTAAGTTAATGTTAAACTTCATCATGCATGGTGCTTCCTACATTGAAGAAAAGTTGATTATATGGCATTGTTATGAATATTAAAACACAGTGAAAATAAAAAATAAGGACTATCGAGTATGTGATACATGGTAAATATAGATCTTAACATGGTAAATATATAAATACAAAAAAAATTAGTGGCAGCCTATACATTTATTTATTTCATCATGTGTGTCTATATATATATATATATATAGATATATCATCCATTTTGTGTTTTTTGTAAACTGATAGAAAAAAAAGCTGCTCCAGCAAAGGGGAAGAGGCACAGGGCCATGGATGACATCAGAGAAAGCATCGATGAGTTAAAGTAATACAAGGAAAGCATTTTCAAAGGACCTCGCAGCAGATCCAATTAGCCCAAAGCCTTCATATTTTCTTCTGCTAAGAAACGGCGAAGAAAATTTCTGAATCTGAGATGGCTCGTCGGGGAGAAAGCCACGTTATGCTAATAAAGTGCAGCAATGATTCGGAGAACTCACCACCGGCGAAGAAATGGCTCGTCAGGGAGAAAGCCGCGGTAGATAGCTCGCTGGAGGGAGTTGTAGAAGATGGCTCGTCGAGGGGTCGTCGCCTTTGGCAGGAGAGGGCTCGAAACAGGGGAAGAAATGGAAATTTGACCACAGGCGAAACAGGGGAAGATATGGAACCTGCGAATGTGCAGGAGAGGCGGAGCAGAAAAACAGGAAAAAAACAGGGAAAGAGATGTTTTTTGACCGCTAGCTAAAACTAAAACCTACGGTTTTGGTGAAAACCAAAATCAAGAGTAATTCTGTCCATCCAAACACCTAAATTGATTTACTTATTTTCAAAACCAAAAATAAAAACCATTTCCGTCGATCCGAACGGACCCTTAGTGTTTTCAAGTTTATAACTTTTGGGTTTAGTGCCATCTTTATGCACACCTATGATAAGAATATTTTGCTCACTTATAAATATATGAGTGACAATGCACGAGGAATTCCCCTGTGAGGTCGCGACAATACTATTACTTCATTTGATATCTTCATTGCAGAGTGTTTGTGATACCACTAGGGATTTCGAAGCGCACTTCCGGTCTCGAAGGAGGCCGGCCGGTAGCAAGAGAGGAAGGGGGATGAGAAGCTTGAGAGAAGAGGTTAGGGTTTGAGAGAGAAGGAAGAGGGATCAGCCCCCACAATAAAATTACTTGATCCAAAAGATAGTTCTCACAACATACATGACCCCCTTATGTAGAAGGAAGGCCCCACCACATAACAAAATAAACCCAAGCTGAAAAAAGACCAAACAACATAAGCGATACACTATAAAGAACCGGCCGGCCTATGCCATAGCCGGACCGGGCTCGGGCCGTTCGGTTGGCGCCTCCGGTTCGCTTCCCGCCACGTGCGCGCGCGCCCTCCTCGAGTAGACTTGCCACGGCGGCTCCTCCGGTTGCAAGTCAGTAACAATACCCCCGTCTGAAAAATTTGCCTTGTCCTCAAGGCAATAATCCGGAAACTGGCGCCTGAAGTCGTCCCGCAGAAGTCAAGTCGCCGAGCTGAGGGGTCGGTCGCGCCATGCGACGCGAATCTCGTCTGGAAAAGGATCCCTTGGAGTATGATGGCGCCGATCCACGATCGAGGCCGGGTACATCGGTGGGGAGTTGGAGTGCTCGATGTCTGCTGGGATGTGATCGGTAACGGGGTGGTCGCCGATGACTCGACGGAGCTGAGAAACGTGGAAAACAGGATGGATCCGGCTCTGGTCTGGTAGGCGCAGGCGATAGGCCACGGCGCCGATGCGGCTGAGAATCTCAAAGGGCCCATAAAAACGTGGGGCCAGCTTGGGGCAGGTGCGGCGGGCGACGGTCAGCTGGCGGTAGGGGTGAAGCTTGATGAAAACTCGTTCGCCCCACCTGGAAGGAAAGGTCCCGGCGCTTCCGGTTGGCAAATGAGATCATCTTTCCCTGCGCCCGTCGAAGGTGGTGCTTCAGGCTATCCAAAATGACATCGCGATCATGAAGATGGTCGGCCAGGCTGGCCACGGGGCATTCGCCCGGAAGATGTCGTAGTATCGACGGAGGGGGGCGACCATAAACTGTTTCGAACGGCGAGGTGTTGGCCGAATGATGGTACGAGGTGTTGTAAGAATACTCCGCCCAGCAGAGCCACTTCGCCCATGAGCCGGGCCTCTCACCAATGAAGCATCGGAGGTAAGTCTCCAGGCAACGGTTGAGCACTTCGGACTGACCGTCCGACTGTGGGTGGTATGCGGTGCTCATCCGAAGCCGGGTGCCCTGAAGTCGGAAAAGAGACGTCCAGAAACTGCTGAGGAAAAGCGGGTCCCGGTCACTCACAATGGAGCGAGGAAATCCGTGAAGGCGGACGATCTCAGAGATGAAACTATCGGCCACTGTCGCTGTCGTATAGGGGTGGCGCAGTGGAATGAAATGGCCATACTTCGTCAACCGGTCAACGACCACGAGAATGCAGTCAAATCCGTTCGACCGCGGTAGCCGTGTGATAAAATCCATAGTTATGTCCTCCCAGACACGCTCGGGGATCGGCAGAGGCTGCAGCAGGCCGCTCGGGAACAATGTCTCGTACTTGGCCTTCTGGCAAGGTAGACAGACCGCCACGTAGGCCTTCACTTGGCGCAGCATGTGGGGCCAGTATAAGGAGGCGGCTAACCGCCGGTAGGTCCGAAACGCGCCCGCGTGACCGCCCGAGGGTGTCGAATGAAACTCTGCGAGAAGGAGCGGGATACGGGCCGAAGAAGCTGAGAGAACAAGGCGGCCCCGATGAAATAGCCGTCTCCCGATCAAGGAGTAAGGTGGCCGGGCCGCGGGGTCGGCGAGCAAGGCCGTGCGGATCGCATGCAGGTGTGGGTCGGCCTCCGCCTCCTGCTGTAAGATGGTGGCGTCCTCCCAAACCGGACGTGAAATGGCGGCTAACTCCGAAGCCTGAGGGTGACGTGACAGCGCATCCGCCGCGCGGTTGGTCTTGCCTGACCGGAACTCGATCGTAAAATCATATCCCAGAAGCTTGGCTACCCACAACTGCTGTGTCGGCGTAGCGATCTTCTGCTGCAGCAGATACCGGAGGCTGTGATGATCCGTGCGGACGATGAAGGGCCGGCCTAACAGGTACGGCCGCCAATGCTGCACGACCAACACCAAGGCCATCAGCTCGTTCTCGTACGCCGACCGGCTGCGTACGACCGACGAGAAGGCGCGGCTAAAATAAGCTACCGGGCGGCCGGCCTGCATCAGGACGGCGCCGACGCCGGAGCCGGAGGCGTCGCATTCCACGATGAACGGTTGCCGGAAATCCGGCATGGCCAAAACCGGTCCACGGATCAAGGATGACTGCAAGGCGGCGAAGGCGGCCATTGCGGCCGGCGGCCACGAGAAGGGACCATCGGCAGGGGCCTTCAGCAGCTGAGTGAGAGGGCGGGCCACCCCCGCGTAATCCTGGATAAAACGCCGGTAGTAGCCGGTAAGGCCGAGGAAGGCCCGCACATCGCGGACAGAAGTGGGAGTCGGCCACCGGGTCACCGCCTCAATCTTGTCCGCATCCATGACGACGCCCTGGGCGGAGATCGTGTGGCCCAGATAGCTCACCGTCATGGCCCCAAAGGTACACTTCTTCCGGTTGAGGGTAAAGTGATGACGGCGCAGAGTAGTAAAGGTTTCCCGAACATGGTGGAGGTGGTCCTGCCAAGAATTACTGAAAACAAGAATGTCATCAAAGAAAACCAGAACGTGCTTACGCAGGACCGGGCGGAAGATGTCATTCATGGAAGCCTGGAATGTAGCGGGGGTGTTGGTGAGCCCGAACGGCATCACCAAAAACTCGAAGTGTCCGTCGTGGGTCCGAAAAGCCGTCTTCGGGACATCTTCCTGTCGGACCCGGATCTGGTGATAGCCGGCGCGGAGATCGAGTTTGGTGAAGAAAACGGCGCCATGTAACTCGTCCAGCAGCTCCTGGATGACCGGGATCGGGTACTTGTCCGGTACCGTCACCTTATTCAGCTCCCTGTAATCCACGCAGAAGCGCCAGCTTCCGTCCTTCTTGCGAACAAGGAGCACCGGGCTGGAGAAAGGGCTCGCACTGGGCCGAATCAGGCCTCCCAATAGCATCTCACGAACCAACCGCTCGATCTCATCCTTCTGCGTGTGCCCGTAGCGGTAAGGACGGACGGAAACCGCTGTGGCACCGGGCTGGAGGACGATGGCGTGGTCGGTCGGTCGCGCGGGGGGAAGGCCGGGTAGCGGCGTAAAGAGCGTCGGAAAATTATCAAGGAGCGCCGTCATGTCGGCCGGGAGTCCGTCGGCCGATGACGGGGGAGCGGGTTGCACCGTCCACAACCACGCCGAGAAGTCGATGTCGGTGACGCGGGTCATGGCGCGGAAAGAAATGGGTGAGCGGAGGAGCGTCGAATCGCCCACCAAGCGGCAGGGCTGGCCCTGGTAGAGAAAAGACATGGTCATGGACGCCCAGTTGACGCGGACGCTGCCCAGAGTCTGCAACCACGCGACCCCCAAGATGGCGTCAAGGCCCCCCATCTCGAAGAGGTAGAAGTCCGCGGTGACCGTGCACGGGCCCAGGGACAGGGTAACCCCCGTGCACTGGACTAAGGTGGGGCGGCGGCGACCGTCTCCCAGACAGACGGAGAAGTCGGGGGAAGGATCGGCCGGTAAGCCCAGGTCTCGTGCGAGGGAAGCCGACATGAAATTGTGGCTCGCCCCACTGTCAATCATCACAATGATGGGCCGGTCGTGGAGCACCCCGGACAACTTCATTGTTCGTGGCCCCGTAAGGCCGCCCACTGAGTAAAAGGGGAGCTCCAGGACGTTGAGCGGCGCGGTCTCCGGTTCTCCGGCAAAAGGATCCGGTGGTGCCTCCTCAACCGAAGGATCCTCGAATCCGTCGGGGCTGTCGCCGTCCACGAAAAGGGCATGAAACTCCTTAACGGGACAAACATGCTGCGGGGAGTAGGGCTGGCGGCAACGGAAACAGAGCCCGCGTCGGCGGAGGTCGTGGTAGTCGACGCGTTGCGGGCCCTCTGGAGTCTGGTCGGGGAGGCCTGCCAACACCCGGAGGCGGAAAACGCTGAGCGGGGGCCGACGACGGAGGCGTCCGATAAGTGGATGGGGCGGCTGGCCGAGGGCCGAGGTCCGCCTCGACGGCCCGAACAAGGTCGAGGGCCTCGGACACCGTGCGTGGGTGATGCGTGCGAAGACGGGAGCGGATGTTGGGACGAAGGCCTTGGAGGAAGAATTCGAGGTAATGGTCGGGAGGGAGGCCCGACACTTGAGTGACCAGTGCGACGAACTCGTCTATGTAGGCATCCACCGTGGTGGATTGGCGGGTCGTGCAAAGCCGCTCGATGGCGGAGCCGGCGTAACGAGCGTCGTAGCGGCTCACCATTTCGTGTTCGAATTCCGTTCCCGAAATGGCGGGTTGGATTTGCCGAAGCCAACGGGCCCAATGGAGGGCCGAGCCTTCGAGGCCGACCACGGCCGTGCTAACTTTGTCCGTCGGCGACGTCCCGTTGAGATCGAAGAATTGCTCGGCACGAGCAATCCATCCGAGGGGGTCCGTGCCAGAGAAGGAAGGGATGTCGAGGGCGAGGGCGGAGCGGTCGGCGGTGAAGCGGGGGGGGGGGGCATGCCAAGGACGGAAACGGCCTCCGTGGAATACGCCGGGGTCGGGGCTGGAATTGGGGCCGGGGGAACACGGCCGAAGGTAATGCTGGCAGCGGTCGGCGGCCTGGTGAAGAAATCCGGCCGAACAGGCTCCAGGCGGAACGGGCGGAACGGGACTGCCGTTCGCCTGGCTAGCCCGTTCCGGCGCCCAGGCGGCAATTCGGGCCAGAACTTCCGCCTGGCCGGCCGCCAGGGAAGCCTGGCCGGCCGCGAAGGAAGCTTGGCCGGAAGTGAGCGCCTCCTGGCCGGCGGTGAGGGCCGCGACGGCGGTTTGCAGCGCGGAGAGGTGCGCCTCCTGCGCCGTAATGCGTTCTGCGAAGTCAGCGGGGGCAACGGCGGAGTCGGCGGGGCGGGAGGTAGAACCGCGAGCCATCGAGAGGATTTCCGGCGGCCAAGGGGGCGGGCGGAGCGGCAGGTCGGACCAAATGATACCACTAGGGATTTCGAAGCGCACTTCCGGTCTCGAAGGAGGCCGGCCGGTAGCAAGAGAGGAAGGGGGATGCGAAGCTTGAGAGAAGAGGTTAGGGTTTGGGAGAGAAGGAAGAGGGATCAGCCCCCACAATAAAATTACTTGATCCAAAAGATAGTTCTCACAACATACATGACCCCCTTATATAGAAGGAAGGCCCCACCACATAACAAAATAAACCCAAGCTGAAAAAAGACCAAACAACATAAGCGATACACTATAAAGAACCGGCCGGCCTATGCCATAGCCGGACCGGGCTCGGGCCGTTCGGTTGGCGCCTCCGGTTCGCTTCCCACCACGTGCGCGCGCGCCCTCCTCGAGTAGACTTGCCACGGCGGCTCCTCCGGTTGCAAGTCCGTAACAGTTTGACAGTAGTAGTACTGTCGCTCATGTTACCTACAGGAAACTCGATTGAGCAAGGGTATTGTAACGGCCGCATGGGGGCCATTGCACTATCACTCGTACGTACATATAAACACTTATTACTTACTTTCTCGCAGAAGTTATTTAGTGCAATAGGTAAAAAATGTTGGCGAAACACTCTTGATCTAAAGTTCAAGCTCCACTTTGCTGTCTTTGTTAA
Source organism: Dactylorhiza incarnata (assembly GCA_033032865.1). Taxonomy (NCBI): domain Eukaryota; kingdom Viridiplantae; phylum Streptophyta; class Magnoliopsida; order Asparagales; family Orchidaceae; genus Dactylorhiza; species Dactylorhiza incarnata. Next base: position 3,029,155 of record JAWHQI010000230.1, on the reverse strand, counting down.
AATATCAATTTGATATATTTGTTAAAACATTTTTTAAATAAGTAATTAAGTTTAAAAAAAATATTCAACTACTGCGATTAATTTGATGGTGTAATGATAAACTTCATCTTAAAACTATAATATATAGTACAAGTGTATGAATGCTTTTCTTATATTGGTTGCCCTTCAATATTCACCTATTTCTTATTGTGTAATTCCTTGATCAATGGAAGTTGACATATATTATCATATATTTATGCTTTATCTTAGTGGCTAAAATAGTTTTTTCATATCTAAGAGTTTATAATTTAACTTGCTAGAGTTTTCAGGGAACAATTCGTATGGTCCTGTGTTGATTGATTCCTAGCTCAATCAAATTATCCATTTGTGGATAAAGTAGCCACAGCGGAGAAAAATGTACAAGACAAATCAAAGGGAGGAGCTATTGATGTCACAAATCATTAAGCAGCCAACGATGTGGATGGAGAAACAACCTGTGTCATGAAGAAGAGCGGATGCTTAACTCGATTTGCAAACGTGTATTTGGTGTGAGGGCTGGGCGTCTTGAAGAATGAGAGGTGCGAAGAGAGCCAAACGAGCAAAGTGTAGGATGAGATCCCATGGAACATAACTTGAGATTAAACAGGTCAAATCTTTTGGATCCTAATTTGTTTGTTGATGATTCTAGCACAATATTACTGAAGAACACAGTAATGGACTTGGAATAAATTGAAGTGGAGAAGAAGTACATCATTTCTATCGAAAAATATGCACTGATTACAAACTTTCAAGTGTTTTTCTTTCCCTTTCTTGGATTTGTAAAAGGGATTGACGAAATGATCATCTAGCTATTGTTTCTTAGCTAGTTACTCTAAAGATGACACATCTCTTTCTTTGAAGAATGAAGTGTCCTTTTAACATGCAACATTTTTTTTCTTTGCAGACCTTTGTATTTGTCTAGCGAGTGGGTTGCTTCAATATTTTCTATGAGTGCTTATAGTGTTATTCATACCGAGTGCTTCTTGATAAGTGATTTTTAAATAGTATTTTTAGCACATCTCAACTCTAATTATTCCATGTCTAGACCCTAAATTTCATTATAATTATGCGATATTACATACATTTCTCTATTTCTGATACATGCAATGTTGCAAATGTCGGATGTCGGGGACACGTCGATGTGAGTTTTTATGTCGGTTTTAATAAGTTGGGGGATATATTGAAGATATTTCATATATTGGGTTTCAATATTTTAATATTTATATGCATGATTATATATACACATAATTATTTTTTAAGTTTCTATAAATTGATTTATTAACAATTCAATATTTATTGTAATTCTAAATGTTCCAAAGTAGTATAAATATTTTATGTTACACAAGTAATAACGGTATAAAGAGGGGAAGAAAGCCAGAAGAAGCAGGAAGTCGTCTATGACGATCGAAGATAAGAACCCCAGTCCAAAATCCAAAGGCCCAACATAATCGACGCCAACGATGTACGACCGCAGGGAAGAAAGCCATATAAAGCAGGAAAAGAGTCGAGAACTCGGGCACAAAACAACCCAGCTCTTGACTTAATTTCAGTTTGTTGTCTATTAAATCATATACACAATCAATTTTCTTATAAAAAATCAAATGATATACCGTCGAGATATATTAACCTATATATCGGTCGATAGCTGATATATCAGCCAATATATTCCAAGGATATTTTGCAAAAATATATCAGAAACTTGTCGTTTTGTCCATAAACCTTTATATCGTCCATGTTTGGTCAATATCCGCAACACTAAATATATGGGCAATCTAGGAGCTAAAGGAGGTGAATTCCATGCATAAAGCAAACTACAACAACAACAACACTCAAACCTTTATCACACTATAGTGGGGCCAGCTATATGGATCCTTTGCCTCCATTGTCCCCTATCTTTAGTCATAATCTCACTAATGCCTAAGTACATCACGTCTTTCCTTATAGTTTCATTCCAAGTCTTTATTGTTTTACCCCTCTCCCGTTTAACATTCCTAGTGACTAAACTCTCGCAATGCCTAACAAGTGCCTCTAATGGTCTCCTTTGTACGTGTCCGAACCATCTTAGTCGAGCTTCTCATATCTTCTCTACAATTAGTGTCATGCATAATGGAGACTATTTGGAGAAATTCACACATTCTGTACAAGCTGCTCGATCGTGCATATCACTGAGCTCGATCGTGCGCCCCCCGAGTATCCTTATAATTTTCCACTAATTTCCCGTACTGTAGCTTTCATGCCGCACACAATCGTGCACTTCATCGGGCACGGTCGTGCGCCCTTTACTTTTGTTTTCCCTTGAAATTTGTACAACAACAACAATACTCAAGCCTTTATCCCACCATAGTGGGGTCGGCTATATGGATCCTTTGTCTCCATTGCGCCCTATCTTTAATCATAGTCTCACTAATGCCTAAGTACATCATGTTTTTTCCTTATAGTTTCATTCCGAGTCTTTTTTGGTTTACCCATTCCCCGTTTAACATGTCTAGTAACAACACTCACAACGCCTAACAGGTGCCTCTAATGGTCTCCTATGTACATGTTCGAACCATCTTAAACGAGCTTATCGTATCTTCTCTACAATTGGCATCACTCCTGTCTTATCCCTGATACATTCATTCCTAATTTTATCCAGTCTCGTGTTACCACACATCCACCTAAGCATTCTCATCTCCGCAACTTCCATTTTTTGCTCATGTACATCATTCACTGCCCAACACTCAGAACCGTAGAGCATTGCTGGCCTAATTGCAGTGCGGTAAAACTTGCCTTTAAGTTTTAATGGTACTTTACGATCACATAAGATCCCAGACGCGCCTCTCCAGTTCAACCAACCTACTTGGATTCTATGTATCACACCTTTATCTACTCCTCCATCTTTTTGAATTATCGATCCCAGATATTTAAAGCACTCACTGCGGGGAATATCTTGGTCACCCAATTTAATGACGGAGTCATCCGACTTTCTTGCACTACTAAATTTAAGCTCTATATACTCCGTCTTTGTACTGCTCAACCTAAAACCCTTCTTTTCTAAAGTGTCTCGCCAAGATTCAAGTTTCGCGTTTACACCTCGCGCGTCTTATTGACCAAAACAATATCATCTGCAAATAATAAACACCAAGGTATTGCTTGTTGGATATGTCCGGTGAGCTCATCTAAGATAAGGTAAAAAGATAAAGGCTTAAAGCTGACCCTTGATGTAAGCCAACAACGACAGGAAATTCATGTGTTAATCCTCCAGATGTCCTCACCCTGGTCACTGAATTTGTATACATACCTTTGATTACGTCAATGTATGATACATTTACACCTTTCTTTTCTAAGACTCTCCGCAAGATCTCTCTTGGAACCCTATCATAAGCCTTCTCCAGATCGATGAACAACATATGCAATTTTTTTGTCTTTCCCGATAGTTGTCAATGATTCTCCTCAAGAGATGTATAGCTTCCATGGTTGACCTCCCTGACATGAATTCAAATTGATTCTCTGAGATGTTAGTCTCTCGTCTTACTCTTCTCTCAATTACTCATTCCCATAGTTTCATAGTATGACTCATTAATTTAATTCCCCTATAATTGACACAATTTTGTATATCTCCTTTGTTCTTATATTGAAGTACCAAAATACTTTCTCTTAATTGACCTGACATCTTCTTTGTCTTCAGTATCTTATTAAAGAAACTTGTAAGCCATAAAATTCATTCCCTCCCTAAGCATTTCCATACTTCAATATGTATATCGTCTGACCGAACCGCCTTTCCATTTTTCATCTTCTTCAGAGCGTCATTATCTCTGATGCTTGAATTTTACGATAAAAAGTTATGTTTATATACTCCTCCGATTTACTTAACTCTTCCAAGTTCAGTTCATTGTCTTTTCTTTTATTGTATAGTTGATAAAAGTATCTTTTCCATCGATCCTTAATAGCCTCCGTCAAAACCGTATCTGTTTCTTCTTTTATGCATTTAACTTGACTTAAATCTTTTATCTTCCTCTCTCTAGCTCGAGCAATTTTATATATAACACACTCTCTATCTTTGGTATCTAGTCGTTTGTAAAATTCTTCATAAGCTTGACTTCTTGCTTTACTTACTGCATTTTTAGCTTCTTTCTTGACGACTTTATACTTTGTCAAGTTTTCATCATTCCTACAAACATATAATGTTTTGTAGCTGACCCTCTGTGCCCTCACTTTGTCTTGCACTTCCTCTTTCCACCACCAAGATTTTTTATGTGAGGGCGCACGATCTTTTGACTCTCCAAGTACGTATTTTCCACTTATCCTTAAATGAGAAGACATAACTTCCCATGTGACACTAGGATCAACATAAGGATCGTCAACTAGTTGTTCTATAACTGTTGCCTTGAAAACAACCTGTTTTTCCTTCTTCAAGTTCCACCATCAAATTTTTGGCAACACTTTTGTCTTTTTCTTAAGGTTACTATATTTAATTTGCACATTCGACACCACTAACTTATGTTGCGTTGTCAAACTTTCTTCTGGTATGACTTTGCAATCCTTACAAATCTTGTTAATCATTTTGCGAGTCATAAATAGTCAATTTATGACTTATTCTGTCCGCTCTTAAATGTAATAGGTGTTCTTTCCTCTTCATGTAGAACGTATTTATCACAATTAGCTCATGTGCTATGATGAATTCTAGAATGATTCTTATTCTTCATTTCTTTCTCCATACTCAAATCCTTCTTGAACATCTGTATAATCCATATTTTTCTTCCCTACATGTCCATTTAAGTCTCCTCCAATGAAATTGTACTTTAATAGCTTTACTTAATCCTACTTGTGGCGCATAAACACTAATTACATTAATAGTTTCCTTTCCTACGATTAATTTAAGAGCTAAAATTCTATCACCTTTTCTGCTTACCCCAACAACTCCATCCCTCTAAGTTGTATCTACAATAATACGTACTTCATTGCTTGTTTTATTTTTTCTCATGTACCATAATTTAAAACCTGAATTATCTAGAAAGTTAGCTTTCTCACCCACCTATTTAGTCTCTTGCAGACATAAAATATTTATCCTTCTCCTAATCATTGTATCCACTACTTCCATCATTTTTCCGTTAGCGTACCTATATTCCAACTTCCAAACCTAAGTCGATCAAAAATCCTACGATCTACTTTTCTAGGACGCCTAATATGTGAGGGCTCTTGCATATTTAACATCAAGCTTGCAGATGTCGGATGTCGGACTCATGCCGATTTTGGTTTTTTATGTCGGATGTCGGATTATAGGGGATATATCGGGGACATTTCAAAATGTCGGATTTTAATTATATATATATATGTTTTTAATTAGATAGTAATTATTATTTTTAATTAAGGGCAAACTCAAATTCATATGAGATCGAGCAGCATCAGAGAACAGCGGGAGGATACGGGATCAAGCAACAACACCGAGAATAAACCGGGATCGATCGAGCAACAGCAGCGAACAACAGAGAACAACGAGACTTACAGTGCTTGCGGGAGATCGATCGAGCATCAGCAATGCAGCGGGAGACGGGATCAGGATTTTAGGTTTTACGGGTTCGAGAAATGAAGTGAACCGGGAGAAAATAAATGGGGTTTTAGTATTTTTTTGGGTGCTATTAACCATTAATAGGGTGATAATTAAAAATAAATGTTCATAGCTAATGTCGCCGCCATAAGCCGCCATAAACCGACATGTTGGGCCGACATGTCCGACATGTCGGCCGCCATACTGGAAAACGTCATTTTTCTCATCTGTGTCGCTAACGTTGCGATTTCCCCTCAAAAATGACATGTCGGCCGACATGTCGGACATGTCGGCCGACATCTACGAGCTTGTTTAACATTACACCCAAGTTCCCTTGGAGGTGCAACGGTCCTTGCCAAGACGCCGCATTCGGACCATACGACGAGGACTTGCCTATTTATCACTACACCCAAGTCCTGGAGATGTAGCAGTCCTTGCCAAGTCGTCGCATTCGGACCATACGTCGCGTTCCTTATGTGGAACAACCTAGCTTTAGCACTATTTCTCAAAAGATCCGTATTCATAAGGGTGACTAAATTTTACGTTGGCCGTCTACCTAACACAACCCTCACCATTTTCATCCGGGCTTGGGACCGCATCAGCTGGTTTCCCTTGAAATTTGTAGTTTTGGAAAATGATAGTGCGCTCCTTAGCGCACGATCGTGCGCTCCTTTGAGCAGGATCACACATGACCAAATTTAATTGCCAAGAGAAGCGGGTGTTCTTCATTTTACTCGTGCGCCCCTTCGTGTACGACCGCGCGCCTTGCTGCAGGTTTGAAGCATGTCTTGTCCAGGACTGCATACGACCGCGCGTCTCTATGAGCACAAGTGTTCGCCACTTTCCAACACTTCATCATGCACATTCACCTTTTTTCTTTCCAATTTTCATTTCCCACCAATGTTTTCATTTGCTCGCCACGATCGTGGACATGATCGTGCGGCCGTGCGCCACCAAGTTGTTTTGCGTATTTAAGCGGAAGCTTCGCCGATTTTTAGGTATCCCGGGGCTTCGTCCCTAAGCTGCCTTTTTTCTCTGTTCTTGGGTTCTAAGGGGAGAACTCCAAGGACTCCAAAGGTTCTAGAAGATCAAAGGAAGCAAAGGCGAGAACACATAAAGAGAAGATAAATGCATTATGAGTGGTAGTGACAGCCCTCCCTTACCTTGGACGAGGCCACAAGCGAACAGAAGGCCGGATTGATGACCCGTGATCTTTTCCCGACTATCTGAGGAGGAGTCTCTCCTTTCTTCACATTTTCTCTTCGATTTTACTTTGGATATTTGAGGATACGTTTGTGGTTTCTTACATGTTTGTGCTCAAAACTCTCATTTGTTGTAAGCATACACTTTGCTAATGATAATGTATGTTTCTTCTATGAATGATGATGTTTGTTGTAAGCATACACTTTGCTAATGACCATGGTTATGCAGATCTGACTTTGGAGGTGTTCTTCTCCACTTTTTCTATTGACATAAATATGATCAGATAAACATAGAATTTCGAATGATGGGGGAGCATTATACAATGACGCTTGAGCAGTTCTCTCGTATTTAGGACTAATGAGGAGGACTTCGTGAGATCTCCCGCGTTTGCTGAACTTGTCGTTGAATTTCCCATTCATACGCCCCCTGCTTGCCGGCGACTGATACTAATAGTACAACAGAGTTTTAGTCCCGCAAGGCCAAAGATACTTCTATTCTACGTTCTGAGCTCTGTGTACTGTAACACTTGATCAATCACACCATCACGGACTGAGCACTGAGCAACAATGTGGTGGGCCGCCAGGATCTTCGTTATCTTTACAGCATGGCCGAGCAGGTTCCTTTGCTCATGGGTCTTATGGTCGCCCAATTTCTCCTACATCAGGCCGAGAACACCCACGTGGCGAAGATCTATGGGAGCCAGCATATCACTCACTTAGTAAGAGGCACGAGTTTATGGGCCAGCTTGCCCGATATGCAACCCGTGTCGAAGGGACTCAACATACCCTCAACAGTCTAGCATCCATTCATCTGATTATGGGGAATCCTGGAGGCTGTGGCTCGGAATATGTTTTGCTTGCTCCAGGACAGGTCCCAATCGCACAACATGAGTGGCAACATGCAGAGGGAGGTGGTGAAGAAGAACACCAACAACCACAAGAGCGGACTTTTGAAGAGAGGGGACAACCCTCTCAAAGAAGACAAAGCTTTGAGGAGGATTATCCCGAGGTCCACCGCTACATGGTCGAACAACGGGCTTGACAGAGTAACATTGAGGGAACTATTGATTGGATTGCGAAGCAGATTTACCACTTGGGAGTGGGGAACTGATTCGACACTACCTCCTGGACGTTCTTATAGATCTAAGCGTCGTGATCAATCTCCTCATCCCTCCATGTTTTGAGCTTCCAGTCACTGTTCCCATTCTCTTTATTCGACTTTGATTATGTCTCGTATTAGTTGAACACATGTTTATGCACTTTTATTTTATCTGTCATGAACAATTTACCAACTGCTAAGACATGGATTGGCGTCCAGCTCAAGGATGTTAAACAAAACGTTTCTTAGGAGGCAACACAAGTCTTTATATTTTGATGTCTTGCTTCCTTTATTGGCTTTTTTAGTATATGCTTCTTCTTGCCTATTTTTTTCTTTGTTTCCGTTTATTTCCAGGTCTTTGTGATAATAACCAACCTCCTAAGAAGCTTGGATTCATTCATGGACAACATTATGAATGCACACACGGAAATCGGGTAACCTCGTTTTCACCCTCCTTTACACTGTTCATTATTTTCCCTTCTCTGAAAATTACAATGCGCATGATCGTGCACCCGATTATTTAAGATCACCAGGTCAGATTCCCGATTTCTCTGTTTCGCCTTTACTAACCTTGCATATTTCCATTTTCTCACTCGTGCCTTGCTTAGTCGCTCAAAGCCCTACAGGTTGTGCGCCCTCTTCTCCTTCCTCCGCCCTCAAGTGTAGATCCCTACCGATTGTGCACACCTCATCCGCCGCCGATCAAATCTGGTGCTTAGCCACGTTGCGTCGCCTCCCCCACCTCTTCTCGGCCGATATTGTGCCACCTGCTACCAACCGGTGTCTCGGTTTACCATCCTCTCCTTCATCAAGTATTTCTCCATCCATATACTTCCATGCCTAACTGGAAGAAGACCATGACAAAGTGCCAGATCATGCTGGGACAAGGTTCTAGGCTTAGCAATCAAGCCCGAAAATAGGAAATGGTCTACCTTCAGTGCGCCCTTCCATCTCGAGAGGTATGAACGCTTGAAGAACAAGGCGTTCTGCGACTTTAAGAGCCTTGCTTGGGAGCATTGAAGGAAATTATTCTTAAGGAGGAGGTCACGCCACTAATTTCTCATGGAGGTTGGGTGCAACCGTTCGAATGCGGTGACCATGGTTATGCAGAGCTGACTTTGGAGGTGTTCTTCTCCACCTTTTCTACTGACAAAAATATGATTAGATAAACATAGAATTTCGAATGATGGGGGAGCATTATACAATGACGCTTGAGCAGTTCTCTCGTATTTAGGACTAATGAGGAGGACTTCGTGAGATCTCCCGCGTTTGCTGAACTTGTCGTTGAATTTCCCATTCATACGCCCCCTGCTTGCTGTCGACTGATACTAATAGTACAACAGAGTTTTAGTCCCGCAAGGCCAAAGATACTTCTATTCTACGTTCTGAGCTCTGTGTACTGTAACACTTGATCAATCACACCATCACGGACTGAGCACTGAGCAACAATGTGGTGGGCCGCCAGGATCTTCGTTATCTTTACAGCATGGCCGAGCAGGTTCCTTTGCTCATGGGTCTTATGGTCGCCCAATTTCTCCTACATCAGGCCGAGAACACCCACATGGCGAAGATCTATGGGAGCCAGCATATCACTCACTTAGTAAGAGGCACGAGTTTATGGGCCATCTTGCCCGATATGCAGCCCGTGTCGAAGGGACTCATCATAACCCTCAACAGTCTGGCATCCATTCATCTGATTATGGGGAATCCTGGAGGCTGTGGCTCGGAATATGTTTTGCTTGCTCCAGGACAGGTCCCAATCGCACAACATGAGTGGCAACATGCAGAGGGAGGTGGTGAAGAAGAACACCAACAACCACAAGAGCGGACTTTTGAAGAGAGGGGACAACTGTTACCGATATCAGGGCGGAGGACCCACCATGGCAAGTGTACACGCGAAGGGGACGCGGCACGCAGGAGGCGGATGGTTCGGCGGAGAACGGAGGAAACGGACCAACGGTCTAGGCGGAAGCGGCGTGCGGTTATCAAGTCATGTTTTGTTTTATTTAGGGTTTGTTTGGGCCCTCACTATATGAGGAGAACTCTTGTATGCTTTTCATTATCTTTGGATCAATTATCTTAGGAGGGGCTGCTCCCCTTGTCTCTCCCCCTTCTCTCTATCTCTCTCCCTCTCTACTTCCCTCGGCCGCCGTTCGCACGCTACCGCCGCCAGTGTCGTCCGGCATCAGCTTGCGATAGTATCTCCGCAACGCTCCTTCCCTGCTATCGCTCGGCGATACCCTAAGTGGTATCAATCTGGTCCGACCTGCCCGTCCCGCCCGCCCTAGCGCCGCCGGTAACCTGCCCTCTCGTTGCCATGGCTCCCAATACCCGCCTCCACGCCCAGGAAAATCTCGCCGATGCCGACGCCACCCGCAATCGTCTCGACCGCCAGGACGATCGCCTCGACGCCTTCAAATCCTCCCTCGACGCCCTCGCCGCAGGGCAAGCCCTCCTCATCAGTCGCATCGAAGCCCTTTCGACGCTGCCGCACCCCTCTGTTCCGTCGGGCTCGGCGACCTCCATCGACGCCGCCTCCATCCTAGGGATGCCGCCGCCGCTCTTCGCCCCGGCTGTCGCTGAACCCCCCGCTGGCCGCACTCACCTCGCCCTAGATCTCCCCTCGTTCTCGGGGGTGGATCCGTTGGGCTGGGTAGCCCGGGCCGAGCAATTTTTTGACCTCAACAACACCCCGACAGCGGACAAAGTGAGCACCGCCGTAGTCGGGCTGGACGGATCCGCGCTTCATTGGGCGCGGTGGCTCCGCCAAGTTCAGCCCCTCATTTCCTGGAACGAGTTCAAGCAAGAAATGATCAGTCGGTACGACTCCCGTTACGCCGGATCCGCTGTGGAGCGCCTTTGCACTACCCGCCAAACGTCTTCCGTCGACAGCTACATTGATGAATTCATCGCCCTCGTCACACAGGTCTCGGGCTTGCCGCCCGACCACTACCTGGGGTTCTTTCTCCAGGGCCTTCTGCCGAATATACGGTCCCGGATTCGGACACATCACCCTCGGACGGTCTCGGAAGCCTTAGAATTGGCTCGTGCGGTCGAAGCGGACCTGGGCACCCGTCCGTGGCCTGTCGGAGGACATCCTGTTCCTCGCCCTACTGCGCCTAGAGACGCCCACCCTCGGCCTCCGCCGGCGGGCGGCCACCGTCCGCCACGTCCGGACAACCCTCACCGCCTCTCCAACAATGACTACAATGACCTCCGTCGAAAAGGCATGCGTTTCCGCTGTCGCCAACTGTACCCTCCTCAGCACGTATGCACCGTCAAGGAATTCCATGCCATTATTGGGGATGGCGACTCCGATAGCCCCGAGATTGGGGAAGACGATTTCGACGTCCAAGCGGATGCTCTGCCGGTGGAGGCGGAGGGGGCACCTCTCAACGTCATGGACCTTCCTTTCTACTCCGTTGGGGGCCTCACCTGTCCTCAAACTATGAAACTCGCTGGGGACATTCGGGGCCACACCGTCATCATCATGATAGATAGCGGAGCAAGTCATAACTTTATTTCGGCAACAATGACACGTGAGCTCGACCTCCTGATTACGCCCTCGCCCACCTTCTCGGTGTGTTTGGGGGATTGCCGCAGCCGACCAACGCTCGGCCAATGTCCGGAAGTCTTTCTTTCTGTGGGCTTGGGTACTTTCACGGCAGATTTCTATATGTTCGAACTTGGCGGCATTGACGCGATCTTGGGCGTCGCGTGGCTTCAGACGTTGGGGGACGTCCGTGTGAATTGGGCCAATCGCACGATGGTGTTTCATCATCAGGGCCGCCCCTGTCGCCTAGTGGGCGACTCGACTCTCCTCCGCTCACCAATTTCTTGTCGAGCCCTCAACCGCGTCACGGACGTGGACTTCTCCGCGTGCTTATGGGTTGTGGAGGCAACCCAACCGGACAACTCCCCTGTGGCGCCAGCAGTTCAACTCCTCCTGACCGAATTTGCGGACATCTTCGCACCACCCCAGGGGCTTCCACCAGCCCGACCAACCGATCACGCGATCGTGCTCCAACCGGGAGCGGCCGCGGTCTCGGTGCGTCCCTACCGTTACGGCCACGCGCAGAAAGATGAGATGGAGCGTTTGGTACGGGAGATATTGTTAGGCGGCCTCATTCGCCCAAGTGCCAGTCCTTTTTCCAGCCCGGTGCTCCTCGTTCGCAAGAAGGACGGGAGTTGGCGGTTCTGCGTGGATTACCGGGACCTCAACAAAGTCACCATCCCGGATAAATATCCCATTCCCGTAATCCAAGAACTCCCGATGAGCTTCACGGCACCGTGTACTTCACCAAACTGGATCTCAGGGCCGGCTACCACCAAATCCGGGTCCGTCCCGAGGACGTCTCGAAGACGGCGTTTCGAACACACGACGGCCACTTCGAGTTTCTCGTCATGCCGTTCGGCCTCACCAATGCGCCGGCCACATTTCAAGCCACCATGAACGATATTTTCCGCCCGGCCCTCCGTAAGTATGTTCTCGTTTTTTTGATGATATTTTGGTATTCAGTCGCTCTTGGCAGGATCATCTACAGCACCTCCGCGAGGCGTTCCTTACCCTCCGCCGGCACAGCCTCGTGGTCAACCGAAAAAAATGCTCCTTCGGCGCCACCAAAGTAAGCTACCTCAGCCACACAATTTCGGCCGACGGCGTGGCCATGGAGGAAGATAAAGTCCAGGCGGTCCTCCGCTGGCCCACGCCCTCCTCCCTACGGGACGTCCGGGGATTTCTGGGGCTGACCGGCTACTACCGGCGGTTCATCCAGAACTACGGGGGCTTGGCGAGGCCTCTCACCCAATTGCTGAAGCTGTCGGAGGAGGGCCCGTTCACGTGGCCGCCGGCGGCCATGGCCGCGTTCGCAGCTCTTCAGGCGGCCTTCGTGCAAGGGCCGGTGTTGGCAATGCCGGATTTCCAGAAGCCGTTTGTGGTGGAATGCGACGCCTCCGGGACTGGCGTGGGGGCAGTCTTGATGCAGACGGGACGACCGATTGCCTACTACAGTCGCACCTTCTCGACCGCCGTGCGAAGCCGCTCGGCCTACGAGAACGAACTTATGGCACTGGTCCTCGCGGTCCAACACTGGCGGCCGTACCTTTTGGGACGGCACTTTGTGGTTCGAACGGACCATCACAACCTTCGCTATTTACTGCAGCAAAAAATAGCGACACCGGCGCAACAGCTCTGGGTGGCCAAGCTACTGGGGTATGACTTCACTATCGAATTCCGTCCCGGCAAGACGAATCGCGCGGCTGACGCTCTATCCCGCCACCCCCAGGCGACTGAAATCACGGCCCTGTCACGCCCAGTGTGGGAGGACGCCGCCATTCTTCAGCGGGAGGTGGAACAGGACCCGCACTTGGCAGCTATACGGACGGCCCTTCTCGCCAACCCGACCGCTCACCCACCGTACTCCATTCTCGGCGGTCGTTTATTTCATCGGGGACGCTTGGTGATTTCGGCCACCTCCACTTTCATACCGCGCCTCTTGGACGAGTTCCATTCTACCCCATCCGGGGGCCATGCGGGTGCTTTCCGCACGTACAGGCGCCTGGCGGCCTCTCTCTACTGGCCGCATATGCTACAACAGGTGAAAGCGTACGTGGCGGCCTGTTTGCCCTGCCAAAAATCTAAATATGAGGCTATGTTTCCGAGCGGCCTACTGCAGCCCCTGCCGATCCTGGAGCGGATCTGGGAGGACATTGCCATGAATTTCGTGACGCGGCTGCCCCGTTCGAATGGTTTTGACTGCGTATTGGTGGTCGTGGACCGCCTCACGAAATACGCACACTTCGTCCCTCTCCGCCACCCGTATACGGCGGCGACCGTCGCCGACAGTTTCATCTCCGACATCGTCCGTTTGCATGGTTTTCCCCGTTTCATTGTCAGTGACCGCGACCCCCTTTTCCTCAGCAGCTTTTGGACCTCTCTATTTCGGTTGCAAGGGACGCGCCTCCGTATGAGTACGACTTATCATCCCCAGTCGGACGGACAATCGGAAGTACTGAACCGATGCCTCGAGACGTAGTTATGTTGTTTCATCGGCGAACGACCGGGCACTTGGGCCAAATGGCTCTGTTGGGCAGAATACTTCTACAACACGGCCTATCACCATGCGACAAACACATCCCCGTTCGAAACAGTGTACGGCCGGCCTCCTCCATCCGTGCTCCGACATCTCCCGGGCGAGTGCCCCGTGGCGAGTTTGGCCGACCACCTACACGACCGGGACATCATTCTCGACAGCTTGAAGCATCATCTCCGCCGCGCCCAGGCCAAAATGTTATCCTTTGCAAATCGGAAATGCCGGGACTTGTCGTTCCAAGTGGGCGAAAAGGTTTTCCTCAAACTCCACCCCTACCGCCAGCTGACAGTGGCACGCCGGCCATGTCCGAAGTTAGCACCCCGTTTTTACGGGCCATTCGAGATCATCAGCCGCATTGGGGCCGTGGCGTACCGGCTCCGTCTGCCTGCCAATAGCCGCATCCACTCGGTGTTTCACGTTTCACAGCTCCGACGGGTCGTTAGCGACCACCCCGTCGTGGACCACATTCCGGGCGACCTCGACTACTCCGGGTCAGAGCCGCTATATCCAGAAGCTATTCTCGGCCGACGACACCACCGCCCGGGGGACACCACTCAAGAGGAGATTCAAGTAGCTTGGCGCGACCGACCGGCCACCGCCACCACGTGGCTCTTGCGGGATGACTTTCGTCGGCAATTTCCCGATTATTGCCTTGAGGACAAGGCCAATTTCCCAGATGACGGTATTGGTACCGATATCAGGGCGGAGGACCCACCATGACAAGTGTACACGGGAAGGGGACGCGACACGCAGGAGGCGGATGGTTCGGCGGAGAACGGAGGAAACAGACCAACGGTCTAGGCGGTAGCGGTGTGCGGTTATCAAGTCATGTTTTATTTTATTTAGGGTTTGTTTGGGCCCTCACTATATGAGGAGAACTCTTGTATGCTTTTCATTATCTTTGGATCAATTATCTTAGGAGGGGCCGCTCCCCTTGTCTCTCCCCCTTCTCTCTATCTCTCCCCCTCTCTACTTCCCTCGGCCGCCGTTCGCACGCTACCGCCGCCAGTGTCGCCCGGCGTCAGCTTGCGATAGTATCTCCGCAGCGCTCCTTCCCTGCTATCGCTCGGCGATACCCTAAGTGGTAACAACAACCCTCTCAAAGCAGACAAAGCTTTGAGGAGGATTATCCCGAGGTCCACCGCTACATGGTCGAACAACGGGCTTGACAGAGTAACATTGAGGGAACTATTGATTGGATTGCGAAGCAGATTTACCACTTGGGAGTGGGGAACTGATCCGACACTACCTCCTGGACGTTCTTATACATCTAAGCGTCGTGATCAATCTCCTCATCCCTCCATGTTTTGAGTTCCAGTCAGTGTTCCCATTCTCTTTATTCGACTTTGATTATGTCTCGTATTAGTTGAACACATGTTTATGCACTTTTATTTTATCTGTCATGAACAATTTACCAACTGCTAAGACATGGATTTGCGTCCAGCTCAAGGATGTTAAACAAAACGTTTCTTAGGAGGCAACACAAGTCTTTATATTTTGATGTCTTGCTTCATTTATTGGCTTTTTAGTATATGCTTCTTCTTGCCTGTTTTTTCTTTGTTTCCGTTTATTTCCAGGTCTTTGTGATAGCAACCAACCTCCTAAGAAGCTTGGATTCATTCATGGACAACATTATGAATGCACACACGGAAATCGGGTAACCTCGTTTTCACCCTCCTTTACACTGTTCATTATTTTCCACATTGAGACAATGCGCACTGTTGGTCGCGAAGAGGTGCACGACCAAAATGGAGAAAACTCATTTTAAAGGAAATAATAACTAAAGCTCCCACGATTGTGCTCACAGGGACGCACAATCGTGCTTGGTAGAAAGAAACATTAGCACAAAAAATGTAGAAGATTATAGAGATACTCAGTGGGTGCACGATCGAGCTTAACGAAGTGCACGATCGTGCACCATCTAGAGAATGTGTAATTTTCTCCAAATAGCTTCCGAAATGCATGAAATTCATCTCATTTAGCTCCTAGACTGCCCTATATCTGAATGAGGAATGATTTTCATTTTAGACTTCAATAGAGAAACGTGTGTAATATCACATGATTATTGAAATTGGAGGCTACACATGAATAATCAATAGTAAAAGTGTGCTAAACTTACTATATAAAAATCACATATCAAATACCTCCAAACTTAGATATTTGTTTGTCCTCAAGCAAACCAATCTCAGTAACTAAGGATAAGTTAGTTCGAATGGAAATCTCAACATAATCATGGAGTTTATAGATACTTCTAAGGCATTGGAACAATGAAAATAAATATAAGAAAATTGAATCAACAAAGTGATGAATTTAGAGTTTCTTCATATGCTTAAGAAATGAAAACTTCTTGGTTAAACAATGGATGAAAAATCTATTATATGGTAACTACATGGAGAAAGTTAATAAGTCTCCGAATAGGATTATAGACTAGATTATTTCAAAGAAGTCTCAAATGAAATTCAAAATTTATAGCGTCCATGAGCTTGTTTCATACTCTCACCACTATTGAGATACAAATCATCATGCTTGGGATCTTTAGGACTTCTACTAGGATGAAACGATAGATTTAGATTAGGTATGATATCGAAGATAATTGTGAAGGTTCAATCATACTCAATAATGTTGAGTCCCAACATAAAAATTTACCATATGAAAAGATGAAGTTAACTCCCAAACTTATTATGAAGCATCATGGAGTTAAACTTTACTAAAAAAGCTCTAAACCAATGCTTCTTCTTTTTCTTCTTCTTCTTTACTTTCATATTTTTTCTTTTCTTTTCATACCAAATTGGTTGAGATGCTGAGTATTTTTTTATCTCAACTTTTTTTTTGGAATTATTCTTCACATAATCTTACATTTACAAATTCCATTCATCACAATATAAAGGATACATATATGACCTCCTGGTCATGCGTCACGTCTCCCTATGCTTATATTCCCCTAAGGGCATTATCGTAATTTGTGTGTCCCACTCCCCTATATAAGGGAGTGGCAGTGTCTCCTATTTTGGTATCTTGAGAACTTATGAGTCTAGGCTTTACTAGGTCAGTGAGGCTCTTAGGGGGAACGAACCATTGAGAGTTCGGTCGAGCTTGTCTCTACAATTTTATCTCTATTTTGATGATTAAACTTACAATTCTTCGTACTTGATAGTAACAACTATCAATTGGTCCGACCTGCCGCTCAATTAGAATTTCTGGCAAAACCCCAATTGGATCTTCCTCCCTCTCCCAGTCAGCTTTCTCTCCTGCACACGTCTACCACAATCACGCTTTAGCGCGACTCGAGCCCCTGCGCGCCTGAGCTCCCTTCTCTTCCAGCCAACTTTCCTCCCCGCACGCGTCAACCACAATTGCGCTTCAGTGCGACTCGAGATCGAGCCCCTGTGCGCCCTAGCTCCCGCGTGTCTTCGTCCCCGCACGCGCCCATATCACGACCTTCCCATTCGTTTTCGTCCCCGCACGCGCCTCGATTGCGACCTTCACACACGTCTTCATCCCCGCATGCATCCATCACGAAGAGCTCCCCCGATCACGACCTTCCCGCGCCTTCCGCTTCGCGCGCGTTCGCCGATTCCAGAGCCATCGACCCCCCGTCTTCTTCCAATGATTCTAGCGCTTTCTTCAGCTATTCTAGCGCTCCCTCTGCTTCCAACGCCTCCAACACCTCCTGCCGCCCTCCAGCAGAACTCGCTCAACGCCGTCTGTTTCTGCTGCCTCGACGCTGCTTCCTGGGCTTCATCGTCGCCCACAGTCACCCCCCATTCAACACATAGCTGTTCTCTACCTTTTTTCTGGCCGTTCTATGCCCCTGATACTTTCAATGGCCCTCCACGCTGACGAGGACGCCTCCGCCTCTGCGTAAACACGGCGTGAGGATCTTACTCTCCTCCTTCGAGAGCTTACAACCACGGTTGTAAACTGCCCACCAGCCCCTCCGCCACCACCACCGCAACCCTATCGGCCCGTCCTAGACTACATGGGGTTTCTCTACCCCACTACGGACATCTACCCGACCCATCTCTGTCGGATTGAGATCCCTATGTTTGACGACACCGACCCCCTCGGTTGGATCGCCCGCGCCGAATAGTTTTTCGACCTTCAATCCACCCCAGCCAATGAAAAGGTTCCCCTGACTACTATCTATATGGATGGTTCGACGCTCTATTGGGTGCGTTGGATGCGCCAGCAGGTTCCTGACCTCTCCTGGCTCACACTGAAGGAGGAACTCTTCCGCCACTATGACGCCCTCCAGGAGAGCAATGCCTACGAGCGCCTCAGTTCCGTGTGCCAATCTGACACCGTGGACACCTACATTGACGAGTTCATCGAGGTCGCCACGCAAGTACCCCCCGACCACTACCCGTGGTACTTCCCCGGGGGTTTACAACCCCACCTTCGGGCGTGCCTTTGGGTCCACAATCCGACTACTCTTTCTCGCTTCATGGAGTAAGCCGTTGCCTCAACGAAGAACTCTACATGACCCAGTCGTCCTCCTCGTCTCGCCCACTCCACCAGTCGCTTCCACTGCCGTCGTTGCCGCCGAAATCTCCGCCGCCTCTTGCCCGCTTGGATCACTTGCCTCTGCATGGGTCCCCACTGCTAGGCCCGCCTCTGCCGCTGGCCCTGCCTCCACCGACGCATCGACGAGCCCACCGATTATCTCACAAGCAACACCTCGAGCTTCGCCGCAAGGGCCTTTGCTTTCGCTGCCAGCAACTATACTCGCCACCCACGTTTGCACTTTCAAAGACTTGTGCATGCTGGTGGGATTTGAAGACAAGGGTCTTGACATCAGAGACTTAGACCCTCTGACGCTCGTGGTACGAACCTCGACCTTTAGGACAAGGGCGTTTTTTTCGGGATGAGAGTTTTGACATGGATACGGCCTCCTGGTCACGCACTGCGTCGCCCTCTGCTTATGTGGCCCTAAGGCGCATTATTGTAATTTGTGTCGCACTCCCCTATATAAGGGAATGGTAGTATCTCCTATTTTGGTATCTTGAGAACTTGTGAGTGTCGACTGTCCTATGCGAGAGAGACTCTTAGGGGGAACCTGCCCTCGAGAGTTTTGGTCGAGCTTGTCTCGACAATTATATTACTATTTTGATTATTAAACTTACAATTCTTCGTACTTGATAGTGACAACTATCAATAGATCATGTAACTCAACATATTAAGGCTTCGTTTGGGGGGACTTATTTTCACCGGTCAAGCGGTCACGACCGCATGACCGCATGAACCGGACCTTAAATTAAGGTCCGGTTCATGCGGTCGTGACCGCTTGACCGGTGAAAATAAGTCCCCCCAAACGAAGCCTAAATGTGATAATAAGAAAGACAATATGGATTTGGTGAAATTAAAGTGAAGGTAATTAAGAAAAGTGGTATAAAGCTCAAAATGTGTAGAGCAATGGTAAAATGTAATAGATAGGGCACGACTGCTCAAATTAATCCAAAGAATGGCCTAATTCATTTCCACGACATGATGATCTAAGCAAATGTTTCGAGAATAGCAAGAGGCAAGTTCTTGCCACTAAGAAAAACAACTTATACATAATAAAGCTATAATTCTTCTGTAGAAACTAACTAACACACTACTACAAATACCAAAGAATATCATTTACACAAAAAGTGAACAAGAGAAATGAGTACCTTAAACACTAAAATATAAATTTTCAAAGCTAGCGAAGTATAAAATGTAGAATCAACTCCTAAACCATGCAAAAGAATGACAAGTCAAACTAGTTATCACAGGCATGGAGAGATATACTTAAGAACAATGCAAACTAAAAAAATGGGTGCATAATTGTAAATTCTAATTAACACATTAATGCTATGAAATTGAAATAGAATTCTAGGATAAGTACTCAAAGTACACGACCCTCCCCCACATACACACAAAAAAAGAAAAAGGAAAACTTAAATGTACCATGTCTCAATGCGGAAAATAAAGAACAATGCAAAGGAGGGTGGAAATAAGGTTACCTGGTTTCCATGTGTGCATCCATGTGTTGTCCATGAATGAATCCAAGGTTCTTGAGAGGTTGGTTGCTATCACAAAAACCAGAAAATAAATGGAAACAACAACAAAAACACACACAAGCAAGAATAAGCATATGCTAAAAAGCAAATAAAAGAAGCAAGACATGAAAATATAAATGTTTAGGTTGCCTCCCAAGAAGCGTTTTGTTTAATGTCTTTGAGTTGAACGTAAATCCATGTATCTGCAATTGGTAAATTGTTCATGACAGATAAACCAAAAGTGCATTAAAAGGTACAAATATTCAGCTGATACGAGACATAATCAAAGTCAGATAAAGAGAGAGGGGGAACATTGACTGGAATTTGAAAACATAGAGGGAGGAGGAGATTGATCACGACGACTGCCGTATAAGAACATTTGGATGGTGGTGTCAGATCAGTTCACCATCTCTCTCCCAAGTGGTAAATCTGCTCCTCCATCCAGTGAATGGTTCCTTAATGTTGCTCAACCAAGCCCGTTGTTCGACCATCCATATAGCGGCGGACCTCGGGATGATCCTCCTCAAAGTTCTGTCTTCTTTGAGAGGGTTGTCCCCTCTCTTCAAAATTTCTCTCTCTGTTGATGTTCTTCCTCACCACCTCTCTCTGCGTGTTGCTGCTCCTGCTGCTGTGCTGTTGGGACTTGTCTTGTGGCAAGCAAAACATATTCCGGGCCATGCCTACAGGATTCCTCCCGATTAGTTGAATGGATGCCAGAGTGGTGAGGGTAATGGTGAGTCCCTTCGTCACAGGCTGCATATCGGGCAGGCCGTCCCATAGACCCATACCTCTTGCTAAGTGAATGATATACTGGCTCTGACAAATTTTCGCCATGCAGATGTTCTCGGCGTGATGTAGGAGAAATTGGGCGACCATAAGACCCAGGTGCAGAGAACCTGCTTGGTCATGTTGTAATAATAAAGAAGATCCTGGAGGGCCATCACATTGTTGCTCAGTGCTTGGCCCGCGATGATGTGACTGATCAAGTGCTTAAGTACACGACGCTCAGGTCATAGAGTAGAAGTAGCTTTGGCCTTGTGGTCCTGATACTCTGTTGTACCATTAGTAATCCGTCGCCAGTAAGCTGCGGGGGGCGTACGAGTTGAGGTTTTCTTGCTTGTAGCTTTACTTTCTTGCCCTTAGGTTTTAACAATCCACTTCCGATTGCTTAAGTAGCTCTTTGGTAGATTAATTTAGGGCATATTTGCTTCGTGTTTCCCTATGTTATTAACGGCGCGCCTCAGGCGTGCCTAAGGCGCAAGGCTCACTAGGCTCAGAGATTTGCGCCTTCGTGCGCCTTTTTTGCATCTTTTATGCATAAAAGGCCTGTCTGGGTGAGATTTTTGTTATAAGTTTTTTTTTTCAAAATAAGAAAGAATTGATATAACTAAATAATTTTTGCATAATTTAGTGTTTGTGAAACATAATCGAGTGTTGTGACTTAGATATAATGCAAGAGACCAAATTGATTCCATTTTTTAAAAGATATAAATGATAGTAATGAATGATTAATAAGTAGAATTGATGAAGAATCTGATCAGGAAGTTGAACTGATGTTTAATGCTGATTATTTAAAATGAATATGGTTCCTTGCCCTCGTCAGGAGCGCGCCTGCGCCTTGTGCCTACGCTCTAAGATCCCTTTGCGCCTTGGTGCACCTTGAGCCTTTAATAACTATGGTGTTCCCTGTGGAGACGATACAGTCATACTCACTCTTTATTACTTACGACCGGTACAGACCGTAGCATTTGCTTCAGGTTTTGCAACGTGCGCTAGCTGTGGGTCAAGTTTTTTGCGCCGTTGATGAGTGATTTTTCCTTGTCGGGGAACACAGCCTGTTCTTTTGGAATACCAAAATGACTATACCATAGCTAATTTAGGCAAGTTTTTATTTTGTTTGTTTTACTATTTTTTTTAATTTCTTACCATACTTACGCTCTTGCACGTGTTGTCACTCTCCTTTCAGTTTTCGTTCGTTTATGCAAAGGAGGAACCAAGTAGACCTCCTACCATTTGATCCTGAAATTGAGCGCACTCTTCACGTGTTGGGAAGTGGGGCAAATCTGATGGAGGATCATATTTCCAACCACCAAGGGAATTTCGGCCAAGAGATTCTGTGTAACACCCCAAAAATCGTGGTTCAGCGAAGTAGGCGGAGTGGTAGTGCTGCACTTGAAGCAGGCTAAATCTTCCCTTTCTGCTCTTAGCGCACGATCAGTGGCCTCTTCGCGCACGACCAGTGATCGTGTGCCAACGATCGTGCGTTAATTCAGGAGAGAATCGAGTTCTGTCTCGGACAGTGCGCACGACCATTTTCCTCTTCGCGCACGACCAGTGATCGTGCGCCAACGATCGTGCGTTAATTCAGGAGAGAATCGAGTTCTGTCTCGGACAGTGCGCACGACCATTTTCCTCTTCGCGCACGACCAGTGATCGTGCGCCAGCGATCGTGCGCCCTGTTTATTCTGTTCCGCGATTTTGAGCGGAGAAGAAGATCGGACCGTCCAAATCTTTTGGAAATTGATCCAACGGCTAGGTTTAGTTGCGGGAGACCTTTAGGGCTGATGAGAGGGGGTTAAACCCTCATATTCTCTAAGCCATTCTCTCTCCAAACCCTAGACAAAGAAGGGGGAGCCAAGGAAGAAGAAGGTAGATCCCGCCATTGACGGAGCTCCGGAGCTCCGTTTCGCGAGCCGTTTCCAGATTTGGAGAGTGCAGCCCGGTGCGGTCGTTTCTCTCCGTGTAGAATCTCGGATCTATGGCGAAAAAGAACGCGTCTAGGGTAACGATTCTTCCTCTCGAACTTTGGACTTGTATTTATCCTTTCATTCCTCTTTCTATGTTTGCATGAGGTATCCCTTTCACCAAATGGGTGAAGTGTAGGATTTCCTCAAGTTCTTCGGAACTCCGGGTAGATTGTGTCCGTCCCCGGCATTTTTGCAAGTAGAAAATCCGGTAGTCACGCGGATTTAGGCATTTTGTGTGAAGCCTATTCGTGGCCGTGAGCCCGAATCGGTGATGCTTGATTTGCGACGTTGCATTTAGGTTAGGCCTAGAATGCGTGCCGGAGAATGACTCCGTGAACTCACCTATAGTATTGCGGGAATTCGTTGTAGGCGTCTTGGGAAGATCCTAACAAAAGCCCCATGCTTTGAGTTTTGGATGAAGGCAAACCTTCACCACGAAATTGATGCGGAGTGTATTGCACCTCCCTTGTTGAGTATTCGTGAAACCTAGATCCTGGTGAAGGGGTTAGGTGCGTAGCGTATATTTAGTGTAGCACTTGAAGGTGCTAAACCCTCACGGGCCGAGGCGAAGCCGTACCCGCGTCGTGCGATAGATCGCGACGATTAGAGCACGGGCAAAGCTAAACCGAACCCGTTTCCATGCAGATCGGTAAGAGGTCCCTTCCTCAGGAAAGCCGTGTGATCATGGGAGAGGTCGTGGAAGGTGTCATACCTAGACCGACCAAAAGCTCTTGTTTCCACCCAAGGTTGTGGCCCTTACGGTGGAGTGTTTTGTGAAATGGATGTTATGATTAGCCTCATGCGATTGCTTAGGCGGTTGTGGGGAACCTTCGGGTGAACTCAACCAACATCATGTGCATACCTAGGTTCCCCTCTCTTTTGATGCTCAACCTAGAAGATTGATTGTGCTTGAAACCTCACCTTGTGTAGTTTGCACTTTCTTTATATTTAGTACTTGTGCTAGTATGGCTTGCTTGCAGGGTAGAAGCTCCGCCACCCCGGAAAAGGGGTGGGGTCGTTATAATTTGGTCAGCTGTGCTGACCGTTACTTTGTTTGCCACCGCTTGGTGGAATGTTCTTATGTAGGTGCAGGTGAGCCTAGCGGGAAATAGCGGGCGATGACCCTTTGCATTGTTGGCCCTCGAAGGCCAGCCCTTTTTCTGTTATTCATGTATGGCCGGCCTGCGTGCCGATGTATGCTTGGAGTTTTGTGCATTTGATGAATGTAAGGCCTTAAGGCCGTAACTCTTATTCTGGATACATTCCTATGATAGTGGACAGTTCTATTTGAATGGTTTAATTAATGCTTCCGCTTACGTTTTGTACTCTCGTTTAGTTGTTGTTTTTCTGGTTATCACCTTTTAACTCCTAGCTAGTGTGGTTTGTATGGCGTGGGGTCCCGGCCGGACCTGCTGTTATACTCTTCGTACTGGCCGGATGTTACATTCTGCAACGCCAAAGAAAAAGAACGATGGAGTACTCCATCCCTGCTGTGGGAAGCACCTCCTCCACTCAGCGCCCGACGATCAACACCAATAATTTTGAAATCAGGCCAGCGATCAGCCAAATGGTGCAAAATATGGAATTATGTTTTCTAGCTTGTAGTTTTTGTTTCCTTGCACTTAGATTTTAATAAGTCCTCTTTCGATCGCTTAAATTGCGTATTGGTAGATTAATTTTTGGGCATTTTCGCTTCGTGTTCTCTGTGAAGATGATATTGTTACGGCCTATTCGTAGAACGTTGGTAGTATCGCCGGAGGATGGTTGGAGGGATGACGAAAGCAGAGGATACCATGGAGCCGGAACTGTGGTTGCCTAAGCGGGGTGTGCTCATGAGGAGAGAGCTACCACAATCTCATTAAGGGGACAAGGGAATATATTACTTCTTCCTTGATTCCATTCCATACAGTCCATGCTTTTAAATAGGCTTACAAGACACGAGACCCATAAATGATAACTCCTAATTTCTAACCTCCAACCACTGAATAAAGACAACACTAAAAGACAAGACAACAATAGTAATGGACTACACAATAATAATGATAAACCACTAATAAAGGATAACAATAAAGATAATTAGGCCCGCCGCCCGAGACCCATAACATCTCACCCGGCCTGCAAATGGAGCTTGTCCTCAAGCTTGAACGTAGCTCGGCCGACTTGATCATCTGGCTCCTTGATTTCGCGCCAAAATTGTTCCTTGTAGTGCGCGACCATTGCAGGGGCTGCAGAGAGTGACAAGCCTTCTTCGTATTCACCACCGTTAAGGATGATGGTGATGGTGTCGGTAGGTCGTAACATGGGTGGCGATATTACTGAAGAGTAGCCCGCAGCATGATCTTAAAATGATTGTAGTGGTGGAGAATAATCCGCAGATGCCCGAGGACTACTCCGAACCATCGCAATTTCGTGCGAGTGAGAGGGATGTCCGCGACGATCTTTGCACAGTCAATGTATGGCAGGGGAGTCCGTCGGAATAAGCACAACACTAGGCGTCAGTTGCTGGAGGACTGCTGGACTAGCTGGTATATCAACTGGGTTCAATGGATCGATGCGTATATGTGGCGGTGGAGGCGCTTGACTACTATTAACTTGGTCATGGATTAGAACAAATGAACAATGGCGGTTGTAAGATCATTGAGCTTATTGGAGAGGGTGACTATTTTTCAGGCGACGTACGTCGGCTTCTTGAAGGTGTGTTTCTAGGGATATCAAGAATGTTTGCATTATGTTCCTTAGTGTACTGATTTGATCGGACGAGTCCCCCATAATTCAACATATAAATTAATGAAGTGACTATTTAATCGAAATTTAACCTGTTAGGCACTGGGCTCGAGGTGAAAACAATGACAACTTGATAGCTATAGATGAAGGAGGCTAAAAAAAAGAGAGATTCGCCGTGTTTCCCAAAGAAGAAGGGCTAGGATCGAGTTGTGCAGAGAGTGGAGGCGCAGACGACATGCGGAGGCGGAAACGGAAGTTTCCCGTGCCAGCTGGATCTATTCTGGCGGAATCACAACTGTTGTGAACTGGACGTTGTGTGCGTGTTGAGCGTGATGTAGATGAGGGGTTGCGGGATGTTGCTGGCTCGGGCGGAAGGGAGGGGGATGAATGGGCAGCAGAGTGAGGAGGAGAATGGCTCTGATACCAAATTATTACGGGCTCACCGTAGAACGTTGGTAGTACCGATGGAGGATGGCAAGAGGGGTGACCGAAGCGGAGGATTACTGTGGAGCCGGAACCGTAGTTGCCAAAGCAGGATGTGCTCGGGAGGAGAGAGCTACCACAATCTCATTAAGAGTACAAGAGAATTATTACTTCTTCCTTGATTCCATTCCATACAATCCATGCCTCTAAATAGGCTTACAAGACACAAGACCCATGAATGATAGTTCCTAACTTCTAACCTTCGACCACTAAATAAAGACAACACTAAAAGACAATAGAACAATAATAATGATAAATCACTAATAAAAGACAACAATAAAGATAACTACGCCCGCCGCCAGAGACCCAAAACAAATATACTCACACTCATTTTTTCCTACTTGCGACCGGTACACTGCCGTAGCATTTCCTTCAAGTTTTGCAACGTGCGCTAGTTTAAAAATTGTGGCACATTAAGGCTCTGTTTGAGACGGTTGCGGCGTTTGAGCGGTGGTAGTGTGAAATTGTGGTAGTAAATACAATGACAACAATTTACCTACGTTTGGAACCTTCGTTTGAACTTTTTTGTCTTTGTTAAAGAAATCATGTAAAAAGGCCCAGTAACGAAGGCCCAACTAAGCTCTCTCTCTTTGTAGCTATTAGTCCCACATCTTAAAATGAGATTTCCTCTCCCCTCTCTTTTCCATATAAGTGTACAAATACTTGGTGTAATAATGCGTGAAGAAATAAAAGTCTTTGATAATTTTTATCATTTTATTTCTCTCTCGTTGTTTTCCACATGGTATCAGAGCGAAAAAATCGGTCCTAAAATTTTTGCGAGTAGCCTGCCTTCCTGGTTCTCCAGGGTTGCCCATTCCTGCGGTCTCAATTTCTTTTGACCGCAGCCCGTGCTCCCTCCTGGAGTTGGTTTTCTCCTCCTCCTTTTATACACTCTTCTCTGTCAGCTGGGTCCCACAATTGGTCAGTTATTCACACATCTTCTGCGGTCTGATATTCTGACCGCGAGCTCTCCCGTTCGCTCGTCAAGATCGCCCTGTCTCGCTTGCCGAGACCGCGAGCTCTCCTGCGAGCTCTCCTGCGAGCTCTCCTGCGAGCTCTCCTATACTTCTTCGAGCTTTTCTGACTGCGAACACGCGACCTCTCCTGCGGTCTCTCCTGTTCTCCTGCGAGCTCTTCGGTTCTGCGAGCTCTTTGGTTCCGCGAGCTCTCCTGTCTGTTGTCACTTGACAGCCGCGAGCTTTCCACACCGCAACCTCTCCTGCCGGTATCCTTCTTCAAGCTTCTTCTCGCCGCGAGACCCCTCGTGACCGTTGAGCTCTCCTGTCTCCTGCCTCGTGACCGCCGAGAACTTTCCTGACCGCGCACTGCGTCTGCTCGCAGGTCTCCCTCTTTCTGCAAGTTTCTTGGCCGCTTGCCTTCCTCGCTTTCTTCTATGACCGAAAATAATGCTCCGTCTCTTCCAGCTCGGTCTGCGGCTCCTCTTCCTGAAGTTCATGATGAGCTTCGGATCACCACGATCTCTCTTAGTGGGAAGAAGAATTTTGTTGAATGGATGCACTCTGTTCGTCGTGTTCTCCAGACAAAAGGCCTCCTTAATCATCTGACAAAGGTCATTTCATCTGAGCCCACAGAGGAATGACAACGTGATGACGGGCGTGTCCAATCATGAGACGATGGACAGTGAACCATATCGTATGGCGATGTATCATGAGATGACCAAAGCTATGTAGGAGAAACTTCACTCCCTTTATTCTGGCAAGGACAACTTGCAACATCTCTTTGACATCATCACGGACCTTCGGTCTCTTGACCCACGGGTGACTGACGACCTCACCTCGTTTGTGGCGCGGTCCAAAACTTTAGTAGAAGCCTGGCTTTAACATCAGCCCCTATTACTGATCTCGCTGCACAACGTACTCAGAAAGAAGCAGTTAGCATTGCCATGATGATGACATGTCTTCCGCCTTACCTCCACAACATCCGGGCTCAAATCCTCTCCTCCACCATTCCTTCTTTTTCAGATGTGTGTTCTATGTTGTTGAAGGTCACCCCTCTGATGGTCCCGGGAATCTCTCTCCGGCTCTGCTCCAACGGTCTTCTCCACCTCACTCTACTCCTCTCTCCTCTCTCCTCTCGTGGAGGTCGCACCTCTTCTTGGGGTAAGGGTCGAAACAGTCGTGCTCCCTTTAAGTGTACTTACTGTGGCCGGGATGGTCATCTCGAGGCCAGTGTTACCGTAAGCACGATATGCCACAACCACCGCATGCCTCTATTGCCACCAATGCTCCCACCAATAATCACACCGACATTGATGCCTTGCGCACCCAACTCCAGCAAATTCAAGGGATGCTTAGCTGTTCTTCTAGCTCTGTCGCATCTGTCTCCGAAGAAGGTATCTCCTGTCTCTCCCATAGTTCAACCTGGATTATGGACTCCGGAGCAACACACCATATTACCCCGAAGCAACTTTCTCACTACTCAAACTCTGAACATCCTATGCACATTACTGTGGCCAATAGGGACACCACTCCGGTTTCTGGATTAGCCGTCGTGTCTCTTACTCCCTCCATCTCTCTTCGCTCGGTTCTACATGTTCCGAGCTCTCCGTTTAATCTTCTCTCTATTAGTCGTCTCACTCAAGACCTTGATTGCTATGTAACTTTTTTTCCACCTCTTTTGTTGTGCAGGATTGAAGGACGCAGACTATCATTGGTAAATGACAACTGTCGAATGAGCTCTACACTCTGGAACTACCCCCCACGATTCTCTCAGTCGTTAGTACTGTTGATTGGCATCGGCGACTTGATATGCCCCTCTTTCAATTCTCAAGAAAGTTCTTCCAGATCTCACCCTCAACAACTTCACCTGCGAGTCCTGTATTTTCGGCAAACAACATCGTTCTTCTTTCTCTCCTCATTGTACTCGGAGCGATGCTCCGTTTATGTTAGTTCATTCTGATATTTGGGGACTATATAAAGTAATAAGTAGCTCTGGGTGTCGTTATTTCATTAAGTTTATTGATGATTACTCTCGCATGACATGATTATATTTACTTCATGATCGTTCTGAAATAACTCGTGTATTTCGTGCCTTTATTACTGAAACCCGCAACCAATTCTCCACCACCATTAAAACTATAAGAACTGATAATGCGCGAGAATACATAAGTAACATGTTTACTAATCTATGTGTTGAATTTGAGATTATCCCCCAAACCTCATGTGTGTACCCCACAACAAAATGGGGTAGCTGAACGGAAAAATCGCCACCTCCTTGAGATCGCTCGCTCCATGATGTTTCAAATGCATGTTCCCAAAGTTTATTGGCATTTCGCGGTGTCCACAACCTGTTACCTCATCAAACGCATGCTCTCCTCTCTTCTCAACTTTGCAACTCCCTTTAGCCTTCTATTTCCCTCCACCCCTCCCTTCACTATCACACCTCGTGTCTTTGATTGCACTTGTTATGTTCACAATCTTGGTCCGACCACCGACAAGCTTGCTCCTCGCGCTATCAAATATATGTTTGTCGGTTACTCTCACACTTAGAAATGTTATGTCTGCTACTCTCCTAGTGATCGGAAGGTTGTTACATCTGTGAATGTCACTTTCCTTGAAGAGCAGCCCTATCACTCAACACCTCCTACTCCTCCAACACCTCCTACCATTCCTCGTCCTACTGTTCCGATTACTTCTCAACTGCCACCACTACTTCCAACATCGGCCCCCATCACCACCAAACCACCTCTTCTTCGTATCTATACTCGTCGCTCTCCTACGTCGGACGCTCTGAAACAGGTGCCCCCTACCAATGATACCTTGCGGCCTGAAGATTCGACACCTGCTTCTACGGCTCACCCTCTGGTGAACTATGTATCCTTACATCACCTCTCTCCAAAACTCTGAGAATTTGCAACTTTTCTCTCCTCTATTTCCACCCCTAACTCTGTGCAGGAGGCTCTTCAACATTCAAGGTGGCGGGCAGCCATGGATGAGAAAATGACTGCTCTTTGGACAAATCACACTTGGGATCTTGTCCCTCTTCCTCCTGGCCAGACTTGTGTGGGCTGTAATTGAGTCTTTGCCATCAAGCATGGTCCTGATGGGACAGTTCAACGCCTCAAGGCTCGTCTTGTTGCTCGTGGCTTTACTCAACAACAAGACCTGGATTATGATGAAACTTTCTCCCCTGTCGCCAAGCTGAACACTGCTCGTGTTATGATCTCTCTCGCTGTTCATCGACACTGTCCGTTGCATCAATTAGATGCAAGAATGCTTTTCTCAATGGCGATTTGCAAGAAACTGTCTACATGCAACAACCGCCCGAGTTTGAGACCATAGGGGAGTCTCTTGTATGTCGTTTAAAGAAATCTCTTTGTGGTTAAACAGTCTCCTCGGGCATGGTTTGACAAGTTCAGTCAGGTTGTTCGTGATGTTGGGTTCACTCGAAGCTCGACTGACTTCTCTCTATTCACTCGTCATAGACCGTCAGACACTGTGATTCTCTTAGTATATGTTGATGATATTTTGATAACGGGAGATGATCTCCATGACATATATATGATCAAGCAACATTTGGCCTCTGTCTTTCAAACTAAAGACCTGGGGAACCTTCAGTACTTTCTTGGTCTCGAAGTAGCTCGGCGTCCTGATGGTCTTGTTCTGTCTCAACGAAAATACTGTCTTGATTTGCTCCGTGATGCTGGCTACTCTGGATGCAAGCCTGCTGACACTCCTATGGATGTCAATCACAAGCTCTGCGCTCATGCCTCAAACTCTGATCTACTCCTCCCAAACTCGGAGTATTATCGTCGCCTTGTGGGGAAGCTGATATATCTTACTGTTACGAGGTCTGATATATCCTTTGTTGTTGGAGTTGTCAGTCGATTTATGCATGCACCACGCATCTCTCATCTTCATGCAGTTGAGCGCATTCTTCAATACTTGAAGACCGCTCCTGGACAAGGACTTGTATACAAGTCCTCCTCCCTTATCTCTTACTGCATACTCTGATGCTGATTATGCTGGCTCACTGGATGATCGTCGTTCCACAAGTGGATATTGTACATACTTTGGTGGACACCATATCACCCGGCGTAGCAAGAAACAGTCGGTGGTTGCTCGCTCGTCCGCCGAAGCAGAGTATCGGTCAATGACCCTTGTTGTGTCCGAGCTCACTTGGTTAGAAAGCCTTCTCAGTGACCTTGGTGTAAAACTTTCCTCACCAGCCACTCTCTATTGTGACAGTCAAGCTGCTATACATATTGCCAAGAATCTTGTTTTTCATGAACGCACCAAACACGTCGAAGTCGACTGTCACTTCATTCGGGAGAAGGTTCAACTCAGGAAACTGGAGTTAAACATGTTCCTGCTGCAGGACAAGTAGCGGACATTCTCACGAAGGCTTTACCACGT
This sequence comes from Dactylorhiza incarnata, assembly GCA_033032865.1. Taxonomy (NCBI): domain Eukaryota; kingdom Viridiplantae; phylum Streptophyta; class Magnoliopsida; order Asparagales; family Orchidaceae; genus Dactylorhiza; species Dactylorhiza incarnata. The sequence goes on along the minus strand of JAWHQI010000230.1, from coordinate 2,997,865 downwards.
CCACTATATTATCCGTTCTTGTCCAAGCATGGTGCCTACGATCTGTATGCTCCAGCAATGGGGGAGTGTTAAAGAAATCATGTAAAAAGGCCCAGTAACGAAGGCCCAACTAGTCTCTCTCTCTTTGTAGCTATTAGTCCCACATCTTAGAATGAGATTTCCTCTCCTCTCTCTTTTCTATATAAGTGTACAAATACTTGGTGTAATAATGTGTGAAGAAATAAAAGTCTTTGATAAATTTTATCATTTTATTTTTCTCTTGTTGTTTTCCACAGTCTTAAATTTCAATTTTTGGGGTCTACGCATTACGAGCACTAAAGGTTGACCACACCTGCATGCTGTGGTGGTATTTTAGTCTAAAATTTCGTTTTTGAAAAATAGTGTTTGTGAATCCACCCGCCCAAATGGTACCGTGGTTTCCATAACCGCATTCACAACCGGTACTGCTCTCCCAAATTGAGCCTATATTGTATCATTTATGCCTGCCTAGTTTTGCCTCCTAAGCTACTGAATATCTTGCTCTGGACACTCAGTTGAAGAATCATTTGTAATATTAATTGGTATGCTGATTTATTGAAAATATTTAAATACTTATTTTCATGTATTTCTCTGTGTTCTATTTTATTTGTTAAATCAAAGTCTGCAGCTTTCATTGAACTTTTCCCCATAGATTGAAGCGCTTAGCTTCCAGCAACTTAGTCATATATCATGTCATGTTGTATTTCTTGATTTTAAGTAAATTTATGCAGAATGTAAGTAGTATTTTATTAAGGAGACATAATGCATCATATGCAGGACATTAAAGTAGTCGTTCTGGCCAATCTCAAACCCAGAAACATGCGTGGCATTAAGTCCAATGGAATGCTAATGGCTGCTTCTGACGCACCTCATGAGACTGTAGAGCTTCTTCTACCACCTGTAGATTCAGTTCCTGGTGAAAGAATCTGGTTTGGTTCTGAAGAGGACAAAGACAAACAACCTGCTGCTGCTGCACCTAATCAGGTTTTGATCTTGAGATAAATGCTTCCTTTTCATTTCTCCATCTCATTCAAATTCTTATATTACTTAAATTTATATTTCTATAACATTGGTGATAATGTTTTCTTAGAAAAACATAAAGTTTCCCTCATTACAAGGTTGTTAAGATAATATTATTTAATAGTTGATACCGTAGTTTTATTAAGTCATCATGGCATTATCTTAAGCTGCGTAATTTTATAAAATTTAACTCACGCGAGCTGATCTATCATGTTTGACCTTATGATGTTGAATTTAGTTTTTGCATGCAACTTCATCCCTCTCCTCTATTTGGGGATTTCGAGTTCGTCTATACTTGATCCCATAGAGTTCTTCCAGGGAGATTGCCATATTATTACTATGATCGTCCTCATTCCTAACTTTTCGGTCGTAGAGATCGTGTTGACCCTTCAGCACAATTCCACTATGCTAGGGACATTGACTATTATGATCATCAGTTCAGGGAGGATATCGAGTACAAGTTTGTAGATTTGCCCCACCGTTTGATAGTTTGCCGAGTCCCGAATCATTTAGCTATTGGCCCGTGGACATGAAATACTACCTAAATCAGTGTGAGCTATTCAGTGAGCATCGCGTCAGGTTTGCGGAACTTAGAGCGTACTGGGATAACATTGAGAGGACCTTTGAGTGAATTCGCCTTCGTCCCATCACAAGTCCGGTGGAGATGAAGCGGAGATTGTGTCACAGATATCTGCTTACGTCATATAACAGTCCCCTTCTCGAGTAAATATTTACCCTACGACAAGGATCTATGTTTGTTGCTGAGTATATGGATTGTTTTGATGTGTTAGTGGTGAGGAGCGACATTTAAGAGGAGCCCGTTGCAGCCGCTTCTAGATTTCGTTTTGGACTTTCGTCTGCAATATATGTAGTATTGAGCGGTCATCGTTTAGATTCTGTTGAGCAGACATTTTAGCTCGTTACATGCAGTCCTTGGGATCCACCCGAGTTAGTGAGTAGACTCGCACCTTAACCATCCAACTATAGGTCCTCCCTAACCAAGGCCACCACCATGCTTACTCTTGTCCTCTTGAACATGAAGACGATATATCTGATATTGAGTTCTCTCACTCCAGCTAGCCACATTGTCCGATCAATGAGCTCTCTTCCACTTTAGTCTGACTCATACCCTATGATCTCAAAAGAGAGTGAGTATGAGCGACCCAGTGGACCTATAAGTATGTGTCCTTACCCTCCCACTGCTTTGACTTAGTTACTACCTCGATCATAGATTTGTCTTTGAGTTCATGTTCATCAGAGTTTCTCCACGTCGTAGTGTCAAGTCAAGTCCCACGTGAGAGTCGAGAGCATACTATTGACTTTGGAGTGGTTATTTCACTTGTTCCCGAGGATACTGTCATTGTCGATAATACTCATCTAAATGAGCATCCTGCTATTGATGAATTCTTTGATGATCCACCCGAGGATCCCCTGGGAGAGCCACGTGATGAGTCTTCCTCTATGGGAGACATTTGCCCTAATGTGGATGTCGTGGGTATTCGTTTGAGTGATCATCGCATTCGCGATAAATTTTCTTATATACCTGTTGGAGATCCACCTGATGAGTTTTTCCTTCTTGGAGACATTCGACACACCCCAGAGTTGCACACTTGTCTCAATGTCTTAGACATTCTTCTGGGTGATCATCGTAATCGCGACGAGTTTCCCTATTTACTGCCCCGTGAGCCACCAATCGAGTCTCATCCTCTTGGATACCATGCCATGAACTTATATCTTTGTGTTGATGTCTCAAACAGTCGTTTGAGTGTTCTTCACCCACTTGACGAATATTTTTGCACCCCGTCCAAAGAGCCTTCCAATAAACTGCCCATTCTTAGGAACTTCCACTGCCCCGTAGAGTCTACGATTAGTAAGTCTATTAGGTCGACCATTTTTCATTTGCATCAGTTTCATGATTTGTTTGTCATACTTCAACGTAAGATTATATTACATAATGAAAATTTTAAAACATGTCTGAATAATCACATGAGAGAGCAAATGTTCAAATGAGGCGATGATTGAGTGATGGTTAACACATTATTTGAGTGGTTCCTATTGGGGACAACTATGAGTCTGAGTGCTAGACGAATAAGTCCATACATTGTCATAAGAGTCTGAGTGCTAGAGAATTTGATTCTAGATGTGGAGCCAGCTAGTTTTTGGGACCGCCAACCCTTCCTTTCACCTACAACTGCCGCCTTCACCACAACCTCACAAGTACCTTTAGCCTCCATTGCAACCCTACCCTTCACCTCTGCAGCGGTATACTTCGTGCGTGGGACCCTTGCAGCTTCGGTGGACGACAACCATTGGTGAATACCACACTTACTGGAGGCTAAGAGATTGCGGCAACGTCAGAGTTCATGCAACTACTTTCATTCTTGCCTGGCCTGCACCCGTGGCATGCTGACAGTCTTCATTCATCGAAGATGAATGCTTCTGAGCTGGGGAGAATGATGGAGATTGATCTCACATTATTTCATGGATTTTGGGAAGGGCATTTTATGATCATCATTTGGAAGATCAGAGCATGTCGATGCGATTGGCTTATTTTTCTGGATTTTTTGTAGTTTCAGAGATCTATTGTGAAAGTGATGCAATCTGAGTTGCACCTTTATTTTATTTTGTTTACAACATTTCTCTTTATCTGTGTAGCGCATGTCTTCGCACATGTTGATGTTTTATTTTTCGCGCATGTTATTAGCGCGTGTATATTTTGTTTCGCGCACGTCACTTGCACACGTCTTTCGGCTTATTGGTGTGACCGACTAATAAGACCCTGAATTAAAAGGCCGTCCATTTATGTTAGGTGATAATTAGAGCAAGCTTTGAAGAGATTTATTTTATTAAGTATTTTAAGTAATTTAATTTATGAAATTAACATTAAATATATTGATTTCAGAAATTATAATATTATAATTATTAAGGAATACCACAGGAGGAGTCTCTTGATTCAATGCCCATTATGCCATTAATTTTCATGATTACACCCCCAAGCCATTTCTCCCTTGACACTTTGGAAACCTCCCCATTCAATAATATTATTAAACCCAAATCTCTTTAAAACCAACCGACACCCACCTGTTGAAGGCAGCCGGGAAAAACGTCGTGAACAGAGAAATCTTCTATGTTTTTTACCAGTCTAGCATAAATCCCCGTTGCTTGCTCTCGTTCAGCCCACCTCTGCCTCTTATACCTTGCCTGGCCCCCGTCGACACCATTCCCAGTCCCAGCGAGCTTGGACGCCGACGAACTCATCTTTCCCGTCCATCCCAGGCCTGACTGTTCCTTCATCCGAAATCCTCCTTCCAAACGCCCGTTTCCAAACTGCCAGAACACACAACCGCCGCCATAGATCCACCCAGATCCCGATGACTCCTCACCTGTCACCCCCTCCTTTGACGACCTCCAGGTTGGCATCTGTCATTCCCATCATCTGCAGCTGCCGCCCATCCAACTCAGTGCCTTCTAGACTCTCGGTTGCCACTGTCCATGTATTCTCGATGTATTTCCTGAGCCGTACTAGCGTTTCCCCACTGTTAGACGCCTCCATCTACTCCTTTCCAGTCCGACTCCCACTGGATCCAGTGAACTCATACATGAGAGCCGAAGGTATACCTAATATTTCCCCGCTCCTAACTTGCTAGTTTAACTTAATGCTTAATATGTTTGATCTTAAAAAAATCAGAGCTTGCCTTAATTTTTGCCTTCGTGATTGTCGTTCTTTTAAAAATGTTGTTTGTTCGCATTTTCATTTCCCTAGTGTTCTCATGTGGATCGCTATTTCATGTTAGCCATATGCTCGAATGTTAGCATTTATGTGCGTTTGTGAACTCTAGGTCGGTTATCACATGATATTGCTCTGGAAAGTTTTGGTCGCGCCGCTTAATTTTATATTGAGCTCAAATTTTACTATTTAAAATCAACATCGAGATTTTTGAATACACATGTTTAATATCAGAGGGTAGGTTGGATTCACTCCTATCATGAATCTGACGATCCGTTAATTAAAAAAAACAATATTCCTTTAAAAAAAGTTCTTTTTTAGGTTTTAAAAAGGAGCCAACCATTATTTTCTTTTAAAAGGCTGCCGTAATTTTAAAAAAAAGGTACTTTAAAATATAATTTTCTTTAAAAAAATAGAAAATCGAGTAGATCGTTCATAGACTAGCGTAGGAGACTTGACTAAACGAATGAGTGCTTTAATGAAGGCGGTAGAGACACTCACCGCCAACATGGGTGATGTTAACCAAGTCATGAATGGGTTAAGGACCTCCGTCAATAATTTAGAAGTCATTAATCACCTAGGTCTAAATCAAGCACCTCACCGAATCCCTCGGCACGATGACCACATCTCTAGACGTGCAGATCCTGCATATCCTAATCTTGGATTCTGCAACCCCCGTTGGGATGGAGTTAAATTGGATGTAGGAGATGTTTGGATTGGTGTGAGCGTACGAAGAGATTCATGGCATGGAAACAAATGTTTGTGAATCGTCAGGTAGAATATACCGCCCTTAGGCTAAAGGGTTCAACCCTAGTCTGTTGGGTACAGTTAAAGCGCACTTGTTTCACTTTAGGCCTAGCTCCTATAACCACGTGGGTAGAATTTAAGACTCAATTACTGAAGTGGTATGTCCCCTTAGACTATCTGCAAAATTTATATCGAAGGTTGCACAAACTTCGTTAGGATAGGCTTTCCTTAGATGAGTACACCCACATGTTTTTAGTGTTGCAGTCTAGGTTAGACCTTCATGAGGAAGACGACATGACGGTGTCCCGTTATCTAAATGGGCTCCGTTATGCTATTAGGGACCAACTTGAGTTGCACGACTTTAGAGATTTGGGTGAAGTGTCTAGTAGAGCCCGTAGAGTAGAGGCGACACTACTGAAGAGGGCATCCATGCCTAAGTCTACTGATAGACCTACTCTGAGCATCACCACCACTGCACCCACCTCTAGGGTCTCAGATCCCCCTCGTCCTCATGTCGTTACCGGGACCCCAACTCCTCTCACTGACCCATCCCGGGGTAAGGAGCCCATTGGGTCCAAGCCTAACGCCGGAGCCTTCAGATGCTTCAAGTATATGGAGATTGGGTACAAATCATCTGAGTGCTCGCGACGCTACTTTGTCGGTATTATTGATTTCACCGATGAGCATGAGCCTGAATACGGAGTATTCCTCAGTGACTCTTATCCTGAGCCCGAGCCCGAGTCTGATAGCGTAATTGAGGTCGAAGGAGAGCAAGCTGATCATTTAGTTTGTGGCCTTCGCTATAGCTTGGTTTTCTCTAGCGAGACCACTGAGATTGATTTTTGTAAGAATGAAATTTTTCGCACTACTGTGCGCATTCAGGGACACTGAGGACTCGAGACCACTGAAATTTTGTTCCATCATCATTGATAATGGTAGTATGGAGAACTTTGTTTCTCAACGTATGGTGGAGACGCTAGGACTCGAGACTCATTCCTTAGAGCAACCCTACAACCTATCTGAGGTTAATAATCACTTGACTATGCCCGTTATTCATGGATGTCTTGTAGAGTTCTGTATATGTGACACCTATCAGGATTCTATTTTATGTGATGTCGCCCACATCTATGTCTGTCACATCCTATTAGGACGTTCAATCGATCATGGCAGTATGACCAACATGTCATGCATGATGGTGTGAGGAACTCTCATACCTTCATTCACCATGCGAGCAAGATTGTTTTTCTTCCCCAGAAGAATAGTCTCGTTCCCAAGGCACCTGGGAGGACCTTACCATCATCTTCCTCGCCTCCCTTAAATTCCACTACACCACTTTATTTAGTGTTCCACTTCTGCCTGGACCCCCGCTTCAGAAAAAGCACCTGGCTCTAAAGAGTCATTCATCTTAGATGTCCTGGAAGCGCCACCTTATATTGATTTTATATTTGACGATCACACTTTTAGCTCACCTCACTATCCTTTGATTGTGGGCGAGCTCATTGAGCCTCTTCGTCTGATTTCCGAACTTTTTATGCTTAGTTATATCAGGAGAATCAAGACGATCCCAAGACTTTTTACTCCTAATAGAGAGGCACGTTTTAATGGTTTTATGGAAGATTTTAAATGATAGATTTGGGACCATATTAAAATTTTGTGACACTGGTACTTCAGGATAAGTGGAGCCTTGGTGCACCGGTTGAGGTATTGTCGTGTGACCTTGAGGTCACTGGTTCGAGTCCTGGAAGCAGCCTCTTGCAAAAAATGCATGGTAAGGTTTGCCTACATTTCACCTTTGTGGTGGGACCCTTCCCCGGACCCTCACTCCGCGGGGATGCCTTTGTGCACCGGGCTGCCCTTTTTGGTACTTCAGGATAAGTGGAGAGAACATAGTTGGAGAGTCAAAAGGTCGTGCGCCTCCAAATAAAGAATCTTGATGGTGGTAAGAGCAAGTGCAAGACAAAGTGAGGGCAAAAAGGGCGAGCTATAAAACACTCTACGCTTGCAGGAATGATGAAAACTTGGTAAGATATAAAGTCGCCAAGAAAGAAGCTAAACATGCAGTAAGTAAAACAAGAAGTCAAGCTTATGAAGAATTTTATAAGCGATTGGATACCAAAGATGGAGAGCATGATATATATAAAATTGCTCGAGCTAGAGAGAGGAAGACAAGAGATTTAAGCCAAGTTAAATGCATAAAGGATGAAACAGATTTGATTTTGACGATATACCCATCAACTATTAAAGAGCGCTGAAAAAGATATTTTTATCAACTCTACAATGAAGCAAATGACAATGAACTGAGCTTGTAAGAGTTAAGTAAATTAGAGGGGTATAAGAACATAACAATTTATCGTAAAATTCAAGCATCAGAGATAAATGATGCTCTAAAGAAGATGAAAAATGGAAAGACGGTTGGGTCAGACGATATTCCCATCGAAGTATGAAATGGTTATGGAAAGAAGGAATTTTGTGGCTTACATGTTTCTTCAATAGGATACTGAAGACAAAGAGGATGCCGAACCAATGGAGAGAAAGTATCTTGGTACATTTGTATAAGAACAAAGAAGATATACAAAATCAATTACAGAGGAATTAAATTAATGAGTTATACCATGAAACTATGAGAACGAGTAATAGAAAGAAGAGTAAGACGAGAGACTAGTATCTCGGAGAACCAATTTGGATTCAAGCTAGGGCGGTCAGCCATGAAAGCTATACATCTCTTGAGGAGACTCATTGACAACTATCGGGAAAGGAAATAAGATTTGCGTATGCTGTTTGTCGACCTTGAGAAGGCTTATTATATGGTTCCAAGAGAGGCCTTATGGAGAGTCTTAGAAAAGAAAGGTGTAAATGCATCATACATTGACATAATCAAAGATATGCATACAAATTCAGTGACGAGGGTGAGGACAGCCAGATGATTAACACAGGAATACCCTATCACCCTTGACTTACATCAAGGGCCACTTTTAAGCCTCTATCTCTTTACCCTTATCTTATATGAGCTCACCAGACATATCCAACAAGCAATACCTTGGTGTTTATTGTTTGCGGATGATATTGTTTTGGTTGATGAGACGCGCGAGCGTGTAAACGCGAAACTTGAATCTTGGCGAGACACTTTACAAACGAAGAGTTTTAGGTTGAGCAGGGCAAAGACGGGAGTATTTGGAGCTTAAATTTAGCAGTGCAAGGATGGATGACTCCGTTATTAAGTTGAGTGATCAAGATATTTCACGCAGTGAGTGCTTTAAATATCTGAGATCGATAGTTCAAAAAGATGGAGGTGTAGATAATGATGTGATACATAGAATCCAAGCAGGTTGGTTGAAGTGAAGAGGCGCGTCAGAGATCTTATGGGATCGTAAATTACCATTAAAACTTAAAAGCAAGTTTTACCGTATTGCAATTAGACCAGTGATGCTCTATGGTTCTGAGTGTTGGGCAGTGAATTGTGTACATGAGCAAAAAATGGGAGTTGCGGAGATGAGAATGCTTAGTTGGATGTGTGGACACACGAGACTGGATAAAATTAGGAATTAATGTATCAGGGATAAGACAGGAGTGACACCAATAATAGAGAAGATGCGAGAAGCTCGACTAAGATGGTTTAGACACGTACAAAGGAGACCATTAGAGGCACCTGTTACGCGTTGTGAGAGTTTAGTCACCAGGCATGTTAAACAGGGAGGGGTTGACACATAAAGACTTGGAATGAAACTATAAGGAAAGACACGATGTACTTATTCATTAGTGAATTATGACTAAAGATAGGACACAATGGCGACAAAGGATCCATATAGCCGACTCCACTATAGTGGGATAAAAGCTTGAGTATTGTTGTAGTGGTACTTCAACACGTGAAATCATGACGATAGTTGATCCTGGTTTAGTAGACGCTCGTAGGTGTTTATCATGAGTGCACATGATGCAACGTGATTTAATGTTTCCACAAGTTGATCTTGCTTATTTCCTGCCTGGCTTCTCACTCTGTTTTTTTGATCCATCCTCTCCCCCCTTTGTGAAATTCACCTTTTTGATGCTCTGATTTTGATTGATCATTTACATGTTACGCATGAAATTATAACTAACGGTTTGCGAGCATCTTTGAAAATTATAACTCGATGGTTGATTTTCTTTTTGGGAGTTATACTTTTTCAATGGGGAATTGTTTTCTGGATATTTCTGGGAAGACGGTGTGCCTACAGGTCATGTGTTGCAGTGATGAGTTCTTCCTTGCCCCACTATATACTATAGCAGATCGACATTTTTAATGGCAGGTTCTATCATATTCTCGACAGGGTCGAGTTCTTTCAACCCCGACGGAACTGATGCAACCTGAGTTCCATCTTTTATTTTTATTTACAACATTTCTCTTTATTTGTGCAGCGCATGTTGATGTTTTATTTTTCACGAGTGTAATTAGCGCGTGTATGTTTTCTTTCGCGCGTGACACTCGCACACGTCTTTCGGCTTATTGGTGTGACCGACCAATAAGACCTTCAAGAAAAAGGTCCGTCAATTTATGTTAGGTGATAATTAGGGCAAGCTTTGAAGAGATTTATTTTATTAAGTATTTTAAGTCATTTAATTTTTGAAATTAACATTACATATATTGATCTCAAAAATTATAATATTATAATTATTAGGTAATACCAAAGGAGGAGTCTCTTTATTCAATGCCCATTATGCCATTAATTTTCTTGATTACACCCACAAGCCTTTCTCCCTTGACACTTTGGAAACCTCCCCCCATTCAATAATATTATTAAACCCAAATCTCTTTAAAACCAGCCGGCCCCACCTGTTGAAGGCAGCTGGGAAAAAACGTCGGAAACAGAGAAATCTTTTATGTTTTCGACCAATCCAGCCGAAACCCACGTTGCTTGCCCTCGTTCAGCCCACCTCCGCCTCTCACGCCTTGCATGGCCCCCGTTGACAACACTCCCGACGAACTTGGACGCCGAAAAACTCATCTTTCCCGCCCATCCTAGGCCTGATTGCTCCTTCGTCCCCAATCCTCCTTCCAGCCACCCGTTTTCGAACTGCCAGAACACGCAACTGCCGCCAGAGATCCACCCAGATTACGACAACCCCTCCTCGGTCTGCCGCCCCCTCCTTTGACGACCTCCAGGTTGGCATCTGTCGTTCCCATCGTCAGCAGCTGCCGCCCATCCAACTCAGCGCCGTCCAGACTCTCGATTGCCATTGTCCATCTATTCCCGATGTATTTCCTGATCCGGACTAGCGTTTCCCCACTGTTAGACGCCTCCATCCACTCCTCCCCAGTCCGACTCCCACTGGATCTAGTGAACTCCTCATACAAGAGAGCCAAAGGTATACCTAATATTTTCTCACTCCTAACTTGCTAGTTTAACTTAATCCTTAATATGTTTAATCTTAAAAAAAATCAGAGTTTGCTTTAATTTTTTCCTGCGTGATTGTCGTTCATTTAAAATTGTTTCTTGTCCTCACATTTTCGTTTCCCTAGTGTTTGCCCGTGGATCGCTATTTCATGTTAATCATATACTCGAATGTTAGCATTTACGTGCGTTTGCGAACTCTAGGTTGGTTATCGCATGATATTGCTCGGGATAGTTTCGGTCGCGCCGCTTAATTTTAAAATACAACATCGAGATTTTAGAATACATCCGAAAGGTAGGTTAAGTTGTCCGATCGGACAATCTTAGCCATCAGATCCACTTAACCTAAACCTCCCATATATATGCTCCCGTTATGTTTGTGTAGAGTATCAAAGGTTTGGGCAACATTTACAAGTCGCGAGTCACTGAGATCATGCGACTCGATCTCCCCTTTCGGTACCAAAGCGAGAGGCTTCATGATGCGATGCCACAAACCCTCTTACCCCTATCGTCGGACGCCTCCCTCGCCTTTGGTGATTCCCCTCCTTCCTCCACCGTCGTCTCCTTCCACGGGTTCACTTCTGGTCGGTGTTTCCTTCCACTGGTTCATTTCTAGCCGCTGCCTCCCTCTGTAGGGGTTTCTGCCGCCACCCGATCAGCCCCTACCACCTCCCTCGCCTCCAACGACCTCCCCCCAGTCTCCACAAGCCCCGCAACAGCGCTTACAACCCATTGCGTCCTTTCCCAGCACCACCCGACTCCAGTGCAGTTCCGACGAACCTCTCCCTTCTCTCCTCCACCACCCACAAGCCTCGTAGCCATCCCCACAACCCCCCACCTATTCCTCCCCTTCACTCCTCATTTCTTTTCCAGCCCAAATCATTCCCGGACCCCACTCCTTTCCACCCTAAACCCCCCAAATCCCAAAATCCTCAAGCCCCCTTAAATCCCCCAAATTCCCCAAACCCTACAAATTCCCCACATATTATTTCCCCGTTAACTGCACATCGGAACCAACACATCATGTCTACAACTGTCCCAAGCCCGCCTACCACATCCTCCACTGTCGATGCCAATTTCTTGGCGAGTTTTCATATTTTAGTTTTTTTACCCGCTTTGTATGGATGTTCACTTATTCCGTGTAATATTTGACTATAATTATTGTTAGCTTTTCTACCCTACTCAATAGTTTTCTACCTCACTTGTTAGCTTTTCTACCTCACTTGACTTAATTGCTTTCCTAATTTAGAAGTATTAGTGCTATAGTGTAACATTCATGATTTTTCTTAATAATGTTATTTAATTAATGAGATTTGTGAAACTATAAGGAAAGACATGATGTACTTAGGCATTAGTGAGATTATGACTAAGGAGGGAGACTAGCAAGCCGCCATGTCTTATTTTTATCCAAGGCACACAGTTCCTCCTCCATTGCCTTTTTCCACTCAGGTATTTGAACAGCCTCCTACCAAGTCTTAGGGATCACAATAGATGAGAGAGAAAAGATAAAAGTTTTATGGGCCTGAGAGAGGTGATTATAACAAATGTAGTTGGCAATTGGGTGTTTGGTGCCACCCCTTTTACCTATAAGACGGGCAAGAGGAACATGTAGGTCATCATCAGAATCTGGTGCGGAGACAGTCACCGGCACTGGCGGAACATCCTCAGTCTGCACTTGCTCAACGGTCATAGGACGACGGGAGTATGTGTATAGTATAGGTGGAGCGGAGGTGGAAGGAACAAGAGCAGTGGGAGGAACAAAAGGAATAGGAGAAGTGGCAACGACAGGAAGAGGAACATGAAGAGGATGATGGACAATAGGAAGAGGATAATCGATGGTCTCGTCACCATTACCGTTCGTCTCCCCCTGACGAGGACCAAAGTACGACTCCCCCTCACGAAATGTAACATCCACAGTGCAATAGTAGCGACGAGTCGGAGGGTGATAACATCGATACCCTTTGGTGGTAGGAGAGTAACCAACAAAAACACACCGCAGGGAACGCGCATCGAGTTTATTACGATGCGGGATATGAACGTGGACAATACACACGGAGCCGAAGATACGAGGGGCAATATGAGAAGTGTGGACAATGTGGTTTTTGGCAAGACACGAGAGGGGCGTATCAAAAGAGAGGGCACGGGACGGAAGACGGTTGATGAGATGAGCAGCAGTGAGAACTGCATCACCCCAGTAGGATTTAGGAAGATGCATAACAAGGAGTAAACACCGGGCCACCTCCAGCAAGTGCCTATTCTTCCGTTCAGCCACCCCATTTTGAGTGGAAGTGTGGACGCACGTGGTTTGATGTATGATGCCATGGTCGGCAAGATAGGCCCCAAAAACACCCCGGTCGTCATATTCCCCACCATTATCACTACGAAACACACGTATTTTACCGCCAAATTGTTGGGTCATCATCTTATGAAAAGTTTGAAAACAAGAAAGCACATCACTTTTTCGTTTAAGCAAATAAAGTCACGTAGTGCGGGAGTGACAATCAATAAACGTAACAAACCATTTATAGCCAGATAAAGATAACACCGGGGACGGGCCCCAAACATCAGAGTGAATAACATCAAGTGGACATAAACTAGGAACAGATAAATGACTAGTACTCCGACAGACATGTTTAGATTGTTCACACACATCACAAGAGAAGGACTGAATTAACTGATGAAAAACAGGAAACAATTTAGTAAGATATAAAGGAGAAGGGTGACCAAGGCGTTGATGCCAGCGTCGGATGTCATGAAGAGTCGGAGATCTGGTGGAGGAGAGAGCACTGGGAGAAGACTGGTTCAGCAAGTACAGTCCGCCAACATTCCTACCACTGCCAAGTGTCCGCCTCGTACCCAGATCCTGAAACACACAAACATCAGGAAAAAAGGTCACAGAACAGTTTAAAGAATTAGTCAAGTGACTAATAGAAAGCAAATTGCGGAGAAAAGAGGGAACATGCAAAACAGAGGACAATGATAGGTCGGGAGAACAAGGGACAGTCCCTTTACCAGCGTTGGCTGAGAGAGAGCCATTAGCAGCAATAACCTTATCACGACCAGAAAGAGGGGTATAGGAGGTAAAACCTGAGGCAGAGCCAGTCATGTGGTCGGTCGCACCCGAGTCGATAATCCACTCGGAAGGAGTGGAAGATACAACATTAGCACTGGACAGGCCTGAAGTGGCAACAACAGCATGAGAGGCAGCAGGAGTAGAGTCTGTGTGGGAGCGCAGCAGGCGTCGGAAGGCCTCTAATTCAACAGCAGACAGGCCGCCAGAGGTGTCTGCCAGAACCTCAGTAGAGTGCGCAGAAGACTGAAAGCGATCCCCAGAGTGACGACCACCACCACCACGGTACCTCTCTACCACGGGTACTAGAGCTCCAACCACCAGGAGCAAGGTGCGGGTGCAGGCGAAAACAAGAGTTTTTGGTATGACCTGTCTTCCCACAATGACTACAAACAGGAGGGGGTCCTCGAGACATCCCAGCCAGCGCAGAGTGATCAGTAGCGGGGCCTAGAGTGCGACGACGATTCTCATCACTGAGGAGCATGCTGAAGGCCTCCCGAAGAGAGGGAAGTGACTCACGTTGGAGGACATGTAAGCGAACATCGTCAAACTCCATGTTGAGCCCCTTAAGAAATACATGAACCCGGAATCGATCTTTATCTTTCTGAAGGGCCACCGCATCAGTCGTACAAGCAGCAGTGAAAGTATTGAAGAAATCCAGCTCCTAATAAAGGCGCTCAAACTCAGAATAGTAGGCGGCAATGGTCATAGTCCCCTGCTTCAGTTCCAGAACACGGCGAGTGAGCTCATACACTTGCATCGAACTGCCTGTCTGAGAGTAAGTATCACGGGCCAGTGTCCAAATATCGTAGGCGGAATCCAACAACATATAACTGCGATACACCTGAGGGGACATCGAGTGAAGTAACCACGAGACGACCAACGAGTTGTCCGCATCCCATTTGCGCCACGAGGGATCGGTTCGTGGTGGCTCAACAGTAGTACCATCAATAAGGCCATATAACTGGTGGCTGCGAATAGCATGTTGGGCCGAAGATATCAAATGAAGCGAAAGTACATCCTACAGGTGCCCCTTAGAGCTAGAAGCCGAAGAGAACACCAGAGGATGGGAGGTCGGTGTCTCCGGCAGCCCCCATGGAGGACAAAACCGCAAGCCCGCGAGGCTCTGCGAGGCCCTGCGAGGCTAGACGAGGCCCTGCGAGGCTGGTGACGAGCTGGACGAGGCCCTGCGAGTCCCTGCGAAGCCGAAAGAAGCGGGATCTAGCGCCGGCGACAGCTACGCCAGCGTCCTGATCGGGAGGGAAGCGAAGCGGGATCGGCGAAGCCCGATCGGGAACGAAGCGGGATCGGGAAGCGCCGATCGGGAGCGAAGCAAGAGCGGCGAAGCGAGAGCGGGATCGACGAATCCTCCTTCGCTCTGATACCAAGTGGAAACCGATGATTCAATAGGATTCGATGCCCTAAACCGGGCAAACACATACATATATATTGGGGACATACACGTGACATATCACGCGCGTAACATAAAAGCGTAAACAATACAAGCGTAAACAATAAAAGCGAATATTCAACTCATTCATCAAATGCGTACCCTGATTTTATGGCATGTGATGAGGATGAAAATTTAGTATACTAAGAGGCTATTGAAGTTAGGGCAGGACAACATGAAACTATTGCAGATGTGCGTTAGAGTAGGAGCGTTGGTGTTGGTACAACAAAAATGTCTGCATTACGAGATACAATTGCAGACCAATTACACAATGCTAACAAGTTATAATTTTTTTATAAATATTAGAAGTACTTAAATTTATAAGTTTGTACTCGTACTTCTCTTGTTTGCTACATTTTCCGGGTGATTGGCGTTGCTGAGGTCTGAAGAAGAGGAATTTTGTTGTTTTTTATATATTTAACGCTTGTCTTTAAAAAATTTATTACAATTTTTTTAATTTTATTATTATTATTATAAATATTGTAATTTTGTTATTACCGCAAGCTACATTAAAAATTTAGTACAATGTAATTACCACATGGTCTGTAACAGAAACGCCACCGTTGCCTTAGCAAACAGTTTAATATGTTCTTTTAGTTCTGAACAGCTCTGCAAACAGTGATTTACAAAACACATTTCTCTATTTCTCACTGCTGCATTCCCACTGCTCCATTTCTCAATATACAAACTAATATTTGATATTGTTGTCAAATCTCCATAAATAAAAAATAGAAACTTACATGTGTAAACAGTTTGGTTTGAGGGTAGTTTTGGTTTAAACCTAAATTGAACCGATCACCCTCTGTTTTACCCATCCCAAACCGAAACAAATTGAAACCGACTTGTTTGGTTTTTTGGGCTTCTAGCACCTACAAACATGACAAAAAAACTATCCTTTGTATTACTTGCTCACTTGATTGTTTGTAAATAAAAGTTTATATTTAACTCAAAAATTTAAATACTACATATCATTGCTTATTCTACGTTGAGTTAAAGATTGAAAATACAACAAAAAAACTATCAAAACTTTGATGTTAGCTCACATTAGCTCATACTACATATCATTGCTTATTCGATTCGAGCTTAGGGTTTCATGTATAGGCGGTTTGGTTTCTCGGTTTCATCGGGGCTTAAACCGAATATAGGTCGGTTTTCGGCCTTCTTAAAATGAAACGTGACCGAACTGATTATAGTTTGGCCCGAAAACCAGTTTAAAAAAAATTGGTTTTCGGCTTTTAGCTTTCACCCCTAAAAAATACATAAAAATATGATGTCGTCGTTCCGGATTATGGGTGTTCACGAACCAAATCGAATCGAATAAAACACCAATTGAATCCTGTTGAAAGTATTTATATTTTAGTATTGGAGTTTAGTCCCACACCGCTTATCGGTGTGTGGTGTCTTGTTGTAATCCTATATAGTTTTCCTTTGAGGATGAATAATATTGCACCAAGTATTTCTCTTCTCCTCTTTTCTAACATGGTATCAGAGCAGGTTAATAATTCCTCGTGTCTGTAACCTAAATTTTTCCCGTGGCCGCCACTTGATTTCCGCCTCTCCTTCCATCTCGTTCCCGACAGCCGGTCCTATATTCGATCCCATCGAGCAGTTCTCCCTTCGCTCCCGTCGACGGAATCGTCGATTGATTCCAGAGACGGGAGCGATCGACGACATCGTTCCCGTCGGCTCCTTCCATCGACGGTCTTGTTCGTTGATCCCGTCGACCGCCGCTGCTACTTCCTGTCTGCTAATCCAATCCCTCGTCTTCTCCCGTCGAGCCCTTGTTCCCCGCGATCCCGTCGATGCTCCTGCGCTCTACATCGCAGATCCCGCTTCCCTCCTCGTCGACAACTCAATCTCGTGATCCCGTCGACAGTTGCATCTGCTTCCGCAGTTTCTCCTCTGCCGATCGACGATCCCGTCGAGCCATCTTCTCCGCCTGCGCTCGATCCCGTCAAGCCATCTTCTCCTCCTGCACTCGATCCCGTCGAGGCATCTTCGACCGCTGCCTTCATCGACGACGTTGCTGTCGACCACTGCCTCCATCGACACGGCTCTTCCTCCCGCAGTTCTCGCTGCTCGCTTCTACCTCCTCCGCTCCTGTCGTCGACCAGATCTCAGCCCGACGCCGGATCCCGTGGATCGTATGGTCTACCTCTTCTTCTCCGGCTACTTCTCCGGCGCTGTTCTTCTTCTCCGTGGCGTTGCTGCTCCCGGCATCTTCTCCGGCTACTTCTCCACCCCTGCCGCCCTGTGCCGCTGCTGTGTCGCTGTCGCTGCCCCTCTCCTGCTGGACATCTGCGCCATAGTCGACTCACTCCGACATCTGCGCCTTCGACGACATATGCAACCTTCGACGACTCTGCGCCTTCGATGTCATTCCCTCCAGCTGCTGCTCTCGTGGAAGATCCCGCTGCTGCCGCTTACCGGAATGCAGTATTTTTGCTGTTTTTTTTAGTTTATTTTGTTGGTAGTGTCTTCTAGTCGCGTGCTATGGACGTTGGTTTCCGCGCTGCTGCTCTTTGGGTGCCGAGCTCTTCTCTTCCTCCCTTCTCACTCGCCGCTGCTTGAGCCTCTCTGCTCTCCGCTGTTTGAGCACTCTGCTCGCAGCTGCTTGAGCCTTCTGCTCGCAACTGGCTTGTGCTTTGCTCGCTGCATCCTGGATCGTGGTCTTGCCGGCAACCATTATCCATAGTTGTTGTTTTGATTGTCTTCGTCTGTGTCTCCATGCGAGTTTATGCCTTCATGCACGTGTTCCACGTGAGGGGGAGTGTTTGTGATACCGGCGACTCGGATGCCTCTTTCCCGACTCCTGCCTTAGTCACACACAGCCTCCAGGCATATTTCGTATGTTGTGTGTGTCTCCCCATCCTTTTCTTCTATGTTAGGTAGGTGTGGTTTGACCTTTGTTGGTTGACCTGGTTTCAGCTCCGGGAGCATCCAGTGTGCTCATGGTCAGTTTGTGGGGTCGTGTGGCCTTTGCCCGGTTGAAGTATCCCCGGTGACACGCGGTTGGGCCTCGGTGGCTGTTGTTTTGTCCCACGTTGCCAACCACTATTTACCTTTTTCTTTTATGTTGTGTTCAAGCTGAAGGGTTCCCCTTCAGCTTGAGGGGGAGTGTTGAAAATATTTATATTTTAGTATTGGAGTTTAGTCCCACACCGCTTATCGGTGTGTGGTGTCTTGTTGTAATCCTATATAGTCCTCTTTTGAGGATGCATAATATTGCACCAAGTATTTTTCTTCTCTTTTCTAACAAATCCAAATTGGGAAAGAATACAGAGATTCGGCTTCGTCCGAATATTTGAATTCGGATTCGTCCCGAAATCTTAGATTCGAATTTGGATTCAGATTCGGGCTTGGAGAAGTTTAATTTGTATATAAAACTTATATTATGACTTATATGTGGAGTTTAATTTGTTATATTTAAATTAAATTTTTTTGCTATTCACGAATCCTTTTAACTGAGATAATATTATTCGGATTCGAATACCACTCGAATTTGAATCCATGAATTTTAATTGAATCGATTCCCGAATTGTTCACGAACTATTTAGTTTGCCAACAACTCTAGTCCGGACGCGATTACCCATCCAGTGATAACTGGATGTGAAATATAAACCCATTAGCTCAAAATGAAGAAGGCCATATTACCTCCCTCATTTTAATTTCTGTCTACCAAACAAACAAATATACTATAAGAGCTCAAGAAAAATTACAACAAACTAGCTCCCTTTTTTCACTTTATTACGCACACCACTAAAGTTTTGTTTGATTGAGATTCTTCATTTCATTGTTAATACATTTTTGCTCTCTCTCTCTCTCTCTCTCTCTCTCTCTTCCTCTCATTCCTTTCTCTCTCCCTCTCTAATTAAGGTAGGTAAAGAAGATAGAAAGAAACCAAAATGTGGTGTTAATTATTGTAGTGATATTTTTGGTAGTATTAAATGTACTGTTAGTCTGTTACACCAAAATAATTCTCCTTATTTTATAACACAATGTAGAATGTAGATATTATACTGAATTTGAATTTTCCAATGGATTTGAAGTAGCCATATAATACTTGCATGCCGGCCATTATATACCGTTAAGCAATCGTATGAGTTTCACAGATATTTCGAGATTCAATTTTTCGCATTTTTCTGCAAGCTAGAAAACGCTCTTGAATCACTGATAAACTCGTGCGACCAGGTTCAAAAGAAGAAGATATGGGAGTTTGTGCAACCTCATTTGAAAACTACCGACGAAGGGGTGGCCGTTTTGGGACATCATCCCATGAGGACTTCTGCCGGGATGATAACATGCAGGTCTTTGAAGAATGCCAGCATCTCCTGATTCATCAATCCAGCCGTATAACATTCTACGCTTTTTCCATTTTTCGTATTCCGACTTAGAGCTTCCGTCCTGAATCCAAGCAGCAATGAGGTGAAATTCCCCGCACCATAGAATGTGATCG
Organism: Dactylorhiza incarnata; assembly: GCA_033032865.1. Lineage (NCBI taxonomy): Eukaryota > Viridiplantae > Streptophyta > Magnoliopsida > Asparagales > Orchidaceae > Dactylorhiza > Dactylorhiza incarnata. Next base: position 2,978,011 of record JAWHQI010000230.1, on the reverse strand, counting down.
TAAATTCACGATGGAGCGAAAACATTGTCCGTATATTCAAACATTGCAAAGTTTACTCGTTTGTTCGATTGTGTTTCAATGATCTTTTGCTGGAAATGATTCCTTGTGGAAGTTTTAGAAACAACAATAAACTGTCCCGAATTGCCAAGTATTTGTGTGGCAGATTGGATTGTAGTTGTAATCGCTTGTGTCAGAGAATTTTTTTTGTACGCGTAACGTTCCTATAGGATGGTACGGGATAGTATTTTTTAGGTGTTTTTTAACAAACACACATGCGCACACACACACATATATATATATATATATTCAATTTTTTTTTTGTAATATTTTCTAATTTTTCATAAGTGAATTTAATTTGTATGTTTTTTATTTTATTTTAAAAAGTTTATCATGATCACCGCAATTTATTTTGCCCATATATAAGTATTCATTATTTCAATTTTATCTCTATTTATATACATTTTCTAATTTTTCATAATTTAATTTAATTTGTATACTTTTTATTTAATTTTTTTGCCCACTAGTAGGCGTGCACAATAAAATCGGTCCGGTTGGGACTAGACCGACTAAAACTGGCTAGGGACCGGTCCCGGTGTCCGGTCCCATGGGGCCCGACCGGTCCCCCTTTTTCGGCAAAAATCGGTCTTGGACTGGGACTGATAAAAGACCGGTCTTTGACCGGTCCTGGGCCAGGACCGGGACTGGTCAAGAGCCGTTTGTAACAACTCTTTAAAGAGCCGTTACAAAATGCTCTTTAATATAAAGAGCATAACGCTCGACTCTTTAATTAAAGAGCTCTTTATATATATTTTTTGATTCTGAAAGAGTGAAGAAGTCGTTTGATCGAAGAATTTTTGGAGATTTGCATTTGTTACAAGGATCATTTGGATGCTATGAGAAAGAGAGAACATGTCTAGTCAATTGAAAATAGTGAGTCCGATGTTGAAAACGAGCTGAATAACTTAAATCTGGGCAGCGCGGAATAAGAATTAAAGAAGCAAAATGTAATTCAATTATTGTGATTTTAGTAATTTAAATAGGGCGCTGTTACGTGCACATCACTTCTCGCTTTGTGCATACCATTGATATGTGCACACCATTTCTCGCTTTGTGCACACTATTGATATGTGCACTATAAATTTTATTTGCAGGCCAAATTTTTATAGGAACACCAAAATGAAAATTTGTCTTTTTTTTTTCTATTCAATTACAATAGTCTTTTCTTCTACATTTAAAAACAACAAAAAGATAACAAAATATAAGGCATAAAATGAAATTTATTTTTTTTTTTCTTTAATTTCAAAAGTTTTCTTCCATTCAACATTCTAAAACAACAAAAATGAAACAAAATATAAGACCACCGGTAGAACGCCAAATATTTCATATTTCATTTTTTAGTTCATGTACACTTGCATGAAAGTACATATATCAATATTAGTTATCTTTTAAATAAACAAAATTTTTGCATGTTATATGAATATTAGTATCAATACCTCTTGAATGTTAACACAAAATTGAAATCTCGCCACTTAGAAACTCTAAAATTCATTTAATCCCTGCAAGAGAAATAACAATTACATATAGAAGTTGAATATTAAGTAATACAATTAGCCAAATTATAGTCCATACGAGCTCATTCAATCATATTTTCCTTATTTAGAAAGATAGTGTCAGTAAGAAATTCAGATCCAACATCTACGAATGAAATATTATTGGGATCTTCATATGTAAGCAACCCTATATCTGAACTCATATTTTACTCAATCTAAACACACTTGGAAGCTGGACCCTAAAATCAGATATGGAAGAAAACTGGAAGAAATTTGAAGAAAAAAAGAGGAGCTGGTAGAGAAATCTGGATGAAATATGGAAGAAATCTGGAGGCGAAATCTGGAAGCGAACGACTTACCTCCTCCAAAAAAACTGCGGCAGAACAATAACAAGAAAACTCCAGCGAACGGCGGCGTGAGAACTCCAGCGAACGGCACTATATCTCCACGAATCGGCTGCAGAACTCTAGCGAACGGCGGCGGCGAAAAATTGCGAGATCGGGTTTCAGAGGGTTTGCGGGAGAAGGAGGCGGGGTGTGCGCTTAGGGCAGAGCTGGGTGGGATTAGGAAATAAAAAGATTATTTTTTAAGGGCGATGTTTGGTGTGCACATAGCGAATAATGGTGTGCACTTAACAGCGCCCTTTAAATATTATAACAAAATTTGAAATTTTGTAATTTTCACTTATAATGTTATTTAATTTTTATTTAATTTTCACTTGTGACAATTATTATATAATTTTGTTACCTGAAACAAATTTTAAATAAAAAAAAAAAAATTTACCGGCCCGGGCTTCCGGTCCTGGCTGCCGGGCCGGGCTTCCGGCCGCGACCGTATTCAAGTGAAAATACCCTGTTCACTTGTAACAGGATATTTGGAAGCCCCATCCCTGATGACGATCCCAAGGAGTTCGACCATGTTGTTTTTGGTCTGTACCTTTCTATTTTTTCCTTGTATCATGGTTTTTTTTTGCTTTGTTCTGTAATAATTCTGATGTTATACCATTAGTTGGTGAAGATACGAAATCTTAGTATTATGATAAGGTTGCTGAGAGTATGCTGATGCTTGTTGTGCTGGTATATGTGTTGTATGTGCTTGTGATTCTTTTCTTTAGCATCAATCATTTTTTTATGTTTATTTATCCCGGGTATTAATGGTTGTTCATTATTAAGCTATTTTGATAGTTGTTTCTCAGTTATAGGTGTTTGACAAACTAGACTTCTAACATATGATATATATTTTAGAGTTCTTTTTTATTGTAGTTCTTAAGTATATAAGTTTTTCTTTGAAAACTTTGAGTTGTTCTACAGAAAAACAAATGTAAACAACAGTAAAACGTGGATTCACCAAACATTCAGTTGATTTCTCATCTTCTGACAGCTCTATTTTCAACACTTGTTTCCCGCATCATCTTTCTCATCAGCATTAATTGCCCCAAATAGAGCCTTAGAAACAGTTGAATATTGAAGTGTTGCAAAGAAAACATAAGACATTATTGAACTTTTGATCTCTTAGAAGATGTTGAGAGCATTGTGTGTAAGAACACCCTCTCGAAAATTGAGCACGGTCAAGAAAATTCTTATGCTCAGAGCAGCCACTCTGTGGTAGTGTTAGCAAATAGACTAACACCTACCACATGATGTCTACCTTATAAGGTAAGACATCATCACTTCACATAGCGAATCTATAAAGAGAGTAACAAAAGTATGATGCATGAAGTTCCAATCACGTACACATAACATAAGGTACAAAAGTTTATAAAGTCCAGACATAACATCGAAAACTAAGGCTAAAACATACCCTATAATATCTACAATCCAAAAATTCAAAAGTAAGCCCTCACATCTCTCATCGTCTGAGTGTCCTCTAGGAACAAAGTCGCGGCTTTAGCTATCAGTGTCACCGTCTCTAAATTACGGATGCCCTGCTGGAGGGGTTGTTGTTGCTGCGTGTGCTCCTAAAAAGAGGTAGCAACAAACTATTAGTCAATTGACTAAGTGGTTTCCCTTCATCTCCCCTGATGCATCCTAGAGCATCGTGCGGGAGGAAGGATAACATGACTACAAATATCGTATAATCAAAAGTATGTAACAGAAAATGAGGGTCATCTGCGGCAGGAGGACATGTGAGTCCACGCGAGAGCGCGCATAATGGCTCGCAAGCCCTCATGAGCGAGAGTCTGAGTGGACTCGATATCGTAGACAGAGGCGTCCTCACGGCCGTAGACCGCGTAGGAGAGGTCGTAGGCTTGGCCGCTGGTTGTCTCCCGCTCCATCCAGGATAGAAGGAGGGAGGAGATGGAGACCCAGTTGGCCCGCCGGTCCCATTGGAGTAGGGGCTCGCCCACCGCGTCCGCATACCTCTCGCCGAGAGGAAAGTTCCGATGCCCTCTCGGAACTGGCCCCGAGGAGGGATCTATCGGCTCAATAGCGGTCTGAACCGCCGAGTCCTCCGTCGTCGGAGCACTTGAGCCAGGGGTCTCATCCGCGACCGCCTTCCCCTTAGCAGCTGCAGAAGGTTTCGCCCGCTTGGTGGGAGGGCTGGTGGCCGCGTCGGGCTTCCGCTTCTGCCCGCTGGATTTCGCGGGAGGCGGGTCCTTGCGGTAGGCCGCAACGGCGGATTTGGCGAGAGCGAGAGCGCCATCGGGAGCAAGCCTCACGGCCGCATTCGGCGGGTGGAGGGGAAGGCTCTGAATTTCTGCATCAAGAAAGTCAGTGAAAAGGCGGGAGCAAGCGAAAGCGAGTGGGAGCTAGGGTGGAAATCATTCAGCCTACCCTCTCCCGGCAGAATCGGCGACAACGAGCCGACGTGCTTCCGCAGATGCACGACATCCATTCCATGCTCCTGGATGAAGAGGCAGAGCTTGGCCTCGTAACCTCCCAGCGATGGAGGCCGAAAGGTCGACTCGTCCTCCTGCAAGGGCACGAGAGGTACGTTGCTGCATTTCCCTGTGACAAAGATAAACCGCTGAACCCAGTCGTGGTTTTTATTCGCTGTGTCGGTCACGCTGAGGGGAGACTGCCCGGAGAAGAACGTCACTCCGCGAGTCATCGTGAAGTTGAAGAGCTTGCGGAACACCGAGAGCGAGAACTCAACCCCCTCCTCGCGCAGGTAGCAGACGAATGCTACCAGCATGGCGATGGAGTTTGGATTGAGCTCCACGGGGACAACTCTGAAGTAGCACAAGGTCTGGCGCACCTCTGGCCACAGCGGGAGGCGGAGTCCTACCTCGAAATGTTCGAGGGGGATGGCGAGGGTATCAGGCGAGAACTGGTTTATGCGGTCTCGGTTCCCCGGGCGGCGCACGACAAATCCCGGCGGAACGTAGTCAGCGATGGCCTGGGTAAAGTCATCTTCCGAGAGGTCGCAGGTCTCGAAATCGCGGTTGGTGAATGCTTGAGCGCAATTGGCCCTGCCATCGGCCTCTTTCGTCATCGCTGAAGGAAGGGAAGGTCTCACGAGGATCCTAGAGAGAAGGGCGAGTGGTATCACGAGAGCAAGAAGAGAGAGAGATGAAAGCGTAATAAAGGTGGTAGGTGTGCTAACTATTTATAGAAAAAAGGGGAAAAGAAGGGAATTCTTTACGCGTGGGGTGCGGATAGCGGTCGCGCTATCCCGACACCTCGGAGTTCGAGCCAGCCCATCTACGCCCAGTCGCCGATAGAAGGCGAAAGAGACGCGCGAGACCCTTCAGGCGAATGCAAAAAGTACATCGTGAATGAAAGCACTCGCAAGAAAGCTTTCGTAAAAGCAATAAAAGACAGAATAAATAACATACAGACAGAAATTGTTCGTGAGACGCAGCAGTTCTCGTCTTGGTTCAGTGCGTAAAAGAAAGAGAAATATCAAGGGTGCGGGAGAATGCAGGGGTTGAGAGCCGGTAGGCTTAATACTGTACCCACTGCCATCGACCCCGGCCTCGCCTCCCTGTCCTTGGAGGCACCCACGGGTAGTGGAACGCGCTAACTGCCGTCAACTCTTGGTTAACCAAGCGCATTTGGTCCCTAGCCCGTGCAATCTGCCTCCCAGGCGAGGTCTCCTCGCACCTGCCTCCCTGACGCTCCATCTCCCCGATAAGGTGCCTATAATCCCGTTCAAGAACGCTTATCCGACGCTCAAAGGCTGCTCGGTGCTCCTCCGTCTGGTTGGCTAAGTCTCGCTTCATCCAGATCAGCTTGCCGAAAAGCTCCGTCATCCGCTCCTTCAGGGTCCTGGCATCTTCATGGTTGGGAAGAAAATCTGAGATGTCGCAGGGAGAGGGAGGTGGCGAGATCAACCCCTCCTCCTCTTGAGGATCCACCAGCGGGACCTGACGGTAGCCTGCGGGAGTGAAGGTCAGTCTTCTCCAATACAAATTTTTAGTTCGAGGAAAAAAGGGTAATCACCAGGTACATATTCCTCAACGGGGAACCGGCGAGAGGTGCTGGGATGCCCTGCGAATGGTTGGCTGAGAGGGTGGAGCGATTTCCCCTTCCCAGGGCAATGAACCTAGTAAGCGGCACCGGAGGTAGTGGCCAAGTCCACAGCGGGAGAGTTGTTCTCGGGGCCTTTGCCCGGCGGACGCTCCTGCTCAGGTGCGGGAGAAATGATGACGGTCTCGGGGGCAGGAGAGTTGTGCGGGATAGAGGGCAACCCCGTGGTCCCAAATGTGAGAGCTGCGGAAGCTAGAGTCAGAAAAAGGGAGAAAGGTAAAAGGCAGGCGAGAAGACAATGAAGTGCTTACCAGGCGCGGGCCAGCTTCCGCTAGGAGTCGTTATGAGGATGGGCTCCTGGACCGGTGGAACGCTTCCGAGAACAGGTGGGGGAATGACGGCATTCGCCTGGTTGATCCCGGGACCGCCCTCCGTCACCTGCAGGTTCTGCGAGTGGTTAAATCACTAAGGTATCGCGTCACTATGGTTAGCTTTAAAGGCAAGATGGATTGTATTACCTCGACATGTTGTCGGGAGGAATGTTGGAGAGGGGAGGAGTCTCTGACGCGGACTCCCTCGCCGACAGGTTTCGCCGGACCACTCTGGCTTTCTTCAGCTGGTAGGGCATGGAAGGATCTCTCGTTGACGAGAGCCAGTGGGCGTACCGGGTGGCCTTGGAAGGGTTCTCCCCATGCGCGGTGGCAAGGCGGTCCATCAACCCTTGCGAGAGTGGTCTTGGTGTCAGATTCATGAGCGTCATCTGAGCAGCGAGAACTTGGAAGTAGAATAAAGGGTACAGTGATTGGAAGACAAGCGTTTGGGAAGCAGTAACCTGGGAAGTATTTATAGCGGAGGGTCCCACTGAAAAGATTCCCTCCAGGTCAGCAAAGCACTCGCCGAATACTGGGGGTTGGACTCTTCTTTCCGAGCGTAGGACTCGCTCGCAAAGAGCGGAGATTGTGAATCACGTATTCACCGAGTGGGCCCCCATATCCAAAAGGGTTCAAGAGGCAAGATCCATGTCAAGCAGAGAACTCGCCCAGGCCAGAAGAGGCAGGGGAGCCTCCGGGCGAGTGCGAGTCCCATCCGCAAGGCACTCGCCCATTTAGAGGGGCGAGTGCGCTGGAGGCCAGACGAGTATGGGAGGAGTCCCACTCGCCAAGCAGGCCAGATGTTAAGCGAGTGGTGCCTCCACGGACCACTCGCCCGGTGGAATCTAGTGTGCGAGAAGCCTGACGAGTGGTGCCTTTACGGACCACTCGCCCAGAAGGCTTTGAGGGGGAAATTACTTGATAACCTTCGTGGGCTGTCAATAGCTCTTCAGAACAACGGATTTAGGATGTTGGCAGAACAATTTGGGGTGCGATTAGTAAAACCAAAAGGTGGATTCATGCTATTTGCAGACCAGCCTAGAGAATCTATAAATAGACCATGACCTTGGAGGAGACCTGATCTTTTAGGCTCTCACCTCTTAGGCAAGTTTTGGTTGGCTGTTAGTGCCCTCCAAGGTGTCCGGCTGAGCATTGATTTGGGAGGGAAAGCTCTCTAAGATCTTCCGGGTGTGTGGCGGGACCTCCTCACTACAGCCTTGGGTCTGTTCCTAATTCTTCATCCACAGTCAAGAACGTAAGTGAGGGATAAGTAGGCGCATGCTACACCCCAAGTGGGTCCGAACTCAAAGAAACTGGTTGCCGGTTTCAACAATATGTAATGTAGTTTTAGTCCAATTCTTATGCATGGAAGTGTTAGATGAAACAATGACACGTGTAAGTGTATCATCAAAAGAAGTAGCACTAAGTGAACTTAACATTAGTGCATGTTATATCTCATAAAATCTATATGCGACAAAAAATAGTGACTATTAGAAAATCATCTTGACTGTCTTCTAATGATCACATTCATGTTGGTTGAGTTTTTTTTTATTAGAATAATTCTTAACCATAAGGGAGACTGATTCAAGTTATGACTTGAGTGCGTTATTAGTACATGTTATATCTCATAAAATCTATATGCGACAAAAAATAGTGACTGTTAGAAAATTGTCTTGACTGTCTTCCAATGATCACATTCATGTTCGCTGAGTTTTTTTTATTAGAATAATTCTTAACCATAAGGGAGAGTGATTCAAGTTATGACTTGAGTGCATTATTTTTCATGACGAGATTATGTCTTGCCTTATTATAAGCCATTGTGCTATCTTACAGAATTTTGGCTATTGAATTTATGTGGTCTTTATAGTCATGATGCAATTCTTCAAATATTTCATCTATCTCTTTAATTTCTGTTTTGTATATTTTGCGCTCAACACCGCTTCTTTTTGTGCGAACAAGAAAAATAAGACCGGAAAAATGGAGAATAACAATTTTTATTCCCAAAAACCTTGATTATTACAAAGGTATAATCTCCTTTATATAGAATGAAGGAGAGAGAAGAGATTACAAATAAACAATGTGAGACTAAATACTATACAGGACAAAATACAGAACTGGGCGGTCAGACAAAGGGAGACCGCTGAGACCGCTCGATCTGAGATAACAGACCTCGCTCCTAAACCCTCCAGAAAACAAGCGGTCTATAAAGGACAGACCACAGGAAGCAGGGCTAGACCGCCTATCTTCATCTTCAACCCGCCAAGTCTTAGAGAGCGCGCGGTCTGAAACGAACAGACCGCCAGAGAGAAAAGGAGCCCAGACCGCCCGGTCACCAACCAGACCGCCCGGTCTCAACACTTCAACAAGACCGCCCGGTCTCCAGACAGACCGCCCGGTCACAACATTTCAACACTCCCCCTCATGCTAGAGCATATATGTCAATCATGCCCAGCTTGTCGCAAATGTTCGAAAAAGAAGTAGACACGGGCTTGGTAAAAATATCTGCTAGTTCATTGTTCGAAGTGACGAATGGAGTACAAATTTGTTTCTTCAATACTTCTTCTCTGATAAAATGACAATCGACTTCAATGTGTTTTGTCCTCTCGTGGAATACCAGATTCTTAGATATGTATATGGCATCTTTGTTGTCACAGAACATCGGCAGATGATGGTTATAGACTTCTCCTAAGTCCAGCATGAGAGCTCTTAACCATTTTAGTTCACAAGTTGTCGACGCCATACTTCGATACGCAGCTTCAACACTAGACCTTGAGACAACAGATTCTTTCTTGCTCTTCCAGCTTACAAGATTTCCCCCAACAAAGGTGCAAAATACAGAAGTAGATTTGCGATCATCTTTATCGTCTGCATAACTAGAATCTGAGTATGCCTCAATCTTTAGGTGATTGTTGTTCTGAAAAAGTAATCCCTTTCCTAGAGCCCAATTAACATACTCTAATATCCTTAGAGCAAATTGTAGATGACATTCTCTAGGAGCTTGCATGAACTGGCTAACCTTTCCTACAACATATGAGATGTCTGGTCTGGTTACTGTAAGATAGATAAGTTTGCCTACTAGACGTCTGTACCGTGTAACATCTGTCAGAGGTGGTGAATCATCTTGCCATGTTTTGTCTTCACCAACGGCCATGGGACATCGAGCCGGTTTAGCCCCAGTCAAACCAGTTTCTTGCAGAAGGTCAAGAGCATACTTGCGTTGTGAGAGAACCACTGAGTTGTGTTTCCGTAAAATCTCTATTCCCAGAAAATACTTTGGAGAACCCATGTCTTTTGTAACAAAGTGTTGACCGAGATGTTTCTTGGTTAACGCAATTCCAGTTTGATCGTCACCTGTGAGAAGAATGTCATCAACATAAACGGCAAGAACAACCAGACCCTGGGAGGTTTTGCGAATGAATAGAGAATGATCTGCAGAACTTCTTGTAAAGCCAATGATTTCGACAATGCTACTGAACTTTTCAAACCACGCCCGAGGACTTTGTTTAAGACCATAGATATCTTTCCGCAACTTGCATACACGTGTCTCCCCCTGAGCAACATACCCAGGAGGTTGCTCCATATACACATCTTCTTGAAGATCGCCATAGAGGAAAGCGTTTTTGACGTCGAGTTGAGACATACACCAACCCCTGTTGACGGCTACCGAGAAGAGGACCCGGATAGTGCTGATGCGAGCGACAGGAGAGAATGTGTCAAAAAAATCTACACCATAGGTCTGAGTGAAGCCTTTGGCGACAAGGCGAGCCTTGTAGCGATCCACACTACCAGTAGGATGGAACTTCACAACAAAGACCCAGCGACGGCCAACAACATCCGTTCCTAGAGGAACCGGAACAAGGGTCCAAGTACCTCTCTCAGTGAGGGTTGCCATTTCTTCATCCATAGCAGCCTTCCAATGAGGAATGTTAAGAGCTTTTTGGTAAGAGCGTGGAGTGGCAGTGGCAGAGAGAGCCAAGGCAAAATTCCTGCAAGAGGGCGTAAGACGAGCATAGGAAACCACATCATTTATTGAATGTTGCGTACATGTCCGAACTCCTTTGCGAAGGGCAATAGGAACATCCAAATCGTCTTGTTCATCAACATCCGGTGCATCCATTGCAGAGAGTGCTGGCCCGAGAGCTGGGAGAGGCTGCCTCAGAGGGGAAGGAGGAGATTTGAGGGGAAGAGACGGGGTCGGAGGTGGTGGCGGTGGTAATGGGTTATTGTCAATGGGGATAGCTGGTATGGGGAGAATAGGAGGAAGATCAGACAGAGCAATAGATGAGTCTTTGGAGAAATATGATACGTCTTCAAAGAACGTAACATCAGTAGAAACCACTTGTTTGCGAAGAATGAGGTCAAAACAGCAATAACCCATTTGAGAAGTAGAGTAGCCCAGAAAGACACACTTTGTGGCACGCGGAGAAAGCTTGTCGCGAGTAGCAGATGGAGAATGAACAAACGTCGTACAACAAAAAATACGCGGTGGAAGAGGGAAAGCTTCCTTGCCCTGATATAGGACAGAGAACGGTGTTTGACCATGAAGGACAAACGAGGGGATACGATTGATGAGGTGATAAGAAATGAGAATGACATATCCCCAATATGAGCGAGGAACATTCATTTGAGGTAGAAGAGTGCGAGCTACATCAAGAAGGTGACAGTTCTTGCGTTCAGCCACGCCGTTCTACTGAGAAGTATAGACACAACTTGTTTGATGAATAATACCATTTTGCATACAAAAGACAGAGAAATCATTACTAAAATATTCTTTTGCATTAACAGAACGAAGAATTTTGATAGAGACCCCAAACTGGGTTTTGATCATTTCATAAAAAGTAGTCCATACAGAGAATAATTCCGAGCGATCTCTTAAAAGATACACCCAAGTACATCTAGTGAAATCATTAATAAAGGTTACAAAATAAGAGCTACCCCTCCCAATAGTGGGAGTAGGGGAAGGACCCCAGATGTCGGAGTGAACAAGATCAAAAAGACTGGAAGATCCACGTCCTTGTTTAGCTGGGAAAGACGAGCGATGATGCTTGCCAATCTGACATGCTTCATAGTTGAGGGGAGGAGCATTCTTAGGTAGATGAGGTAGAATTTGACGAAGAAGCCGTTCAGGAGGATGACCAAGACGAAGATGACATTGCAGAAGACTGTTGGAAGACGAAGAGGAAGTAGAGAGAGCTGATACATTGTCCAAGAAGTAGAGGCCGCCACTCTCAGTCCCAGTAGCAATCGTCCGCTTGGAGCAAGGATCCTGAAAAGAACAAGTAGTAGGGGTGAATGTTATAGAACACTGTAGCTGCTTGCAGAGAGAAGTAACAGATAGTAAGTTGCACGGAAATTTGGGCACATATAAAGTATCTTCCAGGAGAAGAGACGGAGTGACCTGGACGATACCCGTACCATTTACCGGAGAAGGAGAGCCATCCGCAATGAACACTGGGGGCAACCAATCATGTTTCTCCAAGAGAGAGAAACATTGAGGATTACCAGTCATATGATTTGTAGCACCTGAATCAATCAGCCATTTACCTTGAGTGACTACATGGACACTACCTAAGGAAGTGACCACCGAGGCTGATTGCTTGGAGGTAGAGGCAGAAGAGTCACCGGTAGGGCGAAGGTGGGGATACTTGAGCCAACATCGAGCAACGGAGTGGCCTGTCCTCCCGCTGTGAGAGCAAAGATACTTGGAAAGTGCACGCCCTTCAGAATGGTTGTTCCGACCTCCAGTGTTACCCCTTTGAGTCTGATGAGCATAGTTGTCAGGTAGAGGCGGTGAGACCAATAGAGTTCATTGGAGAAGAGTGGTAACAACGGCAATACGGGCAGCAGTAGCATCCAAAGTGGGAGATTCGGCCTCTCCAAGAATCTGTTGATGGATCATGTCATATGATTCTGGGAGGCGCAGAAGATAACACACGACCAGAAGTTCCTGAAAGTGTTTGTGTTGGTCGGCCAGATCAGTGGAGAAGGGTCTATTCTGAAGAATTTCAGCCCCAAGGGCCTGAACTTGTTGGTAAGCAATAGCAGGAGTCATGGAGGGATGAGCAAACAAGTCCGCATAAAGGGTATATATGCGAGATGTTTGAGCTCCCTTTGAGTAAAGGGCAGCAAGGTGAAGCCTGTTGGATCTTACAGCGCCCTTAGAGGGGGGTGAATAAGGGTTTTATGGATTTTAAATTCTTAATTAAATTTATCAAAGTTTGTGATCAAAGTTTAGAAATATTTTATTAGAAAATATATTTTGATATCTCAGAAAAGATTATATTGAAGATTCCTTTTTTAAATAAGAGAAACAACACTTTTTGTTAACTGTTGCTAACGCCTGGCGTTAAGTGTTAATGCGGGCGTTAGCTCTCCAAAAAATAATCCTTATCACAAAAAGATTGTCGCAGTGATTTTACTTATGAAATCTTAAATGAAATACAATTTCAGAAAATCAAAGATGATGAAAACGATTATTGTATTTCAAAGATAATTACACAAATGTTAATTTTAATACTTTCATGAAATATAAATTAAAACATTCTTGAAGAGAAAATAAAATCAATTGAATAGAACATTAAAAGACATGATTTTATTTCATAATAAATTGAATACACAAATGTTTAATTTCTATAACGCTAGAAATCAAGGCGAGAATATGTAAAAACACTTTTTGTTGTTTCACCGGTCCTTCTCCCAAGGATCAGTTGGCTATAGCCTATCTTACCCCAGATAAGACCTCTAGCCACCCCTAGATCTACCCTCAACTTAGTCGCCACGCACAACGCGGCGAATTACCCCCTAAGCAGCACAAGGACTAGTTGCCAACACAAGGCAAATTACCCACGGATTCCTTCCCAGAATCCGACGTTCTCCCCGAACGATTTCTCCACACCAAAATACAAAGAGAATAAAATAAAAGATTACAAGATAAGTAAAGAGAAACTCCCCAAGAAATTCTGAAGGTGAAGACGAAAGCGGTGTAGATGTTGACGTTCTTGAAACGATCGTCCTTCGTATGAAATATGCGTTGTAGACCTTCTCCTTCAAAATCCTCTTTAGATCTTCATGATAGCCCAAGGGAGATCTCTTAATTGCTGTAGATGAACCTCTCTCACAAGTATCAGAATTCTGGAATAAAGGCTTCAATACCTCACTCTAAAAAATAATGAGAGGGGATGTACTTTTAAATAGCCACGGGAGCTAACGCGTGGCGTTAAGCGTTAACGCCGGCGTTAGTGAACGTGCAATGTCGTGGCTGAAATCGCGCAACCATCAAGATCGTGGTAGTTTGTGGATTTCGTCGAACGACATCAACTTTCGTCGAACGCAGTTTCGTCGACCGGTACTTCAGTTTGTCGAACGCAATTTCATTTTTGTTGAACGAAATTTCGTCGACCAGAAGCCTCATTTCGTCGAACGTAAATTTGTCGACCGGCATCTCATTTTTTCGAACGGCTAGCGCCCAGCATTAATAGCTAATGCCTGGCGTTGTCTCTGGCTTCTCGACGGATTCATTCTCGACGGCATTTCTTCTTGACGGTTTCCTTCTCAACGGTTGTTAACGCGGGCGTTAACAACTAACGTGGGCGTTAGCTCTCTTTTCAGAGAATCGTCTCCAATCAGCAAACTACTTATGTAGCTATAGTTCATGTAAAACCTGCACACTATAAACACACAAAATACAAGATCAAATACAACACGGTATTTGTTATTCTCAAACCAAGAGATGCGGAACATAGGCTCCAACAAAGCCAAACAGCTTTTACAGTTTCATCATGCCTGATGACAGGGAGGCACTCATCTGAGAGACTGTTAGCTAGCCAGGTGCGAACGAGGGCATCACTAGCATCCCAATCATCAAATGTAGCAGAGGTGCGAGGTGGAGGGTCATCAGTAAGATGATGACGCTTGCGTTGCGAGCGGAGAAGGAAGGTGAAAGAGACACTCCAGTCGGGATAGTTGGGACCAATAAGTTTGGAGATGGTGCCAAGGTTGCCTGAAGGAATGTGAGGAGAGTGGTGGGTAACAACAAAAGGTGTGGTGGTAGTGGAGGTAGAGTCATCAGAAACTGCCATAGCAAAGGGAGACCGTGTGAACACAGGAGAGAGATTGCTTGAGCAGAAGAGGTCGCGCGAACAGAGGAGGAAACCGCGCGAGAAGAGAGGAGATTTTGCACGACTAGGACCAGACCTCGCCAAAGAAGAGGTCGCGCCAAAGAAGAGACCGCGCGAACAGAGAAGAGGTCGCGCCAAAGAAGACCGCGCGAACAGAGAAGAGAATCGCGAGCGATCACAACGAAAGACCGTTATCCCTCTGATACCATGTGCGAACAAGAAAAATAAGACCGAAAAAATGGAGAATAACAATTTTTATTTCCAAAAACCTTGATTATTACAAAGGTATAATCTCCTTTATATAGAATGGAGGAGAGAGAAGAGATTACAAATAAACAATGTGAGACTAAATACTATACATGACAAAATACAGAATTGGGCGGCCAGACATAGGGAGACCGCCGAGACCGCTGAGATCGCTCGATCTGAGATAACAGACCTTGCTCCTGAACGCTCCAGAGAACAAGCGGTCTGTAAAGGACAGACCGCAGGAAGCAAGGCTAGACCGCCTGTCTTCATCTTCAACCCGCCAAGTCTTAGAGAGAGCGCGGTCTAAAACGAACAGACCGCCAGAGAGAAAAAGAACCCAGACCGCCCGGTCACCAACCAGACCGCCCGGTCTCAACACTTCAACAAGACCGCCCGGTCTCCAGACAGACCGCCCGGTCACAACACTTCAACACTTTTTAACGACGAATTTTCTATATTTAATGATTCATTTGGCTTTTCTAACATCACAATTTTTCCAAATGCTTCATCAAGTGCAGTAGATACTAAATCATATTTTTCTTTGGATATGTATGATGAACTTACAGTGTTGTAAGGCTCGGTATTACGATTTGAACACAGTTTCTTCATTTATTTCTTCCTTGCCTTGCGAGCTGGAAATATCGTCATTCGAGTATGACAGTGCAGTGCTGCATTCTTCTTTCTCCGATAATTTTTCCTCCAAGAAGACGTCATCATTTGTGCCCTCTCTCAGATCCAGGAGAAATTGGTCGAGTTAAATGTCAGTAGAAGAAAGACTATAAGTTTTCTCCAGGTATTTCCAAATTTCATACGCAGTAGGGCAAATGTAGATAAGCTTGAAAATATTCTGGTCAAGTGCGCAAAATATACTATTTATAGACTTGGTGTTTAAACAACATTCATCCCTATTTAATTTACTAGGTGGCTTTATAATTGTTATGTTCTAGACTTCTATATCTAACGATATAAGAAATTGTTTCATTAATATTTTTCCATTCCTTACAATTTTCCTTACAAATAAGGGTGACGCTAATGATTTTTCAGTAAATAATACCCCATTCCCTCTATTAGGTGCAAGAGTAGGGTTTGTCATATTACTTCAGAGTTTTAATTCTTTTGAAGTAGCTTGCTCTGATACCACTTGTTAGATCTGGGGACAACCATAGAGAGGGGGGGGTGAATAAGATTTGCAGCAGTTATGCGTCTTTTCAAAACTTTCTGCAATAGGAATACACTTTCTGGAAGCTAACACAGGGCAGTAGGGTTACCGCTAGCGCTATCGACAGAACCTGTATTCTTGAAAGACTGAAGAACATTTCAGTGTACGCATGAAAGAGACTTCAGGATGCCATCAATGCTCTAATGTAATTATAGATCAAAACATGAATACTTGAATATATTAGAATAACATTTATAGTTACAAAAATTAGGGCGCATTTGGTTGGGTTGTTGCTAATGAAAAGTTGCTGATCAGAAATGAAGTTTTGAAAAAGAGTTGTTTCTGAGAAATGGAGTTTTGTCAAAAAAACTGTTTGAGTCAAATGGAGTTTTCAGTGCTTATTGAAATGGAGTTTTGAAAATTTTGTTTGGGAACAAAACAAAATTTTTGATAAAAAAATTTCGACACAATACACAATCTTGATAATAGTTACTACAATAGATAAAAATACCAACAATTCTTCTCACCATCTAAGATCTAGAAGTGTAAAACTGTTGCGCTATACTTTCACGCAACGTGATCATCTTTTCTACCCCGCCTGCTGTATCAGGACAAACTACTTGATGCCCTTGTGTGCTCACCCCCTCATCACCACCTCCCTGCTCGAAGTCATTGAAATCAATATCCCTTCGTGACGGGTGACGCCAATAAAATTATGCAGTGCCATAGTCGCCATCACAATATCACTTTGTTTGGCGAAGCTGTAGCTCGGCATATCACGCAATATGGCCCACTTCTTCTTCCAAATGCCGAACGATCTTTCAATGACACTTCTAAGGGATGAGTGCGCGTGATTGAATATCTCTCGGCGTCCTTCCGGTGCACAACCGCCATGAGCAAAGTCCGGAAGATGATAACGTGTCTCTGGATATGGTTTCAAGTATCCCCTTTGTAGCGGATACCCAGAATCCACCAAGTACTATTTTCCTGAAAAACGGGAGCAAAGTTGTTATGCTTCAAATGTGAGAAGTATAAAAAAAGGAATAGAAATCTTATTACCTAGTGGTGGATGCAGAAATTTGTAACGGGGATCCCAAAGCGCATAATTGAAAATGTGGCTATCATGCGTAGAGCCTTACCTGGTGTGCTACTGAAAGATCTATCTAACGGCTGAATCACTTCATCCGTCAGTAGTAGCAATACGTGAATGCCTTCTCCAAAAAACCTGTTAGCAGTCTCCGTCGAGTGCTGAAACCGCTCACATGTCTTTCTCATGACCTCGTTATGAGACAGTATGTCCAAGGTCAGTGCTAAAGTCTCTCTAGATGCAGTCCGTCTCTTCCCGTGAAATCCGTACTTCTCCTCCAAGACATGCAATAGATCCATAAAAATTTCTTGGGACATCCGAAAAGAATTATGAAACCTGACTGTCGAAGAATGAAGCATTTCTCCAACCCATTTATCACCTGTTTGCTTCGACGTCATGCAGGGTACTGGTTGGTTGAAAAGAGAACTACTTTCAGCCAAAATACTAGCAGCTGCTACAACATTTTGATGATGTGCGATCACATAACTTTTAATTGCCTCAAAGTTATCTTCTGAATCATCAGAGCTAGTGGTAGACATATTCTGATAAACAGAAGACAAGAAATAAATAAGAATACTGTCTAACCACAACCACAACAGCAACAACAGATAAAACAGTAACAGTCTAGCAGAAATACTACTAATAGAAATATCCAACATCAGAAAAAACTATAACAGTCTAACAGTACTACTAATATCCAACCACAACAACAGAAATAACAATAACCGTCTAGTAGTACATGCCATAAATATGATAAGCCTACTCCCCACCATTATAGCGGTTATAAATCCACTTTATGTTCATACCCTCGGGTAGGAACATAAATGCCTCTCTATGACCTTTGTCCGACAAAAATGTGATGGCAAAGTCATAGAATTTCTCGTCCGCTACAACGTCGGGGTATCCACTTAAACGCTCTAATGCCTGAGTAATAGTATAAGGATTGCTCTTCGGATGTCCCTGAATGCATCGACTGATGGTCCTTGAAGATTCTGCCAGATCTTCTAAGACGGTGTTGGTGGCACTTTTCTTTCCTTTCTTCCTCTTCCTCGCCGATGTGACCTCAGGGGGAGGTGGTGCAACATTATCCTCCTGGATGTCATGCTCCTCACCGGACAACTCTCTCTCGTCGGTAGACTCAGGTGGATTACTCCTTAAGCTAGGAATGGTAGCATGACGTCCACATGCAACTACTGAATCGAACATCCTCCTCAATCATTCCTCTAACTCGGGGGGGGGGGGGGGGGGGGGATGCCAGCATATCTAAACGTTTTTGCCGGTAGGACAACCTACAATATTATAACAAAAATTAGGAAGGGCAAATAGTTGAACATAAAGTAAAATCATCATTTTTTAATAAATGAATACCTTCAATCTTTCGGTCCACCACTCGTCCGAAGCATCTATAGTCTTTGTAGTCGGATTCCAACCCAAACCAGTGGACTCACGTTTTAGCTCACTCCAAATTTTCCACTCCTTCTTCAAATGATCCCATTTGTTCTTCATTTGAACCTTATCATACTTTTTTCCAGTTTGTTGTTGAAATTTTGTTGTCACATTTAACCAGCCCTCTTTGCTAAAATGGGTTGTGGGTCGGTTACCAAGCTCTATTTCATGAATGCATATGTCGCAAAAAATCAGGACATCGTTTGTATCCCATATAGCAGAGACACCACCATCTTTCTCCTTACCCATCTTAAAAAAATTTCAAACATATAAACATGTAAACACACAATCATACATAAACACACACAAACACACACAAACACACACAAACACACACAAACATACACACTTACACACAAACACATTCAAACATATAGCACACACATAACAAAACACATACACACATTCACATACAAACACACACACACACATTCAAACACATACACACACACATACAAAACACACACACACACATACACACACACACACACATACAAAGACACACACACACACACACATTCAAACAAATACACATACACATTCAAACATGTAGCACACACATAACAAAACACATACACACATTCACATACAAACACACACACACACACACACACACACACACATTCAAACACATACACACACACACACATTCAAACAAATACACATACACATACAACACATAGCACACACATAACAAAACATAATCACACATTCATATAAGAAAACACACATACACACACATATAACACAAACAGAAACATACACACGCACACACAAACACACACACACACACACACACACAAACATACAATTACACATACACATTCAACATATAGCACCACATAACAAAACACGCACACACACATTCATATAAAAAACACACAAACAAAACAAAAACACACATTCATATAAGAAAACACACAAACACACACACAAGCGCACAAACAAACATATAAGAAAACAAACTCACACAAACATATAAGAAAACACACACACACATACACACAAACAAAAACATACATAACCACACACACACACATGTTGGGTTTTCTTTAAAAGTATACACATCAAATGTGCGCAGCGGAATATATCAAGAACAACCCAAAGAGACATATGGATCTTACTAAAATCATGAATCAAGAAAAATGAGGCAATAATAAAATTACCTGCACTGAATTGAGTCAACACTCAATCAATAGGCTCCAAGAAAAATCTTCTCGGATTCGAAGTCCTTGCTCTGCACTTCCTATCTGCTCCGTCAACAGTGGACTGCTCATCGGAGGAGTAAGTGTAGAATTGTGTCCACACCTCTACAGAAGTCCACACAAGAGAAGGAGAACCCTAGCTTCTTATCATACAAGAACTAGGTCGGAGAAGAAGAGTCATCAACGTCTTCCACAAACTGCTAGGTTCGATTACAGGAAGAGGCGGCGACTGGGGAAAGAGGAGAAAAGCTCTAGCGGAACGATTCCGGCGCTGCTCTCTCAAATCGCAAAAGGGGTCGGTCTAAGTTTCCGTCTTCCTAAAACCGTAAGAGGACAACCGTCAGGAAACCTAAATCGCGAACTGATTTATATAAAGCTGCGTTCGACGAACTGGCAGAAACCTGCGTTCGACGAACCCGCAACAACTTGCGTTCGACGAACCTGCAGAAAACTGCGTTCGACGAAACGGCAGAAACCCGTGTTCGACGAACCCGCAACAACTTGCGTTCGACGAACCTGCAGAAAATTGCGTTCGACGAACTGGCAGAAACCTGCGTTCGACGAACCCACAACAACTTGCGTTCGACGAACCTGCAGAAAACTGCGTTCGACGAATCGGCAGAAACCTGTGTTCGACGAACCCGCAACAACTTGCGTTCGACGAACCTGCAGAAAACTGCATTCGACGAACCGGCAGAAACCTGCGTTCGACGAACCCACAACAACTTGCGTTCGACGAACCTGTTGAAAACTGCGTTCGACGAACCGGCAGAAACCTACGTTCGACGAACCCGCAACAACTTGCGTTCGACGAACCTGCAGAAAACTGCGTTTGACTAACTGGAAGAAACCTGCGTTCAACAAACCCGCAACAACTTGCGTTCGACGAACCTGCAGAAAACTGCGTTCGATGAATGAAATCAAACAGTTCGACTAAACCCATTAAACGAATTCGCCTATACCCTATAGACGAATTTGACTATACAAATTCGGCTATATAAATTCGATTAAACCATTTACCCGAATTTTGCTTAGCCGAAATCGTCTAAACACTTTAGGCGAATTCGTCCAAACCCATTAGCCGAATTTGACCCAGTTCGATTAAGCACTTTAGCCGAATTTGTCTAGTATAAGTCCAATCGTTTAAACACTTTAAACGATTTCCCGTTGAGACATTCTCAACTTGATTCCAAATAGTCATAAGAATGATCCTCTACTCATATCCAATATGAGCAAGATCAACTCAATTCTTTCTCCAATTTCTCCAAACACTTTTATGTGCGACCTTATAGGCTCATATCACATTGGCAGTGAGACTAGATATTTGACCACTTCCAGATCACCATGGAAGCACCAACAGTCTCCCACTTGATCTTGAACGTATCAACTAAAAGTCTCACAAATAATGAGCTGCATCTAGCAATGCATCATTGTTACCCAAGCAATAAGAGTTCATAACTCAACAAGCCTGTCATGACCAATGTATCAGTGTTGTCATGTCCCTTTGTCCTTTACATCCGGATAGAACTAGAGGCATGGACCGTGTCACCATCATAATTGTTCAATCCCAGTTTCCTGATCTAGAATCGACTGTCTGAAATTGGTGAGCTCAATATCATATATTGACTCAACCAAGCATGTCCATGCAATTCTTAGTCTCATTCCATCAAGGAGCCCATGGATGTAACTCCTGTCATACAGGAGGACAAATTCCATTTCTGCTCACACACAAACATCCAAATGATTCGTAACATACCCAACAACCACCCTTATCGTCAACCTTTCTCAAGAGAAGACTTTAGATGGCATCAAAGTACGCTCTTCCTCACCCGATGAATGCTGTGACTTCAAGTCAAAGGACCAAAAACACCATTGTCACTTGAGACCTACTTGTGACACGTTCATATAACAATCCACAAAGCAGTCTCACGGTGGATCTGTCCAGTACAACTTGTTCCCAACAAGTACCCATGTGATGACTTGATATCACAATATCATGACATGTGAGAACCGATCATCAGTCAACGCACATGCTAGTCTTATGGTCTCATCCTCGCCCTAATTTCTAGGATGATACCTCGACCAGGGACCATTTAAGAATGAAGCTTCAAATAAACATAGGCCCTCACATTCAATTCACGTACTTGAATTCCTATGCAAGCAAATATTCTAAGGGCATTCATTATGTTAATTATTCTATCATATAGAAACAGTTGACATAATAAAAGAACTTGCCATAAATGTAAAATGAAACATACAGTACATATCACAATTCATCAAATGAATAAACAACCAACAAACATGCAATCCACAAGGCTCCCACTAAAGATGATCATTCAGGTATCTAATACCCATTGATCTAACATGACCATCATGCTTTCTTTGCGCAAGAGGCTTTGTCAGTGGATCCGCTATGTTATTTTCAGTCGGTACTCTGCAAATGCTCACATCTCCTCGATCGATAATCTCTCGAATAAGATGGAACCGCCGAAGTATGTGCTTGGAGCGCTGATGAGATCTAGGTTCCTTAGCTGTGCAATAGCACCGTTGTTGTCACCGTAGAGAACTACGGGATCAACAATGCTAGAAACTACATCTAGCTCGCCGATGAATTTCCTAATCCACACAGCCTCCTTTGTCGCATTTGCGGCAGCAATATACTCGGCTTCTGTCATAGAATCGACAACTGTCTCATGCTTGGAAGTCTTCCAGCTTACAACTCCTCCATTAAGGCAAAATACAAAACCTGACTGGGACTTTGAATCGTCCCTATCAGTTTGGAAGCTAGCATCTGTGTAACCACTTACAACGAGCTCTTCCTATCCACCAAACACCAAGAACGTATCCTTAGTTCTTCTCAAGTACTTTAGGATATTCTTGACAGCAATCCAGTGACTCTCACCTGGATCAGACTGATACCTGCTTGTCATGCTCAAAGCATATGAGACATCGGGTCGAGTACACAACATTGCATACATGATTGATCCAATTGCCGAGGCATATGGAACCAACTTCATGCGGCCCTTATCTTCCAAAGACTTAGGACACTGGTCCTTAGAGAGACTCACACCATATGACATGGGTAAGAATCATTTCTTGGACTCAAGCATGTTGAACCGTTTCAACACCTTGTCAATGTATGTACTCTGGGTCAAACCCAGCAACTTCTTCGATCTATCTCTATAGATCTTAATACCATGTATATAAGTCGCTTCACCCAAGTCCTTCATAGAAAAGCAGTCCCCTAGCCTGTTCTTAACAGCTTGCAGGGTTGGAATGTCATTCCCGATCAGTAGCATGTCATCTACATACAGTATCAGGAAGACAACAATGCTCCCACTAATCTTCTTGTAAACACAGGGCTCATCTTCGTTCTTGATGAAACCAAACTCTTTGACCTTCTCATCAAAACGCAGATTCCAACTTCGAGAAGCTTGTTTAAATCCATAAATGGATCGATTCAACTTGCATATTTTAGTGGCTTCACTTGGAGATACAAAACCCTCGGGCTGTGTCATATACACTTCCTCAAGGAGGTTTCCATTAAGGAAAGCCATTTTGACATCCATTTGCCAGATCTCGTAGTCATAATACGCAGCAATATCAAGTAGAATTCTGATGGACTTGACCATGGCTACAGGGGAAAGGTCTCATCATAGTCAACACCATGAATTTGCCTGAAACCTTTAGCCACCAGCCGACCTTTGAATGTCTGTACATTCCCATCCATGTCTGTCTTCCTCTTGAAGACCCACTTGCACCCTATGGGTCGTACCCCTTCCGGTGGTTCCACCAAGTTCCAAACTTGGTTTGTATACATGGAGTCCATTTCATATTTCATGGCCTCAAGCCACTTCTCGGAGTGTGGTCCACTCATAGCATCTTGGTAGGTTGCTGGTTCATCATCATGATCCATAAGCAACACATTACATATTTGAGTCATGAGAAATCCATATCTCTCAGGTTCAAATCTTGGTCTACCAGATCTACGTAGGACTTGTGTTTCTTGAGCAGGTTCTCCAGCTACAACAGATTGTAGTCATTGCTCAGGTTCCAATTCACGTTCATTCATTGTTTGTGGTTCTTGAACCTCTTCAAGTTCCACCTTTGCAGTCTTTCTGGATAAGAACTCTTTCTCCAAAAAGACGCCAGTCATTGCGATAAACACTTTGCCCTCAGACGACAGGTAGAAGCAATACCCTTTGGTTTCCCTAGGATATCCCACAAGATAACACTTATCTGATTTGGGTTCCATCTTGTCAGACATTTGACGTCGTACGTATGCCTCACAACCCCAAATCTTAATGAAAGACATACTAGGACGCTTCCCAGTCCATATCGCATATGGTGTCTTTTGAACCGTTTTCGTCGGAACTCGATTTAGTGTAAGAGCAGCAGTCTCTAGAGCAAAACCCCAAAAGGAAACGGGCAAATCTGAATGACTCATCATCGATCGCACCATGTCCAACAAGGTACAATTCCTCCGCTCAGAGACACCATTATGTTGCGGTGTTCTGGGTGGGGTGAGCTGTGATACAATACCACACTATATCAGATGATCACGGAACTCTTGACTCAAATATTTGCCACCTCGATCAGATCGGAGTGCTTTTATTCTTTTTCCCAGTTGGTTCTCTACTTCATTCTTAAACTCTTTGAACTTTTCAAAGGTCTCGGATTTGTTCTTCATAAGAAACACATATCCGTATCTATTGAAATCATCAGTAAATGTAACGAAGTAGTGGAACCCACCTCTAGCCATAGAACTCATGGGTCCGTACACATCACTATGTATGACACCCAAGAGATCACCTGCCCTCTCAGTATGACCAGTGAAAGGGGCTTTTGTCATTTTGCCTAATAAGCAAGACTCGCATCTCTCAAATGATTCATAATCAAATGAGTCCAGTAGTCCATCTCTATGGAGCTTGGATATGCGTTTCTTGTTTATATGCCCCAAACGACAATGCCAAAGGTATGTAGGATTCGAGTCATTTATTCTTAGTCTTTTATTATTTTCTACATTATAGATCGGATGGTCTAAGTTCAAAACATATAAACCATTAAACAATTGGGCTACGCCATAACAAACATCATTCATAAAAATCGAACAACAAATGTTCTTAATTATAAACGAAAAACCCTTCATGTCAAGACATGAAATGGATATAATAGTTCTAGTTATGGCTGGAACATAATAACAATTATCTAGTTCTATTACAAGCCCAGTAGGCAAAGAAAGACAGTAGACACCAATGGCGATGACAGCAACTCTTCCTCCATTCCCGACGCGCAGGTCCACCTCCCCTTTACCCAACATTCTTCTCCTTCTCAGTTCCTGCACATTTGTACAAATGTGAGAACCACATCCGGTATCCAATACCCAAGATGAAGGAGCAGAAATGTTTATCTCTATAACGTAAATACCTGAAGTGGAAGTCACACTTCCCTTCTTCTTTTGCAGATCCTCAATGTAGAGGGGACAGTTCCGCCTCCAATGCCCTGTCTTACCGCAGTGGTGGTATTTTCCTTCCTTTCGCCAGACCTTTCCTTTTTAGTGCAGAAGACTTGGGATCAAGAGGAGACTTAGATCCAATCTTCATCTTCTTAGATCCCTTGGCCTTGCCCTTGCTCTTATGCACCATCAGTATGGGGCTGGCAGGCTTGGCCTTCTTCATATTGTTCTCAGCAGTTCTCAACATGCCAAGGAGCTCGGGCAGTGTCTTTTTTATTTCATTGATGTTATAGTTCAAGACGAACTGCTCATAACTGTCCGTCAACGATTGCAGGATCAGATCTGTGGCCAACTCTTGGCCCAAGGGAAAACCCAGTTTTTCAAGGTTCTCTATATACCCAATCATCTTAAGTACGTGATACCCTACTGAGTCTCGAGCTCCCATATTGCACTGAAACAATGCCTTGGATATGTCAAACCTCTCTTGTCGGGCTTGCCCCTCGAACATTTTCTTGAGGTGCCCGATTATCTCATAACCACACATGCTCTCGTGTTGCTTCTGAAGCTCAGAGGACATGGTAGCAAGCATGAGGCATTCCACATCTAAGGTATCATCCTGATACTTCTTGTAAGCATCTTTATCTGCTCTCGAAGCATTTCCGGCCGGATCTGTGGGGGCTTCACCTTCCAAGACATAGAGCTTGCGCTCTTGCCTGAGAATAATTCTCAGGTTCCTGTACCAGTCGAGGAAGTTCGTCCCATTGAGCTTATACTTCTCAAGGATGGCTCTCAAGGACAACGTGGAGTGAGAGGTATTTGCCATGGAAATTCTATAATAAATTTGCAAAAGATTTTCAGTACTATATTTCAAAATACATTTTACTTTAATAAGGACTTCTATTATAAGGGCTCCCACTATTTTAATCAAATCGATAACCCTTAATATCGATTCAGAGAGTTTATTCGAGCTACCCTCTTAGTGGACAAGATCCGTATTTCACCAACACAATGAGTCCTCTTTGGCGTTTCTCTCATGATGTGGTTATTTAGGTAGACAACACTTGTTAATTGCATCACTATGCAACTCTTGTATGGTTGGTGAATAAATCTTTATTCGCATCCATCATATGGTGCATGTCAACCCTATTCCTCTAAGCACTCAACCTTTGAGGTCACTTAGTTAAGTTGGACCCGATGTCGACAGTGGGATATCACAATTATTCGCTCGCACCCTTACCAAGATAGATTAATATATCTTGCTTTGGAAAGCCCACACTTCATCGATCGAGGCAGGAAGAGTGTCATCCACCGGAAGGCATCCGAACACTTAATATTGGATAAGGGATTTTATCTTTCAATTGATGAACATTTCATCGTGATTAACATTTAATCATGATTAACATTTAATCAATGTGCACACAATACACAAACAGACCAAGCATAACCCGGATACATTCCAGATGCACAAAACCATCAACACTTGATGATATGGATTAAATCGGAATATTTAGAACATTTCTAAACCTTCGGATTTACATGTACTAGATGCTAGCAAAAGCAAACACCCTTAAAGCAGTAGACAAGTACGTCTCTCTAGTCTTTAGTTTCACAAACTATCATAGAGACAGACGATTACTGCGAAGGGAACAATTTCTGAAACATGGAATTAGCACGAACCTAGCTCTGATACCACTGTTGGGTTTACTTTAAAGGTATACACATCAAATATGCGCAGCGAAATATATCAAGAACAACCCAAAGAGACATATGGATCTTGCTAAAATCATGAATCAAGAAAAATGAGGCAATAATAAAATTACCTGCACTGAATTGAGTCAACACTCAATCAATAAGCTCCAAGAAAAATCTTCTCGAATTCGAAGTCCTTGCTCTGCACTTCCTATCTGCTCCGTCAACAGTGGACTGCTCGTCGGAGGAGTAAGTGTTGAATTGTGTCCACACCTCTACAGAAGTCAACACAAGAGAAGGAGAGCCCTAGCTTCTTGTCGTACAAGAACTAGGTCGGAGAAGAAGAGTCCTCAACGTCTTCCACAAACTGCTAGGTTCGATTAAAGGAAGAGGTGACGACTGGGGAAAGAGGAGAAAAGCTCTAGCGAAACGATTCCGGCGCTGCTCTCTCAAATCGCAAAAGGGGTCGGTCTAAGTTTCCGTCTTCCGTAAAACTGTAAGAGGACAGCCGTCAGGAAACCTAAATCGCGAACTGATTTATATAAAGCTGCGTTCAACGAACTGGCAGAAACCTGCATTCGACGAACCCGCAACAACTTGCGTTCGACGAACCTGCAGAAAACTGCGTTCGACGAACCGGCAGAAACCTGCGTTCGACGAACCCGCAACAACTTGCGTTCGACGAACCTGCAGGAAACTGCGTTCGACGAACCAGCAGAAACCTGCATTCAACGAACCCGCAACAACTTGCGTTCGACGAACCTGCAGAAAACTGCGTTCGACGAACCGGCAGAAACCTGCGTTCGACGAACCCGCAATAACCTGCGTTCGACGAACCTGCAGAAACCTGCGTTCGACGAACCGGCAGAAACCTGCGTTCGACGAACCCGCAACAACTTGCGTTCGATGAACCTGCAGAAACCTGCGTTCGACGAACCGGCAGAAACCTGCATTCGACGAACTCGCAACAACTTGCGTTTGACGAACCTGCAGAAAACTGCGTTCGACGAACCGGCAGAAACCCGCGTTCGATGAGCCCGCAACAACTTGCGTTCGACAAACCTGTAGAAAACTGCGTTCGACAAATGAAATCAAACAGTTCGACTAAACCCATTAAACGAATTCGCCTATACCCTATAGACGAATTCGACTATGCTAATTCGGCTATATAAATTCGATTAAACCATTTACCCGAATTTGACTTAGCCGAAATCGTCTAAACACTTTAGGCGAATTCGTCCAAACCCATTAGCGGAATTTGACCCAGTTCGGTTAAACACTTTAGCCGAATTTGTCTAATATAAGTCCAATCATTTAAACACTTTAAACGATTTCCCGTTGAGACATTCTCAACTTAATTTCAAATAGTCATAAGAATGATCCTCTACTCATATCCAATATGAGCAAGATCAACTCAATTCTTTCTCCAATTTCTCCAAACACTTTTCTGTGCGACCCTATAGGCTCATATCACGTTGGCAGTGAGACTAGATATTTGACCACTTCCAGATCACCATGGAAGCACCAACAACACATTCATCCAATCATCACACATATATTTATAAACACACACACACACACACACACACACGCACACACACACTTATAAACATATAAACATAAACACATATCCACACATGCAAACACACACGCGCACACATACAAACACATACACACACACATAAACATATAAACATAAACACACACACACACATACACATATAAACATAAACATATATAAACATAAACACACACCCAAATACACATATATTTATAAACACACACACACACATAACACAAACATATAACCACACTAAACACACACATATAAGCACATTAAACACACACATTCAACACACACAACAAATCACACACACACATACATACACACACACACACACACACAGAAAACAAGTACAAAAAAACATCACACACACACATACACAACACATAGAACATATCACACACATACAACACAAACACACACACACACACACATACCCAAATTTTTTTTTTCTAGGAGCAGCAATATACCAATCGAAAGTCGGAAGGTGGCTGATCTTGGACTGGAGATTGCAATGCAAGGAGATCTGAAAATCTATACTCGGAAATCGCCTGAAAAGGGGGCGGTTCTGCAACTGTAGAAGGGTATGCCTGTAGGGGGAGTTTTCAGTGAGGGGATGGATCTAATAATGGAAATAAGGGTGACAGAGGACTGTAAAACGGATCAAAGAAGGCCAAAAAATAATACCTGGAACACGCAGTGGCGGAGTGTGGCCAAACGACGAAATTCCCGCTGCTGGAGAAGGATGAATCGCCGTCAACATCGTCGACGTCAACCTCGTAGCTGGAGAGGAGGGTATCCGCCTACAGCAGGCTGATTGGGATGGATCGCCGAAGGTGGGGGTCGTCGATGGGCGCGAGAGCGAGGAGATAACCCTAGACACGCGCTTCGCCCTCGAGCGAGATTGCGTCTGGACTGGTGCTATCGACCCCGACAGGAGGTTAATGAGAAACAAAGGTTATTAAAAAACGCGGTTTGGGTCCAACAGCTGCGCCAAACAAAGCTTTTGCTCCAAACGGATTTTCAGGCCTGTCGCACCGGAGCCGAACCGCCTAACCAAACGCGCCCTTAATCTCCATGACGCCGAAGATTGTAGACGATGAATACAATACACTTTTGGTTTCTATACCGACCCTCCCCTGAGGACCGGTTGGCTCTCTCCTTTCTCCCCGAAGGTCTTTGATACCGCTCTCTCCCCTCTCCCCGAAGGTCTTCGAGCCCTACCTAGACCTCCCCGGTCTAGACGTCCTCCCCGGACGATTTCTCATGGAATCCTCCCCGGATTTTGACGATCTCTCCGTCCGATTTCCCTCAACACACAAAGTAATCAAAAGATAAAACATACAAGAGAAGATGTAACAAAGTAAAACAAATGCTCCCTCAAAAGATTGCTCTCCGGAGACCGTGAGTGATCAGCGCTTATGATTCTCATTCCCCGGGCGCTCGATCGTCTTCAGATTGTCATTTTTGTACGCGCTCTACTGAGTTCTTCTTTTTTGAACAAGAGGGCGCACTTTCTCACTTTCTTTCTCTTGAGTCAGTGGCTCCTTCCTCCAGTGACGGCTTGGAAACTCTACTTCATGTAAGTCTCACTCAGGAGAAAGAAAAACGTTTTAATACTGAGTTTTAGTAAGCTACCGCCATCAGTAAGGTTACCGCGCGGCGGTAGGCTCCATATACGCGTTTTCTGCCCACTCTCATGCACTAAGTAAGGAAGGCATCTGCGCTTTTCTTGTGAATATCAGTTAGTGCGGAGCGGCAGTGCAAGCACGGTAAGCATTCCTGATTAGGTGCATGCACAACTCGTCTTCAACAGATAAGGAAGGTGATGAATCTTTCCTTGCAAACCCTTATTACCACGAAGCGGTAGGTGTTACCACGAGCGGTAGTGTCATTTCTTTCTATGGCTGCCACCACGTTCCCCCGTTGAGTACTCGGATCGCTGATGTGGACTTCTAGTTAGTGTTGGATCTGTAAGCGCCCTTAGAGGGGGTGGGGTGAATAAGGGTTTTAATTTTTTGGGGATTATTAAAGAAAATAAATCTCTGTTGCTACCGCCAGCGGTAGTGTTACCGCTCAGCATTAGTGACAGAGAAATTAGCTTTCAGGTTAAGACAATGAAAATCAAAGAGCACGAATCATAGTTGAAGAAATAAACATATTTTCATTAATCATCAAATCAAAATACATACGTTTACAAAAACTTTTCCAATAACGCTTGGAAAGAGGCGACAAATGAAAAACTCTTTTTCGTTTTCTATACCGACCCTTCTCCCAAGGACCGGTTGGCTTTATCCTGTCTCTCCCCAGACAAGGCCTCAAGCTGCTCTAGCCAATCTATCACCAGAAAGGCCTCGAGCACCCCCTAGATCTACTCCCTAGACCCAGTCGCCGTGTGACGAATTTCTCCCTAAGTTCTACCTAGACCTAGTCGTCGTGTGACGAATTCCCACTAGTCCCCGCAAGGCCCTAGTCGCCGTGTGGTGAGTTCCTCTACCGAACACAAAACATAAAGATTACAATTTGAAAAATAAAACAAGACACAAACTAGAAACTCTTTCAAAAGTAGAACTTGATGTCGAAGTAGATGCGATCGCATTGGTCTTCAAGTTCTTTGCGTTCACGAACGTTGACGGATTTCTTCAGGCTGTTTGAAGAAGGCTCTCACGAGAGCTCTGAATATATGGCTTCAATTCCTTTCGTATCAGCAAAGCATAATGGAGGAAGCACCGCTCTTTAAATAGATTCGACAGCTACCGCCTGCGCTAGTACTACCGCCCCGCGATAGTGACACGACGCGCACACGGATCGTGGCAGTTAAGGCAACTTCTGAGCGCAAACGGTTGTGACAGCCTAGGGCGCCGCGGTAACACTATCGCCCCGCGATAGTGCGATTTCCTTCCTTCAGCCAAAATCTCTTTCCATATTTTCCCCTCAATCAACTGCAGACGGGATGTTTCCAAAAGCTACCGTCGGGCGTTAGACCTAACGCGCCGCGATAGTACTTGCCAAACATAGCGACCCATCGACATTCCTTTTTCTCCACTTTCCTTTCTGTCAATAGTTTCCAAATATGCTAACGCCAGCGTCAGTGTTAACGCTCCGCGGTAGGTCATGTCGTCGGGCGCATCTTCGTCGAGCTGACCTCAGCTTTCGTCGATGTCAATCTGGTTCGTCGAACGAAAACTTGTTTTCGTCGATCTCAATCTGGTTCGTCGAATGACATCATTTTCTTCAAACACCATTTCGTCTTTCGGACGCTAACGTCAGCGTTAGCGCTAACGCTTCGCGGTAGAGCAGTGGTTCGTCGATCGGGCCTCAGCTTTCGTCAATCGTCGAACGGAGCACCGAGTTCGTCGAACTCAGTTCGTCGAACGGACAGTAGCGCGAGCGGTAGTTCTAACGCGCCGCGGTAGAGCTGCAGTTCGTCGAACGGAGATACAGGTTCAGATACAGGTTCAGATTCAAGACTTGCCGGAGATTCAGGAATAAGCAGATAAAAACCTGTAATATCATAAGCTGTAATCAATGAAATGCGGAGGTGTTTATAGTGGGCGCACATGGTTCACACTCATGTCCGGGTGTAAGGCTTACTAGAATAAGAGTATTTCCTGCTTACCGTGACCATGCAATCAAGACGATACACCATATAAACCCTAGCTTTCAAGATTTACTTATGACACACAGGACCTTAGAGATTCAGAAATTTAGGCTCGCTATGACCGGTCCTTTGTTCCCATTAGGGATTCAAGAGGGAACCCAATTCAAGGAGTTGCGTCAGTTAAACCCTACCTTTCAATGTTAACTTACGTTATTAACGACTTAGCGCAGGATTTCATGGATTCTAGCATATCAAGACATGTAACCAAGATTCTGATTTAGATATACAAGAGTATATTTTATAAATGTGAAACAGGAGGAATCAAATTATAGAACGTTATTTAACCAAGTCTTGGATAGACAGACATAAGAAACAAGGTTCGATGACTCAGAGAACTCGATAAAGAGTTTTGGAAACTTGTGGATCAAAGTATTCACAAGTAATAAGATTGGTATATATCATTTTCTAGGATACCAAACATTCATTCAGGTTGATCCATTTCAAGACACAATTAACTTCTAAGTAAACATGTGTACGATCCGAATATGATAGAAAAACATCGATCATATACTTGTTAACCAGAGATCATTACTACTATTATCACGACGCTTGTTACACATGCTCAACAATCTATCATTCCTTAAATTATCCATCAAATAAGGAATTCATTCATCTAGGTGACTAATCAAAATAACATCATTCATGTTCACGAATTCGTGTCATTTCCAACACGTGAAACCTCAATTTATTAACATGTCAAATCAGGGATCTAAGATCTAAATTTATTTGATGAAACATGGATTCAAAGGTGAAACATATAATTATAAGAACAAACACAAGAATTGCAGCTCAATGTTTGCAAGAGAGAAGGATCTCTACTTGCCTTAAATAACTTAAAGCTAGCGGAGGTGGCCAAATAGCGCGAGCAAAATTCCAAGAACCTGATCAAGCACAACGAAGGCGACATTGCATAAATTACTACGCTAATACAAGCATTCTAAGAAGCGAAAATTATCAAAAGAGAGCTTACCAAAAATTACCTCTCTCAAAAGAGAGGGGAGAAGAGATTCCACGCGGAGACCGAGATTTGGCGGCGCTTAGGTTGCAGAAACCCTAAATCGGAGAGGTCTTGAAGAGATCCCGCTGAGAGATTCGACGATCAGCGCCGGAAATCACAAATAAACTAGGGTTAGATGAATATAGGAGGGCAAACATCTGAAATAGGAGGGGAAGAAGGAATTTCTTACCAATAGGAAGTCAAGATCGGGCTCAAGGAGCCGAATCCGAGTCCAAAATCTGAGCGGAGGAGGGTTCGAGCAAAACCCTAGGCGGAAACGGAGAGGAAGAGGGCTGCCGGAGGGGAGCAGAAACTGCTGGAGGCGGCTCCTTTGTAGGAGAAGCCTTACTGCCGGAGGGAGGAGAGGGAGGAGCAGGAGGCTGCTGGCGACTGGAGGGTTGTCGGCCTTGAGATAGGAGGAGGAAGCGACGGGGAAGCAAGAGGAGCGGCGTCTGCCACTACAGGAGGAGGAGGCGCCGGAAGGAGAGGCTGCTGCCAGCTCCTTGGAGGTCACGGCCAGAGCAGGCGACGACCATGGCAGGAGGAGAAACAGCAGGCCCTAGAGGAGGTGGCGAGCGGCGGCGGCTAGCGTGCAGGAGATGAAAGCAGAGGCGAGCGGGAGATCGACGCGGGATCGGGAGACTCGAGCCCTAGCTGGGGGGCTTGCGGGATTTTAAAACAGGGGAGGCTTGGGCTGCGATTAGAGAAATCTAATATACCTATGCTTATAAAAAGTAGGGTTGTTACAATCTCCCCTACTTAGGAAGTTTCGTCCCGAAACTTTCTGAGGATTCCCTGAATGGGGCCTCTCATGACGAAGATTCTGATGTCATTTAATCCAAACAAGATTTGTAGATCAGGACATTGAAGCTAACTATGAGCATGCTGAAACAGAAAGCGAGACAAGCGCGGAGACTTACCAAGATCAAGAGAAAAAAATTTGCGGATACTTGCTTCGCATACCAGATTCAAGTTCTTGAGAGAATTATTCAGATTTTTCATGCATTCAAAACACAGTTATCATAAGATGATTTTCTTTCGAAGCTTGCGTACTTGATACTCTACGATCTTAGCGGGTATAGCCAGATACGAAGGATTGGATTCAGGGAACACATGAATTGCTTCACTTAGCTCAGAATTGAGAGATAAAACTCAGGAATTTGGGAGCGAAAAATCCTTGCATGAAGTGGTAACTTACTTGCGATGCTGACGCTTATGAGCCAACTAGAAGGAGATACTGGAGAATCAGATGAGATCAATAGACAAGCAGAACAGGAAGCACCGATTACGAATACCGGGATTTTGAAACTAGAGATTCTAACACATTTCATACCGTCAGATACATTAATCATGCAATAATTACAACATTTTCATTGGACAACTCTAGGTAATGATCATGCAAGTGCAACCATGAGATCATGTGCGATGTCAAGCAAATAGTAAAACCATGCGTGTACAATCATTATTGTTGTTCTTGGCTTCACGCTTGTGTCATGATTTATGATATGAATGCAATGAATGGATACACATGCCATGTTAAGCGCCCATATCACTTAACATGTCATGCATATTGAGACTCTAATGCCAACGCACTTGAAAATATTAAACCGCCCATACAATTTAATATCCGCAAGCGGTGTAATTCCTAGTAGAAATTCATATGCATAAAAATGTTAAGTTTGCCCATACTCCCTTAACATTCGTGTGCATACTACTCATGCTTATGAGTGAGTGTGTGCGTGTTTCCGCCGCGAACAACACATAATGACAAGGTGGGAGAAGAATTGATGCATGTACATATATTTTTAAAATAAGATTTAAAATATTTGATAATTGTAAAATATTTTATCTTTAGAAACAAACCTCCCTCTGATACCAACTGTCACGACCCGTCTCGACAAGAGTCAGAGTGCGCTTCGGGGCGGGCCGTGATGCCACAGGCATGGGCGAAAAGAAATCCATGCATGCTAAGGCGGATCCGGGAATACTACAAATAGCTTTAAAAGAGTTACTTTTGATTAAAAACAGGTTGATTTATTGCGGAAGCTTTAAAATATGATAACTTGAAACAGTTGCACATGCATTTTTGAATAAAACTCAAGATACAAGTTTTGAAACAGATTTTTATGCAGTGATCATCTCAGATGAATGAACATGCAAACATGTCTAATTCTAGTACATATGATAATATTTAGCCTAGCAGTTGTCCATGAAACAAGAGAAAATGTCTGATTATAATTATTACATAAAAAGAATATCCGACTGTAAAAGAAATGAAACATAAACACAAAACCCGAAGCTTGACGCAGATCGGCCTCAGCGAGCAGGCGGGCATGCGCAAACACTAAGGCAAATCCAAAACAAGAAGGAAAAGCCTCAGAACATTGATAACATAAGCAAGGTAAATTACAAACTAGCAAGGGAAACAACAATGTATAAGTACCAGTTTTATCAGAAGCAAAGCTAGCAAGACAGACAGTAAGCCAGACGAGTAGAAATAATCAGAATTATTAGGCTATTCTGAAGCACAACAAAGATTCAGTCATGTAATGTCATTAGTTGTAATCATTGAAAGGTGTAAGTGTTTCTTTCTGATGCACGAGATTCTAACAGGAGTCTAAATGCAAGGCTTATCAAAGCAATTGGGCTTGCTATGACATTATTGGTTCCCGTTACAAGGTAAGCGGGAACTTGCTTCAAGGCATCACATCAATTTAACACTACCTTTCAATAATTGCTAAGCACATAAATGAACTGAAGGATTCATGATTCAGACAGATTCAGGTTCAGATACAGGTTCAGATTCAAGACTTCCCGAAGATTCAGGAATAAGCAGATAAAAATCATGTAATATCATAAGCTATAATCAATGAAATGTGTAGGTGTTTATAGTGGACGCACATGGTTCACACTCATGTCCGGGTGTAAGGCTTACTAGAATAAGAGTATTTCCTGCTTACCGTGACCATGCAATCAAGACGATGCACCACATAAACCCTAGCTTTCAAGATTTACTTATGACACACAGGTCCTTAGAGATTCAGAAATTTAGGTTCGCTATGACCGGTCCTTTGTTCCCATTAGGGATTCAAGAGGGAACCCAAGTCAAGGAGTTGCGTCAGTTAAACCCTACCTTTCAATGTTAACTTACGTTATTAACGACTTAGCGCAGGATTTCGTGGATTCTAGCATATCAAGACATGTAACCAAGATTCTGATTTAGATATACAAGAGTATATTTTATAAATGTGAAACATGAGGAATCAAGTTATAGAATGTTATTTAACCAAGTCTTGGAACTAGACAGGCATAAGAAACAAGTTTCGATGACTCAGAGAACTCGATAAAGAGTTTTGGAAACTTGCGGATCAAAGTATTCACAAGTAATAAGATTGGTATATATCATTTTCTAGGATACCAAGCATTCATTCAGGTTGATCCATTTCAAGACACGATTAACTTCTAAGTAAACATGTGTACGATCCGAATGTGAAAGAAAAACATCGATCATATACTTGTTAACCAGAGATCATTACTATTATTATCACGACGTTTGTTACACATGCTCAACAATCTATCATTCCTTGAATTATCCATCAAATAAGGAATTCATTCATCTAGGTGACTAATCAAAATAACATCATTCATGTTCACGAATTCGTGTCATTTCCAACACGTGAAACCTCAATTTATTAACAAGTCAAATCAGGGATCTAAGATCTAAATTTATTTGATCAAACATGGATTCAAAGGTGAAACATATAATTATAAGAACAAACACAAGAATTGCAGCTCAATGTTTGCAAGAGAGAAGGATCTCTACTTGCCTTAAATAACTTAAAGCTGACGGAGGTGGCCAAATAGCGCGAGCAAAATTCCAAGAACCTGATCAAGCACAACGAAGGCGACATAGCATAAATTACTACGCTAATACAAGCATTCTACGAAGCAGAAATTAACAAAAGAGAGCTTAGCAAAAATTACCTCTCTCAAAAGAGAGGGGAGAAGAGATTCCACGCGGAGACGGAGACTTGGCGGCGCTTAGGTTGCGGAAACCCTAAATCGGAGAGGTCTTGAAGAGATCCCGCTGAGAGATTCGACGATCAGCACCGGAAATCACAAATAAACCAGGGTTAGATGAATATAGGAGGGCAAACATCTGAAATAGGAGGGGAAGAAGGAATTTCTACCAATAGGAAGTCAAGATCGGGCTCAAGGAGCCGAATCCGAGTCCAAAATCTGAGCGGAGGAGGGTTCGAGCAAAACCCTAGGCGGAAACGGAGAGGAAGAGGGTTGCCGGAGGGGAGCAGAAATTGCTGGAGGCGGCTCCTTTGTAGGAGAAGCCTTGCTGCCGGAGGGAGGAGAGGGAGGAGCAGGAGGCTGCTGACGACTGGAGGGCTGTCGGCCTTGAGACAGGAGGAGGAAGCGACGGGGAAGCAAGAGGAGCGGCGTCTGCCACTGCAGGAGGAGGGGGCGATGGAAGGAGAGGCTGCTGCCGGCTCCTTGGAGGTCACGGCCAGAGCAGGCGACGGCCATGGCAGGAGGAGAAACAGCAGGCCCTAGAGGAGGCTGCGAGCGGCGGCGGCTAGCAGGAGGGAGGCGTCGTCGACGGCCTGAGGGAGAGCAGGAGGCGGCGGCTCGCATGCGGGAGACGAAAGCAGAGGAGAGCGGGAGATCGACGCGGGATCGGGAGACGTGAGCCCTAGCTGGGGGGTTTGCGGGATTTTAAAACAGGGGAGGCTTGGGCTGCGATTAGAGAAATCTAATATACCTATGCTTATAAAAAGTAGGGTTGTTACAGAAGGCTTACAAGTGAAAATGATGTGTACAAAATAGTGTTTTTTGATAAAAGAATACATACGAGTTAATCAAAACTCATGACATGTATAATGGAATAAACACAATATTATTGAAAAAGCATTTTTAGAGTTACTTCTACCCACAAAGCTATATAAAATTTTCAATGCACATAGAAAATAGTACAACTACCAAGGTGCTCTGCACACACAATGCTTATTAAGACTTATCAGGGTGCAAAGTAGTGCTTGGGGAATCACAATTATTATTTTGAATTTTATTTATTTGTGATTCAGTGTACAAGAAGAAGTATGAAGAAAAAAATGTTTGCGACAAGGCACTTTACAATTCTCTCCAAGGTGCTCAACCTCACAATGCTCATTAAGACTTATCAGGAGGGTGAGTAGTGGTAGGTGGAGTTATCTTTGTCAATTATTTATTTGAAATTTTGCTTAACGACAAAGGTCTCCGAATTCACTTGTATGTGCAAACAAAAGATTTTTTTGAAAAGACACACTTCTTCAAAAAATAGGTGCATGAAAAAGATTTTTACTTGTGGTGTAGGTAAAACTAAGCATGCCTAACAATAATAATAAGTTGTTACACCTAGGAAAATTAGCCTTAGTGCATATTGGCAATTTCAACGAAGACGATTCCTTGCACTTTTCCATGATTTGCTGGCAACTATAGTGGATAGATCTTATTCAAGGTGTTAACCTTTCAAGAATAACCTCCCGCTGATACCAATTGTAATAACTAGTTGCTAACCAAAATCACATAGAGGGGGGTGAATAGGTGATTACTGCGTCTTTTGCGGAATTGAAAATCTTGAAAATAAAGAACACACAGAATGCAAATCACAATCACAAACGACGCAAGAAATTTATAGTGGTTCCCCGTTCTTGGGTACTCCACTTGCCGGCCTCGCCAATCTAGCATCACAGCTAGACTTGACTACTTCACTATATCTCGGATCAAGAACGATCCTACAATTCTCAGAGTCAAAACTCTTACAACTCGGAGACAAATCTCCTACAAACTCAAAGAGAACCCTCTTTTACAACTCGGAGAACACTTCTCCTACAACTCGGAGAACAATCTCTCCTACAATCAAATGTAAAATTGAGAATGAAACAATACTTAACGAATTGCGATTAGATCTGAATATCTATATGAGAATCTTCTTCTTTCTTGAGATAGAAAAAGATTCGGCTTGATGTTGAAGAAGAAGAATCAAATCGGCACAAATCAGATCTTCTAAGGTACCGATCGATCCAATACAATCAGAACGAAGGAGGCAATGATCGATCGACCTTTCCTTCCACTAGGAGACGAAATCAGATAACAAACGATCGATCTCCAATCAATGGCGATGTGACGACGATCTTGGATCAGATTAGGTTTTGGAGAGAGTACGAACTTTGATCTTCTTTTCGTTATGAGCGAAATCTTCTTCAAAAATCTTCTTATGTCCTTCTAAAGGAGTAAGCCTTATATAGATGAAGACCTAAAAGAATCCTTAAAATGAGGAAGGACTTCACGTCAATCTGACGGAAATGACTTGTCGTCAAAAAGGAAAACAAAGATCACGAGAAATACTAGAACCAGACTTCTCGAGAGATCCAAGACTTCTCGAGAGAAAACTGCTAGTTCTCAAAAAATAGCTTAGAAGAGAATTTCAAAAGATTATGAAAAGACTTCTCGAGGGAACAAGAAACTTCTCGTGAACTCCTAAACAACTTCGAGAAAAACCTTTAGAGAAAAAGCTTTTCGAAAGAAACAATGACTTCTCGAAAACAGAACTACTTCTCGAGAGAAGGAAGGATTTCTCGAAAGCTGCCGCTGAGACAAACTTCTCGAAAACAACTGAAAAGAAGTTTCTTCGAAAGCTATGGGGACTTTTCGAGATAACATAGATTTCTCGAGAGATCATATTAGCTACTCGAAAAATTCAACTTTACGAGAAAGACCTCTGAGACAGCACTTCTCGAAAAATAACATGAATTTCTCGAGAGCATAAAAGGACTTCTCGAAAAATACCTTTACATCTCGAAAAATTTACTTAGGAAAATTTCTTTCTTTTTCTCTAGACCACTAGCCGCACTCCAAGCTTTGAATCTTCAATGTCTTGATCATAAAGTGTATCCCAATTGAGAGATCACATATGAGTCAACCCCATACCCCACACAATGAGGAATTATATTGTATGAGACTGTGCTTATTGACCCATTGTGACCTGACATTGTTTTACACTTAGAAATGTGAACCTGCAAGAACATTACTAGAAAAACATATCAAATACACAAACAATTCAATCTTGGTTCAAAGTTGACTTCCTACAAATCAAGGTTATTGTGGATACAATACCCAACAGCTTTTTCAAATACTTGTGTTTTACAAAAACATTTAAGCACAAAAAGATAAATTATGCAGACACAAGAGGACATTTTCAAACAACCCAAATATGCAAG
Source organism: Dactylorhiza incarnata (assembly GCA_033032865.1). Taxonomy (NCBI): domain Eukaryota; kingdom Viridiplantae; phylum Streptophyta; class Magnoliopsida; order Asparagales; family Orchidaceae; genus Dactylorhiza; species Dactylorhiza incarnata. The sequence continues at coordinate 2,937,781 of JAWHQI010000230.1, read as the reverse complement.
ATTTTAGTGATAAGTAATGGAATGTTCATGCAGTGAGTAATATGAGTATGTCCTAAGATTTTAAACTACCCAGACTAAATGTCTACACCCTAGCCCCGTACTAAGTGACGGATGGGCATGAGGAGCTGCACACATGCCGTAGGTTGGGGTGTTAATCTCATATGTACACACTAGAGAACGCTCAACCTAGCACTCTTTCCCCCAGTGCCTCGCAAATCCTCACTGGAACCCTCCCTGGTTAAGGACAAGACATGTCTTAGAGGTTAGGTCTCTAATGTATACAACCCTACGCCCCCGCTATTGTGAGATATAACGTCATGGGTGAATAATATTTTGGACAGCCTATGCTTTAACCTATGGGTTGATTTATAAACTATGAGCTTTTATGCGTGATTAATTTCTTAGTATATTTGATTTTAAAGCAACATAGTTAATCTGAGTTTTAACTTTCAATTACTCTTCTTTAAGATTGATTCATTATGGCAATACAAATATATCTAGCATGGATGATAATATTTATTAGTTGATATTGCTAGATATGATGAGTTTGAATGTTGTGTTATGCCATAAAGTTAATTGATATAATGTTGCATGTATTTAACAATAGTGATTCAAATTTTAGACATAGAATAGAGTGATGATTCAAATTTAATCATTCATATTGATATAAAGTTAATTCTATGATCTAAACATAAATGAGATACATACAAGACATAATAAATTCATATAATAATCATGATCACAAACAATGTGTTGGAAGCAATAAGATCTTTTGTAGTTCTACTTGATGTTTGAATTAACAAATCTATTGAATTGGAAAGATTATTATACATGATCATGAATTTTAACATATAGAAATTATATACTCATAATCAATTGTTTCAGAAAATAATATTTTAGATAAATCAGAATTTAGGAAGATTGTGCTACCGCCAGCGTTAGAACCTAATGTCAGGCGCTAGCAACACAGTTGAGATTCTCAAATAGTTTTTGCAATTTATTTAATTCTGATTTGACATGATTATGATTAAACATACTAGGGGTAATCAAAATAACGCAAATATATTAGATACATAAGCAAAACTTGCGCATTTTATAAATTTAGCCTAATACCCCTAAAATACCTTTTAAATCCATTTCGACAATTATTTCATTTAGTCTTAGAAATATCATATGACAATTTTAGTTTTCAAATTTTATAAGACTCTTAGGAATGGATTTAGAGGGATAAAAATAAAAAGGATAAGTAGATCACTTGAAAAATGACATGACTTTTTATTCAACTTTATTCAATTTGATTTATTTATGAATTTTGGTTTAATATGTGAAAGTCATATCACAAGTTATATAAAGTGATCATATCATGATGGTTCAATAAAAAGTAAAATAAACAAAAAAATAGGTTAGGCATATCATGAAGTAGATTGATGATATTTCATTTTTAGTTGATTTCTACTTCATGCAAATGATTGGATACTAATGAATGAGAGATTTAGGTATCCAAAGAGGATCGGGTGTGACGGTTCCTTTGGGTACCCAAATACATCGTGTTTGCTTTGGGGGAGATAGTGATGAATGAGCCCTTTTGAGTGGAGTTAGTGTTTCATCTTTAATTATGGGCCTCCATTCAAACCTTGGTTTAACATTATTTTTATTTGACAAATTTCCATGATGATTTGTAAAACATTGTTTATAGGAAATTTGTGAATATTTAATTTTATGTTGGGAGAAACATGATTTTGTAAATAATGGTGATTTTGACTTTGATTTACAAATACTTTGTGTTTCTTACTCCCATTATTTGACATAGTTAAAATATTCATATTCATATTCATATTCAACATGCTTTTAGATATTTCTTGATATTGTGAATTTTTATTTATAAATTTCATAAGCAAGTTGATTTTTGTTTTTTATTTTTTATTTTTAAATTATGACTAGCTTTATTATAAGCGATTGTGCTATTTTTAAGAATGGAAACAATTGAATCAATATGATTTTGATAGTTATTTCTATATTCATCAAATGTTTCATCCATCTCTTTAATTTCTATTTTATAGTCTTTACACTTAGCACAATCATTTTCCAAAGATAAATTTTCTAAACACAATCTTTCATTTTGTTCTTTTATAAAAAGAAGTTCCTTTTCAAGTTCCTTGCATTTTTCTTTTAGATCATTAAATTCTATACAAGGTGTAATGTTTTGAACTAAGGAGCTTTGGGTAGAACTAGATAAATTAGAATTTGATTCTTCATTAATTTTTGCTTTAAAATTTTTATTTTCTAAGCACAAATATTTATTAGCATTTTTTTATTTCTTAATTTTGCGCTTTGTAGTCTGAAGCAATTCTAATGAAGAGATAGAAGTACAAAAAATGGGATTTGATTTCCTTACGTTGCTTTCGGGAGAGGCATGATTTGAACACATGGATTCTTTGACATCTTTTTGGCACTCCTCTTCCGAAGACAGTACTTCTTCTTCTCTTCCATTTGATGTGTGCTCCATTGATCCGTCATGAGAGGAGCATTCCTGAAGACTTTTGCAAGCTTGCATATTCTCCGGTTCTTGCGATTGTTCCATACCTGTAGAAGGAGAATCATAAGTTCTTTCAAGAAATTTCCATATCTCATATGCGGTAGATAGAGTGTAAATAAGTTTGAAAATATTTTGGTCTAACGCACAAAATATACTATTCATAGATTTTGCATTTAAAATAATTTCGTTTCTAGTTAGTACGCTAGATGGCTTTTCAATAGTAATATTCCAAACTTTTTCATCTAAGGCCTTAAGAAAATTTTTCATTAATGTTTTTCACCCTTTATAATTATTGCCCATAAATCAAGGTGGTGATAATACCTTTTCAGTTATATTAAAATTTTCCCCACTAGTAGAAGCGAGATCATGATCAAGAGACGCCATTATTCCCGGTTGTTAAGCCGAATTGGAATAACCTGGCTCTGATACCACTTGTTGGATCTGTAAGCGCCCTTAGAGGGGGGGGGGGTGAATAAGGGTTTTAAAATTTTCGGGATTATTAAAGAAAATAAATCTCTGTTGCTACCGCCAGCGGTAGTGTTACCGCTCGGCATTAGTGACAGAGAAATTAGCTTTCAGGTTAAGACAATGAAAATCAAAGAGCACGAATCATAGTTGAAGAAATAAACATATTTTCATTAATCATCAAATCGAAATACATACTTTTACAAAAACTTTTCCAATAACGCTTGGAAAGAGGCGACAAATGAAAAACTCTTTTTCGTTTTCTATACCGACCCTTCTCCCAAGGACCGGTTGGCTTTAGCCTGTCTCTCCCCAGACAAGGCCTCAAGCCGCTCTAGCCAATCTATCACCAGAAAGGCCTCGAGCACCCCATAAATCTACTCCCTAGACCCAGTCGCCGTGTGGCGAATTTCTCCCTAAGTCCTACCTAGACCTAGTCGTCGTGTGGCGAATTCCCCCTAGTCCCCGCAAGGCCCTATTCGCCGTGTGGCGAGTTCCTCTACCGAACACAAAACATAAAGATTATAATTTGAAAAATAAAACAAGACACAAACTAGAAACTCCCTCAAAAGTAGAACTTGATGTTGAAGTAGATGCGATCGTATTGGTCTTCAAGTTCTTTGCGTTCACGAACGTTGACGTAGTTCGTCGGGCTGCTTGAAGAAGGCTCTCACGAGAGCTCTGAATATATGGCTTCAATTCCTTTCGTATCAGCAAAGCATAATGGAGGAAGCACCGCTCTTTAAATAGATTCGACAGCTACCGCCTGCGCTAGTACTACCGCCCCGCGATAGTGACACGACGCGCACACGGATCGTGGCAGTTAAGGCAACTTCTGAGCGCAAACAGTTGTGACAGCCTAGCACGCCGCGGTAACAATATCGCCCCGCGATAATGCGATTTCCTTCCTTCAGCCAAAATCTCTTTCCATACTTGCCCCTAAATCAACTGCAGACGGGATGTTTCCAAAAGCTATCGTCGGGCGTTAGACCTAACGCGCCGCGATAGTACTTGCCAAACATAGCGACCCGTCGACATTCCTCTTTCTCCACTTTCCTTTCTGTCAATAGTTTCCAAATATGCTAACGCCAGCGTCAGTGCTAACGCTCCGCGGTAGGTCATGTCGTCGGGCGCATCTTCGTCGAGCTGACCTCAGCTTTCGTCGATCTAAATTTGGTTTGTCGAACGGAAACTTGTTTTCGTCGATCTCAATCTGGTTCGTCGAACGACATCATTTTCTTCGAACACCATTTCGTCTTTCGGACGCTAGCGCCAGCGTTAGCGCTAACGCTTCGCGGTAGAGCAGTAGTTCGTCGATCGGGCCTCGACTTTCGTCGATCGTCGAACGGATCACCGAGTTCGTTGAACTCAGTTCGTCGAATGGACAGTAGCGCGAGCGGTAGTTCTAACGCGCTGCGGTAGAGCTTCAGTTCGTCGAACGAAGATTTCATTTCGTCGAGCACCAGTTCGTCGAACGCAGCTTCCATTTCGTCGAACGCAGGTTTCCTTCTCATCGGTTTATTCTCAGCGGTTGTTAGCGCTAGCGGTAGTCTTAACGCTGCGCGGTAGTAACAAAAACATATTTCCATGGAGATTTGAGAGCACAGAATCCTGCATACTATAAACACAAAACAAGTATGATCAAATAACATAGGATTTGTTGTTGTCAAACCAAGAGATGCGGAACGCATGTTCCAACAGTTAGTGCGACGCGTTATCAGTAGCGGGCGACGGTAATTGAGAAGCCTGGTCTCGTCGATTTGTCCTTCCAATCGACATGCAGTGTCAAGTCAATCCTTCCTTTTAGTCGACATGATTAGCGCTCGGCGTTAGTGCTATCGCCAGCGGTAGCGCACACCTCTGGTCGACATGTGATGTCTCGTCGATGTTGTCTTCAGTCGACATAGGCTTTTCTGGTCGATGTGCTCCTTCCAGTCGACATAACAGTCAGGTCGACATAGTTAGCACTAGTGGTATCTCTATCGCCAGCGGTAGGATGCAAATCTCGTCGATATGAGCTCTCACGCCGATCTTTCCTTCCAGTTAACATTGATATTCTGGTCGATCTTGCATCCCGTCAACATGCTAGCGTCTGACGTTATCTCTACCATGCGGCGGTAGTTGGCTTAACTTGTCTTGTTGATGTGAGTAATCTAACTGACATTTTGCCTTATTCAGAGCAAGTCTAGTCGACGAGTATAAAATGAGCTAGCGCCTGACGATATTACTAACGTCGGCGGTAACTTACAAAGATTGGAGGTATCGTATGACTGCACACCTGTAAACCTGCACACTGTACCCAATACAAGTATGATCAATTACAACTCGGGATTTCTTATTGTCAAACATGAGAGATGCAGAGTGCATGTTCCAACACAAACCACATTAATGTTCCCGCCTCGTTAACTCGAGCTAACCGGGACAGAGTGTGACAACGGGTATCCAGTTTGCGGTACTTTTGCTGTCCATCGTTCTGCGACTTTGAAATCTTTGCACCAACTTTGGAGCAGCTGTACTCTCGCACTTTAGTAATCCAGATATGCGCCCAATACACAATGCATTGTTTCCGCACACTAAATCCTATTTTATGGGCATAGTCGCAGTATATTGAGTACACTTCTTTCTCAGATTGAACTATCGGAAAATTAATGGTTGCTTTCTATTCATGAGAATAATATATTTCAATGTGTTACAATAAAAGGTACACGAATACAGTCAGAATTGAAATTATTGATGTTGTACGTCTTACACTTAAAAGGTACACGAATCCAATCAGAATTGAAATTTCAATTGGAATTGTAATTCCAATCGAAATTGAAATTCCGGTCAGAATTGAAATTTCAATCGAAATTGAAATTCCGGTCGGAATTGGACAATCCGAGTTGGAAATTCACAAGGTTCTTCATCAATCAAACGATAAATACACATGCAGAGAATGACTACACTTAAACTCGAGCTTATATACTTACATTGCCTATAATATCAAAAAAAAATCTCGGAGGAAGATTGAAATTTTTCTCAGATGTTGCTCTTCAAATTTCTCAGCGTTTTTCAATGAGGGATGAAGATGACGCACCACAGCAACGAGGAGGAAGAAGTTTTCAAGAGCATTAATGTCGAGAGGTGTTTCGCCATAAGGGCCCGTTCGTTTGGAAGGAATTGGAGACTTGGAATTGAAATTCGACGTCGAATTATAATTACGTTGTTCGCTTGTTAGGTAGCTTTAATAATTGGAATTTGAGTTGAATATCATGGAATTGATTTTAGCTTAGACACAAAATCTAGCTGGACATATCAGAATTGGGCGAGTCTGGCACGCTCGATTTATCGCATTATTTTCCCGGGCGCACGTTTTGTCACCCGGGCGGGCAATTTATCGCCCGGGCACGAGTTTTTCGCCCGGACGCGAGTTTTTCGCCCGGGCGCGAGTTTTTAGCCCGGGCACGCGTTTTTCGCGTGGGCGCGCGTTTTGTCGCCTGGGAGCGCAATTTTTCGCCCGGGCGCGGAATTTTCGCCCCGGCGTTTTTTTCGCCTAGGAGCGCATTTTTCGTCCAGGGGCTCATTTTTCGCCCAAGGGCGCATTTCGTCGCACGGGTGCGCATTTTTTTCGCCCGGGCATGTGTTTTTCGCCCAGGCACGCGTTTTCGCCCGGTGGCGCTTTTTTTTAACCGGGGACGCGTTTTTCGCCGGGGCGCATGTTTTGTCGCCCGGGCGCGCAATTTATCGCCCGCGCGTTAGTTTTGTCGCCCGGGCACGCATTTTTCGCACGGGGGCGCATTTTTTGCCCGGGCGCACATTTTGTCGCTTGGGCGCGCAATGTTTCTCCTAGGCGGGAGTTTTTAGCCCAGGCGCGCGTTTTGTCGCCCGGGAGCACAATTTTTTGCCCGGGAGCGGAATTTTCGCCCGGGCGTTTTTTCGCCCAGGGGCTCGTTTTTCGCCCGGCGGAGCGTCTTGTCACCCAGTAGCGAGTTTTTTGCCCGGGCGTGAATTTTTCCCCGGGCGCGCATTTTTTGCGCCCGGGTCCGCGTTTTTTGCTTGGGCGCGTGTTTTTCGCCCGGGGCGCGTTTTGCCGCCGGGGCGCGAGTTTTTTTTCCCGGCGCGTGTTTTTCGGGTGGGAACGCGTTTTTTCCCTGGCGCGTGTTTTTCGCTCGTTCGCGCGTTTTTTCGCCCGGGCGCGCGTTTTTCGCCCGTGCGCGCATTTTTTGGTCGCGCACGTGTTTTTTGTCCGGGCACACATTTTTCGCCAGTGCGAGCAAATTTCTCTCGGGCGCGAATTTTTCGTCAGGGTGCGCGATTTTCGCACAGGCGCGCGTTTTTTGCTCGGGCGCGCTTTTCTTGCTTGGGGGTGAAAAAATCGCGCCCAGGCGAAAGACGCTCCCGGGCGAATAAATCGCGCCCGCTCGCCCGTGCGAGAAAATCGTGCCCGGGCAAAAAAATGCGATCGGGCGAAAAAAGGGCCCTGGCGAAAAAATCGCGTCGGGGCGAAAAAATCGCGCCCGGGCGAAAAAATCGCGTCCGGCGAAAATATCGCTCTCGGGCGAATAAAACGAGTCCGGGCAAAAAAATCGCTCCCGGGCGAATAAAACACGCTTGCTCGCCTGTGCGAGAAAATCGCGACCGGGCAAAAAAAATGCGGTCGGGCGAAAAAAAAGCCCGGGCGAAAAAAACCCGTTCGGGCGAAAATATCGCGCCCGGGCGAAAAAGTCGTGATTGGGCGAAAAAATTGCGCCCGGGCGAAAAAATCGCGCTCGGGCGAAAAAAAACGCGCCCGGGCGAAAAAACGCCCTCTGGCGAAAAAATGTGCCCGGGCGAAAAAAAACGCACCCGGGAGAATAAAAACGCGCCCGACCGCGAATTTTTCCATCCCGGCGCATGTTTTTCGACCAATCGCGCAATTTTCGCCAGGGCGCGGGTTTTTCGCCCTGGCGCGCGTTTTTTGCCCGGGGAAAAAATGCGCTCCCAGGAAAAAAATGAGCAACTGGGCGAAAAAAATCACGCCCGGGCGAAAAAAAATGCGCCCGGCCGAAAAAAACGCGTCCGCTCGCCTGTCCGAGAAAATCGGGACTAGGGCGAATAAAACGCGCCCGCTCGCCTGTCCGAGAAAATCGGGACTAGGCAAAAAAATGCGACCGGACGAAAAAAATGCCCGGGCGAAAAAATTGCGCCGGGGTGAAAAAATCGCGCCGTGGCGAAAAAATCGTGCCCGGGCGAAAAAATCGCGCCCGTGCGAAAAAATCGCGCCCGGGCGAAGAAAACACGTCCGCGCGAAAAAATTGCTCCCGGGCGAATAAATTGCGCCCGCTCGCCCATGCGAAAAAAGCGCGACCGGCCAAAAAAAATGCGACCGGACGAAAAAAATGCCCCGGCGAAAAAAATGGGCCCGGGCGAAAAAATCGCGCTCCGGCGAAAAAATCGCGCCCGGGCGAAAATATCGCGCCCGGGCGAAAAAAACGCGCCCGGGAGAAGAAAAAAAAATGCGGCCGGCCGCGAATTTTTCCATCCGGGCGCACATTTTTCGACCAATCGCGCAATTTTCGCCAGGGCGCGGGTTTTTCGCCCGTGCAAAAAATGTGCGCCCGGCAAAAAAATGAGAAATTTGGCGAAAAAATTGCACTTGGGCGAAAAATGCCCGTCTTAAAACATATTGTGCAATTTAATGTATTTGCGCTGACGACTATTTTGAGTTTTATAAAATTATTGTATAATGTTAATTCCAATACCAATTTCATCATTCAGCCGAACAACTTTTGTGCCCCAATTCTAATTCTATTAACTCAAAATTGGAATTATGTAAAAAGCCAATTCACGTAGATATTGATTTTCGTCGAAAAACTAATTCCAGAAAACCAATTCCAGAAAGCCAATTCCATTCAAACGACCGTTCGATTGGACGGAATTGGAATTCGATATTGGAATTGAATATTGATAAATATTGTGGAATTCAATATTGATGACTAATTTCAATTCCAACGTTCGCCTAATAAACAATATTGTTGAATATTGTGGAATTAATCAATACTTTGGTTCGTTTTTAAATAAAATTCAATTAAAGAATTGAAAATATTACGAAGAATCTAATATTTATCACATATATCATAAACAAATGTATGTCATGACGTCGATTTTTTGGCCCGGGGCGATTTTTTGCCCGAGAACGATTTTTTCCGCACTGGCGCAATTTTTTCGCACAACCGTGATTTTTTCGCGGGCGCGCATTTTTTTCCCGGGCTCATTTTTTCGCCCGGGCGCGATTTTGTGTCCCAGGCACGATTTTTTGCCCAGGCGCAATTTTTTAACCCGGGTGCCATTTTTCCACTCGCCCGGCCGAAAAAAGCTCGCATAGGCGATAAAAGCGCGTCCCAGCAAAAAACCGCTCCCCGGCGAAAAAATCGCGCCCGAAAAATAGCCCCAGAGCAAAAAAATCTCGTAGGGCGAAAAAAACTCGCCCGGGCAAAAAATCGCTCCTGGCCAAAAAAATCTTATCAGGGCAAAAAAATTGCTCGCGGGCAAAAAATTTGCTCCCCGACGAAAAATCGCGTTTGAGCGAAAAAATCACGCCGGGGCGAAAAACTCTCCACTGGGAGAAAAATTCGCGCCCAGGCGAAAAATTCGCGTACAGGCGAAAATTTTGCGCCCGGGCGAAAAAATCACGTCCAGGCGAAAAAACGCTCTTGGGTGAAAAATCGTGCCCGGGTGAAAAAATTGTGTCCGGGTGAAAAAATCGCGCCCGGGCGAAAAACGCGCGCCCAGGCGAAAAACGTGCGCCTAGGCGAAAAATGCGCGCCCGGGCGAAAAAACGCACGCACCGGCGAAAAACACGCGCCCGGGCGAAAAACTCGCGCCCAGGAAAAAAATTGCGCGCCCGGATGGCAAAACATGCGCCCGGGAGAAAAACGCGCGCCAGGGCGAAATACGCGCGCTAGGGCGGAAAATTTTCGCCCGGGCAAAATTTCGGCGTCCGGGCGAAAAAACGCGCATTCGGGCGAAAAACTCGCGTCCGTGCGAAAAACTCGCGTTCGGGCGAAAAACGCTCCCCCGGGCGAAAAACGCGCGCCCGGGCGAAACACGCGCGCCCGGGTGAAAACCGCGCGCCCGGGCGAAAAAAACGTGCGCCCCAGCGAAAAACTCGCTCCCGGGCAAACAATTGCGCGCCCGGGTGGCAAAACATGTGTTCGGGCGAAAAATGCGGCCCCGGGCGAAAAATGTGCACCAGGGCGAAAAACGCGCGCCAGTGCGAAAAACGCGCGCCAGGGCGAAAAACGTGCGCGAGGGCGGAAAATTTCCGCCCGGGCAAAATTTGGGCGTCTGGGCAAAAAACGCGCGTTCGGGCGAAAAACTCGCATTCGTGCGAAAAACTCGCGTCCGGGCGAAAAACTCGTGTCCGTGCGAAAAACGCGCGTTCGGGCGAAAAATGCGCGTTCGGCGAAAAATGCGCGTTCAGACGAAAAAGGCGCGTTCGGGCGAAAAACTAGCGTCCAGACTCGCCCAATTCCGATATGTCTAGCTGGATTTTGTGCTTAGGCTAAAATCAATTCAATGATATTCAACTCAAATTTCAATAATTAAAGCTACCTAACAAGCGAACGGCGTAATTGAAATTTGACGTTGAATTTCAATTCCAAGTCTTCAATTATGTCCAAACGAACGGGGCCTAAGAGTTTTTCAATACCCTAATCGTGAGATGGGTGGAAGGGAAATGAGCCGGCCCCACAGATTTTTGTTGGCTATTTATATGCATAAGATGAGCATTGTACGTTGTAGTGTGTGCTTAGACATGATGGATGCTAGGACTTCTGTTATTTTTAGGAGGCATTTGGCGCGGCTTATGGGGTGCTGTGCGGTGGAAACGCACCAGAGTTAAGAGCGGAATCGGCGTTTGGCGCGACTTATTTCCAAAAAGACATTTACTTGCATCTGCCTTTTCCTTTATTCCCCGACCGCAGGTTTTTTTCGCGTCTGGCCGCAAAAGCAAGCCGCGCGTCTTCGTTCTTCTTCTTCCCCTAACCTAAGCCCGACGACGATTCCCGATTCCCTTCTTACCCTAACCTAGCGTCGATTTCCCAGTCTCGTTTTCAGATTTTCCTCGGCGCCAAAGGCTTCTGCACTTCTCATTGGAGACGCTAGGGCATGGTCATCTTCGTCTTCTCCTACCAGCTTCTCGTCGTCATCTTCCTTCGATTGCGACGACGAGTGTATGCCTCCATTCCGACGGGACATTGATGGCGAGGACGAGCTTCTGCCTCCATTCCAACGGGACATCAACGACGACGACGAGCTTCTGCCTCCATTCAACGATCCCCTGTTTTTACTGTAGCTTCTGCAATTTCCCCTGTTTTGAAAGAAATCAAAGAATAGCTAGCAGTAATGTTCATCTGGGTAGCAAGTAGCGATCATCTACAAGCGGCGATCATCAGTAGTAATGTGTATGTCTGTGTTGTCAAGCTATTCCTTCTTCCCCCTCTCCTCCAGATCATTTGCAAGTTTCTGATCATTATTTTTATAGCTCTTATGTGTGTGTGTATCATTATTTCTTATGGCTTGTATGTGTGTGTGAGTGTACAAATGTGATTTTTTTAGTAAAAATGAATTGTGTACAAATGTGTATGTGTGTGTATGTATGTGTGTATATGTGTATGTGTGTGTTTGAATGTGTTATATGTGTGTATATCAATATATATGTATGCATATCAATATATGTGTATATATGTGTATGTGTATGTATATGTGTGTATATCAATATATGTGTATATGTGTATGTGATTGAACATGTATGTGTGTATGTATGCATATGCGTATGTGTGTGTGAATTTGTTGTTTTCTAAAGATGTGGAAAACAAAAGATGGGGGAGTATCCTCTGCGTACAAATGTTAATGCATGATGGTAATTGTATTACATTATTATGGTGTTGGTTCTTGTATTATAAAAAATATATATCTTTTTTATATATTTTTTGTGTTGGTTATCATTTTATGAAGAAAAAAAATTTCACCCAAAACTTCGTTTTGTTCCCAAACAACTTTTTCAAAACTCTATTTTGCAAATTCCATTTAACACAAACATTTTTTTTTTACAAAACTCTATTTTCCAGAAACAACATTTATCTCAAACTCCATTTTCCATCAACAGTTTTTCATTAACAACAAGCCAACCAAACAAAGCCCCCGAATTTTCTCTAATGTTCATATAGATTTTGGGGTGCTTTTAACGACTCTAATTTCTTTAGCGTTTTAGCGCGCGTGAAGTCCGACGCTAGTGGGTGGCACTTCCCCCGCTCTCGATCACCGGCGCTGCGATATGGAGCGTAGAGAAGATCTGAAGTCGATTCTGCCCCTTCTTCCCTTCATCCTGCGCTCCTCCTCCCTATTTTGGCCGCCGAAAGCTCTCGAATCACTTAAAGCACTCGCCCTAGGCCCTGATCTCAGCCGCGTTGACTCCGGTGAGATTCTGTTCGATGCTATCCTCGATATTAGAGACTCCCTCGGCCTTTCCCACGAGCGGTTGGCTTCCCATGCTGGCGATGGCTACTCACTTTTCTTCGAAGAGGTAACACCCCGTCCCCGTCGCCCTCCTTATAATCTAATTCTCAAGCTCGAAAGTTTTTTTGTTTATTTTCTTCTGGCAGTTGATGTCGAGGATGGACTCAAGGGCTTGGTTCCGCGAGGTCGTGCCGAAGCTTGCCACCCTGTTGCTGCAACTGCCGTCTCTTCTGGAAGCACATTATCTGGATTCGGATGCGAAGTTTGGTGAAGGGAAGGCTGGCCTTCGTTTGATCGATCAGCAGGAAGCAGGGATTGTATTTCTCAGTCAGGTATGCTTTGCTGATGTGTTTTTTCTTTTGTTTGGAAAATGTTTCGTGATGGCATACATGGTATTTTTTTGTTGATTATTTGATAAACTATTAAAGAACATGTATGCTTGAGTAATTTGTTTGTGATTTCTTGTTGTTATTCAGGAGTTAGTGTCTGCTCTTCTTGCTTGTGCACTCTTTTGCCTGTATCCTACCAGTGGAAGGGCCTGGAAGTCTCTTCCTATCATCAATTTTGATCATCTGTTCGGGTGAGTATCTCAGTGAATTGCTTTTGTAATTCTCTATTTTACGAGAAATAATTTTACACTGTGCACGAAGGGACCCCATGCATGACAGTGAGTTGTTTATATGCAAGTATGCAAAATATGATGTGCTTTTAAGAATTATGATACCCAAGTAATCCATCTGGTTTGTAACAAATGAAGTTTATTCATTTTGTTCATACTTCAGACCCTTATATTCCCTTATATTTGACCACATATGATTGTTTATTATGCGAATCATTGTTGTTTTACTTCGTTTTTGCCTGATGGGTGTTCTGTCAATTTTCAATTTCCATGTGTGAGCTTGGTGATTGATGATATTGAGTTGCGCTCATAGTGTCCTGATGGGTTTTGTATCTTTGTTCTTTGACCCATTTCGAGCCTGCCCGATGAGTGATGAATGAGTTCCCTATCTTTGTTCATTTGCTTATTGATGTTGGTTATGACTACTTATTTAAAAATCTTTAATTGTTTATACTTCAATAGACTTCTTAAACAGTTTGTAAAGTGCGGTAGCGTTTTTCGGAAAATGAAATGGAGCTAAAAAGCTCTCCCAAACAAGCCGTTAGATTCTACCTCTCATAGTTTGTAATTGAACCTGTGAATTTCGAATGGACATAAATCTGCTAATAAGTTCACAAATGTAGCTTAGAATAAAAAAATTACTTACCTTAGTGTTCAACTCTTAATCACTATGGTGTACCCACCTTTCCTTTTTAACCTAAAAAATCCTGCAAAATTTTAAAAAAGAACAAAAATATGACGTCAGAATAAAAATGTAAATTGTATCGAAGGAACGTGAATAAAATAATAAGTGTGAGATCGAAATCAAGACACTTGTGGAGCCCTAAGACCTCAGCTTGAATGTGTTCAACTATTCTCGATCTTTTCTTCGGTCCTCATAAACCCTACTATCTTCAGCAATCCAGGGACTCCTGCCTCGGAGAGCACCTCGATCTCTTCCATCTCCGCCGCTTCCAGCTTGGCCGCTCCCTTCAGGGCATTTTCTAGCTCCCCAGCGTCCTCCATCCAGCTGATGGTGCTGACCGCGCTGAGGTAGCACTCGTGGGCGGCTCTTGGATCGCTCCTGATCCTCAACTGGATCTCTCCTTGGCAGTACTTCAGGCACTGATGATAGGAGGATGGGACGACCTTGAAGAAATTGATGAGCGACCTCCCGAAGATCGCCTTGTAGCAGCTCGGGGCGTCGACGATGATGAATCGACACTTGAGCGAGGTGCCACCGAGGGTCACCAGCAGATCAACCCCTCCTTCCACCTCTTTCCTCTCTCCTGAGAAGCCAAAGAGAGGACCTTCCGACGCTAATACTCTTCCTGCCTCGACTCCCAACCCGTCAAACGTTTTCTTGAAGATAACGTTCACGGAGCTCCCGTTATCCACGAGAATCCGATCGACGGTGAAGTCCTCCACGGCGGCCTGAATCACAAGAGCGTTATGGAAGGGGTTCTCATTCCCTAGCATGTCCTCCTCTGAAAAAGTGATCTCCTCCAACGGGGGCGGTGCCTGCGAGGTCGAAGCGACACTCTTGCGATAGATCTGATGGAGACTTCCCTTGCGGGAAGCTCCGAGCCTGCTCCCCCGTGGATCATTCTTACTGCGGCTCCTCCTACTCCGCCTCCTGCTCCCTGGATGACCTCTCCTCGACCTCCTTGGTCGATTCGATCTTCATTCCTCCTTCGAGCGACATCTTGCATTGCCTGCGGCTCGACAGGGGCTTCTAGCCACCTAGGCTCTCCTCCCGCTTCCCTAGCGACTAACCTTCTCCTGGCCTCCCAAAAATCCGGGCAGGCCATCGTTCCATGCCCCTCTACCTGATGCAGATCACAGTAGAGGGGGATCTCTTCCGCCTGCGGCCTTCTCCGCTGGTTTCTTCTGGCTGGCCTGTTACCCTGTCGGGCAACAACCATTGCTTCCTCGCGTCCTCTTTCCTGACGCCTCTCCTGCTGGTTGAAGTTCCTCCTCTCCGGGGAGACCCTTCTTCCCTGACCTTGACGCTGCGGCTGCCCTGCAGGCCGCCACAGCGGCCTATTGGCAGAGACCTGGTAGCGCCTCTCCTCTTCTCGATGCTCCAGAGCCACTATGGGTCTCCTCTCTTCCCGCCTCCTTGGCTCCTCCCTTCTGGGTTCTTCTCTCCTTGGCTCTTCTCTCCTTCTCTCCTCCGGTCTCTTCCTCTCTTCCAGCCTCTTCCTCCCTTGCCCTCGGGGATCCTCCTCCTTCCTGCGCGCGGGGACCTTCTCCTCTTCTTTCTCTTCCTCCCTGGTTAGCTTAGTCAGCTTGGCCAGGAAGCCGCGATTCGAAGCCTCTCCCTGAACGAACTTGTTGTCCCTTTTAATAAGTTCTTCATAGGACATGAGAGGGTCCCGACTGATCTCCAGCTTGAAGAGGCCTTCCCTTAGGCCGAATGTAGGGCAAGCTGCAGGGTGAAGCCATCCACCTCCTGGATGTCCAACACTTCTTCCTAGAAGCGGTCGATGTAGTTCCCTAGCGTCTCCCGCGCTCCTTGCACCAGATAGAAAAGGGCCGTGGCCTCTTTCTTCCTCTTCTTTGCTGTGGCGAACCACATCGTCACTCCTCGGCGAAGGTCTTCAAAGCAGTAGATCGAACGTGCTGCCAGCTGGTGGAACCAGTCCTTGGCCTTTCCTCGGAACGTGATGGCAAAAAGCCTACACTTGAAGGAGTCTAACATGGTTCGGATGGAGACTACATCCTCGAACCACTGGAGGTGTCAGACAGGATCATCCCTCCCAGAGTAGTAGCTCATCACGGGATCACTGAACCCCTCCGGCACGGGAGCAGCGAGAATCTCCTCGCAGAATGGGATCCTCCCACCTGCTAGGCGACGATCCTCGGCCGGGCAAGCAGCTCCCCCATACTCGCCATATGGACGAGTATCTCGGGATCTCGCCTGGTCATCTACCTCGCGGAATCGAATTCCCTGCGAGCTTGCTGATAGAACGGCTGCCTCCTTGGCCGCTCCGACTCCTCCATTGGATCCTTCCTTGCTCGCCGGGTAGGGCCACCATCCTCGGACGGAGCCATGCGATGAGGCGAGGTTGCTGTGCCCTCCACCTGAAGAAGAAGCGCAACTCGCATGGTCTCCTCCAGACGTCGCGCGAATACTTCGAAGTCCGCCCGCGTCACGAACTTGCCTCCACTTGCCGAGCTACCTGCAGCTCCTTCATGTTCGCCAGCTTGGACCATTTCTCCTTTTCACCAAACTTTCTTCCACCAACTACGATCCACGCTCACCGCACCAAAGTGTTGAAGCCAGGAAAATCCTAGGCTCCAAAATTCAGATCAATGCAGCCGGAGGCTACTCGCCCAGTGGTCCGACTAGATGGCTTGACTGGCAACGACGAAAGGGCTAGAAGAGCAACAACAGGACCTCAGGTGCTACTGCAGGGAGGTCCCACCACGTACCCAGAAGCTCAGAAGAGATTTCTCCTCCACAACCAAAGATGGCCGAGCAGGGTACGAGGAAGGCACCAACTTGGCGAGTATCTATGATGACGGTCGATGGTGACGGTCCAGAACTCAGGGGGTCAAGTCTTCGAAAATGGGATTCCGAAAGCTCAACCAAAGGTGCCAATCCAAGTACCCCTGAGGTCCCTATTCATAGGAAAATCAAGGGGGGGGGGGCTATTTATAGCCCGACCCTGCCCGACGACTACGCGACATTGAGGGGATTTCGCCTGGCTTCGGCGAGCATCTCCTATGGTCGCCCACCTTAACGAGTATAAGGGGCTTGCTCGCACATGCTCGCCTATACTCGCCCAGGCTTTCTGCTGCCTCTGCTTGCTGGGCTGTCTTCAGTCTTTGACTCTTGTCCTCTGTGTTGACCTTTGATTTTGACCTTTTGCCTATGTGGCTTGAGCTGGGTCCCACCCTCGGAGAATATGGGTTGTACATACATGATACATATGTATGCAATGCATGCATTTTATACATATTGAAGGAATAGTGATTGGAGAGCTACTCCTCACATGTATTTGTGCTAATCTAGTATCTAGTTTGTTTTAAGATGCAAATGCATGATCCATACTATAATACTGCCATGGGATTGGCACCATCATTCATTCTGTTTATTCATGCAATTGAATAATCTCGCGGAATAATCTTGCGCTGCTTACTTTCTCGCTCCCATATTGACACTATTCTGTAGTTGATCACTTTTTTGTTTTTGCTTGGTGTAATTTCATAATCACTGTCTGAAGATTACTTTGATTTCACGTAGGATCTACTATCCCAATTTTGAATTTCAGCTGGTAATGCAATGATTTTACTTCATTGTGAATGAAGAAATAAACTACATACGTCTATTTCTCATGACCATTCCATCTACAATTTGAAATTCATTCTTTTATCACTAGGAACTACTTTGAAGCTTGTGGAGGAAAGTTGGTGTCATTTCTTGATTAATGACCTGCCTCTTGAATGGCACAGTCTAAATGCTCAGGTATTCATAACATCATTGGTTAAATCTTTACTTTGTTATTTTCCAGATCTCTTTATCCCCATTACCAACAAAGTCAAGAACACAAAATCAAGTGCCTTATTCATTATTTTGAGAGGATATGTCTGTGCATTCCCAAAGGGTTTATCTCATTTGAGCGGAAACTTCATACTCTCAAGCAGGGTTCCAATGCTGTTTCCTATCCCGAGGCAGCCTTTTGGAAGCAATCTTCAATTCCTTTGTGCTCATTTGAGGTGAAATATGAAATTTTGTATTGTAGGAAGGAGCAGTTGTCTTGCATTCGTCATGCATCTTATTGTGAAATTTCATTTATAAATATTTCATTGTCTGACTCCCCTTTGGCTAAAAAATATTTTTATTCAAATAACTTTTCTGTTATACATTTTTGTCTTCTTTGTCTTCTCACAGGCATGTTAGTCTTCTTAAGATTGTCATTTACTTCTCATATAATTTCATTTATTGTTAAATTTCTTTTTGGCTTCCATGTCTTGTGATGTTAACTGACTATTATTATTTACTTCTCATATGATTGTTCTTATGCTATTTTTAATCTCATGTAATTATTCCCAATTTCATGCTTCCCATTTTTTTTCTATATTTTTTCGTCCCATGTAAATACTAACTTTAAACCATTTGTTGCTTTTAGGCATTTTCCTCAGGTTTTATAGAAGACCAGCCATACGAAGCTCTTGAAGTTGATTTTGCCAATGAATACTTGGGCGGCGGTGCTCTTCACATGGGCTGTGTCCAGGTTTTCTGTCTTTAACTTTTTAAAACTGCGATGCCTTATTTTTGGTATTGTAACTTCTCTAAACTTGTTAATACCTTGTTTCGTTGTAGAGGGTAGGGAGCTGTTACTCATGATGGTCAAAATATATGAGAAACTACATTGAAATAATGATTTTTTTTTTCAAATAGGAATGGGTAAAAATAGTTGTTTTTCTTCAATTCTAAATGAGGGAGAAGCATGCCAAACTTATTTTCAGTGAATAATCTTTCTCTGTTTTTTCATGACCTCTTAGTCATGTACTTTTAATAAAAGATTGTTACGGATGCAGAGGAGGAAGAATGATGTCCACCGGTGGTGGGTTTACCGACGTTGCGAGGTACCCGCGACCGTCACTACCGCGGAAGGTTCTTAAGTAACGCGGAGGGCCGCACTATGACTTATATTTTTTATTTGGCTATGTTGTATTTGGATCGGGAACTATATAAGCCCGAGTGACTTGTATTATGTTTTTAGCTTGGAAGTCTAATGAAAAAGGGTAACCCTAGGGGTTAATTTCCTCTCCTCCTCTCTTGTCTTCCTCTCATCTCCCCCGCAGGAACCTATTCTTCCGATCGGTAACATTTGGTCCAACCTCGCCTTCCTTCCAGCCGCGGTCTCCTCCGCTCGAAGCCTCGCCAGCGCTCGCGTTTTCGTTCGACATCGCACGTTTCGCTTCTGCGTTCCTCGCGATCTCCTCCCCTGCCGACATCGGATTCCGTCGCTGATTCGACGATATGCAGTTGCCTGCTCCTCTTTCGACGCCCGCGTCTGCCTTTGACGACATCTTTCTGTGTGTGCTTTCTGTTTCTGCCTTCGACGACATCATTCCGGGCATGCTTTCTATTTCCGCCAGCACCGCACCATCAACCGCCTGTTCTGCCTTCGCTCGCACCAACACATACCTACCAGCGCCGTTCCGCGACTCTTTCCGCCGTCCTCCTCTGCGGGCTTCCAGCATAGCCGGACTCGTGTGCATGCCCCCTCGGCTCCGCTCCATGGCACATTATGACGCACCAGAGCCTCCTCCCCCAGCTGATCCGGCCATCCTCCGTCTCCTTGAAGGTCACGATGATGCCGTCGCCTCCCTCCAAGCTCTCATGTTGCGGATGGACGCGACGCTAGATGTCATCATGGACGGTCGTCCAAGCACGTCCGCGACTTCCAACACGGATATCCCGTCCCTTCTCGGGGCACCCCCAAACTCTTACGAAGACCCCACTCCACCAGCCGCCGTTTCACCGCCGGTCCTCCGGTCCTTCGATGTTCCGTCCTTCAACGACACCGATCCCATGGGATGCATTGCCCGAGCTGAGCAATTTTTCGATATTCAACAGATCATCGAGTCGCAAAAAGCTATTACAACTTTGATCGGCATGGAGCACTCTGCCCTCCATTGGGTGCGCTGGCTTCGCCAGTCTACACCAACTTTGTCTTGGTCCGCTCTCCGACCGGAGCTCATCCGTCGATATGACACTCGGTACTCAGGTTCTGCAGTGAAGTGCCTTTGTGGCAACCGCCAGATGGGCTCCCTCGACGACTACATTGACGAATTCATTGCTCTCGCCACACATGTACCGGGCCTTCCGTCATACCACTACCTCAGCTTTTTCATGCATGAGCTCCCCTCCCATATTCGTGCCCGCCTGCGCACCCACCACCCGCAATATATCGTCGAGGCCATGGACCTCGCCCGCTTTGTTGAAGCAGATTTCTAAGTCCGACTGACGAACACTGGTCGACCACTCACGATGACTTCTACTCGCCCGGCTGCCAGACCTATCGCGGCCTACTGCACCCCACAACAGAAGACGCTTCCTCCCCCAGTTCGTCCTATCCTACCACAACGCCCTCCAAGGTCGATGACCCACACTAGGTTATCCAATAGGAAGTACCATGATCTTCGCACCAAGGGGATGTGTTTTCGCTGCAAACAACCTTACTCTCCGACTGACGATTGCCCATTGAAGGACCTCCGAGTTCTCATCGGGGTGGTGCCCGACGCCACTCTTGCGGATTTAAGGCTCTTGTGGTGGATCCGACTAACGCGGGCCCTCCAACTGCTACCTTCCATCGCTTCGATCTTTTACTGTTTGTCGTTGGCGGTATCTCGGGACCTCAGACGATGAAGCTCTCAGGGACACTTCAAGCGCTGTCGGTGATCGTGATGATTTATAGTGGGGCGAGCCACAACTTCATCTCTCAGTGCCTGATGGATTGCTTACAGTTGCCTTTGAGCCTCGCCCCTCCCTTTATAGTTTGTCTGGGGGATGGCTGCCGGCGGGCCACGGGCGGCCTTTGCTCGGCTCTTTCCCTTATCGTGGGCCCTTGCCCCTTCCAAGCTGACTTCTATGCCTTTGCACTGGGCGGCGTGGACATTATCTTGGGGGTCGCATGACTCTGCATCCTCGGCGACGTCAACGTGAACTGAGATCACATGACTATGAGATTTCTCCAAGAGGGGACCCCCTACCTGCTCAAGGGAGACTCTGCCCTCCTCCGCCAGACCGTCTCTCCTCGCTCCCTTCAGAAGACGACTGATGTTGATTGTGTTGCGTACTTATGGTACGTCGTGGACCAGGACGTGCCACCTTCCCTGACCCATTCAGTACTGCAGGATGTCTTGGAGCTTTTTCCGGGTGTGTTCACCGCTACGACTCGCCTTCCACCGCCCCGCGCGACGGATCATCGAATCTCTATACAGGGGGGCGCGTCCTCCGTGTCTGTTCGGCCGTATTGGTCATGCCCAAAAGGATGAGATTGAGACACTGGTGGGCGACATGCTTGCTGCGGGTATCATTCACCCCAGTGCAATCCCCTTCTCGAGTCCGGTCCTCCTTGTCCGCATGAAGGACGACAATTGGTCTTTTTTGCGTGGACTACCAGGAACTCAAAAAGGTCGCCATCCAGGACAAATACCCGATTTCTGTCAATCAGGAGTTACTGGACGAGCTACGAGGCACCTCCTATTTCTCCAAATTAGACCTCCGCGCGGGGTACCATTAGATACGGGTGCGGGAGGAGGACATTCCCGAGACCGCGTTCCGCACACATGACGACCATTATGAGTTCCCCGTCATACCGTTTAGCTTGATGAATGCACCTGCCACTTTTCAGGCCACCATGAATGATCTATTCCGGTCGGCCTTGTGCTCCTCCTGGAAGGACCACCTTCATCATGTGCGGACGACTCTCGCCACTCTTCAGGCGCACACTTTCCAGGTGAATCCTAAGAAGTGCACTTTCGCTAAAACCAAAATTAGCTACTCGGGACACCATTTCAGCGCAGGGAGTGGCCATGTACCCAGACAAGGTCCTCGTTGTTTTTCAGTGGCCCACACCTCGGTCTCTTCGTGACATCCGCCGTTTCCTAGGCCTCACAGGGTACCACCGACGGTTCATCCAAGATTATGACAAAATTGCCACACCCCTCTCCAACATGTTGAAGAAGTCGGATGCTGAGACATTCCATTGGCCACCGTCGGCGACCAAAACCTTCCAGGCCCTACAGCAGGCCCTGGGCACCGCCCCTGTATTGACGCTCCCAGACTTTTTGCAGCATTTCGTTGTCGAGTGCGACGCCTCTGGCACGGGCGTCGGGGCAGTTTGATGCAGGCGGGCCAGCCCATTGCCTATTTCAGCCGTCTATTCGCCGCCACCATTCCTCCCGCTCCGCCTATGAGTCTGAGCTCATGGCCTTGGTTCTGGCAGTTCAGCATTGGCGTCCATACCTGCTTGTTCGCCACTTTACAGTCCGGACGAATCATTATAGCCTCCAGTACCTCCTCAAGCAGAGGATTGTTTCTCCGACTCAACAAGTCTGGGTGGCCAAACTGTTGGACTATGATTTCTCTATCGAGTTCTGCACCAACTCATCGTACCGCGTGACCGACTCTCTGTCTCGTCAGCCGCCATCAGTTTGTTTAGCCGCCATTTCCATACTGGTTTGAGAGGATGCTTCTCTTCTCCAGGGTGAGGTGGCGTCCGACCCTCTCTTACAGCCGATTGTTGCAGCCCTTCGAGCGGTTGCCGTCGCCCGACCGCCATATAGTGTCACGGCAGATCGCCTCTATTACCGCGTCCGCTTGGTGCTTTCAACTTCTTCCCAGCTCATTTTTGGCCTGCTCATAGAGTTCCACTCGACCCCCTGAGGGGGGCTATGTCAGTGTTTTTTGTACTTACCACTGCCTCGCGGCCTCTCTTTACTGGCCCAACATGTTCCAACGGGTCAAGCCTTTTGTTGCGGCCTGCTTGTCGTGCCAGCAGGCTAAGTACGATGCCACTTTCCCTGGGGGGTCTCCTTAGTCACTCCATATTTCGGCTCGCATCTGGGAAGCCATCTCCATGGATTTTATTTCCAAGCACTTCCAAGACATGGGATTGCATTTTGGTGGTGGTTGATTGCCTATCCAAATACGCGCACTTCATTCCCCTCCGACACCCGTTTACGGCCCCGGTGGTTGCATCAACTTTTATTGACGGGGTGGTTCGTCTACATGTTTCTACGCTCCATTGTGAATCTTTTTGGCAGTCATTATTCAAGATGCAGGGCGCTCAGCTTCGCATGAGCACTGCTTACCACCCTCAGACGGACGGGCAGTCCGAGGTGATGAATCGTGGCTTTGAGACTTATCTGCAGTATTTTGTCTGCGACCATCCGCGAGCATGGGCGGATTGGATTTCTTGGGCAGAGCACTTCTTCAACACGTCCTTCAACACGTCCTTCCACACCAGTGCCGACACAACCCCTATCGAGGCGGTTTATGGCCGCCCACTTCTTTCCCTCACACGCGCTCTCCCCGGCGAATGCGCCGTTGCTTCTCTGGCCGATCTTTTCCGCGATCTGGACTCCATACTTCTCCATCTCCGCCAGCACCTCTAGCGCGCGGAGGACCGAATGGTGGCCTCGGCCAACCGCCACCGCCGAGACGTTCAGTTCACAGACGGAGATATGGTGTTCGTCAAGCTCCACCCACACCGCCAAGTTTCAGTGACCCCGAGGGCCCATTCCAAGTTAGCGACCAAGTTCTACGAGCCATTTGAGATTTTAGCCCGCGTTGGCACACAGACATATTGCCTCCGCCTCCCCCTTCACAACCGTATCCACTCGGCGTTTCACCTGTCCCAGCTGAAGAGGGTCATTTGTGACCATCCTGTTGAGGTGGCGTTGTCTCCGGCTGCTCCCGGTGTCACCCCATCAATTTTCTTTCCCCAACGCATTTCAGACACGCGTACGATCCAACACGTTGAGATTCCGATCTAGCAGGTCTTGGTGCTATGGCATGATTGCCCACCTTCGGAGGTCACATGGGTGGATATGTCAGAGTTTCGTACCCTGTTTCCAGACTTCTGCCTTGAGGACGAGGCGAATTTTCCAGAGGGCGACATTGTTACAGATGCAGAGGATGGAGAAAGATCTTCACCTGTATGGCGGGTTTACTGACGTCGCGAGGTGCCCGCAGCAGTCACGGCGGCGGAAGGTTCTTAAGTAACGCGGAGGGTCACACTACGTATCTTTTATTTGTCTATGTTGTATTTGGACTGGGCACTATATAATCCCGAGTGACTTGTATTATATTTTTAGCTTGGAAGTTTAATGAAAAAGGGTAACCCTAGGGGTTAATTTCCTCTCCTCCTCTCGTCTTCCTCTCATCTCCCCGTAGGAACCTATTTTTCCGATCGGTAACAAAGATCCTACAAGATAAGACCGATACTTATACAGTTATACTTATCCTTGACAATTGATAGATGATCTATTTGCTCTTGCTGATAAAATAACAATAAAAAATATAATAATTGAGCTAAACTCTTATGACAAATAACCGTGTAGTTAGACTCAAACATAAAACTGTAAATGTTGTACATCACTTCCGAGCTACAAAACTCTTCTCCATAAGTGTTGAAGGTGGAAGTCATAATAAAAGCGATGGTGGACTGGTTTGCAAGATGGACAACAATTTCTAAAAATGACCTCTTTGCACTAAGTGACTTGCAGTAGAGCACAAGGCTCATGGCTTATATTTGTGTATTAGATGATGATCTTTAATGCTTCATTCGGTAGACCAGTAGTCTTGGGCGTAGGAAGACATCCGAGTGTTTTTGGTACAATAGTTTTAGCCTAACCAGAGGGCAACTTATATTTTAGAGGTGCAGTTACAACATATTCTTTTTGGATATCTTTGAAATAGGCATTAACGCGAAGGGAGATATGGAGATTGTGGAGTATATTGGCTTGCAGGTGAGGTTGAAGGTTTGGGAGGTGGTGGGTTTGTGGTTTTGGAAGTGGTGTTGTTGTATGTTGGGATAAGATTAATGATTGAATATGTTAAAAATGATTTCAGTTTATTTTTTGTGAAGGATTGCCAGTTTAGGTAATGATGTACTGTGGGTAGATAATATGTATGAACTGTGTCAATATTAATCATTCTATTGACTGGTGTAGCCCATTGAATGCTTTATAAAGATGGGTTTTCCAAATATTTTCAATGGATGTGTAGCCACAAGTATATAGACAATTAAGTGAAGAGGAATATTATATATTGTCATCATTCTATGGTGATCGTTCATGGAATCTCCATGCACTTGTTTATTTTGATTTTCATATTACTTGCAAAATGACATCCTTCATTACTCTATTTTGATTACATTGCAAACATTCAGATGATGCATTCCAATCGGGGATGCCTGATTTGCATGCTGGTAGTCATAGCTCATAGGCTATTGGGATACACATAGTAACGTTTGGTCGCCCAATATTTTCTCTAGATCTAAATATGGGATGCCCTAATACATGATCCTAGCCCCTTTTGTATAATAGGAGGCCAGACCAATAAGAAAAGGAAACAATACGATTAGCTAATTGATGAACCTACGCCCAATCTTCGCGCTTCATACTTTTATTTTTGTTACATTTTATTTTATCGAATTGTATCGTGCATATCCTCACACAAGTTTATTTTTCGTGCCTTTTTATTCGCGTATGTCGTACTATATATTCACGCACACACTTGTGTGTTTTGTATTGTGCATCTCACTCACGTTCATCATTATATCATCATTATAAATTACTCAGGTGATTGACTATTAAGACCCTGAATAAAAAAGATATGTCAAATTAGGTATAGTGGTAATTCGGGCAAGCGATGAAATTAAAATATAAAAGTACTTATTTTTAAAATAAAATATTCTTATTAGATTTTATTAATTCTGAATAGTTAATAATATTATTCAATATTAGCAATGATCATTTTTGGAATTAATAAATGATGGGAGAATGTGAAGAAGGCAACACAACTCTTAGTCTTCCCGGCATTGTGACCGTTGAAAATTTTAAATTAGATAAAATGCATCCCCTTTTTCATTATATGATTTGACCTAGACTAGGAAAAAATGAAAACATAGTATATTTCTTATATGTTTTTCAGTTTGCCCAGCCGACGCCCTGATATCTCCACTCTAGATGGCCGACGACTCAATGCCGCCCATGTCGGTTGATCTCCGAACCTTCCTCTATTAACCACCGACTTTTCCTATTCCGTCTGCACACGACTGGATTCGTCCTATCAACGACCTTCTCAGTTCTCAAACCGCTCAGATCTATCCTCCTGCACTCACCCCTGACGATCGGAGCTCCTCTAGAGCTTGCCCCCGTAGTCCGTGACTTAGTACCAATGAACATTCGTATACCGACCCTTATCGATTGTGGTTTGTCTTGTAATATTGTTTATAAAGTTTATTATTGCATATAGAGTTCCATCTATTAGCCTCCTTAGTTTCGTTTAGTGCTTGCCAGTGTTTTAAATGTGAGACCCACACATTCTCTCATTTACAATCCTAATTTGTAGAAAGCTATGAGTTGTAGGCCTGCGTTGCATAGTCATGCTCAGATTACACACACCATGTTGTGCACCTACCCGACATCATTAATGACACATACTGTGTATATTGCGACCATTGTCTATGGTGCTTGCTATTTACATTATTGACAAGTATGACTGTACCTATCTTACCGCATCATACACCAAAACTTGGTGCAAAGAACAAATCTAATTGACCTAGTATTTTTTGAAAATATTAACCCTCTCCAATATCTTGTTGTAAGAACAAGATATTAGGGAATTTAGGCGTCTAATACTTCTGCTTCTTTATTTGATTTGTCCAACTTTTCATTTTTTTTATCATAAAAGAAAGTTCTTCCCGGCTAATGAATGATGCTCATTTTGACCAGTGGTATGTAGCTCCATGGTACCTATTTTTTCAATTACGAAGCATGGATAAGTGATGCTACTGATATTGCATCCAATGGCCAAGTAGTTTGACCAATAATATGTCAAATATTGAATGATGATGTGGGCGGTGGTGTAATGCCCCGGTCTACCGTGGGTGTGCTACTGGTCAGCATATCAGTAACCCCAACCCATCTCCACTGATCTGATTGGCCGCAACCGCTAATTCCAATGCCGGGTTGTTGAGGTTGGGGCTTGAACCCCAGACCTCCTAGATAAGGGAGTTCTAAATTGGTCCTCATCACCAATTGAGCAGTTTAAAGCTCCCTTATCTATAAGGTCTGATGTTCAATCCCCAGCCTCAACAACCCGCCATTGGAATTAGCAGCTGCGGCCAATCAGATCCGTGGAGATGGGTAGGGGTCACTGGTCTACAGACCTGTATCGCACCCACATGCCACAGTAGACCAGGACGTTTTCACTGAGTAGTAAAAGTTCTCAATGCATTTTCTTCTTTTTGATATATTCATAAGGAAAGTTATGTGCAGTGAAAATTGCAAGCAGAGTTTGGGGAGGGACCTTTTTTCTATTACAAAAAGAAAAAGATTCTACTCCATTGTACTAGTTCTGAGTTTGAGTCCTGTACAACCCATCTATCTCTGCCAAGGTTCAAAAAACATGTATATGCTAAATGATAAATATGATCGATCAATGATGAACAATGACTCTAAACCCTCAATTTGTAATGTCCCAACCATTATATCAAAGGTACTGTACGTTTTGGTTTATCCCAACCTCTTCTTAGTTGAACTGTACGATTTATTCTTTTTCATAGATGACAAACGAGTACTTCTGTTACGCCCGGCGTCATCACCAGGTTATTCGGCTACTGGGCTCGTCGACCAAAGGAGAAGGCGGAGGAAGACCCGGCTGAACCATCCGGTTCAGCCCGCCAATATTAATATAAGGAGCACCGGGGCTGAACCGCACCGGTTCAGCCCCAATGGGGGCCGGCTGGCCCTAGGGGGGTTAGGGTTAATATAAATACCCAAACCCCCCTCTTTTGGTGGCATGCAAACTATTATCAAGGTATTTCCTTCTTCCCTTCCTCCTGAACCCTAACCCTAAGTGCTAGTTCTCTCTAGTTTCTCCCTAGTTCCTCTAGTTTTCCCCTTTCTTAGTAAGATCATAACATTTGGTATCAGAGGCTTCGTCCTCCCAGTTTTCAGTTTTTTTTCCAATCCAGACTCCTTCCCGATCTCGACTCCTGCGACGACTCCAGCCCTCGACGTCGATCCATCGACGACTCCAACGCTTCAACCCGCGACAGCGATGACTCCAGCCCTCGACAGCGCCGACTCCAGCGCTTCCACCCCTCAACAGCGACGACTCCAGCACCTCCAGCGTCGCCTGCTCCAGTGTCGCCGCCGCCTGCTGCTCCAGGGCCACCGCCGCCGCCTGCTGCTCTAGAGGCCGCTGCCTGCTGCTCCAGAGGCCGCCGCCTGCCTCCTGCCTGCTCCTCGGGCTTCTGTTGCTCCAGCGCTTCCAGCGTCTGGTTCAGCTGACCATGGTGACACGCACCGAAGCCGAGAATGCACGCTTGACCACCATCGAAGAGAACTATGTCGGGTTGTCGGACACTGTGGCGGCGCTCGAAGAACAAGTGAAATCCTCCAAAAAAAATCTGGAGGATCGCTTGGACGCGCGCATGGAGGAGATCAAGAACTTACTCGTGCAAAATCTGAAAGGAAAATCCCACGCGGCGGAGGGATCCGAAACCGAAGCATCCTACCATCCCCCGGCGCAGAACGACACAGGAATCGGAAGTGGAACGCAACAAGGGGCCGGATCCGGGTCTACGGGAGGCGGAATTCTCGTATCGCGATCGGCGGCACCGAATGGGCCGTTCGGCACCCAGTACGCTTGGAAAGGACCGGGAATGCACCCGGGTTCCTCGTGGCGGGGTCCAGGGCAGGGAGCAACCCCTTTTCGACCTACTGGAGCGAATGCGATCCCAATCGGGGGTGTGGCGGGCATCCTACCGATGCCACCGCCATATGGAGGACCGACGGACTATGGAAATGGCAACCCATGGGGTGGAGGGCAACAAGGAGGCTACGGTCTGGACCGCGGACGGCCCGGGCCCGCAGTGGCTCCAGCGCAACCTTACCAACCAACACATGCCGAACCACGGCCGTACATGCAGCCAAAACTGACACGTATGAACTTCCCTAAGTTCAAAGGCGGCGACGCCTTAGAATGGATCCAGAAGGCTGAACTTTTCTTCAAGTACCAAGAGATTCCCGAGGCTCAGTGGGTGCAGTTGGCGGCCTTCCATCTGGAGGAGGACGCGTATCAGTGGACGAAATGGTTTCTGCGGGGGCGCACCTATGCCCCTTGGGCCGAGTTCATAGAGGCCTTCTCGGCTAGGTTTGGGCCCTTGGAGTATGAGGACGTGGAGGCCACCCTTCAGAAATTGCGTCAGAAGGGCACAGTCACCGAGTATCGCACGCAATTCGAAAAGTTGGCAAACCGTGTTTCTTGGGAGGAGCAGACGATGCTGAGCTGTTTCGTATCCGGATTGAAGGACCACTTGCGAGACGAGGTCCACGCCTACATGCCACGCAGTTTGAGTCATGCCATCAGCCTGGCCAGGATACAGGAGGAGCGGTACAATCGACAGAGGACTCGGACGACAGGTCGGGCACCTACGATTGCAGATGTACCCAAGCAGGAACCACCGACCGAGGGCCGTCCTACTGTGACGAGGTTGACGTGGCAGGAGCTTCAGGCCAGAGAGGACAATGGGCTATGCTTCAACTGCGATGAGAAGTACACCCGAGGGCACGCTTGCCAGAAGGTCCAGGTATTCATGCTGCAGGAGGACGCGGAAGATGTTACTCGCACTGCAGAGGAGGGAGAGTTGGTTTTTGACGACTTTGGAGTATCCATCCAGGCCTTGGAGGGGGGTACCCCATCTCCGACCTTACACCTAGTTGGGAGGGTCGGCGGAGAGACGGTGACGATTCTGATGGACAGCGGGAGCACTCACAACTTCATCCAACCCGGTGTGGCCCAGAAGACGGGGTGTGTCATAGATCGCAGCGCAGCTTTCCACGTCCGGGTAGCGGATGGACGCACACTGCAGTGCGAGGGAGTGCTAAAAGGGGTGGAGCTCCAGATACAGGGGTACACAGCATATTGATGTTTACTTATTGCCAATCCGGGGTTCCGACATGGTGTTGGGTGCACCGTGGCTGCAACAACTTCGGCGGGTGACTTTCGACTGGAACCAGATGACTATGGAGTTCAGCCAGCACGGGAAGGGGTACTGCTTGGAAGGCCTCACGTTGTCTAAGGTAAAGAAGATCTCACCCCACAGCGTGGAACGCCTAGGGGCACCGGATAATACGAAGCCCATCGTTACAGCAAGTAGAGCGGAACCTACGGCTCCAACAGGGGTCTCGTCTCAGATGCAAGCCAGAGCCGACTTGTCCCAAGAGCCGCACTCTCCCCGCCTCCAGCTTGAGGACAAGCTGGTTCTTGATGGGGGAGGGAATGTTACGCCCGGCGTCATCACCAGGTTATTCGGCTACTGGGCTCGTCGACCAAAGGAGAAGGCGGAGGAAGACCGGGCTGAACCATCCGGTTCAGCCCGCCAATATTAATATAAGGAGCACTGGGGCTGAACCGCACCGGTTCAGCCCCAATGGGGGCCAGACGGCCCTAGGGGGGTTAAGGTTAATATAAATACCCAAACCCCCCTCTTTTGGTGGCATGCAAACTATTATCAAGGTATTTCCTTCCTCCCTTCCTCCTGAACCCTAACCCTAAGTGCTAGTTCTCTCTAGTTTCTCCCTAGTTCCTCTACTTTTCCCCCTTTCTTAGTAAGATCGTAACAACTTCCCAAGAGATCATCCATGAAAAAAGATAAAATTGTGCAGTTCAACTTAGTATGGGTGGAGATGAACCAAAACTGATAATACCTTTGGTATTATGGGTTGAGTTGTTACTAATGTTATCAGAGCCAGTCCTCGGGGACGAAACAAGCAGAAGTTAGTGGGCCTGTAACATCCTGAGTCCAAGATGGATATTTGTGGTTAGTGATAACCATGGATGATGGGTACACAATGTACCAAATCTCACATCGAAATTGGAGGGAAAGTTACCGAGCTTAAGTAATAATTTTGACTCTCAAATATCACAAGCGTTTTTTTAGAGCCAATTGTGGAGTTGTGTTGCAAACTTTGTAGTTAAGTGTGCTCCGGTGAGAGTAGTCTTCAGATGAGTGACATCTTTGGAAGTACTCGTAGGCCTCTTATGAAAAGATAAAACTGTGCGGTTCAGCTTAGTATGAGCTGGGTTGAACCAAAATGGATAATATCTCTGATATTATAAGTCACGTCGTTACACAGTTAGCCTTTAATTCCTTCCTGTAAGAATGTTCCCTCCTGTCCCAATTGATTGTTCAATAAAAAATGAAAAAAAAAGTTTATTTAGTTTATATTTAGCTATGTAGTATTTATTTTCTCTTCAACATTAGAGCTTATGACTCTATAAAAGTTTATGTTGTAGGAAAGAAGTTTGTGTCCATTTGTAACTGCAACAATCCTACCTTGCAAACTTTGAAATGGGACATGATAGTTCTTTTTACCAAGTAAGTTGTATTCTCGATTACCGTCCTTAAATTTAGAGTTTTTTTGAAATCTTGATTTTTGACAAAAATGTGTAAGCGCACCCATTATCCTACCACTTTTGAGTTACATGAAGAGAAAAATAGTCTATTGTTGTAACGACCTTCATTTGTTGGAAATCGCCACAATTTAAACATTTCATTTCATTTCATTTTATGTATCATCAGAGACACAAGATTAGAACATTTAGCGCGCATAATATAAGTATCATTTCATGATGGAGTAATAAAAGAAGAGAGTTGATATTAGCAGTCCGGAACTGGCTATTCGCAGTCCATCGTTATTCGTAGTCCATAAATTTTATTTGTAGTCCAAAATTATATTTGGACCCCACTCTCATCCCAAATAAGCGAAACATTTTGTTGATTTATTAGACACTGGAAACTTAGAGAAACATCTTAAAGACTCTAAAACAATTTAAAAACCTAGCGGGAAAACAAGTTAAATGGCTTGCATAGAGGAATTTAACTTTAAAACAAGTTAAATGCATGCAAACATTCCTCTAACTAGA
The DNA here is from genome assembly GCA_033032865.1 of Dactylorhiza incarnata. Taxonomy (NCBI): domain Eukaryota; kingdom Viridiplantae; phylum Streptophyta; class Magnoliopsida; order Asparagales; family Orchidaceae; genus Dactylorhiza; species Dactylorhiza incarnata. Next base: position 2,906,017 of record JAWHQI010000230.1, on the reverse strand, counting down.
AAACTGACTACTTTTTTTGGATTTTCACTGGATAATGTCCTTTTTTGAACAAGATGAATCTAAGAGGGGAAAGACGATGCGACCGATAGAACTACGACTAGGGTTTAGGCAACCGGAGGAGAGAGATGGAGAGGGGGAGGTTATTCGATGGGGTGCGATTAGCGAGAATTGGACTGCGAATATAATTAGGATTTTTACAATTTTTGGGGTGCGAATAGCGAGAATTGGATTGCTAATTTCAACTCTCTAAAAGAAAAGTGTGACAAAAGAGATCATTTCATTTCATTAGCACTCTTTACATGATACATAACAAGCCCTACATATAGTACACAAAATAAACTACCACACTATCAAACATCTAGTGTTTATACATCACATACAGATGCGACTAATTTACATGAAATAAAACTGGAAACTCTCGTGAGGGCAATCCAGGTCCCTGCAGCTTTCCCGATGCGCGTCAAGAACACTGTGCACGGCTTCAGTCACCTCCAACCAAAGGCGATATTTCTTTTCTATTTGTAGCTTCTTGTGCTCATTGATGTCAGGGGCCACATCGTCTTTCACCTATATTAATTTAGTTATCAAAATAATTTGTCAATGACAGTGAATTCTTACCTTCCTTACAAAAGTGTTAGCAACAGTTTATAAATAAGAAAAGTACATCCTTCTCTTTTATCTTTAAAAGATAATTTTCTTGTATCATCATTCATTACATGTATTTCATCATTCATTGTATCATCATTCATTGCATCATCATTCATTGCAACATCATTCGTTGCATCATCATTCATTGTATCATCATTCATTGTATCGTCATTCATTGTATCATCATTCATTGTATCATATCATTCATTGTCTCTTTGACTTTCTTCATTTTGGCAATGTTAAGAATAAATTGTATTCATTCATTCATTACATATCTTTTGTTTAACACACTCACATTATTTCAGATTCAGGGCTATCATCTAGCCTGAAGTCCAATATGTCCGCCTGAATCTAATAACATTCATAATAGGACATTCACACCCCACCTCCACGAGTTTGGCTAACTCTTAACAAAGCTCTTGCATCGATGCTTCAATTATATCATTTTCTTTTTTCATCATTTATTCATCTTTAGGGTTAAGGCGCATATTGTAGTTTTCTTTTTTCAGCTCTTATCATTAACATGGATTGCATACATGTAAGCATTTACCTACAAACATTGTAATAGAAATCAATACAAGTAAAGAAGTAAGAACTCGCCCCAATCTTTCCCTTTCCTTTGTCCTTCCTGGGATCGCCATCCTTTCCTCCACATGATGCCATTTCCTACATAAATTATTGCGGATTAGAATTTAAAGGCTTAGATATATACGTTTAGTTTTCCAACTTTCTTTCCTCTTTTCTGCGGGGTACATTTGCACGGGTTTACATCCCTAATGTCCTTAGGAGGATGGGTGTACAACAATGCCTGCATACTATTGCACATATGTCTAGACATTTAAGACGATATACATGTAAATCGCCTTGCATTATCTCTCGTGTTACAAGTGTTGCCCCCACTTTTTCCTACTCCGGTACTGCAATGTCCTAAAATCAGCCCTCTTCCAAGCCATCCTAATGCCACACTAATAGGAATGACATAATTGAAGACGATTAGGACCATGAACCACAATTTCCCTTCCAAGATAGGCCCTCTTTTTTCTAGGCAATACTGTATATAATTTAATCATAAGCCCTCTAAAATTTATGAGGCAAAGAAACATGCCCAAGCTTCCAATTGATTACACTGGTCATACCCATATTTGTTTTAATGTTCGACCTACGCCTATCTATCACAATAAAATGAAGCGAAGCTTTCAAATCAAGCTTCAAGCCGTCTGCCTACCTCCTCTTGGAGCTCATATGTATGTTTACATAGACTTCAATCCTCAAAATCAGCCTTATTCCACCTACAAGATGGCTGCCCTTCCAACATAACTCGACGTTTTGCATAAACTAAGTAACATTGACGCATACCAATCCTTATATCTTCCATACTACGTAAAATGAGGAAAAAACCGGATTCTATCATTAGAGTTTTCTGTTTCTGGATGAAATTACGAAAGGGAGGAAGTTTTATTATTCGAAATTACTTTAGAAATTCTAAGGATCCTCTAGCATGAAAGGGAAGAAAAATTCCAAAAACGCAAATGTAGGGTTCTCGGCCCTATGTAATCCAAGCAATATTTTCACATAGGAACAAAGAGGAGTTGAGAAGGAGGGATTACTTTGAGATTGTGGAGAAAAACTTGCGAATCAGGCCGATTTTGGAGTGTCGACGTCGTGCGGCAGCGAGAGGAGGCGAGAATGTCGTCGCGTGAGAACTAAAGAAGGCTCGGTTCTTTCCTCTCCTTATCGTGACCCAGCCGACTTCATGAAGTCGTGGCACGGATGCAACCCGCCCGTGTGAGTCACGCCCATGGACCGCCCGGTCCTTTGTTTATCATTAGCCGGTCCCTTTAACATATCTAGCAAGCCCCTCCATTTTAACCACTTATTAACACTTAAATTACTTAATTACAAATCAATTTTTACCTGATAACTTTTACTTAACCTAATTTTGTTTCGACTTTAAACGTAGTCACGTATGTATATTAATTACGCACTAAATATTAGGTACACAATATTAACATCGATTTCATAATCGATTCCGATGTATTGAAATGTTGACGTGCAATTTATATAACATACAACAATTCATGTATTATTACCAGTTGAAGTTGTCGTTGTCACAGTTGTCCTCTAGAACATGTTAATAATATTATTTCCGAAAGAATTATTCATAGTCTTATAAATTATGCACTGCTAAGATTTTTGGTTTTAGATCTTAATCTTAACATTTAATATATTCCCAAGAAGATTCCAAAACTAACAACTTCAGAACATCTAAAATACTGATTTTCTTGCATTCTATCCTTTAGTGCTACTGAGTAATGCTGATAATTTGTTGTTACTATGTTATGGAGGAGCCCAACTAGGAGATGAAGGAATTCGCTCGCTCATGGATTGTCCATACGATGTGCTGCATTAAAGCCTCAAGTGCCGCCAATTTGTTCTTAACACTTGTTATCTTTATTTTGCGGTAGATGTTATCTTTAATTGTAATCCCTATATATAACCGGGGGGGGGGGGTGGGTGGGTGGGAGGAACTTATGTTGGGATACATTGGGTCCTTAAGAACGAAAGATTAGGGTTGCTCCCTAAAGGCCACATAACTCTTGGTGGATTTCCTGTTTCCTCGTGCTCTCCTCCCTAGTGCAGGCTAGGGCACATTACTCCCCCGAGTTGGAGGACAACACACCAAAAGAGAAAGCCACTGGAACATTTACAGGGGAAACATCGGGACCACACAAGTACTTGTCACATGGAAGGATGATCAATGCCTGAGGCTATGTGCATTGATTGGGATGATTTTTTGTGCTCAGTTCACGTCGTACTGCTTCAAGGACGAGAAAAATGTCCCAGACATCGGGATCATTAGAAGGAGCCCAACCGGGAGACAATTGAGCCCCTCACACACATGGTGGGTCTGTATGAGGCGCACTAAAGCCTCGAACAGCGCAAATTAATTCTTAATCACGTGTTAACTTTATTTTATAGTAGATGTTATCTTTAATTGTAACCTTTATATATAAGTGGGGAAGAACTTATGTTGGGATACCTTGGGTTATTAAGAAAGAATGATTAGGGTTGCTTCCTAAAGGCCACCGAACTCTGTTATCTCTAATTTAAATTTCATAAAAGTTTCAAATTGTTTATCATGTTGCATAAGGACTAGAACAGTATTTTGCTTGCAACCATGCTTATATTTATTTTTCTTTGCTCTACCTGTCAATGCAGGAAGAGATCCGTTTCATGATCAATCCAGAATTGATTATTGGTATGCTTTTTATGGTTTCCATGAGTAAGAATGAAGCTATTGAAATGATTGGTTCAGAGAGATTTTCATGTTACATGGGGTAAATCTTATCGAGTTATTTTTGTAGTAAGTTTCTTATTTATTTAGCACTCACTTTACTGAGAGCCTAGTCTCACGTTCATGATTTCTCTATGATCTGAAGTATTTATAAGTCAATGATTTGTATTTGAAGTGTTCACTTAGTTTTGATGGTAAAATTTCTTGAGTACTGTGAAGGCATACACTTCAAATATTGAAGGGAAGTTTGATGCGACTAGTACTGCCAGGAACTCCAAAAGTTATTCACGCTCATGGTGGAATAGTCCTAGCATTCGTGCTCTCCTACCAGTGTTCCTAAAGAGGAAGAACTAGTGGGTCTATAAGGTCAAAAAGGGTAAAATGCCAATGCATAAAATTCGGTTGTGATCAATTATTTGTAAGCAATATAAGACACAATGTAAGTGTCAATCCCCGGTGAATCGTTACACAATGGGATCATGTTTCAACTCATTTGGAACAAAGGGCTTCATGAGGGGAGCTATATCTGGAACTGCAGTTAGATTGTTTTTTGTGTGGTAAGTTATTCAGGGTTGTATAAGGCTTTGGCGATGTCAGTTCCTTAAGTTGGTAGTAAAATCTCAGTGTAGTGAAACACAAGTTTCTCGATTTGTCACACCTTAGGGGTAATTCTCAAATTCTACTAGGGATGCTAGAAGTTAAGCATGCTTATGATGGATCACACAGTATGAGTGACTTCTTGTGAAGTTTTATGAAGAGTAATAAATCTTGAGGTTTAGTAAGCCAATGCGGACAACATTTCGAGTGCTGAGACTTCAGGTTGTTACATTTATAGTTAACTAGAATGCATAATAGGATGATAGAGAACTTCGTGTTTTTTTGAGGTCTTCAAATGAAATGAAAACTATTAACATACCGGAACACATAAAAGGATGGTAGAGAAGCTTTGTTCCTATATACTGCCATATGGCCTGCTTCCAATGGAATGCAGTGTAAGCACGGACAGAGTAAATGCGTAATTGATTTGTGAACAAATTGGACTATAAAGTAAAGTTGCTTCTTCAAAATTTTCTCATGCAAACATTTAAGTTTAAATTAAACCAGAAAACCGCCAAATCTTGATAGCTTGTAGTTGTTGAAGAGGTTCCGCATGGCACCGTTTATTAGGATTAATTTAAGATATAATTATTAGGAGAAATGACCCTTGCACAACTTTTTCTTTAAGCTCTGTTTGGCTCAGCTGCAGCGACTGGAGAAACAATGGTGGAAAAATCTATTGTTTTAACAGAGTGGTGGGAAAATCTGTGAAACTATTTGGTAGATAGCGTTTGCAGAGCTGTTTCAAACGGAGAAGCTGTTTAACCTATTTGGAAAAATAGCTATGCGGATGACTCCTCCCGGTATTCACAGATCATAATGATGGTTCAGATTTCTATCCGACAACATTCTATGTGTTTTAAATGTCCTCCGACATGTCCGACATGTCTCCCGACAACAACGGGATACGACATCAACGGAAGAAAGGGAAGAGAAGCTCTCTTGCAGCGTGCGGCTCCTGCTAGGCGAAACACTTTGCTCCGCTATTCCAGAGTCGTGAATTTTTTCCACGACTCGATACCGCGCTATTTCAACGTTTTTTCCACGGTAGATTTTCGCACCGTTCCTGTCAATTCACTTGTTTCACAGGGATGTGGGATAAATGGCGGCACAACGACGCAAAAATGCCCCGTCAAACAGTCTTCGTTTCTTCATCCAACTGGATTTGATAAAACATCCAACCTTCTATTCAATACAACTTGATCATGCTAATTTTGCATCAGAAAGAAATATTGATGGAGATCGTTCGCGCGACATTTGAGGAGTCTACCAGATCGACATTTTTGGATCGTCAGACGGACAAATAGATCCCGTGATTGCGACCGGCTCGATTTTTCATACGTTATGTATTTTATTTTAATTTTCTGAGCTTTATTTTGGGAGTTAAGTTAAGTTATTCGATCAGGTGATTAGGGCTATCAGTTACACTTAAACTATACCCCCTATTTGTATACCCTCTAGGTTACCAGTTTGAGCATTGGGATTTGGCTTCTACACGATAGCCGTTGTTGGTCCTCCTTTGGTGCGACACTGAAGGCCCCGGGGGTGCCAACGCTCTTTGTCCGCCACCTCCATCGCCGTTGGTGAACCACCCCTTTATCCATCTTCCCCTTTCCCATGCTGCTAGCTGTTAGTTCAGCATCCAGTCAGCTGGAGCTGTTGGTAAGCCACCGTTCTCCGCCATCCCTACCTCCAGCGACCCCCATCCAAGCTCGGCCGACCTCCTAGTACCCTCCCATAGATGGTCTGAGCCTTTAGCCACCTTCCCCATCTCAGCCCGAGCTCCCAGCCGCCTTCTTCGCCCCAGTCAAGCCCCCCATCCACCTTACCCACCCCTTCTTGAGCCCCAACCGCCGCCCACTCTATCCCCAACAGCCTACCCCACCTATGTCCGAACCTTTCTCCACTTACCTTTATACTCACACCGCACGATAACCCACCTGCAGCCTCCCATGGCCATCACATGCTCCTTCTAACACCTCCTCGCCCATCGTCTGCCCTCCCTATCTTCCCCACATCAAAATCGACCCACTCCAAGCCCCTTCCCACCCAACACCCACTCACAAAGGCCCGTTCCCCCCTCTGACAGCCCCTACACATCAATATTCTCCCTTTTGGATAGCCACCACCACCACTGGATTTCCCCCTCCACGGATATTGATTACTCGATGAGTTTGCATTTTAGTTTCATTTTTCTTTACACTGTACAAGTACTCTCATTTATTTTCAGAAATATTTTGCGCAAATTGATTTGACTACTGTTTTTCTATGTAGACGTGCAACACTTCCTCGCCTGCATTTAATTTTCTACGCACTCTGACTCAATTACAATTATTATCCACTTGCTTACTGACGCAGGACATGCGTCACACCCGCCTGCTACCCGGCGGCACACTAGGGTCCACAATGGCGCCACACTACTAGTGGCTTTATTAGGTACTGCGACCCGTACACCCCAACCCTTCTCTAGGGGACTTCCCTGTTAGGTTGTTGAGGCCTGTGATCAAACACCCGACCTCCTCGACAAGGAGTTTACTCCACTCAGGAAGGAGTGGAGGCTGAGTTCGGTCGGATATGGGTTAGGGGCCGGGCAGGGGAAGGGGTTGGGGTGCGACGTGGATGAGGTAAGAGGGAGGGCAGTGGTTTTGAAAGTGATTTGGAGTGGCTGGCTGTAGCGTGCATTTCGATCAAGTGAAGTCCTGGTCGGGAGTGGGGGAAATGGTTCTGGTGATGGCTTAGGGAAGGAGAAGTAGAGCGCGACCTTGGGTAAGGAAGGGGAAGAGGGTAGAAGGCTGGGGAAGGGCAGGGAGGACGTAAAACGAGGGGGGAAACACGATTTGGCGGTGGCTGGGCAGCGAAGGCTGACAACGGCGTTGGAGAGTCAGGAAGAGGGATCGACGGGATGTAGGGCACGAGACTTACGGTGGCTTGGCTGTGGGCTGAGGAAGGGGAGGGAGGAAGAAGGGGTTTTACCTTGGAGTCGCACCAAGGAGGGGACACGAGATCGCTTCCGACGTCGCACCAGAAAAGGGAGACCGATGGTTCGCAGAAAATGCCGCAAGTCTTCGATGCACCCCCCGCTGCCTGCACTATTTATAAACCTAAAACCAACTTAAGCACCCGAATCAGACGGCTTATAATGTCTGGGCCGATCGGGCGTCAAATACAACTCAAAACATAAAAATTAATATATCAAATCGACTAGATCGAACATCCGTACGCAACCACAGACTCAGATCGTTCGACTGGGTAGCGGATCACCGCCTCCCGCGGGAATAGACCTGCGTCGGGCGTTGCGCGCCATCAACTCCCCCCGGCTTTAAAGCACTCATCTCCGTTAAGTGAAGATGGTCGTACTCGTTATGTAGCCGCGGGGCGAGTCTCTCGAGCTCCTCTGAGGAAATTCATGTAGCAGACGACCGCTCCAACGTTCAAGATAACGCACAATATCTCGCCCGTCCGCGGTGTAGAAGTCATGATCGATGATCTGAAGTATGTCGTCGGTAGAAGTGCATGGCTCTGGCTGTAATGTATCTCCGTCTGACTGCTGGATCGGTGGGACCATCGATGGTGCAATGCGATCCTCATGGAGCGACTTCTCAGGTGGAAACATGGAGGGACTGGTAGGGGCAGTAGTAGGCGAAGGCTCAAGTAGGGGTGTGGAGAAAGGTTCCACATACACGCGTTCTTCGTAGTAAGGAGTTAAATCCTCTACGTTGAATACTCAGCTGATGCCCATACCACGAGGGATGCCAATTTCATATGCGTTCGTACCAATCCGCCGCACGACTGTATAGGGGCCCATTCGGCGAACGCTTAATTTCTTTGCTGGTCCTTGCGGGACCCTCTTAGGTTGAATGCGAATCAACACTTTCTCTCCTGCGTCAAAGATTTGTTCCCGCTTGTGCTGGTCTGCTCGATCTTTATAATAATAATTACTAGATGCAATTTTTTTACGGACAGACTCATGAAGTGCATGCACATGCTAGATAAAAGAATCTGCTGACTCACTGGGTCTGGACTCAAGAGGAATATCCATCAAGTCAATAGGTTTCCTAAGCTCATACCCTAACATGATATGGAATGGACTTAAACCTGTGGTCCTATTGACGGAACTGTTATATGCGAATTCAGCTATAGGTAGAATAGATTCCCAGGTGGACGGACTATCCCCAACAAGACAATGTAGTGGTGTCCCGAGACTACGGTTGACAACCTCAGTTTGTCTATCCGTCTGTGGGTGGTAGGCGGAGGAGAACTTCAGGGTTGTACCAGTCTTCTTCCATAACGTCTTCCAAAAATTACTCATGAAACGAACGTCGCAGTCAGAGACTATGTAAGTGGGTAATCCATGATACTTAAATACCTCCCCAAAGAATAACACAACCACGTGAGAGACGTCATCGGTCTTTCGACAAGGGATAAAATGGGACATTTTAGAAAAAACGGTCCACCACAATAAAGATCGAATCGAGCTTCTTCAAAGTGCGAGGGAGCCAGAGTATAAAGTCCATACTAATATCAGTCCTGGGCTTCTGGGGGACGTGTAGTGGAGTGTATAATCCAGTGGACTGACGTGATCCCTTCACGGTTTGACAAACTCAACAGTGCTTGACAACCCTAGTAACGTCCTTCTGCAGGACAGGCCAGAAGAAGCGATCCTCGACTAACGCAATCGTCTTGTCTCGTCCGAAGTGCCCCGCTGCTTCGCCTGCGTGTAGCTCTCAGACAAGGAAATCTCTGAGGGACGACTGAGGAACGCAGCGCGAGGCCATGAATAAGTACCCGTCTGTAATCACATAACCCTCACGAAGGTCAGGAGGGTCCCTCGATAGCGCAGATTAAATGTCACCGAAATCTGGGCACTCTGGATAATTGTAAGCTAGTCGCTCAAAGCCCACTACTCGAGTGCTCATTGTGTGGAGAATGCTGACTCGGCGACTCAAGGCGTCAACCGGTTTGTTCTCAACACCCACTCAGTGCTTGAGAACATAATGAAACTCCTGCATATACTCTACCCATTCACATGACGGTGACCCAATTTCTTCTGTGAGTCGAGGTACCTCAACGCCTGCTGGTCAGAGTACAGAACAAACTCCTTGTGCAAGAGATAATGACGCCAGTAACGCAGTGCCTGTACAATGGCATAGAACTCCCGATCATAATTCTAATACTTCTGTCAGGCATCATTCAACTTCTCGCTGAAGTAGGCAACTGGATGACCTTCCTGACTAAGTACAACGCCAATGCCAACTCATGACGCATCACATGCTATTTCGATGGCCTTGGAGAAATCAGGTAAGCGTAGGACAGGAGCAGTAGACAGTCTCTCCTTAATCTCCTCGAAGGCTCGTGTGGCGTCCTTCGTCCATATAAAATCACCTTTACGGAGGTAGCTCGTAATGAGGGCCATAATCAAGCTGAAGGCACGAACAAACCTCCTATAGAAGGTGTCGAGTCCGTGAAAACTACGGGCCTCGTGGATGTTCGATGGGATAGGCCACCCGCATAGATTTGACCTTGTCAGGGTCAACAGAGATACCAGACGCTGAAATATTTAACCTAAGAAGTGAACAAACGTAGACAAGAACGAGCACTTTTTCAAGTTGATGTAGAGATGCTCCTTTCACAGGAGCTCAAATACGAGGCGGATGTGTTGCAAGTGCTTATATCAATATATCATCAAAATATACTACCAGAAATTTGCCCTTGTAGGGCCGCAAAACCTGTGACATCACCCTCATGAATGTACTGGGTGCGTTCGATAGTGCGAACGACATGACTAGTCACTCATATAAGCCGCCTTTCGTCTTGAAGGCCGTCTTCCACTCATCCCCCTCTCTAACTCTAATTTGATGGTACCCACTACGAAGGTCAATCTTCGAAAAGATCTGGGCACCGGCCATCGAGTCCAGGAGGTCGTCGAGGCTAGGAATGAGGAAACGATACTTCACCGTGATCTTATTTATGGAACGACTATCAATGCACATGCGTTAGCTCTCGTCCTTCTTCAGAGTAAGAAGGGCCGGTACATCACAGAGGCTCAGACTCTCTCAAATAAACTTCTTCCACACAAGAAATCAACTTGCCGTTTCACCTCGACATGCTCGGTCGGATTCAGGCGATAATGTGGGAGATTGGGCAAAGATGCCCCTGGGATCAAATTGATCGCATGCTGGATGTCCCTCAAAGGAGGGAGCTCATCAGAGAGCTCCTCGGGCATAATATCTATGTAATCATCGAGCAACTGATCCGGATCATTAGCCTCAGTCTCGCTAGGAGTCTCGGATGCCATCGTGGATGCCACAACAAACATATCCCCTGCCTCTAAGCTCTCTCTCAAGAAGTCACCCTTCGTCAAAACATGGAGAGGTCTCTATGACCCCGCACTAACGGATGACTCAACCTTGCCCTTGGGAGGATCCCTGGGTTGGGTCGGAGTAAGGGTGATCTTTCGACCTTTGTCGAAGAAAACACATTTGTTGGACCGGCCATAACACGTAGCATCACGTCGTATAACCAAGGTCGCCCGAGAAAAACGTGCGCGCTGTCCACAGGGATAACGTCACACCAAACTTGGTCCTCAGTAGTCGCTAAGCAAATCGGCACCAGGCATCGCTGCGTAATCTGGATGGTGGCCTTGTCCATCCATAGGATACGGTAAGGATGCGGATGTGGTTCGGCAGTGAGCTGCATCCTCTCTAACCCTTTATTGTCGATTATATTTATGCAACTACCACTATCAATGTCGAGCTTGCAGGGGCCTCCTGCACTCCGAAAATATGTGAAAAATATTGTAGTGCGATGCCAATCCTCCTTGGCACGTGGGGTGTGGAGGCGGCGGTGAAGGACTCGTAACTCTAGCGATCTCTCAGCGTCGCTCTCCCATCCGTCCTCTACGACAACCGTAATCTCCTCGACGACGACGTCCTCAGCCTCAGTGCTGGGCTCGCCCAATTCCTCAATCAGTAAACTTCTTGTTGGGCATTGCGCCGCAAAGTGCCCTCGGCCAGAACATCGATAACATTGGATGCCCCCAGGTTTGGGGCCTCCAGGTACAATAACTTTCCCCGTCGCATCTGTGGGAGCGCGAGGGGCGACAGTGGCCATGACAGGAGTGGGTCTCCTAGCTGTGGTGGCATCAGGTCGAGAGGTGACCTGCCTCGGGCCAGCAGTGCGCAAATAATGCTTGTACTCCAGCGCGAGCTGAAAAACCTGCTCAACCGTCTCAATCCTATGAGGAATCAGTTTTCTACGGATGTCATTCCTAAGTCCAGTCCGGAAGCGAGATGAGTGGCGATGGGCTCCTTCAGAATATCACTACGGATCACTAGCTCGTCAAATCGTGACATATAATATGCAACCGAGAGAGTCCCCTGACGCAATGCGTAAAGCTGATCTAAGATCTGATCAACGATACGAATCCGGGAGGTATTTATCTTTCAAGCGCTGCTTCATCTTGTCCCACCGGGTGATGGGGTAATAGCCGTCCCGCTCAAGTGACCTCTCCAAACTCGAGCAATAAATTTTTTCTTGGCCAATCAATTTCATTTTGGCGAACCGCACATGCCTCTCGTCACACATCTCAAACCAGTCAAAGTAGTGATCCATGTCCATAGGCCAATCACTAAATGCCTTCGGGTCAAGGTGACCGTCGAAGGAGGGTGTGTCATTGTGGATACGCCGGGTGATATCATCCCTTGGAGTCATCCCACCGCGTGGCTCACGGTAGTCACCTGATAGGAAGGAGAAAGGAGGAAGGAGATCTAGAGAAGAAAACTAGAGGGATTAGGGTTAGAAGAGGAGGAGGAAGAATACCTTGATAGTAATTTGCATAACTCATCCATGAGAGCAGCCCCGGGTAATTATACCCGGGCCATAGAGGGGCCGGCCGGCCCCTCCAGTTGGGGCTGAACCCATTTGGTTCAGCCCTGGCCGGCTGGTTCACAGTTTGGGGGCTGAACCGGTTGGTTCAGCCCCGTTGGTCTCTCCCTTGCACCGTCGATCATAATGACGCCCCGTGAAACGTAGCGGGGGCGTAACATTCCCCTTCCCATCAACGACCAGCTTGTCCTCAAGGTTGTAATCGGGGTAGAGCTCCTTGAAGTCCAGTAAATCCACCCAAAAATTGTGCGCCGTCGACAAATTCTTCCACTTGACCAAGAGCTCCGGCCGATACTCCGTGCCCCGGTTCTTTCATTTAAGCATCAACACATCCTCCGGTAGTGGGCGAAGCTCGCCCGCAGCAGTAACTTCAGGCAGAAGAGTACTCGGTTGGACATTGGCACCCACCTTCCGCTTGAGCAAGGACACATGAAAGGTTGGGTGAATGCGGGATCCCTCCGGCAAGGCTAACTTGTAAGCCACCGGCCCCACCCGGCTGAGTATACGAAAAGGGCCGTAATATCGAGGAGAAAGCTTCTGATTGCTCCGACGAGCAACTGATAACTGCCGGTAAGGCTGTAGCTTGAGGAAAACCTCATCGCCCACAGTGAACTCTCGTTCCTTCCTTGCGGTGTTTGTCCGCTTGCATCTTCATGCGATCCTGGGCTAGGCGGAGGTTCTCCCGGAGGGTTGCCAACATGCTATCCCGATCACGAAGAGCTCGATCAACCGCCGGTAGGGCGGTGCTGCCTGGCTCATAGCTACCCAAGGTCGGTGGAGGGCGCCCATAAACAATCTCAAATGGCGTCATCCGGCTGGCGGAGTGATATGAAGTGTTGTAGCAATATTCGGCCCAATGTAACCACTCCGGCCAAGTTCGAGGCTCATCCATAACAAAGCAGCGTAAATATGTCTCGACACCCCTGTTGAGAACCTCCGCCCGACCATCCGACTGAGGGTGATGTGCCGTGCTGAACTGTAAACGCGTACCCTGTAACCGGAAAAGTTCCCGCCAGAAACTGCTCACAAAAGTAGGATCCCGGTCAGAAATGATGGCACGAGGGAGACCATGTAATCGGACAATCTCCCTAGCAAATAGTGCGGCGACCGACTCGCCCGTGTACGGATGACTGAGAGCAAGGAAATGCCCGTACTTGGATAACTTATCCACCACCACCAAAATCACCGATTTGCATTTGGACTTAGGCAGCCCGTCAATGAAGTCCATGGAAACCGTGTCCCAAATATGCTGCGGAATCTCCAGAGGAACCAATAGCCCGGCCGGGGATGAAGTCTCGTACTTCTGACGCTGGCAAATCTCACACTGTCGTACGAACTGTTGTATGTCCCGACGCATGCCGGCCCAAAAGACATTCGCTCGTGCCCTCTGAAGGGTTCGGAGCACCCCCGCATGGCCACCAGTCGGTGAGGAGTGAAACTCATGCATCATAACCGCCTTCCATGCTGAGTCGGCGGGCACGACCACCCTGCCCTTATAGTACAACCGGCCATTCTGAAGATGATAACCGGGAGATGGAATGATGCTAATTGCACCCACTGCGCCTCCGGGACCTCCTGGTAACTGAAGAACAACTCCACCTTCTGAACCCATTCCAGCGCATCCCCCCCTTTGAACTTGGGGAAGTTCATTCGTGTCAACTTGGGTGGCATGTAAGCTCGAGGCCCCGCTTGCCCTTGCCATCCCTGTCCCTGCCCGTTCCATGCCTGTCGTCCCGGGCCCACATGCCCATCGTACGCTCCTGGGTAGCCTAGAGGTGGCTGACCCTGATGAGGAGCGTGTTGTCCGACCCACGGAACATGGCCTCCGTATCCGACGGGAGGAACGCCGCCTCGCGGGTTAGGAAGAAGCCCACCCGCACCTCCTGGAGCCCGCACAGCTGCTCCCGGGCCTCCATCAGCTCGCTGCCACGGCTGCCGGCCCACTTCCGCAAGAACAGGGCCGCCGGAACCGCCGCCTGGACGCCAGGCTTGCCCGCACTCCATCCGCGCAGCCGATCCAGGCGGAAGGCCTCCTGTTGCCGTCGTCCACGCCCCCGCTGCCCCCACGCCGTCGCCGGAAGTTCCGCAAGGCCTGGAAGACCCTACGCCAGCAACGCTGGCCATCGCTGCCGTTCCCGTGCCCGCACGACCAAGATCTGGCATTCCCGATAGATTGGCGGACCGATCGAGTCGTCCGCCGTTCGATCCTTCATCACCCCGCCTTTCCCTTTCAACAGAGCCTTCAGTTCCTCCATACGAGCATCTAGATGCTCCTCCAGCCGCTGCGAAGACGCGCGCATCTCTTCCTCGATCGCGGCTACCGAATCCGCCAAACCACCATAGTTTTCCTCCAAAGTTTCCAAACGGGAAAGCTCTTCTTGTGTCCGCGTGGTCATCATCGTCGGAGGGCGAAGCCTCTGATACCAAATGATAGGAAGGAGAAAGGAGGAAGGAGATCTAGAGAAGAAAACTAGAGGGATTAAGGTTAGAAGAGGAGGAGGAAGAATACCTTGATAGTAATTTGCATAACCCATCCATGAGAGCAGCCCCGGGTAATTATACCCGTGCCATAGAGGGGCCGGGCGGCCCCTCCAGTTGGGGCTGAACCTATTTGGTTCAGCCCTGGTCGGCCGGTTCACAGGTTGGGGGCTGAACCGGTTGGTTCAGCCCCGTTGGTCGCTCCCTTGCACCGCCGAACATAATGACGCCCCGTGAAACGTAGCGTGGGCGTAACATCACCGTACTGATCATCAGTCATGGTTGTATCATGCGGGTGGGGCTCGATCTCTATGACCAGGGTGGGGTGGTGGACGAAGCACATCGGGAGGACGATGATTCCTCCCTGGATCTTGCTGATACTCATAAACACGATGAAAATTCCCTCTCGCAGGTGGAGGGGAGTCTAGGTGAGGGATGTATCTACTATGTCTCTCGGGAGGAGGTGTAGCATCTCGGGGATCCTCGGGAGGCTCCTCGTCAGGGGGAGGAGTCGCTCGACCTATATGGGTCTCTAACTGATCAACCCTTGTGCTAACCCTAGCGATATCACCCCTAAGGGCTTCGAATTGGGCTCGAATCCGATCAAATCGATCGAGAACAAGTTTTTGAAATTCCGCGGACATCATGCCCGACTGTGAACTGGCGGTCCTATCGTCAGTGTGATTATGATTTGACATGGACTGACGATAATCCCTACCATTACGTAGCATGCAAGTGACC
Source organism: Dactylorhiza incarnata (assembly GCA_033032865.1). NCBI lineage: Eukaryota > Viridiplantae > Streptophyta > Magnoliopsida > Asparagales > Orchidaceae > Dactylorhiza > Dactylorhiza incarnata. The sequence goes on along the minus strand of JAWHQI010000230.1, from coordinate 2,890,374 downwards.
CTAACCTAGGGCTCTGATACCAATATGATGCAGTGGTAGGTCGACTCGGGGTGGACACTCTAAATGCAACCTATATGCAATGGAAAATGTTTTAATTGCAACAGAAGGTCCGTATTAAAATTGAAATAGTAATTAACTACTACTAGACTAGCAGAGGCGCAAGTATTCAGAAACGTTAATTTAGGAGTAAACAAACTTTGATTGCAAATCGACCGAGATGCAAATAATTTTAAGCACGTGCAAAATAGGTCCTGCAAATCCTATGGTCGCAGATACTAATAACATATTAAATAAAATTCCACTACAGATAGGGTGCCATAATAAGCAACAATAGAAAATAAAAACTCCACACAACAACTTACACATGCAGGTGAGGGAGGGGTGGAGAACGAAGGTGGTCCACTCGAGGGAGGCTCCGTCTGGGGTGACTGTTTACTAGACAGCAATGGGGAGGGACTCAGGAAGGAGTGGAGGCTGAGTTGGGTCGGATATGGGTGAGGGGCCGGGTAGGGGAAGGGGTTGGGGTGCGACGTGGATGAGGTAAGAGGGAGGGCAGTGGTTTTGAAAGTGATTTGGAGGAGTGGCTGGGTGTAGCGTGGGTTTGAGTGGGGGAAATGGTTCTGGTGATGGCTTAGGGAAGGAGAAGTAGTGGGCGGCCTTGGGTAAGGAAAGGGAAGAGGGTAGAAGGCTGGGGAAGGGCAGAGAGGACGGAAAACGAGGGGGGGGGGGGGGAGAACACGATCTGGCGGTGGCTGGGCAGCGAAGACTGACGACGACGTTGGGTAGTCGGGAAGAGGGATCGACGGGATGTAGGGAACGAGACTTATAGTGGCTTGGATGTGAGCAGCGGAAGGAGAGGGAGGAAGAAGGGGTTTTACCTTAGGATCGCACCAAGGAGGGGAAACGACGGTTCGCAGAAACTGCCGCAAGCCTTCGATGGACCCCCATAACCGCTGCCTGCACTATTTATAAACTTAAAACCAACTTAAACAACCGAATTGGACGACTCATAATGTCCGGGCCGATCGGTCATCAAATACAACTCAAACATAAAAGTAATATATCAAATCGACTCGGATCGAACATCCGAACGCAACTACAAACTCGGATAGTTCGGCTGGGTAGCGGATCACCGCCTTCTGCGGGAATAGACCTGTGGCGGGTGTTGCGCGCCATCACTTACATTGATAAATTTGTGATCAATTGTGATATTAGCGCAACACTTTAAAATTAACTTTATTTAATTAATTGCGCGTCAGAACAAACTACATGATTAAATAGTTTAGGGTTTATATTGTGACACATATTGTTTATTTGCTTGTGTGCATACTCATATCATCATTTAAAAATCCTTATAACTTCATTTGCATCTGTCGTGTACTCTCATTCATTCATCTAGGATTAGGGCATCACATGTTTGTCACCTGTTGATTCGTTCTGCGTCAGTTGGTATCAGAGCCCAAGTTTGGGCTTAGTTTATGATACACAGTCGTTGAGTCTATTGGTTCTTTTATGACGTGTTATCATCGTTACCCCTCTCTTTTATTTGAGAAATCCGAGTTCGTTTATACTTGACCCTATAGATCTTCACTTGAGAGTTCTTCATATTATTACGATGATTATTCTAGTTTGTAGCACACCACTTACAGAGATTGCGTCGACTTTTCTACACGATTCAATTATGCTAGAGGCCATCACTACGATGATTAATGTCGTCCCCATCCCCGCGCAATCGTGTTGAACCTTCAACATGACTCGATTATCTTAGTGATGATTACTACGAGAATCATCATAATGAGAATGATATCGAGTATATGTTTCGTAGTGTGGCCCATCGTTTTATGCTTCATCGAGTCCTGAGTCTTGTATATATTTGCTCGTGTATATGGAATATGATCTCAACCATTTGAGTTATCCGGTGAGTGTCGCGTTAGATTTGCGAAACTTACTCCTTGATCAAGTGAAAGCTCACTGGGCTAGCATATATATTTGCTCGTGTATATGGAATATGATCTCAACCATTTGAGTTATCCGGTGAGTGTCGCGTTAGATTTGCGAAACTTACTCCTTGATCAAGTGAAAGCTCACTGGGCTAGCATTGAGATGACTCATTAGCAAGATCGTCTTCGCCCCAACACGCGTTGGCTGGATATGAAGCGGAGACTATGTCTAATGTATTTGCTAGCATCATATAGGAGTTGACTCCTCAAGCGATTATTCACTCTTCGTCAAGGATCTCTGTCTGTTGCCGACTATATGACTAACTTTGGTGAGTTAGTGGTGAGGAGCAATCTCCAAGAGGAGCCTGCTGCGGCAGTTTCCTGATTTCTATACGGGCTTCGATCCAATATGTATATTGAGTTGACCTATCACTACGTAGATTCTATCGAGCAAGCATATCATCTCGCCCTCCACTACGAGCAGTCCTTGAGATCCGCTAGAGTTACGTGAGTAGACTCGCATTCTGACCGCCCCATCATAATGAGTTCTCCACATCCCAAGGCTACTGCCTTGCCTACTCGTGTCCTTATGGATACAAAAGATGGGACACTTGATATGAGAGTTTTCTCACCCCAATAGAGTACTTTGTCGATTAGTGGTCCGTCATTTGAGTTTGACTCATACCCTATGACCCCGAAAGAGAGTGAGTACGAGCAATCTGGTGATTCTATACTTATGTCCTTCTATTGTAGCAATAGACCCTCCCTTTCTCTGACCCCATGCATTGGCTTAGTCACGACCTCGATCATAGACTCGCCATTATGTCTGCGTTCATCTGAGTGTACCCATGTTGTGGTGACAATCGTGTCCTGAGTGAGGGTCAAGGGTCTAGCATTGGCTTTGTTGTGGGTGTTCTACTTGTTTCCACAGACACTACAATTATTGATGATTTTCTTTGGAGGATCATCCTACCATTGTTGATCCCCTCGCGGAAGGAACTCTTCGTTGAGTCCCCGAGAGACCCATTTGACGAGCCTTCCTTTCTAGGGAGCATGCACCTTTGTATGGATGACTTGAGTCTTCGCGCGAGTGATCATCGCATTCGTGATGAATTTTCTTATATACCTTATGGAGAGCCACTTGACAGGCTTTACCCTTTGGGAGGTACTCGACACACCCTTGAGTTGCATTCTTCTGTCACCATCTTTGACAATCCTTTGAGTGATGGCATCATTCATGAAATTTTTTTCTATCTACCAGCTGGTGAGCCTCCCTATGATTCTCATCCCTTAGGAAGCATATGACATACCATGATTTTGCAGCTCAGTACCGATGTTTCAGATAATCATTAGGTGTTCATGACATGCTCAATGAGTGTTTCTACACCCCACCCAAAGAACCGCCAGATAAACCACCCATCCATGGGGACTTTCGCCACTATATAGAGTATGCACTTAGTCAGTCTGCCTTGTTGGTCATCATTCATTTGCATTTGTTGCATGATTTGTATGTCATACTCCGATGTAAAATTATATTAAATCATTTAAACTTTAAAACTTGGGCGGATAGTCACGTGAGAGAGCAAATGTTCAATGAAGGTGATTGAGTGAAAGCAGACATACCCAAACATAGGACGAGGAATGTGAAAATGTGAAATGTGCGGACAACACATTTATTCGCTAAATGAGATATATGAGACACACACTAAAGTGTACTTGAAGGAAGGCGGTTAATGAGTATATGCCGCAGTGACAACTTCTTCCCAATAGGACTTGATAAGATTCATGGAAACAAGAAGACACCGAGCAACCTACCTGAGGTGTTTGCTCTTTCGTTTAGCAACACTATTTTGAGTGGTGGTATGCACACACCGTTTGGTAGATTATATAATTATTAGCAATATAAGCTCCAAAAAACACTATGGTCATCATATTCACCCCCTTCACCTGAATAGTACTTCCAAATTGTGCCGCAATCATTTTGTGAAAAGGTTTAAAATATTCAAAGACTTCACTCTTCTTTTTTAACAAGTAAACCAAAGTGGATGCAAAAGGTCACAAACCAAGGATGACCTGATGATATAAAGAGAACATGAGAATGCCCCCCAAACATCAATATGAATCACATTGAAATGAAGTATACTAGGAGAAGTGAGATTACTTATGTCGTGCATGTTTAGATTGTTTACAAGCATCACAAACAAAATTTTTAAGAGGAACAATAAGCATAGGAAACATTTTTCAAAGATAAGAGGAAGAAGTGTGCCCAAAATGCTGATGTTTTTTTGAACATCCTTAGATGAGGAAACAGTAGTATTGGAGAGAGAGTGATGATGAGCCTTTAATCCAAGATATAAAGTCCCCCATAATTTCTATCACCGTCAATCTGCTTCTTCGTTATAAGATCCTGAAAAAACCACCATCGGGAAAAAATGTTACAAAGCAATTTATGGAATTTGTTAAACTAATTGTCTGTAAATTACAAGGAGTTGCCAGAGCTCTACTTACACCATGAAGGATTAATACTAAGTTTTTGAACAGCGGTTCCGTCAATGTACCAATAAAGCTGATGACTTCAGATGACATGCTGCGTCGCTCGAGACCATTTGTGATAATTCGTACTGTCCAAAGGCACAATAGTAATCCGCAAGGAACCAGAGTGTCCACGAGTCTGAGGGTCATTAACAGAGGGGGTCTAAACACTTCAGTCCGAGGAGCCTTCCATAAATTGCCCACTTGATTTCGGAAAAATGAGAAGAAAGCAAAAAAAATTGCAGACGAGAGATTCGGGCGAAGGCTCGAGCAAGAGCTTCAGGTGAGAGCTTTGCGAGTACTCGGGCTAGAGCTTTGGGTGAGCATGTGGGCTAGTGCATTGTAGAGAGCTCGGTGAGTGCACGGGATTTGTGAGAGCTTTGCGAGGTGCTTTCTGAGAGTTCTACGAGGAACTTTGCGAGTTCTGCAAGGAGTTATTTGAGAGTTTTGCTTGGAGGAGCTCCACGAGAGCTTTGCGAGGAGCATTGTGAGGAGGCGAGAAGAACTCAGAAGCTAGAAGTGCTCGTCTAGAAGAACAAGTTCAACGAGGTTTCGCGAGGCACGATACAGAAGCGTAAAACAGGATCGGCGCAAGCTGCAGAAGCTGAGAGCGAGTCCACTCAAGACACTGCGATCTCGGGAAGCCTTGAAAAGGATCACACATAACAGAATTGGCAAAATCCGGATTGGTGAATGCCACATAATGGATCACAAGATCGATGACGTCAATTGTTGAAGACTTCGTCAAGCAATGTCGAGCGAAACGTCAATCGATACCAACAATTGCCTGTCTTTGATATCAAGTTGAGAATTTGAAATATAAAAAATGATATTTTTTGAATCTGAAGGGGAGTCTTGGCGCACCGGTTGAGGTGTTGTCGTGTGACCATGAGATCACAAGTTCGAGTCCTGGAAGCAGCCTCTTGCTAAAATGCAGGGTAAGGTTTGCCTACATTTCACCCTTGTGGTGAGACCCTTCCCCGGACCCTCGCTGCACGGGGATGCTTTGTGCACCGGGTTGCCCTTTATATATTTTTCAATTTAATATAAGTATTGCATCTTCCCTCTATATATACAGTTATACACTAAAGAGGATGAGAACTAAACTCCACAGGAGGTATGCGACTAAATAAGAGAAATAGGGAGAATCTATAATGGACTCTCTTATGGGACCCTTTGAAAAAGTTTTGGTTTCCTGGTTATTGAAGGTGATCTATAATTTAGAAGAGAAAGATTTGTTTCTACATTCCCAATATCATTAATGGAAATTTCATGCTAAGGCAGGTTCACGAGCAATTTGTTTGATAGGTAAGTATTGGAATAACATTCACATAATTAGTTGAGGCTAAACACCATATTTCACACATCTGGAAACATTTGTGCATAATTAAAGACATTGTTGAAATTCACACATGATGGGTTTGCCAGATGATAGGATTACTTTAATTATTGAATTTGATACACTGTAAAGTTAAATGGGGAATTGACGTATTGCCTCCGGATGGGTAATGATGATAATTGTGATACCTGGTATGGAGAATCAATAGGGCAATTCAATTAGCTTTAGAAAATTCGTGGAGGGCATGAGAGCTAGAGCCTATAGATCAATTTTGTAGTTGTGTTTGCATAAATGTTTTCCAATATCTAGCTGTGTTCTTATTGTGTATTGTTATGCCCCTGCTCGCGCTACGATTCACGGGGCACAAATACTCACGACGTCTAAAGGAGGCACCAAGGAGCAATGAGGTTGAACCATCCGGTTCAGCCCCAAATCATTAAAAGGAGCCGAGAGGGGCTGAACCACCCGGTTCAGCCCCTATTGGCGGGGCTGTCCGCCAACCCCCTCTTGGCCCCGGGTATTTATAAACCCGGGGCCTCCTTGGAAGGACTATGAAAGTTATTTCTCAGGTATTCCTCCCTCTTCTCTTAGCCCTAACCCCAATTCTCCCTTCTCTAGACTTCTCCCTCCTCCCTTCCTAACAATTGGTATCATAGCACTTTCCTGCGACCATGGTGACCACGTGCTCGGACGCAGAAATCGCACGATTGGCAACCCTAGAGGAGAACTACGTAGGGTTGACAGATACGGTGGCAGCGATGGAAGAAAGGATGAAGACATCCACGAAACAATTGGAAGAACGCTTAGACGCTCGCATGAAGGAGATCAAAGCCCTCCTTGCACAAAGTATGAAAGGAAAAGCGACGACCAACGATGGATCGGAGGCCGAGAACTCACATCGCCAGCCGACACCACACAGAATGGGGGACTGCCCACGACAGCAATCGGTTACGCCGATTTACGGATCGGACAGGCCGTCGGGCGTCTGGATAGGGGCCGATCCGTCCAGATCCGCCGGAAATCCCCAACTAACTTCTAAACATCCTCACGTTGGGCCACTCTCTCAGCCCTTAACCGAACCCACTTCTCCCCAATACAGCTGGATCCACCACCCGCAGTTCAAAACCTAACCTTCATTACCCCATTCAACAACAACTCCCTTCTTCACGTGGAACAACCCTCCCTGCCGAGCTCCTCCCTTCTCCAATACATCACAACCTTCAAGTCACAATCAATAATCCTCCATTATCCCTAATTAAGTCCTCCCTTCCCTTACCCTCACTCCTTCCTGTTCCTTATCCCTACCTGGACCACAACACTCCTCACCGAGACTGCTTCCAGTCACTACCGGGAAATACTACCGCCTGCCAGCTACCTTCCAGTGCAGCGTTCATCGATTTCTGTATAATCCAGAGCTCTATGTGTCCACTGCCGACATCCACACTCTTCCCCCTCAATTTCCACTTCTTCCACCAGTAATTGCCAGAGTCCATCCCCTGAAAGTCTATTTCCAGCCAGGGAAAATGCTGTCTAGCTATCTGCAACTCCATTGAGAACCGGCCTTCAGTGTCCACCATAGTCCCGACCCCGGGAAAGCCCTCCCACTCTCTTACTTTATAGTTGTGTGAGTTTTATGTTTCCCGTGAACTATTCGTTGGTGAATTAGTGGTTCTTTCTATACTCTGCATCATATCTTATTTGTAATCTTTGTTTCCACACAGTTTGTGGTTAGTGTTGATACCCATTTGCTTGCTTATTTATGATTCGTGTCCTCTCACATGAATACTACTACACGTGCTATCTAATTTTGATGTTTTTTTTATCGTGGTTTTCTTGCGTTTGCTTTTATAAATCAAATTATTGCAAGTTATAATTCGTCATATTCATGTTGTTGCATTTTGGGTTCATCCATTATCCCCTGTCATAGGACTGTCATGCGTCAGATTGACATCAGAGCCAAAGTTCGGGCTTAGTTTAGAATACACGGAACTAGAGTCTATATGTCACCCCATGTCACAACAATCGTTGCTATAATTCTCTATTTGAGGAACCATAGTCCACATATGTTCGATTCCATAAAGTTATTTTGGGAAGATCTTCATACCATTATGATGATTATCTTTGTCCCCGACCCGTCACTCATAGAGGCCGTGTTGACTCTTCGACACACCCAAATATGGTAGGAGTTACTACGATGAACATCGTTTTGAGGAGAGTTGAGTATAGGTTTTGTAGAGTCGCCCCACCATTTGAAGATTTGTCAAGTCCTGAGGCCTTTAGCTACTGGCTCGTGGGCATGAGATATTATTTAGATCACTTTGAGTTATTTGGTGATTATCACGTTAGGTGTGCGAAGTTTAGGTTGTTGGTCGGGGGAGACAATACTGTGACATTATTGAGAGGAGCCTTGAGCGATCGTCTTTGCCCCATCACTAGTTGGGTGGAGATGAAGCGGAAGTTGTGTCACAAGTATTTTTCGATGCCATAAAAGATTCGTCTCCTCGAGCAAGTATTTACCCTCCAGCAAGGATCCATGTCTGCTGCTGAGTATAAATATTATTTCAACGAGTTAGTAATGAGGAGAGACATTCAGGATGAGCCAGTCGCAGCCGTTGTAAGATTCCGTTCCGGGCTTAGGTCTGTGATCTGTGAGGCATTGTATGGCCATTGGTTAGATTCTGTTGAGCAGACATATCAGTTCGCCCTCCACTACGAGCAGTCCATGAGATTCGCTAAAGTTAGTCGAGTATACTCACACCCCGACGAGCCCATCTCGAGGAGTCCTCCCCAACCTGAGGCCACACCCATGCCCGCCTGTGTCCCTATGGACGCAAAAGACGGAACACCTGATATAGATTTCTCCAGTGAGATTCATTGACCGTTGAGTGGCCCGTCACTAGAGTCTGTCCCAGTTATGTAACCCCAAATGAGAGTGAGTACGATCGACCCGGTGATCCTATAGTTACATGTCCTCCCCCACTCACTGTTTTGACTTAGGTACTGCTCTGACCATCGAGTCACCCTTGAGCACTTGTTCATCCGAGCTTTATGACGAAGTAGTGATAAGTCATGCTCGTAGTAAAAAATTAGAGTCTAACATTGATTTTGTAGTGGCTGTCTCACCTGCTTCTGATGACACCTCCGCTATGCGGGTAACCTATTTCAACGCTCACCGCATCTGCGATGAATGTTATATACCCATCCCGATGAGCTACCTGACGAATTTTTCCTTTGTGGAGGCATTCAACACTTCATAGAGTGGCATCCTAGTGTCAATGTCTCACATTCTTACGTGTGTTTATCTCACACTCGACGGGTATTTCTACACTCCACCTAGAGAGCCTCCAGATAAGCCACTAATTAGGGACGTGTCTACTATCTGTGAGTTAGTCGAGAGTGAGTGTGCTCTCGATAGCCTGGGGATCGATTCCATCACCGTTAGTGCTGACACCTCAGGTGATTATTAAATGATTATCGCACCCACGATGAATTTTTTACACCCCACCCACTGAACTCTCTGATTATGTGCCCCTCTGTAATGAAACATGGAGAGTTGTAGAGCCTTTGCATAGGGAATCTGTTATGTATGCTGACCATCACTTATCATCATTGCGTAGCATGCATGAGTCTATCTGACGTAGGAGTACTTGCAATAATGATATTTATTAATCTTATGCTGATAATCATAGGTTATTGCAAAGCTACAAAGAAGGAGAACATGTGTTGATCCGTATACATGCTGAGTGGTTCCCTAAGAGAATTGCTCCAAAATTAAATGCCAAGCAAAAGGGTTTTACACGGTTACCAAAAGGAATGTAACAAATGCTTACTAACGAGATATTCCACAGAGTGAGAAATTTACCTGTATTCACCATTGAAAATTTGACTCCTTTCTTCAAGCAACACGACTATATGTACCCTTCGCTACCCACCACATCAGCTCCTCAACCCAAGCCTTCGTCTGCTACTTCACTAAAGCCCCGACCTCCACCTACTACTTCACTCCAACCCCAGTCTTCATCATCGTTTGATCATCCGATTTCTTCCACAGCAGTGCCATTGTGAACATTATCCTTCAGTGCTATCTACAACAGTGTGATTTCCGACATCAACACCATCACCGTTCTTGACGCCGACGACAACAATAGTACCATTATCAGTACTGTCTTCAACATTGACTTCCTCTACTTCAACTCAGACATATTCAACACCATCTTCTATAACAGCAACACCGCCTTCAGCATCATTGCCAACTTCAGCAGTACCATCCTCGGTTCCATCATCAACATCATCTTCATTAGTACCATCTCCAGCCTCCGCAGCAGTTGTACCCTCGAGACTGGCCCACGAGATCAGGACACCTGCTAGAGGGATTCACCATGCCTTCATGCGAAAGCACGCTCATCTTTATTCACAGAGATGAATGTTTTAAAGGCGGAGGAATTGATGGGTATCACGACACACATATGCCTATACGACGATCAGAGCCGTCCGTTTTGTGCGAATCGACGTTACATGAATTTTAGTATTTTTATAAATTTTATTTATTTGAGGGACATCATGATCGGAGAATCATAACCGTCCATGGTGGATCATTTAATTATAAATAAGGATAGAGGGTTCATTTGTAGGGCATTAAAAGTTTGAGTGAAGATGAAATCCTCCTTTCGATCACCCTGTGCCGAAGCCAGAAAATCTAAGTGTCGAAGCTTGGAAGTTATCTCCGCCTGTCCCCTACCTCCTTGGCCGTCCACCCTCTTAGCCCTTACCTCCTTGGCCGGCCACCTCTCCTTCCCTCCCTCCACTAGCTTCTCACCACCATAATCCCACTACCTCTCCAAAATCCCTCCCCACCTCCACAAAACTCCACCCCCACTGCTTATTTTCATACTATTTTAGTTTTCCGACGATCGCCGGAAAACACCTTCGGAGATCTCCATCAAGCCACCACCACCTTAAAACTCCTCCCCACCACCACTTTACATCTTTTCATTTTTCAGTTTTCCGGCGATTGCCGGAAACCACCTCCATAGATCACCTCCGTCCATCCACCACCCCCACCGTCACATAATCACCATAACTACCCTCCCACTAACCCTACTAACCCATTTTCCCCACTATCCTAAAAATTAGGCCTCCCCTAAAATTCCTCCCCATCCCGCATTTCCTCCACTTCCCCCACTAATTCCTAAACATTCTCACGTGGAGCCACTTCTCAGCCCTCAACCGAGCCCCTCCTCTCCCCAATACAGCCGGCTCCGCCACCTGCAGTCCAAATCCGAACCTCCACTACCCCATTCAGCAGCAGCCCCCCTCATGTGGAACCACCCTCCCTGTCGAGCGCCTCCCTTCTCCAATACATCACAACCTTCAAGCCACTGCCAGGAATCCTCCATTATCCCCAATTAAGTCATCCCAACCCTTCGCTTCACTCCTTCCTGTTCCTTATCCCTGCCTCGACTGCAACACTCCTCACCGGGACTCCTTCCAGCCACTACCAGGAAATACTGCCACCTGCCAGCTACCTTCCAGTACAGCTTTCAGCGATTTCTGTATAATCCATAGCTCTACGTGTCCACTGCTGGCCTCCACCCTCTTCCCCCTCAGGTCGCACTTCTTCCACCAGCAGTTGCTAGGAAGTCCAGCCCCTGAAAGTCCATTTCCAGCCGGGGATAATGCTGTCCAGCTGCCTGCAACTCCATTTGCTTCAGTGTCCACCACTGTCCCAGTCCCGGGAAAGTCCTCCAAGTCTCCTACTTTATAGTTGTGTTAGTTTTAAGTTTACCGTGAACTATTCTTTGTTGAATTAGTGGTTATTTATATACTGTTTCATATCCTATTTGTAATCTTTGTTTCCAAACCATTTGCGGCTAGTGTTGATATTCATTTGCTTGCCTATTTATGATTTGTGTCGTCTCACATTAATACTACTGCACGCTGTCACGGACTAGTCCCCTTGACTATGTCGCGCATGGCCTTAGCTCCTCTTGCCACCCCTCGCGGCTAGCTAAGTCAGCCTCGCTCTAAGAAAACTGTGGTGGAAATGGGAACGAGAACAAGAACACAAGAGCACAAGTGCACAAGAGAAGAATTAAGCAAGAGAACTCCAAAGCTTATTCCAAACTTGGATGATTACAAATGAGGGGGCCTTCCCCTTTTATAGGCCCCAAAGAGGTTTCCCTCCAAACCAAAGAATATTCTAGATCCCTACTATTCTAGAGTATTCTATACAATTCCGGTATATACAAGATTCATCGACTCTCTAGATTGTTCTACTGCCTTCCTATATACAAGACTCCAGATTTCTCTAGAATCTTCACATGTATTAACCCCAAAAGTGAGGAGATCGTAACATTCTCCCCCACCTATCCTGGCGTCGTCCTCGTCGCCTCGTACTGCTGAATGAAGTCCTTGAACTGCCACAAGTCTTCTAATGTCTCCCAAGTAGCATCTGACTCTGGCAATCCCTTCCATCTGACTAAGTACTGCGTACTTGGCGGGACTCCGCGTCGCCGTACCACCCTCTGAGATAGCACCCGATCAATCTCCTTCTCAAATGATTTGGTCATGATCGGAGGCGCTCTATGTGATTCTCCTCGCCTCGGGTCTTCCTGATCTTCATGATAAGGCTTCAACATGCTTACATGGAAGACCGGATGAATCTTCAATGAGTTGGGTAGATCAAGGCGATATGACACCTTTTCTACCTTGCCGATCACCTCGAACGGCCCTTCATACCTCCTTATCAACCCCTTATGCATGCTCCGCATTACTTTGAACTGTTGGGGTAGGAGTTTTACCATCACTTTATCTCCTAGGCCAAACTCCTGCGGCCTTCTCTTCACGTCCGCCCATTTCTTCATGCGTTTCCTTGCTTTCTCTAGGCAGACTTTGGCCAAGTCATTTTGTTCCTCCCAAGACTTTGCCAACTGAAGTGCTCCTGGGCTCTTTCCTTCTCCAGGGTTGATGGCTAGTGCATGCGGTGTGAGCGGTTGACGCCCGGTCGCCAGCTCGAAGGGACTCCTTTCCGTAGACTCGCTCCTCTGCAAGTTGTAGGAAAACTGAGCAACATCCAAGATCTTTGCCCAGTCCCGCTGGTTAGCACTCACAAAGTGCCGCAAGTAGCACTCCAATAAGCCATTTACCCTCTCGGTCTGCCCATCAGACTGCGGGTGGAAACTTGTGGAGAAGTTTAGCTGTGATCCCATCATCCTGAACAACTCCGTCCAAAGTTTCCCCGTGAAGCGAGGATCTCGATCGCTCACAATATTTTGTGGAAGCCCCCAATGCTTTACCACTTGCTTGAAGAATGCTTGGGCCGCTTCCTCCGCTGTGCAGTCCTTCGTACATGGGATGAACGTCCCATATTTGGAGAATCTGTCCACGACCACCATAATCGATCCAAATCCCTCTGATTTGGGAAGAGCGCTGATGAAGTCCAACGTCACGGTGTGCCATGGATGATCTGGAACTGGAAGAGGCTCTAGCAATCCCGCTGGTTGCCGGTTCTCCACTTTGTCTTTTTGGCACACAAGACATGTCTTCACATACAAGTCCACGCTTTCCTTCATCTTTGGCCAGTAATACAAGATCTCCACTAGTGCCATAGTTCTCTTTTGGCCAGGATGACCTGCCCATCGAGTGTCATGACACTCCTTGATCAATTCCCTCCGTAGGTTGTCCCACTTTGGGATGTATAGTCTCTTCCCCTTGGTGTAAAGGAGTTCATCCTCTACCCAAAAGTGTTTGGCTGTTCCTTCCCTTGCCGCCTTCATTAGCTCGATTGCCAATGGATCTTGTTGCAACCCTTCCTTGATCCTGGTTAGCAACTCCCCTTTCACTGTGGATATAGCAGCAAGTTCCGCCTTGCGGCTCAAGGCATCTGCAACAACGTTCGCCTTCCCGGGCTTGTACTCCATCGAATAGTCGAACTCTGCTAAAAAATCTTGCCACCTTGCTTGCTTTGAAGACAACTTCTTTTGCGTCTGGAAGTAACTTGTGGCCACATTGTCCGTTTTGACCACGAACTTCGCCCCGAGCAAGTAGTGTCTCCACACCCGTAAGCAATGTATGATATCAGTCATTTCCTTCTCCTGGACGGTGTACCGCCGCTCCGTCTCGTTCAACTTTCGACTTTCATATGCAATAGGATGTCCATCCTGCATCAAGACTCCACCAATGGCAAAGTCGGAAGCATCCGTCTGGACCTCGAACTCCTTTCCAAAGTACGACAATGATAACACCGGCTCGGTGCTCACTGCTTGTTTTAGATCTTCAAAGGCTTGTTTGCATCCATCATCCCAAGCCCACGATTTATCCTTTTTCAGCAAATCCGTCAATGGGACTGTTCTCCTTGAATAACCCTGGATAAACCGCCGATAGTAATTTGCGAGTCCAAGAAAAGATCTTAGCTCGGTTACCTTAGTAGGTGGCTCCCAATTTATGATCGCTTGGATCTTGGCTTCATCCATCTTCAACTGGCCATGTCCAATGACATGTCCAAGGAATGAGACCTCCTCCGTGCCAAACGTACACTTTGAATTCTTCACATATAACTCGTTCTCCCGCAAGACTCGAAAGATAGTGCGGAGATGTTCCGCGTGCTCCTCCATTGAGTTGCTGTAGATCACGATGTCATCCAGATAAACTACCACGAACTGATCCAGGTAGGGATGGAATATCCTGTTCATCAAAGTGCAAAATGTGGCTGGTGCATTAGTCAAGCCAAATGGCATGACCAACCACTCGTAAGACCCGTAACGAGTGATGCACGTCGTCTTCGGCTCATCTCCTTCAGCAATTCGGACTTGGTAATAGCCCTTCTGCAAGTCCATCTTGGTGTAGACCTTGGCTTTCCCCATCCTATCAAACAAGTCAGCAAACAAAGGAATAAGATATTTATTCTTGACCGTTACCTTGTTGAGTGCTCGATAGTCTACACACATCCGCAAAGATCCGTCTTTCTTCTTCTGAAAGAGTACCGGTGCGCCATATGGTGCCTTCGATGGACGGATCTTTCCCGTATCAAGTAGCTCCTTCAGCTGCTTGCGGAGTTCCTCCAATTCGGGCGGAGCCATGCGATATGCCGCCATCGCAGGTGGTTTCGCCCCTTGTTCCAGCTCAATCTCATGGTCCACCTCCCTCCGAGGCGGTAGCCTGTTCGGAAGCTCAGTTGGCATAACGTCTTGATTCTCCTCCAAGACTTGCACAATGAAAGGATGTACCTCCTCATCCTTTGCCGCAACTTCCTCCTTCAAGGTGGCTAAGTAAGTCACCTCTCCTTTCTTGACGCCTTTGGCTATTTGCATAGCCGATAGCTGCTTTCCCTTCGTTGGTGGCCCTTCCACCGCTGGGATCATGCATGGAGACTCTTTCTCCATGATGCACATGGATCTGCAAAAAGGCATAGTGATAGCTCGTACCTTCTCGAAGAAATCCATCCCGAGTACAACTTGAAAATCGTCCATCGGTGCAATGGAGAAGTCCACTTGGCCCTTCCAAGTTCCCAACTGCAACTCCACTCCGCGTGAAACTCCTTGCAGCGGTCTCGCCTTCCCATTCACCGTCTTCAACCATCCTTCCCCCTTAGAGACTTGTAGTCCAAGTCTCTTGGCTTCCTCCTCGGTCATGAAGTTATGTGTTGCTCCTGTGTCAAGCAAGGCCTTGGTGGCCTTCCCATTTGCATACGCCTCCACGAACATCAATCCTTTTGGTGATGCGGCTGGAGCAGGTCCAACATTCAAAGCATTAAGTAATTGTAAGGATCCCATTTGAGCAGGAGTACCTTCTCCAGAATTTCCCGCATCATTGCCTTCCATGATCGCCGAAAGCGTTCCCATCTTTGGACAGCTGCTCATGGCATGCGGTCCCTTGCATAAGAAGCATCCCCCTTTCGGAATGAAGGCCTTCTTCTTCTCTTCATATTCCTTCCGGGTGTCATGCCGCTGAAAGTTGGGCTTCTTGCCATCACGCTTCTCTCCCTCACCTTTCCCGTAATCCTTATCCTTCTTTGGCTTTGTTGTATCTGGGTTCCGTTGGTACTCAACAAGGGACTCAGCTGTGGCAATAGCTTCATCCAACGTCTTGACATCTCGCCGTTGTAGTTCTTGCTTTGCCCAATGTTGAAGACCATCCACGAAGAAGAATCGCAAGTCTTCATCCGACATGCTAGGAATTTGTAGCATCAAGGTGGTAAATTCCTTAACATACTCCGCAATGCTCCCCTTGTGCTTCAACTCCCTAAGCTTCTTCTTAGCTTCATAAACAACATTTTCTGGATAGAAATGTCGTTTGAGTTCACGCCTGAACTCCTCCCATGTATCAATACGATACAAGCCTTTCTCGATGTCGGCCTGCTTCCTTCGCCACCAAAGAGAAGCAACATCCGATAAGTAATAAGAGGCTTGTCGTACCTTAGCGGCTTCGTCGACGAGGTTACACCCCTCGAAGAATTGCTCCATTTGCCAAATGAAGTTTTCTACCTCCTTTGCATCTCGCTTGCCCACAAATGGCTTGGGCTTAGGAACCTCCATCCTTGGATTGCCCATTGCCATGTTGCCTCCACCATTAGCCACGGCTCGACGACATAAGGTGAGTTTCTCCTTCATATCCTCGAAGTCAATCCGCATTGCTTGAATGGCATCTTCCATCCTAGCGAGGCGTTCCTCCAACGCCGGTGGAGCTTCAAGACAAGTCTGGGTAGACTTCTTGATGGACTCGAATTCTTCTAGCACATGGGCCTCAAGAGCTTCGAAGTTACCTTCCACCTTCTCAACTCGGTCGGCCAGCATCATGACCGCCTGATCCACGTGAGTTCCTTCACGCGTCTTGCTATGATCCCTCTTCTTCCCGCCTTGTTGATCTACGACCTCCCTGCCGCGCTCGTCAACAATGCTTGAGTTGTTTGCCTCATTCGCCATAGCAACACCACAAATTGAACCTGAGTGAACCTGGGTCAACCTAGGTCAACCTCGCTTTGATACCAACTGTCACGGACTAGTCCCCTTGACTATGCCGCGCACGGCCTTAGCTCCTCTTGCCACCCCTCGCGGCTAGCTAAGTCAGCCTCGCTCTAAGAAAACTGTGGTGGAAATGGGAACGAGAACAAGAACACAAGAGCACAAGTGCACAAGAGAAGAAGTAAGCAAGAGAACTCCAAAGCTTATTCCAAACTTGGATGATTACAAATGAGGGGGCCTTCCCCTTTTATAGGCCCCAAAGAGGTTTCCCTCCAAACCAAAGAATATTCTAGATCCCTACTATTCTAGAGTATTCTATACAATTCCGGTATATACAAGAGTCATGGACTCTCTAGATTGTTCTACTGCCTTCCTATATACAAGACTCCAGATTTCTCTAGAATCTTCTCATGTATTAACCCCAAAAGTGAGGAGATCGTAACAACGCGCTCTCTAATTTTGAAGTTTTCTTTTAGTGTGGTTTTCTTGTGTTTGCTTTTACAAATCAAATTATTGCAAGTTATAATTCGTCATATTCATGTTGTTGCATTTATGATTCATCCATTATCCCGCATCATAGGACCGTCCTGCTTCACCATCAGTGCATAATTCTGTGCTTCTTGGCATTCTTGCTTGTATTAATGTGAATTTTATCTTCTAAAAATAGACGTGCAAATGGGGACTCAGTAATATAGTTAACTATTTCGATTTTGTGCAACATTTTGTAGATACTTTAAATACACTCTCTCACTACCTACGTAATCAATTGAAAATGGGGATTTAGTAATGCGGTTAACCATTTCTATCTTGTGCAACAACCTTGTAGACACTTGTCATAGTACACTCTCTGACTACATGCATAATCAACAGAAATGTGTATGATAGAACTGTGCACTGTTTTAACATTTTTTAATTATTTTTATCTAGTGTTCTTAATCTTGTAATCTCAGTGTGGCTGTAGTTAGGATAAATATTTTCAAATGAATTTTGGCTGATTATTTTTCAACCTTTCTATTAGGTACGGGTCCTCATTCCGTTTTGTTGGTGATTATGTGGATAAAAAGCCATTTGATACTACAAGAAGACGCAGAACAAGGATAATTGCAATAGATGCTCTTCATTCTCCAGGGAAGTGGCAATATGGAGTTGATTGTCTTGTTAGGTACATCAAAATATTTTAATACCTATGATGCATTATGAGTTGAAGTGAATTTCAAGTCACAAATTATTAGCCACAATATTAGTGTCGCAGTGTTATGTGATTGGTTGTTAGTGGCATAGTGGAGTTTTCTGTAATTTGTTATTTCCAGGTCCTCCTAACCCATGCATGTGTTTGTGTAGGATTAGCCGATAATGAATCAATCTTCTATATTTCTCTCTTTCCATTCGTCTTAGTATTATAACATATTCTTGATCCCGCTCGGCGTGATCTCGCTTGATCCGTCTGCCGCTTGTCGAAGCTGACACTTTCCCGTCTCCGCTCAATCCCTCTCGCCTTGGCCTCCATCCTCCCCGACGAACCTGCCTATCGGTTATGTGTGCTCAACGACTGTGACCGGGCCCGTCAAATGTCGCAGGAGCATGTGCCAGGTGTTTCTTGATTCTTCCCTCCATATGCTGCCCCAGGCCAAGGTCTCCAGGTCTCCTTCTGACCTAGGATGTCCCTTCCAATTCTCTTACTTCCCGATTCTTATCCGGTAACCAATCTATCTAAGTCGTCTATATACATAGACGATTGCTAAAGCCGTCTCATGGCTTCCTCAGCATGCTGCCCTATCCAGCAAATGAAGATTTTGGGTGGTGTGATATGTTGAGGTGATTGTGTAACATTCATGTTCTTGTTCCCGTCTAGGCCGTGTTTCTATGGGAGATTCTTTAGCTTCATCGTGCAGTGTTCAGGTGTCACAAATGAGTGACCCTCAAAGGACACATTCACTTGGCTCTGTTAATGCCCAAGTCTATTTGTAAAAAGCCCAATGAAAAGGGGTCCATTGTTCATTCTTTTCTCTTTCTTGTATTTAGTCCCACATCACCGAGTGTAAATTCTTCCTCCTCCTCCTACTCTATATAAAGAGGGGAGTTCCTTTTTAATAGCTAGATTTTTGGAATAATGTCTATTTAATATTTCAAATTCTTATATGGTATCAGAGGCTGATGAAATCACTCGCTGCTCTCCTCTTTCGCAAGTACTCCAGGCTTCGCGCAAAATCTTTCCGATCTCGCGTGAACACTCTCGACCTCACATGAAAGCTCCCACTGTCCCAGTATTCCCCTCCCGCGACGTCTCAAACTCACCCGCTCCCACGAATAGATCCTGCTCGTCAGCAGTACCAGCTCATCCTAGCTTATCTCGTGAACTCGCGGTTCAGCTTATCCCGTGAACTCACGGTGCAACTCATCCTGTGAATTCGCCATCCTCGACAAAATAGAGCTCGCCGAGCTCGCCATCCTCTTCCCGCTCGCCCGTCCCAGCTTATCACCATGTTTTTGATTTCTTTGACAAGGCATGAGCTATTTTTCTGATCTTCCTTTTTAACAAGTTCTTCAGACACTTGGACACCTCGATAATGTTCTCCCTATGTTCCTTTGTTTTTGTGGGAGGAGGATGAGTTTCATTCATGTTGACTGAGCTAACATAACATTCTTATGTAATTTGAGGGTCGCTGTAGCCTCTGAATTGCTTTCCCCCATGACAAACTTCAGGACTTGGTGGTAAGTCGAGTCGATTGCTTGGTATTCATTAAGAAGTGGCCGTCCGAAAATGACGTTGTAGCTGCTAGGGGTGACAACCACTACAAAGGTTACTTGAGCACTCCGCACATAGTGACGGAGAGGGTAACGCTCCATTCAATTTCTTTCCTTTCTCCTACAAATCCGTAGAGTCGCCCATCGCATGCTTGAAGCTTCCTCACAATGTTCATGGCCTCAAATGCGGGTTTGAAGAGAATGTTGACAAAGCTACCACTGTCGATGAGAATTCGAGACACCGAATAGTTGTCTAAGCCCGCTTTGATGTCGACGACGTCGTTGAAAGGATTGCAATCTTCGGGAGATCTTCTACGTTGAAGACGAGTCCCCCCTTGTGTAGCGGTCTGAGAGGTGGAAGCGACCTCTCGTCGATAGACTCGCCTCATGTTAGCCTATTTGGAGGATTCAAGGACATCTCCTCCATGAATGCAGTTGAGTTGGCCCAGATGGACATTATCTCTGCTTCGATGCATTCACAAACACAATTGCTACTCTCGATGGAGCCAATATCTTCTTGTTCTATACACTCCCATTGCCGAGGGAAGTGCAGTTCAACTACTTCTTTGCCCTTGGTGGAGATGAGCTTGTCGTCAGTCTTCTAGGAGACATATTCTCGTAGCTTGCCTGCCCTTATCATTTTCTCAACTAGATCCCGGGGAGCTTGGCAACTCTTCGTGTCGTGACCTACATCCTTATGGAACTAACAAAAGAGTTCCCGGTTACGATTCTTGTAACCTGCCTTGAAGGGAGGTCTTTTGAAGCTAGATTGTTTCTGGATTATTTGGACTACCTCTTCCATTGGCAGAATTAGCTCGGTGTACTCCTGTTGATAATCGCCGTTTCTATTCGGGCGAGGAGGGGTATATGATTGGATGGGACGAGCTTGTTGTGGGGTTGGTGGCAGAGCTTGTGATGGAGGTTGTACGGGCTTGTTCTGTGGAGGGCAACGAGGTCGAGGTGGACTCATTTACTAAAAATGGCAAGGTGGAGGTGAGCGTTGATTGTGAAAGTTCTTCCCACATTGCGGTTGAGGTGGGTGGGGGGGATTCTGTTCGATGCTTCGGGGCACGATGGTGATGGCCCACGGGAGGTTGGGTGAGAGAGGGATTCTCCCCCGCTGCTATTGTAATAGTTGGGTGAGAGAGGAGACGAATTCATGATTTGTCATCTCGCCCTTATTGAAGTGGTTCCCCGTGTTGATCAGGTCCTCGTAGGAACTTGGGGGCTTCCGGCTGACTTCAAACTTGAAGAGCCCTTCCTAAAGTCCGCACATTAGGGCGACCTGATACATTATTGGATCGACATCATGTATTCCAAGAATTTCTTTCTGGAACTCATTGATGTAGTGACTGAGAGTTTCAGTCACTCGTTGAATTTGGAAGACTGCATGTGAGCCACTCTTTCTTTTATTTGAGGCGGCGAACCTCAGAAGAAGCTCCTTCCTAAGTTCTCCAAAGGAGTTGATGGAACCAGAGGGTAATCTATAGTTCCAGTTCCTGGCCTACCCATTGAAGGTCATGGACAACAACTTGCAACAGATCCTAGTAGAGGGATTTTGTAGAGAAATCACAGACTCGAAAGCCTACAAGTGATGGACGGGATCTTCCCTCCAGGTGAACCGAGAGAGGTGCAGTTCCGTGAGTTCCACTGGGATATGTTCCCAGCGAATTGCATCTGTGAAAGGGGAAGGCTCCTTTTCCTCCTTCTCTATAGGGTCGGTGATCCCTTCAAAATCCAGAGATCGTGAAGGTCCAGGGATCACGACCACCCTATAAAAATCACGCATGGTATGGGCGAGTTCATCATTGTCATGGGTGCGGTCTAGAAAATAGGTGGGCGTATATCAGGAGTTGTCATCGCTCTGGTGAGGATTTCCAGTTGTTCGGAGAGCCTCTTTACCGCGGATATCAGTATGTTGAATTCCCCCTGCTATCAATCCCTTCATTACTATGTGAACACCCAGGCGCTTTCCCAGCCAAGTCTCTTCCGTCCATTGCAAATCGTTGTTCGGTGACCTCCCGGATCTGAAGGTCGCGTGTTCATTCTGTTGGGGTTGAGAATACCTCAACTCCACACCCAAGGGGAAATGAGATGAATGGGGGTATTGCGGTTGGAAGATTACTCCGGGCTTCATCTTCCCCCCTTTTGGCAACTGGAAGGTAAGAATTAAAATGCTAAAGATTTATGAATACACATTTGTTGTTAAAAGGATTTAATGTTAGTCTTCATGAGGTTTAGTTGTGGTGTTTGCGGTTTTCTCGACTTTGGTTCTGAAATGAATCAAGATGTGGATGTCGAATTGGCAATCTTCGATCTATTCCTTCTCTTCTTTCTTCTTCCCAGAGATTTTGTGGGGATGGATTTGGTTCTCACTATATTTAGGATAGCTCGGATTCAGGCCCGTGCTGAGCTCCCCCTTTTCTCTGATTCTTGTAATCCCTAACCCAGCTTCATTATGCTTTAATGTTTGATTTAGAGATGGGGATTATGAAACAATTTCACTTCTTACTCCTTTCTTCTCTTTGGCAATATCTCCTCAAAACCTCCAATCCCTAAATAAGACTTGCGTAAAATGTTAAGTGAGGTCTGGAAACTTTAAACATCGGGCTGATGATCCCTTCATCTTGGTCAAGAAATTTTCGGATGGTGATAAGCTAATAGGAACTCCTTCCCTTAATTTTCATTTAGCTTCATTTCAGATGCTTTTGATTGAGTCAGGATTCAAAAGATAATTATCAAGGTGTGATAATTACATTCACACACACAGGTATATCCTTGCCTGTCATATACCTTTATACATTAATATTATACTGTAGCATCATACAACTTAATTGTTTGTTTATGTTTAGGATAATCAATACTATTATATTTGTATACAACTTATTTACTTGCTTATGTCTAAGATACTCATACGGTTGTCAGTTAATTATATTTACAAGGTTCTGTGATACTATGTGGTATATAATCTTCTACTGAACATGCCTTCCGCTAATTATTATTCTGATTAAGTATTCCGCTAATTATTATTTGGATTAAGTCTTCCGCTAATTATTATTCCGATTAAGTCTTGCGCTAATTATTATTCTGAATAAGCCTTATGCTAATTATTATTCCGATTAAGTCTTTCTCTAATTATTATTTTGATTAAGTCTTTCACTAATTATTGTTCTGATTAAGTCTTCCGCTAATTATTATTCGGATTAAGTCTTCCGCTAATTATTATTCCGATTAAGTCTTACGCTAATTATTATTCTGAATAAGCCTTCTGCTAATTATTATTCCGATTAAGTCTTTCGCTAATTATTATTTTGATTAAGTCTTTCACTAATTATTATTCTGATTAAGTCTTCCGCTAATTCTTATTCTGATTAAGTCTTCCGCTAATTCTTATTCTGATTAAGTCTTCCACTAATTCTTATTCTGAATAAGTCTTCCACTATTAAGCTATTAGCTTATACTCGGTGTATGATCGGTATTCGCTCAACACGACCGTTTATGTGTAACATTGGAGTGATCACGGGAGGGGTTGGAGACGCTGATACCTCCACTCTTCCGTTAGTCACTTCGATGTTGTGTATCAGCGGTGGTGTGTGATAAGATCTCCCCGCCGGTACCACCTTCCCGAGGGGTATTTTTACAAATGACATCAGAGCCCAAACCGTTCTCTTGAACCAGTAGTATTCACAGACGTTTTTGTTGCTTGGTTCTGGTCGAATCAATGCAGTAGAA
This sequence comes from Dactylorhiza incarnata, assembly GCA_033032865.1. NCBI lineage: Eukaryota > Viridiplantae > Streptophyta > Magnoliopsida > Asparagales > Orchidaceae > Dactylorhiza > Dactylorhiza incarnata. The sequence continues at coordinate 2,867,128 of JAWHQI010000230.1, read as the reverse complement.
GCGGTGCTGGACCGTAAGGGTGGTGAAAGACAAAACCTTGTGTTACGGACCCGCATGCTACGGACCCACACTAGGGCCTCACCTACACTTCCGCCGCAGGACGACACGCGCGAACTAAGGTGTCATCTCATTTCCGTTGCGGGATTTCTATTGTTGCTATTTTATATTTGGTCTCATTTATTTGCATGTCGCATTTTATTTCAATGTCGCGTTTTCAATTTAATGTCGCACTTTGTAATTGGTCCTTCCTACTTAGGAAGGAATGGGGGTGAATGACAAATTAAGCAATTAAATATCAACTCTAATTTTTTCTCTCTCTCTCTCCTAAAGCCCGATCGTAACCTAAGCCTCCCGAAGCTCCATCTCTCACACGCCGCACGCAGCTATCATGCCTCCCCCGTTGCTCCTCCTTCCTCACCAGATTCCTCCCCCTCTGAGCTTTTACCATAGGTTTCCGCAGATCGAAGAAGTGGAACTCTAATCTCCTCCTCGATTTCCTTCTCTCACGACCGCGAACTAGGTCTCAATCTAGGGATCCTATCATCTTTGTATCAAAGCCACGCATCGCCGCCGCAACCTCCTCCTCCCCTCCGCGATCCTCTGCATCCATTGTCGCGCGCTCAGCAACACCCGTGCGTGATTTCTGCGAACTGCTTGCCGATCGGTCGGACCCGCTGGACGCGAACAAGCCCGCCAGTCCTCCCCTACTTCCAGCTTTGCTAGGCATCCTCTTGCGGTCCATTTCCATGGATTCTCCCCTCCTTTCGGGCAGCAATGGTCTCCTCCCTACCCCACTCAACGCATTTCGGCCGCCGACACCTTCGACCATGGACGTTCACCGTCTTCGCAGCCCATATGATGGAGATGTTCGACAAATTAATGACGAAGCATTCCAGTGCTCTCGAGGCCCTAACGACCCGCGTCGACCGCGATCACTCCTTACTATAACCTCACCGGCACCCTCCGACTACTCTCATGCCGAGGCACCGAACAACCATCAACCTATGAAGCATCGATATGGGTATGAGTACCGGGCACGATACGTATCCAGTATGATGGTACAGGAAAATAAAAAATTAAGGATACGAGTACGCATAATTAAAATTGTCTTATAAATACACACACACACACACTATATATATATGTGTGTGTGCATACGACATTTTTTTAAGAGAGTATAAAATGTAAAAAAATTCATGTTGAACAAGTAGAAATAATACCAATTTGAAATATATAATCCTTAAATATATAGTAAAATAATAAAATTTAAATCAAATTCTTTAAAGTTTTAAGGATAAAAGATACTTAAATATGAAGAACATTTTGTTACCATAATAAACAAACACCGCTAGTCAGGTCACAATTTTGTCTTTTCTAAAAGACACGCAGGTTTACATTAGAAAAGCATAATCTTCTCACAATATGCAGAACGATCTGCCAAGTCCAGGTGTATCTGTAGACTAGAGTAACAGTTGTATCCGCCGAGTATCAGGTATATACCGATATCAGATACGTATCCGGTACGGGTACGTGGCCCTCAAGGAAGTATTAATGTTTCATTGCCATCAACCGACCTACCCTCCGCATCGCCCGAAAGGTAGTGGCGTTCCCTGCTACCTCAAGATGGACTTTTCGGTTTTCGATGGCCACGAAGAACCCTTGACTTGGCTTACCCGTTGTGAATAGTTTTTCATGAATCAACGCACACAGTGGAACGACTGGCTCAATGTAGCCTCCTTCCATTTAATGGGCTCATCCCAGCTCTGGTATTCACAGTTGCAATGGGAAAAACCCATTCCGACCTAGGAAGAGTTCACGGTTAGCTGCAACCTTCGCTTCGGACCTCATATGCATTGGCAACCTGGTCTCTCTCAAACAGACAGGCCTCCTCGATGATTATTTAGAGAGATTTTAGGTTCTCCTTGCCTGTACTCCTCCATGTCCCCGGCCCATCAGGTGCCCATCTTTTCGGCGAGTCTCCATGAGTGCTTGCGCCTCGACATGGAGTTTCAAACACCTGCCGACCTTACCACCGCCATGAGTATTGTTCTCCTTTATGAGAAGTGTTTGCTGATGGATCGGCCTTACAACGACCGACGGAGCGGGGAGGGCCCTTCCCGTGGCTTCGGCCTGCTTGCACAACCTATGGTTGTTCCACCGCTTAAGGGGAAGGAGAGTCCCCCCCACCCTACCATTCTTCGTCTCTCTTCCCAAGAGATGTTCAACTTCCGTGCTAAAGGGTTGTGTTTCAACTGCGATGAGACCTTCACGCGCGGACACATGTGCAAACATTTGTTCTTTTTGGTTGTAGACGACCCATCCGAGGAAGAGGAAGACGTTCGCGCTCTCGAGAGTTCCCTTAACGCCATTGATGGGCCCCCCTTTCCGAAGAAACTCTTCAGATTTCGGTTCTTGTTGCTGATCATCTCTTGGTCACCCTGTTGTACACCGGGAGCATGCACAACTTCATTAACGCGGAGACTGCCAGCTGGCTCAACTTGACCGTGGCAAGCCCTCCTTGTTTGAGCGTGGTAGTGGCCAATGGGAGAACTATAAAGTGCCCTGGCATCTGTCGTGCGGTGCCACTTGTGGTGGAAGGGTATCGCTTCAAGGTGGACCTCTTGGTGATTGATCTTCGGGGTTTCGAGGTGGTCTTGGGCGTCTGCTGGTTGCGCACACTTGGTCCCCTGACGTGGGATTTTGATTGCCTTACTGTGACTTGGCAGCAGGGAGGCAAGCAGACAATGTGGTATGGATGTTTGACTGGGAAATTACATCAAGGATTTTGCCTCTCTTCCGGTCGAGAGCCGCACGATAGCCTCGAGCATCTGCTACAGGAGTTTGGGGAAATCTTGGCCCCTCAGGGACTTCCACCATCGCGTCGCCACGATCACCACGTCTGCCTTCTTCCAAATACCACTCCATCGTGGTGCGGCCACATCGCTATTCCTTCCGACAGAAGGTCGAGATCGAGCGCCAGTGCATTGACATGCTACAACATGGATTATCTGCCATAACATCTCCCCATTCCCCTCCCCCCCTCGCTCTTTTGGTTCAGAAGAAGGATGCCACTTAACAATTTTGCGCGGATTATCGGGCGTTGAACGCCAAGACCGTGAAGGACAAGTTCCCGATTCCTATTGTGGATGAACGGTTGGACGAGCTCCATGGCGCCCGGTTCTTCTCCAAGCTCGACCTTTGTTCGGGTTATCATCAAGTGCGCATGACCCCCGAAGACGTGGAAATTGGAGAAGATGGCGTTTCGCACTCACCAGGGGCACTTTAAGTTTCTGGTAATGCCCTTCGGCTTACCATTGCCCCGTCTACTTTCCAGGCCATGATGAACGAGGTATTTCACAAGCTGCTTCTTCATTATGTTTTTGCCTTCTTTGACGATATTTTGGTATATAGCAAGACCTGGGAAGACCACCTGCGGTATCTGCAGGCCGTCTTTGACCTCCTCCGCCTACTGCTGCTCTTTTTGAAGCGGGGTAAGAGCTCCTTCGGGACAGATTGAATGGCTTACTTGGGCCATGTGATCCAGTGCACAGGCGTTTCGGCGGATCCCGAGAAGATTCGTGGGGTGACAGCCTGACTAGTACCCCAATCCATACAACAGTTGCGGGGTTTCTTGGACCTGACGGGCTACTACCGCCGTTTCATTCAGACTATAATTCGACTGTGACCCCCTGGTGACTCTTCTGAAGAAGCACGTATTCCTTTGGAGCGATTATGTCACCTAGGCCTTCCGAGCCCTCCAGCAAGATTTGGTCGCCTCCCTAGTTTTTCGTCGGCCTGACTTCGCCGAAGAGTTCCTCATTGAGTGTGACACATCGGGACAGGGCTGTGGCGTAGTACTACGTCAGGTGGGCCACCCGATCTCCTTCAACCGCAAGACAGTGGTTCACCGTCAGCGCTTCCCGGCTTACGAGCTCGAGCTGATCGTCCTAGCCAAGACGGTGCAGCACTGGCGGACATACTTATGGGGGAGACTTTTTCTGATCCGCATGGACCATTTCAGTCTCAAGTACTTAATCGAGTAGCGCCTCAGCACCGCTCCCCAACAATGTTGGGTTTGCAAACTCTTGGGCTTCGACTTCCATGTGGAGTACAAGACCGGTGCCTTGAACTATGCAGCCGATGCTCTTTCTCGCCGAAACCAGGAGGACGGTCTACTTTGTTCCATCTCCTTGTACGTAAGGAAACGAGATTGAGTTTCCCTCCAATGTTTTATATCGCACGCTAGGTCACAATCCCATATAGTTTTCCCTCTGTCTGCATTTCGACCGAAGCCCTCGATACATGAAGGAAAGGAAAGCACTGCTCGACACCGGAAAAGGAGAGGAACTCTTCACGCGTCGACACAGGCGATCGACCTCTGCAGTCGAACGAGACCCCACCCTCCTCCCAAAGGTTGAAACGGAGATCACCTTCTCCCTAATCGACGACACATGCACAACTTCCTGTCGAGTTCCCGCTCCTGCTCTGAGCTCGTCCAGTGTTTTCTAAAGCAAGGTGAGGTCTTCCTGGTTTCCCTTTCTCCTTTCGGCAATTAGAAGAAATGTTTGATCGTGTTCCTTACTGTTACTTGATAACAACATCCCCTTTTGAAATCCGAGGTTTCCTTCAACGACTGAACACATCAAGGCCGAAGTCCTTCTCCTCCACGCAACCACGTCGTTCTCTCTTAGTCGAGAAGGACGAAAGTCCTCTTCTCGGCGAGTTATTGTTAAATTCTTAGTAAATCTTTTTTCCCTTCGGTCATCGTCATGTTTTAATTAACTCATCAAATGCTCAATTTCAGGCGATCCCACTTGATTTAGAGGATCATTGGCGGTGTTCTGCCTGCATTTTTGTTTTGGTTCAGTCAGATTAGGGCAAGGTGAGAACCTCTTCCCTCGTCAAGTTGAATAAATTTCCTTTTCTCAATTTCAGCCTTGATTTCTAGGAAAAAGCCCTAGCCACGGTAAAGAGGGATTGTTGAGAATATTCAGGGTAGATTTGCAATTTTACATTCAACCTAGAGATATCATGTCCCCGCGCCGCGTCTATGTACGCCACAACCCCGAGGTAAGATTTTATTTTCCTTTTGGCTAGACATACCGCATAGTATAATGTATAAATTTTTCCTCTTATATTTAGGAGAATACATGTAAATATTATGAAATTACATGCATCGAACTTCGATCGTAGATGAGAATAAGAAATTATAAATCCATCAATGCATCAAAATAATATGAACCGATCATACCAGAACATAAGTAATGCGTTTTCCTTTCAGTTAAACTCCTTATTAATCTTTTGAAACTGTACAGTATATGTGATCATGTACTTCCTTAGAAATGTTTTCCCTAAACACAAGAATATGTATGTGAGACGACTAACTATTATGAGACATGATCTAAGATGCAAGGATGAATACGTATGCAATCCAAAGACTAATAGAAGATAATTAGGAGACACAATGATCTATATATCCTGACGGTATATCAACTATTTTTTTTATTTTATTTTATTTAGCATCTACAGATTAATAAACAACAAAATGAAATTGCTTCGTTGTTTAGGTTGTTTTGTGCCCTAGCTCTTTCGACTATCTACCCGTTACCTTTGACTTTCTTCCATCGCTCGTCCATCATGGACCTGATTCTTCTCGGCTTCCGAAATTTGGACTTTAGGATTCCTTATCTTTCGTCGTCATCAACGACTTACTGGATTCTTGGTTCCTCTAGCTTTCTTTCCGACATTATATAATTATTACTTGTGTAACATAAAATGTGTATACTAGTTTGGTAGATTTAGAAGTTCAATAAATGTTAGATTATTAATATATTAATGTATATATAACAACAAACAACAACAACAACAATCAAACCTTTATCTCACCATATTAATGTATCTAAATTAAATAAATGATTATATTTATATGTGATTATGTATATAAATAAATAAATGTTGAAATCCGATATATTAAATATCCCTGATATATCCCCCGACATATAAAAACAATATGAAAAACCTAAACTGACGTGCCTCCGACATCCGACATCTGCAACCTTGATGGTCACTAGTTGGGTCTTGAATCGTTAGACTATGCATAAGAATCTACTTAACTATGAATGAGAAGAAAGGAAGATATAAGACATCTCAATTCCAAATGCAAGCCGAAATCTAGAATCTCTATAGTTAATGATTTTGAAATTGGAAAGAAAATTCAGTTTAATATCACGTAATAAAATAAACATTTATGTTCAAGTATTTTTATAGAAAAACATGCATAGATCCATAACATACAGTTCTTTAGTATAAAAGATTATTTTAAAGCATGCACGCATATTTTTATTAAAGTTATTTTTAGTGTCACTAGGAGGGATAATTTTTCTTACCCACCAGTTGGGCCGACCATGTCTTCAGACATTTCTTTTTAGGGGTCACATACGGGGAGATACGCCTAGGGTAAGCTCCCGAGGATGTCTACTTTTAGTTTGTTTTTCCTTTAAAATGGTTGCATCTTTTAATTTTGAATTCAGATGTATCAGACTCTTTGCAATTTCAGTATTTCAGACTATTTGCGCATTTCAATTCTAGTTGGCTCTGTGAATCAGATTATGAAGTATTTTTGTAATCTTAACTCCAGTTTTTAAATATTCTGCTGTGTTCTGTAGATATTATCTAATATGTATTGATTTATATACTATTGTTTAGTTTGCTTCATATTACAAATGTCGGCCGGGCTTATGACTTGATGTTAAACTAGGTAGAGTGTTACAATTGGTATCAAAGCTAGATTAGGATTCTTTAAACCTAAGAAATTCATAGAACCCTAAGATTTCATCTGTATTATTCCTTCAACGTTAGAGTCACTAAGCTTAATCTTGTCCTTAGATTCTATATATGGACGTTAGATATTTTCCTTAGCTATCTATTATGCGTCATGAAATTTTCGGTAATGATAATCTCTCCCTACTCTTTACAGGCACCTCGTAGTAGTGACGTGAGTGAACCGCTGAGGCAAAATAGAACACCCGAGATTAGCTATTGATATTGCAATTGAAATTGACAGGGTAATAACCTTAGCCTTAATGGAGTTCATGAATACACAACCTGCACCTGCTGTCGCGGGGATCGGAATAGATCGTTATCTGAGGAACTTTAGAGATCTCTGCCCCTCCAACTTTAGTGGAGAAGAAAGTCCTATGGAGACTGATGATTGGTTGGTTAAGACCCGAGACTTACTGAATGTGATGCAGTGCCCGGAGAATAAAAAGGTACCTCTAGCGGCTTTCCTTCTTGAGGGCGAAGCCAATCTGTGGTGGAGTAAACACCTAGCTGATGACCTTGCTGGTAATAATTTAAGTTCGATTTTTCCCTCTTTTTAAAATACAATTCCTATTGTGACATAATGATAATGCGATCTCTCCCTATGTCAGGTCGTTCTGTGGATATATTTACCTAGAATGAATTCTCCACAACACTCTCAAATTGGTCCGTGTCTCCTTCAGAGCGTCGTACCCTTCAGGAGAAGTACCTCCGGTTGATTCATGGGGATAAGACTGTCACAGCTTATGGACGAGAGTCTACTTATTTATATCGTTATGCAGGCTTACTTCAAGGAAATGAAGGCGATAAGTGTCACCGCTTTATAGAAGGCCTTCGCGACTCGCTGAGACAGTTGTTGCTGACCCTGGTCAATGTTGACTATAGAAGTCTGATCGATACTGCTAGGAAGCTAGAGACAGATCAACTGAGGGCGCAGAGACGCAACAACTTTAGAACAAGCGAACCCAAGATACGCCACAATAATCTCAGAATAAAAATCATCAAGGGAAAAGATGGTACAAGAAGCAGAAGACGGGCAATAAAAGAGAAAATTAGCCGGAGCCAAGGTCAAGGATTTTCCCCTTTGCCCTAAGTGCAACCATCACCACCAAGGTGAATGCTTAGTTGCTACATGTGTATTCTACGAGTGCCAGCAGTCAGGACACATAACCCTCCATTGCCTGGGACATTCCAATAATCAGGTAGCAAAATTTAAGTTGTGTAATCATTTTAGATTTAATCAATTCCTTCGTAGTCTAATATATATGAATGTGACTTATTCTATAATCGAAGTTCGAGGTTGGTGATCCAAGTATTTTTGACAAGGGAAAAGTAGTGATGAACTCTGATGTAAAGCCAGTCCAATGACGAGGTCTGGTGCATCCCAGAGCGTATGGGCTTGGCCAGCAAGAGGCCAATGAGTAGTAGAACGTAGTTACAGATATGAATATGTCATAGTTAGTTATTACCTTTCCTCCTTAGTGACACTACTTTACCCATAGTGCATGCATGAATGTATTCTTATGATTCGAAATATACCCTCCAAGATTCTATTTGACACGAGTGCTTCACACTTTTTCATAGCAGAATCCTTTGCGCATAGGTTGGACTTCGGGATCCTTTCAGAGTCAACACCGCTAGATGTCATGATACTCAATGATTCCCTTATGCCGACTAGGCACAAATATAGAGTCCCAATGTTGTTTGGGGAAGCTAAAATTATCATAGAAGCATCTCTCTTTCTTATCACAGAGTCTAACTTAATTTTGGGTATGGACTGGTTGTTAGACGTAAACGTTAAAATAGATTACAGGAGCAAATAGATACAAGTAGAAGTATCCAACCAGTCCATTATTATCTTTCACGACATGAAGGGAGTCTTCAAACTAATTATCTCTTTAGTCAAAGCTGTCAGAAATATCAACAAGGGTTATGCTACATTTCTAGTGCTGATGCATGCATGAGCTAAAAATAATTTGCAAAAAGTACCAGTAGTTCATGAATATCCAGATGTCTTTCCAGAATAGCTACCTAGTGCCCTCCTGCCAGAGAGGTTGATTTTCAAATCGACCTTATACCTAGATCCACACTAGTAGTTAAGGCTCTTTACCGCATGGCTCCCAGAGAACTAGCTGAATTAAAGATCTAATTGCAGGAGTTACTCGAATTGGAATTTATCTGACCCATCACATTGCCTTGGAGTGCACCAGGTCTATTTGCAAAGAAGAAGGATGACAGTTTGTGGTTGTGCATTGGTTATCACGAGTTGAATAAGCTGACAATTAAGAATAAGTATTATATTCCGAGGTTAGATGGTTTGTTTGATCAGCTCGAGGGGTCTTGCACATTCTCTAAGTTAGACATGAGGTTGGGATAAACCCAGTTGAGGATCTGTGATGGGGATGTTCAGAAGACTGCTTTCAGCATGAGGTTCGGGCACTACGAGTTTGTAGTCATGCCGTTCAGACTGACTTACGCCCCGTATACCTATATGGACCTGATGAACAGTGTGTTTCAGGAATTACTAGATCGATTCGTTATCGTCTTCATTGAAGATATCCTGGTTTATTCAACGAGCCAATAAGAACATGTCGTGCACCTCAGGACAGTTTTGAGTACTCTTAGGGAAAATCAGTTGTACGCAATATTTTGTATGTGTGAGTTTTGGCTTTTAACAGTTGCTTTCTGGGGACACATTATCAGTTAGAGAGGTTCACAATGGATCCAAAGCAAATAGAAACAATCAGAGATTGGCCAAGGTTGAAGACAGTTACTGAAGTTTGCAGTTTTTTGGGATTAATTGGTTACTACATGGGGTTTATTAATGGCTTCTCAAAGATAGCTTTACCGATGACTACGCTCACAAAAAAGAAAAAACCTTTAGTTGGACAGTTGAATGTGAGTTTGCTTTTGAGGAGTTGAAAATCAGACTGATGACCACACCGATACTGTCTACCTTCAGGTACGAATGACTTTCAGATTTATAATGATGCTTCGGGTCAAGGCTTGAGCTTGGTGTTTATGCAACATGGAAAAGTCATAGCCTTCGCCTCCAGGCAATTAAAGGACCACGAGAAGAGCTATCATGTGCACGAGTTGGAACTAGCAACCGTCATTTACGCACTGAAGATCTGGAGACATTATCTCAATTAAGCGCGTTGTGATGTCTTTACAGATCATAAGAGTCTCAATTATATCTTTGATCAGCGAGAACTCAATATGGGACAACGTAGATGGTTGGAGTTCTTGTCCAATTTTGATGTGGATATCCAGTATCATCCCGACAAAACAAATGTGGTGGCAGATGCTCTTAGTAGAAATGGTTTGAGTTATTCTCTCATCACTCATCAGGAGTTGATATGGGCACTAGAGAGACTGGAGATCAGTGTGATACCTCGTGGCCGTGGGAGTTATGCAAGTTTAAGCTGGATAGAAATCACGTGTGACATTATAGACAGAATCATACAGGCTTTACCCTTAGATCCGAAATTGGCAGAAATTTGGGAGTTGTCTCAGGTTGGTCAGAAAGATAACTTTATGATTCATGGGGGCTTACTACACAACAAAAGAGTTTGCATTCCGGATGTCAGTCATCTTCGCGAGGACATACTCTTCGAGGCTTATAATTCTAAATACTCTATACATTCATGTAGTACGAAGATGTATGCAGATCATAAGAGATCAGAGTGGTGGCCAGGAATGAAGGGTGACGTTGCAAAGTATGTTGGAAAATGTGAAACGTGTAAATTAGTCAAAGCCGAGTGCCAGAGACCAGGGGGAAAGTTGCAGTCACTTCCTATCACAGAGTTGAGTTTTGAAGACATATCGATGGATTTTGTGCATGGCCTTCCAAGGTTTCGAAGTGGAAATGGTTCTCTATGGGTCTTCGTGGACCGTCTATCTAAGGTTGCTCATTTCATTCCTAATAAGAACACAGATCGAGGTCCGATATTGGCTCAGTTATACGTGGATGAGATAGTCCAATTACATGGTGTTCCGAAGTCTATTATTTCAGATAGGGGTGACAAATTGACCTCTAAGGATTAGAAGTACGTTTAGGAGCGTTTGAACACTAAGTTAAATTTTAGTACAACTTTTCACCAGCAGACGGATGGACAAACGAGCGTCAAATTGAACTATGGAAGATATGCTCCGAATGTGTATTTTGGACTTTGGAGGTAAGTGAGAAAAATATGTTACTTTGGTAGAATTCTCCTCCAATAATAGCTTTCAGTAAGTATTGTGATGCTTCGTTTTGTGTCTCTTTATGACAGACGTTGTCGGATACCGTTATGTTGGGCTGAAATTGAAGTGAAGATTACTAATAAAGAATCATGAATTGATAAAATCACAGATCAAGTTAGGCTCATTCAAGAGCGCATGAAGATTGCTCAGGATCGACAAGCCAAATATTATGACCAGAGGCACCTCTTTCTTGTTCAATAAACGCGTATCGCCTGCCTTCGCCCAAGACATTGGCGTCCGACACCACCTTTTGTACAAGACTTCATATGGTGCCATCTTGATGCTCGCCTGAAAGCTGTTGTTGTACGCAAACTCGATCATAAAGAGGTGATCCTCCCACTTTTTGTCGAACTCGAGTGCTACATCCTCAACATATCCTCCATAGTATGGTTGGCCCTCTCCGTTTGACCGTCGGTCTGCGGATGAAACGCCGTACTATACTTGAGCTTTGTCTCCAAGATCTTTTGCACAAGCCTTCAATCCTTGGAGGTCAAACGCCCATCTCGGTTGCTGATAATGCTTTTCGGTATCTCGTGCAAACGAAAAATGTTCCGAACATAGAGCTCTTCTACCAAACGCTCCACATCGTTACTCTTTTGATTAGGGATGAAGTGAGTCCACAATCACCCAAATAACATTGTACCCCTGCTGGGATCTTGGCAGTCCGTTCACAAAATCCATCGAGATGTCGCCGAATTTCCACTTGGGAATCAGTAGCGGTTGAAGGAATCCACCAGGTCGCTGACATTCTGTATTCACCAAAGCACACGTCTGACACTTGCTCACAAAAAGCGCTACATCCTTCATATCAGGCCACCAGAAGACTTCTTCAAGTCCATGTACATCTTTGTAACACATGGATGAATAAAATACCGTGTGAAGTGTGCATCTTACATAATCTCCTCACGAAGCTTGCCAAAATGTGGAATGCATACCCGGCCATTTCTCCTCAGTATCCCGTCGACCATAGCTAGGTCATCACTCTTGCCTTCCTGAGCTTCTAACACAAATGGTCTAAGCTCCTCATCAAGCACGGTCGCCTCCCACACTCTATCTGCAATATTGTAATGCAGCTCAATCCAGCCCAAACATGCCTCTGCGGTGCCTCCACGTGCAACACACGAAATATTCAGGGATTCTAAGTCCCACACTAACTAATCACTGTTGGCCACAATCCAGTTGTCTTGATCTAAGTACTTGTCACGACCCGTCTCGACAAGAGTCAGAGTGCGCTTCGCGGCGGGCCGTGATGCCACAGGCATGGGCGGAAGGAAATCCATGTCTGCTAAGACGGAGACAGAAATACTACAAATAGTCTTAAAATAGTTACTTTTGATTAAAACAGGTTGATTTGTTGCGGAAGCTTTAAAATGTGAGTTTGAAACAGGTGCGCATGCATTTTTGTAAAAACTCAAGATACAAGTTCTGGAACAGAAATTTATGCAGTGAACATCGCAAATGAATGAACATGCAAAACATGTCAAATTCTAGTACATATAATATTTAGCCTATCAGTTGTCCATGAAACAAGAGAAAATGGTTGATCGTAATTACTACATAACAGAAATATCCGACAGTAAAAGAAATGAAACATAAACACAAAACCTGAAACTTGACGCAGATCGACCTCAGAGAGCATGCGGCGCAGCCACGAACACTAAGACAAATTCCAAAACAAGAAGGAAAAGCCTCAGAACATTGGAATACACAAGAGCAGGCAAATTAAAATACAAGCAGGAGAAACAGAATATTTGTGTACCGCTTTTCATGAAGCAGAACTAACAAGACAGACAAGCAAGTGAGACAAGCAGAAATATCTAGAATTATTAGACTACTTCGAAGTATAGCCTAAACATTTATTTTGCAACGACATAAACTGTAATCGATGAAATGCGTAGGTGTTTATAGTGGGTGCGCATGGTTCACACTCAAGTCCAAGTGTAAGTCTTACTAGAATAAGAGTATTTCCTGCTTACCGTGACCATGCAAACAAGACGATGCACCGCCTAAACCCTAGTTTTCAAGATTTACTTATGACACTCAGGACCTAAGTGATTCATGTAATAACATAAGTTGTAACAAGTGAAAGTATATGTGTTTTTGTTTGATGCGCAGGATTGAGGATTCAGGATTCAGACAGATTCAAGTACGGATTCAGGAGATTCAGAAATTTATGCTCGCTATGACCGGTCCTTTGTTCTCATTAGGGATTCAAGAGGGAACCCAAGTCAAGGAGTTGCGTCAGTTAAACCCTACCTTTCAATGTTTATTTAGGTTATTAATGAAATAATTCATGATTTTGTGATTCTAGCATATCAAGACATGTAACCAAGATACTAATTCAGATATACAAGAGTATATTTTACAAGCGTGAAACGGGAAGAATCAAGTTATAGAGCGTTATTTACTCAAGTCTTAGAACCAGACAGACATAAGAAACAAGATTCGATGACTCGGAGAGCTCGATAGAGAGTTTTGAAACTTGCGGATTCAAGTATTCACGAGTAATAAGATTGTTATATATCATTTTCCAGGATACCAAGCATTCATTCAGGTTGATCCATTCCAAGACACGATTAACTTCTAAGTAAACATGTGTACAATCCGAATATGATAGAAAAACACCGATCATATACTTGCTAACCAGAAATCATTACTATTATTATCATGACGCTTGTTACACATGCTCAACAATCTACCATTCCTTGAATTATCCATCAAATAAGAAATTTATTCATCTAGGTGACTAATCAAAATAAGATCATTCATGTTCACGAATTCGTGTCATTTCAAACACGTGAAATCTCAATTTATTAACAAGTCAAATCAGGGATCTAAGATCTAAATTTATTCGATGAAACATGGATTCAAGGGTGAAACATATAATTATAAGAACAAACACATGAATTGCAGTTCAATGTTTGCAAGAGAGAAGGATCTCTACTTGCCTTAAATAAGCTAAAGCTGGCGGAGGCGGCTAAATAACGCGAGCAAAATTCCAAGAACTTGACCAAGCACAACGAAAGCGAATGTAGCATAATTTACTACGCTAACACATGCATTCTACGAAGCGGAAATTAGCAAAGAGGGCTTAACAAAATTACCTCCCTCAAAAGAGGGGAGAAGAGATACCACGAAGGATCGGGAACTTGGCGGCGCTTGGGTGACGAAAACCATTAATCGGAGAGGGTTTTGCGTGATCCCACCAATTGAATCGAGGAGCGGCACCGGAAATCGAGAACAAGACATAGTTAGACGATTATAAAAGGGCAAAAACCTAAAATCACAATTTGCACGCAGATCGGGGCACTAATAAATTATTAGTGGTTATGAAAATCTTAATATGATGGTTTGGGTGGAGAATCTTACCCATAAGAACCAAATCCGAGTCCAAAATCCGAGAAGGAGGGTTCGAGCAAAACCCTAGGCGGAAACGGAGAGGAAGAGGGCTGCCGTAGGGGAGCAGAAACTGTTGCCGGGCCTTGAGGAGGTTGCTGCCAACCTTGGAAGGGGAAGAGGGCTCTGAGGGGCTGCTGACACTTGAAGAGGAGGGAGCTGTCGGCCTTTGAAGTTAGGGTTGCCTGCTGCCGGCCCTGGAAGAGATGAAGGAGTGCTGGCTTGAGGAGGAGCAAGGCTTGCTGCGGCCTGGAGGTGTGGAGAACCACCGGCCAGAGCAAGGGAGACGCCGACGGGAGCAAAGGAGCAATAGGCGGAGGCGTCGTCGACCATTGAAGGAGGAGGCATCGTCGGCCACTGCAGGAGAGGGTGTCAGAGGCGGAGACGAGCGGCGGGTTGCGCACTTGCGGGAGACTGGACGTAATCGGGAGCCCTAGTCGAAAGATTAATAATCGGGGGGAGGGAGGGGGGGGCTGCGACTGGGGGATAAAAGGGGGGGCTGTCTCGGTTAGGTAATAAAGAGGGGATGGGTTGCGGTTAGCAGAAATGTAAATCCCTTTTCTTTTCTTTTTAAATGAGACATGGGTTGCGGCTAGACAAAAGCGGAAAGGAAATACGGGTTGTTACAGTACTTACTATCAAAAGCGCCGGCTACAACATTCGTCTTTCCAGGCATATGCTGGATCTCCATATCGTAGTCCCCTAAGAACTAGATCCACCTGCGCTGCCTCATGTTTAACTCCTTTTGATCAAAGGAGATATTTTAGGCTCTTGTGATCTATGAAGATCTCCACCTTTGCCACAATTGCTAGCTCCAGGTCATGAACACGGTAATTCCTCTCATGAAGCTTCAGCTGTCTCGATCCATAGGCAATCACTTTGCCATGCTCAACCAACACACATCCAAGGCCACTGCCCGAAGCATCACTGAAAAATTGAAGTTCTTCCGTCTCACTCGGAAGACTAAGGATCGGTGCAAACATCATCCTTTCTTTCAAATATTGAAAAGCTCGGTCGCACTCCGACGTCCACATGAACTTGTGCTCCTTGAGAGTCAAGGAAGCAAGGGGTAAAACAATCCTAGAGAAGTTCTCCACGAACCTTCGGTAGTATCCGACCAAGCTAAGAAAACTCCTGACCTTCGTAGCACTTTTCAACACTGGCCAATCTCTAATAGCCTCAATCTTTATCGGATCCACTGTCACCCCCTTGCCGCACTACTTGAAAAACTTTGCCTATAGTCGGTTCTCTCTCATTGTCTGCATCACTAGCCTCATGTGCTCTCCATACTCACTCTCAATCTTGGAGTAGCCTAAGATATCATCAATGAAGACAACCACAAACTTATCCAAGTACTGTCGAAAGACCCGGTTCATCAAATCCATTAACCTTGATGGAGTGTTCATCATTCCGAACGACACAACTGTGAACTCAAAGTGAACATATCACATCTCAAATGCAGTCTTCAGACATCCTCTTCCCGAATCTTTAGCTGGTAGTACTTTGACTTCAGATCCAACTTAGAATACACGGATGATCCAACCAACTGATTAAAGAGATCATCAATCCGCGGAATCGGGTATTTGTTCTTCACGGTCAACTTATTCAACTCACGGTAGTCGATGCAAAGTCGCATGCTACCATCCTTTTTCTTCACAAAGAGAACTGGAGCGCTCCGCGGTGAAGAGCTCAGACGAATATACTCCTGCTTTAACAGCTCCTGCAGCCGAATCTTTAATTCCGCCAACTCCTTAGGCGCCATCTGATATGGAGCTCTTTACACCAGCCTAGACCCAGATGCCAACTTAATGGTGAAATCAATCTCTCTGCGGTGGTGCACCTGGAAGCTTATTAGGAAACACGCCCTCAAAGTCTGCCACCACCGGCACATCGTAAAGAGCAATCTTCAGAGAATGAGTCTCCAACACAATAATAAATGCCTCACCACTTTGATTCACCACCCACAAGATGATGCAACTCCCGACAGACCTCTAAATTGAACCTCATAGAGTCCTCCACTCCTTAAGGTAGACCTTCGGGTTACAATCAATTTTAGCTTGCTGATCCGCGAGCCAATCCATGCCCAAAATCACGGCAAACTCCGCCAACGACATCGCCGCCTCCAAGTCGAAGTCCTGCTGCTCTATCCTTAGAATGATGCGACCCCTCTTGCTCGTGCTCATGCAGGATCCATTCGGTATCCTCACGTTCAGTTCGACTCCCGTGTAGAATGACTCCACTCCAATACCTCGGATAAAGGTATCCGTCAGGAATGAGTGCGACACCCTCGTATCGAACAAAATTTCGCGGGTGTGTTGAAGACTAACACGATTCCTAACGAACATATCATATACGGACGATTGCATAAATGATAGATGATTTCAATTGTAAAGAAAACTTTTAAATTTTCATACCTGTCACCACGTCTGGCTGACGAATAGCCTTTTGTTGCTCTAGCCTGTACACCCTAGGTTGCACTAGTGCGAAGCGGGATACACTGGACTCCGCCGCCTTGTCTTTCTCTGCATAACTCGGCTCTGCCTGCGTCGTGGGCTCTGGCCTACTCTCCTCCGTGGGTGCACGTTCCTGACAACGAGCTATGTGACCCTTCTTGCCACAAGAGTAGCAGGTAGGTCCCTGATGTCCACCTGTCACTCCACTATTCTTGTACCCTGACTGCAGGGGACAAAATCTCATATTTCCTTTGCTCCCACCAGACTTCCACTGAGATTGAGAAGGTTTCCCTTCTCCTTGCTTTGCTGCAAATCCTTTGCGGCGCTGGGTCCACTCAAAATCTATTTCTAATGCCCTTGTAGCTTCAACCAGCTCATTGAAGCCTGTCGTCCTCAAAGCAATAAGCGGGTGCCGCATGTTGTCCCGCAATCCTTCGAAGAAATGATTATACCTAGCCTCTTCGTCTGTCATAGTCGTTCCTGCATAACAACCCAAACGAGTAAACTCCTGCAAGTAATCATCCACAGACATTTCCTGCAGGACTAGTCTCAGAAATTGTCTCTGAAGTGTTAACCTCATCGTAGTCGGAGGTGGAGGCGGAGATACAAGGGGAGTCGAGTTCAACCCGCAGAGAATGCGAGGGGAGAGGAAGGAGGGGAGTTGTGCTCAACCCTAACCCTAGAAATGTGAGAAGGAGAAAATCACTAGTGTGAGGAATAAAACATTCATAATTTCATTCATAACTCATACAATGACCCAAGGGGTCTATTTAATGACTTATATGTGGCATGGGTGTAAATACCCCAAAATAAAAAAGATACGTGAATTATTAAAAACCATCTTAAAGACTTGTAATGACTCAACTCGATAGACTCATACAAGTCGAAATAAAGACTCGTAATAAAATGTGTAACCTAATCGACGACCGATAGTAAGGACCCATAACATCCCACCCGCCCTTCAAATCGAGCTTTCCCTCAAGCTCGAATGCGGCTCGAATGATTTGATCGTCTGGATCCTTGATTTCTCGCCAGAGCTGATGGCACGAGAGACTGCAAGGATCTGGCATGGCGGAGACGCTTGCAAAAGGAAGACCGTCGATCAGAAGCTCTAGAGTCGGGGTGAGTGTGCCCGGTGAATACAGACAGACGGGGGCGACGGAGAACCCTGCTGAAGGTGAGTTGTTCGAAAGCGACAACATCGACACATGGGCGATCAACAACAATAATTCTAGAGGGGCCGACGAAGTAGGTGGCCGGTGCGAAGGCTGCAGGATTGAGACCACGGGGACGGAAGGCGGAAAAATTGTGGCCGCACCACTTTTGGGCTTGGCGATGACGATGCTGGTTGTGTGAACTGCGAGGAGGGAACAACTGTGGCCGATGGTGGCACAACAAGAACGACAGAGAGCGATGGAACGTCTTCTAGCGCCGGTGGGAGCGGCGATCGCTCAAGTGGAATCAGTAGTGACACCAGCGGGGCGGGCCCCCAAAGTGTCTATCAAGGCTGTCGGTGAAACATGAAAGCGCGCCGTCAAAATACGTTGATATCTCTAATAACATTGAATGAAGGCTTTTTCCGCGACACTTATCTTCATGCTGGAGAATCAATTAATTAATTTCCAAGGAAGGAAGTAACCCGTTTCTGAATAACTGGAAGAGTTGGGCTGGATGCAACATTGGAAAAAATCGAGAGAGCGGCTCCGCGACTCGAAACAAAAAAAGGGGGCGTAGAGCTTGCGAGCACAGATTGACGCAACGGTACCTTAGCGGGCTCGAGATTATCAAGTGTGGTTCGGTTGAGCGACGAATGATAGGCGTGATCGAAGGAAGTCTAGCCTTTGAACCAAAGGACATTTAATCGGTTCTTGGCAGATCTCTGGCCTGCGACAATCAGGATCAAGGAGATGACTGGAAGGGAGGGCATCGTTTCCGCTGACAGAGAAGTGAACGACTTCCAGAAGACACCGATGGCAGCAGATGCGTGGTCAAAATGGAATGAAGATGGCCTGTCGGATGCTCTCCGCTCGTCGAAGGAGGATCAATGGCAGGTTCTTGTTGCAGAAGGACGAGATGCGGGAGCGAGGGCTTGCGGTTCCAGTTGCAGAAGGACGCAGACGGGAGCGTGTCCTTGCAGTTGCTGCTGGAAACGATGAGGAGCTTGTCAACTTGATACCACAAGAAGTTGAGGATGGATGGCTCTGATACCAAGAGGTTATGGGCCTAGCCCGTAACGTCGTCAGAGGTGGCAGTGGAGGCGGAGATACAAGGAGAGTCGAGCTCAACCTGCGGAGAATGGGAGGGGAGAGGAAGAAGAGGAGCCGTGCTGAACGCTAACACTAGAAATGTGAGAAGAAGAAAAACACTAAAGAGAGAAATAGAACATTTATAATTTCATTCATAACTTATACAATGACCCAAATGATCTATTTAAAAACGTACAAGTGCCTTGTGTGTTGTTGGAAAGAAGAGGAAAAATATCAAGTGCATAGTATTCTTCCACAAAGGGGAAATATATAGGAGTTACAACGGACTCAAACTTAATTCACGATGTAGGACTAAACCCACTCACATTCAAATACCTGAATATTAATAACTCTAACACTCCCCCTCAAGCTGAAGGGGAAACCTCCAACTTGGACACAACAAATAAAGGCAACGGTGGCAGGCGATGTGGGACAAAACATCAGACGAGCCATCGGGGGAAATTCCAAACCGGGGACTTAACCGCACACGACGCAGACCCACACACGACACAAACACACACACGACACAAACCCACACACGACGCGGACTCGCTGGAAACCGGTCAACCAACGTCACCTACACACAATTTACAGAAGGGAACCAACGATGTTGAGCAAATCGTCAAACGGGCAACCAGAGATAATCCGTCGGGGATAATCCACACAAAGGGCAGTCCCACACGACACGGTCCCACATAACACAACCTGCTGAGATTAAAACACCAACATCAGTCGTGTCTCAACACACGTCCAATCGAAAGAAATATGGGGAGACACATAACAACATACGACATAAGCCTAGGGGCCGTGTATAACGAAGACGAATGGTCGGGAAAGATCATCCGAGTCGCCTTTGCCCCAAATACTCCCCCTCACGTGGAAAATACATGCATATAGGCATGAAACACACAAACAAACATGAACAACCAAGCAAAGACACAAAGAAAACTACTAAGAAAGCAAGAAACTCCATCATCGACGTGTGATGAACCCCCCGGAAGAGGTAGCAGCAGCTGGTAGCATCAGAGACAGGAGGGCAGCGGATGGAATCATCCGACAAATGAAGGGGCAAGAGAGCAGCGACTGGAGTTGGAAGTTCCATATATGGAGAGGAGTGAAGGCTCCAGAACAACAACAGTGAACATCCCATAGAGACGTGGAACGGTGGAAGCTCCGGATCAGCAACATGCATCGGCAGAAGAAACTCTGTTGTCAACAGGAACTACGTCGGGAATCAACATAGAGAATGGAAGTAGCCGCCGATATCGGCGACCGCACCAGCTACACTCAGCGACAGGAGCAGCGAGATCTGCGGGAGAAATAGCGACGGAAGCTGGAGCAGATGGGATCCGACGTCGATGATGCAGACGGGAGGCCAAACAGGCGCAGGCGTCGGGAGGCCAAGTGCCGCTCCCGTCGATGGAATCAAACGTCAATTTCGTCGACGGGAGCGGGAGCGGGAGCGGAGTTGCTCGACGGCAGCGGGAGCGGAGTTGCTCGACGGGATCCATAGCAACACAGTCTTAGTTATTAAAGGCGCAAAGGGGTCTTGGGGACTAGGCTTAAGGCGCAGTGCGCGCCTGACGAAGGCAAGACACAATTATATTCAGTTTAAATAATCTGCATCAAACATCACTTCATCTTCTTAATTAGATTTTTTTTTCTATTCTACTCATTAACAATTCATTACTATCATTTATATCTCTTAAAAAAATAGAATCAATATGATTACTTGCATCATATCTAAGTCTCAAACGTTCGATTATGATTCACAAACACTAAATCATGCATGAAATATTTAGTTCTTACATTATTTCTTTCTTTATTTTGAAAAAAAAATTACAATAGAAATTGCACCTAGACGTGTCTTTTATGCTCCAAAGGCGCACAAAGGCGCAAACCTCTGAGCTTGGTGAGCCTTGAACCTTATGCGCGCCTTTAACAACTAGGAGCGCAGTCGACGAGATCGAAAGGGAGAGGAGAAATCAGGAGGAATCGAGAGAGGAAGCCACCGTGAAATGTACGTTGCCCAAAATTAGGGCAACCAAATTTCAGGGAGGAATCAATTCCGGCTCTGATACCATGTTGGAAAGAAGAGGAAAAATATCAAGTGCATATTATTCTTCCAAAAAGGGGAAATATATAGGAGTTACAATGGACTCACAAACTTAATTCATGATGTGAGACTAAACCCACTCACATACAAATACCTGAATATTAATAACTCTAACATGTGTAAATACCCCAAAATAAAAGAGATGCACAAATTATTAAAAAACCATCTTAAAGACTCGCAATGACCCGACTCGATAAGACTCGATTAATACAACTCCGAATATAGACTCAGAATAATATATGCGTAACCTAATCAACGACAGATAGTGGAGACCCATATCATTGATCTTTGGAATGAACAAATGGAGTCACCATAGTCTCTTTGTTCAAGCTGTCTTTGATGAAGTGACGATTGACTTCAGCATGCTTGGTCCTTTCATGTTGTACTGGTTGAATTTTAGATCATGTAACATGGATTGCAATTTTAGTCCTTCACAGAGTCATTGGGACATTGCCCTGTACTCAACCTCTGCGCTTAATCTGGCTACTATATTTTATTTTTTTGCTTCGCCAAGTTACCAAATTCCCTCAACAAAAGTACAATACCCCGTAGTGGACTTCCTGTCATCATGACTTCCAGCCTAATCTGCGTCTTTGAAAACTTCGATCCTTAAGTGATTGTTCTTAGAGAATAGATTTCCTCGACCAGGTGCCTTCTCAGGTATCTCAGGCTCTGCACACGATGTGCAATCTCTTGATGTCTGACTCTTGGAGCATGCATATATCTACTCAAAATATGAACTGCATGTGTAATGTCAAGACGTGTGTGAGACATGTATATGAGTCTTCCGACCAATCTTAGATACCTCAATGTATCTATTCGATCACTGTTACTGTCTTCATCAATCTTATGATTTTCTTCCATTGGAATGTTTGTTGGGGCATAACCGAGCATTTTGGTTTCCTTTAATAGGTCCAGGACATAATTACGCTGCGATATGAAGATGCCTCTAATCAATTTAGTAACTTCAGTTCAGAGAAAGTATCACCGTCTTCTCAAATCCTTCACCTCGAACTTTGTCGATAATTCTGCCTTGAGGTTTGCAATCTCCTCAAAATCATTTCCTGTGATGACCATGTCGTCTACATACACAATGAGAACCACAATCTTCTAGTCATGTCTTTTAATGAATATGGTGTGATCAGATTGTCCATGCTTGTAACCAAACTTGAGCATGACCTTATGAAACGTACCAAACCATGCCCTGAGTGATTGTTTCAGGCCATATCAGGACTTTTTCAAGAGTGGCAGACTAGCTCTTCTTGTCCCTTTCTCATAAATCCAGAAGGGAATTTCATGTATACTTCTTCATCCCGCTCATTTTGGAGGAAGACATTCTTCACATCAAGTTGATGAAGATCCCAACTTAGACAAGCGGCACAGGATAAGAGAACTCTTATGGAGTTCATCTTCGCTACCGAAGCAAACGTTTCATGGTAATCCACTCCTTGAGTCTGGGTATATCCTTGAGCCACTAGCCTTGCCTTGTAACGTTCTACCTTGCCATCCTGATTTTTATTAACAGAGAAGACCCACCTCGAACTAATTGCTTTCTTTCTCTGGAGAAGAGGAGAAATGTCTCGTGTGATTCTTCTCAAGGGCAGACATTTTCTCCTCCATTGCATGTGTCCATTTAGGGATACACAGGGCTTCCCGTCACATCTTGCGAATAGTAATAAAGGATAGTGATGTAATAAAAGCCTGATGCGCATGAGTAAGCTGATGATAAGAAATATAATTGGAGATATCGTTTTGAGTGCAGATAGCTTTAACTTTCAACGAAGCAAGAGGACGATGAAAGCCATCTCTAGAATTTGTGTTCGAGGCGGGCACTGGTAGGGGAGGAACGGTTGTGACCTGTGTACCTGTTTGCCTGCGATGATAGACAATCAAAAAGGAGACACCAGGGACCTAGGAGGAGCAACCTGTGAGGCCCCTATTCAGACCCCACATGAAATCTGTATCAAAACATATTTTCATATCATTCATGCCAGGATGTTCTAGAAGTAGGTATAGTGAATACATAATAAAACACATAATAAAAACTCATACCTTAGCCTGATCTTTATTTTGCTGTTCTTCAAAGGACCACTTTGATTTCTTAAGGGTCTTCAGGAAACGCGCATCTTCCTAAAAAAATGAAGTCAACGGGCTTAGTCATAACGAATATGACTAAGTGAATAACATGCTTCTTTAACTGCTGTACATGCAAACAAGAAATATCAGTATCAATATGCATACAGTTCTTTAGGTTCTTCAAATTCTTTATATTCTTATGTTCTTTCAAGTTCATTTCGTCGAATGTTCTAGTCTTATTCATTCACGTTCATATTCGTTCATTCTTATATTTCTTCTTCGTTCATATCTCTTATAAGTCACTTTCAATTCTCAGAAGTTTTATTCACCTTTCATCATCGAATTCAAATTGCAGTAGATAAATGCATTCAATTAAGGAATGACATATCAATAAAGTAACAATATGTTTACTTTTCAAATTCTTCTATTCAGTTCGTTTCTTTTCACATTCTGTCTTTATTCGTTCACGTCGTTTCATTTCTGTTATTCAAAATCTTTTCATCAGTTTCAGATTCTTTCAACTGTAGTTCAGTCAATTCATTTTCTTTCGTCAATCATCAAATGTTCTCATAATCAGTTTCTGAATCAGATTCCTCGTTTATCTATCGCTTTATTAAATTAGGAAATCATAAGGGTTGCTGTAGATTCATCCCTTCTTGGTTTTCAACGACCTCTTGGCCTTCAACGGCCTCCGGCCTTCAACGGCCTCCGGCCTTCAACGGCCTCAATCAATATCAAAAGCACATTCCGCCGTAGCGTATTCACACCCCCACTACGGCTACTGGGTTAACCCTTATCATTTCCGATGCATCGATGCTTATTTTCTTTTCGTTCTGTTCTTATTCACGTATTCATAGTCAATATTCATATTTAATCTTCGTATCAGGTATCATTGGTTTTATTCAAACATTTTTAAGATCATCACTTAATTCTTATTATTTCCGATTCAACAGGTTCTAGCAATTTTCATAATTATCCGTGCTTCATAAATGCAAACAATTTCAATTTCATGTCAATGCACATTCACTAAAATATTTTCAGTATGAAAAGCTAATCAAGTGTGTGTCAAAATAATTCAAAGCTATGCATAATTAAAGAAATAAGTACTCACCTTGCTTTTCTCTTTTCTTGTAGTTATCTGAATTCTCGTCAATTCTACCATCTGGTATCACTCTTCTCGATATCTGTTATTAAGTGTCGTATGAATTAAGCATCTTTTAATAGCTACAACATGGACTCTATCCAATGATTTAAACTCTTTGACATCATATTCAATAACATTTACACACATCTTTAACCTTTTCATTACGGATTGCTTAACACTTCATCAAATCACCAACATGAGTAAATCTCCAACCACAAAATCCTTTGCTTAGAAATTACCTATAGCTAATTATTCTTAATAAAATCCAACATAAGCATAATCCCTTCTCACCCAACTAATCTATAAACATTCAACATAGAGCATATCCCTACACCCAACTAATTGAGTGAAATCCCTTCTCACCCAAACCAATTAGTATATGCCCACTGATTTGGAGGAAGGAAACCATATTTCAAGAAATCATCATATAAAAGCCCATACACTCATTCAAGAAATAAAGTTCTAAAACTTTCAACATCTCCATTTCTCGGCCACATGAAGAACAAATCCCTACACTTAAGCTCTCTCTCTCTCTCTTCATATCACAAATCATATTCTCCAAAACTAGTAACAACCACTAGAGTACGAGATTTCATGCCCAAAAACCAATTCCATAACTCATACCCAAAGCCGGCCAACAAGAAATGAAGAAAACTCCATAAGAATGTTACCTGAACTTGAAACTAATTTCCCTACATGACAAACATGACAGCCAACCTTATGAAACTTTAATCAATCCCATAAATCGAAACCCTAACTTCACTTCATGACAAGGTTTACACATCACTAATTATTTATCACCCTAAAAAGGATAAAGAAAGAGGTTAAAGAAGAGGAAGAGAGCTTACAGTGAGAGCAAGAGAATGAAATGCTTGATCGGCCCTTACAGAGTCATACACGACCAACGACGAGCTCTACCGGGAGAGCCCATGTCGAATCGAAGAGGGAAGAAGGCTATGGTCGCTGTTGATGTCGTCTGGTACAGGAGAAGTCGCCGAGCCCTCTTCTTCGTTCGTCTCACGCTGCAGGAGGAGGGTACATACGGCAAGAGAAGGCATCGACAGCAGGCGCTCGATCCCAGCTTGCTAGAGAGACATACGAGAGAGAGGAGGAACCATCGATGGGGAAGAGAAGCAGCCAGCCCTAGCTCGTCGGTTTCTCCAGGAGGCGGAAGTGAAGACGGGAATGAATGTCGAGCGACTAAATAGAATCTAATCCCGCACCGCTTCAGCCCTAATGGCACACCACGCCACCGCCTAAACTGAATTCCATGGCATTTAAATTCAATTTCATGTAATGCACTCTCACTTCTTTATTAACACACAATACACACACTATTTAAACAAACTAAATTTGTATTTTCATCCCATTAAATTTAAATATATGACTTCACATAGGAATCCAAATAGTTTACTATACGCACACCAACTTCACAATTTTATTGCACAGAAAACTTTTCAATAAAAATGTATAATATCTTTTCCTCTCACATTGACATGATTGTGTAAAATGAATGTTAAAATTTCTTAGAACTGACACAAATTTTATTTTATTTCTTTTTCATTATCATTTTGGGTCGTTACACAACCTGAGTCTGGAGTTTTTCTTGGAAGGAAGGTAGACTACAAATGGACGGAATGATAGGAAGAGGAATAGAGATTTCATTGACATTGTCACCAATCTCCCCCTGACGAATGGAGTGAGTCGGATCCGGAAAGTAGGATTCGTCCTCGCGGAAGGTAACATCCATGGTGCAAAAAGTACATCATGACGTGGGATAGTAACACCAATACCCCTTTGTGGTGGAGGAATAACCAATGAATACACAACGTTGAGTCCGAGGATCAAGTTTGTCCCTATGAGGTTGATGAATGTGTACAAAACAAATGCACACAAATATACGGGGTGGCAGATGAGATGTATGAACATCGCATTTGGTGGAGAGACACATGAGAGTAGTATAGTCTAATACTCTTGATGGGAGTTGGTTGATGAGATGGGCAGCGGTCAGAATGACATCTCCCCAATAAGCCTTGGGATGATGCATTGTGGTGTGAAGGCACCGAACAACCTCAAGGAAGTGTCTGTTTTTTTGCTCAACAACTTCATTTTGAGTGGAGGTGTGGACACATGTAGTCTGATGTATAATACCATGATTAGCGAGATAGGAACCAAATAAACCTCATCATATCCCCTCCATTGTTATGAAGAACACAAATAGTGCCCTTGAACTAGGTCATCACCATTTAATGGAAAACTTGAAAACATGAAAAAACTTCAAATTTTTTTCTTTAGAAGATAAACCCAAATAGTATTAGAAAAGCAGTCGATAAAAGCCACAAATCATCGATAATAGATAAGGATAAGAGAGGGGATGAACCCCAAACATCAGAGCAAACTACATCAAAAGGACTAGAACTAGGAGAAGACAAATATGAAGAGTTATGTCTAACACATTTAGATAACTAACATACATCACAAGATAAAGTTTTAATAAAAGATGTAAGCGAGGGGAAATGGTTTTGAAGGTAAAGCGACGAGGGATGTCTGAGACGCCTATGCCATCTTCGAACATCTGCAACAGTAGCAGTACAACATGTAGTAGAGGATAGGGCCTGAGACGGTAGTTTGTGGTCTAGGAAGTACAAGCCACCACGGTTCCCACTGTCAATTGTCCGCTTCGTACTCGGTTCCTGAAAAACATAAGAGTCGGGAAATAATGTTACAGAGCAATTAAGGATCTATTAATATTACTGATTGAAAGTAAATTACGAGGAAAAGAAGGAATATGGAGGACAATGGAAAGGGTAATGGAAGGTGAGCATGAGATGTGGTCTTTGCCGGCAATGGAGGACAAGGTGTCATTGACAGAGATAACCTTGTTCTTACCGGACAACAGATAGGAAGCAAAACCTGAGGAAGACCCGGTAATATGATCGGTGGCCCTTGAATCGATGATCCACTCAGATGGTGTGTTGGTAGCAACATGCACAATAGGTATAACTGACGTGGCAAAGAAGGTAGAGACACCGGAAGTCATGTCTGGGAACGAAGCAACCGTCTGAGAGCATCCAATTCATCTGTTGTGAAGGTCTCAGAAGAGGGATCATATAGAGGGCCTGTTGGAGAGGTAGACATAGGATGCTCTTCATAAACTTCCGTGGAATAAGCAGCATCATGAGGCCTCGAACCCCCTGGACGTGAACCCCCTTGACCTGGAGCAAGACCACGACTACGACCAGGAGGAGCGAGATGAGGATGGAGTTTGAAATGCGCCTCCCGAGTATGCCCTTTGCGTCCCGAGTAATCATATGTAGGGACATAGGTGCTGATGTTGCCCCGAACAAAACATGCCAAGGCAGACCGTATCAGTAGGAATACTCATGCTGAGAGATTTTCGATGGTCTTTGTTGCCTTGGATCATACTAAATGCCTCTCGAAGAGAAGGGAGAGGTGAGTGATGACAAATGTGCGTCTGAACTGTATCTGACTCCATGTTCAAACTCATTAGGAAGATGCGAACGCGATAACATTCTTTTTTTTTCTGCAACTGAACCACATCGGTAGTACATGCATGGGTGACAAACGTGAGAGCCCTAGGCTAAAGTGAGAGCAGTTTCAGTTGTCCCTCTCGCCGCATTCCTCCCCTCCTGCTTTGATTCCCCGTTCCCCATCCCCTCATCGAGCGTGCCCCCAACATCTTCAATTCAAAATTTGATGTTTAAGGGGCAACAAACGTCGTCATTCTTGTTCCATTTTGCACCATGGATGCTCTATACAGCCTTTTGCTCTCTTGGGTCGAATTGCGTAGCTCTGTCATCCATAACATGACGGCTGAGTGCGCCCATTTTGCTAAAATTCCTTCTTTGAAGCTCTGGATATGAACATCTCCACTTCAAACCAATGCATCTAGAAATGCATCACTTGGGTTTGACCTAAAGAGGTTTTTGGGGAACCTTTACAGGTTGGGAAATGGCGAGGGATAACAATTTAGAATAGTAAAAATATTTTAGCAAGTATAGAAATGTAATTGTTAAAACCTAAAAATTCAACAATGCGCTTAGTTCCAACTGTTTCTTCTTTATTTATAACTAGCACTCTATTTATAACTAATTGGATTTGAGTTCAATTGTTATAAGAACAATATTTATGTTCTGTGGAGGATAGATCTTACCAATCTAGCCATTTGGCTTATTTTCCTAGTAGATGAATGTATCCTTCGCTTGCATTTAAATTCCACTGAACTCTTTGCGAGTCCTTTTTCTTTCTTCTTCTTTGCTCTCACCTTTGAAAGGAGAAGCAAATAAAGGCTTATTAATGGAAGGGCGAAAGAAGAGCGAGAGTGAGAGCTGTCGGCCTCTTTTAATCTTTGGCGGATATGGAGTAGGAGGAGGGCTTTGGATAACTAGATTTAATCCCAAAGATGATATTTCAAAGTATATTCATTCATAATTAGACCCCACTATAGTGGGATAAATGCTTGAGTGTTGTTGTATTCATTCATAATTAGCTATTACAAAAGTTCCGCTTATAGAAATTATTCCATGAATGGAAAAATACAACATATTTACAAATTTTAGAAGATCCTAACAAACTTTATCTAATTTAGAATTCTAAAATTCAAATACAAAACATAAATCCTATCTAAATTTCATTGTAGGGCGGACTGGTGAGTATCAAAGGGTGTTCTTGCTACAAACCCTCTTGGATCTCTTTCTTCCAAAATTTTAACCTCCATAGGCGGTTACCCAAATTTGTACCCCTTTCTTGATGTGGTTATACCCCTTTTTTGAGGATTGGATATAATTGCCTTTTTCTTTTCATCCGAAATTTTCATCAAATGTTTTAAATCTTTTTTACTTCTTGGTAATGTCCCAAAGATCTGCGAATCTTTTGAAATAAATTGAATTTTTGTAGAAGATTATCTCTTGAATAGTTGCGGTCTCTGAACACTGTACTTTTACATATAGATCCTCCTGGAACACGCACATAGGCGCACACACAAACTAGTCTCTAGAACAAAGATTAAATCGGCTGGGAATAATCTTAAAATACAAATAGCATCATATTGTAGAAGACTGATTAAAAGATGTAGCTGAGACGAATCTCATCTGTTCAATGAACCTGTTAGGATTGGGTGAAGAAGTAACAAATGAATTCATCTTCTCTAGATTTATATTGCAAACAGGAATATAACCTTTGCTAAATAAATTAGTATTATAGTTAAAGGTAATGCCAATATTGATATTTCGTGTACAATTATTAGTGCAAATTCTCACCAATTTATTTCGGTAGAAAGAAATTCACAAAAAACAAAAAAATGTATATTCTTATTGAACGTGGGAGTGCTAGATATAAATAGAAGAAACAGTTGCATTTTTTGTGGGTCATTATACAAGTTGAAATTAAAGCTTGCTTGTACCATTTCTTATCTGAGGATTGAAATCTTATCTTAAGAGTTAGATCTTTAGCAACATCACACTTCCTCTAATCATAAGATTATAAAAACAATCCTTCCCCAAAGACATCAGCTTTAGCTTATAGGATAATCATGTTGGAGTATGGCATTATATTAGAGTAATAGAATATGAGTCACGGAAACTTATCAATTTACTAAATTGAGAGCAAAGTCCGGGTTCTCCTGATGGTGATTTCTTCCTTGGCCATGCTGTGAAGCCCAGTAGTCTTGCACGAAGGGGATTTATCTGAATTAAATATAAATCTTGGCCACAATATTATAGCTTGAGATCGTGATGGTTAGATTTTCAACATGACTAACTTTTATAAGATATTAAGTTATCAAGACATTTTTTGAAGGATTTTTTCATTTTGATCTGCTTTGGACCTGTCATTGTTAGAGAAACTTATCACAAACTACTCATGTATGTATTTGATTTTCTTATGATTATTGGATAATTTCAAGGCATGCTATTGCAACTTCATTTATTTCTTGTTCTGTACCATTGATGGATTTCAAGCGTAGTTTATGTCTTCTAGTAATTATGTTTATAATTATGTTTGTATAAAAAACAATGTTGAAACAGAGAAATAAACAAGGCTTACTGTGGTTTTTTTGATCAATCAAAATGCTATATGAAGAACCTTGAGGCATCCGTTATCAAAAGCAATGTTTGTCAGGATGATGCTTCCATCATTGCCAACAATGCTCCCTATGTAAGAACTATTAAATGTCTCGGCTAGTTATACTGTAGTTGTTGGTGCATGCACTATCATTGTTCTCCAGCAATTTTTTAAACCAGGACAATTCATATTGTTTTATCCTTCTTCTTGTATTTAAATGACTGTGTTCATCCAATCAAACTGATGCCGGGTAAGGGAGGGGTGTGGTAGTGAATTATTGGAGACCTAACGACGTAGTTAGTGGCGGGTGAGGCATGACTAAGGCCTAGTAATGATGGATCAACACACATGAGGGAAATTTTCGATGAAATATTGCGTATAATAATGAGATTAATGAGCTATTACAATACAACCACAATTGAAAACAAGTAATTTTGAAAACACTCCGCAAATGAAATTTTGTGGGTGGTGAAAGCGCTTAAATTAAATGTGCCGAGATCTAAACCCTACAAATCACAACAATTCAAGAGAGACAAATTGCAATGAGGTCATAGAAGACAACTGGTGGCACAGGCAAGGGGGGGGGGGTGGTGGTTTGTTTTGTTTGGAATGAAATGTAATGGTTGTGGGGAATATGAGAGAGAAGATATTGTTGGTTGTGTAATATCCCAGATCTAATGAGGGGCGGTCTGATGACGATGTGGATATTTTTGGGCGGAGAGGGCTATAGAAAGATAGCTTACGAAAGACGGCTAACTTATAGGTGAAAAGAGCTGCAAAAATGAATCGGATCTCACATCGGAATTGGAGGGAAAATTACCGGGTTTAACTAATAATTTGGACCATCAAATATCAGATGTGCCTTTTGGAGGAGTTAGAGTTATTTAGGAAAACTCCATAGTTAAACGTGCTCCAGTGGGATTAGTCTTTTGATTGATGATCTCCTTAGAAATGCTCATATGCCACCTATGAAAGGGATAAAAACGTGTAGTTCAGCTTAATGTAGGCTTGGCTAACCAAAGCGAACAATACTTTTTATATTGTTGGTCGAGCTGTTACAAATGGTATCAAATCCAAACCTCTTACAATACAGTTTGTGGTTCGGGGACGAACCAAGCAGGAGTTGATGGATCTGTAATATCGTGCTTTCAATGAGGGGTGGTCCGATGAGGCAGAGGGTATTTTCGTGGCAAAAAACCCATAGAAAGATAACTCCTGACATACTTCTAGGATGACATATGTTTAGGTTAAATGAGGAATGATTCTCACATCGGAATTGGTTGTTATTGGACTTAAATAATATTTTGAATCCTCAAATATGGATGCACCTTTTTGGAGTAGTTGGTGCAGTTGTGTAGGAAAAATTCAGTAGTTAAGAGTGCTCCGGTGGGAGTAGTCTTGAGATGAGTGACTTCTTGGAAAGTTCTCGTGGGCCACCTATGGAAGAGGACAAAATCATGTTGTTCAACTTAATGTGGGTTAGGTTGAACCAAAGTGGACAACATTTTTGATATTGTGGCCCAGATTTTATAGGTTGGGGGTGGGGGGGGGGGGGGGGGGGGGAAGGTGGATGATGGGGACAACAAAGGTGGCTGTTGGCTGAAAAGAGTATATGGTTGGGGTATTATGTGGAGCAAGGACGTTGGCAACTATTGGGAGGTCTAGGGGTATCAGCCATAGGTTGGCTGTTGTTGGAATTGTTGGCTTGGCAGGGAAGGGAGACCAAGTACCGGAAGATGGCAGTTCAGAGTCTTGGTAACACAAGGGTTGTGTACTAGGAGACATACAACATGAAGACATGGTGCGGAGTGGAAACTGATGAATCGTGAGGGACCAGAGTGCTATAAGGCCTTTGCTGGTGGATGTGGGAGCAACTGATGCTTTGCTTGGCTTTAGGGATGTCAGCTAGCAGCTAAGTGGAAGGGGGTTGCCTACGGTGGGGATATTAACTTAAACTTCAGTGCCTAGAGTTTATGTCTTCGGCATTGTGCATGCCTCAAGTGGCTCCAAGAAATTCTTCCCAAACCTTCGATCCTTTCTAACCAACTCTTATGCATATAATTATAAATGTCATTACTTACGACAACCATTATGAGTTGTCCTGGTCGTCTGATCACAATAGTCACAAAAATACTAAAAAATATCATGTCATTGATTTAGACACGACTCTACCCCCCGTTGTCCGAATGACGATCCTAACTTTGTTTCATGAAACCCAAAATCCATTAGAACATGTCCCGGCCCAGAAATCCCCCCCGACACACACGCTCTTCTCTAGATCTCTCGACCCCCAACAACAACAACTCATCATCACCCTTCCAAGCAACAACGCCTCCTTGGGCCCTACCGGCATCCTTGCACTCTTTCCCCAAGCCCGTGACCTCCCTTCTCAGTGTTGCCGATTAATATTATGCTCATAGAGAACACTTGTCCTTATAGCCGACCCCACTATGGTGGGATAAAGGCTTGAGTGTTGTTGTTGTTGTTGTGGACAATGACGACAAAGGATCCATATAGCCGACCCCACTATGGTGGGATAAAAGCTTGAGTGTTGTTGTTGTTGTAAAGAACACTTGTCCTTACCCCCAATTCTCTTACAACAGCCTCCTCACTCCCCATAGCCTCCTCTACTTGAACAATTCAAGACTAGTTTACCATCACCTCTCCGACCAACGTTCACTCAACATTATGCCCTTTATTTCTTTCCCGAAGCCATTGCAAGTTCAATTATGGTTGTAAAATTTTCCTTGTTGAATCTTGTATTTCTTCTTGATTTGTGTGGATATTATCTTGTAATTCTTATGTCAAATTATTTCTTGTGACTTATAGGATTCATCTTACTTAGGTATTTGTTGTTCCACACTCTTGTGCGTACATTATCGTATTTGTTTCCTTGTGAGAAAATCTACTTAATTGTGGATATTGTAATATTAATATTATTTATAAATTTATTTTATTGCAAGCTTTGTTGTCTGATAATTTAAAAACTTATATCGGCTTTCCATTTAGTCAACTGACACCTCGCTAGTACCTACCCTACGCCAGTTTCGTATTAGAGCCCAAGGTTTAGGCCACTTGCACACACGTAGAGATAACACAATTTTCTTTCTTTATTTGTCGTTTTTTTCAAAAAAATTCATGTCTGATCTGTATCCCACAGAAAGTCAAATGGTAAAGACACAAGGGAATGTCCACGTCCAATTTTCAAAAGTTAATCATCTCACATTTAATTTAAATGGATTTAAAAGTTTGATGATTTAAATGATCCATTAGGGGCACTCACCACAAGAATCAACGATCTAGACCCCTTATTGAGGAGGGTCACACCTCCCTTCGTGACCACCCCTCAAGCACGATTCGACTATGGAAGCGACGACTTAAAGGATGACCACAAGCCTCGTAGAGGAGTCCACCACATAAATAATGATATCACTCGTAGAATCTTCGTCGACGTCCCTTCCTTTGACGGTCAATTAGACCCTAAGGCATTTACTGATTGGATCCTTGGTACATATCATTATTTTGAGTGATATGAATTGACAAATTAACAGACGAACATAAGGTTCACTTTACCAAGATGAAATTAAATGGGAAAGCGAAAATTTACTAGAGTGGCTTAAATTGGATGCTTGAGAGAGAGGATTACCACCCCATCATCTGATGGGTGGCTATGAAGCACAAGTTAGAAGAAAAGTATCTCCTCGTAGAAGAGAAGTATTTTCTCGCTTCTTACATGAGTCAATTTCTGAACCTGTTCTATGCCTTATGACAAGTCACATCTTTCATGGTCGATTATATGCCTCGATTCGATGAGTTAGTCTTTAGGAATAACATCATAGAGGAGGCCATCACTATTGCATCTTGCTTGTGAAGAGGATTGCATTTGAAGATTCGTAGACAGATAATTCCCCATCATCTGACCCGATTGAGCAGATATTTCGGCTCGCCCTTGAGTACGAACAGTATTTGCGAACCACAAACCCGCGACATATGAACTCGCAACTTGAGTGCTCGACATTTAGGAGACTGCCCCATATGGTTACCTCGCCTCCACACCTAGTTATGTCCCGACAACCCCGAAATGTAAAGCGATTGTCCTAGGTACCCTCAAACTCAGGGGAATCCAAAGTTATTGTTTTCAAGGTAGAGAAAACATAGCAACCCAGTGCCTTACCTAGGTTCTACTCATAGATGAGGATTCCAACCTTAACCCAGATCTAGCCGAGACACCTGTAGGAGAAGACTGGGAGAGTGATGCAGACAAAGCTCTATACTTGGGAATAGTTAGATGCCTTCTCCGTATACCCCCACCCACCCACCCCACCCCTCTTAGGATGAAGAATGAAACAATTATTTTCTACACTTATTTTTGGAGCGTAGGTTGTGCATGCAAGCTCACTATCGATAGTGATATCCTAAAAAACACGGATGCTTGCAACGACTTTATGTATCGTATCCGAAAGGTTTCAGAGTTGGGAAATTCTCGGAAACCCATCTCAACTCTCTGAAACTTTTTCTTTTAATTTTAAATTCAAAAAAATTGGGTACTCTCATACATTTCCTGATACGTCTGAGTATGCTCGAAAGTGCTCAAAATTATGTATATTATGATGATGTTATGAAAAAAGACATGTGAAAGAAAGTGTTGGATGATAAGTTGTTGGAGTCAAATGATTACATAGTTCCATTCACAGCTTCTATGATATGATGCGATTTTGTGACATAGATAAATATTATCTTCATTTAGTATATGTTAGGTGAGATTTGATTTGAAATATGAAAATTATGTGAATATCACACATGTTTTCATATTAATTTGTATTTATATTTAAATAATTCAAAAATTCAAAAATGTATCCCACCTCCATTTTTTTAATTCGTGAATCTCGTATCCCTATCATATCGTATTTCATATCTCATCTTCATCCACGTGCTATATAGGTTGTAATTGTTTCAACATCATTACCCAAAGGGACTTAAAGAGGAACCACGCCAACATCTCTATCGAGTCATTTGGGTTTATATGACTGTAACGTCCCAGTCTACTGTGGGTGCACTACAGGTCTGCAAACCAATAACCCCAACCCATCTCCACGAATCTGATTGGCCGCAACCGCTAATTCCAATGGCAGGTTGTTGAGGTTGTGTCATGATCGGAAAATGCTAACTATTCTTGGCGGTTCTAAGTTTATAACTAAGGATAGTTGTCTCCATTTACAAATATTTGAAGTACAAGAGAGAATTTTAGCCTTTGGTCACCCTGTGCCGAAGTCAGAGTCTAGGTGTGAATCCTAGAATTCCCTCCCCCACTCCCTTGGTCAGCCCCCTCCCCCACCCCCTCGTCTTCCTCCCCAAGTTAGTTGCCTACTACCACCCTTACACCACTTTTAACTTTCGCCCACCTCCTTGTTTTGCACCCCCTTCCCCTCCACATCGACCATTAGTCCACATAAGTAACGTACTATCCATTAACTACCCTCTACTACCCCAATAACTACTCGCTAACTATCCTAACTACTCACTAATTTTAACCACCAAATATAACTACTACCCCTACCCAACTTCCCTACTAATAACCATCATAAACTCCTCTAAAAGTTCCGACCCCACTCTCTCTAGACCCTCCACCTGACGGTTACAGACTTACAGCAGGGAAAAGCCAAAATTCCACTACCAAGACTCCCCCCCCCGCTCCCATCCTATGCACGAACCTCTCCCATTTCAGAAAAGCTGTTGCAGAGAACTATCGTGGATAGCTCCAATAAGACCCCCCCCCCCCCCTTCGTGCGCGCGTGCGCACACACACTCACACTTTTTGAAACCCTTCTGATCTTCAAGCCCTAACCAATAAAATATATATCTACCACCCTCTACCTAAGCCATTTGTTTCACACTCTCATGTGTACACTCCCGTATTTGTTTCCTTGTTAGAAATTCTTCTCGATTGTGGATATTATAATATTATTTATAACTTTCTTTTATAACGAGCTTAATTGTTGGATTATTTTAAAACATATATTGACTTTTCATTTCATCAGCTGACACCCTCTAGAACCAACCCTACATCACGATGAATCACTAGAGCTTTGCATTTGTTACAAAGATTATCTAGACGCAATGAAATGAGTGCAACACATATCATTCCTTGAAATGAGCTCCCTAGAATTTGAAGACGATATAAGTGCATTGAATAATTAACAAGGAAGAATAAATTTGTAATATCATGTAACTTTAATGTTTTGGTTATTTTATTCCTTCTTTTGCAAACGTTTATTTTCTTTGTAATTTATAGTTTGTAATTTAAATAATTTTAATGTTTTTGTAAGACTTGTGTTATTTTGCATTTTGAAAGATTTAGGGTCTGCTTGTTTTGGCGGTGAGAGTTGGAGCGATTGGAATGAGAGCGTTGACAATGGAGTGGTGGGAAATGGAAGGGGGTGGTTGCGTTCTCAAAAAAGGCCAAAATGGCGTTTTGGAGCGGTGACAGTGAGAATTGGAAGGTTACCAAACAAGTTTTTTAGCGTTGCCATTTTCCCCTCCACATCCCCCATTATCTCCTCGATAAGGGAGCTCTAAACTGATCCTCATCATCAATTGAGCTGTTATCCAGTCATTCCAATCTTTCGTTTCTAGATCTAGAATCTAGATATCTGACTCAGACGCTTTAGGCGTTGTTCTCAAGTATAGTTTACGAAGCCTAGAGGGAAGGAGATTCGACCGATAGGCAAATCGTACTATATTATGACAATCAATGAATTGATTGCGATACACTTCACACAAACAATTTTTTTTTTTATAGACAGTCACTATGTTGAGAGGATTGGTTCTACAAGTAGCACTGAATCTACTAGAAGTAGCGAGTGTTTTTCTATAAGTTGACTAAACGGATTCCTTTGTTTGTTCATTCTCTGCTGGATCCGGTGTCTAAAACGCGGTTGGTTAGACTAGCTATCTCTACTTGAGAAATGAAGAAGACCTCTCTTTGGCTACTACAATTTTGTTCTGAGCAAGAGCTTGGGCAGTACCTCCCAACAAGATTGATCCGTTTGGATCTTGGTTCATGATGGCCTTTTTATTGATTTTGACGATTGGATCTCTCTATGAATGGAAAAGGGGTGCTTCGGATCGGGAGTAAGCACTAGTGATATGGCAAAGGGGGAAAGGACATAGGAAAGTAGGATGAGCTCAATTGGTGATGAGGACCAGTTTAGAGCTCCCTTATCTAGGAGGTCTGGGGTTCAAGCCCTAGCCTCAACAACCTGCCATTGGAATTAGAGGCTGCGGCCAATCAAATCCGTGGAGATGGGTTGAGGTCACTGGTATGCAACCTACAGCGCACCCACAATAGATCGGGGCGTTACATAAAAAGTGCAGCTCAAGTGGTGATGAGGACCAATTTAGAGCTCCCTTATCTAAGAGGGTTGGGGTTCAAGCCCCAGTCTCAACAACCCGCCATTGGAATTAGCGGCTGCGGCCAATCAGATCCGTGGAGATGGGTTGGGGTCGCTGGTCTACAGACCTGCAACACACCCACAATAGACCGGGGTGATCCAAGTCACCAGAGGTGCCTTTATGGCAATCAACCTTGCATTTTTCGAGTGGTGTGACGTCATACCCATGGACGTTGCACGCGTACGGAGCCCTAATATACGATCGTAACATGATGTGTTATTGACGATCTGGCATGTGTGTATTCTTCGACAAAGGTCGGCAAATTACATTATTCCTCATCCAACCCAAAGCTTCCTCCAAGGGGAAGGTCGAGCTGTCCATTAGCATGGGTATTGCAAAGGCCTTCCATATTGCGAGATGAGCGATTTCACATGAGAGAGTCGTGGCATTGATATTCAACATACATGATTTGACCTTATTTTTTAAACCAAATGAATGCATGAGCCCATTTCCACCATCACCTCAGAGCTTTAGCCCTACAGACGGTTTCTTATACACCCTCAGTCTCCTACAAGTTAATCGTTAACAGTACCATTAGCACCACTTCCAACACCTTAGTCATCACTGGGACCATCACCACTATCATCTTCAGTGCTAGCTTCAAAAATACGATTTCCAGCATTCCTCGTGACAACATCACCCTTTTCAATGTCTTCTTGAGCACTACCAACAACAGTATTCGCAGCTGCAACACCCTTAGATCCTTATGATGACATTTTTTGTATTTGATTTATGTAAGTTTGTAAAGCGTCATGATCGGAAAATGCTGAATGTTCATGGCGGTTTCTAAGTTTCTAAGGATAAATGTCTCCATTTACAAATATCGAAAGTTCAAGAGAGAATGTTAGCCTTTGGTCACCCTGTGCCGAAGACAGAGTCTAGGTGTGAATCCTAGAATTCCATCCCCCACTCCCTTGGTCTGCCCCGCCCCCTTGTCTTCCTCTCCAAGTTAGCTGCCTACCACCACCCTTACACCACTTTTAGCTGCAGGCCACCTCCTTGTTTGGCACCCCCTTCCCCTCCACATCCCCCATTAGTCCACATAAGTACCGTACTCATCCATTAACTACCCTCTACAACCCCAATAACGACTCGCTAACTATCCTAACTACTCACTAATTTTAACCACCAAATATAACAACTACCCCTACCCAACTTCCCTACTAATAACCAGCATAAACTCCTCTAAAAGTTCCGACCCCACTCTCTCCAGACCCTCCACCTGACGGTTACGACAGGGAAAAGCCAAAATTCCACTACTGAGACTCCCCAAAAAATCAATCCCCAAACAATAAAATATATATCTACCACCCTCTACCTAAGCCTTCAACCTCCCCCTCTTTATCAGAAATTCTTCTCGATTGTGGATATTATAATATTATTTATAACTTTCTTTTATAGCGAGCTTAATTGTTGGGTAATTTTAAAATATATATCGGCTTTTCATTTCATCAGCTGACATCCTTTAGAACCAACCCTATGCCACGATGAATCACCGGAGCTATGCATTTGTTACAAGGATTATGTAGACGCAATGAAATGAGTGCAACACATATCATTCCTTGAAATGAGCTCCCTAGAATTTGAAGACGATATAAATGCATTGAATATTAACAAGGAAGAATAAATTTGTAATATCATGTAATTTTAATGTTTTTGTTATTTTATTTCTTCTTTTGTAAAAGTTTATTTTCTTTGTAATTTATAGTTTGCAACTTAAATAATTTTAATGTTTTGTAAGACTTGTGTTATTTTGTATTTTGAAAGATTTAAGGTCTGCTTGTTTTGGTGGTGAGAGTTGGAGCGGTTGGAATGAGAGCGTTGACAATGGAGCGCTGGGAAATGGAAGGGGGTGGTTGCGTTCTCAAAAAGGCCAAAATGACGTTTTGGAGATGTGACGGTGGGAATTTGAGGGTTACCAAACAAGTTTTTTTAGCGTTTGGGGAACGACATATTTAAAATTGATTTATACACACACTTGCGTATACAGTGTATATATGCCTCCTTTTTAAAATAAAAGGAGAATATAAAACATAGAAAAATTTATATTGAACAAGTGTAATACTACCAATTTTAAACATCTAATCCTCAAATACATAATAAATAAACAAAATAACCAAATTAAATCAAATTTTTTGTAGTTATAACGGTAAAAAGAAATGTAAATCTTGAGTACTTTTTGTTACTGTAATAAACAAATGTTGTTAGTTGCATTTACAGGTCATATTTTTTTCTTTTCCAAAAGTCATAAAGAAGTCTTTTGTTTACTTTAGAAAACAAACTAGAGTGCCAGGTGTATCTACCGAGTATCAACTATGTACTAATATTGGAAACGTACCAGGTACCGGTACTTGACCCTCAGGGAATTATTAGTGCTTCATAGATAATAAGTTTCTCATGCTTAATAAAATTATGTTAAAAAAGGGCAGTCCGGTGCACAAGGCATCCCCGCACATGGAGGGTCCGGGGAAGGGTCCCCACCACAAGGGTGACAAGTAGGCAAACCTTTCCCTGCATTTTTGCAAAAGGCTACTTCCGGGACTCGAACCCGTGACCTCAAGATCACACGGCAACACCTCAACCGGTGCGCCAAGGCCCCCCTTCTATAGAAATTATATATCACTTGAGTGGATAAGTTACCATATCAATAGGGCCTCAATAGGCATGCAGCCCAACAGGAAATACTATGGACCGTGGACAATTAAAACCAACATACCGGTCCCAAGTCTGAATCAGAAAGGTTGAGTACTGATGTTAATTGACAATCAATCGTGACGAGATCTACAACTTTCGTGTTGAACACTTTCCTAAAAATGCATGTACAAGGCGTATTTTCAAAAATTCGTTATAGTTACGCACATGTTTCAATCAGGGCAGCAATACGTCTTGTCCGTGCATTTTTAGGAAAAGTGATCAACACGAAAGTTGTAGATCTCGATGAGATCTACAACTTTCGTGTTGATCACTTTTCCTAAAAATGCACGCAGAAGACGTATTTCCAAAAGGTGCGTAATAAATCATACAAAAAGAGTGCGGATAGCCAAAACTGTAGTGCGGATAACAATCACCCAAAAGAATCCAAATTTAAATGTGTTGATTTTTTAAATAGATGCACTGGGTGTTTTCATCATATGCTGTCCTAATAAAATTAAATAAAAAAACTTTTAATACACATTAAATCGTACTTCAATATGTAATTAATGTGATGATTAACATACGTTCTGGCGCAGTAATTTATGGTGACAAGGAAAATGCCTGTAAATCTAAAGTTGAAAGACGACAAAGAAACAGTAAAAATCCAAAACATAAAGTTATATCAATGGACCTTATTACAAAATTATCCAAAACATAAAGTTATTTAAAAAAGAAATACAGCATCAAAGAGCACTTAAATCATGCGGACATCAATTATTCTGGATATTTATCTCAGTATTAAAACTAACTGCAAAATTTTGTAGGT
The DNA here is from genome assembly GCA_033032865.1 of Dactylorhiza incarnata. Taxonomy (NCBI): domain Eukaryota; kingdom Viridiplantae; phylum Streptophyta; class Magnoliopsida; order Asparagales; family Orchidaceae; genus Dactylorhiza; species Dactylorhiza incarnata. The sequence goes on along the minus strand of JAWHQI010000230.1, from coordinate 2,825,640 downwards.
AGAACTGACAAAAGACCTCGGATAGACATTTTGTGGATAGCTAGAAACTCTTTCCAAGTCATAGAAATTAAGGTATTGACAAGTTTCCTTTCGTTGTAACTTGTTTCTTACATTCACCCAAGCATGAAGTCTCAAATGTTTAAATTGATCTCTCATTCTTATGTGTAACAAGACTTCAACACTCCAAATACAAAATAACAGGCCTGGAAACAATTTGGTGCTGGAGGTACTCGCTTCTATTTACTGTGGTGAAAATATTGTTTTATCAGCTGCCTATATTGCCGTTTTATGAGAGAAAAAGTCCAACAATACAACAACAAACAACAACAACACTCAAGCCTTTATTCCGCCATAGTGGGTTCGGCTATATGGATCCTTTGTCTCGCATTGTCTTGTCAGACTCATGTTCCATAATGAGCTCATAGTGCTCTTTCTCCTTTGCTTTCAACATCCAGCTTGAACTCTTCCATCATCACAGAGCCACTGCTCAAGTTTAGTAGGAGAATCACATATGACATGATAGAGATGCTCACATGTTTGAAGTACGACAACAAGTTTACCTATTGTTCATATGATCTCGACCGATAAACGCGATGGTGTCGATATCGCAGAGCAAGCTTAGTGCTTGCCTCCAAATGAGTTCCCACAACCATAAGGAAGAAAAGTTATTGAAATCTGGATATAGCCAGGTCAACCTCTTCTATGGTAGATCACACTAGAAGGAAACAACATAAGCGAAAATTGTAGTATAAGCCAATGGAGGCTTCGGGATGCAACTACGGAAGCATCAACTGTAGCTGTTCATAGCAAAAGTTCACAGATGTGGCAGCAACCACGAACTACTGAATAGCAGTAGAGCCGATGGCGATTAGATGTTTCTACACGAAGTGAAGCGGAAGCCGTCGACAGATGCTGCGACATTTGACGATAGCCCTAGACTATCATGACACTTAGTGCTTCTGGCGTCGTCGACAAAAGTTAAGGAGTGTATACAACGCATCAGATTCACTTGATAGAACCCTCAAAGGTTGCAAGCAACGAGGGATGGAGACTCAAATGTATACAGTTAGTTGAAGGAGCTCCAGATGTAAAAGATAATTGGCTAGGGTAATGACCGGGACATTCTAATATGGTGCATAGAAATAGAATTGGAACACTTAGTGTAACGACCCAATTTTCCAATACGAATTAAAACAACATAATATTTGTGATGTCGCTATATTAAATAAGTCGTCATGAAGAGAAAATAAAATGAAGTTGGTGTGCCAATAAAATTAAAAATTGAGGATTTAAGAAATTGGGGTGCTATTAGACGACATTGGTGTGCGTATAGTGAGATTTAAGAAATTGGGTGTGCTGATAAAGAAATTGGGATGCCAAGAATATTTTGATGTTGAGATATGAATACAATGTGATGCAATGTAGTGTGCTAATAATAAATTGTATGTATTGAGAGAAATTGAACCACAATTTAAACCTAATTAGGTTGGGTGGTGGCCATTGGACCGGTTCATCAAGCAATGAAGGCAGCTGGACCCGTAAACCCCCACTCGTCGAACTCCTAGCATTTGCGCCGCTGATTCCTTGCGGTAAATAGTCGCCTGCACTGTCTCTTCCCCCTCAGTCTCTCGCACGCCGCTCTTGCCTCTCGATACCAGGAGCCGCCGCCGACATCTCCCCCTGCTCTGTTAGGGCTTGCCGCCGATGTTTGCTGCCGCTGCCTGCTTCTACCACCGATGCCTGCTGTCGATGTCTGCTGCCGATACCTACATCTGCCGCACATTAGGGCTCGACGACAGCAGCGACCATAGCCACTCTTTCCTCTTCGATTTGACATGGGATCTCTCGGCAGAGCTCGTCGTTGGTGCTGGAAGATCTCTACTGTTTCTGCTACTGTTTTCTGCGATGTTGCCGTGTTTGGCCGACAGCTTTGGGTGCAATCCCTCCACTGTGAGCTCTCCTCCCTCTTCCTCCTCTTCCTTCTTAATAGATGGCTGAAATTAGAAAGGAAAGGAGCTAGGGTTTTCAGTTTTAGGGGATTTGATTTCTTTGTTGGCCGACAAAGGTTTTCTAGTTTTGATTAGTGAATTTATACCTTAATTCCTGTGTGGATGTTGAGGGGTTTCCTCTTGTTTCCTCATGGCCAGCGGCCATGTTGGTTCCCTCTTATTGGCATGCAGTTGTGATAGGGTTTTGCCTTGATTTTACTTGGATTTGGCCGCTGTAGGTTGGCTGTTTAGAGCACTGTTACTGGCTGATTAGAGAACAGTTTATAACTGGTGTGGGCTGATTTCCTTAAGTTGAATTGGGGGTTGATGTTTAGATACACTTGGATATGTTTTTACGATACTTTCATTTTCTAATTTTTCTTTAATGCAAGTTAATCGAATTTTGATTTAGCAATTTCTTACCTAAGTTCGCGAAATAACAGATAGTACAAAAGAAAAGATAATATGACGAGAATTCAAAAACAGAGAAATCAAGGTGAGTACTTATTTCTTTAATTATGCATAACTTTAAATTATTTTGATACACACCTGATTAGCTTTTCATACTGAAAATATTTTAGTGAATGTGCATTAACATGAAATTGAAATTGTTTGCATTTATGAAGCACGGATAATTATGAAAATTGCTAGAACCTGTTGAATCGGAAATAATAAGAATTAAGTGATGATCTTAAAAATGTTTGAATAAAACCAATGATACTTGATACGAAGATTAAATATGAATATTGACTATGAATACGTGAATAAGATTGGGGACTATATGGGTTCTGTTGTTGTTGTTGTTGTTGTATTGACTATGAATACGTGAATAAGAACAGAACGAAAAGAAAATAAGCATCGATGCATCGGAAATGATAAGGGTTAACCCAGTAGCCGTAGTGGGGGTGTGAATACGCTACGGCGGAATGTGTTTTTGAGCTTTATTTGAGGCCGTTGAAGGCCAGAGGCCGTTGAAGGCCAAGAGGTCGTTGAAGACCAAGAAGGGATGAATCTACAGCAACCCTTATGATTTCCTAATTTAATAAAGCGAAAGATAAACGAGGAATCTGATTTAGAAACTGATTATGAGAACATCTGATGAGTGACGATGGAAAACGAATTGACTGAACTACAGTTGAAAGAATCTGAAATTGATGAACAGATTTCGAATAAAAGAAATGAAACGACCGTGAACGAATAAAGACTGAATGTGAATAGAAGTTACGAAGAAACGAAATGAATACAAGAATTTGAAAAGTAAACGTATCGTTATTGATATGTCATTTCCTATTTAATGCATTTATCTACTGCAATTTGAATTCGATGATGAAAGGTGACGAAGAAACGAAATGAATACAAGAATTTGAAAAGTAAACGTATCGTTATTGATATGTCATTTCCTATTTAATGCATTTATCTACTGCAATTTGAATTCGATGATGAAAGGTGAATAAAACTTCTGATAATTGAAAGTGACTCATAAGAGATATGAACGAAGAAGAAATATAAGAATGAACGAATATGAATGTGAATGAATAAGACTAGAACATTCGACGAAATGAACTTGAAAGAACATAAGAATATAAAGAACTTGAAGAACCTAAAGAACTGTATGCATATTGATACTGATATTTCTTGTTTGCATGTATAGCAGTTAAAGAAGCATGTTATTCACTTAGTCATATTCGTTATGACTAAGCCCGTTGACTTCATTTTTTAGGAAGATGCACGTTTCCTGAAGACTCTTAAGAAATCAAGTGGTTCAGAGAGGAAAAGAAAACTAAAGACCAGGCTAAGGTATGAGTAGAATTTTAAGAAAAGTTTTTATTATGTGTTTTATTTTGTATTCACTATGCTTACTTCTAGAACATCCTGGCATGATTGATATGAAAATAAGTTTTGATACAGATTCATGTGGGGTCTGAATAGGGGCCTCACACTTAGTGTGCTCTTTTGGCAAGGTCAAGGGACATTTATAAAGAAAGCATCCCACAAGTGTAACACCCTTGAATTTCTGATAATTTAATAAAATATTATTTTGGCGTGATAATGACGTAAGGGCGTTACCTTAACGCGAAGTTAACGGTGCGTGCCCAAGTAAAGAGTCCTCCCATTTAGAAAATTTAAAATAATTAATTTAAGCGAAATTGTCGAGTTTCGTTGTTGTAAATTGTGTAAATTAAATTATAACTCGTAATCGGCTTGTCGAACTCTGATTTCGACTTCGCCGTTGGTTTCGGAGGACCGGTAATTTGCCTTCGGTGCGAATTTCGTCAAAATCCGAGTTGGTCATAGTTCAAATCGTTAATTAAGGGATTAACTCATTTTAAATGATAATAAATAATTAATTCCTTAAAGTTTCATATAAAAAGGATGACTTAGGAAGTTAGATTTTGCCGATCCCTTATTCCCGTTTCCGTCGAACCGAAGCCGCGAGAGAGGAGAAAATCACGACTTCCTTGGTGTTTCCGTCAGCTGTTGTGTGTGATCTAGTGCACGAAATCCTTGTCTAAGCATAGATTCGGAAAGCTCTTGCCGAGATCTTCGTGTGTGCTGTGAGTTTGTTCGATTTCGTGGGTTTTTGGTGTTGGAGTGTTTGGCCCTAAGCCTTATTTTTTGTCCAAATCTTTCGGAAATTGTTGTGGAGTTCTTCCTTCGGCCGATCTCTGGACGTGGAGTGCTCGAGAGGCCGGTTTCAAGGAGGTTTGATGCAAGTGGTGTACTAATCCCCCTTGTCATGCTCTTTTCCCATTACCTTATCTTTTCTTATTAGATAAATTGCACTCCAAAGATTTCGGTTTATCTTTAGTAAAATTCGTTGAGTATTATAGGCTAAATCGTCGAGTGATCTAAAGGACTTGCCGAGTAATTGCGACGAATTCGCTGAGTGTTCAAAGGATTCGTCGAGTACTTTCGACGAATTCGTCGAGTAAATAGGAAGAATTCGTCATGCTGAGTTCGTCTCCTAGTTACGTTAAATTCGTCGAGTAGTCTAAGGTCGTCGGGAAAAAGCGACGAATTTGTCGAGTGATAGCAAAAATTCGTTAAGTATTCTCGTATTTCGTCGAGTGTATTCGTGAAATCCGCCGAGTGCGCTGCGGCCAGGATTCGTCGAGTAATTTCAACCAATTCGTCGAGTAGTAGTGAAATTCGTCGAGTCATTTCGATTAATTCGTCGAGTGTTCAAAGGTTTCGTCGAGTACTTCCGACGAATCTGTTGTAAGGTTGTACTTGGAGTTTCTTTTGGGTTTTCCTGTGGTGTCGGATGTGGTTAAGATGTTATGAATTCTAACACCCAGTTGGATGTTTTTGGACTGTTGGTTGTGTGGGCGTAACCACCACAGAGCCAGTGTTTCTTCCTTGGACGTATAGACTGTTGGTGTGTGGGCGTAACCACCACCACAGTGCTTTTGTTCCTTGGAAGTTTTGGTCTGATGGTTTGTGTTGGAAAGAAAGCCACCTCAGTACCGTTTTGTGGCTGGGATAATGATTCACTTCTTGAGCCAATCCGTCATCTTTCTTCATACTTGAATGTTATTGAAAAACTTTGACTGCACTTTGTGCAAGTCTTTCCCTGTTTGGATACTAATCTTTCTTTGCTTTGATGGTTGTTGTTTCACAACTATTTCTTGTTAGTTTGGTAACCCATTGGAATTAGTAAGTTCATTTTCTCTATGTATGGATGTCTTCTCTGCCTTTGTGCTGAGGTATTCTTTTCCTTTGAATGTCTCAGGTTTGGATCAGTAGCAGTTGAGCTGATTGAGTTCGGTTCTTCCAGACCTCCAGTAGATGTTTTCTTTATTCTCAGTTGAGAGGTAGTTGTTGACTTCTCTTCAAACTTTATTAATGCTATGGGTTCGTGTCAGCTTGTTGGCGCCCATAGTATGTCTTCTTATGTGTTAGACTGTGATTTGCTACGCATGTTACTATCGTTGCCTTGCTATTAGCAAATGTTCTCTGGGGAAGATTTATGTTAGGTTGCATAGTAGATATTTTATATCCCAAAATCTGCATATTTTCTCATGCTCATGACATCTCTTTTAACTGTCATCGCTCTATTTTTGAAGCTCGTAAAAGTCTCATTTACTTGTACTAAATTTAGAAGATGTATATCACTAGAAGGTTGGCTAAGTTCTCATGCTCATGTAGGACAACCTAAAGTGAAATAAGTATTTTTCCGCTGCGTATAATTATACTTTCTTGAGTGTGGACTAGATGATCCACTAAGCCGAGGGACACGATTTTTGAAAACTTCAAACATTAACTATTGTTTTAAGCGCAAAGTTTATGTTTTTTAAAGGAAGGTGTAAAGATGGAGCTGCCTGAGCGTCTGTAGTTGTCTCCTGCACGGTGTGGTATCATGACGCGTGTTTTCTCCTACTCTGATGATATATTTATATACCGAGAAAATGCGGGTTGTGACAACAAGTATTGTATATGAATGACGAGGGACTAAATATAAACAAGAAAAAATACAAATAATAAAATTAATTCACTTGAAAGTGGCAAATTTGTCACATGTGATATGTCACGTGTCGGATATATGTATATATATATATCCACTTGGTATTAAAGCGAACCCGCCGCTCACGCTTGCGACCAAACCCGCCGCTCCCGCTCCAGCGTTTCTATTCCGCGCGCCGCTCGATCACCGCTCGTCGCTCCCAGCCGCTCCAGCGCTTCTCTTCTGTGCGCCTTCTCCGCTCGTCGTAGCAGCACCGGTCCAGGGCAGCTTCTCCTCGTCGCTCCACCGCAACAACGCCGATTTCTCCGCTCGTCGCATCAGCTCCTCGTCGCTCCACCGCAGCAGCACCGCCACAACAACTTCTCCACCGCAATAGCGCTTCCCTCCACCACCGCATCAACTTCTCTTCTAGTTCCGACCTTTTTTCTCGCTCCTTCGCGCCGCTCCTTCGGTTCAGGCCCACAATCGGCTTCTCTCCGACCGTCCAACATGCGAACGTTAGTCTCTGGCCGTTTTGTCTTCTATGATAGCCGCCAGAGACATCATGTTCTCATCCTATGGTGTCATCTCCAGTGGATCTATCTAAGGGAGGACTGTAGGTTGTGATGCGTCTTCATTCCTTTTTATTGATTCCTTCTACCGGGTGCCCCTTCCTTGCCCATGGGTGATTCTTTCGACATCTCAGCCTCTCCTCGATTTTTCCTGCAAGTGACCCCTCTCGAAGCCACCGGCAATCTGGATCGTTGAAGATCACTAAAGTGGCTTTGGATTGCACGAATTTCCTTGAATGGTCTAGGGCCGCACAACATGTTATCTGCAGTCACCGGTTGTATGAGCATATTGATGGAACCGTTGTTGAACCCCCACGTTTTGATTCCTCATTGAGGAAATGGGATGCAGATATTTCTTTGGTTGTCTTATGGTTACACCATTTCATTCCCCCATGGCGTACTGTAGTTATATGCTCATGGACGCCTCCATAAAATTTGGATTCGTGTCTGTGAGACTTACTCACAGGTTGATAGCTCGACGCAAATCTATGAGCTAACATGTCGTTCCTTGGAGTTGAAATAAGGATCCTTGTTTTATCTGTCTATTACTCAGAATTTGAACGTCTTTATCAAGAATTGGATTACTTCAATACCTTCATTCAAGCATGCACCGTCGATGATGCCAACCTTCAGAAGGACAAAGACCGTTTTGGGTGCATGTCTTCCTTATGGGCCTCAACATGGAGTTTGATATTGTTCGCTTACATGTCCTTCATTGTGAGCCTCTTCACTCTCTTAGGGAAGCATTCAACATGATCCTCAGTGAGGAGAATTGTCTCCGCTCTGTTACTCCTATCGAGCATATCGATCACTCCGCTCTTGCTGAGCTTTGTCGTGGTCCTCCCACTTACACTCCTCCTATGTGTGGCCACTGCGGACGGAACGACCATACTAAGGAGACGTGCTATCGCTTGCATCTTCATCTTGCCCCCTGGTCGTGGGAATCGTGGTCGTGGCCGGAATAGATACCATGTTGGTGGTCGACAGTCTGGTGCTCGCTCATAGTACTCTGCTCATACTAGTGAAGTTTATGAAGATGGTCTTCCCTCCGGGAGTCTTTCGGCTGAGGAGCTGGATGCATTTCGCCGCATATTGCATTCACAGTCCGATTTCGCGATCATTGATCCTGTCGCTGCCTTTGCCACTTCAGGTATCTCCAGTGCCCATGCTGTGTCTCCATCTCGATCTGAGTGGATCATTGACTCGGGTGCTACCTATCATATGACCGGATCCGATTTGGGTTTTACCTCCTACACTCATCTCTCGGGTCGTGACAAAGTTATTGCGGCTAATGTTTCCCTTTAATCTATTGCTGTCGCAGTAACAATTCCTTGTTCTCTTGCCCTTTCTCTCTCTTGTGTTGCATGTATCTTTTTACCTTGTAATCTTCTGTCCATTAGTCATTTAACTAATTCGCTAAATTGCTCGGTGACTTTCTTTCCTAATGTTTGTATTTTTCAGGATCTGGCTACGAAGCGGAACATTGCCACTGGTAGAAATGTTGGCGGACTATACTTGTTGGACCAGTCTTTGCCCCCCCTGTGCGCTCTCCACTACTCGTGCTCCTAATGTCCATGACATCCGACGCTAGCATCAACGCCTTGGTCACCCCTCCTCTTTATATCTTACTAAATTTTTTCCTGCTTTCAGTTGTTTGCTTAAGTCTTTTTCTTGTGATGCTTATGAATTGTTGAAAGATGTTCATCAAAGTCCAAGTCATGTATCTCTTCGTAGTTCTTCTCCTTTCGATGTGATTCACTCAAATGTTTGGGGGTCTTCCCCTGTGTTATTTATCTGGCTATAAATGGTTTTTGACTTTTATTGATTGTTTTTCCCGTACTAAGTGAGTTTATTTGTTAAAATGGAAGAGTGAAGTGTTTAGTTGTTTCGTACCTTTCATAAAATGATTGACACAATTTGGTGGTGTTATTCAGGTGTTACGTAGTGATAATGGTGGCGAGTACAATGATTGGGATTGTTTGGTTCATATCTTACTGATATCGACATTCTTCAGCAAACCACTTGTGTTCACACCTCCACTCAAAATGGAGTTGCGGAATGGAAATATAAACATTTGCTGGAGGTTGGTCGCTGCCTGTTAACCACCATACACCTTCCCAAGTCCTACTGGGGTGATACTGTTTTGACTGCGGTCCATCTCATTAATCTCCTTCCCTCCCTCTCTCTGCACTACGCTACTCTTTCTCGTTTTTTCTCTAAATACACTATTTATACTTCTCACCTCTATCCTCGTATCTTCGGTTTCGTCTGTTTTGTTCATGTCCATACTCATCGTGAAAAACTGGATGCCCGTTCTCTTAAATGTGTTTTGTGGTGTACTCTTCCACCACCAAAGGTTATTGTTGTTATCATCCTCCTACTCGTCGCTTCTTCTGTACCGTTGATGTTATCTTTCGTGAGGGGGAGTCTTACTTTGGTCCTCGTTAGGGGGAGACGAGTTGTGCTCATGACGGGACCTCTGACTCTCCTCTTCCAGTCGTTTCCCTTCTGATAGTTTCTTCTTTTCCTCCTCCAATTCTGTCTACTCCTGTTCCTCCTACTCATGTTCCTTCTTCACGATCACTGCCTCCTTTGTTGCATGCATACTCCTGCAAGTCTCGTAAGACTGAGCATGTACAGTCCCCGGATGTTCAACCTCTACAGGTGTCTGCTTCTGCTCCAGATTCTCATGATGACTTTCATCTTCCAATTGCTCATCTCAAAGATAACACAGGTAGTACCAAACATCCTATAGCCAATTACATGTCGTATCATCGTCTCTCTTCTGCTCACAAAGCTTTTATCTCATCTCTTTCTTCTATTGTGATTCTCAATACCTTTCAGGAGGCTATCAAGATACCTGAATGGAAACATGCTATGGAGGAAGAAATGCATGCATTGGATAAAATTTCACATGGCAACTTGCACATCTTCCTCCGGGAAAAAGAACCGTTGGGTCACATTGGATTTTTTCAGTTAAGCAGAATCAATAGGGGATTGTGAAGTGCTATAAAACTCGGTTAGTGGTTCAAGGGTACACTCAAACTCAAGGAATTGACTATCAAGAAACATTTGCTCTTGTTGCAAAGATAGACTCTATTCAGGTGCTCCATTCATGTGCAACATGTCTTGGGTGGGATCTACAATAGCTAGATGTTAAAAATGTCTTCTTGCATGGTGAGTTGGAAAAAGTCTGCATGACACTTCCTTCTGGTTTTTCTAAAGAAGAGTCTAGTGGCAAAGTTTGTCACCTAAAGAAATCCTTATATGAGTTGAAAAAATCACCCAGAGCTTGGTTTGGATGGTTACATAAAACCATATTACAACTAGACTATATTCAAGGACATGCTGATCACAACACACCCTCTTTGTTATGAGGAAAGGAACTAAAGTGTCGGTGTTCATTGTATATGTGGATGACATCATCATCATATGAAATGATTTGGAGGAAATCACACACTTGAAAGGGCAATTGTGCAAAGAATTTGAAGTTAAAGATCTGGGAAAGCTGAAATATTTTCTGGGTATTGAAGTGACAAGGTCTAGCCAGGGGATCTTCATATCCCAGAGAAAGTATGTCCTTGACCTTCTGGAGGAAACTGGTATGCTTGGATGTGCTCTTGTGGATACCCCCATTGAGGCAAATCACAAAATTGATGAAGATACAAAAGGAGATAAAGTTTACTCATCGAGCCACCAGAGATTGGTTGGTAGACTAATATATTTATCTCATACACGTCCTGACATCACATATGATGTTGGCATTTTGAGTAGATTTATGCATGCTGCCAGGATTTGTCATCAGAAGGTTGTTTACCGGGTTTTAAGATACCTTAAAAAGTCTACAGGACATGGGATTCTGTTTTCTGCAAACCAACCCTTGAAAATTGAGATTTTTACTGATGCTGATTGGGCAGGTAGCCAAGATGACCGAAATCAATTACAAGATATTGTTCCTTTGTGGGTGAAATTCTTGTATCTTGGAGGAGCAAGAAACAAATGTTATAGCACGATCTAATGTTGAGGCGGAATATAGGGCTATGACACAAGACGTATGTGAGGGGTTGTGTTTGAAATCAATTCTTCAGGTGGGACTCCTCGAGGACAATCATATTACTCTCTATTGCGATAACAAAACAACCATTAATATTGCTCACAATCCAATTCAACATAATCGGACAAAACATGTTGAAGTGGATAGACATTTCATAAACATCACCTTGACTAGGGCAATATCTGTACACCCTTTGTGAACTCTCAAAATCAACCTGCCGACATATTCACCTAAGGGTTAAGCTATGACATCTTTACTGATAATACACTCAAGTTGGGAATGATTGACATGTACTCCCAACTTGAGCCAGGGAGTTGAATATATATATATGTATATATATATAAATATATATATGTATATATATGTATATATATATGTATACATATATATATGTATATATGAATATATATAAGTATATATATCTGTATATATATATATGTATATATATATATATGTATGTATATATATATATGTTTATATATATATAAATATATATATGTATATATATGTAGGGATTATGTATAATAAGCGCGCGCTTATTATAGCCAAAAAAAACTCGCCTATATCTCTCTCGCGTTTCACGATGGCGCAGACCTAATCGCGCTCCAGGCTTAGAAAAAACTCGCCTCCCTCTCGCGTTTCACGATGGCAGTGCCCTAATCGCGCTCCAGGCGCAGAATCAACTCGCCTCTCTCTCGCGTTTCACGATGGCGCAGACCTAATCGCGCTCCAGGCGCAGAATCAACTCCCGGCCGGTGCCTTCTTCCTTTTCGCCGGTGGTTAGGGTTGTTCGACGCTGCTTCCTGCCGGTGAAGTTCGCCGCAGATCGCTGATTCAAGGTCGCCGGTGGTTTAGGATTGTTCGACGCTGCTTCCTGCCGGTGGTGTCATCGAAGTTCGCCGCAGATCGCTGATTCAAGGTATGCATAGCTAGTTCGCCGGTTTCCGTTTTCGCCTCATATCGCTGATTCGACCTCCAGCCTGCACCAAATCTTCTAATTAAAGGTATGCAGCTTCCATTTCTATCAAAATAATTAGTATTTTTATACAAACAGAAAATTTGTATGCTGCAATACTATGAAATGGTTAGAAATGGAGGTCTACTCATTGATTGATCTAATGAAATGGTTAGAAGATTTGAGTTGATTTGGTTAGAAAATTTGTATGCCTCATATCGCTGATTTTCTGTTTATCCTTTTGTTGTGCTCATAACAGGGGAGTTTTACACCTTCATACAAGTATGAATGATGTACAAGCTGAAACAAATACAGATTGTATTGAGCCTAGTGTTAAAGAACCATATGCTAGTTTAGTATTTGAAACAGTTGATGAAGCATACTGGTTTTACAATAGCTATGCTCTTAATTTAGGATTTGGAATTAAGAAAGGTTCAACTTCAAAATCAGTTAGTTCAGGAGACGTTATTGGAAGGAGGTTTGAATGTAATAAGTCCGGATGTAAACCTGCTAAAGATGGGGAAGGGTCTTCAACGAGACCATATCGATTTACAAGAGTAAACTGCAAGGCTAAAATAGAAATTCGCAAGACTAAGGAGGATAAATGGATTGTCACTAGATTTATAAAGGATCACAATCACGAGTTAGACACTCCAACGAAAGCTAAGAGGCATCGCTCACATAATGTACTTCACAAGGATAAGGAAGTTAAACAACTCATGGATCAACTATATAGTGCTGGAATGGGTCCTGCTAAGATTGCAAGGATTTTAAATGAAACAAATCTTAATAGCTCAATATCTCCAAATCAAGTTTCCATGCATTTGAGTGAACACCGAAAGAGTAATATTGGGAATGAAGGCGCCTCAGTGTATGCATTTTTAAAAAAACAACAAGAGTTAGATCCAAATTTCTACTATGAGATAGAGTTGGATTCTAATTTAGTACTTCGTTCTTTTTTTTGGGCCGATTCAAGATCAAGAAATGATTTTCTTACATTTGGGGATGTTGTTGTGTTTGATGTTACTTATAAAACAAACAAATTTATGATGCCTTTTGCACCTTTTACTGGTGTAAATCATCATAGGCAGTCAATTTTATTTGGTTGTGCTTTATTAGCAGATGAGACTGAAGAAACATTTTGTTGGTTGTTCAAGCAGTGGTTAAATTGTATGTTTGACAAGGCTCCTAAGGTTATAATTACCGATATGGATGGAGCAATGTTCAATGCAATTAAAAGAGTATTCCCAAACACACGCCATAGATTTTGCTCATGGCATATAGGAAAACATCTGCTTGAGCATGTTTTTGAAATCCGAGATACTCATGGAGAATTCAAGAAAGATTGTTATGAATGGTTTAATAGCAAGGATGTGAGCACAAGTGAATTGAGTTGGATAGCGTTTACGAACAAGTACAACATTGAAAATAATAGTTGGTTAGCAAAGATGTGGCATCGAAGAGAACATTGGGTCCCAGCTTTTCTAAAAAATCATTTTGTTGCAGGAATGACTTCAAGCAGTCGGAGCGAAAGCATCAATGCATTTTTTGATGGTTTTGTAAATTCTAAAACCCAATTATTAGAATTTATAACTCGATATGACAAGGCATTACATTCACGCCGTCAGGCAGAAGAACAAGAAGATTTCAATACCTTGAACTCTATGGCTAATGTGTTGACTAGCTATGCACTTGAAAGATTTGCAGCCCAATTTTATACCAAAAGTATGTTTAACCTGTTTCAACAAGAATTCAAGCAAAGTTTAGAATGTTGGTATGAGGAAGTAAATAGAATTGGTACCATGACAACATTTAAAGTTGGTCTTTCATGTATGGATATAAGTTATTGGTGCACTGTCATATATGATGATTCCAACACAAATTCAGTTGTGAATGTGGTAAATTTGAGACCGATGGATATTTATGCAAACACATTTTTCACATTATGATTGCTAAGAAGCATTTACAAAATTTTCCGGACTTATATCTACTGAAGAGATGGTCTATTTCTGCTAGAAGTCAATCAAACCATGAAAGGTTTGTTGATAATAGTAACATTGTTACACCCATGATGAAATGGAAGCTAACTAATATCCAAACTACTATTTTTAATCATGGAAGTGCATCAAAAGAAGCATATGAACTTGTTATGAGCACACTAAATGGATTATTGGAGAATTTAAAGGATTTGGATATTAACTCAGAACCTACATGTATTGCGAGCCAAGTGGGATCAACTTCAATTTTTCCAAGTTCATATGGTATTTCAATTAGAGATCCTCCTATTGTGAAAACTAAAGGAAGACCAAAAATTGCATCAAGAATTGAATCGGGTATAGAGAGCTCTCAAACAAAAGTTAAAAAAAGGACTTGTGGTACATGTGGAGGGAAAGGGCACTACTCAACAACATGTCCCCAAAAAGATCATGTAATTTCTATACTTTTCTTTCTATTTCTAATCTATTCACTACTTTATTGATTCCAATATTAATTTTTTTAGGTGCTCGAATCATAAAAGCGGACGTTGGAATATCGTTGCTGTGCTTCAAGTTGGATTTCAAATAGTGTTGCAGTGCTTCAAGCAGGCATTGGATTTTTTTGGTTTTGAGTGGACATATTTTGTTGTCATATTGTTAAATGTTTGTGTTTTCTTTTTATATGGTAAAAATGAAAGAGAGACCTCTTACTTTCTTATTTATTTTGATAGATATCTGGCTCCTAATTATGCTTCAAGCGGTAAGATTATATGAAAGAGGGCAATATTTTACTAAATTTATATGGTTAAAGTTGAATTTTCGATATATAAACCAACCAATCAACTACATTTTAAATGAGTTATATAATCGGTGATCGAATTTGCCTTAAATCATAAAATATAAGCTCTAGCTTTTTTAGCCTTAAAAAAGCTAGAGCTTATATCTTCCATTCCCGTATATGTATACATATATATATATATGTATATATGAATATATATAAGTATATATATATCTGTATATATATATATATGTATATATATGTATATATATAAGTATATATATATTAAGTATATATAAGTATATATATAAATATATAATGTCACACACACACACACATTATATATATATGGTGGTAGGACTCTATGGTGTAATGGTTTTAACCTAATAATATTTTTTCTACGTATCTCTACGTATATTACATCACATTTTTCTTCTTTTGTAATGAAAAACATACATTTTTTTAGAATTTCTACTTATGCAATTCTGACAGAGTATGAAGGGGAACCTTGGCGCACTGGTTGAGGTGTTTCCGTGTGATCTTGAGGTCATGGGTTCGAGTCCTGGAAACAGCCTCTTGCAAAAATGCAGGGTAAGGTTTGCCTACATTTCACCCTTGTGGTGGGACCCTTCCCCGGGCCCTTGTTGCGCGAGGATGCTATGTGCACCGGGCTGCCTTTTTTTATACAAGGTTTTTAAATCAGACTAAACTGTTCTATTCAAATGATTTAGCCGTGAACTAGTCCAATTTTGTAAAAAAATGACATCAGCAAAATATATGGAAAACCAATTTAAGTGGGGGTTAAACCATTTAACTACTTATAAATTTTTTCCGCTCAAAGTCGAGTCCAAATATAAATTACATAAATGATTTCATTAATTGTAATGTTCTCTATGCTTTTATTTTATTGAAAGAACATTATTCTTGAGTACGATTCAGGACTATTATTGACAAAATTGTTTACAGAGTTATTAATTATATTAATAGTACTCTAGCAAAATATTTTAATAAATTTTTCATTTGATTCAATGCAAATGAATGGGTTAACATTAAAATTTAATTACTTTTAAGTTTCATTCCTGCAAATACACTCTTAGGCATGATACTTGATCTATTAGTTACCACATCGCTTGGATCGATGGACACAAATGTCTAGTATTTATTGTTTACTGCTATGTTACGGCCCACCCCTTTAGGTCAGCACAGTGGATCACACCGTGGCCCAGGGCGGCCGTGCCCTGGCTCAGTTGGTGATGAGGGGTGTGTTAAGACCTTCTTGTCAAGGGAGGCCGGGTGTTCAAAACCCAGCGGCTTCACGCTCCTCCAATAACCCGCCCTGGAGAATATAAAGGAGAGACGGGTTGGGGTGTATGGGCCGCGGCCCTGGTACGACCGCCCTGGGCCACGGTGTGATCCATTGTGTTGACCTAAAGGGGTGGGCCGTAACATGCTAGGACTACTATAATATCTAATCCCATTTGTTCCCAAGCGCCCGACTCTCATTCTCAGTATTGTCTTACTAGTGCTTTCATTGTCTGTCTTCTTTTTGATCTCTATGCATTTCACCGCTCCCCGGAATTTCCATAATCACTATACCCCCGCCTTACTCTAACTTGATAGTTTCTATTTTTTGTGTGTGCATATATATATATATAGAGAGAGAGAGATATACATTAAAATTTTATTTTATAATTGACATATTATTATATTTTAAATGTTGTTTGAATAAATATTATGTCCTCACAGTTCATCCTCGCTAAACCTTTGAACTTTGAACCTTTCTGATGGAGATCACCATGCACGAGGAGATTGACGTCCCCGATCGCCAACTCACATCTATTTCCAATAAAGGCAGTGATTTATTATCCGTCCGAACGATCTGGAGTCCACAGATGCGTCCAGATAGTCATTTCGATATGTTTTCATGTATTTTATTTTTTATTTTTTGACATTATATTAGTATTAATCACCATCGATATCTATTTATCATAGTTGCAGATGTTGGATGTTGGGGGCACGTCGGTTTAGGTTTTTATGTTGTTTTTAATATATCTGTTTCATCAGCTGGTCTTCAATCCAATGTGATGTTAGAGCTATTGAGTGTCATTACTACCCCTCCGAGATTTGATTGAGTTACGAAGAACGAAAGCTCATCAGTTAACCTTCTCTTTGCTCTGACCGAATGAAAAAAGTCTTGCAGCCCTGACTCCTCTGTCCCGTCTTATGGGTCAGAAATTGGGAGTTAGAAGATCCAACATGGGCATAACTTGGATATATCGGAGATATTTTATATTTCGGGTTTCAATATTTAATTATTTATATACATAATTATATATATATATGCGTGTGTGTATAATCACATTTAAATATATATATATATATTAACATTTATTGAACTTCGTAATCTACCAAACTAATATAAACATTTAAGTACAAGCAATAATTGTACACCACAATGAAGAAAGTCAGGGGAAACAAGAAAGTCGTCGACGACGATGGAAGATAAGGAACTTTCTGCCAAAATCCAAAGGCTAAGCAAAATCAAAGTCAATTTCGAACGACCTCAGGGAAGAAAATCGAGAAAGTAGGAAGATGGTGTAGAGTTGGGGCACAAAACAGCTCAGACAATGAAACACATTCATTTTGTTGTATATTTAAGCACAGTTTGGGTCAGACTCAAGTGGTACACCACTCATCAGACACTGAACCTCACTGGAGAAATCTGTATCAGGTGTCTCATATTTTGTGTCCATGGGGACACGGGTAGATATGGTTGTGGCATTAGACTGGTGAGGACTCCTCGTGATGGGCTAAACTAGGGGTGTTCACGAATCAAATAGCTCTTCAATCGAGTCCATATTTGTCATAAAATGCAGAGATTCAGATTCGTTCGATTATTTGGATTCGGATTCGTCGTGAAATTTTGGATTCGAATTCGTATTTGGGTTTGGATTTGAATTTGCTTCAAATGATGGACCAAATCGACTTTAATCGGACGACCATGATCATCTTTATATATAATATAGATATTCCTATTATTCGTGAACTATTCAAGAATCTTACTAATATAGATGATATTATTCGAATTTGGAATCTGTATTTGGATTTGGATTCGAATTCGAAAAATATGGATCTTAATCGAATCTTTACGAATCGATTCCCGAATTATTCACGAACTATTTGGTTTGCGAACAACCCTTGGCTAAACGGGGTGTGAGTATTTTCGACTAACTTTAGCGGATCTCAAGGATTGCTCGTAATGGAGGGCGAGCTGAAATCTTTGCTCGACAGACTCTAAGAAATGATAGGTCAACTCAATAAATATCTCAGATCGATGACCAAACCGAAATCGATAAGCGGATGCAATTGGCTCCTCCTAATTATCCCTCCTTACGACTTACTCATGGAAACGAGTCATATAATTGACAACAGACATAGTCCCTTGCTGAAGGTCGTGTAACTGGTCAAGGAATTGACTCCTATGGGATACCGAAAGATACTTCCCCCTTAGTACTCGTTTCACTGTCCATCGAGATATGGGGCGAAAATCATTACGCTCTATGTTAGTCTAATAAATCTTAGCCTAACTGTTATGCCCCCGCATGCGTTACGATTCTCCGGGCATAAGTACTCTCGACGACTAAAGGAGCACGCACAAAGCAACGGGGCTGAACCATCCGGTTTAGCCCCTAATCATTAAAATGGGCCGAATGGGGGCTGAACCAACCCAGTTCAGCCCCTACTTGAGGGGGCCGGCCGGCCCCCTCTGTGCCCGGGTATTAATAGGCCCGGGGCTCCTCCAAGGCGGATATCAAAGTATTATTCTCAGGTATTCTCTTCTTCCTCTCTCAAACCCTAACTTCCCTTCTTCTCCCGTAGTTTCTATCTAGATCTCTATCTCTCCTAGCAAATTCATATCATTTGGTATCAGAGGATTCGTTTCTCCACCATGGTAACCACGCACACACAAGAGGAAACCGCTCGATTGGAAATCCTGGAAGAAAACTGTGTCGGGTTGACAGAATCAGTGGCCGCCATCAAGGAGAAGGTGAGGGCGTTTGCGCATCGATTGGAAGAACGGATCGACGCCCGGCTGGATGAAATCAAGGCGCTATTAGTGCAGAATCTGAAAGGGAAGAAGACGATGCACGAAGATGGCGGCGGAATGCAAAATCAAGCCACCAGAACGAATGGATTGTTCGATCCCGCGCGTACAGGGGTGGGATCCAGCGGATCGGGAGCCGGCGTGGCCGCGAGCAGCGCGGCGAACTGGGAAGCCCACGGGGCTTCTTCCGGGACTGGATCGGCCGCGATCTGGGCGGCGGACACAGCCGCGGGTCCCCCGCCATGGGACGTGCCAACAACGAGCATGGAGAGTGCGTCGTGGGCCGTCCACCTTGGACGAGGCTCGACAACGAGCAGGGTGACGCCAGGAGGGCTCCAGGCGGGCCAATAGGAGGAAAAGGGGGCATTTTGCCTCCTCCGCGTGGTGCCGGACTCGGCGGCCAGCCATTTCCGGGCTGCGGACTCGGCGGCCCTTGGGGCGGCCAGCCATTTCAGGGCTTCCCGGGCGCCAACACTGGTCCGATGGAGCCGAGACGACCATTTTTATCAGGACAAGAAGCAGGGGGATACGGACATGGAAATCAGCGGGCCTACATGCAACCCAAAAGGACCCGGATGAACTTCCCGAGGTTCAGAGGAGACGGGGACGCGTTAGAATGGGTGCAAAAAGCCGAATTATTCGTCCATTACCAGGAGATTCCCGAGGGGCAGTGAGTACAGTTGGCGGCCTTCCATCTGGAAGACGACGCCTATCAGTGGACCAAATGGTTCCAACGTGGCCGTGCTTATGCCCTATGGACGGAGTTCGTGGAAGATTTCTCCGCACGTTTTGGACCTCTAGAGTATGAAGACGTTGAGGCAACGCTGCAGAAGCTTCGACAGAAGGGAACGGTGACTGAGTACCGTACTGAGTTCGAGAAGCTGGCCAATCGGTTCAGTTGGGAGGAGAAGACTCTCCTCAGTTTCTTCATATCAGGGCTGAAGGACTATTTGAGAGACGAGGTCCATGCTTACTTGCTTCGCAGTTTGAGCCGTGCCATCAGCCTGGCATGGATACAGGAGGAGCGCTTCAACCGTCAGCGAAACCGCGCCACGACAAGAGCCCCGACGACCCCAGTGACGGGTCGAAGGGAACCGACGCCGACAGTTAAACCGACAGTGACGAGACTTACTTGGCCAGAGTTGCAGGCCAGGAAGGAGAAGAGTCTGTGCTTCAATTGTGACGAGAAGTACGCGTCGGGTCACCGGTGCCAGAAGGTCCAAGTTTTATGCTAAGGGAGGAGGACGAGGAGGAAGGATCTGCAGACATGGCTGGGGAGGACAGATTGGACCTGACAGAGTTTGGAGTCTCCATCCAGGCCATGGAGGGGTGTTCGGCGCCTCTTACGTTGCGCATTGCTGAGAAGATTGGCCAGGAGTGGGTGACTATTCTTATAGATTGTGGGAGTACCCACAACTTCATCAACCCCGCGATGGCGCTAAAGGTGGGATGTGCAGTTGACAGAGGGGCCGCCTTTCAGGTCATGGTGGCCGATGGAAGCAAGTTGAGGTGTGAGGGGGTGCTGAAAGGGGTGGAGTTACGGATGCAGGGATACGTGTGCCATACTGACGTCTACCTGCTACCGATTAGGGGGTCCGATATGGTCCTTAGGGTTTAGTGGCTCAGACAGTTGCGACGGGTGACCACGGATTGGGATCGAATGACATTGGAGTTTACTCAGCAGGGGACGGACCATTGTCTGCACGGCATACGATCATCCCCACTCAAAGAGCTCTCTATCCGGAGCTTGCAGAGATTGGAAGAGCAGGGCAGCACGATGGCCATGGTGCTAGGAGTGACGTCCATTGTACCAGTCACCTCTGAGGAGCCAGAGCAGATGCAGGCCCTACTGGCACAGTACGAGGATGTTTTCCAGGAGCCACACACTCTCCCTCCCTCGAGGTTTCGCGATCAACAGATTCAGTTGAAGGCGGGGGCGGATCCTACCAATATTCGACCCTACCGCTATCCTCATAACCAGAAGGCGGAGATAGAGCGCAGTGTCCGAGAGATGCTCACCACCGGCGTCATACGGCCCAGCACCAGTGCCTTCTCTTCACTGATCATACTGGTGAAGAAAAAGGATTGTTCATGGAGATTCTGCGTCGACTACCGAGGGTTGAACAACTCAACCATCAAGGACAAGTTTCCCATCCCGATGATTGAAGAGTTGTTTGACGAACTGCATGGAGCGAGTCTTTTCATCAAACTGGATCTACGGTCCGGTTACCACCAGATTCCAATGAAGGAGGAGGATATACATAAGACGGCTTTCCGTACCCATGACGGTCACTACGAATTCTTGGTGATGCCTTTCGGGTTAGCAAACGCCCCATCCACCTTTCAGGCGGTGATGAACGAGATTTTTCGGCCACTTCTACGCCGATATGTGCTGGTCTTTTTCGACGACATATTGATCTACATCAAGAATTGGGAGGACCATCTGGATCACGTCCGACACGTGCTTACTATACTGAGGGAGCACCGACATTATGCCAAGCGTTCCAATTGTTCATTCGGGCAAGCAGAGGTCGAGTACTTGGGCCATTTGGTGTCCGCTCATGGGGTCCAGGCCGACCCAAAGAAGATTGCTAACATGGTTACATGGCCTCAGCCTACGACGATCCGAGCCTTACGGGGCTTCCTCGGGCTCACCAGATACTACCGCCGTTTCGTGAAGGACTACGACAAGATCGCACGACCCCTCACTCAGTTGCTCCAGAAGGAGGCTTTTCAGTGGCATGAGGAGGCGGAGGATGCCTTCCAGGCCTTGAAAAAGGCAATGACCACCACTCTGATTTTGGCACTTCCAGACTTCTCCAAGGAGTTCGTGGTCGAGACAGATGCTTCGGGGGTCGGGATTGGAGCAGTACTGATGCAGGAGGGTCGACCCTTGGCCTTCTTCAGTAAGACCCTGACACCAAAGACGCTGGGACTTTCCACGTATGAAAAGGAGATGTTAGCCATACTCCACGCGGTCGGCATGTGGCGGCCTTATCATCTAGGGTGACACTTTCAGGTCCGCACGGACCATCAGAGCTTAAAGCACTTTCTCGAGCAAAGGTTGGCATCTCCATTGCAGCAGAAGTGGTTGACAAAGTTGCTGGGCTACGACTATGAGATCGTCTACAAACAAGGGAAAGAAAATGTGGTGGCCGACGCACTATCACGCATACCGGAGAGCTCCCTCTCCCACGTTTCGGGACCGGTGATTGAGTCCTTGGATGAGATACAGACGGAGGTGAAACAAGACACAGAGCCCCGAGCCATTGTGGAGGCACTTCAGCAGGGGCACACCACAGTGCCCGGGTACCACCTGCAGGGCGAGAGACTTTACTACCATGGTCGGGTGGTCATTCCCGCCACGTCTGTGTGGCGTGCTATTATGATGCAGGAGTTCCATCCATCCCCGACCGGCGGCCATGCCGGTATTCTTCGTACGCTGCAGCGAGTCTGTGCGTGTCTTTTGGAAGGGCATGCGTCGGGATGTCCAACAGTTCGTGCGGGAGTGTGAGGTTTGCCAGCGACAGAAGTATGAGACCACATCGCCCGCGAGACTACTTACCCCGCTAGAGATTCCACACCAAATTTGGGACACGGTCTCCATGGACTTCATCGACGGCCTGCCCAAATCTCAGGGCAAGTCGGTCATTCTTGTGGTGGTCGACAAGCTTTCCAAGTACGGGCATTTTCTAGCCTTGAGCCATCCATACACTGGGGAGACCGTTCCTGAGTTGTTTGCCCGGGAGATCGTGAGACTCCATGGCACCCCACGTTCTATCATCTCAGACAGGGACCCAGTTTTTGTGAGCAAATTCTGGAAGGAGCTTTTCCGGTTGCAGGGCACAACACTTCGCATGAGCATGGCCAACCATCCCCAAACTGACGGGCAGACGGAGGTTCTCAACAGGGGGGTCGAGACTTATTTACGGTGCTTTGTGATGGATGAACCACGCACGTGGACCCGTTGGTTGCATTGGGCCAAGTACTGCTACAACACGTCCTATCATATGGCAAGAAAGCTCACCTCTTTTGAGGTGGTGTACGGCAGGCCACCTCCCACGTTGAGTTCTTATGAGCCAGACAACACCGCTCTTCCGACCGTCGATCGGACGCTACAGGATCAGGATCGTACGCTACTGTTACATCGGGACAACTTACGGGCCGCTCAGGAACGCATGAGGTCCAGGCAGACAAACACCGTACTGAACAGGAATTTGCGGTGGGCGACGAGGTTTTCCTCAGGCTCCAACCGTATAGGCAGCTGTCAGGCTCTCGTCTCGCTAATCAGAAGTTGGCGCCACGATTCTACGGGTTGTTCCGCATTTTCTAACGAGTGGGTCCAGTAGCTTATACTTTGGCACTACCAGAAGGCTCCCGCATCCACCCGACATTCCATGTCTCAGTGCTTAAAAGGAAGATTGGGGACTCAGTTCAGGCCAGTTCTAACCTACTAGAGGCCACTATCGCCGGCGAATTGCGGCCTTCACCGGAGACCATTCTTTTGACCAAATGGAAAAAACGGGGCACGGAGTACTGCCCAGAGGTGCTCGTCAAATGGAGGAATATGGCAGAGGCTCATAATTCTTGGGTCGACTTGCTGGAGTTCCGTGAGAGGTTTCCGGACTTCCACTTTGAGGACAAGCTGGTTCTTGATGGGGAGGAGAATGTTATGCCCCCGCATGCATTACGATTCTCTGGGCATAAGTACTCTCGGCGACTAAAGGAGTACGCGCAAAGCAACGGGTTCAGCCCCCAATCATTAAATGGGGCCGAATGGGGGCTGAACCAACCCGGTTCAGCCCCTACTTGAGGGGGCCGGCCGGCCCCCTCTGTCCCCGGGTATTAATAGGCCCAGGGCTCCTCCAAGGCGGCTATCAAAGTATTATTCTCAGGTATTCTCTTCTTCCTCTCTCAAACCCTAACTTCTCTTCTTCTCCCGTAGTTTCTTTCTAGATCTCTATCTCTCCTTGCAAGTTCATATCACTAACCTTGAAGCTTCATCTTAGCAAATTTAACACGACATTCATAAGGTACGTCATATCAGTCAAAACGGTCTTCCATACTTAACAACCAATCTGTAAATGCCCTTGAGTCCAATTGGCCATCAAAGGATGATGCATCTAGCCTAAATCTATGTGTGATGTCATCATCATAATAATACCCTCTATGAGATCCATGATATACTCATCGTAGTAATCGCCTCTAGAAGAATCAAATCGTGTCAAAGGGTTAACACGATTTCTATAAAACGAGGGATGAGGACGATGATCATCATCGTAATAATACGAAGATCTCTCCAAAAGTATTATATGAGGTCGGGAATAGACGGACTTTTGTTCCCGAATAGAGGAGAGGAATAATGACGAGTACTGTGAAATGTCATGGATGATTTATAGACTTTAGTCCTGCGAATCCTAGATTTAGCCTGAACCCGAGGCTCTGACATAGCGATACCAAACTGACGTAGGGCGGATATAGTGAGTGCAATCGTGCCCTTTATGCCCTAATGTCACTCTAATGAGTAAATGCAAGTGTTTTACAATGATATGATGCACATACGATAGTCCAACATTTAATTGCAATAAATTCTGAAATTAACATAAAAATCTGCAAGCATGCACAATTGAGATTAGACGTTAGAAACACAAGCAAGATTCTATTAAAATTAAATTAAGAGTGCTTCAATTAAATGTTTGGCAAATATGCCTTTCATGTAGAATAAAAATATTGAACAAACTTATACGCTTTTATATCCCAACTAATATGTTTTCCAACAAGTATTCAACATAAAGTAGTGTAGGCTTCCAAATTAGAACTTATACAAGTAATCGGGCCCCACAAAAGTAGTAAGAGGGCTGATTCGGGGGCTGGAAAACTAATTTGCCGCAGTTTCTTCCATAGATTTGGATTTCCGATGAGGATTCCTACTGTAATTGAGGTAGGGATTTTGGGGCTGCTGTGGAGATGAAAGGGCAAGGGGCTGTGAGGGAAGGATGTGGATTGGCCGGTTGGAGTGGTTAGTGGCCGGAATTGTTCGAGGACTGTGGCCAGAGAGAAGTAATTACAGCAGCAGGATAATCAATATGATGGCAAGATGGTAAAGAAGGGGAATTCTATAGGGGACGGCTGGAATTAGGAAAGATGACTGATGGGGAGACATAGGCAGTCTCTAGTAGAAGTTTTGGCCAGTTCTGGAGGAGTGACGGGAGGGAAATTGGGGAATTGTGAGGTTGGCTGGGCAGTTAACGAAAGGGAATGGGTAGTTACTAGTTTATTGTGAGTGGGTAATTGAAATGGGTGGTAGCAGTTGTTAGGATTGGGTGGTTATATGAGTTTGGGTAGTTAGGAAATTAGTTGTTATGGGGTAGTTATGTGAAATGGAGAGTGGGGGGAGGTGGTTATTAGGTAGTTATGTGGAAAAGGAGGGTAGTTACCTTGGCTTCGGCACCAACGATCTACGGAATCGGCACAGTGGGGAGACCGCAAGAGCCTTGAAAGTCTGTCCAAATATGTGATATCTGAAAATCAGCCCCTATACCACTAAATATAGAGCCCACTACGGACGGCCACGATCTTCTGAAACGTAAAACCACTAAATATACATGAAAATAAAATAAAAAAATTAGATAAAAATATGTCATCATGATTCTAAACGTGACTACCGCTCGGATCGTTCATCCGACGATTCCAACTCTGGCTCCCATGTAAGCAGATTCGGGTGGGTTTTGATAAGGGTCCTCCCGCCCGTGAAATGTGATCCACATAAACAAGGAATCCCAAGAAGATCTCCAACATACATCCCCCTCCCCCTTATATAGATGAAGGAAGACATAATAAGAAAAAGTAAATTACCCAAATTAATTAATCAATATCAATTAATAATCATTAGTTAATATTAACAAATTAATTACAACTAATATAACTCTTCCAATGAAACTTCCAAGGCGTCTCCCATATGCGCTCTCGTGTCACATGCGAGGGGGGGAGGCGCTCGGGCAAATGCGTAACTGTAACACATTATCATACTATATTTTGTTAATGGTTGTTCTATATGATATATGAGTTAGATTAGTCTTTTCACCTATCCTCCAGCATTGTGTTAGATATATTAAATGTCTGTTTTTTTTCTTTTGCAAGAAATTTATAATTTAGATTGCAGCTATTATATATCTTTTGTGATTCATCTCCTCAAGTTGAAAAAGATAATGGTTCCTCACATTAGGTGATTTTGAGCCATATTGCCTTGAATTGTCCCTTACATGTGATGACCATGCGTATCCAAGATAACAAATAGCCAACAATTGTTGATTATTCTCCTGAATTTTACTCAAAATGCTTGATTTTGTAATCAACTCCATTACTTTTCCTGGTTTATATAACTATTGATGCATTAATGGTGCCCCTTAATGGATCATTTTTCTTTCTTCTCTTCTAAGCTTTGCTCCTTAAATTATTTGAGTTACTCCCATTCTATATCTTCAGCATTGACAATTGCATGGAAGTTTTTTTGACCCTCCTGTACTATAAATCAGGTTTACAGTAATGCTTCCACTCATTCTCTGGATCCACTTCTACTTTCTTCTTCTGAAGACCGTGCCGATCAGTTTAACTTAGTTCCAAGTGCTTCTTCAGAGGCCTATCGGGAAAATGTCGGAATCGCAACTGGAAACTGGGGCTGTGGTGCTTTTGGTGGAGATCCAGAGATTAAGAGTGTCATTCAGTGGCTTGCTGCATCTCAGGTAGTCATGCATTTATATGGAATCTTGTAGCCTTTTCCTTGCTTTTAAATTTCTTTGCTTATGGTATCGGGAGAATGTATTCAAATATTGTTTGTTAATCATGGAAGTCTGCATGATATAAATGGTATAGACGCATATCGGAAAACTCAATATGGATTTTGGGATCATTCACCTATAATCATTTAGTTTTGGTTGGATGCATAGATTCTTACAAATACATTTTAGCTAGGTGTTGTCACTCACCAGGAATGTGGTGTAAGTGATAAAATTTTTTGTTCAAGTGATGTGCCCCGAGAAGTAAGTTAAATGATATAATTCATGTTTTCACATTCCACTTGGATAATTTCCAATGCCCACTACCTAACTAATGGTCTCCCCTATTATAAGGGATACTGACGTAGGTTAAGCCGCTAATGAAACCTAGGACTAAATGCAAATGACCGGCGAATTCAAACTTGCAAAACAATATTTATCTAAGTTGTTAAAGGCGCGCCTCGGGTGCGTCTAAGGCTCCAGGCTCAGATGATTGAGCCTTCGTGCGCTTTTTTGCGTCTTTGGAGCATAAAAGGCACACCTGAGTGAAATTTCTGCTATAATTTTTTGTTTACCCCTTTGATGTTGTTTTCAGTGGGGAAGTGAGGAGGGCTGTCTCACGACAATGGAGTGGGAGGGGGGCGATCAGGGGGGCCGCCCAAATGAGAGGAGGGGGTATACCCGAACTTCGCACCCAGGGTTCGGCTTCGACACCGACATGACCAAAGGCTGTGATGGGGAAAATATCCTCTTGATTTATCTCACAAATTATGTATAAGCGATTTCATCATCTAGGATTCATTACCCATGTTGTGTAGTAAGGGTAATATGGTCTTTAGATGTCCTAGGATGTCACACTCACATTAGTGTGTCAAAATCCAGTCAAAAAGAGTGCAAAATTAAGTTGAGTTAATTCCGTGTCGAAATGAAGTCGACGCAGCTTCGACTGCAAGTCGAAGTAACTTCGAATATAAGTAAATATAACTCAGACTGGGAGTCGATGCAACATTAGAAGTCGACGCCACGTCGAATTGTACTCAACGCAGAAGCCAGAGCCAGTCAAAGCATCATTATAAGTCGACGCAACTTCGAAATGTATTCGACGCAGAAGTCGGAGTTTAAAGTCTATGTCTTCTTCTCGACGAATACATCGATAAAGAATTGACGCAACGTCGACAGCAGAGTTCAACTCAAAGCTGAGGAAGATTTTGAAGCTGCTTCTATTAGAACTCAGAGGCGCGTCGTTAAGAAGGCAAAGTTATTCGATACAACGTAGAATACAGACACAAATTTGGAAATTTCCTGGAATCGATTCTGATACTTATTCAGAAGTTATAAATGGAAGTTATTTGAATTCTAACGGGTCGTTCATGAACAAGAAGGGAAAGAAGAACTCCAGAGATTCAATAATGATATATTTCGAAGTTATTCAAAAGATTTTGACGGGCAGAGAACACTAATAGAAAAAGAGTCATAATATCTCTTGAATATTCCAACTAGAGAAACATCAAAAGAGGAAAGTCATTTATCTCTATTTGATAGAAGAATAAGTATACAAAATTCATAAGATAGAGACAACAACAATTATCATTCTTCTTCTCCAGTTTTCTCTCTAACAGAAGAATACACGACAGATCTCTGTACAGAAACCGAAGACTTCTTCCTCTCTCTCTCTGAAAGAAGCATACAGAACATACAAAGATCATCAACTGGATCAGGGATATCACAATCATTGCATCTCTCTCAAGCAAGGATTCATTCACTGAAAGAAGATTCAGAAACACTTAGTGTCAATAATCCTCATTGACTGCTGCAAGAGGATTTATTCACAGAAGAACTATCTTCATCTTCTTCTTCTTCCTTTACTCTACTTTCTATTTCTTGTAAAACTGAGTAAAGAGTCCTAAGAATCCTTCTTTCAATGATTCAGTGGTTCAAGATCTTCTTAACAAAAGATCTAGTCCTGGTTCAAGATCTTGCTTAACAAAAGATCTAGTTTTGGTTCAAGATCGTCTTATCAAAAGATCTAGCCTTGGTTCTAAGAGTCTCCTTAACAAAAGACTCAGATCCTGGTTCTAAGAGTCTCCTTATCAAAAGACTCAGGCACTGTGATAGTGTATTCTTACCAAGGTGGTAGAAGAGTGAACTACCCATATTTTGGGGAACCACTATTGATCTTGTCTCATCTGTGCTGTGTTAATTTTCTGTGCTGTCCCTTAGTTTTATTTATCTGTGTTTATTTTATTCTGGGTGAAATTCTGAATGCATAGTAGTTAGAACTATTATTGTTCTGTGCATATTTTATTGAAAAGTTTTAAATCTCTATTCACCCCCTCCCCTCTAGAGAATACTCAGGGGAGTCACTATGCACTTTCAATTGGTATCAGAGGGAGGTTGATCAGCAAAAAGGTTAATATCTTAATCAAAAGATCCTCTCACTCAAATTTTTATATTATAAAATATTCTCAGAAAAATGAGTTCTAAAGACTATGCATCCACTAGACCACCAGTGTGTAATCTGAATAAGTTTACACTCTGGAAGGCCAGAATAAAGTTATATATGAATTCCATTGATAAGGACATTTTTGATGTTATATTGTCAGGTCCTCCAATGCCATACAAAAAAGATGCAAGTGGGACTGTGGCACAAGAACTTGTCCCCAAAGTTGAATGTACTGATGTTGAGAAGAAGGTGAAAGCCTGTGATGCAAAGGCTATGAACATCCTGGTGTCAACTATGTCAGATGGCATATTCCAGAAGGTAGTTGAATGCCAATCAGCAACGGAAATCTGTGAGTCATTGTCTAGATTAGTTGAAGGTATCTCAGATGAAAGAAAGGACAGGAAGTACCTTCTCATATCCCAATATGAGAACTTTCAAAAGAAAGCTGAAGAGAATGTTGCTGAAATGCATGAAAGATTCATCATTATTAATGAGCTTAAGTGACTGGATATGAAGATCTCACTAACTGAGATCAATGACAAGCTTCTCACGTGCTTCCCAAGCACATGAGATCCCAAACACATGAGACTCAAGGATCTGGGCCATTAGAGAGTCCAGATGCCACAGAGAAATTTCCACTGATGTCTTACTTGACAAGCTCAAGTTCTATGAGCTGCTTCTGAAAAGTAGAGCTGAGGCTGAAGCCAAAGAGAAAGTCTCAACCCCAAAAGAAAGGACTATAGCATTGAAGGCAGCTGAAGGAGAACCTTCTACTTCTGAAGAAGAGATGTTCAATCTCTTGGCCAGAATGTTTAGAAGATGGGTCAAGACTGAAGATTTAAGAAGAAAAGAAAAGAGCTCAAACAAACCAAGGTTTGACAAGACTCCAATGCAGAAAGTAATATGCTTTGCATGCAGAAAGGCAGGGCAAATTGCCCCTGAATGTCCTGAAGAACAAAAGGACAAAAGCAGCAAGAAGGAGCACAAGAAGAAGTCCTTCAGAAAGAAGGATAAGAAAAAAGGAAGAGGTTTCATAGCTGAAACCTGGAGTGACTCGGAATATGAGTCAAGCTCTTCATCTGAAAGTGATGAAGAATCTGCTGCTGAAGAAGTCTGTCTAATGGCTTTGGAAGATTCCACTGAAGAGGATCAGATATCTTTATTTGATGACTTCGATTTTACTTCAGAAGATTTTAGAAATTATTTTAAAGAATTCTGCCATGATTATCTTCAAATTCAAAAAGAATTTAAAACACTTAAGAAAGAATTAGAAGATCTTAAGGAAGATAACATGTACTCTGGGAATTATGAATTAAGGAATAAAATTTATAAAAAGGAAACATAGATAAATGAATTAACCAATGAAAACCCAACACTAAAAGAAGAACTTACAAAGACAAAGGCCTTTGAAGACTCACTCAATGGGAGGAGTCAAAAACTCAAGGATATCACACAAAATCTCTCTGGGAGATTTAGATATCTTGGTTTATGAGCAGATCTATTCACTAGCACAGTAACTTCTAGCAAACCAGCTTGGGAAAATCCTATAGTATTCATTAGACCTATTGAAAATCAATCTAATGAAAATATAGAATCTAGTGAAGAATTGAATAACCACCCTGATAAGATCACTGTATTCAATATGGTAAATATTATTGACCAAAAAGGAATTCTAGGCAAGCACCATTTAGAAGAATCAATCAATAATCACCATATTGTTAATAAAAAGTATTATGCGTCGAGTAGAACTCGACTCAACTTTAAAGATGCGTCGAATGCTACTCAACAGAGTTCTGCATGTGCTTCGGCATCAACTCGAAGCAGGTATGAAGGTGCGGCAAATTACACTCGACACAACCAACATTCTGAATCGACTTATTATCGACGCAACTATGCAGACACGTCGAATTTAATGAAATTCGACGCAACTCTAAAGATGCGTCGATTTCTTCTCGATGCATATTTTTAGCAAAAGTTTTTAAAACATCTAAACTTCCCTCTCTCATTTCTCACTAAAATTCTAAATGATTTTATTGTTCTAAAGATTGGACACAATGCCAAATATTGCTGGCATAATAAACCAACACTTCTTCAGCTTAAGGGGTATCTAGAAAGACCAACTTATTCTTTCATAACTTTGTATGATAGTAGAAGAAAGGGACCCCAACAAGTGAGGGTCCATACTAATGTTTAAATTTATGTGCAGAAAAGAGACTGTTCTAGCACAAACCAACAGTGGTACTTGGGCAGTGGATGCTCCATGCATATGACTGGAGCAAAAGGTGTGCTGGAAAACTACAAGGCTAAGGAAGACCCTAAGGTAATCTTTGGTAACTCCCACTCTGCTCAGACCAGAGGATATGGTGTGCTCAGAGTTGGAGAAATCTCCTTCTCTAAGGTAACTTATGTTGAAGGTCTTCAACATAACCTAATCAGTATTAGTCAATTATGTGATGATGAATACAAAGTTGTATTCACTAAATCTTTGTGTCATATTGTTAGCTCAGTAACTAATCAAATAATATTGACTGGCCTTAGAAAAAATAATGAATTATGACATATGAGACTTAGTCATTTAAATTTTTAAACAATAGCTAAACTATCCAAGCATAACCTAGTAAGATGCTTACCAAATGGTAAGTTCAAGAAGGACCATCCTTGTAGAGTCCGTCAAATTTAAATGAAAAAATAGCTAAACTATGTTGATACATCGTTCAAATTACAATTTGATTTATTGAAAAACTAAATACATCAATTTATGTTTTTCTTCTCTTGGAACTTTCAGCCTTGTCATCAGCAACCTCCTTCCCTTTAGCTGCAACAGCTATCTCAGCTAACTACTTCTTGTTATCTTATCTTTTGAAATATAGGTATGGCTTTAGAATGTACCTGGAGGGTATCCTTTTTGGATTGTTCTATCTCACTAGATTTTCCTTGAATATTATATCCCTGTGAGTGTTTCTCTCCAGATGTTTAATCCACTCCTCAGCTGAATAGATTCTATCTATATCCTTGCACACTTGACCATGGCTTAGCCAGGCATTCAGGATTATGCTCTTGGAGTCCTCACTCCAATATTCAAAATCTGGATCTTTTCCTTGCTCTTCCCTTTGCTTAGCCATATATTCTTCAGCTAGCAATACTCCTTCTCTCTTTCTCCTTCTAGCCAGCTAAGCATCTTGAGCTATCTTGGCCTGTCCTTCAAAATCAAAATCTTCCTTCCTGTAGTTATCCAGCAAGGGTAGGTTTAGGGCTATCTTTGTTCCTTGTAGCACTTGGAGAGCCAATTCAGAATTGGTCTTAGCATTGGCCACCTCCCCCTTTCTGGCTTCTTCAACCACTTTGGCTTCTATGGTCTGGGAGGCAGTTGCTACAGAACCTGAAAGTGTCTGGAAGGCATTCTCCAAATTAGCCTTTAGATCATCCTTCATTTTCTTTGCCTCTCCAATTATTGTAGTAGCTATTTTCCATACAAAGTCTTCAATGTGATTGGAGGCTTTTTCTATGACTTCATCTGTTTTGCTTACATAATTCTTTTCATAAGACATGTCTTGCTCATACAGTTGAAGATGTTTGTCCATTGACCTTAGGATTGTACTCTGAGCCACCACTGAATTTTCTGCGAGGTCAATCCATTTAGTCATTTGCTTGTTAAGGAAGGCAGTTTCTTCCTTAATCTCTTTCACTTCAGCCATGACATATGAGACTTAGTCATTTAAATTTTTAAACAATAACTAAACTATCCAAGCATAACCTAGTAAGATGCTTACCAAATGGTAAGTTCAAGAAGGACCATCCTTGTAGAGTCCGTCAACTTGGAAAACAAACAAAATCTTCATTCAAACCAGTTGGTAAGAATGATTCCCCTAGAACCATCTATATGTTGCACATGGATCTATTTAGTCCTATCTCTACTCAAAGCTTAGCAGACAAATCTTGTACATTAGTTATTGTAGATGACTTTTCTGGATTTAGCTGAGTGTTCTTTCTAAAAGCTAAGTCAGAAACTTTCAAGATCCTCTCAAGATTCATTAGACAGATTCAATCTAAATTCAATACTCAGGTTGCTATGATCAGGAGTGATCGTGGTACAAAGTTTGAGAATCAGTTAATCTGTAGATTCTGTGAGGATGAAGTAATAAGACAGCTTTTAAGCTCCTAGAACCCCCCAACAAAATGGGGTGGCTGAAAGGATAAATAGAACTCTAATTGAATCAGGAAGGACATTATTGGCTGAATCTAAATTGCCAAAGTCTTTTTGGGCTGAGGCAGTAAGTACAACCAACTATGTTTTGAATAGGAGTCTCATTCACAAAACTAAGTTAAAAGCTCCTTATCAGTTATTGAAAGAAAAGACTCCTAGAGTCACATACTTTAGGATTTTTGGGTGTACTTGATTCATTCTAAACAATGGAAAAAACCAATTTGCCAAATTTGACAAGAAGACTGATGATGAGATATTCTTGGGATACTCCTCATCAAGCAAGACCTATAAGTGTTATAATAAGAATTTTTTCTCAAAATTGTGGAGTCAATGCATGTGGTGTTTGATGAGACTAACATGTTCTCCAAGGGGAAGGAAACTTCCACCAATGTTACATTGCAGGAAGAAGATCAACTTGCAGATCAAGTTGAAAAGCTTAGTATCATAAATCACTCATCAGGCTGTCAGGATAAGGGAAAACAACAAACTGACGATGAATCGGATGAAGACTCTACTGAAGATGATGATGTCATTAAAGCACCTGGTCTACCGGAAACAGAGATTATTCAACAGGAAGAAAACGGTGTTCCCACAACCAATGAAGAAGAAGAAATCCATGAGGATGTGAATCCACTCAACAGTTCAGCAAGAACTAGGATAACCCTAAAGGATCACCCTCCATCTCAAGTTATAGGAGATTTGACATTGGGAGTGAAGACCAAAAATCAAATAAAAAATGAGACTATATTGCAGTGCTTCCTCTCTCAATATGAACCAAAGAAGTTTGAAGAAGCAGACAATGATCCTCACTGGATAGCTGCCATGCAAGAGGAGCTTGCACAATTTGAAAGAAACAAAGTCTGGACTCTAGTTTAAAGACCAAGGAATTACCCAATTATTGGAACAAAATGGCTATACAAAAAACAAGATGGACTCAAATAGAGTTATAGTAAGAAACAAAGTCAGACTTGTTGCTCAAGGATACAGGCAAGAAGAGGGAATTGACTACAATCAGACCTTTGCTTCAGTGGCTAGACTGGAAGCAATTAGGATGTTTCTTGCCTATGTTGCTCATATGAAGATAAATATATATCAGATGGATGTGAATAGTGCATTCCTAAATGGAACTCTTTAAGAAAGTATATGTGGAACAACCCCCAGGTTTTGTCAATCCGTCTCATCCCTCCTTTGTTTATAGGCTAGATAACTGTATGACCTCAAGCATGCTCCAAGAGCTTGATATGCGACCTTATCCACCTTCCTTCTAGAACACTCTTTTGTAAGAGGTAAGGTGGATAAAACACTGTTCACTAGAGCACATAAAAATTAGCTACTCCTAGTACAAATATATGTAGATAATATAATATTTGGCTCAACAGACCAAAGACTTTGCAAAAGGTTTGCTGACCTAATGCAGTCTAAGTTTGAGATGAGTAGCATGGGGGAATTATCCTACTTTCTTGGCCTCCAAGTAAAGCAAAGTGCAGATGACATGTTCATATCCCAATCCAAGTACACCAAAGAGCTCATCAAGAGATTTGGGATGGAAAATGCATTTATCATGAAAACCCCTATGATTACCAATACTGTACTTGATAGAGATGAAAATGGTAAGTCATTTGATCAGAAGACTTACAAAGCAGTCATTGGCTCACTCCTCTATCTTACAGCTAGCAGGCCAGATATCATGTTTGTTACTTGTATATGTGCTAAATTTCAGGTTACCCTATGGAATCCCATATGAGCTATATCAAAAGAATACTCAGATATCTAAAGGGTACACCTGAACTTGGCTTATGGTATCCCACAAAATTTGGATTTGATCTAGTAGGTTATTCAGATGCGGATTATGCTGGATGCGGGCTTGATAGAAAGAGTACCTCAAAAACTTGTCAATTCCTGGGTGCTAGATTGATTTCCTGGTTTAGCAAAAAGCAGATCTCAGTCTCCACTTCTACAACTGAAGTTGAGTATATAGCTGCAGGAAGTTGCTGCTCACAAATATTGTGGATGCATAATCAGTTGTTGGATTACAACTTTACTCTTGAGAACTCCACAATATTTTGTGACAGTTCTTGTGTTATTTCTTTAGCTTCCAATCATGTTCTCCACAGTAGAACTAAGCACATAGAGATAAGACACCACTTTCTCAGAGATAATGTAGAGAATGGTAAGATCTCTCTTCAATATATTTCCACTGATAATCAAAGGGCTGACATTTTCACTAAGTCACTTGATGAAAACAAACACAATTTCTTTATCAATGCAATGTGAATACTTGATGGAGCTCTTTAGGTCAAATCTATTATGTAATAAAACCTATTTACCATAGGAATGTATTGCTGGGAAAAACAACAAATTTTTTAAGAAAAATATAACCGTTCATTCAGAGCTGTGTCGAATACAAATCGACGCACCGTCAATTTCTACTCGATGCCAACTTCGAGAGCTGACTAGGATAGTTCATTCGAATAACACTCGACGCAGCGTCGAATTCATATCGACGCATGCGTCGACACAATAGTTGTTGTTCATTCGAAGCCACGTCGATTTCCACTTGACGCCACATCGACCTTCCAAAGCGCGCACAGACTTTGTTTCTAGAAGCTACTTCGACATATTTTGGCGTGTTGAATCTAATTCTTTTCGACATTGCTTCGAGTACAACCCTAAGTTACGACGATTCGTCTTCTAAAAACAACACAGTCGTTAGACTGTTGTGCTTTCGAATTCTCTCCCTCTCGCTCTCCTCTTTTTCTGCCTCTCTACTTCTGTCTTCTTTCTTCCTTGCAGGTACACAACGACAATCCATGGCCTCTAATAGAGACATTCTTGACGCAATTGATTTGGCATTAGAGACTTTGCTGCCTCAGTTCTCCTCTCTATACCTGGATTTCTCAGAAGATTGCTATCGAAAGTTATGTGCTCAACATCGCAGGTTAAGGAACCTCTCTGCCCAGACAAAGCCATCGAGAAGGAACTGCGCTCGTCGGCGTTGCCTGCGGAAGTCTTTATATCCTCTTCAATGATATAAAGCAGGGGGAGAAGGGTGACAACAGGCCCCCTCCTGATTCAATGTACACTGCTTTTGAGCACCAATATCAACACTCTTCTTATGCTTCTGGAGGAGAACCAACAATCTCTTCTTAACTCTTCCTGGCACCTACACCATCTTCTCCAAACAGAGTCCTGCCTGCAATCCAGGGAGAGTCTGATCTGTTCTCAAATGATGAGGACTATTGGGCAAGTTTGAAGGAGTTTTCAGTATGGGTTGATTCACCCATTCCTGAGAGCACAGAAATCAAGCTTGCTTCTGAAGAATCAACAACATTATCACATGCTGTGCCTACTCCTGCTTCTGATGTTATCTTGTCCTCTCCTGCTCCTACTCCTGCCCTGCTTCCTCCTGTCTCTATTCTACCAGTTCCAGCATCAGATCCCAGACAAAAGAACGCATTCAGAGGAAGAAACACATTCAGAGGAAGGCAATATGAGAGAAAAATACCTATTTGGGAGTGGTATACTAAGGAACAGAGAAAACAGTTCAAAAAGGACAGGTCATATAATAAAACTTATGAGAAAGTTCAAATAGCTGAAAATCAGATGAAGGTGTGTACTGACCCAATTCTTGACAAAGTCTTTGAAGAGATTAGAGAAAGAGAGCAGTACGAATATGATGCATCTCAAAGAGAATTTGAGGAAAAGAGAAGGCAATTTATTGAAAAACTCGAGAAGGGGAAAAATACAGTGGAAGAAGAGCAAATAAAAGAAGCAATCAAAATTCTAAAGTACACTATTTGATTCTTCAAAATATGCTACCAAGAACCCTCAAGCAAAAGTCAAGGAAGATAAATAACTTCACAAAAGGGGTCTTAGATGTAAGCAAGATGTAGAAGATCAGTCATACCAAAAGAAGAAAAAGATTATTTTCAAGACAGCTCCAACTCCTGGCATCACACAGTCAACTTTCATAGTGCCAGATCCAGATTCACATGAGCTTGATCTGATTGAAATAAATGAACTGACTGCTAAAATCATCAGCCTTGGATTCAAGATAAATGATTTCTACCCTGATGCAGAAGCTGACTTTGAGAAACTATTCAAAAGGGCATGACAGAATTCAAAAGAATCCATAGAAGGCCAAACCAGCTAACTTCAAATATGTAGAAACAAAGTTCAGGAAGGTCTATGAAGCTCTATCTACATTTCTCAGAAAGAAAATGTAGAATACTCCTTTGGGTAACTAATTCTGATGAACACTTATATCTATTAGTCAGAAGTTCTAGTTTATGATGTCATTCTGTTATAATATGCTTTTGTGTACTCTGTTTTATTTTTGAATATGATTGAAATCACTTAAAATTTTTGTAAAATTTGTTAAGATAAATAGGGGGAGATTGTTGGGAAAAACATTCTCTTGATTTATCTTAAAAATTATGTATAAGTGATTTCATCATCTAGGATTCATTACCCATGTTGTGTAGTGAGAGTAATATGGTATTTAGATGTCCTAGGATGTCACATTCACATTAGAGTATCAAAATCCAGTCAAAAAGAGTGCAAAATTCAGTTGAGTTAATTCTGCATCGAAAAGAAGTCGACGCAGCTTCGACTGCAAGTCGAAGTAACTTCGAATAGAAGTAAATATAACTCAGACTGGGAGTCGACGCAGAAGCCAGAGCCAGTCGAAACAACTTTATAATTTATAAGTCGACGCAACTCCGAAATGTATTCGACGTAGAAGTCGGAGTTTAAAGTCTATGTCTTCATCTCGACGGATACATCGATAAGGAATCGACGCAACGTCGACAACAGAGTTCAACTCAAAGTTGAGGAAGATTCCGAAGCTGCTTCTATTATAACTCAGAGGTGCGTCGATAAGAAGACAAAGTTATTCGACGCAACGTCGAATACAGACACAGATTTGGAAAACTTCCTGGAATCGATTCTGATGTTTATTCAGAAGTTATAAATGGTTATTTGAATTCTAACGGGTCGTTCATGAACAAGAAGGGAAAGAAGAACTCCAGAGATTCAATAATGATATATTTCGAAGTTATTCAAAAGATTTTGACGGGCAGAGAACACTAATAGAAAAAGAGTCATAATATCTCTTGGATATTCCAAGTAGAGAAACATCAGAAGTGGAAAGTCATTTATCTCTATTCGACAGAAGAATAAGTGTACAGAATTCAAAAGATAGAGACAACAACAATTGTAATTCTTTTCTCCATCTTTCTCTCTAACAGAAGAATACACGACATATCTCTGTACAGAAACATAAGGCTTCTTCCTCTCTCTCTCTGAAAGAAGCATACAGAACATACAAAGATCATCAATTGGATCAGGGCTATCACAATCCTTGCATCTCTCTCAAGCAAGGATTAATTCACTGAAAGAAGATCCAGAAACACTTAGTGCCTATAATCCTCATTGACTGCTGCAAGAGGATTTATTCACAGAAGAACTATCTTAATCTTCTTCTTCTTCGTTGACTCTACTTTCTATTTCTTATGAAACTGAGTAAAGAATCCTAATAATCCCTCTTCAAAAGATTTAGTGGTTCAAGATCTTCTTAGCAAAAGATCTAGTCCTGTTTCAAGATCTCCTTAACAAAAGATCTAGTTTTGGTTCAAGATTTCCTTATCAAAAGATCTAACCTTGGTTCTAAGAGTCTCCTTAAAAAAGACTCGGATCCTGGTTCTAAGAGTCTGCTTATCAAAAGACTCGGGCACTGTGATATTGTATTCCTTCCAAGGTGGTTGAAGGGTGGAGTATCATATTTTGGGGAACCACTATAGATCTTGTCTCATCTGTGCTGTGTTAATTTTCTGTGATGTCCCTTAGTTTTACTTCTCTGTGTTTATTTTATTTTGGGTGGAATTCTGAATGCGTAGTTGTTAGAACTGTTATCGTTCTGTACACATTTTATAGAATAATTTTAAATCTCTATTCCCCCCCCCCCCCCCCCGCTCTAGAGAATACTCAGGGGAGTCATTGTGCACTTTCAGGATGGCTTCTAAGCTTCAATCGTTCAATGCTTAAAAATGAGAGCATTCACCCTCTATTTATAGTTTTCTAGGGACCAATGAACGACTATGATTGGCCGAACACTCTAACTCAAATAAAACACAAAATTACAATTCGAAATAAAAAATGACAGGAGACTAAAATACTATGATCGGTGAGCCGCTCGAAATGAGCGGTCCCGATCGTCACTGCGCCCGTGGTCGTCGTGAGTAGACCCGAACGGGTCGGGCGGGCTGCTCCCCATCAACTCCCCTCATCTCAGAATCATTCATCTCCGTAGAATGAAGTTGCTCATAATGTCGTCGTAGGGCGGGGGCGAGTCTCTCGAGTTCTACTGCGGAGATCCAGGTATCATCAGTAAAATGGCGGCCCTGTCAATGGACCAAGTTGCGGACTCTGTCTGATGCGGGTGCGCTCATGGGCCACAATCTCCGTAATGATGTCAAACGGGCTGGCGACCGAAGAAGAAGGAACTGCTGAGGTCGACTGAACTGCTGATGACGGCGAAACGGTTGTAGACGATGGAACTGCTGTAGACGGCAAATTTTTTAATGACGGCGGAACTGTGGAAGACGATGGAATTGCTGAAGGCGGTGGAACCGCTGTCGACGAACGAGATGCAGGAACTGGAGAACCCGAATGATCAGTCGGTGCCGAGGACTCGGGTGGAAAAGGAAGCTGGGTGGTAGGCGAAGACTACTGCTGAAACGGCGAGGTGGAAGTAGATAATGATGGTGACTGGGGCTGTGGTGGAGCGGTGGATCTAGACGGAGGCTGAGAGGATGTAGTAGTAGAGGGCGAAGGGTGCATATAGTCATGCAGCTCAAAATATGGAGTCAAATCTTCAACATTGAATACATGTGAAATCCCGATGTTTGGCGGGATATCCAACTCATAAGCATTTGCACCAATTCGTTTCAGCACATTGTAAGGACTCATTCACTTAACATTCAATTTTCGAGCAATTCCTTTGGGGAACCTCTCAACGCATACGAACCATCACTTGTTCTCCTTCTTTAAAGCTTTTCATTCTCCTGTGGCTATCAACATACACTTTATAAATATCATTATTGCAAGAAATCTTTCGCCGGACTGACTTATGCATGTTATGTATATGCTAATAAAAGACTCAATCGACTCGCTGGGACGAGACTCTATAATTAGGGGAATAAGATCTATCGGTTTCCTAAGCTCATAACCTAAGACTACATGAAATGGACTCAATCATGTGGTCTTATTCACCGAACTATTAAATGCAAACTCGGCGATGGGTAACACTGTATCCCAAGAGGTGGTGTGGTCACCAACAAGGCATCACCAAAGGTTTCCTAAACTCCTATTTACTACCTCCGTCTGACCATCCGTCTGTGGGTGGTAAGCAGATGAAAATAACAGTATGGTGTCAGTCTTCTTCCAGTGGGTCTTTCAAAAATAGCTCATGAATCGGACATCTCGATTGGAGACGATGGTCTTGGGGAGACCGTGAAGTCTAAAGATGTCCCGAATGAATAGTGAAGCAACGTGAGACGCGTCGGTTGTCTTGCTGCATGCGATAAAGTGAGCCATTTTGGAGAACCGATCAACTATAATAAGTATGGAATCGTGCTTGCGTAGGGTGCGTGGTAATCCTAGCACAAAATCCATATTAATATCCATGCAAGGTTGGTGTGGTATTTGCAATAGTGTATACAGTCCCGTATTCTGCCGTGAGCCCTTAGCCTTCTGGCAGATGTAGCAATGTCGGACGACTCCCTCTTGAGGGAGGGCCAATAAAAGCGATCTTCCACTAGTGCGGTGGTCTTATCCCTACCAAAGTGGCCCGCATCACCACCGACATGCATCTCCCAAACCAGATGATCTCGGAGGGAGGTCCTGGGAATGCATAGAAATGTGCCGCGAAATAAATAACGGTCAGTAATCGAATAATCAGAAATGACCTCAAGTGGATCCTGGGATAGAGCGGAGTATATCTTTGCAAAGTCTGGGCATGACGCATACTCAGTAATCAGATGCTCGAATCCCGTGACCTCAGTGGTAAGGGTGTGAAGTAGACCCACCCGGCGGCTAAGTGCGTCCGCGGGCTTGTTCTCAACACCAGCTCAATGTTTAAGAACATAGTGAAAGTCCTGCATATACTCTATTCATTTGGTGTGCCGGTGACTCAAATTTTTCTGGGAGTCCAAATAACGTAAGACCTGGTGATCTGAATATAACAAGACTCTCGTGGGAGGAGGTAGTATCTCCATTGCCTCAATGACTGTACTATGATACTATCACATAGAACTTCAGGTCTTGGAGTACCTCTGTCGGGCATCATTCAGCTTCTCACTGAAGTAAGAAACTGGATGACCCTCCTGACTGAGTACTCCTCCTATGCCTACGACGGAGGCGTCGCAAGCAACCTCGAAGGCTCGACCAAAATCAGGTAATCGGAGTACTAGAGCCGTGGTCAATTTCTTCTTGATGTCCTCGAATGCCTGAGTGGCGGCATGTGTCCAATGAAAATCTCCCTTACGAAGGCAGCTCGTATAGGTGGCCATGATAGTACTGAATCCTCTGACAAAACATCTATAAAATGTGGCCAACCCATGGAGGCTTTGAGCCTCGTGGATATTCGTGGGGATTGACCAATCTCGGATGGACCTAACTTTGTCAAGATTTATGGACACGCCTGAGGCAGAAATGATAAACCCTAGAAAGTGTACAGACTTAGATAAGAAGGTGCACTTCTTCAGATGAATATAGAATTGCTCCTTTCAGAGGACGTCGAAGAGCAATCGTAGGTGCGTGAGGTTCTCTCCATGAGTCTGGCTGTAAATTAGGATATCATCAAAATAAACTACGAGGAACTTTCCCATATATGGGCGCAAGATCTAAGTCATCACGCGCATGAATGTGCTTGAGACGTTGGATAGCCCAAAAGGCATAAACAACCACTCGTATAACCCATCCTTCGTCTTAAATGTTTTCTTCCATTCATCACCCTCTCTGACCCTGATCTGGTGGTACCCACTCCGAAGATCAAGCTTTGAAAACATCTGGGCACCTGACATGGTGTCAAGGAGGTCGTCGAGTCGTGGAATGGGGAATCGATACTTGATCGTGATTTTATTGATAGCACGGTTGTCCACACACATACGCCAACTACCATCCTTCTTAGGGTAAGAAGGGCAGGGGCGGTGCAAGGACTCGAGCTCTCTCTAATAAACTGCTTTCGCAGTAGGTTGGCAATCTGAGTCCGGAGCTCCTCGTGCTCGTCGGGGTTCATATGATAATGTAGAAGGTTCGACAGAGATGAACCCGGAATGAGATCGATTACGTGTTGTATATCACGTAGTGGGGGTAGTTCGTGAGGGAGCTCCACAGGCATAATGTCACTGTACTCATCTATGAGGCGTCGAACATCAGGATGGATGGACTGTAACTCCACAATGCACTCCATAGTCTGAGAAGCAGCAACGACGTAAATGAGACCTGTATCTAGACTCTCCCGAGTGAATTCACTACGGCGCAGGATATGTACAGGTCTAGGGGCACCCGTAGTAGCTGATGGCTCGACCCTCCCCTTCGAGGGATCTCTGGTTTGGGACCTGGATCGCTGTCCTATCTACCCAAACAACTTGGTACGGATGTGGATGAGGCTCCGCTTTAAGTTTCATACGCTCATGCCCCTTTGGGTTATAATATTCACACAACTACCACTACCGATGACGAGCTTGCAGGGCCCACATGCACTCGGAAAAAAAGTGTAAAAGATAGAAGTCCGCTTCCAATCCTAATCCACACGGAGGTGGTGGTGGTGGGGGGGGGGGGGGGGGGGGTAGTAAGCGGCGCATGATGCCCAACTCAAGTGCTCGGTCGGCCTCGTCCTCCCATCCTTTTACGACCATGAAGATCTCCTCCTCAGGTGGCTCTGCGAGATCAAATATAAGGTCAGGGTCCTCGTCAATAACCAGATTCTGTGTGGGGCACTGCGCCACTACAAGACCTCTACCCTGGCATCTTTAACACTGGATCCCGGGCTTCGGGGGCCCGGTGGCAATGGAGGTGGCCCTCGTATCTGTGGGAGTACGGGGAGGCTTGTAAGGGGTGGATCCCTGTTGTGGGGGCCTCCTAGGGGCAGGACTATCAGACTGTGAAGCAGGTCGCCTCGGGCCTGTAGCGCGCAAGTACTGCTCATACTCTAATGTGAGCTGGTAGATCTGCTCGACTGTCTCTAAGTGATGAGGAATGAGCTCCCTACGAATGTCTGCCCTCAGTCCGACCCTAAAGTGGGAGGCCGTCATGATATGCTCCTCTGTGACATCACTCCGCACGACAAGCTCATCAAATTGAGTCATGCACTTGGCTATGGATAGGATTCCCTCTCGTAGGGTCAGGAGCTGCTCTAAGAGTTGGCTATGATACGAAGCGGGGAGGTATTTTCTCTAAGTTTCTGCTTCATATCGGCCCATCGGGTGATGGGGTCAAGGCCCTCTCTATCTAGGGAGCGCTGCAAACTCGTCCAATAAACTTTGGTCTGCCCAAGTAATTTCATCTTGGCAAACCACACATCTCATTGCTCATCTTGAACCAGTCAAAATAATTGTTGTCCGTCAAAGGATGGGGCATCGATTTGAATACGACGGGTAATATCATCCTCATAACCTCTGGGGGCATCATAGCTACCCATATAGTCATCTCGATCATAATAGTATCGAGCGTCTTGGCTGTGATGACCTCTACGCGGTGGGTACTGTGGCGGAGGCTGCTCCTCTGGGGGAGGAAGAGCCTGGCCCCCCCATTGGGGTTCCTATAACGATCGTTGGATACCCCCAGTGCCTCCTGGATAGGGTGGGGAGCCTGTGCAATTGGGTTGTGGAATATACGATATGGGTTGTATGCAGGAGTAGTTCTTCCTCTTTCATGACGTCCCTCGCGTTGGACAACTTGTGGCCTAGTGGACCTTACTGGACTGGGAGATCT
Organism: Dactylorhiza incarnata; assembly: GCA_033032865.1. Lineage (NCBI taxonomy): Eukaryota > Viridiplantae > Streptophyta > Magnoliopsida > Asparagales > Orchidaceae > Dactylorhiza > Dactylorhiza incarnata. The sequence goes on along the minus strand of JAWHQI010000230.1, from coordinate 2,781,351 downwards.
ATTGGACTCTAGATCCTCTACTCTAGTGGTGAGGTTTTGAAACTGCTCTTTAATATCGTGTAATTGCGCGCCCACTTCACCGAATCGATCCTCCAAAATTTTTTTGGAGATTGGACATTAACATATCAGTGTTAGAACTGGCAGTGGCCTGACTGTGTTGAGGTGTTGACTTCGACATTGAACGTCTATATGCCTTACCGTTACGTAACATGCAATGTAGCCCGACCTGGGCTCTGATACCAAACTGACATAGGGTAAGGTGCTAATGAAACCTAGGACTAGATGCAAATGCAAATGGCCGGCGAATTCAAACTTGCAAAACAGTATTTATAAACCATATAACTAGATTTTTCCACCATTGAATTAAAGCATTTAAAAACCAAGGAAACAAGAGAGGAGTATGGGTGCGAGAGCGCGTGAAAGCAAATGCTATTTAAATAGGAAATTACAAAGACCGGAACGACTGCATCAAGACTTATAAACTACTATCACTTTGATACCTTCCCGGTATCGCCGGACGTCAGGGGGAAGCGGTAGCGGCACTGGCGAGCTTCCGTTGGCGTTGTCGGCGGACGGTAGAGAGCAAGGGAAGAGATAGGGAGGGAGAAGGGAAAGTTAGGGTTGAGAGAAAAGAGTGAGCAGCCCCCAATTAAACTTGATTGATCCAAAGATGCAAAAGCATACAAGAGTTCTCATATAGTGAGGGCCAAAACAAACCATAATTAAAATAAAGCTGAACTTGATAACCGCACACCGCTATTACTTAAATCGTTGGTCCGGTTCCTCTCGCCTCGGACGGCTCGTCCGCTTCCTGCGTGCAGCGTCCCCTTCGCCTGTATACCTGCCATGGCGGGTCCTCCGCCCTGATATCGGTAAAAATACCGCCATCTGGGAAATTGGCCTTGTCCTCAAGGCAATAGTCGGGAAACTGCTGACGAAAATCGTCCCGCAGGAGCCACGTGGTTGCGGTGGACGGCCGGTTGCGCCAAGCTACCTGAATCTCCTCTTGAGTGGTGTTGCCCGGGCGGTGGTGTCGTCGGCCGAGAATAGCTTCTGGATATAACGGCTCGGAGCCGGCGTAGTCAAGGTCGGCCGGAATGTGGTCCACGACGGGGTGGTCGCCGACGACCCGCCGGAGCTGTGAAACATGAAACACCGAGTGAATGCGGCTATTGAGAGGCAGACGGAGCCGGTACGTCACGGCCCCAATGTGGCTGATAATCTCGAAAGGCCCATAGAAGCGGGGTGCCAACTTCGGACATGGCCTGCGTGCGACGGTCAACTGGCGGTAGGGGTGCAGTTTGAGGAAGACCTTTTCGCCTACTTGGAACGACAAGTCCCGGCGTTTTCGATTTGCAAATGATAACATTTTGCCTGGGCGCGGCGGAGATGGTGCTTCAAGCTGTCGAGGATAATATCCCGGTCGTGGAGATGGTCCGCCAGACTCGCCACGGGGCACTCGCCCGGAAGATGGCGGATCACTGACGGAGGTGGTCGGCCGTAAACCGTTTCGAACGGAGACGTGTTTGCCGCATGATGATAGGCCGTGTTGTAGGAGTATTCCGCCCAACAAAGCCATTTGGCCCAAGTGCCCGGCCGCTCGCCGATGAAACAACGTAGGTACGTCTCGAGGCATCGGTTCAGCACTTCCGATTGGCCGTCCGACTTAGGATGATAAGCTGTACTCATACGGAGGCGTGTCCCTTGCAGCTGAAACAGTGATGTCCAAAAGCTGCTGAGAAAGAGGGGGTCGCGGTCACTGACAATGGAACATGGAAAGCCATGCAATCGGACGATGTCGGAGATGAAGCTGTCGGCGATTGTCGCTGCCGTATACGGGTGTCGGAGAGGGACGAAGTGTGCGTACTTCGTGAGGCGGTCCACGACCACCAATACGCAGTCAAAACCATTAGAACGGGGCAGTCGCGTGATGAAATCCATAGCAATATCCTCCCAGATTCGCTCCGGAATCGGAAGGGGCTGCAGCAGGCCGCTCGGGAACATGGCCTCGTATTTAGCTTTTTGACAGGGCAAGCAGGCCACCACGTATGCTTTCACCTGTTGTAGCATATGCGGCCAGTAGAGAGAGGACGCCAGGCGCCGGTACGTACGAAAAGCACCCGCATGACCCCCGGAGGGGGTAGAATGAAACTCGTCCAAGAGGCGCGGTATGCAGGTGGAGGTGGCAGAAATCACAAGGCGTCCCCGATGAAACAGACGGCCGCCGAGAATGGAATATGGTGGATGGGCGGCCGGGTTGGCGAGGAGGGTCGTCCGAATGGCCGCCAGGTGCGGGTCCTGTTCCACCTCCCGCTGAATGGTGGCGGCGTCGTCCCACACTGGTCGTGAAAGGGCCATGAGTTCGGGTGCCTGGGGGTGGCGGGATAGAGCGTCCGCCGCCCGATTTGTCTTGCCGGGGCAGAATTCGATGGTGAAGTCATAACCCAGTAACTTGGCCACCCATAGTTGCTGCGCCGGTGTCGCTATCTTTTGCTGCAGTAAATAGCGAAGGCTGTGATGGTCCGTTCGAACCACAAAGTGTCGACCCAAGAGGTACGGCCGCCAGTGCTGGACTGCTAGGACCAGCGCCATAAGTTTGTTCTCGTAGGCCGACCGGCTCCGAACCGTGGCCGAGAAGGCGCGACTGTAGTAGGCAATCGGCCGTCCCGTCTGCATCAGGACCGCCCCCACGCCCGTCCCGGAAGCGTCGCATTCCACCACAAACGGCTTCTGGAAATCCGGCACGGCCAAAACCGGGCCCTGAACGAGGGCCGCCTGGAGAGCGGCGAACGCGGCCATGGCCGCTGGCGGCCAAGAGAAGGGACCCTCCTCCGATAGCTTCAACAATTGGGTGAGGGGGCGCGCCAATCCTCCGTAGTTCTGGATGAACCTCCGGTAGTAGCCGGTCAAGCCCAGAAATCCGCGGACGTCCCGGAGGGACGAGGGCGTGGGCCATTTGAGAACCGCTTGGCCTTTATCTTCCTCCATGGCCACGCCGTCGGCCGATATTTTATGGCCGAGGTAGCTCACCTTGGTGGCGCCGAAGGAGCATTTTTTGTCGTTGACTACGAGGCTGTGTCGACGGAGGGTCAGGAACGCCTCTCGGAGGTGCCGTAGATGATCCTGCCAAGAACGACTGAATACCAAAATATCATTAAAAAAACGAGAACATGCTTACGAAGGACCGTCCGGAAGATATCGTTCATGGTGGATTGAAATGTGGCTGGCGCATTGGTGAGGCCGAACGACATGACGAGAAACTCAAAGTGCCCGTCGTGTGTCCGAAAAGCCGTCTTCGGAACGTCCTCGGGACGGACTCGAATTTGGTGGTAGCCGGCCCTGAGATCCAGTTTAGTGAAGTAGGTGGTGCCGTGAAGCTCATCGAGGTGTTCTTGAATCACTGGGATGGGATATTTATCCGGAATGGTGACTTTGTTGAGCTCCCGGTAATCCACGTAGAATCGCCAACTTCCGTCCCTCTTGCGGACGAGGAGGACCGGGCTGGAAAAAGGGCTGGCACTTGGGCGAATGAGGCCGCCTAATAACATCTCCCGTACCAATTTCTCCATCTCATCTTTCTGCGCATGACCGTAACGATACGGTCGAACCGCGGCCGCTCCCGGCTGAAGTACGATAGCGTGGTCGGTCGGTCTTGCTGGTGGAAGGCCTTGTGTCGGCGCGAAGATGTCCGCAAACTCGTCCAGGAGTTGAACGGCGGGCGTTACGGGAGAGCGGTCCGGTGGGGTTGGCTCCACCTCCCATAGCCACGCGGAAAAGTCCACGTCCGTGACGCGGTTGAGGGCTCGACATGAAATCGGTGAGCGAAGGAGGGTCGAGTCGCCCACTAAGCGGCAGGGTTGGCCCTGATGCCGAAACACCATCGTGCGGTCGGCCCAATTCACGCGGACATCCCCCAATGTTTGGAGCCACGCGACGCCCAATATTGCGTCAATGCCACCAAGGTCGAACATATAGAAGTCCGCCGTGAAGGTACCCGAACCCACAGAAAGAGAGACGTCCGGACATTGACCCAGCGTTGGCCGGCGGCGGCCATCTCCCAAACACACCGAGAAGGTGGGCAAGGGAGTAATTAGGAGGTCGAGGTCGCGTGCCACTGTGGCCGAAATGAAGTTATGACTTGCTCCACTATCGATCATGATGATGACAGTGCGGCCCCGAATGTCCCCGACGAGTTTCATCGTTTGGGGGCCGGTGAGTCCCCCAACGGAGTAGAAAGGGAGGTCCAGTACATTGAGAGGCGCCTCCTCCGCCTCTACCGGAGCAGTATCCGTCCGGATGTCGAAGTCGTCGCCCCCAATCTCGGGGCTGTCGGAGTCGCCATCCCCAATAATCGCGTGGAATTCCTTGACGGTACAAACGTGCTGAGGTGAGTACGGCTGGCGACAGCGGAAACATAGGCCTTTGCGACGGAGGTCGTTGTAATCATTGTTGGAGAGACGGTGGGGGTTGTCCGAGCGTGGCGGACGCGGTGGCCGCTCCCCCGGCGGCGGTCGAGGGTGCACTTCCCGATGAGCAGGTGGGCGAGGACCTGTGTGACGAGGGAGATGAATTCATCAATGTAGCTGTCGACGGAAGACGTTTGGCGGGCCGTGCAAAGGCGCTCCACCGCGAAGCCGGTGTAACGGAAGTCGTAGCGACTGACCATTTCTTGCATGAACTCGTTCCAGGTAATGAGGGGCTGAACTTGGCGGAGCCAACGCGCCCAATGAAGCGCGGAGCCGTCCAACCCGACCACGGCGGTGCTCACTTTGTCCGCCGGCGGTGTGGTGTTGAGGTCGAAAAATTGCTCCGCCCGGGCAATCCAGCCCAACGGATCCACCCCCGAGAAGGAAGGAATATCGAGAGCGAGGTGTGGGCGGCCGGCGGGGGTTACAGCGACCGCAGGGGTGGTGGTGTAGATCGGCGGCGGCATCCCTAGGATGGAGGCGGTGTCGTTGGAGGTCGCCGATCCCGACGAACGGAGGAGTGCGGCAGCGCCGAGAGGGCGTCGAGGCGACTGAGGATGAGGGCCTGCCCTGCGGCATGGGCGTCGATGGTGGAATTGAAAGCATCGAGACGGTCGTCCTGGCGGTCAAGGCGACTGCGGGTGGCGTCGTTGTCGTCGAGGTTTTCCTGGGTGTTCTGGCGGGTGTTGGGAGCCATGGCGGCTGACGGCGAACGGCGCGGGAGACCGGCGGCGCTAGGGCGGGTGGAACGGCAAGGTCGCACCAAATTGATACCTTCCCGGTATCGCCGGACGACAGGGGGAAGCGGTAGCGGCACTGACGAGCTTCCGTTGGTGTTGTCGGCGGACGGTAGAGAGCAAGGGAAGAGATAGGGAGGGAGAAGGGAAAGTTAGGGTTGAGAGAAAAGAGGTAGCAGCCCCCAATTAAACTTGATTGATCCAAAGATGACAAAAGCATACAAGAGTTCTCCTCATATAGTGAGGGCCAAAACAAACCATAATTAAAATAAAGCTGAACTTGATAACCGCACACCGCTATTACTTAAATCGTTGGTCCGGTTCCTCTCGCCTCGGACGGCTCGTCCGCCTCCTGCGTGCCGCGTCCCCTTCGCGTGTATACCTGCCATGGTGGGTCCTCCGCCCTGATATCGGTAACACACTTCAAGTAAAGAACACACTAGATCCAATGCAAAAATAAAAACAACACACCTTGAATACCAAGACTATAAAGAGTGTAGGGCTGGAGATGCTTTCGGAGGGCTGTCCGGGACTGATTTCAGCACGCAGAGGTTGGATGGGCTGTCCAGAATTTTGGACAGCAACTAGGAACTGTGTGGGGAGGCAATTTCGGCAGCGGGCGGCAATTGTCAAAGCTGGACAGCCGCTGGATGGGCAGGGAAGAGGGGAAAACAGCAACCTGGAATATTTCTGCAACACCTTTGGTGTATTAGGAGGTGGTTCCACGTAGAGGGAGGAGTTGGAAGGGGAGAAGGGGGGCTGCTGACTGAGGGGATGGTGGAGGGATGCCTGGGTTTGATTGGAATGTGGCTCCATGTAGGGAATTATGGGGCAGGGGGGATTGGTTAATAGAAGATTGTGTGCAGAAGCCTTCCTTCGATCATTCCGGCGCCGAAGCCGGGACCTCCGGGCATGAAGTCTAAACCACCATCCCCTCCTCCCACTATATAGCCGGCCAAACACCTCCCTAACTATTGTTGGCTAACCTCCACCTCACCATCCAGCCCACCCCCTCCCCAATCAGCCACCCCTCTTCATACAACTGTCAGCCAAAGCCTCTCCCCTCTCACATCCCTTGGCCGGCAGCCCCTCCTCCATAGCAGCAGTCGGCCAACAGCCTTTCCCCTCCATCATAGCAGCAGCCGGCCAACAGCCACTCACCCCTCCTCACAAGCAGCAGCCCTCCATCCCCCTTCCCCCATTTCCTTGCCGTGGAGCCACCATAGCTCCCCCCCCTACCCCACAAAGCAGCCCCTTATCTCCATTTTCGACTCCGGTGATTACCGGACGACGTTTCCGGCCACCTCCCGTGACTCACCACTACCTCCCCATCATTTTCCTATCACTTTACATTTTTCCAGTGATCGCCGGAACGGAAATGACATTTCCGGTGACCGCCAACACCCCGGCAGCCACCACCAGCAACCACCTCCACCATCACTCATAACCACCTCATAACTACTTCCCAACTACCCACTACTCCACTTCCTTTTATTTAAGAACCTCCTAAATTTAAGCCCACCATCTCCACATTTCCCTCTCAACCATCCCTCAAATCCCTCAATAGCAGCCCACTATCTCTAATATTTCTCCCTCCCTCTCACGTGAAAACCCCTCCCACATCCCCCAAATAACCAGCCCCACCTTCCCCTTTTTGCTTGGCCGAATCCCCTCTTTCTGTCCCTCTCTCTCACACGTGGAACCACAATATCCCTCAGTCCAGCACCCCTTTCACCCCACCTCCCCTAATACCCGCCACCTTTCCATCCAGGAAACCCAACCAGCCACTTCTCCACTCTTTTCCCACCTTTTCCCCACCATATTGCTGCTGTCTTGTTCTTCCAAACAGCCCAGCAAACTATCCCCTGCATCCCACGCCTCCCCTCATCCACCAATTTCCTGAAACCTGCTGCCAGCTGCCTCAAAATACCCCCCGGCATTGTCGGGCTTGCTGTCCAGTGCCCTGGACAGTCAAAAAAACTGCTGTTATTGCTGAAAATTACCTCCCAGCACCGTCCTAATTGCTGCCCCTGTTTCTGGACAGCCCCAACATCTTCTGAGTGCCGAGATCTGCAGTGGACAGCCCTCCAAAAGCGCCTCCAGCCCTCCCCTCATTATAGTCGTGGTACTCAAGGTTCGTGTGTTTGTTTCTTTAGCGCTGGATCGTGTGTTTGCTCTCTACTTGAAGAGATTATGGTTTATAAGTTGTTTTTCAATTGCTTTGGTTTTTTTGTAATCTCTCATTCAAATAGTATTTATTTTTGCGCACTCTCGCGCTTATAGTATCTCAAGTGTTTTCATATTTGAAAGTTTTAACTCTTCGTGGCCAATCAAATTAATATTGCTTTATAAATATCAATTGTTGCAAGTAAATCGTCGGATCTCATGTGAGGTTGCATATAGGAGTTTTCTCATTATTTCCCCGTCATATAGGACCGTCCTGCATCATGCATCAGATACACAACTCATGGTAGGAATTTCCTAAAGAATTTTGCATGAACCGGACCCCTTCTATACTACATAAAGGGGAACAATCTCACAGCGGGCCTCCATGTGAAATATTTTACTGCGACAATTGGATGCCCTAGTACTCAACCGGAAAGATGAGCATGAGGAGAATTATATTTATTTTCTCTCTCAGCTAAAGCTAATTCAACATATTGATAACTGTTTTTTCCTATAGTAATGTTTTATCCTGCCTTAGTTGATATCTGGATTATCTTACTTCTAACTTAAATTAATGCTTGCAGGCATTGAGACCGTTCATGCATTATTACACCTTCGGAGCCAATGACTTGCAGAAATTGAATGAGGTATTGTATGCTGCTATTTGTGTTTTTATTTTTGCTTCAGCGCTTTATAACAAATGCAAATGCTGTGTAAAAATTATTGTATTCTTTATTTATTAAATGACCACTCTTTATTACAAAAACATTAAGAAAATTTCTTGCTTTATATTAAATGCAATGCGGGCATATATATCTTTATTATATAAGACAATATACTAATCTCTCCGCTCTTACCATGCTTTTAATCTGTACCATTGGATTGAGAATATTTAATCTAAGCGTTCCTTCTACATCCACGAACCACGATTCATTTCCCCCCACGATTTTAGGTGGTTACTAAAACTACAACTTATACAACTCTCGGCGCCCTACAATAGCATCCACATCTACGCCTTTTTGCCAGCCTTTTTGCCTCCTCAACCGCCCTTCCTACCTCTGGACAGTCCCCATCCTTCTCCAACCTTATAACCTCTGCCGCCTGAGCAATGGATCCCCCTCTCCTCCGCCTCTCCTCCAACCCCCCGCCTCTCTCTTCCCGCTTGCGCCAGAGCGCCGCCATCCACCGCCTTCGCCGCACATGTCCGCCATCGCGCTGCTCTAGAAAGCCGCCCAGATCGGAGCTTCCTCATCAAGCTCTTCTTTCCTCCGCTCACTAGGCTATGCCGCTCCTCCGGCGACTGAGGGAGTGGGCGGTCTCCACTGGAACCAGCAGCATCAGGGTTCGCCGGCAGGGCTCGGATTGGGACTCCACTACGACTCTCCTCTGATCGTGGCCAAGCCGGCGACTTTGGACTTTCTTGGCCTGGGGGTGGGTTCGGCGTTCATGAATTCCACAAGTGGCGTCCGGATAGATTTTTGCGGCGGTGGCAGTTCTCCGGCGCCGGAGAAGGCGTGGGATGCCGCAGACAGCAAACTGAGCAGTGCCGGGGTTTTCCGGCAAGACTGAAGATAGGGTAAGGTTAATCACTCACGGCTTCGCTCTTTCACTAACGTCAGTTGCTTTTGTCAGCGGAAGGATTAGAATTCGGAATTAAGAGTTTTTCTCTCTTTTTCCCCGCCTTTCTTTTTCTCTGTTATTTGTGTAAAAGTGAAATTTTAATGTTTTTTTCCATGGTGTAAAAGCGGACCTTTGATTTACCTCCTTAAATACCAGTTAGGATATGAAGCAGTTAGGATATAATTAATAAATGTGCAAATTGATAGTATTCTTCATCATAAGGAGATGATCAGAACTCTGATTCTCTCCCAGTTCTTCTCACAATCTTCTGCAGCTTTCTTTGATCCACCTAGCATGTAACATTTTTATCTTCTGTTTATCTACATTACTAATGGAATATCTTCAAAATCATACTGATTACAAAGCTTTCCTATTTCTTTACCTTTTACCTTGGAAATGCCATTTGCTCTTAAAGAAGTGTAGAAAACAAAAGGATTTGATGATCTTTGTTTTACAAACCAAAACATTATTGTGTACGGGATAGGAGAGCGTATAATGTGATATGAGTTACATAGGATGAGGATTAATGAAATTGAAATGTGATATGGGTTTAGGGATTTTATATTAACTTAAATCTATTAAGGCTTTATTTGGCGCGGAGGTGGCGGGAGCAACCGGCGGCTCCACCCGGAGGTTTCGAACCGGAGGGCGGGAGGGCGGGATGAAAACGGGGCGTTTTGCCCCGTTTTTCAGGGCGCGGCGGGTCGAGCCGGAGCAAACGTTGTCGGGGGCGTTTGGTTACCCGCCGTCCAACGGCGTTTGCCCCAAACGCTCGGCCAAAACGCCGCGCCAAATGAACCCTAAATTGTAAGAGTTGTTTTGTGTAAGCCCTGCCAGCTAGCTAGCCGTCGGACAACCCCCGACGAGTTTGTCGGAGGCCGGCGAACCCCCCGTGGGCGCCGGGCAGGCTGCCGCTGGCGGCTGCGGGAGGCGGTGCCGCCCCTACTGCACGATCAATAGGGCCGGTCTGACGGAGTCCGCAAAGGCGTTCGATCATGGAGCCGGGGTAGCGGTGATCAAACCGCTGAATGAGGGCCTCTGTGAGAGCTGTCCAGGTGAGGCCGGGAGAGGATTGGCGGAGCCAGCGGACCCAGTGGAGGGCGGAGCCCTCCATGCCGATCAAGGCTGTGCTGACCTTCTGTGGCTCCGAGATCTGTTGTATCTCGAAGAACTGTTCGGCCCGAGCAATCCATCCCATAGGATCGGTGTCGTTGAAAGAGGGGACATCCAAGGAACGAGGGCCCGGTGAGCACACCCCGGGCAGGGGGGCTGTTGCATGGAAGAGTGCCGGGGGAGTCCCGAGGAGGGGCGGCGGGTCCGCCACCGATGTGGCGGAGGTGGTAGGGCGGCCGGACAGGAGGGAGTCGAGCTTAGCATCCATGCGTAACATGAGGGCTTGCAACGATGCGATGGAACTGTCGTGGTCATCCAAGCGACGAAGAATGGCGGGATCGGTGGTTGGGTGAGAAGGCGTGGGATCTTGGTGGCCGATTAGACGGCTGGAACGGCGTGGCATGCACGCAAGAAACCAACGGCGGCGGAGAAGGACGCCGGCAGGAGGGGGGGTGCGCTGGGTCAGCAGCGGGGCTGCTATCCGGCGAAGGCGGCCGGATCTGGATCGGAGCAAGGATCGGGATCTTGATCGGCAGCAGGTATCGGGATCGTGAACGGACGCAGGTATCGTGATCGGCAGCAGGTATCGGGATCTGGTTCTGGATCGGCAGCAGGTATCGGGATCGGCAGCAGGGAGCTGGAGCGGCCGTGGAAGCGGCAGCAGGGATCTGAATCGGCAGCAGGGAGCGGAAGCGGGGAGCTGACGCGGAAGCGAAAACGGCAGTGGGGATCTGGATCGGGAGCAGGGAGCGGACGCGGGATGTTGAGTGCGGAACAGTGGCAGCACGGAATCGGGATCGGGGAAGAGGCGCCGGAGCGAGTTCGGGCGGCGGAAACCGCGGCCGGAAGACGGCGGGTCAGACCACTTGTTACGATTAGGGAAGAAGAACGAGACAAGATTGCATTAATCAAGAACACGGATACAATCCGGAGTGAACTCCGGCCACGATCAAGGAGGTTGGGTCCTCCTATGATCCTTCTCTCAAACGAGAGCCCAAAACCTAAATGATCAAATGATAACCTCTACTCCCAAACCGCCTCCTTATATAGGGAAGGGGGGCTCACATGCCAAAATCCTAAAATAATAAGAAATACACTAATAATACGCGCGTACGCGTAACAGGGAACTTAAGGTGTTCAAAAGGTCTTGGCCTGGAAAGCCCGCCTGGGCTCGGCCTGGAAAAAGTCTAGTTAGGCCTGGGCATGGGCAGGCTTGGTCAAGGCCGAGGCCTTGGGGGCCCAAGTAGGCCCCCATTTTGACCAAACGCCTAGCCTAGTTCCTGGCCCAGGCCAGGCAGGCGCCAAATAATCCCGCCTACAGGCAGGATTACCAAAGGTAAATCCCACCCAGGCGGGATGGGACTGTTTTCTTTTGTAAAAAAAATATTTTAAATTATTTAATTTTAAATTTAAAAAAGAAATTTAATATAAATATAATTTTTTAACCAGGCCTGGGCCCGGCCCAGTCTAGGCTTGGCAAAAGCCTGACCATCAAACCCTTCCAGCCCCCCCTTAGGAAGGGAAGATAATTATGTACGTTGAACGCAAATAAAGAATCCCGCGGAATTGCATTTTCAGTGTGAAATACAACTGCAATGCAAAATACAGTTGCAACTGGACTGCATTTTCAACGTAAAATGTAGTTGCAATAATAGTAAAAAAAAGTCACATTTTTACAAGTGTATTTTCAACTCAAAACATATACATATGACTACTTAAAATGATGATAAAAATGCATGAATCAATAATTCATGATTTATTTTGTGAAAAAAATAATAAATATGAAGAAATTTGATTTTCCATAGGGTTCTACAAATGCGTTCAACGTACAAACAAATTAGTCCTTAGGAAGGGAGTCCTGGGCCTAAGGACTTTAAAGCGAGCCTTGTAGGCCCGGGCCTGCCAGGCCTTTTGTGCACGCCTAAAATTGGGGATAGACATAGGCACCGGTAGAGTTAAGGACATCTACAAAAAATGACTCTCCAGCCGAACTGATACCCTAATTGCCAATCGGGATCCTGATAGGGTTGGAGAAGCATGCCTCATATTTTCCCTTCTCTTGCTAATGTTTTAATTTTTTTCTTTTAGCCTTTAAGTGGGGTTATTTTGTAATTTCACAAGCTCTATATATTCTAAGGAGAGTATTTTGTAATTTCACAAGCTGCTATATATTCTATGGAGATGAGTAATGAAGGGAGTTTTTGATGCCCTAGTCTTCTTCCTCTCTAATCCCATTTCTTTCTTCTAACCCCCGAATTGCGCTCCCCAGCATGCACCATTCTCCCCTTGGATTGAGAATTTTCTTCCGAGGGTGGAGCTCCCTTTTCTCTTCTCCGGCGTTACTATGTTCTTCATCATCATTGGGGGTCAACGAGGAAATCAGGGCAAGAAGTTCTCCACCTATACCTTCAATCTGACTATCTCGTCCGGTAGCACGATCTTTCACACATGTTTGTAGAACGGTTATTGACCAGAAGGGGTGCCATCAGCCTCTACCCTTCGAACCAATTGAGATGAAGGGCAGCACTTTGGTTTTTAGTCCTCTAAAACTGATGTTCAAAAGTGCGGCCCACCCTCCACGAAAACTACTATTTTATGGTTGAGTTCATTCTTCGCACTCCACAAATTTTCACTAGTTTTATGTTATCATTTTAATAAAATTATTATTCCAGCCTTGAATATGTTTGATGAGGAGGCGAAATGGAATATAGCTTCGATACTAAAAAGACGGGGTTGTAACTCAGTCTGACCCTGATAACGATTGATGAAAGCGAGATATCACACCGGGATCCATGTAGTACACAAGTGGCCAGCTGGGGGTTTCTCACACTTGGGGGCGGGCGATTAGGATTTCTCACACCTAGGAGTTGAAAAGCAACACCCTAATGCCAACATTCCTTTTTATTAAAATAAAGGAGCGCAATACAAGTGCGCGCATCTAAGGAAGCTTAAAAACTAAATTACTAAAAAAAATCTAGGACTTAAAAGATAAATTTTTTTTAAAAATTAATCTAATTTATTATTCCCCTCCCTCTCCTTTAACTAGAGGAGCATCCATCAACTTTCTACTGATATAAGCATCATGTCACCCTCTCCTCGAAGCATACTTGTTTCTCGTAATTTTTCTAGGGTTTCTGACTCACATTTACGCAGGTTTGTTGCTGGATATTATCGCACGGATGGACGGTGGGGGATTTATGGTGCATGCTAGTTGAGTACTGCACCCAAAGGTTGAACAAGCAAACCAGCATTGGGTTTTTCAGATGGCTTCTACCTCAGCACAAGTCTGCCATTGATAATGATTACATGTCTGAATAGTTCAAAGCTGCATGCATATAACTCAGTTTAAGACAATATTTTGGAAATATTCTCAACATTCTTAGGAATTTATGTTTGTAAGATTTCACTGTAACCAGCTTGGGAAATTCACAGGGGCTTTGTTTGGGTGGGTGGTTTCGCCGTGGCGCCAATGTCCTGCACCGCCCGTGTGGGCTCCTGGCGGCGGTGTTCTCGCAGAACGTGATTCGTCCTGATGGCGTCGAGGAGCAGAGTACTTTGGATGCATTCCGATGTTCAGTGTTCCTGCGTCCGTCGACGGCTAGGCCCAAAAGTACTATTGTTTGACATAAATGTGAACTTAAAAAAAGGACACACACACACACAATCTATTTGTTATATTGGGATTTTATGTTATTTTGGGTACAATGTCCATATGGTATTAAGGGGAAGTATTTATAAAAGAAAAAATAATAATTGTTGGGTTGATCATACATTGTGACTAGGAATTTAGGTTCAAGCCTAATCTCCCCTTAAGCTTAGAATTTCGCCAACAATGTTACATTTAATGGGGTTGTCTTCTCTTTCTTGTGGTCTAATTTTGAATAAAATATGTTTTTAAATGGGCGGGGGCATTCTATCATTACTAGATGCACTTTGGGTCGCGGTTAAAAGAGTGAAGCCGTAGGCAAAAAGTGTTCACAATACTCCAAAATGTTTGTTTATAAATTTCAGCCATTTGAAAGCAACTGACAATGCATAAAACAATGTGCAATAAAAAAGCAACACAAATTGTCACAAATCAAGTTTCAGAGTCACCTCAAAAACCTTGGGATATCAATAAAAGTTCAAATAGATGAAGATTCTACCAACCATGAAATATCCACTTTGAACTCACAAAAGAACAACCTTACAACTCCAAAGAACAAAATTGAAATAAACCACAGTGAGCATAAGATTGAGTGGGTGCATAAGACTTTGTTCCCTATCTCAGGAGGAAATGTTTGCGCCTCCACTTCCGGGATAAAAGCTCTCGCCACATTCGGGGAACACTAAATGTTAAGTGAAACATAGTTGAAAAGTCTCTCAAAATGCAACAATTTGCTGATTCAAGAAATTTCCACAGCTAGAACTCCGCTCAGCTTAGTAGATATTGTGTCGGGAACGAGCTTTAGTTCTTCACCCTTCTACAACATAGGTAGGAAGCCTACCTATATCCCATCTCAATAACTTTGTCCAACTCTAGAATGGCAAACATCATTGGCATCTATCTCAACCTCGTCAACTTCCTTGTAATCCTCCCAGAAGCACTCAACAACTGATTCACTGACAGAATAATACTCCTTAAGATGTGCCACCATAAGAGGAACAAAATCACTAGGCCGCGCGTTGTCTTATGCATTAAACTCTATTGCATTATCCTCAATCAGAATAGGCTCAAGAACCTCTGCAACTTAATTTATTTTTCAAAAAACTTTGGAAGAACATTCTCAACTGGCTTAACATACCTCTTAAGAGCACCCGCATATGCATACCTACATAATAATAAGCTCATGTACATATCTTAGCATAAATATTTACATCTCAATTTTCAACAAAACATAATAACAACCTTCACACTTACAACGGCTAGATGTGCACAAAAGGACCAGGACTGGGAAGCACGCCCGAGTCCGACTTGACAAAAATCTAGTTAGGCATGAGCCCGGGCAGGCTTGGGCCATGCCTAGGGGGCCTAAGAATACCCCTGTTTTATTGTAAAGCTTGACCTGATGTCCGGGCCAGGCTCGGGCACTAGGCCTAGCTGGGCCAGGCCTAGGGGGCCTAAGAAGGCCCGGGCACTAGGCCTAAGAAGGCCCAGCGTGGCAATGGCTATATAGCCGTTGCGGAAACATTGTAGTTGCATGCATTGTAGTTGCATGCATGCAACAGCCATTTTCATAATTATATTATTTCTTTTGTATTTTTATTTTTAAATTATTTATTATTATTTTAAAATATTTAAAAAAAAGGGTGAATGAGAAGGTGGGGGGTTGTTACACACTCTCTCTCTCTCTCTCTTTCTCATTTTCATCATCAATTCTCAACTATCAGCTACCAGACAACTTTAGATGTACGATCAGATGCAACAAAGAGAAACACAAATAAAAATGTCTTCGGGTGCGGGTTGTCGTTCAATTACTGCTACATCGCCCGTGAAACCTCATACATTCACAAGGCTCTCCAACCAAAGTATCACCAGATCTATAATTAGACGAGACGCATGTAAAGCGTATATTAAAGTGAAAAAGAATTTAATGAAATATTTTGAAATTTTAGAAAGTAAAGATAGCTTAACTAGCGGTTTAAATGTAGAAAATTCATATATTTGTATCGCAAGTCACTCGATAGATCCTACATCATGGGAGCTATCCAAACGCATTATTAGCTTTGCTACTTTTGAGGTTCCGCATACCGGACAAACTATTTATCAAATGATTATGAATTGTATCCGTGAATTTAAACTTAAAGATAAAATTATTAGTATTTCTTTTAATAACGCTACAAATAATACCGCAACAATCAAAAATTTGAAAGAGATTTAAACCCCGTGTTAAATGAAGTATTTTTTTCATACTCGTTATGTATGTCGCGTTTTAGATTTAATCGTTAAGATAATTTAAAATTTATGAAACTTTATATTTATTGTTCACAAAAAAAATGACAATATTATAAATAATTTGTAATAAATCAAGGAGGCAATTTTAAAATCGGAATATGACATGTCAATTAGAAAGAATTCAACTTACAAAATATTAAAAAGAGCAATGTGCCCAAATGCACTATTAATTGATTTTTATTCAACAATTATAATTCATGATTTAACTGATAATGATCGGGAATCATAGAAGATTATATGTGTTTATTAGAATGTTTTCACCAAACAACCATTTTTTATCGGGAGTATATTATCCTACTAGCATCTCGTTATCGATTTTTTTTAATTATTACACTAATATTTAATCATTTTAAACAAAATGTATTATGGCGCCCACTAATTGAAATAATGGAAAGTAAAATTTAAATTATTATAGAAATGTCAACTATATTTTCATGTGTCATGACTTTAAATCTTTTAGTAAGTGTAGAAGACGTCGAAAATCTTTTAGAAGAAATAAAAATGAATTTGCAATTATATTAAAATTCACTGGATTATGAAGATACTTACGTTTAAAATTTTAATACAAGTACAAATTTTTATAAGCTTTATTATGAATTATTTGGCTCGCGGCCTAAGTTGATATTACACACCTCAAACCACCAATGATTTTAAAAATGACATTTTTGAAATCACGTCTAGAAAAAAAGCACAAGCATTTAGTACATTAAATGAATTTGATTATATACTAAAATACAATTTAGAGATTTATGAGTAATTTTGTAGTTTCAAATTTTAATATATTAAAATGGTTGAAATATAAAGTCAATCTATATTCTATTTTGGCCTTAATGACCCGAGATATTCTAACTATTCAATCTAGTGCAGCAGCTTTAGAATCTGTTTTTTATTTAAGTGGTAGGGTTTTGAACGAACTTCGGAGTCGACTCAACAAAGAGTCGTTAGAGATTTGCATTTACTATAAAGACTACTTGGATGTGGTGAACCGAGAGCAACACATTGTCTCTATCGAAGATAGCTCGTCGGGGGTTTGAAGAATACTTGAGTACATTGGACTTGAACGATGAAGCTTGATTTGTTGTTGTTTTTCAATGTAATATTTTCACATTTTATGGGTTTTTAAAATTAAAGTTTAGTTTTGGCTTTATTAATGCAAATTAAAATTTTATTGTATTTAATATCTTGTACATCAATCTTCATAATATCAATCAAATTTTAATATTTTTTTTCTTTTGATTTTGTATTTTTTATGTGCAATCTTGATCATCTTGATAACCAATTTATATGATAATAAAAATGTAAAAAGTAAAGTAATGAAAAAATATTTTTATATATGAAAATAAATTTCATTTGTTATAAAAATAAAAAACTAACTATTACTCTATTAATGCATGCTTTAACTATTATTTAACTATTAATGAAAGCTCTATTATTTAACTTTTATTTGTTATACAAAAAAATTGTTTAAAATAACAATAAATACTTGAAGGTAGGCCTAGCTGAGTTAGGCTAGGCCTATCTTCATCTGGCTTTGCACTGGTCTTGTTTTAAATAAAATAAGGTTAGTCGGTCACACAGATTTTATAATCAGGATTGGCTTGACAAGGGCCTGACCGACAGGGCCTCCCAAGCCCCCCTTTGGGAGGAGTGTCTGGGCTTGGCAAAACCAGGCCTGGGATCGGCCTGGGCTTGACCAAGCTAGGACTGGGCCTTTGCAATTAAAAGTCTGGGGCTGACCGGCTCAGGGCTAGCCAGGGCCTGAGTTATATGCTCCACCAAGATTTAGTTATTTTTCACATTATGTCTTTTATAATACTGCACGGTGAAAATTGTTATTAGAGAACATTAAAAAAATATTAACACTTAGCTCATAAAATAAAATATTAAAAATTTACCGCATGATCTGGAGACACATAAAAAAACTTTTTTAAACTTTTGGGATGCTTCTTTAGTATGAAATTTACTAACTCCCTTTACCTGGGTGCTATCAGACTCTTGATTGAGAAATCATATTCTTCCGAAGAAGATGAACAGGTAAATTGGTTGGGGTGGGACAAGAGTGATACGAGGTGATGATGATTGTGAGGATGTATGAGAGACATGAGACTTGTTTGGTGCATGACGGATGGAATGTCGGGTGATGGTGTGTGATGGAGGATGTGCTAAGTATTTGTTATAAGGGCAGCCAGGGCATCAAAACTGTCCTCACAATAACTTTGTAACGTGCCCTTTCAACAGATGTAAATGTCTGTAATCGGGCCTCTATGCCACCATCTCTTGCCTCTCCTCATCTCCTTTCTCCTTCCTCCTCCTCGCCTTCTCCTTCTTCCTCACCTTCACCTCTCTCTCCTCCTTCACTTTCTTTTCTTTCCTCTTCTTATTATCCCTCTCCTCCTCCTTCACTTTCCTCTCCCTTTTCACTTTCTTCTCCTCCGGACTATTCTTCCTCTCCTTCTTAACTCTCACATCATCTTCTTCTGAATCCTTCTTCAAATTCTCACCCTTAGAAAGAGAGTAACCACTTATATTAGAAAGAGAGTAACAACTTCTACATTGTTTATTGAACAAACGGATCAATAATACTTACTTGACCATAATTCGATAACATTGCATACAAAAATGAACATAACTTAGCGGTGTGACTAAGATTAGCAGACCAACGATAAAGTCAGAGTCTGGTTAAGTCATGTGCAACCCCTTAGACATTGGTATGCTCACACAACCATACCTACAACAAAGAAATATTAGTCAGTGTGTTTAGTGGAATGCAAAACTAAAACATTGATGTATATATCTTACCTCTTGTTATACATCCATAAAGGCCTTGGAGTGCGTCTAGAGAAAATTCCACTAAAGGGAGGTGGGGTCAACGGTCAACGCATGATCGCCCGAGTTGAAGAAACCGAACCCGTCATTTCCGCCCCAACCGCCAGTGCGAGAACACACACGAAACGCACGGAGCACGGCGCCATAGCCGAACCCCACTACTGGGGTGCGATTAGCCTGCACCCCACTAGTGGGGTGCGAATAGCCGCACCCCCCCCCCCCCCATAGTGGGGGGAACGACCAAACCGCACCCCTTGTGGGGTGCGTCCCAGCCGCACCCCATGAGGGGTGCGGCCCAGCCGCACCCCATGAGGGGTGCGGCCCAGCCAAGCCGCACCCCCTTGGGTGCGGCCCGGACGCACCCCCTTGGGGTGCGGCCAAGCCAAGCCGCACCCCCTTCGGGTGCGGCCGCCCCGCGCCCCCCATAGGGTGCGGCCGAGCCACTCTCCCCCGTAACGGGGTTGGGGCAAATCCCCCCTCTTCTGGCTCTCCGCCCGCTCTTCGGGTTCCGGATTTCGCCTAGAACGCCTCCTAGCACACTCAGAATTCTCTCGTGTTCGTTGCGCGCACAGAGCTCCCGCGCTCGTTGCGCGCTCAGAACGCCTCTCCGTTTGCTCAGAACGCTCTCGTATTCGTTGCGCGCTCAGAGCGCTCCCGCGCTCGTTGCGCGCTCAGAACGCCTCTCTGTTCACTCAGAACGCTCTCGTGTTCTTTGCGCGCTCAGAGCTCCCGCGCTCGTTGCGCGCTCAGAATGCCTCTCCGTTCGCTCAGAACGCCTCTCCGTTCGCTCAGAACGCTCTCGTGTTCGTTGCGCGCTCAGAGCGCTCCCGCGCTCGTTGCGCGCTCAAAATGCTTCTCCGTTCGCTCGGAACGCTCTCGTATTCGTTGCGCACTCAGATCGCTCCCGCGCTCGTTGCGCGCTCAGAACGCCTCTCCGTTCGCTCAGAACACTCTCGTATTCGTTGCGCGCTCAGAGCGCTCCCGCGCTCGTTGTGTGCTCAGAATGCCTCTCCGTTCGCTCAGAGTGCTCTCGCGCTCATTAGCGCGACCAGGACGCCTCCGTGTTCGTTGCGCGCACAGAACGCTCCCGCGCTCATACGCGCTCGGAATGCTTCTGAGCATTCTCAGAACGCCTCCCCAGTCGCTCAGATTGCTTCTCTGTTCGTTGCACGCTCAGAACGCTTCTGAGCGCACTCAGAGCACTTTCACATTTCGGGCACACTCACTTTTTGTCTTTCTGACATGCTCACATTTTGTCTTTCTGACATGTTCACTTTTTGTCTTTCTGACATGCTCACATTTTGTCTTTCTGACATGCTCACTTTTTGTCTTTCTAGTTTCTCAGATTTCAGGAACAACCCGTCGCCTTTTTCGTCTTCAACAAAGCTGCCCGAACTGCCCAAACTGCCCGAACTGCCCGATGGCAAGACAGCCATTTACGAAAAATGGCGATCTGTGTGCTCTGAACCGGGAAACGTGATTCGTCCGCCAGGTGGTTATGGTGGTTATGACGGCAAAATTACCGGGCTACCCCCGGCCAAAGCTATAAAAGGAGCCCAGAGCCTTCATTTGAGGGGACCTGGCCTTCTGCACCCGGGAGAGCTCCTTGAAGATTTTCACGGAATTCTCCTTCGGCACTTGAAGATCTCCGTGGACTTGAAGATTTCCTTCATCCCGAAAGGCGACTCAGCATTCTCACTTTCGTTCCCCGGAGCATTCTCACTTTTGTTCCTCACAGTTCTCAGAAGAAAAAAGACTTAGTTTTTCTGGAGGTGGCATGTCACCTTCGGAACTCTCCCTCCCTCTCTCTCTCTCTCTCTCTCTCTCTCTATTATTGTAACGAGCAGCGGCCTGTCGCGCTCGAGTTCTAAGTCTCTAATTGTAACCCCCAGAAGATAGTGGAAGTTTGGTCGGCACAGCTCCGGCCGCGTGGTTTTTTACCCTTTCCGTGTTTTCCACGTTAAAAACTCTCAGCGTACTCAGCGAATCTCTAATTGACTGTTTGCGCGCTCGGTTCGCTTCCGAGCTAAGGTGGTTCAATTCAATCGGTCTACCAAAGCACCCGAGCAACCCGCAACAGTTTGGCGTCGTTTGTGGGAATGGATTCCCAACTACCGAGCAAAGGATTTCCGAACGCAGTGCTCGTTTCGCCTGAGTTCACGGAACCAGCAAGAGTGGACACCTCCCCCGAACTATCCGACGCATGCAGTTCCTCAATCCCTGAAGGCCCGGCGAAAAGAGCGCTCATCGATGCACCCATCCTACCCAAGTGGCTTGGATCAACTAGCAAGTCGGCCCCTCTCGCGGCGGGGCAGGATCCGAACGATGTCACGCACCAGTAAAGGCGATCCCCCTGTCAAAGTCAATTTTGGCATACCCAGTTCCATCATGGCTAAAGCTCCCGCACTACAAGGAGTTCCACGGGGCAGAGGATCCGTACGAGCACGTTAATCACTTCTTGATAACGGTGCGAACGTTCGGACTTCCCAACCAAATCAGCTGCAAAATTTTCATCGAGACACTGCGCGGAGACGCCCTCCGCTGGTATCAATCTCTGCCAAATGGAGTGATTCACAACTTCATCGAGTTGTCCCAACAGTTCATTGAATGGCACGAAGCGCGTGTGTTGAAACCGATTTCTCAGTCTCTTGTGGAGCTCGGGGCCCTCAACGAATTGAGGGGCAGCTAGCCCTTACCGATCCCTCGGAAGAGGTAGGCAGATAACTCGGACAAAGAACAAAGACCTTGGTCTTAGCGAGGAGGTCCCTCCACTAACCCGGAAGATCGTTGAGCGCTTCCCCTTCCAAGCCAAAGCTAAGACTCGGGCACCTTGGAGAGCTAGAGAGCCCAAACCAAAGCGACCTAAGGAGAGAAGAAGGCTCAAAGATTCTGAACCGGTCTCTTTCCAAGGTGCCATTTAAGGTCTATTTATAGATCTTGGTTTTGTGGTCTGTCAATAGCCAAATCCCGCTGTCCATTCTTACTATCCGCACACCGGATCGGTCTGCTAACAGCCAAACTCCGCTGTTTGGAGAGGCTAACCGCAGACCACCGGGGGCCTGCTGGTAAAAATCCCTTCCTGGACTTTTACTGGGCGAGCCGGCCCGCTTCGAGACATCCCTTGCGAGTGGAGCTCGCGAGCCTCTGGGTTGGCGAGCCCCAGAATTGCTATTGGCACATCACCTGGCCCGCTCGCCTGTTCTACCTCGGCGAGCCCCAGAATTGCTATCTGCACTTACTCTAGGCGGGCTCGCCTGTCTTGGCTTAGGCGAGCCCCAGAATTTCTATCCACACTTACTCTAGGCGGGCTCGCCTGTCTTGCCTCGGCGAGCCCCAGAATGGCTATCCGCACTTACTCTAGGCGGGCTCGCCTGTCTTGGCTTAGGCGAGCCCCAGAATTGCTATCCGCACTTACTCTAGGAGGGCTCGCCTGTCTTGGCTTAGGCGAGCCCCAGAATTGCTATCCGCACTTACTCTAGGCGGGCTCGCCTGTCTTGCCTCGTTCGCCTGGCTCGCCTCACAGTTCTCAGAAGAAAAAAGACTTAGTTTTTCTGGAGGTGGCATGTCACCTTCGGAACTCTCCCTCCCTCTCTCTCTCTCTCTCTCTCTCTCTCTATTATTGTAACGAGCAGCGGCCTGTCGCGCTCGAGTTCTAAGTCTCTAATTGTAACCCCCAGAAGATAGTGGAAGTTTGGTCGGCACAGCTCCGGCCGCGTGGTTTTTTACCCTTTCCGTGTTTTCCACGTTAAAAACTCTCAGCGTACTCAACGAATCTCTAATTGACTGTTTGCGCGCTCGGTTCGCATCCGAGCTAAGGTGGTTCAATTCGATCGGTCTACCAAAGCACCCGAGCAACCCGCAACAGTTTGGCGTCGTCTGTGGGAATGGATTCCCAACTACCGAGCAAAGGATTTCCGAACGCAGTGCTCGTTTCGCCTGAGTTCACGGAACCAGCAAGAGTGGACACCTCCCCCGAACTATCCGACGCATGCAGTTCCTCAATCCCTGAAGGCCCGGCGAAAAGAGCGCTCATCGCTGCACCCATCCTACCCAAGTGGCTTGGATCAACTAGCAAGTCGGCCCCTCTCGCGGCGGGGCAGGATCCGAACGATGTCACGCACCAGCAAAGGCGATCCCCCTGTCAAAGTCAATTTTGGCATACCCAGTTCCATCATGGCTAAAGCTCCCGCACTACAAGGAGTTCCACGGGGCAGAGGATCCGTACGAGCACGTTAATCACTTCTTGATAACGGTGCGAACGTTCAGACTTCCCGACCAAATCAGCTGCAAAATTTTCATCGAGACACTGCGCGGAGACGCCCTCCGCTGGTATCAATCTCTGCCAAATGGAGTGATTCACAACTTCATCGAGTTGTCCCAACAGTTCGTTGAATGGCACAAAGCGCGTGTGTTGAAACCGATTTCTCGGTCTTTTGTGGAGCTCGGGGCCCTCAACGAATTGAGGGGCAGCTAGCCCTTACCGATCCCTCGGAAGAGGTAGGCAGATAACTCGGACAAAGAACAAAGACCTTGGTCTTAGCGAGGAGGTCCCTCCACTAACCCGGAAGATCGTTGAGCGCTTCCTCTTCCAAGCCAAAGCTAAGACTCGGGCACCTTGGAGAGCTAGAGAGCCCAAACCAAAGCGACCTAAGGAGAGAAGAAGGCTCAAAGATTCTGAACCGGTCTCTTTCCAAGGTGTCATTTAAGGTCTATTTATAGATCTTGGTTTTGTGGTCTGTCAATAGCCAAATCCCGCTGTCCATTCTTACTATCCGCACACCGGATCGGTCTGCTAACAGCCAAACTCCGCTGTTTGGAGAGGCTAACCGCAGACCACCGGGGGCCTGCTGGTAAAAATCCCTTCCTGGACTTTTACTGGGCGAGCCGGCCCGCTTCGAGACATCCCTTGCGAGTGGAGCTCGCGAGCCTCTGGGTTGGCGAGCCCCAGAATTGCTATTGGCACATCACCTGGCCCGCTCGCCTGTTCTACCTCGGCGAGCCCCAGAATTGCTATCTGCACTTACTCTAGGCGGGCTCGCCTGTCTTGGCTTAGGCGAGCCCCAGAATTTCTATCCACACTTACTCTAGGCGGGCTCGCCTGTCTTGCCTCGGCGAGCCCCAGAATGGCTATCCGCACTTACTCTAGGCGGGCTCGCCTGTCTTGGCTTAGGCGAGCCCCAGAATTGCTATCCGCACTTACTCTAGGAGGGCTCGCCTGTCTTGGCTTAGGCGAGCCCCAGAATTGCTATCCGCACTTACTCTAGGCGGGCTCGCCTGTCTTGCCTTGTTCGCCTGGCTCGCCTCACCGGTGTTCGCCCACCTTGGCTCGCCTCACCGGAGGGCTATTCGGCTCGCTGTCCAAGCGAGAGAGCTACGCTGAACGAGACCGAGGCCGGCGAACTCGCGATCCCCATTGCTCACTTCGCGAATGGGTTGCGACTCCCCTTATGGCCTGAAATTCGTCAGGTACTTTGCTTAGCCCTCTCGCCGCTCCCTGTTCGCTATCGCAACTTTTTCATCCTCTGTTCCTTGCAGGTGCTACGGTAATGGGGTGCTGCCGAGCCAGCTGACCCCGAATGCGATCGCGGATGTTGTCGCGTTCGCTAGTTATCTACGGGAGGAGAGGATCGAGTTCAGCCTCCTCGTCTTCCGCAAAGTGTTCTCTTTCCGCTCCTTCCGGGACGGGACCACTTAGTTCACGAGTCAGCACGTCACCGTCTACGAGACGGTGAACAAGAGTCACTACTGGACTCAGAAGTTCATCTTGGTGAAGGGACCTTTCGGTAACCTTCACTTCACTCCTCTTCAACGGGATGACGCCACCTACCGCCCTCCGAGCTCGCTGAGCGGCGCCGACGCCAAACTCCTCCACTACCTTTCTGGGAAAAACTTCGAGGTCGCCCATCTGAGGCGCAACGTCGACTCGCTACTCGCGGTTCCTCAAGGGGAAGGTATGGCTCGCTTTCGCCCTCCCCCCTGTTGGAACATAGTTCAACCCTATTACTGATTTGGGCTAGGATGTCTATTTCTAGGTATAGGATTTGTTTTGACCTATCATGTATAGTATAAGGGTCATGGGCTAAGTCTAGAAGAGATTTGAAGATCAGCTAAGTCAAGGTGTTCGACGAACTTTGAACACGTTCGACGAATTCAGAATCCGTTCGACGAACTTGGTTCGACGAACTCCAAAGATCGCTTCGACGAAAGTTTCTTCTTGTTCGATGAACTTCCCAGTTTAAGTTCGACGAACTTTCCCTCAGGTCGACGAACTTCCTCAGAGTTTCTATATTCAGTGACCTCTTCTATTTCAGAGTATTATTTTGGAGTATCCTCGGGATTTCTTATGAAGGCTGAACAGCTGTTCTCATTATAATATCAGTCAGTTATTGCAGTATTTTCTATCAAGATTTTATGACCGTTGCTGCATTAATTAAGGGCTGCGTGCATATTATTCTATAAGGCAGATTGCAAGTTTCAAGGAATTTAATATATTGGTATTCCTTTTCTGTCAGAGGCAAATCCTTCCTTTTTGTCTCATTCCTTTCCAGCCCTATTGCAAATTTGAAAGAGGATCAACTCTCTCCCGTCCAGAGATTATCTTTGCTATTTATTCTAGAGAAAGACACAGATACACACATATAGATAATCTTTTGCTACTCAGTTTTCATTACTCTCAAGAACTCTCTCTCTGATTTTCGTTGAAGTCTTCATCTTCTCCAGACGCCTACTCTTAATCTCTAGGAATCATCTACATCAATTCCTTCTAGAGAACTTTTGCTGGAGATACTCTGAAGATCAAGAAGACCTACACCCTGAGCAGATTTTCTCTCCTGTTTTTCTTACTCTTATTCACAGGGGGAGATCTGACAATCATTCAACAATCCACTAGTCTTCTCTGTTGTTAGAGAAAAGAGAAGACACCATCATCTTTACATACTTTTATTTTATAACTATGTACAGGGTTGTAACTCCCTTCAAAAGTTGATTTTTGGTTTTGAGCACCTGATCAAAAGCTCTGTGGTGGTTTTGAGCACCTGATCAAAAGCTCTGTGGTGAAGGCTCACCTGATCAAAAAGGGCCTTAGTGGATTTCCTACCAGGGTGGTAGAAGAGTGGATGTACCCAAGTTGATTGGGGAACTACTATAGATCCTTGTGTCTTCTGTGTTTGCCTTTATTATTTGTGTTGTGTTGTGTGTGCTGTGTTTTAGTTTGTGTTTATATTTATGCTGCACTCACTTACACATATACTTAGATAACTCAAATTGTTCCATACAGATTTGTTTAAGCTAAGTGAAATTATTTTAAAATACTCTATTCACCCCCCCCCCCCCCCCCTTAGAGTAATCTTGATCTATTCCCACTTTCAATTGGTATCAGAGCTTGGGTTGGTTGTTACAGGCTAATATCTGGACCAACAGATCTGATAGATCCAGACTACTTTAAAGGTTTTTTTGTTTATTAGAGCCATGGCACAGAACAAAGAATATTCAAGCACAAGACCTCCTATGTGCAATCTGAACAAGTTTGCACTATGGCAAGCAAGGATCAAACTTTACATGAATTCTATTGATGAGGAAATTTTTAATTCTATTTTGACAGGACCTCCAACTGCATCAACCTCAACAACAACAGACACAACTACTGTCCCTCCTCCAGAATGGACAGAAACACAAAAGAAACAGAAAACTGCTGATGCAAAGGCCATGAATATCTTGGCACAAACCATGTCTGATGACATATTTCAGAAGGTGGTTGACTGCACCTCTGCCAAAGAAATTTGGGACTCCCTCACAAGAATGGTGGCAGGATCAGCAGATGAGAGAAAGGACAGAAGATCACATTTGATCTCCCAGTACGAGAATTTCAAAAAGGGGGAATCAGAGACTGTTGCAGAGATGTACAACAGACTCAGCCTCATTATCAATGAGCTGAGAACCCTGGAGAAAGTGATCACAGTCAGTGAAATTAATGACAAGATCCTGATGTGCTTCCCCAGCACATGGGACACAAGAATCTGGCCAATTAAAGATGCCAGAGGACTAAGTGAGATTACAACTGAGAATCTCTTTGGGAAGCTCAAATCTTATGAGCAGCTGATAAAGAGCAGAGAAGCAGAAGCCTCTCCATCTTCATCCTCAAAGAAAGAGAAGAGCATTGCCTTTCAGGCAACAGAGGAAGAAGACAAGATTGGTGATCAGGAGATGCTGAGTCTCTTAGCAAAGAGATTTTACAAGATGGCAAGGAAGGACTTTAGAAGAAAGTCCAACAGGCACAATGAAAAGCCAAGGTATGATAAAACTCCATCTAAAGAAATAATATGCTTTGGTTGCAGGAAACCTGGACACATCCTCACTGAGTGTCCAGAAGCTCACAAGAAAAGTAGGAGAAAAGAGCAGGAACACTCCAGCAAACACTCATCAAAAGGCCACAAGAAAAGAGAAAAAGGCTTTGTTGCTGAAACCTGGAGTGACACTGAATCTGAGTCATCCTCCAGTTCCAGTGATGAGGAGAAGGAAGTAGAAGACAAGGAATTCTGCATGATGGCAATCAATGCCTCCTCATCAAATGACAACTCAGATGATGAATCTGAAGCTAATGGGGATGAGGTAATTTCCTGTTTTGATTTTCATTCAGAACAGTTTAAAGATGACTTTAAACAGTTGTGTAAATATATGATTAGATCAGAGAAAGAAATTATTTCTCTGAGAGACAAGTTAGCTAAGATGGATGGAATATCCACTGAAAACACTAAGCTCAAAAATGAGCTAAGGATTTCCAGGGAACAAGTGAGTTCTCTAGAAACACAGCTAACTGAGGCCAAGCAGCTAGAAAATTCTCTAAATGGGAGAAGTCTCAAGCTGATGGATATCACAAGCACAGTGAATGCCAGGCTGAATGGCAAACTGGGCTTGGGGGCATCATCTAATAACCCTCTTCTTTTGAAGAAGAATATGTTATCTACTCCAGTAAAATTTGTATCTGAAAAAGGGAAAGAAGCAATACAAGACACGGGAAAAATTCCTAAAACAAATATTGCTCAAGCAAGTTCGTCGAACGGCGATCGACGAAACCAACAGGTTTTGTCGAACATAGATCGACAAAAACCAAGGCCTGAATCTAAGCAAAATACTTGCTGCAGACAGGGCTCGATGAATGCCACATATTTCGTCGAACCAGATCGACGAACACAACAAAGTTCATCGAACGCCAATTTTACTAAGGACTGACGACATACATCCTCTTCTAAACTGAAGAATTCCCTTAGTGATTGGATTATCCCTCCTAGAAGATATCACCCTCTAGGTTATCATAGTCAACCTGTTGTTTCATATATTTCTACATTTCAAGGTTACAAGAAGCAACCCAAGGTAACCTGGGTTAAGAACACCTAACCCTCCTTACATTGCAGAAAAAGAACTATCCTACCACAGAGGAACAATGGTATTTGAACAGTGGATGCTCAAGACATATGACAGGAACAAGAGCCAAATTAATCAACTATAAGGCAAAGGTTGGACCAAGAGTGATTTTTGGAGATTCCAATTGGGGACAAACAGAAGGCTATGGATCAGTCCAGATTGGGACAATCACATTTAAAAAGGTAGCCTATGTAAGTGGACTCAAACATAACCTCATCAGCATAGGTCAACTATGTGATAAAGGATATCAAGTATGCTTCAACCAATCTAGATGCATTATCTTTTCTGAAAATAATATTGTTATTTTAGGAAATAAACAAGGTAATGTTTATTTAGTAAATTTTGATTCAGCCAAACCTGAGATCTGCTTGTTTAACCAAGTCAGTAAAAATACTGATTTGTGGCATAGGAGACTAGGTCATGTAAACCATAGGACCCTAGCCAAGTTATCAAAGGGCAACCTTGTCAGGGGACTACCTTCTGGATCATACAAGAAGGAAAGCCTTTGCAGGGCATGTCAATTGGGAAAGCAGACTAAGAGCAGCTTTAAGTCACCATCTAAGAGTGATTCTCCTAGGATTTTGTACTTGCTGCACTTAGATCTTTTTGGACCCCTTCCCATACACAGTTTGGGAGGTAAGTCTTACACTTTAGTTATTGTTGATGACTTCTCTAGATTCAGTTGGGTATTCTTTCTGAGAAGCAAGTCAGATAACTTCAAGGTTCTTACAGACTTTCTCAGGAGCATCAAGATTGAGTATTCTACTCAGATTGCATTGATCAGAAGTGATCATGGCACTGAGTTTGAATCTCTTCTGATGAGAGAATTCTGTGAGAAGGAAGGTATCAGGCAATGCTTTTCAGCTCCTAGAACTCCTCAACAAAATGGGGTAGCTGAAAGGAAAAATAGAACACTGATTGAATCTGGAAGAACATTGCTTGCAGATGCTGTTTTGCCCCAATCCTTTTGGGTTGAGGCTGTCAGCACAGCAAACTATGTTTTAAACAGAAGTTTAATTCATAAACAAAAGGGCAAGACACCTTATGAACTGCTTAAAGGGAAGAAGCCTAGAGTAAATTACTTTAGGGCTTTTGGCTGTAAGTGCTTTATTCATAATAATGACAAGAAGCACCTAGGAAAATTTGAAGCAAAAGCTTCAAACGGTATTTTTGTTGGTTATTCAGTCAACAGTAAGGCTTACAGAGTATTTAGCAAATCCTCTTTTAAAATAGAAGAATCTATTCATGTATCTTTTGATGAAACTAACTTGAGTTGCAAGGAGAGAAATATCTCTACCTCACAAGATGCACAGGTACCAATTCTCTGTGAGAAGTTAGATAATCTAACTCTACAGAAAGAGGATTTAATAAATCCTTCTCTATTACCTAATGAGGACAGTGAAGAAGAATGTCCTATTGCACCAACATTGGGTACAGCAAATATTCCTACAAATCTTGAGGCTGTTAATGCTGAAGTTCAGGAGGACATAGAAATTTCTCATAGAGAAAATGAACAAGCTCAAGGAGAAGTTATTTTCCCTACTGATTATGTCAACATAAGAGATCACCCTAGATCTCAAGTAATTGGTGACATCTCAGTGGGTGTGCAAACAAGAAATCAACTAAATCAAAATAATTTGCACACCTGTTTCCTCTCTCAAATTGAACCTCAATCCATCAAAGATGCAGAGCAAGATCCCAACTGGATTACTGCTATGCAAGAGGAATTAAATCAATTTGAAAGGAACAAAGTATGGGAACTTGTTCCAAGACCCAAGAATCATCCAGTGATTGGCACTAAATGGGTATTCAGAAATAAATTGGATGCTCAAGGAGTCATAGTCAGAAATAAGGCAAGACTAGTGGCTCAAGGATACTGCTAAGAGGAAGGCATAGACTATGATCAGACTTTTGCACATGTAGCAAGGCTGGAAGCAATTAGAATATTCCTAGCATTTGTTGCATACAAAAGATTCAAGGTTTTTCAAATGGATGTTAAGAGTGCCTTTCTAAATGGAGATATCAAAGAAGAAGTATATGTGGAACAACCACCAGGTTTTATTTCTTCAACTCAACTCTCTTATGTTTTTAGATTACATAAAGCTTTGTATGGTCTCAAACAAGCTCCTAGATATGAGACCCTTTCAAACTTTCTTTTGGAAAATAAGTTTTCTAGAGGCAAAGTAGACCAGACACTGTTTTTTAGAAATCACAAATCTGAAACCCTATTGGTACAAATATATGTAAATGATATAATATTTGGTTCTACTGACTCTGAGTTATGCAAAAGATTTTCAAATCTAATGCATTCAAAATTTGAAATGAGCAGTATGGGAGAACTGTCTTACTTTCTTGGTTTGCAAGTTAAGCAAACAACAGAAGGCATCTTCATATCCCAATCTAAATATGCTAAAGAGCTTGTTAAAAGATTTGGGATGTCAGATGTCTCCCCCATGAAAACTCCCATGCCTTCAAATGCAGCTGTTGGCACTGATGAATCAGGAAAACCTGTTGATCAGAAAGTATATAGAGCCATTGTGGGATCTCTTTTATACTTAACAGCCAGCAGACCAGATATCATGTTTGCCACATGTATTAGTGCTAGATTTCAGGTAAATCCTAAAGAATCTCACTATATTTTATTAAAAAGGATTTTAAGATATATAAAGGGTTGTCCAGATCTAGGACTCTGGTATCCTACAGAATCAGGATTTGAGTTAACTGGATACTCAGATGCTGATTATGCTGGATGCAGAATAGACAGGAAAAGCACCTCAGAGACTTGTCAGTTCCTTGGAGATAAGCTTGTGTCCTGGTTTTGTAAGAAACAAACCTCTGTGTCTACATCAACTGCAGAAGCTGAATACATAGCAGCTGGCAGTTGTTGTTCACAAATTTTGTGGATACAGAACCAGCTCCTAGACTATGGTTACAATCTAAATAATTCCAAGATCTTTTGTGATAACACCTATGCAATATCAATAGCACAAAATCCAGTACTCCACAGTTGAACTAAACATATTGAGATCAGACACCACTTTATCAGAGATAATGTGGAGAAGGGAAAAATATGTTTAGACTTCATACCAACTGATTTGCAGAGAGCTGACATCTTCACCAAGCCTTTGGATGAAAAGAAACATCAATTCTTTCTAAATCAGCTTGGAATGATAAATGGGGAGTCAATCTAATTGGCAAAGTTTTCTACCCAACAAATTTTTTTTTCAATATATTAAGGTTCAGAAAATTCGTCGAATGCGCTCGACGAACGACATCTTTTTCGTCGAACGAGGCCGACAAACTGGTCAGGATTTCTTTCTAAAGTTCTGAAGAATTTTTCGTCGAACTCGATCGACGAAGTCTCGATTTCGTCGAACCTGATCGACGAAGGCTCTGACGCTCTATCTTTCGTACGAAAGAAGTTTTGAAAAATAATTAGTCGAACGAGATCGACGAAATATTTGATTCGTCGAACGGGATTGACGAAAGACAGCTTTTTATTTCCCGCTAGCACGTGTCTTCTCGTCAAATCCGTTCTGCGCAAACCCTCGTCTTCGCCGAACCCTAATATTTAATCTTTATTCTGTCTGGATTCTGTCTTTTGCGCTCTCAAACTCTTCGTCTCCCTCCAGTTCCCTTTGCACTTGATCGTTTTTCTTTCTTTGCAGGAACAATGTCGATCACTGCTGGAGTCCTCGCCTCAATAAAATTCGATACGGGATTCGATATTGATCTGGAATCGTTTGCCCAGTCAGGAGAAGGCTTTACAAACATTCTGAATCTCTTTGAAGACCCAAAGTTGCGCAAGTTTATGACCTGCCGGCCCAAGATTCACATCAATGAGATAAAGGAATGAGCATTCACTTCTGAGATTCGAAATGGCACAGAAATTGAAGGAGAGGTTTCAGGGAATGAAGTTGTTCTAAGTGCTGCTGTTTTGTCTGAGATATTTGAATTTGAAAATGGAAATGATGTTTTGGAACTCACTGAGGAAGAGTTCAATCTGATGCTGGACAGGATGGGGTACTCTGGGAGTAACCCTAAACATCTTCTTAAACGTGATTTTGCAGTAGAATACACCTTCCTGGCAGATGTTGTGGGAAAGGTTCTGATGGGGAAGAGCTCAGCACATGACTACATAAACAGGCAGCAATTTCTAGTCATGAGTACTTTGATTGAGAAGAGGCACATCAACTGGGGTCTAACTCTGTTTGATTCCATCAAAAAGAAAGTGACCTCAAGGAATGTAGGCTATGGAAGGATTCTGGGAATCTTCCTCAGGCCAAGTGTCCAGCCCTCTCAGTTTCTACTGCTGTTGGCATTAATGCCTCAAAGAAACTGACTCCCCTTCTCTTCAAGAAGTGGGATAGGACATTCCAGAAGAAATCAGCTCCAGTGGCTCCAACAGTTCAAGCTTCTAAGGACACCAGGGCTGTAATAGCCACTCCCCCACCCCAGATTCCTCCTCCTCTCTCACAGACTCTTCAACATTCTGAAGAGCCTGCCTCCTCTTCTCTTTCTCCTCCTCCACCAGAAAACCTCCCCACTCCTCCTCCATAAGACACTTCCATTCCAGACTTTTCTCAGGATGAAATCCCATCAGATTTCACTCCTCCTCCTCCATCCACTTCTTGTGCTCATACCAAATCTTCCATCCCTTCTTCTTCTTCTTCTCACCCAACTCCAGATGTACTGGTTGTGGATGTCTCACAAATAGCCACCCAGGTGTTTGGTCACATAGCTTCTAAATTACAGGAGCTTATTGATCAAAGTCTGGCCCCAGTGCATTCTAAGCTTGATCTTATTCTCTCTCAACTTGCTCCTCTCTCCTCTTCCTCTTTCCCTTCATCTGGGGGCCCAGGCTCTAGTTTCCCAGAGTCTAGGCAGGGGGAGATGTTCCAGGATGAAGCTACAGAGGCAGTAGTTCCTGAAGAGCAAGGGTCAGACCTAGCTGATGTCAGCACAGTCTTGGTCTCCTTGGCTCAAAGCACATAAGGTGCTCCTCCTCCTCCTCCTCCAGAAGTTCCTCCCAGCAGTTATTTCAAATCCACCCCTCTAGTGGATCAGATTCTGCAGCTTACCATTCAGTCCCTCTGCTCAGACCCATCTTCCAAAGAATCAGCTGAAGACCTCTCCAAGGCCATTGTCTGCTATTCCCCAGACTTGGAAGCCAGGCATGGAGATTTGCTAGTGTCTCCAGTTCCAGATCCAGTTATTTCTAAGGCAGATCAGGAACCTGCTGTTCCTGAACAGGCAGTTCTTGATGAACAGATGCCTGATGCCTCTGCCTCCGCCCCTTCCTCTTCTGAGCCTGCTGCTGCTGCTGCTGCTGCTGTCAAGAATGTTGATGATGATTTAGAGAAAAGAAGGATTGAAGCATACAAGGAAATAGATGAAATGTATGAAAATGTGCATTCATCTTCAAATTCTGATGTTGATGATGACAGTGATGATAGTGATGCCAAAGTCAAATCCAAGAAAAGAAAAGCTCCATGCAAGAAGCTGCCAGCCCCTTCCAAAAAGCCTGATAAAAATGACATTCCCTATTATGTGCAGAAAAATTTCAAGCCTCATGAAATAACTCAACCTTGGATGCAATTCTCCAAGAATGAGTTGAAGAGAAGGAAGCTTGAAAGAAGATACCAGAAGGATCACCCTGCTATGTTCAAGAAACCCCCTCCTCCTCCACCTCCTCCAGGTGCAGGTTCTGTAGGAGGACTTTCTTCCACATCCAGGACATCTCACTCTGCTGGCTCCAAGCCATCTGGTCAATCCTCTTCTTACAGGGAAGGAAGATCTTCAGGCTATCAGGTTTATGAAAGAAAGCACAGCCAATTATCTGAACAAGAAATCGAAGATAAGGAAGCTGAAGTAGATAGATTGTACAATATGACAAGGTTTAGAGAACATGTTGCTCTATCTCAGATGAAAGAGGCCAGAGAAAAAGGTATGGATACCTCTCATATTTCTACCATATCTCCCTATAGAGAACAGGAATTTCAACAGTACCGGGTGAAGAATGTGTTCAACACTTCTGCCTACATGAGTCTCCACCCAGAGGTTGTTCTGCCAACTATTTCCAAGAAGGTAACACTGGGTGATAAAGACTGCAAGCTAAGCAGAAGGCAATCTGAAGATACTAGCAGGAAAATAATCTTCAAGAAGTCATCTTCAGAGGACAGGGATCCTTAAAATTCTCTCTCTGGTTAATTAAGTCTTAATTATTCTGTGATGATATCTGCTTGTGACAATTGATTTATATCTGCTGAATTTCCCTTCTGTCAGATATTTCTCCTATAATTCTATTATGCATAGTTTGATAAATGATGTACATAGGATCCTAACCCAAATAGGGGGAGATTGTTGGAACATAGTTCAACCCTATTACTGATTTGGGCTAGGATGTCTATTTCTAGGTATAGGATTTGTTTTGACCTATCATGTATAGTATAAGGGTCATGGGCAAAGTCTAGAAGAGATTTGAAGATCAGCTAAGTCAAGGTGTTCGACGAACTTTGAACACGTCCGACGAATTCAGAATCCGTTCGACGAACTTGGTTCGACGAACTCCAAAGATCGCTTCGACGAAAGTTTCTTCTTGTTCGACGAACTTCCCAGTTTAAGTTCGACGAACTTTCCCTCAGGTCGACGAACTTCTTCAGATTTTCTATATTCAGTGACCTCTTCTATTTCAGAGTATTATTTTGGAGTTATCCTCAGGATTTCTTATGAAGGCTGAACAACTGTTCTCATTATAATATCAGTCAGTTATTGCAGTATTTTCTATCAAGATTTTATGACCGTTGCTGCATTAATTAAGGGCTGCGTGCATATTATTCTATAAGGCAGATTGCAAGTTTCAAGGAATTTAATATATTGGTATTCCTTTTCTGTCAGAGGCAAATCCTTCCTTTTTGTCTCATTCCTTTCCAGCCCTGTTGCAAATTTGAAAGAGGATCAACTCTCTCCCGTCCAGAGATTATCTTTGCTATTTATTCTAGAGAAAGACACAGATACACACATATAGATAATCTTTTGCTACTCAGTTTTCATTACTCTCAAGAACTCTCTCTCTCTGATTTTCGTTGAAGTCTTCATCTTCTCCAGACGCCTACTCTTAATCTCTAGGAATCATCTGCATCAATTCCTTCTAGAGAACTTTTGCTGGAGATACTCTGAAGATCAAGAAGACCTACACCCTGAGCAGATTTTCTCTCCTGTTTTTCTTACTCTTATTCACAGGGGGAGATCTGACAATCATTCAACAATCCACTAGTCTTCTCTGTTGTTAGAGAAAAGAGAAGACACCATCATCTTTACATACTTTTATTTTATAACTGTGTACAGGGTTGTAACTCCCTTCAAAAGTTGATTTTTGGTTTTGAGCACCTGATTAAAAGCTCTGTGGTGGTTTTGAGCACCTGATCAAAAGCTCTGTGGTGAAGGCTCACCTGATCAAAAAGGGCCTTAGTGGATTTCCTACCAGGGTGGTAGAAGAGTAGATGTACCCAAGTTAATTGGGGAACTACTATAGATCCTTGTGTCTTCTGTGTTTGCCTTTATTATTTGTGCTGTGTTGTGTGTGCTGTGTTTTAGTTTGTGTTTATATTTGTGCTGCACTCACTTACACATATACTTAGATAACTCAAATTGTTCCATACAGATTTGTTTAAGCTAAGTGAAATTATTTTAAAATACTCTATTCACCCCCCCCCCCCCCCTTTAGAGTAATCTTGATCTATCCCCACTTTCACCCCCCCCCCCCCCTTTTCCTTTCTTCGCTGTGTAACGCTCTTATTCTACAGGCGAACGTGAGGTCCCCGTTAATCCTCCGCACGCGCAAGGCACCAC
Organism: Dactylorhiza incarnata; assembly: GCA_033032865.1. Taxonomy (NCBI): domain Eukaryota; kingdom Viridiplantae; phylum Streptophyta; class Magnoliopsida; order Asparagales; family Orchidaceae; genus Dactylorhiza; species Dactylorhiza incarnata. The sequence goes on along the minus strand of JAWHQI010000230.1, from coordinate 2,745,217 downwards.
ACTTACGGCGGACACGCTCGCGACCGCGGTGGCAGAGGCTTGCCGCGATCTTCCTACCCCTGGGTCCGGCAAGAAGCGACCTTCGTCTGCGAGTCAGCTCGGTTCGCAATCCTCTTCCAAGAAGTCAAAGGGGAAAACCCTCGTTGTTAAAGACAAGAGCGCGGTCGTTGATCTGAGCGAGACCGACGGCTCGCCCCCTTCCCCTGCGAAACAGCCGGACCCCTTGGCGAGCCAGGGCGCTGGGAGCTCCTCCGCAACCCCCCAACCCAAGGGTCACAAGAACTTCGGCCTAGGTGAGAAGGTTTCTGATTCCCTCGGCGACCCCCTGCTCGCTTGGGATCCTGATGCCAACAGGATTTCCTGCTCCACCCTTCACCCCTCCTGGGTGGAGCTTGGTAAGGTCGGGGAGGAGGCGTTCTCTATCGCCTTCGGCTTATACGGCCGCGAGGACACCGCCGCCTATAACGAGATGGGGCCAAGGCAACTGGTCTACGAAGAAATGCGAGCCCAGTTCCACTCGATGGAGCTCGCACACATGGCGGGGCGCCGTTACCTGCAGACGGACAGGGATATCCGCGCATACAGGGAGGAGCTTAAGAAAGCTCGCGATGAGATCAAAGGTCTTAAGGAGAGAGAGGCGGCGTCGGAAAGCCTTCTCGTTGGGATGCAGGGCAAGATGGTAAGCGGCCCTGGGCCTCCTCTCTTTGCTGTTCGCGACCCCCGATCTTTGTCTAACTCATTTGGTATTAACTCAGGATGCCGACGTAGCAAACAAACTTCTCGCTCGCAACGACGAGCTAGAGTTGGAGAATACCATGCTGAAAGCTCGGGTGGACGAGCTGATTCGCAGCGTGCTACCCCCCTCTCCTGGGCGGCGAGATGCACAGGAGGTCGTTAACCTCGTCTTCACGACCCTCAAGAATGCGGGCCTCCTAGCCGAAGACGCGATGGAGTTTACAGCCGAAGACGTCTGCCCAGATCTCTTTGACTTGGCGCCATGGTTGGGGGCTCGCAAGAATGGCGAGGGCCCCCCAGAATGAACCCCCTTAGCCTCCCTTCTCTCTTTTTCCTTCGAATGTATATTATTCTTTTTGAGCTGGCGAGATCGCCGCCGAACATAGAAGAATCTTGGGGAATGATAGTTATGATTTTTTGTTGGTATTTATGAGCACGTTCGCGTTTATTTTTTTTTCTCGCATTTGATCTTTTTCTTTTGAACTCCTATCTCATGACTAGTAGTTACGCGGCAGTGTTTCAGGGGGGCTCGCGAAAGCGTGGGTCTGGGCTCGCCTCGCCAAGATTCTCCTTTTATGGATTTCGCGAACCCGAACTGTCGCCGCCCGCGGATACTGCCCGGCGAACCCGACCTTGGCGAACTCAGACATTTGGCATCTTGCGAACTAAACCTCCCTGGTTTTAGCACCTCAACCCGCTACCTTAGGCCCTACCAGCCTCAACCCTTTCAATTTTGCGAGCCAAACCCCCTCTGGCTTTAACACCTCAACCTGTTATCTTCAACCCGTGCCTCCTTTGGGGAGCCTCTCCAGAGATCAACCTGAACCCCCCGTCTAGGTGAGAGCCCGGGAGCGGAATCGATCTGGGGCATTCCAGCACCTACATATCCAACCTTGTCAGCCTCTCCAGAGATCAACCAGAACCCCCCGTCTAGGTGAGAGCCCGGGAGCGGAATCGATCTGGGGCATTCCAGCACCAACATATCCAACCTTGCCAGCCTCTCCAGAGATCAACCTGAACCCCCCGTCTAGGTGAGAGCCCGGGAGCGGAATCGATCTGGGGCATTCCAGCACCAACATATCCAACCTTGCCAGCCTCTCCAGAGATCAACCAAAACCCCCCGTCTAGGTGAGAGCCCGGGAGCGGAATCGATCTGGGGCATTCCAGCACCAACATATCCAACCTTGCCAGCCTCTCCAGAGATCAACCTGAACCCTCCGTCTAGGTGAGAGCCTGGGAGCGGAATCGATCTGGGGCATTCCAGCACCAACACATCCAACCTTGCCAGCCTCTCCAGAGATCAACCTGAACCCCCCGTCTAGGTGAGAGCCCGGGAGCAGAATCGATCTGGGGCATTCCAGCACCAACATATCCAACCTTGCCAGCCTCTCCAGAGATCAACCTGAACCCCCCGTCTAGGTGAGAGCCTGGGAGCGAAATCGATCTGGGGCATTCCAGCACCAACATATCCAACCTTGTCAGCCTCTCCAGAGATCAACCTGAACCCCCCGTCTAGGTGAGAGCCCGGGAGCGGAATCGATCTGGGGCATTCCAGCACCAACACATCCAACCTTGCCAGCCTCTCCAGAGATCAACCTGAGCCCCCCCCCCCCCCCCCCCGTCTAGGTGAGAGCCCGGGAGCGGAATCGATCTGGGGCATTCCAGCACCAACATATCCAACCTTTGTCACCCCGGCACGACAGTAGCTATAAGCCTCACAAAAAGGGAGTAAGACATTCATTAAACAACATAATAAAGCTTTCAAGGGTAAAATCGTTTCAAATCATCCCCACTCCGGGCTCGGTCGAGGGGCACCCCTTCCACATCCTGGAGGTGATACCCCCCCCCCCCCCCCGACTTGAGCACCTCGCTTACAATATGGACCCTCCCAGTTGGGGTTAAGCTTACCCACCGTGGCCCCTCTGCCGGCCGCATCGACCTTCTTCAGGACTAGGTCTCCTTTTTGAAAGTGCTTTATCCGGATATGTTTGTCAAAATATCGATCCATCCGTCGTTTGACCTCTTCCTGCCTGATGGTGGCCAAGTCCCGGAGTTCTTCCACTAGGTCCAAAGATAGCCTCTGCTCCGCATTGTTATCTTCTAGCCACTCTTCATCCCCCTCGCTCGCAGCGATCACCCGGGGGGTCTTTACCTCAAACTCTATGGGGAGAACGGCCTCGGACCCGTGAGAGAGCTTGAACGGAGTCTCTCCGGTGGCGGTGTTCGGAGTAGTCCTCATGTCCCAGAGGACGGAGGGTAGCTGTTCTACCCAGTTTCCCCGAAGATTCTCCATTTTCTTTTTTAATAGGTTAACGATTATTTTGTTCGCCGCCTCCACCTGCCCATTGCTCCTCGGGCGGTGGACCGACGCGTACCTGAGGTCAATGCCGAGCTGAGTGCAGAAGCCAACAAACTCTTTACTAGCAAACTGCGGCCCATTGTCCGTCACTATAGCTAGAGGTAGCCCGTGCCTGCAAATTATCTCTCCCCACACAAAATTCCTTACCACCTGAGAGGTTACCTTAGAGAGTGCTTTCACTTCTACCCACTTGGAGAAGTAGTCGATCATGACCAGCAGGAACTTCCTCTGGCCGCTGGCTTGGGGGAAGGGACCGACCAGGTCCAACCCCCATATGGCGAAGGGCCAGGGAGCCGTGATGGTCCGGAGCCTTTGAGCCGGGAGGAGTTGGAGCGGAGCATAGAGCTGGCACTTCGGACACTTCCTCGCGAACTCTGCCGCATCCTTGCCGAGAGTGGGCCAGAAGTAGCCTTGCCTCAACACCCTCCCTTCCAGGGTCCGACTCCCGGAGTGACTGTCGCACTCCCCAGAGTGGATTTCTTCCAAGACTTTCGGAACCTCCTCCTCGGAAACACAACGGGCCAGGAGTCCCGAGAGAGTCTTCCTATATAGCCCTCCTGCATGCAAGGAGTAATAAGCGGACTTATACCTGAAGCGCCTCTTGTCCATGTCCTCTCCAGGGAACTGCCCGGAGGATAGGAAGGTGATGAACGGATCCATCCACGAGGCTCATCGATCCACCTCCATCAACTCTCCTTCCTCGATGGAGGGCCGGAAGAGTTCCGAAGCCGTCCCTCCCGTTCGGGGACCGAACTTGGCTAAGCGGTCCACCTGGGTGCTCTCCTCTCTCGGCACGTGCTTGATGGAGAAGGTGTGGAATTGCCCGATGATCCCCTTAACTTCTCCAGGTATAGCAGGAGGGTCGGGTCCTTCGCTTCAAACTCTCCCTTGATTTGGCATGCTACCACCATGGAGTCCGTGGAGACCTCTACGTCCTGCACCCCTAGTTCCCGGGCCAGCCGAAGGCCCGCTATCACTGCCTCGTACTCAGCCTGGTTGTTGGTAATTGGGAAATGGATGTTTAAGGCTTGCTCAACCCGAGTCCCCTGAGGACTTACCAGGACTATCCCCCCTCCATAAGAGTACTTTCCCGACGCTCCGTCCACCAACATCTTCCATGCCTTTGGGGGAGGTGGCTCGTGCTCCCCCACCTCGGTCGCATAGTCGGCCATGAAGTCTGCCACCGCCTGAGCCCTGATGGACGTCCTGGGCACGAACGTGATATTGAATTCACTTAACTCCACGGACCACTTTGCCAACCTTCCCGAGTGCTCCACCCCCTCCATGATTTTACGGAGCGGGTGGTCCGTCACTACCTTGATTGAATGGGCTTGGAAGTAAGGCCGGAGCCTCCGGGCCGACATCACCAATGCGAAGGCTAACTTTTCCAGGATCGGGTACCGGAGCTCTGCCTTCTTCAGCACTCGACTGACGTAGTAGATAGGGAACTATTTCTTCCTTTCCTCCCGGATCAACACGGAACTTTCTGCTTCGGATCCTACCCCCAGGTACAGGGATAGGTCTTCTCCTGGCCTCGGCCCCTGGAGCAGAGGGGTTCGGGTGAGCTGTTCCTTCAGAGCCTAGAAGGCCTCCTCGCACTCCCGGGTCCATTCAAACTTCCTGTTGCCCCGTAGCACCTTGAAGAAAGGCGCACACTTTTCCCCTGCCTTGGAGAGGAACCTGCTGAGCCCAGCCAACTTCCCTGTAAGGCTTTGAACTTCCTTCGGATTTCTCGGCGACCCCAACTCCATTACCGCCTTAACCTTGCCCAGGTTAGGCTCCACTCCTGCGGGGGTGAGTAAGTGGCCTAGGAACTTTCCTCGGCTTGCCCCGAAGACACATTTCAAGGGATTGAGTTTCATCTTGTAGCGCCGCAGGGTCCCGAACGTCTCCTCAAGGTCTTGGAGGTGATACCCAAGGTCTCGACTCTTTACCATGAGGTCGTCAACATAAACCTCCAAGTTTCTTCCCTTCTGCTCGCGGAAGACTCTGTCCATCATCCTTTGGTATGTGGCACCTGCATTCTTGAGCCCGAACGACATCATCTTATAACAGTAGCATCCATCCCCCGTGATGAAGGAGACATCCTTGACGTCCGGGGGTGCATGCGGATTTGATGGTAACCTGAAAAGGCATCTAAGAAAGACATCACAGGAAAACCAACGGCTGAGCCAACCAGCGCGTCGATCCTAGGCAGGGGGTAACAATCCTTAGGGCATGATTTATTAAGTAAAGAAAAGTCGATACACATCCTCCATTTACCTCCTCCCTTCTTTACCATAACGACGTTGGAGACCCAGCCTGGATACTGGATCTCCGTTACAAAGCCTGCCTGTAGGAGCTTGCCCACCTCCTCGCGGATGGGCCCTTCCAGCTTGTCGGCGGTGGCCCTTTTCTTCTGGCGGATAGGGCAGGTGCCGGGGTCGAGGTTGAGGCGATGGCAAGCCACATCCGCGTCGATCCCGGGCATTTCCGCGGCGCTCCAAGCGAAGACGTCTATGTTCTTCTGCACGCACGCCAGGATCTCCGCTTGATCTTCCGGGTTGAGTCCTCCGCTGACCCAGACCTTCTCTACCACCCCTAGCCGGGTGGTGACCTCGAGCTCCACGAACTCGTCCATAGCCTCCAGCCGGGACTGCTCTCCCCAAGCCCTCTCCTCCTCGGCACAAGCGAGAGCCTGGGTTCCTTCCTCGACCTCCTTCTCTACCACCATCAGCTCCTCCGCCCCTCCCTCCTGGGCCTTCTCTTCTTCTTCCTCTCTTTCCGCCCGGGGTCCCTCAGCTACCCCTTCCTGGGAATGGACTTCATCTCCCTCCATCTTCTCCTCGGCTGCCTCCTTACCTCCGGCTTCGGCCGCCTCCTCCATCATCTTATCCCACTCCTCTGCTTCTCCCATCCAGGAGATGGTGTTGACAACCGTCACATAGCACTGCCTTGCCACCTTGGGATCCCCCCTGATCCGCACCTGAACCCCTCCGTCGTTGAACTTAAGGCATTGATGAAAGGTGGAGGGGACACAGCGGAACGCGCTGATGAGTGGCCGTCCGAAGATGGCGATGTAGCTGCTTGGAGCGTCCACTATGACAAAACGGCAGTTCCGGGACTGCCCACCCAGGGTTACATGAAGCCCTACTCCCCCTTCTACTTCTTTCCTCTCCCCCGAGAATCCAAACAGAGGGCCATCCGAGGCCAGCACCCTTCTGGGCTCCACCTCCATCCTGTCAAACGCCTTCTTGAACATGACGTTGACCGAACTTCCGTTGTCCACTAGGATTCGGGAGACGGTGAAGTTCTCGATCGCTGTCTGAATGACCAGCGCGTCGCAGAACGGGTCCTCGTAGCCCGGCATGTCCTTCTGGGTGAAAATGATTTTTTTCAGCCGGGGGCGGAGCGGTGGATGTTGAAGCCACGCTCCGGCGGTAGATGGTATGGAGGCTAGCCTTGCGGGTCGCCTCCACCCCTACCCCCCCCCCCCCCCCATGGATCACCCCGATCCCTCCTCTACTCCCCATATCGGCTCTATCCTCATACCTTTCCTCATCCTCCTCTCGAGGTTCGACCTCCACAATCCTCACTGTCTGCAGCTGCTGTGGCGCGGGCGCTCTGCCCCTCTTCACTTCCAGGAACTCCGGGCAGGTGTCCGTTGAGTGACCTTCCTCATCATGGAAGATACAATATGGCAACGTCACCTCCCCTGCATTGGCCTCCGCCACCCTATTCCTTCTCCTCCTAGCGGCTGCTGTTTCCACCTCTCCTCTCCTTCCTCTTCCTCTTCCCCGTCCAATTGCCATGGCCTGTTGAGGTGGGGGAGGCATCTGCATCGGACCCTGCCTCCACCCTAACTGGGGGGGGCCTCCATTGACCTCCGACATGGTTACCCCTTCCTGGGCCGTAACCCCTTCCCTGCCCTTGCATTCCTCTGCCTTGCGGCCTCCATCCCCCCTCCGGGGCCCCGGGCTCTTCCCTTCTCCTGACCTCCTGCTGCCTCACCTCCGGCTCACTGAGCTTTGCTAGCCTCTTGGTGAGCTCCGGGTTGGCTTCTTCACTCGCGACTTCCTCCGACACCCTCTCCATCAGCTCCTCATAGGAGACGGGGGCCTTTCTCTTCAACGCCATCTTGAAGAAACTCTCTTTCAATCCAACCGTGAAGGCGAGTTGGAGTGCAAACCCAGGCATCTCCTGGGTGAGCTGCACTTCCTCCTGGAACCGATCGACATATTGAGCCAACGACTCCCTGGGTTCCTGCTTCACTTTGAAGAGGGAATCAGCGTCCTTCTTCCTCTTTTTTGAGGTCGAGAACCTCAGCAAAAAACTTCGGCGCAAATCCTCGAACGCGTAGATTGATCCTGCAGGGAGCTGATGGAACCAGTCCCTGTCCTTCTCCTTGAGGGTGACGGCAAAGAGCCGACACTTGAAGGCATCTGACATCGGCCTGATGGAGACCGAGTCTTTGAAACTCTGCAGGTGCTGGACAGGGTCATCCCTACCGTTGTAGTACACCCGATCCCACTCTCCAAACCCCCTGGGACGGGTGCGGAAAGCACCAGCTCGCAAAAGGGGCTTCCCCCTCCTGTCACCCTTTCTGGCTCCACTCGCCCCCCAAGCTCTCTCGCTAGGCTTGAGCTTGCCGAGACTGCACTCGCGAGGGAGGCGCTCGCCTGAACCACCCCGACCGTCGCCACATCCTCCTGGCGCGCGCTCGCCTGCGCCGCGCTCGCTGGGACAGAGCGCTCGCCGGCGCGGAGCTCGCCGGCCTCGGGCTCGCCGGACTGGCGAACAACACTCGCCCCTCCCTGTCCTGTCCTGATCCAACGGCAACTTCCTTTCCAGCCCTTCCCCCCGGGGCATTCTCGCCAATCGTCGTTGGGGGAGGGGTCACCTGAGGTGTTGGGGTCGCAAACTCGCTTCGCAGAGCTGTGACCGTAAACCCCAAGGTGTCGAGAACCTCCTTTCTGAAATCTGCGAGCATCCTGGCCATCGCCACCTGGGGTGTCTCGCCGAACTGCTCGCCTTGCTCTTCATCTCCTGCCATAACCCTTCTCTGGAACTTTCTTGAACCAGCCACGCTCCACGCTCACCGCACCAAAATGTTGAAACCGATTTCTCGGTCTCTTGTGGAGCTCGGGGCCCTCAACGAATTGAGGGGCAGCTAGCCCTTACCGATCCCTCGGAAGAGGTAGGCAGATAACTCGGACAAAGAACAAAGACCTTGGTCTTAGCGAGGAGGTCCCTCCACTAACCCGGAAGATCGTTGAGCGCTTCCCCTCCCAAGCCAAAGCTAAGACTCGGGCACCTTGGAGAGCTAGAGAGCCCAAACCACAGCAACCTAAGGAGAGAAGAAGGCTCAAAGATTCTGGACCGGTCTCTTTCCAAGGTGCCCTTTAAGGTCTATTTATAGATCTTGGTTTTGTGGTCTGTCAATAGCCAAATCCCGCTGTCCATTCTTACTATCCGCACACCGGATCGGTCTGCTAACAGCCAAATTCCGCTGTTTGGAGAGGCTAACCGCAGACCACCGGGGGCCTCCTGGTAAAAATCCCTTCCTGGACTTTTACTGGGCGAGCCGGCCCGCTTCGAGACATCCCTTGCGAGTGGAGCTCGCGAGCCTCTGGGTTGGCAAGCCCCAGAATTGCTATTGGCACATCACCTGGCCCGCTCGCCTGTTCTACCTCGGCGAGCCCCAGAATTGCTATCCTCACTTACTCTAGGCGGGCTCGCCTGTCTTGGCTTAGGCGAGCCCCAGAATTGCTATCCGCACTTACTCTAGGCGGGCTCGCCTGTCTTGCCTCGGCGAGCCCCAGAATGGCTATCCGCACTTACTCTAGGCGGGCTCTCCTGTCTTGGCTTAGGCGAGCCCCAGAATTGCTATCCGCACTTACTCTAGGCGGGCTCGCCTGTCTTGGCTTAGGCGAGCCCCAGAATTGCTATCCGCACTTACTCTAGGCGGGCTCGCCTGTCTTGCCTCGTTCGCCTGGCTCGCCTCACCGGTGTTCTCCCACCTTGGCTCGCCTCACCGGGGTTCGCCCATCTTGGCTCGCCTCACCGAGGTGTGAACCATCTGACTCTTCCTGGCGAACATCGGGGTTGTACAGCGTGCACCGAGGATCCAAGAAGAAGAGCGAGAAGAGCCCGAGACGAAAGAGTTGCCCCACCTAGGGGAAGCGGGACGAATCAAGCAGCAAGAAAAGATCCACACAATATTTCACCAGGAGCGCCCCCGTGGATGGATGGACTTCTCCTTAGACGCAAACATAGGCAATCCAGCCTGCGAACTAAGGAGAGCGTTGATAACCCATCACATCTCATTCAATATCCTGTTCGTGGCAGCAGTGGTGCAGCTCAAACTCCTAAGCGGGAACCTCAAGCTCAGGGCCAGCGACGCAGAGCTCCCAGACGGAACTATGGTACCCACCATAGGAGTCGTCACCCTCCCCGTCCAAGTAGGGATGCACTCGGAACCCGTCCTGTACGATGTTCAGTTCGTCATCGCAGAGGCAGACTCCCCCTACGACACAATATTTGGGAGCCTCCTACTCGACGCCCTGGACCACGACGTTTCCATGTCTGGACGCATGGCCAACAAAGGGAGAATCCTCAAGGATGCAATTCGTGGTTTCGACACAACCGCAGCCGAGCTCCCTTGGATCAACTACAACCCGTCGCCAAAACCAAATTCTAAGAAGCAAGGCGTGCGGGAGGGCCGCGCAACCCTCGCATTGGCGGAAAAAGCTAATCCTCTGGCACCGACAAACCCACTACAACTTGGGGACACGTGTCGCAAGAGAAAGGGACAGCAACAACAGTTCGAGAAGGCCGTACCGCCCATTCAAAGCTAAGCAGACCGCTCCCGAGGGCTAGCAAATCAAAGCTGCCAGGTCTACACCCCGTTAAATGCCCCCCGCGAGCATATACTGTCCGTCATCTACAACAGCAAAATCATCAACTGGCCCAGAGCACTCTCCCAGCATAGCGGAGATCAATCCCAGTTTTGTAATTTCCACAAAGGCCGAGGACACCGTATGGAGCACTGTGCCAGGTTGAAAGAAGAAATTGAACGCCTTGTCCAGTCAGGACACCTCGAGGCTTTCCGCGAAGAAGCACAGAAGGATGCCACCGAGGGTCGGACACCGGGTCAACGCCGCCCACCATGCTGAACGACCGAAAGAGCTCGAGCAAGCGCAGCGTAAAGGGAGCACGATGTTACCTTCTCTCTCGTATATCAGAAACTTATTGGCTCAGAAGCCGCAAGATTGCACTTACGCGTGTATCAATGTACATTTTCTAATTATGTTTTACTTGTCCTAAACTATTCTTCTGCAGGAACCCACTTTGGGGCCCTGCCCCGGGGACTTTGCACCGCCGTCGATTGAAGGTTCGCCCTTCTCCTCCGGCGTCGAGTCCCAGCGTCGTAGGGGCCTGCCCCCCTTACGTTCGCCCCCGGTTTGAATACACCCGCTATTCAACGGCCACTTTGGGGCCTTGCCCCGGGGATTTTGCACCGCCGTCGATTGAAGGTTCGCCCTTCTCCTCCGTCGTTGAGTCTCGGCGTCGTAGGGGCCTGCCCCCTTACGTTCGCCCCCGGTTTGAATACACCCGCTATTCACCGCCCAAACCTGTATTATGTAAAAGCCGCGAGCTCAGACTCGCGCAAACTAATTTTCTATTATGTAAAAGCCGCGAGCTCAGACTCGCGCAAACTAATTTTCTATTATGAAAAAGCCGCGAGCTCAGACTCGCGCAAACTAATTTTCTATTATGTAAAAGCCGCGAGCTCAGACTCGCGCAAACTAATTTTTTATTATGTAAAAGCCGCGAGCTCAGACTCGCGCAAACTATTTTTCTATTATGTAAAAAACCGCGAGCTCAGACTCGCGCAAACTAATATTCCACTAAGACTCGCGCAGGCTCATCCGGTATTTTGTAAAAGGACATCAAGTTGTTCAAGTATCAACGCTAAATAGCAAGCCAGCAACAATCCCAAAGTACGAACATCCTCCGTCGGCCATCTTGAAGCACCTTTCCTCAATCGACACTTCGACGACAACCAGGGCAGCGGGGCCACGAGAGTGCTATCGCAACGCAGCGCAGAGCGAGAAACGCCTAAACAGAACAAGAAAGCAAAAAGCAACCACACACTCATCCATCGACAGCGATTTCTACCCAAGGCACCACGAAGAGAGCAATGATCAAAGCTGCCACAGAAAAAATCGAAACCTTTGAACTCCTCCGCGCCGAAATTCGGACTCCGAAGGTTTGGGGGGCTTATGTTATACATCCATAAAGGCCTTGGAGTGCGTCTAGAGAAAATTCCACTAAAGGGAGGTGGGGTCAACGGTCAACGCATGATCGCCCGAGTTGAAGAAACCGAACCCGCCATTTCCGCCCCAACCGCCAGTGCGAGAACACACGCGAAACGCACGGAGCACGCCGCCATAGCCGAACCCCACTACTGGGGTACGATTAGCCCGCACCCCACTAGTAGGGTACGAATAGCTGCACCCCCCATAGTGGGGGGAACGGCCAAACCGCACCCCTTGTGGGGTGCGGCCCAGCCGCACCCCATGAGGGGTGCGGCCAAACCGCACCCCTTGTGGGGTGCGGCCAAGCCGCACCCCATGAGGGGTGCGGCCCAGCCGCACCCCATGAGGGGTGCGTCCAAGCCGCACCCCATGTGGGGTGAGGCCCGGCCGCACCCCCTTGGGGTGCAGCCAAGCCAAGCCGCACCCCCTTGGGTGAGGCCCGGACGCACCCCCTTGGGGTGCGGCCAAGCCAAGCCGCACCCCCCTCGGGTGTGGCCGCACCGCGCCCCCCTTAGGGTGCGGCCGTGCCACTCTCCCCCGTAACAGGGTTGGGGAAAATCCCCCCTCTTCTGGCTCTCCGCCCACTCTTCGGGTTCCGGATTCCGCCTAGAACGCCTCCTAGCACACTCAGAATGCTCTCGTGTTCGTTGCGCGCTCAGAGCTCCCGCGCTCGTTGCGCACTCAGAACGCCTCTCTGTTCGCTCAGAACGCTCCCGCGCTCGTTGCGCGCTCAGAACGCCTCTCCGTTCACTCAGAACGCTCTCGTGTTCTTTGCGCGCTCAGATCTCCCGCGCTCGTTGCGCGCTCAGAATGCCTCTCCGTTCGCTCAGAACGCTCTCGTGTTCGTTGCGCGCTCAGAGTGCTCCAGCGCTCGTTGCGCGCTCAGAACGCCTCTCCGTTCGCTCAGAACGCTCTCGTATTCGTTGCGCGCTCAGAGCGCTCCCGCGCTCGTTGCGCGCTCAGAACGCCTCTCTGTTCGCTCAGAACGCCTCTCTGTTCGCTCAGAATGCTCTCGTATTCGTTGCGCACTCAGAGCGCTCCCACGCTCGTTGCGCGCTCAGAACGCCTCTCCGTTCGTTCAGAGCGCTCTCGCGCTCGTTAGCGCGACCAGGGCGCCTCCGTGTTCGTTGCGCGCTCAGAACGCTTTCGCGCTCGGAATGCTTCTGAGCATTCTCAGAACTCCTCCTCAGTCGCTCAGATTGCTTCTCCATTCGTTGCGCGCTCAGAACGCTTCTAAGCGCGCTCAGAACACTTTCACATTTCGGGCACGCTCATTTTTTGTCTTTCTGACATGCTCACATTTTGTCTTTCTGACATGCTCACATTTTGTCTTTCTGACATGCTTACTTTAATTTTGTCTTTCTAGCTTCTCAGATTTCAGGAACAACCCGTCGCCTTTTTCGTCTTCAACAAAGCTGCCCAAACTGCCCAAACTGCCCGAGGGCAAGACAATCATTTACGAAAAATGGTGATCCGTGTGCTCTGAACCGGGAAACGTGATTCGTCCGCCAGGAGGTTATGGTGGTTACGACGGCAAAATTACCGGGCTACCCCCGGCCAAAGCTATAAAAGGAGCCCAGAGCCTTCATTTGAGGGGACCTGACATTCTGCACCCGGGAGAGCTCCTTGAAGATTTTCACGGAATTCTCCTTCGGCACTTGAAGATCTCCGTGGACTTGAAGATTTCCTTCATCCCGAAAGGCGACTCAGCATTCTCACTTTTGTTCCCCACAGTTCTCAGAAGGAAAAAGACTTTGTTTTTTTGGAGGTGGCCTGTCACCTTCGGAACTCTCTCCCTCTCTCTCTATTATTGTAACGAGCAGCGGCCTGTCGCGCTCGATTTCTAAGTCTCTAATTGTAACCCCCCAGAAGATAGTGGAAGTTTGGTCGGCACAGCTCCGGCCGTGTGGTTTTTTACCCTTTCCGGATTTTTCACGTTAAAAAGTCCCAGCGTACTCAACGAATCTCTAATTGACTGTTTGCGCGCTCGGTTCGCTTCCGAGCTAAGGTGGTTCAATTCGATCGGTCTACCAAAGCACCCGAGCGACCCGCAACACCTCTAATAAAATAGAACATCATTTTATATATCCTAAGCTTTCATCTTCTTTCTTGGAAGAAGCAAGATAACTTAAAAGTCGGAATTACGAGTGCATGAATTTGTGAATGGCATTTGGCCAATTATACTTTCTAAATTCTTCTAAAACTTGAAATCAGGTAGACACGTTGGGATTTTTAATCCCATCGAAGGAAAGAAAAATTTGCACAACACATACTTAGTAAGGGCATCTACTCTTTTGGACTCAATCTCCGGAGACCATTCCTCATTTTGCCAGTCGAAGTAGGCTCCATAATGATGTCATTTTACTTAAAGTCGGCATACATGCATCCTTGTCTGAAAATTGAACTCAAGTACCCTATTAGGAAGCCCGAGCATATGTGCGACTTGATTAACGTTGAACTTCACATAGGGTCGGTCAAGCAGGAACACTTTCTTTTGAATGGAAGAACACCTCGGTAAGTAGTACAACAATGGAATGTTCTGATTGAGGTTGGGATTGACAAGAGAGTAATGACTCCTGCATTGAGCAACACAGCGGTAGACTCTTCTGTAAGAACGTTTAAAAATGATTGTGTGTTGCATGAAACTCAAAACAGCAGTTGAGGTAGGAACCTCCATGCATTTGCACAATTTAAATCCTATATTATGTTATGATGCTCTTAACCATCTGTGGAATAAAAATCTGCAGGAACAAGTGAAAATCCTCCTGGAGCAAATTAAAATCTGATGGAAACAAGTAAAACAGCTTATAGAACTCATTAAAATCCTCTCGAAATAAGTCGACTGAAAAAGCAAAAAAAATTTCCCCAACAAAAGTTGACTTCAACAGGCTACTAGAACAATTGAATAGTAAAATTGACCTGAAAAAACTAATAACGCAAACCCTAGTAGGACAGTAATGTGAAAATCCTATAATAATAGGAACAGGTAAAAAATTTAATCAATCGGTAAATTTACTTGCAAGTCGCGCAGTTGTCAGCAAATGAACAACAACTTCCTGTGTAAAACCGAAGACAACAACAAATTCGGGTTTGTCATTCCACTTAAAATAAAGGCAACAACAAATCCCACTGATACTAAATCCACATTCCTGCAAGCCCGCTTCTTCTACATCTGCATTCTGCCAACTAAGCTTGTACAACCCAGTATTTGTCGAGTGGGCCAGCAAGGAGTGCAAAAGACAAAATTCGAGAAGAAAGGAGAGCACTCCCATCGTAGCGAGCACTCCCCCTTTTTTTTCCTTTTGGCGAGTCGTGAGTACCCCATGTGTGTCAGGTACTCGCCGCGCCCAATTAGACTTCTAGCCGATATTGGCCTCGCGTCTAGCCGATATTGGCCTTGCTTCCAGTAAATCGCGCCCACGCGAGCACGCCTCAAGTGGCGCGTGCTCTCCCCCAGGGGTCAACCCCTTTTTAGGGTATTTTATGTTGGTCTGCAGTTAGCCTTTCCAAACAGTGGGATTCCGTTGTTGGCAGACCAATTTGGGTTGCGTTTAGTGAAATCAAAAGATGGGATTCATCTATCCGCAGACCGTTTTCAGAAAACTATAAATAGACCCCCAATTGCACCTTAGGAGAGACTTTTGGGGGCTTCCTCTCTCCTTTGGTTGTTTCTGGTTGGCGAGAGCTCCTGTCCTCTGTTTGTCGTGGTTTCCGGGTTGACAGTCAGGTGCTCTCCAGGGTGCCTGAGCTCAGCTTTGGTTTAGGAGGGGAAGCTCTCTTTGATCTTCCGGGTTTATGGCGGGACCTCCTCCCTGCAGCACGCTGGGTCTCTTTCTAGTTGTCCACTTTTGTTAGTGAGGTTCTTTGCTCTGAGTGACTGACCTAGTGATCTAACTCATGAGAAGTAATCTACATTTTGGCGTGGTAAGCGTGGACCGGTCTGAATTCCTCTCGAACCGTGGTTTTCGGGTTCAACATTTTGGCGTGGTAAGCGTGGACCGTGGCTTGTTCGGAAAATTCTGAGTAAAATCTCATGGCCGGAAGCAATGGGCAAGGAGGCGGACTTGAGAGTATGCCCCCGCAGGCGAGTTCGTTAGGAAGAGAGACTTCGATGAGTTCAGAAAGTCAAATTTGGAGACGCTGCATATCGCCCTCACGTTGTTGGGTGGGTGTTCAACTCGCGCGGTCCTAGTGCTCGCCTCGCAGGCCTTAGGCGAGGAAGCTCCAGGAAGGCAACCCGGGAAGGAGGTGCAGGTGGGGGACGACGAGCGAGTTCTTCACGCGCTGGTGTTATTTCCCAGCCCGCCGAGCATACTCTACCCAGGCAAGGAGACCGAGTCGCACCTTTAGCTCACCAGGTAGGGCCAGGAATCCTGTTCTATGAGCTGATTCTCTCAGCTCCAGGTCCACAAGGATTTGAGGAGCCCATCGTGTCCTACTATACGGGCACGGATGATCCCCTCCAACATCTTTATTGGTTTGAGGACGTCGTCTCCATCAGGAAAATGACAGACGTCTTCAAGTGCAAGTTGTTTGTCATCTCTTTTAAGGAGAAGGCGAGGGATTGGTTCCATCAGCTCCCCTCCGGGACCATCTACAGCTTTGAAGATCGGCACCGGAGTTTCATGTTGTGGTTCACCACTTCAAAGAAGAGGAAGAAGGGCGATGACGCTCTTTTCCTAGTCCAGCAGAGGACTGAGGAGTCGTTTGGGAGCAACATGGATCGATTCCAGGAATAGGTTCTACTGGTCCATGAAGTGTTAGGGAACACCTTGCAACTTTCCTTTACCCTCAGATTTGCGGCAAGGGCTATTCAAGATGGGGCTTGCCTGGGATCCCCCTCTTTCCTATGAGGAACTGATCGAGCGAACGGGGTGGGAGATCAAGGGAGAGGCCACTAACAACACTTTTGTGGCAAAGTTGGCCAAGTGGGTCAGAGGAGAAGAGAAGGGGGAGGATCCCAGCAATAGGAGGGGAGGAGAAGCAAAGAGCCAAGGAGACATGAGCTCCAAGGACTCCCAGGGGGTAGGAACTAGAGGAAGGTTCCAGCTGCTAGTTAATCGACAAGTCTGGATGCCACCGGTGGGTATCCTCAAGGTCACGGAAGAGGGTTTTCCCAGGGCAGAGGACCTTTCCAAGGAGGAGGGGGAACTTTCAGGGAGGGCAGGGAGGGTTCAACCCTGCGGGGTGGCGACCGTGTCCGAGGACATTCAAGCTCCCACCACAGCATGCCATGTCAATAGGACGAGGAGGAAGAAGAGGAAGAACGAATCGCCCAGGGGCAGAGAGGGGTAGGGTGGTGTTGCCATACTATGATTTCCACTAGGAGGAGGGTCACGCAACAGCTACCTACCCCGAGTTCTTAGAAGTAAGAGAGGGGAGGAGAGCCTGGACAGGGCAGGTTGACTACTCAGGTGGTCGGTTGAGAAATTATTTTGAAGATCCCCTGAGATGATTCCGCTGACCAGGCTCTCACTAGCCGGCAAGGCAGGTTGACCACTCAGGTGGCCGGTTGAGAAATTATTTTAGAGAACCCCTGAGATGATTCCGCTGACCGGGCTCTTATAAGACGGCAAGGCAGGTTGATCACTCAAGTGACAGGTTGAAAAGTTGTGTTGGAAGAGCCCCTGAGATGGTTCCGCTGACCGACCTCTCACAAGCTGGTAGGGCAGGTTGACCACTCAGGTGGCCGGTTCCACTGAGATATTTTGATTTATCGAGCTCTCACAAGCCGATAGAGCAGTTTGATCACTCAGGGTGGCAGGTTGAAAAGTTGTGTTGGAAGAGCCTCTAGAATGGTTCCGCTGATCGGGCTCTCACAAGCCAGCAGGGCAGGTTGACCACTCAGGTGCCTGGTTGAGAAATTGTTTTGAAGTGCCCCTGAGATGGTTCCGTTGACCGGGCTCTCACAAGCTGGCATGGTAGATTGACCACTCAGGTGGCCGGTTGAGAAATTATTTTGGAGAGCCCCTGAGATGATTTCGCTGATCGGGCTCTCACAAATCGGCAAGGCGGGTTGATCACTCAGGTGGCAGGTTGAAAAGTTGTGTTGGAATAGCCCCTGAGATGGTTCCGCTAATAGGGTTCTCACAAGCCGGCAGGGCAGGTTGACCACTCAGGTGGTCGGTTGAGAAATTATTTTGAAGAACCCTAAGATGGTTTCGCTGACTAGGCTCTCACAAGTCGTCGCGATAGTTTGACCACTCAGGTGGTCGGTTGAGAAATTTCTTTGGAGAGCCCCTGAGATGATTCCGCTGACCGGACTATCATAAGCCGGTAGGGCAGGTTGATCACTCAGGTGGCAGGTAGAAAAGTTGTGTTGGAAGAGCCCCTGAGATGGTTCCGCTGACCCGGCTCTCACAAGCTGGCAAGGCAGGTTGACCACTCAGGTTGCCGGTTGAGAAATTGTTTTGGAGATCCCCTGAGATGATTCCGCTGACCGGGCTCTCACAAGCCGGCGGGGCAAGTTGATCACTCAGGGGGTAGGAAGAAAAGTTATTTTAGAAAGTCATAGAGATGATTTCGCTGTTCGGGCTCTCACAAGCCGGCAGGGTAGGTTGATCACTCGGGTGGTAGGGGAGTGAAGTAGATTGGGTGAGAGGAAGGTCAAGTACAGATAAAGGAAGGAGGCGAGCCGAGTCAATCTTGCCCCGGCCATGTGCGCCTCCCACTCACTCACTCGAGGGTGACATCGCGCGACTAGGACGGGCAAGACTGCTACCCCTCCCTGTGAATGCGAGCACAAATGCTTAAGTTAAGGTACTCGTCGGGTGGAGGGGTGCAACTAGTCAAAATCCCGACAATCATAACCCCGCACGCGTAGCGAATACATGGGTCACATGGATATCTCGCAGGATGGGTGCTCGACGCTCTCGCAGAATCTCGAGCGGGGAACTATTCCTAGTCTTTTTGATGAAAGGTTGTGAGTACACAGAAGTCGTAAAAGCCTCGGTCTCGCAAGTTTCGTAAGGGCGATTCCAACATCTCGACAAACTATTTGGTCCCTAAGGTCGGCGCTCGGTGAGTCTAAGAGACTAAGGCGGGTCGCTATATATATATAAAAAGAGAAAGGAAACTATAATGGAAGACTTGGAAAATTTCAAATTTCATTCATAAAGAAAGTTCACAAAATTCTAGGGGCTCGCCCTTACATAAAAAAAGAGCGAGAGAAGGCCTAAATATAAGGCGCCAACGAGTCCTTGGGAGATTGTCCCCGCTCGTTGTCGTCTTTGTCAGCAGGCGAGTAGTCGTGTGAGTCGGAGGATGAGCTCGCCGGGTGGTCGGGGAGAGAGTGCGGGGATCAACTCCTCAACGGTGGTGTATTCCCACCCCGTCCTGAAGGCGTTGACGTCGCGCAGCATATCGAGCGTGGTATCGATCGACTTGATCACTAGGAGCCTCCGTGTCCCTTTGATCTCATCGGGCGTGAACTGCAGCTCCTTCTCGCGCTCAGAGGTGGACTCGACACGCTCCGATGTCGACATCTCCGCAAGGCCCCGAGCGAGCTGCGCCTTGAGGGCCTCCGCCTCCAGCTCGTTGACCCGAGTCTCCACGGCATCGGCATCCTGCATTGAATTTGTGCAAGAATGAAACAAAAAAGGGAAATCAGAATGTATCTCGGGTAAGACTTACCCCTCCGTTCGAAGATTTTGCGAGGAGCCTCTCGGCGAGACCAAGTCGCGTCTTCAGATCCCCAACCTGCTTCTCTGTGAGCTCTCGGGCGGCTTCAGCTTTGTAGAACTTCCTGCTGAAGGATAGGTCACGGCGTGAAGCCATATGAGAAAGCTCGGTGGCGCGCATTTGGGCCCGCGAGCTGTCGTAGGCAAGCTCCCGCAAGGTCGCCTTCTCAAAGGTGGCCTCTTCCTCCCTCTCGTAAAACCCATAAGAAAGGGCATGTGCATGTTCTATGGCTTGGCCGTGCTCGACCCAGGAAGGAAGGCGGGAGGAAACAGTTGCCTTCTCAGCTGCCTCCACCTAAATGAGCAAGGGCCCACCCACGCTGTCTCGGGGCCTCTCCCCCAAGACAAAGTTGGGGTGCACATCTCGCATCTCTGTCTCGCTCTCCCTTGCATCATCCCTAACCAGGGGCTCCAGGAAGCTCGTCGTGATGGTTTTCATCTTCTTGACCACGATTTTCTTGAGCTCTGCAAGCCGGCAGGGGAGGAGGGGGGAGGAGGGGGACAGGGGGGATCGAGATCCACCACAAACCTCTTCCCCTTGCCACTGCTAGACTTGGGCTTGTCCAGGTCTGAAAGTGGAGGTTAGATCTTAAGTTACTCTAGAGGGGGGGGGGTGAATAGAGTATTAAAAACTTTTCCTTAGTTTTTATAGCGGAATTAAAATAGTGTTATATATGTATAAGCAGTGTGAGATATATATAAATAGAAAAACTGAATAAGTAAAAGCACACAGCACAACACAGAGAAATAAACAAACACAGAGGACACAAGGAAATATAGTGGTTCCCCAATAAATCTGGGTAGTCCACTCTTCTACCACCCTTGGTAGGAATCCACTAGGAGAGTTGATCAGGTGCCCTAGCACCAAGGTGATTTTGTTCAGGTGTCCACACACCACAAAGTTTTGTTCAGGTGCTCAAAACCAACTAGATTTTTTGATCAGGTGTCTTGCCACCATGGAGTTACACTTTTGAAGGAAGTATTAACCATGTACAAGAGAGGTGAGAAAGAGTTTATAGTGTTCTTCTCTGTCAAGATGCTGAGAGAAGACTCTAGTGGATTTGTTGTAAAGCTCCCCCTGTCTGATTGAAGTATTTGACAGTTGGTGGAGAAGCTTTCTCTTGAAATAGAAATCTTTTGTAGCAGATTGATCTGGAAGAAATAGTTCTTCAGATTCTTTGTTGCTCTTTTAGAAGACTTGAACTTGTAGCAGATATCTGAGAGATTGATCTTTGAAGAAGATGTTCTCAGAGAAATGGTGATTGCTGCTTGAGAAAGAAGAAGACTGAGAATATTTGACTGAGTGTTCTTCTTTTTCTTTCTCTATCCTTGTTGTTGTGTTCACTCTGTATTCTGTAAGAATATATTTTAATTCTGTCGAGATTATGAGACAATAAAGTCTGTCTTTGATATAGTCTCTTTTTGGAATAGAATAATCAGACTTTAATTCTTTCTTGGAATAACAACAAAGACCAAACGACTTTGGCAAGTCCTTTAATTCTTTAGCCGTGAAATATTTCTTTGCATTAATTGTCAACGACTATCTTTGTCTTGGAATAAGAAAAGAAGGAATATAATAACTGAATATAATATCCTTACTTATCTGACTTGAATACGTCCAAAGATATTTGAATAGATCTGTTAAAGTCGCCGATCTGTGTTCAGAGAACTGACAAATAATTGATATTTAAGTATTAAATAATTTGGAATTTGTATTTGTCGATCTGAGCTTCAGTAAAGAATTTGTCGAGCTCTGGCTAAAATCTGTCGAGCGCTGGCTGGAATCTGTCGAGCGCTGGCTGAAATTTGTCGAGCGCTGGCAGCCATCTGTCGAGCGTCGATAGCCATTTGTCGAATGCCGGGAACTTAAGTTTTTCCTTAAGTTCTAGCTAATCTAACAGCCTAAAGACTTGACCCTTAGACAATACAATGGGGTCAACTTGATCCTAGTCAAAACATAGTAATCCTAGCCCAAATCAGTAATAGGGTTGTTCCAAGAAGGTCGTTGGTGCAGGCTTCCGCAGCTACCCTCACAAGCTCAAGCGAGGAGGCTAGCTTTGCACCACCCACATATGGCAGGTTCTCGAGAATTAGGCAATCCCCTGCAACACAAGTGAAACATGAGTTAGTAAGTGGGCGAGCTAAAAAGATAATCTGAGTCAAGCTAGTAGAAGCATATCTTCCCCCTGTGGCACCGAGGGAGCGAATTGAGGTGTCGTCGCAAATAGGCGACCTCGAAGTTCTTTCCAGTGAAGAACTTGTAAAACTCTAGCGTTTCACCATCCACGCGAGGAGTGTGATAAACAGATTCTCCCTTTTGGACGGGCGCGCACATGATATTGCCGAAGTCCCCCTTGATGAAGAGGAACCTATCGTTCCAGTGGTGGACCTTGTTGAGGGTCTCACAGACCTTAATTTGCGAACCGGTCAAGTAGGCATCTAAGGTCGCCCTATAGATGAACAACTTACGGAAGGCCGTATAGCTATCGCATTCGTATTAACTTGCGTCTACACCGCCCCGAAATATTTAAGAAACTGCTTTACCTCATGCCACGGAGGGAGGTGAAGCCCAACATCGAAGTGGGAGAGGGGGAAGGCGTGCTCATCTGCGTAGAAGGAGTTGTTGGCCTCGTGTTCCCTTGGCAGCGAGCCGAGTATCCCTCTGGTAGAAAAGCGACCTCGAAGGCGAGACGATCCTCCTCTGTAACATCCCAATTCCTTCTAGAACCCCTTGGGTTAGGGTTAGGGTTAGGGTTGGAGTTGTAAGTAGAGGTCATGGTATAACCCTAGGTCAACTTGAACTTAGGAAAATTGCTATAAGCAGCCCAAACGTGCACAGGTCAACCTTGGTCAATTTTCTTCAAATTGGACTCACCAACTCAAATTGAGCTTACCAATAGGTCCCTAAACCTAAGAGATACCCAAGTGACCCAAAAACCCCATCATGGGATCACCAATTGGTCCATATTGACCTAAGTCAACTTTAGGTCAACATAGGTCAATCCCTCACCAATAGGTCAAATTGACCCCAAAAACATGAAATTTAGTTTACCCCTAGCCTTGTAACATCATAGGGGACTCAATGGACCCAAAACCCCTCATCAAGTGGTCATCAATTGGTCCAATTTGACCAAAGTCAACTTCCCCCCCCCCCCCCCCATTTTAGTCAAAATCACACATACTGGCTAAATTGACCCAATTAAGGCATCATCATGACCCAATCAACATTGGGTGGTGTCAAGGGACTCAACACCAACATATGGGACCAGTCAACCCTAGAAGTCAACACTTGGTCAAATAAGCCTAAATTGAGTTTAATTGAGATTAAACCAAATCCCCATGGGCTAAGGCCTCAATAGGAGGCCCACCCTGCAGCCCAATGACACATGACCTTGCATGCCCTGAAAAATTAGGAGAAGATGACATGTAAAAGGGCAAAATTGGAAATCCCCAATTTTTGAATGAGGGCAACCATGGTTTTGTGGAATGCCCTGCACATGTCCTCCCACTCCTCCTTCCGACATCCTCTCTTAGTTGCCACATCAATTTCCAGTAGAATCCATGCAAGATGGAGTCCACTTGGCAGCTAGGAGGAGCATCCAAGGTGGTGGTCGAGCTCCTCCTAATGGCAACACCACATTAAGCCCTCCTCAGCCAAAATCCATACTCCATTAGCTTCAGAAGGTGGAAGGGAGTTGGAATCGAGCCTGAGATTGCTGGATTTGATGGAGAGTAGAGGAAACGGCAAGGAGCTCAAAATCAAGAATCGGCCATGGCACCAAGAGAAATTGCTCAACCTCAAGCCCATTACAGATATGGTTTCTCCTCCCCTCCCCTTGTGCTAGATTCTTAGATCTTTAGGTGGAGAAATTGGGCTCAATTGAGACCGATCCAGTGAGGGGAAAGGGGAAATTTCCATGGATTTTGGAGCATGTCGGGTTCGCCGGAAATAGACCCTCCGGCGGCCAAGCCGCCGCCAAGCAATAGCTGCCACCTCAACGGAGGTGGTGGTGGCGGTGGTCGGACAGGGAGGTGGCCCAATCGCTGGGAAAAGATCCTAGAAAATGCTCCAGGTCGGTGAAATCAAGGTCGTCGTCTCAAGGAATAAGACGCAAGGATGTCGTTGGTTTTGATCCCTGATGGCTATCTGTAGGCCAATATATATAAATGTGCATTTTGTCGTACCCTGGACAGACCTTTTCAAATTGATTTTTATGTATCTTAGAGGCTGAATCAAGAAAAATGTTCTATATAAAAGTTGTAGATCTAGGTCTCAACTAAAATTAAAAATTTGTTTCATGTGATTTGGGGGACTGTAGCTTCCTCAGCACCAATTTTGGTGGGTTGTGTACATAGAGTGCCCTATGCGCAAAATAATTAATTTAGGGAGTTCTACGACTCCAAATAGGCTGAAATTTTGTACATGCATGAGTCATATCCAAATACATCCCCTGACCAAAAATGAGAATTTTTGAAAAAACTTTTCCTATAGTTTTTGTAGTAATTTAATTATTCATGCATGATTACATTAGGTGGGTATATGAACCCTAAAGACCCCAAATTTTTGGTGGGGATCTTATTAGGTCATGTTATGCCTCTGGTAAAAATTACAGACAATTTGGGTATGTGCATGTGTGGGAAATTGCACATGCATGTAATAGTTGTGTATGGGAGAATGATGTGCATATAACACTATAATGTAGTACAAGATTTACATACACTATCAGAAAATGGACTTTTAGTCAGAGCAAATTGTCGTGGCTAAAAGTCCAAAACTGTGGCAAAAGATTTTTCGCCATGGCCTGCCCACGGCAAATGGGCGTAGGCAATGCGAGCGTGACAAAAAGTATTTGCCACGCTCGTTCTCGTTCTGTGGCAAATACCCATTTACCACGACTTTTAGCCATAGATTTAAACAGTGGCTAAAGGTCTTGATTTTAACGTCTCTTTGCCACGGTCTTCCTGTCGTGGCTAAAAGTCCATTATTTGGCACGGTATTATATCATGGCAAATACTTGTCTGTTTTATTAAAAAAAGCATTTGCCACCGTGACAAATACTTGACAGATTTATTTAAAAAAAGTATTTGTCATGGTTTCAAATAGCGGCAAATACTTGACAAATTTGTTTTAAAAAAAGTATTTGTCATGGCTTGAAGTCGTGGCAAATATCTATTTGATTTATTTTTTAAAAATATTTGTCATGTCTGATTGGGGACTATATGGGTTCTGTTGTTGTTGTTGTTGTTGTTGTTGTATTTGTCATGTCTGAATGTGGCAAATAATTAAATACATTTAAAAATAATTAGATAATTATTAACTGCAACCCGAAAATGACTGTGTGCAATCCTTTGTTAGCCGCGACCGGAACAATTTGAACATTTTATCAACAACAAAAATTTGTTAAACGCAACACAAAAAATGTTCTAAAAAATAAGAATGGCAAAATGCATGATGCTTATTAGACACGAATTTGATAAACCGTGGCTGATGTGTTCTTTTTTGTCACGAATTTGACATTCGTGGCTAATACTTGCTTATTAGCCACGAATTAAGGGTTGTAGCTAATACTTAACTACTAGCCACGATTTTTGACCCGTGGCAAAAAAAGTGTGGCTAAAAGATATTTTTCTAATAGTGATGGTTAAATCAACTCAAATTGACTCAAATCTTGGGTTGCATGTTAATTAGATCAAAAATATTCTATGGTAAAATTTAAGGTCATTTGGACCTATGCATGTTGGTGTATTCAACATGCATGTGAACGGGAAAGTTTTGGTGTGCATATAACACTATAATATAGGTCTAGATTTTTATGGTTAAATCAACTCATCTTAACCCAAATTTTGGGTGGCATGTTAAGTAGACCATAAATAAATACTAGTTAAAATTTGAGGCCATTTAGACTCATGCATGTGAGGGAAATTCACATGCACAAGCCTAGGTATCATGGAAAGATCAAAATGGTGTATACACAATAATGAATTAAGAATTAATGGGTATTCCCTTGGTCAATTCTTATGAAATTAAAAAACATCACTTGTTATTATGAAATCATGAATTTTGGGGTTGATTTCCCTAGTAAATTAGGGTTTATGTGATTTTGTCACATTGAGCTTAAATTTGAATTTTAGGGTCAAAACTTTCTGAAACCTTATAAAACTCTGGGATTACCTTGAAAGAGTGGGATTACACTCTGTAGATTTTTGGTGGAATTTTTAGAAATAATATAGACCCTTATTTATTAATTATTCAAATTACCTCAAACTACTTTATCCTATCTCTATGTAAGTTAATGTATTTAGAGTTGCATGAAATTGAGTATTTAGACTTATGAGGCCATTTTTATTCTCTGGGAATTTTATCAAAATTTATTGTTGAATACTTATGATACTTCCTTCACTCACAAGGTGGAGTTTTAATGGTTTCATTAATTAATTCATAGTGTTTATTTAATGAAACTGGAAAATTATGGAATTGATTGATCAGACTTGTGGGATCATTAGTGGCCTCTGGAAATTTTATTAGATTTAGTTACTGAGTAATTATCATGCTTCCTTCACAAAGTGAAATTTTAGTGTTGGCATTGATTAATTGATAATGTTGAACTATGGAACTAGAAAATTATTAAATCTGGTGAGTGAGCTTATGTGATCATGATAATGCTCTGAGAATTTTGTTATATTTATTTTCTGAAGTTTTACAGTAGTTCTTTCATATTTTGTAATTAGGTGACAATTATGGTTTATTCATTTTGGATGAATTATTGTTAATAGAAAAATGCCAAATTTTGCTGGAATCCATTTTAGGTTGTTTTAAAACACTTGGAAATTTACTTACAGTATTGTGATGAATAAATTCAGTAGATCCTTCACAAATTGAATTTAGTACCCTTGGACATTTAATTGATTTTCTAGAATTATATTAGGGAGAAAAAATTAAGAAATTCTGCTGAACTTTATTTTGGACCATAACTAACTTCTGGAATTTTTATTAGAGTTATTGGCCAATGAAAAATGGTACATCATGTTCAAATCTAGTCATTCCCGGAATTATAAGAAATTATTTAAATAATATATGATTTTATTATATGAAAAAAGGGGAAATCTAAATGTTGACATCCATACAACTTCTTGAACTAGATTGACACATATTAGTTAGAAGATCATGTAGTCACCCTTTTTTAAGTTAAGTTATCTCACTTGAGGGCAATTTAGCTGCGAATAGTAAAACTGAAATATCTGATTTAGAACCCATTTGGTCATCACACCAAGAGCTAGTAACCCCACGATTTCTGTACAAGCATAGATTGATTGAAGGATTAACCATTAGGGGCATATACTAGAAGTAAGGGTTTGGGTGCGTTTAGTAAAACTATCAATTTGGGATTTAACAACGATATTATATGAGATGTGATGAATGACCAAACATCAAGTATAAGTGGTGATTGATGTATGAAATTGGAACCATTATGTATGGATTGAGTGAAGACACACAAGAATAGTCGGTCACTAGGAAAGGTGGGGTTTTATGTTCAATTGGACATCGACACTCGTTTGTTTGGTCTATTTGTAATTCACCTTAGGATTTTAGAGTAACTAGAGAGGAAGTGAGTATAAAAGAATGGGTAGCCACCAATAAGAGTAAATATCCTAGAAATGGGGATTCGGGCTTCAGCCCATTGTATTCCTTAGTACTACTGCGAGCCTTTCACAGGGTAGCCCTCGGGAAATCCAGGATTCACCCTAAACTTCTAAGTACAAATAAATGATAGACAAGAGTAGTTTAAGTATGAGAACTTGATAAGGTAAACCTCGCCCCAAATTTGGGATGAATGGTACAAGGACTAGTAGTCCTGAGAGAGGGAGGCTCTGGAAAATTATGATATCAGGACGGGTTAGTCATGCGAGCAATAGGCTCGGTGAATATGTAACAGTGGACTGGTTAGTCCTGCGAGTTGGAGGCTCGATTGATAGAGTTGATACATAAGTGTATGTGCATAGAATGTGGTGGGTCTACGGTACTTGCCTAGTCGGCAAACCGACGGATGTACGATGACTTGGCAAGTGGTAGGTGTGGGTCAGGTTATTTTACTGTACGACTCGAAGGTCACATTCCCTAATAACCCTACACTTAGCCTTATAAAAAGTCTGGTCTCGATGGATCCAGCAAGAGTACGCATGAGCTTATGAGTACTGAGGACAGGTGTCATAACGTATGTTAGGTCCTAGGTTTGGTAGTGTGTTATACCCACCTAGGTGAGGAGACGCTCGTTCCTCTGCACCCATTTGACCACGACGGGAGGTGCCCGAGAGGTTAGCCACCTCCAAAAAGTGGGAACTAAAGGTTTGTACATACAAAGTCGAGTGTGTGAGTTGCATCATTGCATTGCACAACATAGCATAACATCATTTCATAAACAAGATCTCATCGTATAAATTAGTATGTGCTCTTTTATACGATGTGTTTACCTTAGTGTCAGATCTCTTAACTTATAAGTTTGTATGGGCATTCATATAACTTAAGATTAATTTTGTAGCTGCTCTTACCATTTCTCTTACACTGCTTGAGATATATATAGAATTGTTAGTATAGCTCTTTTTCTATAGTAGTTTACATATATATATATGCTTGTTAGCTAGTTTCATGTTACATACTTGTTTTTTACCCTCGTTGTCCTCTGCTTCGTCCTCCCACACGCTGCTTAGGAGTCGCGGGGGGAGGCGAGGAAAAAACTAGATTAGTCTTTATGACTAACGGTCGGTTGTGACCGTAGCACCAGGTGTACGAGGAGCCGGAGCAGCAGCACGACCAGCAGCGCGTGATGGCAAGACCTGAGGAGCAGTTGCCGCGCAGAATTACCACCCGACGACAGGTTGATGAGAGTTCATTAGCTTTTGCATAGATGTGGAGTGAGTGTGTGTTTAGCTTTATTTTAGACATGTATCGGGCATAAGCTCTTACTCTCTTTCATGTATTATACTTGTTGAAACCGATTTCTCGGTCTCTTGTGAAGCTCGGGCCCTCAACCAGTTGAGGGGCAGTTGGCCCTTACTATTCCCTTGAAAGGAGCAGACCGGAGACTTAGAAACGGACTAAGACCTTAGTCGCAGCGAGGAGGTCCCACCACAAACCCGGAAGATCGTTGAGCGCTTCCCCTCCCAAGCCAAAGCTGTGACTTGGGCACCTTGGAGAGCTAGAGAGCTGAACCAAAGTAACCAAGGAAGAAGAAGAAGCTCAGAGAACTGAGATTGGAATCCTCTCCCAAGGTGCCCTTTGAGGTCAATTTATAGTTTTTGTGTAGCTGGTCTGTTAATAGCGGAATTCCGCCTTTTGGTTTTACTAACTGCACCCCAATTTGGCCTGCTAACAACTGAACTCCGTTGTTTGGATATGCTAATGGCATGCCATCGGGGGTTAGAGAGGTAATTTCGTCGACCATAGAAGATCAGCGGATTCGTCGAACGCGACAGCTTGGAGAGTTCGTCGAACGCAGAGTCTTGGCAAATTCGTCGAACGCAGACCGCACTTCGTTGGGCGTCGGGCTGAGTTCGTCGACCTCGACTGAAGTTCGTCAATCACGAAGACTTTGGAAGAAATCCGACTCGCCCGCCTTCTCGCGAGCATTCAGCGAGTTCCTGGATCTCTCGCCTTCTTGCGAGCAGCCGGCGAATACCCGGCTCGCTTGCCTTCTTGCGAGCAGCCGGCGAATACCCGGCTCGCTTGCCTTCTTGCTGGTCGACCTTGAGTCTCGGGCTCGTGGGAACATGACTCGCGCCCCTTCCCGCGAGTGAACTTTGATTGATCTGGTTCGCCTCCTTTGTTACCTCCTCCCCCTGTCAGATTTGAAGCCTCCTTTGGGCGAGCGACCTGTGAAGACCTCGCTCGCACTCCTGCCCCGCTCGCACTCTTGGCTCGCTCGCCTTCTTGCAAGCAGCCGGCTAAGTGCTCGTCCCAGCGGGTCCGCTGAGACGGGATAGAGATAGCCGCTGAGATGGTTGTCGGACTGAGAAGCCAATTCATCGAACGGACCACGGAGTCCGTCGTACTCAGGACTTCGTCGACCGCTGAGCTGGGGTAAAAGCGTCGACCGCTGAGCGTCGTTCGTCGAACGTAGAGCGCCGTTCGTCGAACACAGGGAGCATATGTCAATCTTGTTCTTTCTCTTATTTTCTGCCTATCAACATATATCCCTCCCGAGAACCCGGCTCGCATTACTTTTACTTGGTCACCTACTAGGCGAATATTGGGGTTGTACAGTACTCATTTTTTGGACTTGTATTCATTTGAATATATATATACATATATATATATGTATATATATATGGATATATATATATGTATATATATGTATATATATATGTATGTGTGTGTATGTGTGTGATTGTGGATTTGTTTACTTAGTTTCCTTCTTATCTCATGTTGGTCTGGTTGATCGTTCTTGTGGGCAGGATCAGCATCTTGCGGAGGCGACTAACTCGTGTGTTAGTGTCACCGTAAGGCGGCGATTCTAGGCATAAGATCCGAGAACTCTCCGGTGCGGGAGAGGGATCTTACATCCTCTTACACTCTTCCCTCAGGAAATAGGTGGTCGGCGAAGTTGGCGACACAGCTCCCTCGCCCATCAACAGGGTCAGAAGCTCCGACCATTTTCAGAAGGGTTGGCGAGTAGAATGTGTGAGCTGAAGGAGAGAGGAGAGAGCAAGAGGGCAATCAATGTGGTAGGTGACAGTACGGAAGGGGGTGGGGGTATTTATAGAGAAAGGGGGGAGGGGTCGCGACTAATGACGCGACCTACTCACCCCATACCCATTCGCCCCTACCTACATGAAAAGTCACCTCGGCCCGCCCTTGACGAGCGAGCGTGGGCACTACTGTTTTGAAAATCTTAATATCAAAGTGCGACAAGGGAAATAACTCAACATGCGAGCCATACCAAATGAAAAGAAAAACATAAATCCTCGCGAGGCGGGGTTAAACACAACAAGGAAATAATAATGTTTATACTATAAGGAAAAAATAATTGCTAGTCGATTTCAAAGAAGGCTCTCAAATGCAAGTGGATCGAAAGCACAAAGGATTTCACCTCCGGGGACCCCGATCGCTCATCCGCATCATTAGACCTCGCTTCACTAGGGCATACTCGTGGGTCACGGCGATCTCATGATGAAGGGTGAGACGCAGCCGCCCCCCCCCCCCCCCCCCCCGCCCCCCCCCCCCCCCCCCCCCCCCCCCCGCGAGTCACTGCACCTTCTTCGCGAGAAGAGTGTTATCCCCCTCAAGAGCTTCCATTCGCCATTCCAGGGCGAGGATGCGAGGAAAGGGGTCGTTCTCCGCCAAAGCCCTCTCCTAATAGAGCTCGCGAAGAATATACTCGTGCTTACGCAGGACCCCTGTCACCCGACTCTTCATCTCAGCAGCATTGGAAGGGTCGCCCAGGTACTCGTCGATCATATCGGAAGAAGACTGTGCCGAGTAGATACCTGCATAATCTGACTTGTCAGATTTCATGTTGTCAGCATCTGGAGATAAAGGCAAAGGGTTAGCGCGAAGATGAAAAATGGAGAATGAAAGAGGCGAGGGGATTCCCTTACCAAGCGAATCTTCGATGGCCTTACCCTCGCGATGCGGGGTGGGTTCGCGGTCATGATGGGTGAGAAAACTCGGCTTCCCGCCAAAGGGGAAAGATGTAGGAAGTACCAGAGACTTCCTCGAACCCGCTCGCATGGGAGCCTTGTCAGGACACCGCGCTTCAGGGACCGCGGCGAAGGCAACAACAGTGCTCGCTTGGGTGATGGTCGTTTTGGCAAACTCCTGGGTCAGGTCGCGAGTAGGCGACTTCGGTCGCGGGTGGGGGGGGGGGGGGGGGGGGGGGGGGGCAGGGTCGTCGCGAGGTCTATGTAATCGGGTACTTCGAGGATAAACATGGTTAGTCATGCTCATGAGACGCGAGTCGAGCGCGTGGATAACATTCGCTTACCAGGAACGAGGGGACGAGTATCAGGGTCGACCTGGTTACTCGCGCTCTCCTGCTCACTGACCAGCTGGTCTCCGGTGTCACCCTTAGTGGCAGGGTTGATCTGCCAAACTCATAGCTCAAGATTGGCATAGCATCGTGAAAGTTATTATAAGCGACCAGAGGGAAGGAAAGGCTCACACCCGGTCTGAAACTCCTAGGCCAAGGCTGAACCTGGGTTGCAATTGAAGCCCGGGCAAAGTCGTTCCCTCTCCCACAGACTCTTGTCTCGCTTTTTTGACAACCTGTTTTTCTACGCGCCTTAGCGTAGTTCGTGAGGAGTGCTTGGTGATGAGTCCCAGCAGCCCAGCGGAGGTTGCCTCACCCTTCTTCTTACCTGTGGTGAGGCGAGCTCGGACTCATAGGAGAGCAGCATAATGTCGGACAACTGAGGGGAAACAAAGTGAAGAAGAGAAAAAGGGGGATCCTTGGAAGGCCCCCTCCCTCTTGGTATTTATAACCCCCAGTGGGGCACACTAGAAGATTCCCTCGAATTAAGACACACTCCAAACACTCGAGGTTGAACTATCTTTCTGAGATTGAGGCAAACTCGCAAAGAGCGAGAATTGTGTACAACCGCATATTTGTCGAGTGAACCAGCAAGGAGTGCAAAAGACAACATTCGAGAAGAAGGGCAAGCACTCCAAGGGAAGCTCGCACTCCCCCCCCCCCCCCCCCCCCCCCCTTTTTCATTTTGGTGAGTCCCGAGTACCCAATGCGTGTCAGGTACTCGCCGCCCCCAGATAGACTTCTAGCCGATATTGGCATCACGTCTAGCCGATATTGGCCTCGCTTCTAGTAAGTCGCGAGTACCCAACATCGTTGGGTACTCGCCACCCCAGGCGAGCATGCCTCAAGTGGTGTGTGCTCTCCCCTAGGGGGAAACACCTTTTTCAGGGTATTTTGTGTTGGCCTGCAGTTAGCCTTTCCAAACAGCGGTATTCAGCTATCCGCAAATCATTTTCAGAAAACAATAAATAGGCCCCCAAGGGTAACTTAGAAGAGACTTTTTTGGGGGGCTTCCTCTCTTCTTTGGTTGATTCTGGTTGGCGAGAGCTCGTGCCCTCTGCTTGCCGTCGTTTTCGGGTTGACATTCAGGTGCCTTTAGCTTTGGTTTGGGAGGGGAAGCTCTCTTTGATCTTTCGGGTTTGTGGCAGGACCTTCTTGCTGCAGCTCGCGTGGTCTATTTCTAGGTGTCCACTTTCGTGAGTGAGGTTCTTTGCTCTGAGTGACTGGTAGCCCTGCGAGAGGTGCGGTTCGGTGCAGTATGGAGACAAACTGAAACCGCACCGCACCGAAATCGTGCGGTGCGGTTTGGCGTCGGTTTATGCGGTGCAATTTTAGTTTTTTGACAGTTTTTCTGTTCCTTTAACAACAGCGCGCGTCTCGTGTTTTTGACACTTATTCAGACATTCAGTCCATCTCCATTCTGCCATGTAATAATGGTCAATTTGCACAGCTCAAAAAATAAAACTATAAAACATTAAAACCTGCTAAATAGAACATCACATTCAAAATACAACACTCTGTCATTCTAACAACGCATTCAAAATACATGACCATAGACATTAAAATTTAAAACCTGCAAAATATAACTTGAACTGCTGAGTGATGAACCATTCAGCCATTCTAACAGCACATTCAAAATACAACTTGAAATGGAACAATCAAAATTCAAAAAACATGCAAAGTCAAATGTATGTTACATGACTATAGACAACAATGCATAAATAGAACACTCAAAATTCAAATGTATGTTACATGTTAATATATTCACCTTAATTTAATTTTCATCTTCATTAATTTCAACATCATTGTCCTCCACATTAACGTGCATTTGTTTGTCCAGCTCTATAAAAAATTAAAAAAAGTTTAAAAAAATTGATTAACAACTACAAGACTACAACTTTAATAGTGAAGTGAAAAATAGTACAAATTAAATGCAAATACACTACCTTTATCGAGCTCTTCGTATTTGTCAACATCAATAATCATCTCTTCTATCTCATTTAGGTTTGACTTGCAACGCAACCAATCACGAGCACAAATAAGATCTTCTACCGTCTTAGGTGCTAATGAACTCCTGAAAGGATCAAGAATACGTCCTCCAGTACTAAAAATTGATTCAGAAGCTACAGTAGAAACTGGAATAGCTAGAACATCTCTTGCCACTTGGGATAATATTGGAAATCTGTAAGAGTTCAATGTCCACCAATTCAAAATATCAAAATTGGTTTGCAGCTTAAGTGTATTCCTTCAAGTATAGGGTAATCTCAAATGCACAAATAATAGCTTCATCCTCCTCTGAATCATCCATAAACATTTTCTTTTGATAAGCCACGAAGCTAAATTCCACATCAACTTGATTTGTACCAGTCCCGGAGCTTGAAGCTTGGCTAAAATTATTCTGAGTTGATGTTGTATTTATACATTTGTCATAATGACTATATAAACGATATAATGTGATTTCAGTCAACTCAACCATTGTCCTTGCTCTCGCTATATCATATACTGCTTTGAAACACTTTGTAAGTCTCTTTAACTTGCATTATGGGTCCAAGACAAAAGCAACATATAGTAGAATATTACTTTTTTCCAAACTACCTCAATATTAATTGAATTTTATTTTCATTTGATGTGCAACAATGCTCATTGTTGGATCATGACTCTCACACATAAAATTAATCGCATGTTCCATCATTGAAATGTTTTGAAAAAATAAATACGAAGTTGGATATTTCGTTCCGGAAACCTCTAAAGTAACTGTATAAAATAACTTTAAAAGCTTCAGAAACAAACTTGTATTATTCCAATCTTCTGCATTGGGTGGGCCATTAATTGTATCGCCATTATTAAAATAGTTTCTATATGAGCTTTCATCCTCTAATTCATTGAAAGCTTTCTCAAACTTTATTGTTGTCTCTAGCATCAAGTATGTTGAATTCCACCTTGTCTCAACATCCAAACACAAAGGTGATTTGCATGGTATCTCTTCATTTGCTACACATTTTTTAAACTTCTCTAGTCGTTGTGAAGATCCTTTTACATACTTAATGGCTAACCGAATCTTTTCGATGGACTCATTATATTCGGATAATCCTTCCTTCACAATTAAATAAAGTATGCGTGCTGAACATCTAACTTGTAAAAACTCATTCACTAGTATAGTAGACTTCCACTCTGTAGTTTTTCTTGTCAAATATCTAGCAACTATGTCATTGACCGATGCTGTTAAAACCGTCAACCGGTCTCTGAGTTCGGACCCACCGTCTCTGAGTTCGGACCCACGGGGGGGGGGGGGGGGGGGGGTGTAGTCTGTGCTTACTTCTCCCTCACTAAACTCTCCTGACCAAGGATGGAGAACCTAGAACAGACCCAAGGCTGTAGCGAGGAGGTCCCGCCACACACCCGGAAGATCTAAGAGAGCTTCCCCTCCCAAACCAATGCTCAGCCGGGCACCTTGGAGGGCACTATCAGCCAACTCCGAAATTAGCCTGGAGGAGAGAGCTCAAGAAGATCTGATCTCCTCCAAGGTGCCCTTAAGGGTCTATTTATAAATTCTCTAGGTTGGTCTGCAAATAACATGAATCCGCCTTTTGGTTTTACTGATCGCACCCCAAATTGGTCTGCAAATAGCCTAACTCCGCTGTTGTGAAGGGCTATTGGCAGCCCCCAAGGGGAATTTCGATAATTTTCCCTTAAAGCCTTTTGGGCGAGTGGTCCGTGAAGGCACCACTCGCCAGGCTCCTTGCCCACCATAATTCACCGGGCGAATGGCTCATGAGGACACCATTCGCCAGGCGCTCGACTCGCTGGTTGAGTGAGATCTTGGGTACCCGCTCTCGCCTATCTGCCATGATACCATGCGAGTGACCCGCGAGGGGGCCTCACTCGCCCAGGGGCCCTTGGACTCCTATTCTGCACCTTGACCCCCCACGAGGTCTTGGGGACCCACTCGACGAATACGGGGTTGTACATATGCATTATCCGTAGTGACCATGAAAATTTTCTTAATCCCCCATTCCGTGACACAATTTAATATTTCATTTCCGAGACCTTCTCCAGTGTGATCAATGATTCTAACAAAGTTAAGAATCCTTTTTTTGCAATCTCCACTCTTTATCTATCTAATGTCAAGTAAGACACATGTATCCATATTTTTGAATTGATGTCCATGTATCTGTAGTTAAACACATCCTTTCTGATCGCAACCGTTTCTTTAATTTCTTCCTCTTTGAGGTGAAAATATTAATGCAGTATTTGGAAATAGTTGTCCGAGATGACACTTTGAACCATGGCTCTAACTGATTAGAAAAAATTCAAAAACCCTCATTTTCTACAAATTTGAAAGGCCATCAACTACAACCATTTTTGTTAAAGCAACACGACATTGTTCTTCATCAAATTTGCTGGCTTTTAATGAACCAACCATTACCCCATCTTCTTCTTTTTTCACTAAGAGGTAACATTTGTTGATTGTTATCTTTTAACTAAAGCGGCATAGAGTTAACATATGCGTTCTTAAAGCACTTGTTCCGTTCTTACGAGGATCATCAGTGTATGCCTGGGAGCAATGCTTACACTTCGCTTTATCCCTTCCTTCATTGTCTTTAAATTTCGTGAACCAATCTCACACAACAGATTTAACCTTATTACTATCATAGTCACCCATTTTAGTTTTCTTCTCTATATGCTTTGTATCATCGTTATCATTCACAAGAGGTTCTTTAACTTTATTTTGACTATCTCCCTCCATTACAACATGTTCTTTTCCTTTGTTCTTTCGGGATGTCATCAACAACTATGCACAATGACTTTAGGTTATTAATCTATATGAAAAATAAATAAATTATAACATATGAAAAAAACTAATCATCAATATACCTGCCACTATGCACCTATAACCAGCAGTCCAACAATCCTCGGCCTGCAATTAAGAATCAATCTGGATGAGAACAACCCTCATTAACTCCTACTAAATCATTTACAATAAATGTGGATCACTCCTACCAATAAGTCTAGAAATACACAAACTTATAAGTCTAGGACACCTGAATGAATCATTACTTTATCATATGCATATTCACAATCAATTTAATATGATAGAAAATTTGAAAAATCCCCAACCTTGGGTCCTTACTCCTTGTGCCCTTTGCTGGAAGAAAAAGTGAATGAACACAATAAAAAGTGAATGAACACAATCAACCAGCAGTCCAACACAATCATTTAATCTATCATACGCAAATTTTGAATGAACACAAACCCTAAACGGGCTAAAACATCACAAGTTATATGATCATACACAGATTATGAATGAACACAAGCCCTAAACCGAGAAACACCTTTGTCGAGAAACACAATCAAAAGCCCTAACAATCACAAGATATGAAGTGCATACCTTTGATGTAAGCCTGGACGGAGACTGAGAGTGAGAGGCAGTCGGGCCGACGGTCTGGGGGAGTCGGAAGAGGCAGTCGGCGGAGGGAGAGGCAGTCGGGAGAGGCGAGTGACTGAGAGGCGAGAGCGAGAGGCAGCCTGGACAGAGACTGAGAGGCGAGACGATGAGACCGCGAGAGGCAGACTCACGACAGTCTGGCCGTCAGCTAGGGCCTAGGGCAACATCAGGGCTTAACTTGCGGTTGCGGACCTTGTGGAGTTGTGGTTTCACGGTTTGCAATTTGCAAATGGAAACAAACAAATAGATTAATCAATAATATAATATTTATACCTGGGCCATCGGTTTGTGCTAAATATCGGCTGAATACCTGGGCCTTCGGTTATTCGGTTTGCGTTATTCCTCCAGCAGTGCGGTTTGCGCCAATTGCGCAGAAATTTGTAAAGTATACCTGAAATAAATTTAGTAGGTGCGGTGCGGTGTGGTTTGCGCGGTCTGGAGCAGTACAAAACCGCACCGCACCAACAGACTGTTAATGTATATTTGGACATATAACGTGTTTAGAGGCTAAACGGGTCGATTGAGTACACCGATACCCGATACCCATATACACTCCTAGGGTTTGCCTATTTATAGCCGCCTAGGGGCAACGGAGAGTTCATTCCACCTTGATGGACCTCCGGATGCTTCGAGTTTACGAGTCCTAGTCTCTCATGTAGAGTCTTAGGGCTAACTATGTTTGTTTGAACTTGTTGAACTATTTTGTTTGCTAGACTTAGTCTGTACATCCTATTTTGGACGTAGGCACATCCAAAATAGTGTGAGTTAACTGACAGTGTTACTCTACTGCTACAGAAAGTAAAAGACATACCAGCATCACAAAGCAAGCTAATAGACACTAAGTTAGTAGCTAGTGAAGGAATAAACTTAACATTCTTTAAAGTTAAAGTCTTACCTGAGGATAGCAGCAAAGTTGCGTTCCCCACCTTCAGCACGTCAGCTGTCTCACCGTTGGCAACGGTCACAGATTCTCTTGCATCAGTAAGACCTGTCACTCCCAGGTATGCAAGTAACTATTACTGAAGCAGTTCCTGAATCAGTATCGAGCACTTCCTATTCAGTTCCTGTAGACAACTCTGGCCTAGAGTCTAGGAGAACTTCTGTTAGAGAGCAAACTCCCAGAACCTTCGGCAGTGACTTTGTCATTTGCCACGTTGAGGCTGATCCATCCACCTATAAGGAAGCGATGAGATCCAGGGATTCCCTACTCTGGAAAGAAGCAATTGATGAAGAGATGAATTCTCTACTTCAGAATAACACCTGGACGTTGGTTGATAAGCCAAAAGGGGCTAAAACTGTAGGGTGTAAGTGGATTCTGAAGAAGAAACTGAATCCTGATGGTAACGTAGCTAAGTATAAAGCACGTATGATGGCTAAAGGTTTCACACAAGTAAACGGAGTAGATTACTTTGATGTCTACTCACCCATATGTCACTTAGCAACCATTAGGGTCCTCCTTGCTATTGCATCTATTGAGAACTTTATTGTTCATCAAATGGATGTTAAGACTTTGTTCTTGAATGAAGATATGACCGAAGAGATCTACATGAGTAAACCTGAAGGTTTCATTGTAGACGGTCACGAATCGAAGGTCTGTAAATTACTTAAGTCTTTATACGGACTAAAACAAGCACTTAAACTATGACATGAGAAATTTGACTATAGTGTAAAGAACATGGTATTCATATCGAGTCTCTCGGATAAATGTCTTTACATACGTCATAGATCAGATAAAGTCGCCATAATTTGCTTGTATGTAGATGATATGCTCATTTTAGGGTCTGATCAATCTGAAGTGGATGACATCAAGTCAGACTTAATAAAAGAATTTAGCATTAAAGACCTAGGTGTAGCTAACACTATACTAGGCATGCAAGTGAGCTTTGGGAAGAATGACATCTCCCTAAGTCAAAGCCACTACATAAAGTCCAAGTTGGACACGTGGGGATACAGTGACAGTAGAGCATTTGAGACTCCATACGACTACACAAACCGTTTAAAGCCCAATGAAGGAGCTATGGTTAGACAGTTAGATCTAAACTACTTGGTAGTCTCATGTATGCTATGGTCTGCACTAGACCTGACATTGCCTTTACGGTCAACATGTTATGTAGATTCACTAGTAATCCTGGCCAAGAACATTGACACGCCTTAGATAGGCTAATGTGGTACCTAAAATACACCCAAAAGTATGTTTTAAGTTACACTGGTCATCCTTCAGTTCTTGAAGGATATTCTGATGCATCATGGTGCTCAGAATTAAACGA
Source organism: Dactylorhiza incarnata (assembly GCA_033032865.1). Taxonomy (NCBI): domain Eukaryota; kingdom Viridiplantae; phylum Streptophyta; class Magnoliopsida; order Asparagales; family Orchidaceae; genus Dactylorhiza; species Dactylorhiza incarnata. Next base: position 2,706,408 of record JAWHQI010000230.1, on the reverse strand, counting down.
CAGCAAGTCTACTAGTGAGTTCGTATTCACACTAGGAGGAGCAGCTGTAGCCTGGAAGTCCAAGAGGCAATCTTGTATTGCTCTCTCTTCTATGGAATCCGAACTCTACGCTCTAGCTGCAATAGGAGAAGAAGTAGAGTGGTTAAGAGATTTGGTGATATACATTCCCCTGACGAGCCTGAAAATAAGTTCTGTTGTAGTTTACTGTGACAATCAGGCCACTAAAATGATTGCTACGAACACTTTGTTCAATGGCAAAAGAAGGCAACTAAGGCTGAAACAATCCTGATTGACCTCTCTCACAAATCAAGGGATTAAAACCTTGATTGATGTGAGATCGAAAGACAATGTTGCAGACGCCTTAACCAAAGGCCTGAATAGAGCTCTCACAATAAAAACATCGAGGGAGATGAGACTAAAGTTCATAGAAATATGAAACTTTCCTCCGTTGCTTATGTTTTGAAAGTGAGAACCTATATAGTCGCAACATTCAAGCATCTAATAACAGACTGAAAACCCCAAATAATTTCTTGATGAAAATCCAAGATGGTTAGATGCATGTTATTCCACATTTGATAACTAAGTATCTTTCTCATTGTAAGTTGATTCGAAAATTATTCAACTGGGAATAGAAAGTCGTTGTAGCCGGTTAATCTAACATTAATGATTATAGCACATTATTCCACATCTGATAATGTTGCAAACGTTGTTGTGTCAAATCATTCCACATTTGATGATGAGGTACATAATGATCATTAATGAGTAAGATAACAACGGTTGATTTACAAAATCAACACTAGACTGGTTCCTGCTAGACCAGATAGAGATGCTGACAGTGTTACTCCACTACTGCTACAAGTACTAAGCTCACTCAGGTAGAGCTAGTTTACTTTAAAACGTCACTGCATATGTTTTATGAATTCATAGAGTCTAAGTCATGAAATTCCTTGCAAGCACTAGTGGAGATGGAGGAGAGAAAGTAGTTTTTGACATGGATGCTGATGATCTACTAGACGAGTAGAATTGCCATATGTTTTTATCAATGTCTTTATGTTTTTCAGACTTATATTGATGAGTAGCACTTTATTTCTGGATGTTTTATTTTACTATGTGTAAAATACTGCTGTTGTTTAATGCGCTAACTCTTATGATATTGTGTTAAGTCGAAAACTTTTTTCATGTTACTCACTACTTTCTGCACTTCGAAATGTATACGTTATTTGTCACAAATATAGGAGGAGATTGTTAATGTATATTTGGACATATAACATATTCAGAGGCTAAACGGGTCGATTAAGTACAAGAATACCCTATACCCGTAGACACTCCTAGGGTTTGCCTATTTATACCCGCCTAGGGGCAACGGAAAGTTCATTCCACCTTGATGGACCTCCGGATGCTTCGAGCAACCCTCTCACAGACTGCCAGTTTGGAAGAACAAAAAACCGCACCGCACCAAAACCGAGCGGTGCGGTTTGAAATGAGGTGCGGTGCGGTTTACTGGTTTGGTGTGGTTTTCGGTTTTTCTGCATTGGGCTAGTGACTGGTCTAGTGATCTAGCTCAGGACAAGTAAAAGCAAGCTACACCGATCCGAACTCCTCTCGAACCGTGGTTTCCAGGTTCAAGAAAGCTACTTTCACAAGACATGCGATGTTCTGGCCAATCTTCTGCCTTCGACGTCTTTTTTCGAGATTAGGTCATCACCTTTTCACCGCACAAGGACAAGATTAGGTCCCACGGGAGAGAGTTATTTATGCACACAGGGTGTGAACATTTTTGTAGGAGGAAATATAATGTTCATGCATCCACTCTTACGTAGATTAGACGCATTGACCAAAATAGTAATTGTTGATATTATTTTAAGGCAATTGTTAACCGCACCCCAGTTTTGGCTACCCGCAACCGATTTTTATGAAGTATTACGCATTTTTTTTAAAAATACGCCTTGTACAACCATTTTTAGGAAAAGTGTTCAACACAAAAGTTGTAGATATCATCGATATCTACAACTTTCGTGTTGAACACTTTTTCTAAAAATGCACGCACAAGATGTATTGCCGCTCGAATTGAAACATGAGCGTAACTATAACGAATTTTTGGAAATACGTATTGTGCATGCATTTTTAGGAAAAATGTTCAACACTTTTCCTAAAAATGCTTGTACAAGGTGTATTTCCAAAAAAATGCATAATACTTCATAAAAATAGGTTGCGGATATCCAAAACTGGGGTGCGGTTAACAATTGCCTATTTTAAAATCATGGCTGTAGCCAAATTACATGTTTACCCATGTGAGCTTCTGTGAAGTTAGAAGTAGACTGGCTTCTGCGTTGGTCTCTTGACACTGGTCGGACTTGAGGGACACCATTTCGCCGGTCTCCTCCATCTATAAATATCAATCTCCCCACTGCACGAAGATTTTTGAGAATTCCCTCTCCGCCATTCTCCGCCCTCACGGGCTCCCTGCCGAAGAAAATTATAGTAAGTAGGAGAATTCCCAGCTAAACCCTAGTGCAGGTGCGATCCGAGCGATGTCACAGCAAGAGGCCGCGGAGAAACTCCTTGATATCCCTCGCGAGGACCAGATCACGTCCTCCATCCCCTCCTCCACCTCCTCCGGTGATCGCTTACAGACGGAGGCTGTAGACACCGGCGCCGATCCGTATCTTTCCCGGAGCGGCTCCTTCAGTCGTCTCAACGCCAGCGCCCCGGAGTTCGTCCCTCGGGCTCCGTCTCCGGCACTGGAGGGCGGGCATCCACGGATTGTTAAGATCCACCATCAACCGCTGCCATCTCCGCCGGTGATCCACGTCTTCCACCCTCCGTCGTCGCCTCCTGTGGGAAGCCCTCTTTTAAGCCCACCGGGGCCGCCTATTGGCGTGTATGAGTACTATGGGGGTGGGATTGAGGGAAAAGGAGGGTTTAGTGAGCAGGACTCTGCGCAGGTGCCTGCTGATCATAATACTGCTGTCCCTGCTAGGGATGATTTGTCTGAAGAAGTCGTGCAGAAAATCACAAAGCAGGTCAGTGACTGCTTGACTGTTTCATGATCGTTGGAACTTATTCTGGATCTTGATGTGTTCAATTTGTTAATTGCATTGTCATATGTTGGTCTTGATGTGTTACGGGATATATATGGAAAGTATACACTCTTAATGATATTTTGTACAGCTTTTAATGCTTAAATTTCTCTATACTTGGAAATACTAGGTGCTACTCAGGATCAATTTGTTTCAATATAAGTGTGGTTTCAGCGTATTTTGGAATGGAGTTATTAAGGATCTATTTGTTTCAGTATAAGGGTTTTAAAGAGGTCGTTGTTTACTTTTGGAATAGAGTTAAAGCGTAAGGTAAGAAGTTAATGGTATGAGTAAAGACTATTTAGAATAAATAGAGATTAATACTCGGGTTAAGTAGTAAAATAGACTAATTTGTCACATATTTCTAGTTTAGGAGAATTAACTGAAGGAACTGCATTGATTAAGAAAGTAAGTTATTAACTATGATTATGATAATAAATTTTGTAATTCATTAAATAATAGTTAGATAATAGATTAACTATTTCAATTAGAGATAAGGGCTTGTTAGTTAGTATTAGTAATTAGGATCAGAAAGAACTTATTACTTATATTAAGTTAACAATTTGTAGTCTAATTAATAATTATGTAAGTATAAATGTGTAGTAGGATACCATATTATCCTAACTAATTATGATAAGTATTTGCTACGAATAGAACAATTAATTAAATTAAGCGTGAATAGAGCCTCTTATATAAGAGGTTTACAATAAAGGCTAATAATAAAGCTAACACTCCCCCTCAAGTTGGATATGTTATATTCGTCATTCCCAACTTGTCGATGAAGCCACATAAAACATTCGCTCCTAGACTCTTAGTAAGAACATCAGCTAATTGTCCCTATGAAGGAACGAAAGGAATACAAATAATTTTTTTCTCAATGTTCTCCTTGATGAAGTGTCTGCCCACTTCAATATGTTTGGTGCGGTCATGCTGAACAGGGTTGTTGGCGATATTGATTGCAACTTTTTGTCACCGTACAGACGGATAGGACTGCCCTCATGAAGTCCTAAATCAAGCAATAGAGAATGTAACCACAATCCCTCCCATATGCCATGTGCCATCGCTCTAAATTTGGCATCTGCACTAGATCTTGAGACGACTGATTATTTTTTACTTCTCCAAGTAACCAGGTTACCGCTAACGAAAGAACAATACCCAGATGTAGGCATCTTCCTTCTATAGACCCTGCCCAATCTGCGTCAGTATACACCTCGATTTTCAAATCAGTATTAGGAGTGAAAATGATTCCTCTGCCTGGCGAAGTCTTCAAGTACTTCAAGATCCTATGAGCCGCATCGAGATGTCTCGCCTTTGGGGAATGCATATATTGGCTAGCAACCCCCACATCATAAGCTATGTCAGGGCGAGTATGGGATAAATATATTAACCGTCCGACAAGACGTTGGTAACCAGTGACATCTTCAATGGGATCTCCGTCATCCCTTCCAAGGATGTGGTTGACCTCCATAGGAGTATCAGCAGGTCTACACCCACTTATACCAGATTGTTCCAGCAGATCGAGGACATATTTTCTCTGAGAGATGAAAATACCCCGTGTGGATCTAGCAACTTCAATTCCCATGAAATACTTCAGTTTGCCTAGATCTTTTACTTCAAACTTTTTAGCCAAATTATTCTTTAAGGCTTTCACTTCTTCAACATCATCTCCGGTTATGACAATGTCATCAACATAGACAATGAGGGCGGTTAACATATTATCCCTCTGTTTTATAAACAATGTATGGTCAGTGTGACTTTGCCGGTATCCTAAAGAGATCATGACTTTGTGAAATCGACCAAACCAAGCCCTCGGTGATTATTTCAAGCCGTAGAGGGCCTTTTTTAATTTGCACATTTTCCCTTCAAAACCAGAAGGAGAGAAACCAGGGGGAAGAGAGATATATACTTCTTCTAAATTTTCATGAAGAAAATCATTCTTTACATCCAATTGAGTAAGATCCCAACCCTTGCACAGGACACACGATAGAAGAACTCGTATAGAATTCATTTTTGCCACAGAGGCAAAAGTTTCTTGATAGTCGATACCTAGGGTTTGAGTATATCCCCTTGCCACCAACCTTGCTTTGAAACGTTCAACCAACCTTCAGAGTTCTGCTTCACGGTAAACACCCATTTACATCCAATTGTCTTCTTACCATATGGGAGGTTTGTTAAATCCCATGTATAATTTTTTTCCAAAGCCGTCATTTCTTCAATCATTGCCTCTTTCCACTTTGGATGCCCAAGAGCCTCCCGCCATGTGGAGGGAATAGAAACAGACGCAAGAGAAGAAACAAAGACTCTATGTGAAGGAGTTAGAGAGTCGTAAGAAACATAATGAGATAAAGGGTGTTGTGCGCAAGATCTGGTACCTTTACGAAGAGCAATGGGGAGTTCAGAGGAGTTTGTCGACGAAGTTGGCACTGCGACTGGTAGCGTGGAATTAGCCTGTATGTTATGACCTTTACTCCGTCTGGTGTATACCTATAATTCTTGCGCTTTATGGGGAGACTCCCCCTGGCATGGAGGAATGAAATATGGAGGAATCGGTAAGGAGATAGTAGGAGAGCTCACTTCTTTAGTAGGTGCAGGCTCACCCTGAAGTAAGGTCGCATGATAGGATTCAGATTCACGAAAAGTAACATCCGTCGTGACAAATATTCGTTGAGTCGGGGGATGATAACACTTATATCCCTTCTGGGTAGGTGAATATCCAAGGAATACACAGCGAAGAGCACAGGGGGTCAAGCTTAGACCGACCCGGAGAATGGATATGAGCAAAGCAAACACAACCAAAAGTTTTCGGTTGGAGAGAAGTCGGCTTAACCCCTAAGGTGAGAAGGGGGGTTTGGTAGGCCAAAACCTGAGAAGACAAGCGGTTGAGAAGGTATGCAACTGTGAGAACAACATCACCCCAATAAAATTTAGGGAGGTTCATAAAGAAAAGTAAACATCGAGCAACCTCCAAGAGGTGGCGGTTTTTTCGCTCAGCGACCTTATTTTGAGAAGGAGAGTGAACACAGGATGTTTGATGGAGAATACCATGATCGACAAGGTAGTGATCAAAGGGAGAGTTGACGTACTCCCGACCATTATCACTGCGAAGAATTTTGATAGTAGCAGAGAATTGAGTAGAGATCATTTTGTGAAAGTTTTGAAAAATTGAAACACTTCATTTTTATTTTTCATCAAATAAACCCACGTCGTGCGAGAGAAGCAATCAATACAAGTAATAAACCAATGACATCCAGAAATTGAAGCAACCGGGCAGGGCCCCCAAACATCAGTATGAACGATATGAAATGGAGTAGTACTTGGTAAAGAAACATGATGAATAGGATTACGGTGATGTTTAGCAATAACACATACATCACAAACAAAGTTCTTAAAACACACAGAAGGAAAAATAGGAAATAAACGTTGCATTATAGCAATAGAGGGATGGCAAAGACGACGATGCCAGGTGAGCAGGTCGGAAGTCTGCGACGCATTGAGAGCTTGCGGAGGAGGACACCCAGTGGAGGAGTCAAACACATACAAACCATCCTGCATGCTCCCAGAGCCAATCACCTGCTCCGTCTTCAGATCCTGAAAAACACAATGAGAAGGAAAGAAGGTAATTGAGCATTGATGAGAATTAGTCAAGTGACTAACAGAAAGCAAACTGCGGGAGAAATTTGGAACATGAAGAACTGAAGATAAAGTGAGAGAAGAACAATGGATGAATCCTTTTCCAGCAATGGAGGAGAAAGATCCATCAGCAATGCTCACTTTATCTCGTCCAGAAAGAGGAGAATATAACACAAAACCTGAAGTTGATCCAGTCATGTGATTAGTGGCGCCAGAATCGATAATCCAATGAGTAGAAGGATGAGCAGTAGCAAAATGAGCACCTGGAGTACCAGTGTGGGCAAGAGCAGTGGAGGAAGTGGCAGGCTCTGTAGTAAGACCAAGCATCATGCGTCGAAGGGCCAACATCTCTTCAGCAGAGAAGGAGGATGACTGAGTAGTAGTAGGGCAAAGAACTCCAAAAAAGCTGCTCTCAGGAACCTCAGTCAGATGAGCAGAATGATTGGTTCTTCTTGGATTTCTACCACGGCCGCGACCACCACGCGATGACAAGCCTCCCTTGGGAGGAGGAAATCCATGTAGACTGAAGCAGGTATCACGGGTATGACGAGGTTTGCCACAATAATCGCAAGTGAGATGGTCTCTATCTGTAGGTTTAGGTTTGAAATCATGAGAACCGCGGCCGCCAGAAAAAGGATGATGAGCAACCAATGCTGATCCCTCGGTAATAATGGTGGCGTTCCAGGATTGTCGACGGTCAAACTCTTGCTGAACATTGCTGTAAACCTCTGGAAGCGAAGGAATAGGAACACGTCCAAGGATCTGGACAGTAATCTGATCAAAATCTCGGTGTAACCCATGCAAAAATTTGAATACTTGATTACGTTCCACGTGAGTCTGCAATGAGAGTTCATCCACATTACAGTCCATGACGAGAGAATCAAAGTGGTCGTACTCCTGATAGAGTTGAGTAAACTCAAGATAAGAAGCCGAAGGGGGGCGATCGCCCTGGAGAAGAAGAAAGATCTTGCGACGCAGTTGGTAGATCTGTGCTGCATTACCCTTCCTGGAATAGGTAGCCTCAGCGCATTTCCAAATATCAGCAGTAGTGTCTAAAAAAAGGTAGTTGCGGACAATGGATTCCTGCATGGAATTTATGAGCCAAGACATAACAAGAGAGTTTTTCGATTCCCATTGAGACCAAGTTGTAGAGTCCTTGGCCGGAGCATTGGTGGCGCCACTAATATAGCCAAAGAGACAACAACTCTTTAAGGTTTAAGTGATGGAGCGATACCATGATAGATAATTAGTATCGTCCAGTCTGATCGTAGTAATCGGAGAGAAACTGTGATCCAAGCCAGCCCGGGTAGATCCAACGGGGGTCATGTAGGCACCCGAATCCGTCACTTCCGACATAAGAGAGGAACGCCTCCAAAAACACGATCGAGGGGAACGGAAAACACTTCTTCAAAGAGCGGAGTGGAAAGAGGGCTTCATTTGAGAGCTAGAATCATTTCTCCTCTTAGGCCAAAAAACACGAGATCTGAGCCTGGGGAACATCCAACTGTTGGAATCTCTCAAGAAATCAGTAGAGCGATAAGCAAGCGAAAGCGAAACTTTTTCCAAAGTTTCAGGTCAATCGGACCGGCGGAGCTTCGGCGAGGGAGGCATCCCGCCGGCCAGCGCCGACTGGTCGACGTAGAGACCGCGCGGGCTCGCTGGCTTACGCCGACAGAGAAGAGAGGGAAGGAGGGTGGCGGCGAGCGACGGATGAGAGAGAAGCGGCGGCGGCAGCGCGCGGGAAGCGGCGGGGAGTGGGGACGAGCGGAAGTCTCGGCTAGGTTACGTCGCGGTGCCCTCTGATACCATGTTACGAATAGAACAGTTAATTAAATTAAGCGTGAATAGAACGCTTAATTAAATTAAGCGTGAATAGAGTCTCTTATATAAGAGGTTTACAATAAAGGCTAATAATAAAGCTAACAGTATTCATTAATCAAGGCTTTATTTGGCGTGGCGGTGGAGGGAGGAGACGACGGGAGCAGACACGGGTCTGAAACCGGAGGGACGGAGGCGGGGATCGAAACGGAGCGGCGCTTTTCCTCCTTGCTGCGGGTCTAAACGCGGCAAACGGAGATGGATAACTGTTTGTTTTGCCGCCGTCGACTCCGTTTCCTCAAAATGCCGCCTCCAAAACGCCGCGCCAAATGAACCCCAAATATTAAGAAAATAAATTAATATGATAAGGCATACATTGACTAATTAGTAGATTTATTATTCTATTTAAATCTTTTAGTCCTACTAATTTCCAGTTAACAATTAGAATGATAACAAAATTTAATTTATTGTGTATTGTTAATTAAATAAATTAAAGATAGGGTGCAATGACTACAAAGGATCCATATAGCCGACCCACTATAGTGGGATAAAGGTTTGAGTGTTGTTGTTAATTAAATAAATTTTAGCCTACTTAACTAGGTTTTACTTAATGGTTAAGGTTTTAACTATCTTACTAGCTGACTAATTAGATATTAATTTAACCAATGTTTTGGGGAACTAATTGTTACTCAAACAAATAAAAGAACTAGGTTGTTAATCAATGAGTTAAAAAAACAAAAACCCACCATTAAGGCTCATTTCAATTGAACTTGCTCCCACCCACTTTCGCAAGCTTATGTTGCAACAAACTCTGTTAGAGACTTAGAGGTGAATAAAAGCTCAACAAATTGAATACTAAAAAAGAAAGTTAATTCCCTTGGACAGTTGGACATTAACGTGCTCCAAAGATGGTGAACGAAACTCCTTTTTATACCTAATAGAGGGAGTTTTTGAAGTAGTAGTCAATCTCATGTTCTTGGCCCCAATGTTTAAGCTCAACTTGGCGGTAAAAGATATTTTTTGATCTAACTTTAATTATTTTCTTTGAAATAATCATGATCTGCTTCTTTGGGAGCATTTTGAGATGCTAGATGTCACCCTTGAGGTAGCAAGCCATTGTTTGTATACATGTATGGGAGATAAGCTTGTGAAAAATATAGAGTAGTCAACAACGTCAGTGGCTACAACGAATGTGAATTGAGATTATAGCAGAGAGGTAAGATTGTGAAAAATATTAGAGTGGAGTAGAATAAATTTTAAGTCAGAAGAATGCAATTGGTGGACGTAGGTGATTACAATTGAGATAAGAATAATGTATAAATATGTATGCATTATGTCGTGGTAGATTATGTGAGAATGAGATAAGCAAGTAAATAAATAGAGTGAAAAAAATGGAGGGCTGAAGCTTAGAGGGCTACAAAAACAACAGAGCGTAGGAGAGATTGAAGAAAAAATTTAGAGTGATTGCAGATTTTGAATCACCAAATTAATGAAAAAGATAAATTAAAATTTGTTCTTACTTTCTAAGAATTTGCTATGCATGAGTGAATCTCACTTCAAACAAATGGTATTACAACTTGTCCAAAACCATTAACCTTGCAAAGGAGAAGTTACTTATTGGAGATGTAGGAGAATCCAAATTGGAGAACTGTCGAAGAAGACATTACAAATATGCACGAGATTGTTGCCCTTTGCGATTATGTTCTTCGTTGCCCCCCCCCCCCCCCCCCCCCCCCCCCCCCCCACACACACACACACACACCCACAGCTTCATTGCCATCGTCATTTCTTGGAGTAAGATCTCTGCTACTTGCATCAACATCGCTATGTTTCATTTATACTGTGGTATAGTGCTATGTTTCATTTGAACTCAGGCTACTCGCATCAACATTGCTATGTCAACTAGGAACAACTAGTTCCTGAGCCAAGTGCATTTGAACTCAGGTATAATGCTATGTCATTTATATTGTGGCTATTTTGAGAATGGACCGATTCTTTGAATTCGGAATTTGCTCATTGGTCTGACAGTCTAACTGACAGTTCGCTAACTTTCAGGCAATTCTTTGTGGAAATGTTTTTGAGAGTCGATCACAATCCGACAGACATGTTTTGTCGGGTTTTTAAGATCTTCAGTTTTTGTTGAAAATATTATTGGAAATTTAATAACCTTATGATGAAGAATTGGCGATACGAAGTATAATTTTTGAGCTACGAGAAATGATAAAGGAGATCACTGACAAAATATATTATAGTTTGATGATGTTGAGCATGACATGGAGTGACATTTTAGGAAATAGTAAATCGAGCGCTCATGATTGGAGTTGAATAGTAGAGGTCGTGAATGAGAAAAAATGAGGGGGAGAAAGAATGTTACAGCACGTACACTTGTCAATAAAGGAAAATTGAATACTCTATGGTGCAACATGCACATACTCTCTATTTTCATGGCGAGGCACACTAGAGAAAATGACGCTTGCATAATACATATTGCCTTTGCTAGTGTGCACACTATTTTGGTTTTTATTTTATTTTATTTACTAAACGTCGGTTATGAGGTTATTGAGAATGATGTCGTGGTGTTCATTGATGGAAATTTATCTCAGGAGCATGTGGCAAGAGCTAGTAGTGTTTATGAGAAGAATTATACTATTCATATAAAGGAATTTTATCTGTTTCCCTTGGCTTAGGAACTAGTTGACATTGAAGATGAAGTGACGAAAAGAATCATGTTGTAGGTGAATAGAGATCGTGATGAGGAAGTTCATTTTGTCTTTGATGTTGATTATTATGAAAATTGGGGATTAAATCTCTTGTTTAGTTTGTCTTTAGAGATTTAAATCATAGTATGTTTTGTATTTTGATGAATTAAATCTTGTGTGTTCTCTATAGAATTTGTTAATTATGTTTATGTACCATTTAATGTCATCTATATTTAAAATTCTTGGATTTGGATTGTATAGGTTAACTTTATTTTACCTTTCTTCGATTATGTTTCTTTGAATTGTTGAATTATTAATATATTCTTCTCTTTTACTTGTTTTTAGTAAGAAAATTTTGGGACTTCCCTTAAAATGACATGCATTGCGATGTGTATCGTGCTAAGGAAGCAGAGAGTCCTCGCTACGGTACACCGTTTCCCGATTGACAAGTATGTTGTTGCTATCTCCATGACTCATATCTCTGTCAGAGCCATAAAACCCCTGGAGAAAACTCAATAAGGAGCATCAGACAGAGAATATACTGAAACCCAATGCACGTAGATTAGGGTGTTATGCATTTTTGGGTTCCTTGGTTCAACGAGGAAATGATGTTCATGGGAATTTTTAACAAAATGAGCTCTCGGGTGAGTTTTGAAGGATGACAGAGCATCAAAGTTCATCCCAGGACATGAAGGGAGGGGCATCGGATCTCCACAATGCTAAATGACTCGGATCTGACAATGTTTTATCGATCCTAGGTTTTATTCTTAGTTTTTCATTTCATTGGGGTTTATTTAATAAAACTTTTATTTGTGTTTTGATTTAAAACCTTAAAGAGGGTTTGAAATCTAATATGCAAATTTTGTTTTAGATTTAAATTTTTTGAGGAGTTCTCCTCCCTCCTTTCTCTTATCGTTTGGCGAGGAAAGAGTTGTATCCTTCAGTGGTGGTGGACAACCTTCTCCTCTGACAATGGAGAGCAAGTATCTTCCAGCGCCGACCTAGTTCTCTCCTGGATTTTAATGCTATCAAGATTTTATTCTTATTGTTTGGAAAAGTTTGCGACATGGTTTTGTGATTATAGTTGGGACTTTGTGTGTAATGATTAATGAACTATCTAAGATTCTTATGCAAGTACGCCGAAGTTAAGTTTCATTTGATTGCTGCCAATAGTCTTTCCTTGATATAATTATTATTTTGGTGCACGGATCTTGTTCGAATGATTCATATGAATCTTTGTTGAAATGTTGAATTTTAATAATATATGTATATTTTTACCAAGTTTTGGACTGTTTAATGCTCTGATGGTTCTATCAAGAGGGTTAATTTCCTCGCCCAAATTTTGTAATGTTGTAATGGGGGATTGGGGACCATATTGTCCATTCACTGTTTACATAGACAGGTAAAGTAGTTTTAGTAGGTGGGGGCCCACTCTAGTGGTATCAGGATGGAGACTAGAGGGAGCTTGAGGAGAGGGTGTAAGATCCGAAATGTCATTACTCTGAGCATGATCAAGGACAATTTGATATACTTTTGGTATGTGCATCTGACAGGAGGCTTATGATGCTCAGGTTCACTCGCCGCCGACATACGGTCGTAGTATCTTCAGAAATATGAATGAGGGGGAAACAAAGCAGGCAATGTAAATTCAGTAGGTGGGATGTCTACTCTAGTGTGGTACTCGAGCGCGATATCAGAAGAGATGGTCGAATAACACGTCGTAGCTTCAAAAAATCTGGCATCCTTACACCCACATTCCGTTTTTAGATAGGCCAGTAACATTTGTACCCTTTTTGGGTGCGAGAATAGCCAAGAAAGATACATTCAGGGTCCGTTCGGATTGCAAGTTTTGGAATTGAGGAATTGGAAATCAATCAATTCCAAAACCCACATGTCATTTTTAGATAGGTCAGTAACATTTGTACCCTTTTTGGGTTCGAGAATAGCCAAGAAAGATACATTTACGACCTCATCGGATCGCGGGTTTTGGAATTGAGGAATTGGAAATCAGTCAATTCCAAAACCCGCAGGAATTGGAATTGGGCTGAATTTCAATTACGATGTTCGACAACGCAAAAACCCGTAAGATTTGGAATTCATTCATGTAGAAAAAACCATTCGGTTTCACAGACATGTTGAGATTTCTCTGGTGTTCTTGGAATTCTTCCACTGGTGTTCTTCGAATTCTTCAACTGGTGGCATCACTGCCTCGATATTTTTCAGATCGGTTGAAAAATCATCGCATAGATCCTGTGTTGGAAGTAGAATAATCCCTTCAATCTATCGCACCACTTGGATCGCCATGGTTTCCTGCTCAGAGACTATTGATAGATCAACCGACGGAGACTTCACCATAGTACAAGAATCAATTAATTCGATGGGAAAGATCCGTTCCAAATCGGTCTTCTCCACCTGGAGTGCGAAAACATCCATAGCTGCATCCTCCACTGCCACACGACTTTCTTCTCCATTCCTGCCCCTGCCTCCTCCAGTTCAAAACCCTCTTCTATCTCTGATTTCTCCTGGAAACGAAGAAACTGCGCGTGCTCTGGTGCGATTTCTCCTATTTCACACAAAAGAAGAAGCACAATCGTTACCATTGGCGGCGAGCTCTGGAGGGATCAGCGCGGTGAGAAGAAGATGTCGCGTTTTCTCGCTGTGGGTTCGTTTCCGTCGAAAACCTACCTAATTAGACAAGAATTGGGCATATGATAAAAAGAAAATTGTGGGTTTTGCCCAATTCCAATTCCGCCCTTAATTTTGTCCACTCGAACAAACGCAAATTAATTGCTTAAACCCAAAACCAATTCCACCGGGCCATTTCCGTCGACCCGAACAGACCCTTAGTGGATCTGGGATCAAGCTCCTATGCCCGAGACCTTAGTTGTGGACAGAGCAAACAACAACACTCAAGCCTTTATCCCACTTTAGTTTGGTCGGCTATATGGATCCTTTGTCGCTATTGTGTCCTATCTTTAGTCATAATCTCACTAATGCCTAAGTACATCATGTCTTTCCTTATAGTCTCATTCCAAGCCTTTATTGGTCTACCCCTCCCTCGTTTAACATGCCTAGTGGCTAAACTCTCACAACGCCTAACAGGTGCCTATAATGGTCTCGTTTGTATGTGTCCAAACCATCTTTGTCGAGCTTCTCACATCTTCTCTGCTATTGGTGCCACTCCTATCTTATCCCTGATATATTCATTCCTAATTTTATCCAGTCTCGTGTGTCCACACATCCACCTAAGCATTCTCATCTCCGCAACTCCCATTTTTTGCTTATGTACACAATTCACTGCCCAACACTCAGAACCATAGAGCATCACTGGTCTAATTGTAGTACGGTAAAACTTGCCTTTAAGTTTTAATGGTACTTTACGATCACATAAGATCCATGATGCACCTCTCCACTTCAACCAACCTGCTTGGATTATATGTATCACATCTTTATCAACACCTCCATCTTTTTGAACTATCGATCCAAGATATTTAAAGCACTCACTGCGCGAAATATCTTGATCACCCAACTTAATAACGAAGTCACCCTTCCTTCTTGCACTGCTAAATTTAAGCTCCATATACTCCGTCTTTGCCCCGCTCAACCTAAAACCCTTCTTTTCTAAAGTGTCCCGCCAAGATTCAAGTTTCGGGTTTACACCCTCGCCCGTCTGATCGACCAAAACGGTATCATCCGCAAACAATAAACACCAAGGTATTGCTTGTGGACAAAGCAAACATTCCTAAAAATCCTAGGAGGAAGAGGAAATGTCTCACGATCAGCTTATAACACTTGAAATGGCGTATCCTTCCCAAACACAACGGACAAAAGCCTATTAATGAGGTAATAGGCCGTGAGTATGACATCGTCGCAAAAGTCTTATGAACACATCATTGCCCGACCAACATCCATGAGATGACTGTTCTTTCATTCCGCCACCCCCATTTTGTTGAGAAGTGTGAGTGCAAGATGTTTGTAAGAAGGTAGCCTGCAATTGTCAGAAGGTTTGGAATGGGCGAGACATTTTGTATTTGGGCTCCGCGAAACCTTAATGAGGAAACTCAAAGTTTAAATTTCAACACAAGCTACAAACAATATTTTATTAAGATCTTTTTTCGCATTAAAAAACGCTCAAGTGCATCTAGAGAAATCATCAATAAAGTAACAAAATACTTAAATCCTTATAAGGCAGTAAACCAACGTTTTAAATATCGGATGTCGGGGACATATCAGATTGAGTTTTTAAATGTCGGATGTCGGATGTCGGAAGTCAGAGACATGTCGGGGATATTTTAAAATATTGGATTTCCATGTCTTATAAATAAAATTTTATGTATAGTAACTATAATTATATGTTATAAAAATAGAAAAATAATATAACAAATAGATAAAAAATGAGCCATTTATATTACGAAATAAAACCGAATAGTATCTAAGATAAAATATTATTAACAAATACAAAATAATACATTGTTAAATATAACATAAAATAAAATAGCGGGTGATATATTTAAAAGTAGTGTCGGTCGATATATCGGAAAAAATCGGACATGTCAGCCTATATTTTACAAAAGAACAATCTATTTTTTTTAGAAAAACATATTGTTTTGCCCTAAAAAAATGACATGTCGGAGGACATTTAAAACAAATGGCGGTTGTTGGATGTTGATCCCAAATATCACTGTGACTTCAAAAATACCAGGCACATGCTTACTAACACGGGGAGCATTCAAAACATGGTTGCGCTTATCCAACTCACAAGACTCACGGTCTATGCTAGAAACTTTACTAAATTGAGAATACAAGCACGGTAAACGCGACAAAGATGGCTAACCAAGCTGGTAATTGAGGTGTAGAATGGATGGAGAGGACAACATGCTGCGGAGAGTAGGATCATCATTAAGGTAATAAAGGCCTCCAGATTCAATCCCTGTACCAAAAGTTCTTGTGCTCTTGTCCTAAATAAGACAAGAAGATGAGGAAAAGTTACAATGCAGTCAAATTTCTTGGTTAGTTGACTAACCAATAAGAGATTAAGCAGAAATTTATGAATATGAAGTACAAAGTTTAAAGAGAGGGTGTGCATCAGGTTGCAGCAAATCAATGAAGATGTGAGACCCAAGATTGACCGAAATGCAAGGGAAAGATCGAACGGAATGTAGGAGACTGCACGCACGCCGAAAAATAGACGGATAGTGACGCACTGCAAAGAAATCAACAACTGATGGAGATGCGCAGACGGTTGCAACTCGTGATCAACCAAGGAAGGAGACCTTTGGATTTGGTACCATGTAACCTGACAAAGAAGATACCTCAATGACATGAGAGACCCTGATATGCCTCCGCTTTATAGCTGCAAAGTACCCAAGATGCCCTAATTGAATAGTCTCAGCACAATATATATATATATATATATATATATATATATATATATATAAACTCCTGTCATGTGGCCACCTCCGGTGAGAGAACCTTATCTTCTCCCTTCTTACAAAACACTTGTCATCAAATCATACTTGAGACAATTTGGGCGTGGAGAACTACCTCAAATATCATAACATGTTTCCATGGTTCAGAGGGAAAGCTGGGTGACTTCAATTTTAGACGGGAGTGACTAGGTGAGAATCGAGCCATTTAGAGTTGATGATGGTTGTTCCTCCTCCAAGATCTCCTCGTGCTACGTCGTCAAAATCCCGCCCTTGCTCTTTTTAGAGGACATCATGTCAGAGGTTGAACCTCCCGTAGGAACTTTGCAATCCTGTCTTGAGATGAGAAAGCCCACACTCATATACATTCTATCTTTAAGATGATTCCATTAGTGAACCTCGTATATTATCAAGGAGATACCTTCTTAGGCAATGATTTGTTGTTTGAGAATTGCAAAGTTTTCATTTAATTGAGTGCATTTCCTCTTCATGTTACTGGGAGGTTTTGCTTACTGAACATTTCTAGTATTTGTTCTTCTTGATATCTCCCGATAAAAGATAAAAGAGTCTGTTGACAGAGATAATCGTACAGATTCAAAACACTAATAAACAGAGAACATTGTAAAGCAATTCAACTGCTGCTTAGACAAGTTTATAAAGGAGTATTAATGATCTTCTTTCGTACAAATACAGAATAACAATCCCTCAAGTGAATGAAATAGCGGGGATAATATCCACTCAGAGAGAAGAACTTGGAACCCGTAATCACCCTGCCGATAATGTGTAAGTGATGAGGATGAGGCAAGAGTCAAGTTTATCATCCCTGTAATAATTAAATGCCCTATAATTTTAATTTATTTGGTGAGTAATTCGAGCATTCATAGTGGGGTCTTTTCCAATGTGGCCCTAGGTGTTTCTTAACGCATGTAGGTGTTGAAAATGAGGAGTCCATTCACTCCAAGCAGATATCTAATTTGGACCTGGCTATTATTTAATGGGTCCAACGGAGCTATCAAGTTATGTTGGCTCGTCTGTTATGAAGTTATTTTAAGTCATCCCTTCGTAACATCCTCACTGAATTCTTAGTATGATATAGGTCACCCTCACTACATACAACCCCATCAGACAAGCTATTATAAATTGGTAAAAGAAAACCGTACTAGTCAGACTATATCCAATCCTAATCTCAGAGTACTAAAGCGGAAAAAAACATTTAAAGGAGAAGAAAGTCCACATCTAATCTATTATAACATCCAAAATTTTGAAGAAGATAAGTCCTTATGGCCATTACAACACTGTTGAAGCCATGCGATCTCAAAGAATTGAAGCCGCGCGGTCTCGAGCCAGCGGTCTGTGCGGTCTCCCAGAATCAGACCGCGACTTCTCCTCAGATGTGCGAGATCGCGCCGTATGAAGATCAGCGGTCTCCAGCTCCATCAAATAACAGTTTGATAACCGTGGTCTGCGCGGTCTCCCAGTATCAGACCGCCGCTTCTCCTCAGATATACCATATCTCTTCATGTGAAGAGAAGCGGTCTGGTACCCCCGGTATCTCCCTTACGGGGGAGTGTTCACCAGAGCGATCTCATGATCAGTCAGTCTCCTCTGTCACACGACCTTCCTCCTGTCGTGTGACCGCCCGTCTTCTCTCCAGACAACGGAGGTCACTGCGGTCTCGTTCTCCCTGACCGCCAGACCGCCCAACTTGCATTGTGTATTGTATTTGTATTTAGTCCCACATTGTGTATTTGTATTTTACTCTTTCCCTCCTAGTCTATATAAAGGAGGCAATACTCTTGTAATACTCAAATTTTTGAAAATAAATTTTTTAAGTTCTCACATGGTATCAGAGTTAACAACGATCCTTGTGTTGTGAGCTCTCTCTTCGGCCGGTCTCTCTTCCTCCAGACCGCGCGTTCTCCCTTGTTTTCGGTCTTCTAGCCGCGAGACCGCGCGATCCGTCTTTCCTCTTCCAGATCTCTTCTCATGGGTACCCCTTCTGAGAATGTCCTCACCTCCACTCCTGTGGCTATTCCTACCTCTACCTCTACTACCTCTATCTCTACTTCTGGCAATCTTGGCACCTCCTCCAAGCTCACTGGCTCTAATTATCCTGATTGGAGTGTCTCCTTCACCTTCCTCTTACGCTCTCAACGCAAACGCCACCATCTCACCGATGATCCTCCTCTCAAAGAGTCTGCTACCTTTGATGATTGGGATGCTAGCGATGCTCTGGTGCGCACCTGGCTTGCTAACAGTCTCTCTGATGAGTGTCTTCCTATCATTCGCCATGATGAGACCGTCAAAGCAGCTTGGAACCATCTTGCTGCCCTTTACTCCAAAGGCGCCAAAACCTCCCGCATCTACACCTTGTATGCTGATCTCTTTGCCCGCCCAACCATGGATCCCACCACAACATATCAAGAGGTTCAGGCCCTTGGGGTTGAACTCCTTCAGCATCGTCCCTTCTCTGCTGACCTTGCAGAGCAGCATAAACACTTCCAGGAGCTCCTAGTTGTGTGTTACCTTCTCCGTCTTCCTGAGTCCTATGATATGATCCGACAACAAATTCTTGGGGAAGCTGACTCTCCAACCCTTGATGCCACCGCTGCTCGGGTTTCTGCTGTTACCTCCCTTCTCCAACGACCCTTGTTATCCTCTCCTCCTCCTCCAGAGAGCTTTGATCACCGGGCTGAACGTGGTCACCCCGGTGGCCGTGGTGGATCTCTTGGTGGCCGCGGACCTCCTCGGTACATCTGTTCTCATTGTGGTCGGAAGGGTCACACCATTGATCGCTGCTATCTCAAGCATCCTCACCTTCGCCCTCTGACTGCGGCTTCTCATCCTGGTACTACACAACCGTCTGCTTCTATTGCTACCTCCTCAGGTAGCGTGCACGTGGTTACTAAAGGTAAGTGGCTTATTGATTATGGAGCAACAAATCATATGACAGGGAACCCTCAACTTTTCTCACAGTTACTAGAAAACAAGAATTTACCTCCGGTTCTAACAGCAGACGGTTCTCCCTCACACATGTGTGGGACTGGAATAGTTCAAGTCACTCCGACTATCTCTCTTAAGAACACTCTTTATGTGCCTACATTTCCTTGCAACTTACTATCAGTCAAGGCTCTCTCTCAACAGTTACAATGTTCTATTATATTTACTCCGACTAACTGTTATTTTCAGGATCTTCACACGAAGGAGACAGTTGCTACTAGGACTGAGAGTGGAGGCCTCTACTTCCTTGACGTTCTTGCTGCTCACTCTGCTTCCACAGTCTCTGATTCTCTCCATCAATGACACCTCCGTCTTGGTCACCCTCCACCTCGGTTGCTGTATCAACTTCTACCTCACCTCACCAACGATACCTCTCCTCTCAACTGTGAAGCTTGTCAACTAGGAAAGCACCATCGGGCTTCCTATCCTGCCAAACATGGTCGTAGCTCGACTCGTCCCTTTGATCTCCTTCACTCCGATGTCTGGGGTCCTTCTCTTACCAAGACTGTGGGTGGGAGTAGTTTGTATTTTGTTACTTTTATTGATGACTTCTCTCGATGTACTTGTGTATATCTTTTAAAAGAACGCTCAGAACTTTTTTCTGTTTTCTCAACTTTCTATAATGAAATTTCTACTCAATTTGGAGTGTCTATCAAAGCTATTCGCACGGATAATGCTAAAGAATATGTATTTCATCAGTTTTCTGAGTTTTGCATAAATCATGGTCTTATCCATCAAACTAGTTGTCCTTATACTTCTCAACAAAATGGGATAGCGGAACGTAAAAATCGTCACCTCCTCGACATGGCTCGCACCTTACTCTTCCATATGAATATGCCCAAAACCTATTGGGGTCATGCCATCCTCATCTCCTGCTATCTCATTAACCGCATTCCCTCCACCCTTCTTCAAGACTCCACACCCTTTTCTCTACTATATCCTACCTCGAAACCTTTCTCGTTACCTCTCAAAGTCTTCGGTTGTACTGCGTTTGTCCACACTCCTTCACCAGGTCGGGACAAACTCTCCCCTCGGGCAGTTAAGTGTATCTTTGTTGGTTACTCTCCCACTCAGAAAGGTTACCGATGCTATGATCCTCTTCTTCGCAAACAATATGTTTCCGCTGATGTCACATTCTTTGAGACTATACCATACTTTTCTAACTCCTCCACCTCTCTGCCTCCTGCAACTCATCCAACACCACCACTCATTTACTCCCCACCGATACCACCTACTCTCCCAACTCCACCGCCTCTTCCTTCAACTCCACCATCTACAGAGTTTCCTACCACTTGTCCTCCTACTCCGGGGCCTCCTATCCCAACTCTTGGGCCAGCACTATCTTCTTCTGATGATGACTCTCCTGCTAATACAGTCACCACTGAAGCCCTCCCTATTGCCCTTCGAAAGGGAGTTCGCTCATGTACGCAACATTCTATTCATGATGTTGTGACCTATGCTCAACTCACCCCCTCTGCTAGGGCGTTTGTTATTGCTATTTCAGATACTGTCACTCTAGCTAATTATCAGGATGCTCTTGCTATCCCACAGTGGAAGGCTGCCATGGATGAAGAAATAACCACTCTTCAGGACCGTAGCACGTGGACACTTGTTCCTCCGCCTCTTGGGATAGATGTTGTTGGATGTAGATGGGTCTTTGTGATCAAATACCGTGTCGATGACTCTATCGACCGATACAAGACTCGCTTAGTTGTCAAAGGTTTTACACAGACATATGGAGTTGACTTCTTTGACACCTTCTCCCCTGTCGCTCGTCTTACAACCATCAGAGTCCTCTTCTCTGTGGCCGTCAACAAAGGGTGGCAACTCTCTCAATTAGACGTCAAGAATGCCTTTCTTTATGGTGATCTTCAAGAGGTTGTTTTCATGGAGCAACCTCTAGGGTATGTTGCTCCGGGGGAGACTCGTGTTTGTAAGCTAAAGAAGGCTATCGATGGTCTCAAGCAAAGTCCTCGCGCCTGGTTTGAAAAGTTTAACGAAGTAATCAAGGTAATTGGATTTGTCCGCAGCTCTGCAAATCACTCTCTCTTCATTCGCAAGACCTCTCATGGAATGGTAGTTCTGACTGTCTATGTTGATGACATCCTTCTCACTGGTGATGATATTAAAGATATCACCCTTACAAAGAAACATCTCCTTCAATACTTCGTAACCAAAGACATGGGGACTCCAAAGTACTTTTTGGGCATTGAGATCTCAAGAAAGCATAGCTCTGTTGTCCTCTCACAACGTAAGTATGCTATTGACCTTCTGAAGGAAACATGTCTTCTTGGTGCTAAACTTGCTAAATATCCAATGACAATAGGAGACGACAAACTCTGGAATGACAACTCTCCATCTCTATCTGATAGCACTAGATACCGTCGTCTTGTAGGCAAGCTTATCTACCTAACTGTAACAAGACCTGATATATGTTATGCCGTTGGGAAGGTCAGCCAATTCATGCAAGCCCCAAGAGAATGTCATCTTCAGGCTGCTCTAAAAGATATTGGAATACGTTAAGGGATCTCCAGGAAAGGGACTTCTGTTCCAAAGAAACAACCATCTCAAGATAGAAGCCTACTCAGATGCTAGCTACGCTGATGATAAAGGAAACAGGAAATCCATGTCTGGGTTCTGTACATTCGTGGGATGAAACTTGTGAGCTGAAAGAGCAAGAAACAAACAGTAGTATCCAGATCAAGTGCTGAGGCCGAGTACAGGAGCATGGCCCAAACTACATGTGAATTGAATTGGTTACGAACTCTCATTCTAGACTTTGAGAAGAAGTTTACAACCATCCCTTGCCAATGTTCTGTGACAATAAAGCTGCAATCTATATATCTCAAAACCCAGTCTTTCATGAGAGAACCAAACACATTGAAGTGGACTGTCATTTCATCAGGGAAGGAATCTTGAAGAAACAAATCTGTACTCCCTTAGTAACTTCGGATAAAGAGCTGGCTGATATCTTCACCAAACCCATATCTTCATCCTTCTCTGATGTGTGTAACAAGCTAGGCATGATTGATATATATGCTCCAGCTTGCGGGGGAGTGTTGAAGCCATGCGATCTCAAAGAATTGAAGCCGCGCGGTCTCGAGCCAGCGGTCTGTGCGGTCTCCCAGAATCAGACCGCGACTTCTTCTCAGATGTGCGAGATCGCGCCGTATGAAGATCAACGGTCTCCAGCTCCATCAAATAACAGTTTGATAACCGCGGTCTGTGCGGTCTCCCAGTATCAGACCGCCGCTTCTCCTCAGATATATCAGATCGCTTCATGTGAAGAGAAGTGGTCTGGTACCCCCGGTATCTCCCTTACGGGGGAGTGTTCGCCAGAGCGATCTCACGATCAGTCGGTCTCCTCTGTCACACGACCTTCCTCCTGTCGTGTGACCACCCGTCTTCTCTCCAAATAGCGGAGGTCACTGCGGTCTCGTTCTTCCTGACCGCCTGACCGCCCAGCTTGCTTTGTGTATTGTATTTGTATTTAGTCCCACATTGTGTATTTGTATTTAGTTCCACATTGTGTATTTGTATTTTACTGTTTCCCTCATAGTCTATATAAAGGAGACAATACTCTTATAATACTCAGATTTTTGGAAATAAAATTTTCAAGTTCTCACAAACACAGTCCACAACAAATACATCATTTGAGCACTAAGCCCAGTACATTGCTTAAACATCTGATAAACTAGCTCTTCATGAGGTACTTCATATGCTAACCTTTTTTCAGACCGCCGCTTCTCCTCAGATATACCAGATCGCTTCATGTGAAGAGGAAGTGGTCTGGTACCCCCGGTATCTCCTTACGGGGGAGTGTTCGCCAGAGCGATCTCACGATCAGTCGGTCTCCTTTGTCACACGACCTTCCTCCTGTCGTGTGACCACCCGTCTTCTCTCCAGACAGCGAAGGTCACTGCGGTCTCGTTCTTCCTGACCGCCTGACCGCTCAGCTTGCTTTGTGTATTGTATTTGTATTTAGTCCACATTGTGTATTTGTATTTAGTTCCACATTGTGTATTTGTATTTTACTGTTTCCCTCCTAGTCTATATAAATGAGACAATACTCTTATAATACTCAGATTTTTGGAAATAAAATTTTCAAGTTCTCACAAACACAGTCCACAACAAATACATCATTTGAGCACTAAGCCCAGTACATTGCTTAAACATCTAATAAACTAGCTCTTCATGAGGTACTTCTATGCTAACCTTTTTTGTACTTAAAGCCTGAGCATTGTTTCCTACAAGTACAAGTCCGGTTAAACGAGGGTCAGCTGAATGGCGACCAACAACTTTGTAACGACTTCCATCCTCCCTGCATCCTAGCAGACCTCGGGGAACCCCATCACATTGCCTGTCAACTATTATGGATATGGACGAAGGCGGGGGGCACCCTCCTGTGTGATGAGTTCATCGATGTCGGGATCGAGGAGATGAGGACACAAATCCCAACATCACGGCGGACGTTGGTCAGTTGTGTGCACGACACCCTGTTAGCTCTATTTTATTATCACATATGTAATTCAGGTTGTGTGATTATTTACCACTTGCCCTTTTTGTGTTTATAAGCTAAACATTATATAAGTCTATGTATGGCTCTTTGTTATTCATCTCGGAAGTAAAGATCAATTTGGAGGAGCCCTAAAGGCTGAAATCTCTCTCTATTCCCCCCTCTTTCCTTCTTTCAGCCCTACTTCCTAACATTTGGTCCAACCTGCCTCTTCTGTCCGCTGTTTCCATCACCTAAAGAACGATCCCGCGCCTCCTCCTCTGCTTCGTCCATGGTCCCCGCGCTTTTTCCTCTGCCTCATCCGTCCACACTCGGTTCCGCAAACAATTATGTGCCCGCCTGGTGTTCTACCCACGCCAGTTCTGTGTCGACCGCAAATCCGCGCCACCTAATGTTCTTCTACCCTATTTGCGTTCCGCCTGCGGTAGCCCGCCTCGCGATTCAAGGTCTTCCCGCCTATTTTGTCAGATCTGTGGTGTTCGTCTACTTGCTTCGCATTCCGTCCGTGTAGGCGCCCCGCTCCTCTTACCCGTCTGCGATAACTGCTCTTTCCCGTTCCACCTATTCGCATTCCCCGCGGTTTGTCTACCACAGCTAGCCGCCTCGTCGCCTGTATGCCCTGACTACGCTCCATGGTATAATTGGATGTTCCCGAGGCTTATCCCCCATTGAACTGGTTGTCTCTCGTCGCCTCGACTCTCATGATGAGTCCATCGCCTCTCTCCTGGCCCTCCTTCATTAGGATGCGAAGTTTGATCATGTCATTACCAGGCGACCGAGCACCTTATCGACTACGAATGTCGACTTCCCTTCGATCCTTGTCGTCCCTCGAGGACCTACCATCGAGCTTTCCCCACCACCTTGCGCCGCTCCTCCATCGGCCCGCTCCTTCGACGTCCCAATTTTCAATGGAACGAATTCCATGGGTTGGATTGCCCATGCGAAGCAATGTTTTGACATCAATCACACCTCCAAGGCACATAAGGTTTCTTGTTGGCATGAAAAGGGTTGGCCCTCCATTGGATCTGTTGGCTCCGCCAGAACAACCCTTCCCTCTCTTGGTCAGAACTCCAACAGGTCCTCATCCTCCGCTATGACGTCCACTGTTCCAGGACGACCGTGGAACGTCTTTGTGTCGTCCGCCAATCGGATGACTACATCGATGAGTTTATTGTTGGCAACACATGTCCTGGGCTTACCGCCGAATCATTGGGTTTCTTCATGTAGGGATTACTTCCCCACATCCGGTCCCACCTTCGCACCCACCACCCCGGTCTATTACCGAGGCCACGTCCGCTTGGTGGAAGCAGACTTCATTGTCACATATGTTGACACTGGACGTCCCCTGGTGAGTTTTCACCCCTACAGCTTGGCCGCCCTCCAACACCCTTCCAATCGCCACACAGAGGTCACCTTTGACGATTTCAAAGCCCCGGAGGGAGAGGACACACCACACGTTGATGAACCCCAAGTGAGGTTGCATCATTTAAACCTTTTGTGCTTCGCTGTTGGCGGCACCTCTGGCCCCCAAACCATGAATCTCTCTAGTTCCATGTATGGAACTCCAATGATTGTGATGATTGACAGTGTGGGGCCAACCACAACTTCATCTCCCAGCATCTGTTGACACAACTCGATCTTCGCCGTCTCCTGCTCCTCGTTTCTTGGTTGGCTTAGGCGATGACCATCGCAGAGCCACTAAAGGCTTCTGTATGGTCCTGGAAATGACCGTGGGCCCCTGCCCTCTCAGAGCATACTTCTACACTTTTAAGCTCGGTGGCGTTGACGTCATAGTGGGCGTAGCGTAGCTTCGTACCCTCGACGACGTGTGTCAACTGGGGTCACAATACGATGCTCTTTCATCAATCAAGCGTTCCTTTACTTTTCACATGGGAGTCCTCCCTCATTCGACGCGGTTGCCTTCAGTCTCTTCAAAAAACAGTGGAAGTAGACTTTGTTGTGTACTTGTGGCACATCATCGAGCTGACCCGCTGGGTCGCCCCTACACCATCCCATCTGCAACACGTCCTAGACGCTTTCCGAGGAGTCTCTGCCAATGCTATCCACCTCCCACCTCCGCGCCAGTGGAGACGACATTACCTTCGGCCCTGTTGAGTATCGTCCCACCAAACTGCTCTACCCAGCTCATCCGGGATACGCACACCTTGCTGCGGGAGAATCTCTACGTGGATCCGGTCTTGGTGTTGTGGTTTAGCTGCCCTGATGTAAACCGAGAGGTTGAATATGAGTTTTGCTCGCTTAAATCCCGCTCGACGTTTGAACTTCGAAAGTTAGTCGTTATTTGAAAAGAAATTCTCACGTGTTTTATGGTTCGATTCGAAGTGGTATTTGCATTTTCCAACAAGCTTAATCACAAACAACAATTTATGAATAAAGGACAATAAAAATAGATAGAATGTTTGAGGCAAGTTTTTTTGTTAATTAATTGAATCACATACGACTAAACTAATAAGCGGGAGCAAGAAAGAAAGGCGGAGTTTACCCAAGCATACACAAATCTACGGCAAGGAGTCCACGTCAAGTCCAGTTGCACAGTCGACGAGGATGATGGCTGCAGCACAGTTGGAGGAGTGAAAAACTCCCTTAAGGTCAGTCGGGTGAAACCTGGCTGCAATCTGCAAAGTAGTTGTCGTCGGAGCAGTGGCAGAAGGGGGAGATCGCAATTGTCGTCCACTGCAAGGAGGCGAGTAGTGATAGCTCTGATCGTCGGAATAGGACGTCTGAGTCAACAATGACCTGAGGGGAGGGAGGATTTTTCCGGTAGGCTCGACGACGAAAGAATGATGATCGCAGGTAGCCTGGGGAAGTCGGAGGTTGTCGATAAGCTAGTGCCACCTTGAACTCACCGACCCTGCAGGACTTCATGAAGTCGACAGAGACGATGCAGAGGCGGCTGGAACAACGGTTCTAGGGTTGTCAGGCTAACAGAGGGAATGTACTATTCGTTCTCTGTTTCTTCCCGCCTCCCTCTTTTCCAATTCACGACCCTTTTAAAAAGGAACAAAGATAGAGCCTGATTTTTTAATTCCCTTTTTACTTTTGCCAAAAAGAGAATTTTATGCCTTCTAAAAATTTTGATACAATTTTTTATTTCTAAAACCTTCTCTTCTTGATTGGTAATAAAAACAAAATCTTTTAATTTGTATAATTTTCACCTTAGTCGCATGCGTCTTTAATTAGTTAAAGTTTGTCTTGTTCGTTCTAGCTACTCAAAATTGTCAGACCATTTTTCATGGTCACAACCGGGTGGTCAAGCCGATGAGTCCGAAAACTCAAAATAAGATCAGTGCACTGGGAAAAAAAATGATAGAACATAAATGAAATAATAAATATCAAAAAAAGATAACCGACGCATGACGATATCACACCTCCTCAGATGCGACAACAGTTGCATCAATTCCCCCAGGGTTGACAGAGTTGGACCCTGGCGAGAACTTGCAAAAACTGGCAATAGAGAGATCGGGGCGTCGTCGCTGCAACTCAGTGGTGCTAATCCAAGAACTATCAGTAATGTCTCATCCTTGCCAAAAAACCAAGAAACGCCGGTACGTCCCGTGGCAAGTGTGAAGCTCTCGTACATCATGAACTTGATCTACCTCCTCAGTGGTGGTGTCGACACTGGTGCTATGTCAGGTGGTATGTCTGGAGCCATAATAGGTGGACTGAGACTGGAACTAGGTGTCTCTCTATAGAATGACGTCAGATCAGTCACGTTAAATATCGACGAAGTACTGAATTCAACGGGCAAATCGAGGTAGACGTTCTCACCGATGCGATTCCGAATTTGAAAATGGGCCTAACCTCTTTTGTTGTAGTTTATGATGTCCACGGAGTAAATCTCTGCTTCCTGAAATAAGCATACACCCAATCTCCTTCTGAAAAGTATAACTCCCGGTGACAACGATCAGTCATGGATTTATAATTTTCAGAAGTTATTCGCAATTTATTAGCAATATTTCTGTGCAATTCTTTTAAATATTCAATATGAGCTTGCACATCGAATACGTTCATGAGATGGTAGAGAGCGGGCGGTCAAGCAAATGTGGGATGGAGAATCCATAGACAATCTCGAAAGGAGATTTATTAGTTGGGGCGATTTTAGAATCATTGCATGCGAATTCAGCTTGCAGAAAGTACACGATCTCATAGCTTTGGATTTTCCCCAGTTAAAACCTAAGAACGTTCCCTAAACTCATATTAACTACCTCAGTTAGTCCATCGGTCTGAGGGTGATAAGCGTTACAAAACTCGAGTTTGGTTCCCAGTTGACCCCACAATGTTTTCCAAAATACCTATAAAACGTCTAATATATTGATGCAACTCAACATGTCCGCCTATACCCAAATGATAACGTGGTGAAATAAAATCGCGATCTCCAAATATGAAATCGACATAGTGAGGTGTGTGGGATACGTGGTCATCAGATATAACATGAGAAAAAATGCGAAATACCAGGTGTCACTTCAAAAAGCGATAAATGTGGGATCGAGCCCAGGTCATGTGGGGTGAGTGGCATATCTGGATCGTGGCTTACTCCATGGAGTGGGGGTTCAGGCAGGGGTGTGATAAGTAGTAACGTGGTGGAGTCACTAGGAGGTGAACTAAATGGAGAGGTCCTCTCGAGTGTCCTTGTAATAAGGCAGTTCTTCTGTGGAAGTACAATCCCGCGTCCATGATGCTCGAAGGAATGAAGTTTCTAGTGTCGTCGTGCATGACATGTCAATCGTACTGTCAAGATTGTCCTAATAGAATGTGACAGATATCCATGACGACGACATGACATATCACTCCATCCTGATATGTGGTCCCTATAAAAAAACTCTACTAAACAGTGATATGTGGTCCCTAGAATTAATGACGAAGTGGCAACGCGGACACTCAGATGATTTGTGCCCCGACTCCATGCACTTGAAAGCATCGGAATACTCTAGTGTTGGGCTTAGACCCAATGATCTCCTTACCACGGGAGGGGTTAGTGGGTGGGTTCGGTGTCCCAGTAGTGATGGGAGGGTGAGGGGAATCTAAGATCCTAGTGGTGATGCTCAGTGGAGGTCTATCACTAGACCAAAGTCCGGATATCCTCTTCTGTAAAGATTCTACTTTACGGGCTCTACTAGAGATTTCGCCTAAGTCACGATAATCTTGTAGCTCTAGTTGGTCCTCTATAGAATAACGTAACCCATTTAGGTAACGGAACACGGTCATGTCATCGTCCTCACGAAGGTCGAGTCGAGACTGAAGGGCGAGAAATTCATCGATGTATTCGTCCACCATTGACTTCTCCGTTGTAAGTTATGGAATCTACAATAGTGGGTTTGAAGATAATCAGGGGGAACATACCGCTTCCTAAGTTGGGACTTGAACTCAACCCATGTAGTGATGCTGCATCCCTAAGTTAAATCTTGTGCATTCTAATTGTCTCTACCAAACCAATGCCTGGTCCCTTCAACCTAAGCGTTGCATACTTAACTTGTCGATTTAGTGACTTTTGCTTCCAATTCATGAAGCGCTCCATTCGATCACACCAATCTAGACATTCCTCAGATTTTAAATGTCCTTCGAAGTTGCCTACATCTAATTTAACTCCAATATTCCAACGGGGTTGGTTACGGAGTTCAGGTTTGGGGTGTGCATGCTCTAGACGTCTAGGGTTAGGGTTTGCTTCTACTGCAGGGGGAAGTGCTCGCTCTAGGTGCATGGTGACCTCTATGTTATTGACTGACGTGTGTAACCCATTCTTGATGTGACCTACATTTTCCATACTCTAATGAGTGCTTCAATCATGTTTGTTAGATTTTTCATTTGCGCATTTAAATCTCTAACGCTAGTCTCTAAATGTGTCCTACACGATTTTTTTTTAATTACTAAAAATACTTAAGGAAAGATATGATGTACTAAGGCATTAGTGAGGCTATGATTAAAGATAGGACGCAATGACGACAAAGGATCCATATAGCCGACCCCACTATTGTGGGATAAAGGCTTGAGTGTTGTTGTTGTACTAAAAATTCTTTAATATTTGAAAAAAAATTAAAGAGAGATAATATTTAAATTAAAAAATATTCGAACTAATTTTAAAAGACCCTAGCTTTTAATTGAGAGTTTTTTAAATAAAAGAACCCCCCCTTTTTAAAGAGAGAAAAAACGACCTCTTTAAAACTCAAAAGGGTTCGATCAATCATTTTTATATATAAATAACTTAATTAAAATAATTTTCTTTAAATTAAATATCCTTTTTTTATTGAGAGGAAAAAAATAAAATAAAATTTTATTTTATTTGAAATTTGAAAGAGTGATAATAATTTTGCTTCTTAAATTAAGGATCATAATTGATTTTTTTCATTTTTAATTTTAAAACAAATAGATTTTTTTACTCAAAAAGCAATTTTTTTAAAAATAAAGATCTTAATTTTTTTTTTAAATGGGATTGTTTTATTCACGATGGAAGTGAATCAAAATCCGCTATGATACCGAAAATGATGTAAATCGAGAGGTCGAATCTGAGTTTCGCTCGCTTAATCTCGATGGACGTTTGAACTTTGAAAGTTAGTTGTTATTTGGAAAGAAATTCTAACGTGTTTTATGATTCGATTCGAAGCGGTATTTGCATCTTCCGACAAACTTAATCACAAACAACAATTTATGAATAAACATCAATAAAAAATAGATAGAACGTTCGAGGCAAGTTTTTTGTTAATTAATTGAATCGCATTCGACTAAGGTAATAAACAGGAGCAAGAAAGAAGGGCGGAGTTTACCCAAGCATACACAAATCTACGACAAGGAGGAGGCCATGTCAAGTCCAATTGCACGGTCGGTGAGGATGCTTGCTGCAGTACAGGTGAGGGTTACCAATACTATACGTATTTGCTATGTGGTTTTGCGTCTCCCCGTGAGCCCTCAATGTGCTTAAGGGAGGCAGTAAACTGTCCTGCAGTAAGTGTCAGCACAATGCAATATATATATATATATATATATATATATATATATATGAAAAATTACATATTTAAAGAAGTGCAGTAATAAAGTATAAAAGAGTGCGGTAATAATGAGCAGTAAATAAACACATAATTATTTCTATCCTAGTGGTGTCCACAACGCACACACTCTTGTATACACATTAACTAATATAAGTAAATAATGTCTATTTAAATAACTAATCACATAAAGACGCTTATACGAGTTTATATGATTGAGATCTTGCATAATCTAAACTACTGCACAATCTAAACTATATTATCAAGGTGTAAACGCAATTGTGATCTATCATCACAACCAACACAAGTTAAGCAAACATATCCTCGTCAAAGGAGTGTCATAAACCATAACCAACACGACTCATCAGAGTCACACTATGTAAATACATATCTCTATCATCACATCTAAACATGCGCACATACATATTATGTCGACCTAGATTTATCATGCATGGTGTCGAGACATAAGCACCCGGTCATAATCGAGTACAAACTAACAACTGAGATCACTTATTCTTGGGGTAGTTAAGCCCACAGGCACCACCGTCGTGGCCAAACTGTGACAGTGACACGTCCTGGACACTTATATGGTATTTAAACACAATCATCCCTAAGCCTTACGTATGGCTGTCCAAGCCCGTACTCATTCTCCTTCAATACTGAGGTATAACAAAAAGAACCGAGGTATAGCTCATGTCGAACTCCAGGTGGCTAACACCTAAACAAACAACAACTAGGCTAGGGCACACGCTGTCGTTCGACCATATCGCTATTCATGAGTCACTGTCCTAACCCTCCGGTGTGTGCCGTCGGCAGGGCCAGTCGACCCACCACATACATTCACATGCATTATCATTTGCAGAGTACATTATAATTCATTACAAACTAGGGGAAGCGATCATTCAGCTACTCTACCCTCTTAAGAGACTATTCATCTCCACATCTGTCAATCTATTATCACATTTTTCGTTATATATGCACAATTAGATGTAAGTATGATAAAACACATACTATTTCAATCCAATTTCGGTCTCATAAAAGTATTGAACTAAACTAACAACGGATTTGGTGATTTAGGAAGAGATTGGTCTGTTAGATATGCAACCTTTTATATATATTTAAATTAGATTCACTCAAGTTCCTCAATCTAACTTCAATTGATATTCACATTTGTTGGGTCCAGCGTTCCTTCACTTGACCCGTAGCGCCTTTCCTACTTCCTTAAAAAGAAAAAGTAGCGCCCTTTCCATCAGTCTGGGCTTTTGGGATAGTTGGTTGCGCTTGATCCTTCAAGTGGTATCAGAAGAGGTTGCGGGTTCGAGGCCGGGGGGGCGCTGATTAAATCCTGAAATTTCTCTACCTGTGTAGGTCCCGGCGGGTCAGGCGACCGCTGCCATGTGAAAAGCCACCTCTGAGCCATGTGGTGCGCCACCTCTGAGCCATGTGGAGCACCTCTGAGCTGTCGGGTCGTGCTGGACGCTGGGGGGGGGGGGGATTGTTGGGTCCAACGTTCCTTCACCTGACCCGTAGCGCCTTTCCTACTTCCTTAAAAAGAAAAAGTAGCGCCCTTCCCATCAGTCCTGGCTTTTGGGATAGTTGGTTGCGCTTGACCTTCAAGATTAATCATACTCCATTCTATTTTCGTCAAAGTCATCCTATGGATTCATAACTTCGAAATTGCAATCAGCATTACGTACTAAATCCTGATTTCATCATAATAGTATAAACCTACTAATTATCCAAAATCTAAGTTCATTAGATTTGTTTTGGTCATCAAACTTATCTAAGCACTTCAAGAGTTAATATCTCCAAATCTAAACAAGGGTTTGGAAGTGTCCGCCTCATACTTTCCAATTGTTAGCGGAATCGACAATGTTTTTGAAAGACATCATGTCGTTGATTAAATATTATTGAAATCGGTGATGCTTTTGGAGTTTGGTTCGAAGATCTACCCTAAGTTTGAACTATGCAACAAAAGACTTGATTTCATCTTCATCGTGAGTCTCCACCGCAAGCTTCACCGTTTATTTCCATCGCACGATCATCGTCGATCTCCACTGCATGATCCTCCATTGATTTCGTTGCACGATCAATTGTTGAACTCCACCATATGATCCACCGTCGATTTTCGTCGCACGATTTGACTTTATCTTCAGTCACGCAATACAATATTATTTTCCACCGCATGATCCTCCATTGATTTTGTCGCGTGATTCATCGTCGATCTCCACCGCACGATCCTCCGTTGATTTCATCGCACGATTCATCGTCGATCTCCGCCACACGATCCTCCATCGATTTTCGTAGCATAATTTGACTTTATCTTTCGTCGTGCGATACAATATTATTTTCCAGTGCACAATCCTCCATTGATTTTGTCGCACGATTCATCGTCGATCTCCACCGCATGATCTTCCGTTGATTTCGTCGCATGATTCATCGTCGATCTCCACCACATGATCCACCGTCGATTATCGTCAAACGATTTGACTTTATTTTCCATCGCACGATACAATATTATTTTTCACCGCACGATCGTCGTTATTTTATCGCGTGATTTAATATTATATTATTACCGCGCGATCGTCGTTATGTTTTTACACCATTCTAATCATTTCTCTTTCACGATCTAAGGTCCAGAGGGTGGAGGAAGGAAATCACCGATGTCCATGCATGCTATCCAATCTCCGCGGAGGCGGGCATTTGTGTGTCGCTCTCATCCATGACCGGATCTCGTCGAACGCGCCAAATTTTATCAAATGATGTCGGATCTTGAAGTTGTAGGCGTCCGAATTTGTGTATGCATTTCTTTTACTTCAACTTTGTGATTTGATGCGGAGTGCATTCACCACATTTTCCATTATGTAGTCATGAACCATTCTCCTCATTCATGCTTTAGTTTATCATCATTGGAGGTTATTCCAGCGACCAATCATCTGTAGAGGTGGATGTAGCAGGTTCAGAGCTCTAAGGTGAAGAAATCGTGAGAGGTATTTTACTATGGAAGAGGGATTTCGGGCTTGTATGGTGCAATAGCTCGCCAAAGAAAAAAGAGGAGCTCGCTGCCAGATTTGAAGTCATCGACCATGGAGGACTTGGTGGTCGTCCATGGTTGTTTGGAGATGCATGATGCTGGTTTGGAGAGAAGGCTTCACATGTAGATCTTGGAGGTGAAGAGTGGAGCTGCTCTCGGGTTGAGACTCGATTTGGAGCTGCTTGTGGTGGTTAGGTGCTTGAAAACTCGCCGGAGAGGAGGGGGAAGCTTGGCCATGGAGTGGTCGGCCATGGGAGCTGTTTGGAGCTTGAAGGAGCTCGTCGGCTAGAGCTAGGAGTGGAGGTTGTCGGTTTGGAGAGGAGAAGCTCGTCGGAGCTCAATTTGAAGGGGATGGTCGGATGCTATGGAGGATAGGAGCTTGGGTGTGCAAGGAGGCGGTCGCTGATCGGTTTGGATCGTGAAAGAAGAAGTTAAATAGTAACCCTAACTAATATATTAACTTAGGAGCATTTTATTATATTCCACTTGAAATTTCATAAATCGCTCTAGGTGACTTGAAATTTGTCTCGGATGAGCTCGTTACGACTGTCTCATTGATACGCATCCACTGGAACGATTCGATGTCAATTCCGAGTTCGTTTTCTCATTTTATATTTCCCGGAGCGATTGCAGCCCGGTTTAAGTTAAACGTCGAAAACCCTTCTAACGATGTTTGAATCGCATACGAACGACTCTGATGAAGTCGTATTGTTGTTACGAGTCTAACAAAATTGAGCGAGATCAATTCTGACGTCATTTACTCGATTTCTACTTTTGGGGGTAAAAACGTTACTTAAAAACTGCGTCGACACGTCAAATTCTTTGATGCTCATCATAATTGAGCGTGGACGATTCCATTGGATTTGAATCGATGTTACGAGTCTAACGACACTAACTGGGGTCGATTCTGAGTTCATCTGCTCAAAAGTCATATTTGAGGCGTCGCGTAGCTCGATGCGCCCCGTTTTGGTCAACTTCGTAAATATGCATCGGAATGCGACGAAATGAATGTCGTTGAGTTCGTATTGATCTTACGAGTGCAACACCACTGATCAGAATCCATTATGGATTCATCTACTCAAAAAAGCATGTTTGAGTCATTGTAGCTCGGTTCAGGGTAAACCATTTGTAATATGTTTACTAGGCCAACAAGGTCCCACTGGCTCCGACTCGGCTCATCAAAAGAGGTGGATTGAACCAGCTAGGTCTTATAGACGGTTCAAATGGTCGGGTCAGAATTTTGGGATGTTATAGGTTATCCTGGGGTGTGTGGATGAGGGTAGGCGCAAGAAGGCTTGAACAAAGGTGGGGAAGACTTGGAAAAAGATGGGGAAAGCGGCTAGGGGATCGACAGATGTATGGATGGCGGTTGGGGGATCAGACAGAGGTTTGGAAGGTGGTTGGGGGCACAGAAAGAGGTGGGGAAGGCGGCTGGGAGCTCGATTAAAGTGGGTGAATGCGGCTGGGGCCTTAAACATAGGTGGGGAAGGCGGATGGGAGTTTGATTGAGGTGGGGAAGGCGGTTGAGGGATCGTACAGAGGTAGGGAAGATGGCTTGGGGCTTGTAAAGAGGTGGGAAAGGCGGTTGGGGGCTCGGGCAGAGGCGAGTAAGGTGGATGAAGGCTCAGTCAAAGGTGGAGAATGTCAATGTGGGCTCGAGATGGCTGCTCCAGTGGAGTCGGCACCACTGGAAGCGCAGCCGCCGACATTGGCACCGACATAGTACTTGGCTTCTCACCGAGGAGTAAAGGGAACCGATCAGCGCGTTCTGAACAACAACTCTCCCCCAGCCGTAGACAAATAGTGTGTATATGGACCATGTTCGTCAGATCTGATAACTTAAACCTAACTCCCAGAATACGTCTCAGAAATACATAAAATACAAAAAATCAAGCCCGTCGCAATCACGATCTTTGATCGGTCGTCCGACAATTCAAGAAATATTGATAATGAAATCACCCAATGAGACGCGATGGATCTCCATTAATTTTTAACGGAAATTTTATCATCACTTCCTAAACAATAGTGATCAAATAGCTATATGTTTTTGGTTCTTAAAAATGATTAGGAGCTTTCAGTCATCCAAAAGGATTAGTAGATTCTGTTGCATCCTAACTATTGTATGGTCCTTTAAATTTTATCAGAATGCGGTCTCTGAAAGTTAACTTATCTGATTGCTTTATTCCAGCATTTAGTCTAGATTCATGCAGTTGCTTTTTCCTTACAAGAACTGTTTTGATAATTAAAAAATGCCAGGTGGAATACTATTTCAGCGATGCAAATCTGGCTACCACTGAACACTTGATGAGGTTCATCAGCAAAGACCCTGATGGATTTGGTGAGCTGACTACTATTTTCATATTATTTCCCGGGACTGTGATCTTTTGTCATCGTAAATGTAAATTGGTTGATTTCAATAGCTTGTTTTATATTCTTGTAACGTTTTCTAAGAGGAACAAGATACTGTTTCCTTCAGTTATTTTTTGCAGTATTGATGAACTTTTTTCTGAAGGGGAGCCTTGGCGCACCGGTTAAGGTGTTGTCGTGTGACCTTGAGGTCACGGGTTCGAGTCATGGAAGCAGCCTCTTGCAGAAATGCAGGGTAAGGTTTGCCTACATTTCACCCTTGTGGTGTGACCCTTCCCCGGACCCTCGCTGCGCGGGGATGCTTTGTGCACCGGGTTGGCCTTTTTATTGATGAACGTTTTTCTCTCATAAAACAGCAATATATTATAGGCAGCTGACAAAACAATATTTTCACCATAGTAAAAGCGAGTACCTCCAGCACCAAATTGTTTCCAGGCCTGCTATTTTGTATTTGGAGTGTTGAGAAGTCTTGTTACACATAAGAATGAGCGATCAATTTAAATATTTTAGACTTCATGCTTGGGTGAATGTAAAAAACAAGTTACAACGAAAAGAAACTTGTCAATACCTTAATTTCTATGACTTTGAAAGAGTTTCTAGTTATCCACAAAATGTCTATCCGAGGTCTTTTGTCAGTTCTACTTACAAAATTTTGCAATTAGTTTAATTACTGAGATAAATATCCAGAATAATTGATGTACGCATGATCTAAGTGTTCTTTTATGATGTATTTCCTTTTTAAATAACTTTATTTTTTGGATAAGTTTGTAATAAAGTCCATTGATATAACTAGTGCATCTTCTCATTTTCTGTCATGATTTTTACTGTTTCTTTGTCTGTCTTTCAGCTGTAGATTTACTGGCATTTTCCTTGCCACCATAAATTACTGCGTCAGAATGTGTGTTAACATCACATTATTGCATATTGAAGTACGATTGAATGCAAACAACTGCGTGCGATGTATTAAAAGTTTTTTTATTTAATTTTTTTAGTACATCACACGATGAAAGGAAAAACTAGTAAATCAGTCCCCAAATTTTGATATTTTTTTGAAAAAAGTTCCTAAAGTTTTTTCAAGTGAATTAGGTTCTCAAATTTACATAAATATATGAAATCAGTTTCTCATCCACTTTCCGTTAAATGCTGAACGGAAAAACTTGTTTCTTGGCCGTCTTCGTCGGAGCCCGTTGAAATATTCTTGAGTTTTTGGCGGCGGCCCGTGCTGAAATCTTCTTCTCAAGTCACTGTGTCCATGGAGTCCTTCAGGCATTCCTCTTTTCTCTGCTTCTTTATCCTATCCCTGCCTGCTGTCTCCGTGCTCCTTCGTCACACGAATGTTGACGGCGAGGAGAAGTAGCCAGTTGCCTTTACCTACCACAAGGGCATTCTCCTCTCCGGCTCCGTTCTCTCTGACTTCATCGCTTTCCTCACCACGGTCCGTGAGGAGAATCAACAGCCCTCGGTATCCTCCTGGTGGGCGATGGCCGAGATGTACTACACTCAGGCGAGTGTCACGCCGCCTCGGCTAACCCTCGGCGACCAGATCCTGGACGAGGACTGCTCCTTGGATAAATCTCAGAAGAACACCGACACTCAGGCGAGGCCTGCTCCTTGGTCAAAAACTCAAGAATATTCTGACGAAGATGCAGCGGTGCCTTTAGCAGACTCCGGCCAAGAAATGAGTTTTTCGTTCTGCATTTAACGAAAAGTTAACGAGGGACTGATTTTATATATTTGGATAAGTTTGAGGACCAAGTTCACTAAAAAAAATAGTAACCTTTTTCAAAAAGTATCAAAGTTTGGGGACTGATTTTCTAGTTTTGCTTATGATGAAAACACCATCTATTTAAAAAATCAACACATTTTAAGGTTTTTTTACCTTAGCTCAATGATTGATTGTCAAGTAACATCGGTCCTCAACCTTTCTGATTCAGAATTGGGACCGGTACGTTGGTTCTAACTGTCCACGGTCCCATAGTATTTTTTGTTGGGCTGCATGCCCACATTGAGGCCCTATTAATATGGTAACTTATTCATTCAAGTGATATCTAATTTCTATTTGTTGGCATTATGCTTCCCTCATCTCTCATTTTCACGTTATCTGTTAAATTGAAACTGTGTATGCTATCAAAATAATAGGATATTTTTACTCTGAAGTTATTAATGATGATCACATAGTCCATTTTTGCAGTGCCAATATCAGTTGTTGCTTCTTTTAAGAAGATTAAGGCATTGGTGCATAACAATTTGCTACTTGCTAATGCTTTAAAGACATCTTCTAAGCTTGTAAGTTTCTGATAGAGTTCTTTTTGGTAAAGCGGTTTTCCTATTGATACTTTTGCTCAAAATATAGAAATCTTGATATCAATTTTTTTTCTTTTGCATGCTGCCAGTATACCAATTAGCGCGCCTATGATATATTTCATTGATGCTCGCACTTGTTATGTTTTCCTAATTGTGGGGCACAAATATTCAGATTATTAGTGATGACGGGAAGAGAGTTAGGCGCGCACAGCCCTTTACTGAGTCTGATGTTGAGGAATTACAGGTATTTATCTTTGTTTTTTTGACTTTATAATATAAGTTTCTGTTGAAGATTCTTTAATTTCCTTTTACATTTTTCCCATGTAGTCTCGCATTGTTGTGGCTGAAAACCTTCCTGAGGATCATTCTTATCAAAATCTTATGAAGATATTCTCTGCTGCTGGAAGGTAATTTGTTTTATGAATTCTTGCAATTTCTGTGGTTTGCTGGACTTCGTTCCTCCCAATGTGTCCAACTCCTTTTTCTAGTGTGAAGACAATCCGTACATGCTATCCTCAAACACCAAATGGCACCACTGCCCCAACCAACAGATCATCCAAGTTGGATATGCTTTTCTGCAATAAGGTACATCTTTTTTGTATGCCTTTGCCTGCCTTATATGAAGCCTCGGCATCTTCCTAAAATGGTATTCTGTTACTATGAAATATTAAGATTCTGACAGACAATTATGAATGTATATCCTTGCATACTATTTTCTTTTTATAAAATTGGTTGTGGTGCATAAATACACTTTAGGTAAATACGTTCATTCAATCTGTAATTAAGTCGCCCATCCTTTAACTCTAATGTAAATGCTACTTTGTTTCGTAGTTACATCCTTATCTTCATTAGCTTTATCATAACTATACATGCCAGTTTTACGTATCCGCATTTTTAAAACTTTTTTAACCCTAACTTACAAGCCAGTTTTACGCATTCTCATTTTAATACATTTCTATTGAATGCCATCTACATTATTAGACATTCTTCGCAAATCATTTTGAATAACTTGTATCAATGTTACTTAGCTTTACGTCTTTTTCCCTCAAATTTCATGTATTAAGCCTAAAGCCTTAATTTATATGTTAAGCTTGGCCTGTGGCTGGAGTCCATCCATGAACCGGATGTGTCTCATTCTCCTCCATCGTGGTATGCAGTAGATCTAAGAACTCAATTCACGTAGCCTTGGAAGTCTCCTTTGTGTTGTAAGCAGAAAAGCCTAACCCTGATGTTGTCCTTTACACATTCATAAAAAACTCTCTTTGGAGTTCCCCAATGGTGTGATGTCCCCTCTACCCCGATTGTCAAACCTTTGTCGCCACTAGAGTAAAGCATATCAGCCAAGTACATCCTTGTGATTCTTTCCCATAGTGCGTCAGCCATTATCTCCGCCGCACAAAAGCAGTACTTCATGCTCCATATAAACTCATCGTCTTTTTTGGCTGTCCCTGCACCTTTGAACTCCTTTGGGTTAGGATTGTCCACTTGGCACATGACCTCCGCTAAGGCTTGAATGGTGTCATCCTGCCTTGCTGGATCAATAACTAGCATTTACAATTTCCTTCATTTCTCCATGGAGCTCCTCCAACCTAAATTATATCCCCTCCATATGTTCGGACATGTCCTTGGCCTTCTCTTAAATTAATAACCCTTGTGACTGACTATTTGCACTGTATAGCGATTATGCGGTGCCGACATCTTGTGTGACATCCTGAAAATTTCATCACACCAAGTCTTATGACCCTTAACTAACATTTCCATTAATATTTGGGTCATTAACATGCAAATTTTAGTTAAGGGTCATGAGACTTGGTGTGACGAAATTTTCAGGATGTCACAGCCTGTTCCCTGAATTTTCACGAGACTTCTCTTCCTTTTTACCTTGTCACTGTTTATCTGGGACAGTCTCCATTGACGAACTTGTCATCGCACCTTCCCAACTTTCGATCTAGATTTGACATCACTTATCATGGACTTGTACATTCCTTGCATTCTACGTGTTGAAGTCATCATTCTCTCTCAACGCAGCGAAATCTAATTCAAAGAGAGAGATAAAAGCACTTGGGAGGATTTTTTTTGGAAACATTATACTATAATTCCAAACTTAGGGGGTGAAACTTGGTAGATACAAATCAGAGTACCTTGCCCTTTTACAAGCCTCCAATATTTTCCCCTCCAAAAAATGAATGATTCTATAATATTCCAAAGAGTCGATTTTTCTAGAATTATATGCTACACTTCTAAAGGTCATTTACAGGGCTCGTGAAGTCCAAATCGTCCACTAGAACTATCTAGAAGCAGCTTCTACTCACCCACTACAGCTACTTACACTGCTTTAGATAACTCTATTCTCCTGGAGTTCCTTTGCAACAATCCAGAAGATTATACACAGACTCCAAATTTTTACATGTCTCTAGATTCCTCTTCCATCTTCAAGAACTGTTCCCACATTCCTAGAGATTCCTCCTCACGAGTGGCTAAAATACTCATGGACAAATCAATCAGCGGCACCATCCTCTGCTCGACTCCCTCGTACTTTCCGTCCTAGTCATTTATGTGCGCATTTAGCAACGTTGACTCGCATAATCGTTATCATGCAGCAGTTACCATTTGTATAATAACAGATTTGCATCATTTTTCTCGCCTTTGAACTTGCAGCTGCATGCATTTGTGGAGTATGAAACAGTCGAGGATGCTGAGAGAGCTGTAAGCCTTGAGTTCTTATATTCATCTCAATTTAATATCTGCTATTTTCTCCCCCGCCATTTTATGTCTGATTGAATTGCTGCTGCATAAATGCAGGCCGCTGAGGTTAACAAGGAGAGGAACTGGAGAAGCGGTCTGAGGCTTCGTCTATTAAATAAATGCATGGTACGTAGAATTGCTATCTGCTTTTGTTGAAGGTGCTGTCAACCCCGGATTTTGCGATGACCGGAGTACTGCTACTGCTTGCTGGGAATAATTTTGATCCCGCTGAATAATTTGCACGGCGAATACCGTGCTCGACCACTCTATGAATTTTTCCTTAATTTGGATGGATATGTTAAACTATTGGTTCTACCCAGGGCAAGCATGGCTCTAGCCGTGGACGAAAAGCCGGAACCGAAGTGGATGGAGCAGTTGAAGAAGATGAGGTATATCCAACCAACCATTCAAATGATAAGCAGCAGGAGGATGCCGCATTTCATCAAGTTGAAGCGGCTTTTGAACTTTCGGTAAGAAGCTTCCTATGATGCTGATTATTTGAGTTGAGGAGGGGGGAAGAAGCTTGTGGGGCCGAAGAAGCTTCCTATGATGCTGATCATTTGAGTTGAGCAGGGGGAAGAAGCTTCTAATGATAGGGAAGGCGGGGTGAGGCGAGGCAGGGCCCGGGGCAGGGGAAGAGGCCGTGGCCGCGGGCAGTATCAGTATCAGAACAACAACCATCATCGCGGCGGCGGCAGCGGCCACCCTATCGGCACACCGCCTTCAAACCATCCAAACCACTTCGAGCAGGCCCCCGCAGCAGCCCCCAAGCAGCCCCTCGGACCCAGAATGCCGGACGGCACCAGAGGCTTCACTATGGGTCGCGGAAAACCAATCGTCATCCCTTCACCCACCGCGACGGCGAGTAATGAATAATGATCAAGCAACCTCCCCGAGTCGCCCCGGCTATATTGGGTTTTGTGCCTTTTATATTCGTCAGCACCTCTTATCTGGAATTGCAACCCTGATATATATATATATATGGTTTATGTCATGTTAAAGTGGGCTGCGGTGCTTGCTTTGTTTGATAAGTAAATAAGGTTTTCATACTTTGATCACATTCCAGTTTCTTTGTGGGAGAGAGCTGCCATGTTTTAGTTGGCATTTAGGGCCAATAATAATAGAAGGCCTTGTTCAAACAGACATGAAGATTTGATGTTTAAATCCATGATCACAACTGATAGATGGGGTTCCGTTGGGGTACATAATATGTATGCATTCGTTATAGGGGAAGCCACTTAGAAATCCACGAGGAGCCGAGACAACAAAAAATTTGCCATCATGTAATCTGCGTCGGATGACAAGCTCGTTTAGCGATAAAAGGCGCAGGTCAAGGAGGCTTGAAATCCATTTCCCTGTTCAGCTTCTGAGATTTGGATGGAGTTGGTGAAGATGGTGGCTTCAAATCTATGTACTGCAAAACAAGCCCAAATTATTTTGTCAATACACTTTGTCCACACGCACGTATTTGGAATAGTAAATAATACAAGACATAAGTTCTCTTTTGTGAAATAATATTATTCTTCTTTATTTTATCTTCAACTTTTTC
This sequence comes from Dactylorhiza incarnata, assembly GCA_033032865.1. NCBI lineage: Eukaryota > Viridiplantae > Streptophyta > Magnoliopsida > Asparagales > Orchidaceae > Dactylorhiza > Dactylorhiza incarnata. Next base: position 2,663,242 of record JAWHQI010000230.1, on the reverse strand, counting down.
ATACTTAACATGTATAACTTCGCCATCATGATAAAAATGTGTGATAAAATAAAATATAAGTTAAAGTAGTCGTTTATTATTTTCATTATTCTGAATTAATTTTTTTAAGTTCACCAAAAATACTAAATAATATAATCATATTAAAGTTTTTTATTCACAATGTTAAAGTAGTCATGCTCAGTTTTGTGTGCGCACACGCGAGAGTGACTGCACAAGGGGGACCCGTGCGGCCGCAATAGAACACCGGCCGCGATAGTGCTATGACGCGATAGTGCTATGCTCAGTTTTATTAAGGGCATTGTTATTAGCAAATTCTGTTTGGCTTCTAAAAAATCATTACTCCTAGCAAACCATCAATTTTGAAAAAAAAAAAAGACTATTTGAAAACCATTTAGTTACTAGCAAAAAAAAAAAATTCATTTTCTTCCTCCTCCATCACACATCAAAATGTAATAGATTGTATCCCAAAATCCTACCATTTGAGATGTCAGTAAACTGGAACTGACGCGTCTTCTAAAAACAAAATTCGAGCGATCAGCGCAAACAACAGAAGAGGAAATTGTATACAGATTTTATCTGTATTTGATTTCTCTGATAATTCTGTAACTTTATTTATATGAATGAATGCTTTGGTGGTTAGCATGCAAGTCTTATCAAGAATCGCTCAGGTGATAATCCGAGCAACCACAAAATCTGAATGGTTAGCATGCTTGATGATCTCAATGAAGATCATACAACTGTTCCACCTTGAGAGAATGTCCCTCTGACAAGATCAACCTTCCAGCAGAGTGCGCCACTCACGGGCAGATCTGGGTTAAGAGTAGCAGTTTTGGATCTTGCCCTATTATTCCGCTCGGCGGGCTTTGCACAGAAAAAATGGCAGGGAAGAACAACTTTTCAGATCGGGAGGCGAGCCTTTCATTGAGGTTTCGATCGGCAGAATCGAGGAATCTTCCATACAACTCCTGATCGGCGATGGAAATCGTACAAGGAGGCGGGGTTCAGAGCCCTAGATCGTGAGAGATGCTTCCTTCCTGCGATAGTCGGGAGCAAGGCAGCGCACAGAATAGAATGGGAACCCTCTTCCTCTTGTTCGGCTGCGAAGAGTGGCGCGATCTTCGCCTACAGCACCGACGACGGGAGAACCCATGTAGTCGGAGTAGTCTATTAAGACAGTGCATCTATATATGCTCGATTAGAAGAAGCATTTGCAGGAAGAATTGCATGCTCAGCCCATGTAGACGAAGACAAGGAACACTCCAAGGAAACCAAAAATGGAATCTTTGAGCACTGGGTTGCTAGCAATATTTTTGTAGGAGAGAAAAAAATAGGAAAATTGGTTGAACCTGAATTTTTTGGTTTGCTAGAAGCTAAACATGGTTGCTAATAACAACACCAATTATTAATTATAGTAGGCGGAACAGACCGCGCTATTGTTCATACGCCTGCATCTCTTATACATAATAAGTACCGAGGGATTCCCCTAAATCTGCTCCGAGTCAAGCCGGTTTTATCTAAATCAAGGGTTCGACCAGATCGTCAAAGAGGGCAGAGGCGATCAAGCGAAAATACCCCCAAACAAAGGACCTAAAAGCAGCGCAATCGGGGGCTGCGTGCGCGTGTGCGGTAGAAACGCTCGCGCGCTGCCTGTTCACATGCCGCGCGCACGCTCTCCCTTTGGGCGCGCGGCCTCCCCTTGCCGCCCGTGCACACTTCCCACGCGCACCGGCGGTGCGACGCCGCCTACCGTCGCCGCCACCCGCCGCTGGCAGCGAACCTGCCTGAAGCGCCCGAAGGGCATGCCCGTCATTTTTCGGAAATTGGTGATCCAGGTGACCACAATCGTGCGACCTCATTCGCCGGCTCAAACTCCAAGACGACGCAATTACCAAGGTGTCCCTCAGAAAAACTATAAAAAGCTCATAGGCCTTCATTTGAAGACAAGTAGCGAAGAAGAGAGAAAATGGCTCTGAAGGGTTTTCGGCGAAGACTTGGAACTATCCTGCTCTCCGGCTCGAGTGCTCATTTTGCTCAAGTGTTCACTCCGCCCGCTCCCTCGCTCTCTTGCAAAAAGAAGGATTTTGCTCTCCAAAGTGCCTGCTCAAGTGCCGACTCAAGTGCCTGCTCAAGCGCCGACTCAAGTGACTACTCAAGCGCTGACTCAAGTACCTGCTCTAGAAGCCGCTCCTACGAGCGCGGAGGGAGACTTTGCATCTTTTTTACCTTCAAGAACTTGTAATCGGAGCGGTGACCTGTCACCCTCTTATTCTAGCACTTGTAACCTCAAACAAACAAGTGGATTTGGTCGGCACCGAATCGACCCCGTGATTTTTTTCCTATTTCGGATTTTTCCACATAAAAATTCTTGTCGTCTCTGTTGTTCGTTCTCTTTTAACTGTTTGCGCGCTTGACTCACTCTCGAGCGGGAGAGCGCTAAGCGACCCCCAACAGTTTGACGTCGTCTGTGGGAAGGTGTTCTCAAAGCTCTAAAAAATTTCTGAGCGCAGCACTTGCTCTACGCAAGTGCCCCCAACCAACGTCAATGGCAAGGAGTACTCGCACTACGAATGGGGGGGGGGGGGGGGGGGGGGGGGGGGCTCCAGAGGAGCGCACGGATTTGGCCCCGGCTAACTCGCCAGCAAGCAACGCACCGCTTCCCAAGGAAGCCGCAACAGCGCCAACAACTTCTGTAGAGGAGCACATGTGTCTGATGGAGGAACGCCGGACTAAGGTGCCCACTCTTCTGCGAGCCTTGGGAGCTTCCAATCCTCACAACCCCATCGTCGCTCAAAATGAGCGGCCACAACTCGCCCCAAACCGCGTCCCGCCAGAGGGCGCTGCTCGTCTAGATGATCCCGCTGCTGACGAACTGTCCGACGCAGCTAGTTCCATGCATACCGTCCGACTGGCAGAGCTCCCCGGACGCATGCGGCCCAACCCCCCGCCCAGCGGAGGTGTACGTCGGCCAGGCCGACCGAAGATTCACTCAGAAAGAAGTAAGAAATATTATCGAGGAATACGGGCACGACAGATGTCGTGCCACAAACACGCGTTGCCCTTTCCACCGCGGATCCCCATTGGCACCGCATGTTCTGGCACACCTCGTCCCAAACTGGTTCAAGCTGCCGAACTATGAGACCTTTGCCAGGACAAATGATTCGGAGCATGTCAACCACATCACTCCTATTATGCGCATCTACAACGCTCTAGATCAACACTTCTGTCAAGTATTCCTGACAACTTTAAAGGGACAAGAGCGCACCTGGTACCACTCCCTGAATGAATGAGAGATAAGCACCTTTGTAGAGCTAATGTAGCTCTTTACCGACCAGTTCATAGCGATCCGCAAATCGTCAGGGACCCCTCTCATCTCTCCGGGATCCGCCAATGTGAGGGGGAGACACTTAAGGACTTCTTTCGCTACTTCACCACTGAAGCGCGGAAAATTCCAGGAGTTGACCCTGAGCTTATGCATGGAGTTTTTCCCAGAGGGCTCCGCCCCAGTGGATTCTACTCCGCACTGATGCGGAAGACAGTGCCAAGCTAGTAAGCTACGCTGACCTTGTGCACCGGGTCGATGCAAAGATCGCGGCAGATGAGGAGATCGAGGCACACCGCCAGCAGTTCGAGGGGAGCTCAAAAAGAAAGAGGGGTCGAGAGCCACCACTGGTTCCCAGGAGGAACGACGAGCGCCGCGAGAACCCCCGCAGAGATCCAGGCCCTCGCCAACACCCGAACTACACTCCCATAAACACCACTCGTACGAACGTGCTCATGGCCATCCAAAACTCTGACGTGCTCCGCGGGCCTAAGCCACTCATCCAGAACAAGGGAGATTATCGCAGGCACATCACTGAGGAGTATACCCGGCTGAAGGAAGAGATCGAACGTCTCATCAGACAAGAGCACCTCGGGAGGTTCCTGCAAAACCGAGTGCCGAACCGACCCGCACCGCCGCAGCCTGGAAGAGATCAGCCTCCCGCGCACTAAAGGGGGGCATGGGAGCAGGAAGATGATATGGGAAGTGGAGACTATAGCTGGATCGCCCTTCTCCTCCACCCAAGTCCTTTCCATCACCAAGCTAGAGGAGGGTTCCGACAACCAGAAGGTGTGGCAGAGCTCTGCTATCAGCTTCGGGGATGAAGATATGTAGGGACTTGCGCCTACCGCACCAGGATCCTCTCGTCATCAGCACAAGAATCGGCAACCCCTGCTTCAGGGTTAAAAGGATATTGATCGACAGTGGGAGCTCGGTGGACGTCATGTTCACATCCACCATCCATAACATGAAGATCGCAAGGGAGCATCTCAAGCTGACGGCAAGACCTATGTATGGCTTAGACAATAGCCCCGTCCCGATGCAGGGAACGATCACTCTCCCGGTCACCTTGGGCGAGTTCCCGAAGAAAGTCACGCACAACGTCCAGTTCGTAGTTGTCGACTCCAACTCAACATACAACGCCATCTTCAACCGCCGGCTCCAGACCCTATTCGAGGCAATCACGTCCATCCCGCATCTGGGGATGAAGTTCATCACTCCCGGAGGGATATGCGTTGCGCGAGGGGATCAAGAAGCAGCCCAACTCTGCTACCTACAACAATCGCACCCTGGGCAAGGCACAACTCTCGGGGGTCTGGCAGAGGTTTGACGAAGGAAGACCAATGGGAGCAGTGCAGAGAGGCCCTCCCGCAAATCTACCATTTCCTTTTTTTATTTTTTCCAAAGTTATTCTGGTGAACAATAAGCCGCAAGACTGAACTTGTGCGCACATGTATGCCTTGCTTTTATATCGCAACTATTTTCTGATTCGATCTGCGGCCCCAGTCCCCGAGGATAGAAAACTGGTAAGAGCGAACTCCGGCCCCTCTACGCCCTCTGGTAAGAGCGGACTCCGGTCCCTCTACGCCTATTGGTAAGAGCGAACAAATGTTCATCTACGCCTTAACTGAGTGACCATCTCCGATGCCCCCTCGCGTCGAGCAGAAACACACCCGAGCCACGACCCTCTGGTGTCGACACCAAGTGGAAAGCTCACAACTAGAAAAAGTGAACATATGTTCCTCTACGCCCTAACTGAGTGACGATCTCTGACACCCTCTCGCGTCGAGCAAAAAGCTCACCCGATCCACGACCCTCTGGTGTCGACATCAAGTGGAAAGCTCACAGCTGGTAAGAGCGAGCAAAAGTTCATCTATGCCCTAATTGAGTGATGTCTAACACCCCCTCGAGTCAAGCAGGAAGCTCACCCGAGTCACGACCCTCTCGTGCCGACACCAAGTGGAAAGCTAACAACTGGTAAGAGTGAACAAAGGTTCCTCTACGCCCTAAATGAGCAACGATCTCTGACGCCCCCTCGCGTCGAGCAGGAAGTTCACCCGAGCCATGACCCTCTGGATTCAACACCAAGTGGAAAGCTCACAACCGCTAAGAGCGAACAAAGGCTCCTCTACGCCCTCTGGTAAGAGCGGTCTCCGGTCCCTCTATGCCATTGGGTAAGAGCGGACTCTGATCCCATTACGCCCTTTGGTAAGAGCAGACTCCGGTCCCTATACGCCTTCTGGTAAGAGCGGACTCTGATCCCTCTACGCACTCTGGTAAGAGCGGGCAAAGTCCCTCTAGGCCGTATCCAAGCGTCTACCTCCGGCCCCAATGCCAGTCAATGACCTCCGAAATCAACTCCAATAACGAGCTCACCACCCACCGGTAGGGGCAGATGGAAGTCCCTCCGCACCACATACAGGAGACAAACCCACGTGATTAATCTTGCAATGAAGTGAGAACATATAGGACTAAAATGAAAGAGTATATCTATATAATCTCAAAATGTCATCAATGTTACATAACAAATAAAAGCATACAACGGTACTGCACCGTATCGACCGCTACAAAAGCAAAACAATGAGTAAAAAATAATACAAGGCTCAAACGCATTGCAGACACAGTCAGACTCGAGAGTCACCCTTCGATATCCACGTCAGGGTCGTCATCCTCCGAAGTATCGTCCACTCCCAAATCCGTCACATCGCGCTCCGACATTCTCCGTGCCAAGCAGAGGTACATGCCAAAACCTTGATGGAATGCAGTCTCGCACTCATCCGCTAGGAGCTGGTCCACCTCGGTAGCCATCATCTTTGCTCGAGCCTCCTTCGAAATCCGGGTGCACTCCACCATAAAGTCCACGGACTCCTTGTACTCGACAACCACATCCTCCACCATAAAGTCCACGGACTCCTTGTACTCGACAACCGCAGCCTCTCTAATCGCCTCGATGTTCGTCTACACATAAACCAATCGAGCCATCTCATCCTTCAGCTGCGATCCCTCAGTCTCCAGGGAGGACATCTCCTCCTGAGCCGCTGCAAGCAGACTAAAGGCCTCCTCGCGCACCGCCACGACTTTCTTGGCCTCCTCTTGCAGCGTCTCGATCTCGGTCCTAGAAGTAGCAAGCTCGGACTCCGACTTATCCAAGCGGGAGATGGCCCTTCTCCCTCCTCTTCCTAGCAGAAGCCAATGAGGCTTTTTCCTGACTGAGTTTCCCTTGGAGGGACTCGAACTCATCCTTCATGCCCACATAGTAGTCATTCCACGTATTAGTAATGGAACGCAACTCACTTATCTGAAAAAAATCCAAAACACAAAATTAGGATAGCCACAGAGGAAAGACACAACTATAAGGTGATCGAAATGACTTATTTACCTTCGATGTAACGGTCTGAAGGGAGGATGACATGTGCTTCTTGCTCCTGGCAGTCGCAGACACTAGCTCCTGCCTCCCAATAAAGAGCGGCTCGGCAGCAGGCTCCTCAAGAATCTCCGTCGCGTCAGAGTCAGGAAGCCCCCCTCTCGGTCACCAAAGCCGCCATCCTCTATCTCGACGCCGGGCTCCAGAGACGAGGAGGACGACACTGTTCCACCACGGCTCATAGTAAAAACTAGCTTCCGCCACCTTCCCCGCTCCAGGGGCACGACGCAGCTCCGCTCGACGTCGGTAGATAGGCCTGCCAGGAGCAACCTCTCCTCATAAACAAACGTGCTGATACGGTAGAGTGCTTTCGCCACATCCCGCGCATCTTCAAAGCCCAGTACAGGAGAGTAGTCGCCTTCCCGTCCCGTCAGTCGACATCAACGTCCTGTAAGGGGCCGCAACACCTCAGGAAGACCCCATGGGTTTCCAATGAAGCCAAAGAGTGTGCCTCCATGACGGTAATCGATCTTCTCCTCAAATGCAAGCCACTTCTTGTTGCTCCTAACCTCAATTCGATTTCCTAGGACAAGGTAAACCTCGCACCAATCCCGAAAAAGCTCGACAAAAAGCCGAGAGTCGTGCTCTCCAAAGAAGCAGACGAGGCCCATGATCCTTGTCATTCCCACAGAAGAGAACTATGTGATCGGCACGCCATAGAACTTGAATATCTCCACCACCTCCTCAGTAAGGGGATTCGAAGCACCTCCTTTAGACATCCCTCCGAGATCGTGACATAACCATCAAGAGGGGATTGAGCACGTTCTTTGGGAAGGGAAATCTTCACCTCCAAACCCGCCGTGATGCCAAAACGCTTCCACCATGTTTCAATCCGATCCGCGGTCAAAGTCGACGGATGGCGCATGGACTTCGCCTGGACGGCTCCCCAAGAAAATAAAGGTCAGCATAAAAAAGAAGATAGTAAAAACAGTCGAGAACAAACCCACACCCCAAGCGCAAGCACAACGTGCACAGTCCTGCAAAAGCCGCGCGCGCGCAAGACAGCTCGTGCCTTGCACGCGGCAGCACAAGCCATAGACGCGATGCGCACCGGACAGCCCGCGCGCACCGGACAGCCTGCACGCACTGCAGACGGTAACACAGACCGCGCACACGCAGGTTAGCCCGCGCGCGGCGGCACAACCATCCTGCACCGCGCGTGGCAGCGGGCGCACGGGGCCGCCCGCACGCAGCAGAGACCGCCCGCACGCGGTCTCGCCATCCACGCGCGGCAGCATCGCCCGTGCGCACAGCACCTTTCGTGCGCAACTGTGCCACCCGCGCACGACCGTCGTCATCCTCCACGCGCCAACTCCCCAGATTCACTCGGATTTGTGCCCCTCCTTCTCCCTCTTCTCTCACGCAAAGTAACTAAAAAATTTTTACCTTACTCGTCGGACATTGTGTTAGAGTCCCTCTTCAAGCGTCGAGCAGGCCCTCTCAAAAATCCTACAGAAAATAACGAAAAGATAAAAGAAAGAACCACCATAATTTATAAAGTCTGACTCATTGTCCGCGGTGGAAAGCTCAACCAAATTGGAAGAATATACTGCTAAATATTTCCGTCACAAAAACGGAAAGATTTTCGATCTCAATTAAATCCGATATCGCTCAAAGATGGTAGGGGATATCCGATAAAAGTGAAGTAAATCTTCGGAAACTTAGGAAAGAATATTGTTGTTTCAAGCCTCAAACGGACAAATAATTTGTCCCGCGCGCGCGCTATTTTACAAAAAATCCCGGCCACCAAAAATTGCGCATTCGTGACAAAATTTTCGGGCTCATCTTTTTGCAATTCACGACCCACGGAAATTGGTGGGGTTTTGATGGGGTTCCCCTAAATCTGCTCCGGGTCAAGCCTATTTTATCTAAGTCAAGGGTTCGACCGGATCGTCAAGGAGGGCCGAGGCGATCAAGCGAAATCGCCCCCAAAGAAAGGACCTAAAAGCAGTGTAATTGGGGCTCTCATGCCGCGCGCGCGCGCGTGAAATGTGTAGAAATAGTATAACATTGATTGAAGTTGTGCCAAAAAAATCTATAAAATTAAATAAAGGGCGCTGTTACGTGCACACCACTTCTGGCTTTGTCCACACCAATACTATGTGCACACCCAAAATCTTACGTGCACACCACTTCTGGATTTTTCCTGAAGGAGCTAGCCCTAGAAAGCTTTGACCTTGAATCTACATTGCTGCAACTTTGACCAAAAACTACCGTTGCTGGAAGCATTTCTGGAATTTACCGAGAAAGAGGTCTTGTCCTCTGTTTTGCTGAGATAGAAGGATCGAATCCTCTTTCAAACATCAAACCAGCGTAAAAGATAAGGGGGTTGAAGGCCGCATAGACTGAGTCCATCCCTGGTTTTGGTGAAGCATTTTAGCAAACGTCTGCCCTGCATGTGAAGGATTACAACGATCTTGGATGGGATTAGAAACTAGCTTCGACACAAAATCTGGACCAGGCACAAGATGGCCAGATTTTTGAGGCGCATGATGACTAGAGGAAACAAGAATTGGAGAAACTCATGGGTGACACCAAAAATAGTTTTAGTAACCGGTAAATCAAGATTAGGAGACAGAATACTTTCCTGGATAGGGATAGCACCATCTAAGGGCGAAAGATCAGGCGAAATCTGGGAGGAGAAACTCATGGGGACGAGGATATACATTGGGTAGGGCGGTGGCGGTGGAACTCCCAGTCACGGCGGGCGGCGGCAACGGGAGTAGGAGATCGTGAGGAAAAGAGGTGAGCGTGTGGGTCGGGTGTGCACATAGGTTTATGGTGGGTGGGGTGGGAAATCTGTTTATTTTGTGATTATGGTGTGCACACAGCCAGAAGTGGTGTGCACGTAACATCACCCTAAATAAATTGCAGCAACCAAAAGAAACAAATGGAGGACACTTGGCAGAAACTTGTAAGATATCTTGGATAAGTATATCAATGACATGATGTGTACACAGTGTTCTGTAAGGTATAGTTTCCTTCAATTCAGAATTGGCCATATACACGAGTTGACTTTGAGTTTAACTGAATGCCAGAACAGTATAATGCTTCATACTTGAAACCATTTTTAACTTTTTCATCTAGTGTAAACATTCTAACCTTTCTAAGACAATGCACGTGAAATTTCTTTACCCGAAAGCTCTGAATGCACAACTAGACCGACTATATTAAAAGGCTTTTCTAGAATATCATCATTTTTAATTATTAATTGAGTATTGAAAAAACAAATATATATCTCATGAAAAAAAACAAATGTAAACTAAATAAAGCCAAGGATAAAACCAACTGTACACTACGGACAGATGTTTATAATTCTATAGCCCCAAAAAATTGTATGGCAACGCTCTAATAAGTGATTTTAATACCTACTAATCAAATTCCATAAAAATGCTGAAGTTGAGAAAGCATACATTTGGGTATGGAGAAAGGGGTCTCCCCTGGAAATTTTGTGCAGTCGAAGATGATTTGCTGGACTCAATATACCCATTTTCGGTACTTTCGATGACTTTCTGATTTTTGCTGAATGAAGTTAATAACTGGCCATTTCCGCCATCCTCATTGTTAACTTTTTGTTCATCATTGCTGTGATGAGGTGATTTTCTGGGCTTCTTTATTGGGCGAACATGAACAGATGGAGGTAGAAGAGTTCCTTGAATTGCCTGTGTTGAAGGAAAAGGGAAAAAAAAGAAAAAAAAATCAACACTTCTTCACAAGACAATGATTAGAAACAGATAGTAGCATATTTGGACAAGTGAATTAAAAAATATTGAATATGGTGCCTAAAGGAAGTTACCATGGGAACCATGCCTCATTTGTGAGTTACAAAGATTACAAGTTCAACTACTAGTTTAAAACTTGTAAAATTATTCAGATTTCAGTACCAGTGATTAAAAGTTCAGCTATCAGAAACACATTTTAGAACTGCGGTAAATAACCGATGTCGTAAGTCTTCCCACAGATAACTGACCTGCCATCCATCCTTGCCTAGTACTCCACCTTTAATTGCATATGCCTCCTTGAATCCATTCTTAAATAGCAATTTGGCCACTTCCAAAGAATTTCCATCAAAACTAACATCCACAAAAAGAAACAGTTTAAAAAACCTTGAAATATATACTTTTTCTGGCATAAATGAAACTATATTTTCATGATAAATTTATATGGAAGTTACTGGAACTTAAACCTCTTTAAAAACTTCTGTATATAGCCTCAAAGATGAATATTAAAACTATAGAAAGGCTTTTGAGAAGGTGACAGAGATATAAAATCTATTTTCCATTTTATCCTTTCACAAATTGTGGAAAACAAAGTTTAATTATGAAAAAGAAAGTAAACAATTCCTAGAAGGAACTGGCTTTCTTGTAACAGTTCTGCTGATTAGCCTCCAGGAGCTCAACAAGATGGGGCATCAACAAAAACTCAAAATCAGCTTGAATTTTTCTTTAAATAAAGCATAATACTGTAACATTTGAACATTGAAGGATCAACTCAAGTAAGAAAGGTACATTCAAACTTACCAACATCATTCTATGAATAGTACCTGCATAGTAAGCTACCAATGATTATTTATGGCAGCATTACTAAGGTATTGTGTAGATCATACACAAATATGTATGGGAGAGATTGAATTTGAAGATTTTAATGAATACTAAAACTTCGGTCATGAATACGGGACGAAAAAGTAGACAATTTAACGGGAATTTGGCACTTTGCACCCTCCAATTAGGGCTCATTGGCACTTTGCACCCTCTAAACTCATTATGGTAGCACTTTGCACCCCACATCCTATAATTCGAGTAAATTGTAATATTCTAAATAATATGAAAGGGTATTTCAGGAATATTGAATCTTAAACCCTAGTTCAACGCCTCTCCGGGACATTACACCTCCTCGATGCCATTAACCCTCCTCTCCTCTCCAGCAAGTCGCGCAGCTCCTCTCAAATCCTGCACCGGCGGCGAACTCCTCTCCAAGGCCGCGCTAGGTCTTAAAGGTCTGTCATTCTCAGCTTAGGCGCAGCTCTCGCAACTCCCGCAATCTCCCTTCTTGCGGCCGCCGTTATCGATCCAAGTCGGCTGCGCTAGTTCGGCGAGCTCCTCTCCAAGCTGCGCTAGTTCGGCGAGCTTTTCTTTTACAACAGCCGGAGCAACTCCCGCACTCTTGCAACTCCCGCACTCTACCTTTTGTCGGCTAGGTCGGAGCAACTCCCGCGCTGTTCAGGTATAATCCATCGGTGACCTTCTCAAAAATTTCATTTTTTTCGAGTACTTTCATTTTGGTATAATTTTTTTGAGCAGTCGGAGCAACTCATTATGGTATAATTGTTCTGTATAGATTTCTGTTTATGTTGAGTACTTTCATTTTTTTTTGCATGTAGAAGAACGATGTGGATTATTAGAGCTAATGATACGATTGATTCTGCATTCTATATGCCATTCAAAGTTTCTTTATTCACTATTCGATTTCATCATTCGGTATCATTCATAGGTTTCACAAACATTGCCTATGTACCCGATGTAATAAATTATGTTGACTACTGTAATTGCGATGAGATAATGCTACATGATTTGCATGAAATGACAATGCACCTTGGTCACAGTGGATGGGTCAGATTTTTTGCTTGTTTATCTGGGCGTGGTGACTGTAGTAATTTGATACTGTTAGATAATGATGTGGATGTTAAAAATTTGAAGCAGTATATCAACATGAATAGGCAAGTTGATGTTTACATTGACACGGTGATAGATCAAGTAGTTTCGGTGAGTGATGATACTACACCAATAATTGAACTTCAAAATTACAGCGACTCGATTAGTAATGAAGATGACACTGATGGAACTGATTCTACATTTACTGATGGCTTTCAAGATGGTGATTATGATAGTGATGATTTGCAGTTTGACGAAAATGTTGATGAATCGGTAGAATGGGTCGAAGTGAAAGAGCCAACTCAAATGATTGCACATAGTTGTTCTATTACCACTTCCAATCCAAAGAAAACTAAATCAACACATTATCAGATTTATGACGGCGATGCAGGTAACTCAAATTTTGAATTTCAAGTAGGACAATGCTTTAATACTGCCCAAGAGTTTAGAGATGCAGTGCGGACATATGCAAATATGCAAGGCAGACCAATTAAATTTAGCAAAAATTGTAGTGATAAAGTGTAGGTTACTTGCGAATGTGGTTGGGTTATGTACGCTGCATTCATCTCTAAGAATGATCACACCTTTCAAGTGAAGACTATCAAAGGTGAACATGCATGCTATAGAGCCTCGAGTTCTAAACAATGTATCTCAGATTTTCTTGCAAAGAAATATCAACACCACCTTAGAAGTAATCCTGAATGACCCGTCAGTTCAATGCAAGAGACTATGCAAATGGAAAATAGAACATCTCTTTCTATTTGGAAGATGTATCGAGCAAAGAATCATGCCAACATGATAACCCAAGGTACAGAATTAGAGCAATACGCTAGACTTTGGGACTATTGTGAAGAGTTGCGCCAAAGTAATCCTAACACAACAGTTAAACTGCAATGTAAACAAGTATCTGAAAATCAAGGATGTGTATTTAAAAGACTCTATATTTGTTGGGGTGCTTTAAAGTTGGGTTTTATAGCTGGGTGCCGGCAAATTATAGGACTTGATGGAACTCACCTAAAAACGTCTACTGGAGGAGTTCTACTATGCGCAGTTGGTATTGATGGGAACAATGGTTGTATCCTATAGCTTATGCTATGGTTTGGAGAGAGAATAGAAAAAGTTGGCAATGGTTTATTAGTCTTTTAATGCAAGATTTAAACATCGTAAATAACTATGCATGGACTATAATTTCTGATAAACAGAAGGGACTCATATGGGCAGTTGAAGAATTACTACCAAACGCAGAACACAGGTTTTGTTTAAGGCACATGTATAGTAACTTCAAGCAGTTACACAAAGGCTTACACCTCAAATCCTTGTTGTGGAAGGCTGCATCATCTGCACGATTAGTTGATTTCAACATGGAGATGAAGAAGTTGAAAGAATGCAATATTGGGGCTTATGAATGGGTAAGGGCAAGAGATCCCAAAAATTGGGCAAGATCGCATTTTAGTACGTGGACAAAATGTGACATGCTACTTAATAATTTATGTGAATGCTTCAATAATGTAATATTGAAAGCAAGAGACAAACCAATAATCACGATGCTTGAGATTATTAGAATTATTGTGATGAGAAAGATGCATACCCAAAGGGATAAAATATGTAAATCTAGTGGAGATATATGTCCAACCATTCAGAAGATCCTAGAAAATAACAAAAGGTGTGTTCAAGACTATATTTTAGAGTGAAATGGAAAAGAAAAATTGAGGTGAAAGGTTGGGCAGGCGATACGTGGCTCGTTGATTTAACATCAAATAGTTGTACTTGCAAGAAGTGGGACCTAAGTGGAATACCGTGTGTACATGTTATAGCTTGCATCTTCTTTAAAAGGGAGAAGGTTGAGGACTACGTAGATTATTGGTATAAGAAAACTACTTTCTTGAAAGCTTATGACTTTATGTTGAATCCCATTAAAGGACAAGCTGAGTGACCTCAATGTAATTTAAACCTTGTGGTGCCATGGAAGGTAAAACCAAAATTGCCCGGTAGGCCATCAAAACATGCAAGAAGACAAGATGAAGAAGAGTTAAGTAACATGCAATATGGTATAAATAGACGTGGAACAAAGTATGCTTGTTCAAAGTGTGGAGTAGTCGGACATAATAAAAAAAGTTGTGGACAGGCGTCCAAGAAAACCGGACCACCATTGCCAACAACATCAACTTCCAGATTAAAGTTATCAGTGAGTTAAAATTAAATTAGTAGCTTTCATGTTTTTGTTGATAACCTTTGACTGAAAAGTAGATTTCATTCATACAAATGCTATGTAAAATTAGGTGAAGAAGAAGGTTGCACGTTCCACTGTAGAGGCAGAAACTATTGCTGAGCAAGAAGGATTAAGTGGGCCATCACATTCCACGTTTGCTGGTACTCAATCATTTGCTAAAAATATTCCAACCTATCCATTTGTTGCTTAACTTCTAAACTTACTCTTGTGTTACTTGCAGGTGAGCCGGATGATTATGAAGATTATACCGGATATATATGATCATAGCCACTTGATAATCGTAGACGGGTTGGTGGGTCTTTGTTATCTTCTTATATGCAATGTATAACTTTTATTAGTATTTAGTTGTTTTGGTATGTTGCACCACTTGAATATGTATGTTTGGAAGCCTACTGGAGGCAAAGAGGTGTTGAAATGCTTCTTAATTCTTAGTTGACTGGTTGAAAATCTCATAGAAATGTTTTTTTAAATTTCTGACAATGTTTTTTCTATTACTGATTTACTGCTTTTTTGGAGATGTTCCTGGATGTTCTACTGATATCCCGTGTGAATTACAAAGTGCAATACGGTGATGGCAGTTCAACTTCTGGGTTCTTCATGAGCGATTCTCTGCAATATGATCAAGCTTCAACTGCATGCGGCAACCGTATTACTGTCATGGGGACACATACGATCAATTGTTACAGTTGCGGCTCTCCTATTTTTACTGCAGCTCAATGTATTTATATTTATAATTATACATTTATATTAACTGTATGACTTAGTATTAACTGTATGATATATACAGTTAATCGTTTGGAAAAATGATGTAAAAAGTAGATCGTAGTCTGAGGTTATTGGATGTTATTCAAAATAAATTTGATTACTTTTTGTCTTTATCATCTGCTCACCGCTCTGTACACTTGTTTACTTCTGAAGAAATTCTCTCGATTCCCTTGTCTACAGCTAAAACATTTGATCCTATCAAAGCAGAAAAGGTTTTTCTCCGTCATTGATAAAAATGGAGTCCGCGTCCAGCTGCCTATTGATAAAAACATTAAAACAACAACAACAACAACAACAACAAAACCCATATAGTCCCCAATCATTGGGGGTATGGGCGGGGGAAGATTGGAAACAGACCTAACCTTTGGCACTATGCACAAAGTGGCTTCTCTCAGAGGAGAAAGACCTAACCTTTGACAATAAATGCACAAAGTGGCTGCTCACAGAGTACCACTGAAATAGTGGCCCCCTATACCATCGCGTGTGCTGCGGAATCATGCCCTCAAATCAAAGCCAAAGACATCAGAGAGGGCAGACCCAAGAATCCATTTTGATTTATGTGCACATAACCATGCTTCCTTCATTCAGCATCCAGAGCATTGGTGAAGCAAAAATACAGTTGGTCTGCGTATAGCATCGCATTCAATAACAACATTTTTTCAATTTCTGTCAAAATATGTTTGGTCTGCAGATAACTATAAAAAGGCAATAGGAATTAAATAAAATGGATAAAGGAAAAAACTAGTGGAGGACCAAAATACCCCTCCATATACTATTTTTGGGATTTAATAAATATAGATGATATAATAAAATAACCAGAGGGTGCAATGTGCTCAATTAATGACTTTCAAGGGTGCAATGTGCCAAAATTTGAATAAGAGGGTGCAAAGTGCCAATGAACCCTAATTGGAGGGTGCAAAGTGCCAAATTTAACTTATGTATTCGCCAACATTATTGAAAAGATCACCTCTCCTTCATTATTGGTGCCATGCTATTACATTTGCACCACACCTTCGTAGCCTAATGCTTTTATAAATCAATCATCTAAATAAATCAAGAATTTGAAAGCATTACAAGATATCACATTTGATACTTATCTCCACTAAAGAAAGCGGCGACACAGAGAACATTTGACCCTTTTTGCTATGAAATCTTTAGATACTTACTTGTCCAGCACACAGATGATGGTACTCCCGGGATCTTGGAAACTCTTCAACACCTCCTTTACAAATTCCTCCTCAGATCCTTCGACAAATTCTAGATTCACCGCACCTT
The DNA here is from genome assembly GCA_033032865.1 of Dactylorhiza incarnata. Classification (NCBI taxonomy): domain Eukaryota; kingdom Viridiplantae; phylum Streptophyta; class Magnoliopsida; order Asparagales; family Orchidaceae; genus Dactylorhiza; species Dactylorhiza incarnata. Next base: position 2,646,578 of record JAWHQI010000230.1, on the reverse strand, counting down.
TATTAAAGATCTTCAAATTCGGTGTTTTGAGATATGCCGCGGTCTGCTTCTTCCTTATATCCAACAGCTGCGTAATGGGGTCGTCTCTGAGCTTGCGGAAGGCATCAATACAGGAAATAAACTTGTATTTATTCAGGTATTCTTCGGTTAAGGGTATGACTACAAGCCAGACGAAAGCAATGCTAGCGACGAAGTATGGATATCGGTTGAAGAAACCATCTACGGAGACGAGAACCGACTCTAGATTGATCTTCGCGGAGATCTGCTCCGTCGCAGCTGCAAAGCAAGGTAGGGGAAACGATACGACCGCCATTAATGGTAAATGTGCGGCTGAGAGATAGAACGGAGATGCGATCTTCGCGGCGGAAACTTCGGCCCCGGAAAAATCGAAGAAAGAATCGGGATTTTTCGTTGTGAGGCATTTTTTATGGCGATTTGAGGAGAGGGATGGGGAAATGTGGGGGAGAGGACAGGATCTTCTGATGAAGATATGAAATGGAGTGGAAATTGGAGGATAGTAAGCGGGTGCTCGGACGAAATGAGAGGGGATGGGGACGAAGCCATGGTGTTGGAGGAATTTCATGAGCTTTTGGAGACAGCTTCGGGAGAAGATAAATGGATAGGGGACGTGAAGCAAATGGATTCCGAAAATACAGTGTGGAATTTAAGGCAATTGTTATTCGCAAATCATAAATGTCTATCCGTAAATCAATTTTTAATTTTATTTTATTGAATTTACAAATTGTTATACGTAGACCAATATTAAATTTTAGCAATCGATATTTTTGTTCTGCTGCGGCAGTGCCCGACAACGAAGGAACATCTATGATGACATTTTGAGCACTTTAATGTGTGCACGGATCGTGATTCATAAAATAAATGCGCGGATAGAGACGGAATTGAGGAAGAAAGATGATTTCTTCGTTGTTCATGCAATTTTGTTTTGTTTGGGAAGATTAAGATAGTTAGGGTTTGTTTGGGAAGATTTAGATAGCTATGGTTAGAGGTGGGCATTAGAACCGGGCCTATCAGGCTGGCCTGGGCCCGGCCCGGTAAAAGACCGAAAGGCCCGGACCTGAAAAAGCCCGATCCAGGCCGGGGCCGGACTTTGGGGGCCTAACAAGGCCCCCATTCCAGCTAGTTGCCCGGCCTGGTGCCCAGCCCGGGCAAAGCCCGGTTCCTAGGCCCGGCCTGGGACCAGGCTGGGCAAAGACCGGGCCAGGCCTGGAAAAGCCTGACCCGGCGGAGTGTCGTTGATCAACGGCTGCCTGACAGCTGCCATGAATGATTAATTCCTGGCAGCTGCCAGGAATTAATGCAGCCTAGGCGTAGGCTGCCAAAAAATTGGCAGCCTACGCCTAGGCTTTTTTAGTTTTTATTTTTTTAAAAAAATCCATATAAACCCCCCTCCCATTAGCCGAATTCTTCTCTCTCTCTCATACTCTCTCTCCTCTTTATCTCTCACTCTCTCTATAATTCTCACTCTAAATTAGTGAGAAGATGTCGTCTTCCTCCTCCATGCCTTCATCCTCCGCATCGACCGCGCACGAAATTGTGGAGCATAAGCATATAGCTCCAGTTTGGGAGCACTTTGAGAAAGTACGAATCGACACTGAATTTAAGGTGAGGTGCAAACATTGTTCGAAGTTGCTGACCGTTAGCGGAAATTCGACGCTCGCTCGACATATCAAATCGTGTCTGTCGAAGCAAGCCCAGGAGGCTACTCAAGCACAAATTTCTGCAGGTGGGTCAATCTGAATGTATGATCAGATGCGTCAACGAGAGCTTCAAATGAGGAACGTCATTAGACGTGGATTGTCGTTCGGGCACTACGACAACGAGGACGAGACTGAATACATACACAAAAGGCTTCAGCCAAAATATCAGCAGGTAATAAGTAGATCAACACTTAAGCGTGATGCCTATAAATCGTATATGCAATCGAAACAGTACTTAATAAATTACTTTGAAACTTACGACGGTAGAGTTAGTCTGACGAGTGACGTTTGGAGTAGCAATATAAAAGCATGAGTATCGTATACATGTATTACTTGTCATTGGATCGATTCTGATTCATGGGAGTTAAATAAACGCATTATCTATTTTGAGTGTTTTGAATATCCACATACCGGTCAAGTTATTTATCACGCAATTACAAAATGTATTCGTGAATTTAAAATTAAAGATAAAATTACAAGTATTTCTTTCGATAACTCTAGCAATAATACGGTCGCAATCGATTATTTAAAACGTGATATGAGACCAATATTAAGTGGAATTTTTTTCATACTCGTTGCGTATGTCACGTTTTAAATTTAATTGTGCAAGATAGTTTATCGTATATGGAACCATATATTAATAAAATTCGTATTATGTTAAAATATATTTATACTTCTAAAAAATGCAAACAAGATTTTAAAACATTTGTAAATGCACATGAACTTAAAATTTTAGAACCTGAATTTGATATGCCTATAAGATGAAATTCAACTTATAAAATGTTAAAAAGAGCAGGGCGACAAAAAACACAACAAATGGAATTTTATAGTATGTTCGAAATTCATGATTTTCATGATTCTGATTGGGATGTAATTGAAAATTATATGGAATTATTAGAAGTTTTTTATAGATCGACAACTATTTTATCTGGCGTCTATTATCCTACTAGTCCACTCGTTATCTAAAATTTTGTATTAATTACAGAAAAATTTAAAACTTATAAAAAATATGAAACTTAACGTCCGTTAATTCAAATAATGGAAGAATTTTTTTTAAAATATTATAAAGAAATGTCAGCTATGTTTTCATGCGTCGCAGTTTTAAATTCTTTAATTGGCGTAGATGTCGTAAAAAATCTTATCGAAGAAATAAACAATAATTTAAATTTAACCGCAACTTATAATATTTTTGATAATATAAGTGTTTCAAAATTTAATAATGATTTTACAGAATTTTATAATTATTATGATCAGTTATATGAATCGCGACCTAGAGAAGATAACACTCTACCAAAAACCAAAGATAGTCTAAAAATAAGATTTTAGAGTTAGCCGTCTGGAAAAAACAACGAACTTCGAGTACTTTAAATAAATTAGGATTATATAAGAAAACACAATTTCAAGATTTTATAAGTTCAAATGAGATATAAATTTTTGATATTTTACGATGGTGGAAAAATAAAATTAATATATATCCTGTTATGGACTTTATGGCCAGAGATTTACTAACAATCCAAGCTAGTACTGTAGCTTCGGAGTCTGCATTTTCTTTGAGTGGCAGGATTCTGAACAACCGAAGGAGCCGCCTGAGCGACGAGTCTTTGAAAATTTGCATATGCTACAAAGATCACTTGGATGCCATGAAGAGGAGGCAACATGTCGCATCGATCAAAGATAGCTCATCCGAAGTTGAAGATGAGCTAGGCGGCCTAAATTTGGGCACAGAAGATCAAGCCTGAACGTCATTTCCGAGGGCTCAACTCTAAGTGTCTTACAGGACTAATATTGTATTATTCTAGATTTTTTAAAGGTCAAATATTTGTATTCGAATATTTTATATTTTCATAATGATAAAATGTATGATACTTAATTTTTATTGTCGCATATTTTTGTAATTAATATTTTTATCAATAATAAAAAAAATTCATTATCATTTTGTGTACATGTCTACATGAGGATGGATGAATTTTTTTTCTTAAATATTATCATATTTATATAAATTTATATTTAAATAAAATTAAATTAAAAAAACAAATATTTAAATATGCCGGGCCAAACCCAGGCCCGGCCTGCAAGGCCTTGGCAGGCCTCCTCCTTAGGAGGAGGCCTGAGCCCGACCCGGGCCTGACAAAAACCGGGCTCGAGCCCGGGCTTTTTCCGAAAGGCCTGGGCCCGGCATGCCCGGGCCCAGCCTGGGCCCGGCATGCCCGGGCCCAGCCTGGGCCCGGCATGCCCGGGCCCAGCCTGGGCCCGCCAGTCCTTTTGCCCACGTCTAGCTATGGTTACTCTCTCCGTGGGGTAAGGAAGATGAAGAGGATGATCAAAAAAAAAATTTCTTTACCAATCTGCTGATAATAAAAATGTCAGTGAATAGACAACCACAATTTGCGAATAAGAACTGGCTAATTTAAAGTTAAAAATAGGTTGTTATTATTATTATGCGCAAAAATTTTGGATACACTGAAGATCACCTTGGTAATTAAAAATATACAAAAATCTACCTAAGATACGGGCAAAGCATTCTAACTGAGACCCCCGTAGTCTAACTATTTCGCAGGCACCTCTCCTCCATCTTCCTCGAGAGAGATTTTTTGGTATGATGAGCGTACCATACTTCTCGTGTGGAGTGTTTTTCTAGTCGGAAATTTTCAAATCCAGTCAAATTTTTTTCGAATCCAATTGGATAAATTACTTTTCAATTCCAGTCGTAATTTTCAGTCAAATTTTCATATTTCAGCTGAAAATATGATCTCAGCATGAGAAGAATAGTTAGTTCAGCGTACGTGAAAGTGCACAGTGTGCCTCTAAGAATCCTCTAGAGGCGGGGGGGGGGGGGGGGGGGGGGGGTGAATAGAGATTTAAAGATTTTTCTATCCTAACAGTGCAAACAATAAAATATACTAAGGTATTATGCACACAAACAAAACCAAAGGCAGAATAAATAAGATAGCACTGCTGAAAATAAATGCTGAAAAAGAAAGTGGGACAGCACAGAAAATCACAGCAAAGACACACAGAATTTTATAGAGGTTCCCCAAAATGTGGGTAGTCCGATCCTCTCTTCTACCACCTGGTAGGAATGCATCACCTGTGCCTGAGTCTTTTGATAAGGAGACTCTTAGAACCACAAATCTTTTGATAAGGAGATCTTGAACCACAGATCTTTTGATAAGGAGATCTTGAACCACAGATCTTTTGATAAGAACATCTTGAACCACAGATCTTTTGATAATGAGATCTTGAACCACTGAATCCTTTGGAAGAGGGATTCTTTAAACTCTTTTACAGTTAAGTTGAAGAGAGAAGGAAGAGGAAGAAGTAAGAAGAAGAATTCTGTTCTCAGAATTCTATTGAAGCCTTTAACTTCTTTTCTTTGGCTGGATCTGCTAATGATAAACCATTGCTTATGATTGTGATGAGTTGCAAGGGTTATAAGCTTCAGATCCTTTCTACTTTCTTTTAATTGAAATCTGGTTGCTATGAGATATTGATGAAGAGCAACCTTTAGTTATTCTGCTCTATGAGAGAGAGAGAGAGAGAGAGAGAGAGAGAGAGAGAGAGAGAGAGCAGTTCTTATTTTTCTGTCTTGTAGGGTTCCAAGAGGAAGAAGAAAAATGAGGAAGCCCTAATCGACAAGATCCAGAATATTGTGATGAATGCCCTGTCTTTTTTTCTTTTCTCTGATCTTCTTATTTATTGTCCATCATTTGAATTTGAATGCCTTTTCCATTGCGGGTTGTGCTGAAAAGGTATATTCCTTGGACAATTAATCTCTCTTCCTTTATTTTTTCACGACCCGTCTGCCAACTGTTTTAATCCTTTCCAAGAAAGCTTTCCATGTCTTCTTTACTGCACCTCTCTATTCTAGGCAATAAACAAGCCATTGTAGAGCGATCTTTAGGACTGTGGGCCCTCAGAGAGAGTGCAAAAGGAACAGCTGAAAAGGTTTCCTTTTCAGACTGTAGTCGACGCTGCGTCGATTTCATCTTCTCTCTTATCGACGCACCTTCGAGTTCATGTAAGAGCAACTTCGAATTCCTTCTTGCTCTGATTGAACCCTGATGTCGACGTTGCGTCGATTACTTATCAACGTAACCGTCGAGTTGAAGGCTTTACTCTGAACTTCATCATCTGCATCGAATTGTAGTCAACGTTGCGTCGACTTCAGATGGCTTCGACAGATTCTTCCTTCTGCGTTAAGTTGAAGTCGAAGCTTCGACATGCTCATTTCATCTACGTCGATATCCTTTCGACGTAGCATTGACTTGATCTACTTCGACAGAGAGGTTGAGTTGCTTGGACTTCTAGTCTAAGTTGCGTCGACATGAAGTCAAAGTTGCGTCGAATACTATTTGACGCAATTGTTAACTCAACCCAATTTATGCTTGTCTTGCTCTGGTCTTGACACTCCAAGTTGTGTGTGATATCCTAAGACATCTAATGACTAAATTACCCTCACTATACAATGGGTAATTAAAGCCTAAGAGTTAAAATCACTTTAGATAATTTGTTAAGTTAAATCTAAGGAGTTTTCCCAACAGTACGATAAAATTAACCTTTCCTTGAACTAAGCACTATAGTGGCTTGCGCCCGATAAAAACTATTAAAGCTTTATTTTATTAGTCATATTATTTATTATATAGCAAGCTTTGTTAGTTCAAGTCCAATATAAATACTATGCCCAAATTTCATTTATAATTTTATATATTTAGTTTTTGTCGAATTTTCAGACTAAATGTATTTTATATTTCATCTAAATGCTAGAATTTTATTAGTTTAATAATTGTTTTATTATCATTCGTTGGAGTCTTTATGGTGTTTGATGTTTGAGCTCCACATTAATTGATTGTAAAACTCAAATATTTGGAGGGAAATCATTTCATAAAATGAGAAAACTATTTAGGCTCTGTTTGGCACTGTGGTGACGGCCAAGAACGCGGTGGTTATGAACTATTGTTCGTGAACTCCATCCACTTATATGTTCAAAACTAGTTTTATTTTCTTGGTGGCGGTCATAACCACTGTCTTGCCAAACATGCATTCTATGATGGTGGTGTTTTTGTCCAAACTCACCGGAGCAAAAAACTGCGCCAAACGGAGCTTTAGTCTCATCTTGCTTAACTCCACTATTTTATGTGGGTATATAAATCATTTATCTCATTCATATTATGTTAACAGAAATATAAGGAGAGTCCATAAACACCATATGTGATAAACCTCTCATCTCTATTTGATATAATCATCTTAGGGAATCCATAAAGTCTAACTATTTCCCGTATGTATAAATGTGATGGTAGTTTTCTTGATTCAATGTGTTTTGTTGGAAAGAAGTGTGACGATTTGGTAAGTCTATCATTTCACCCAGATTGAATCATAATAAGTTATGGGTAGACCGTGCAAAAAAATCATAGCTATATCTTCTCACTTCCACTCAGGGAAGGATAGATTGAGTAATCCGTCGGGACTTTTTTGTTCTCCTTTTACTACTGACATATATGACATTTGATGATAAATTGAATAATGCCATTCTTTATATGAGGCCGCCAAAACATTGCTTTAAGTCTTGTGCTACATCTTTGTACTTCTCGGGTGAATGGAATAACCTGATAACTGAGATTCTTGCAATATTTTCTAAGTTCTCATAATTTTGGAACACAAACTCATCCTTTGAAAATGACAAGTCCATCTTCAAAAAAAAGTCCTTTGCTTTGCCTTCATTGATTAATTTAACGATGTTAGATAAGAAGACATCATCATTAACTGCTAATTTAATCTGGTCTTTGATATTGAAATATATTTTTCTATATATCAACATGTGTCATTGCCCACTTCTTCTGCCAATTTCACCACAACCACTTTAAGTTTTTCAAGATCAACCATCATTTCCTTCTACCGGCTAATCATCCAAAAACTTGTAGTTGCACTCTTCTAACTTAGAGCATCTATTACCACATTGCCCTTTCCAAGATGGTACTGGATATTCAGTCATAGTTTTTAATGATATATAACCAACATCACTATCTTAAGTTTAGCTCCTTCTAAGTAAAAAAGTGCTTAAGACTTTTGTGCAGGGGCGGACCCACCTTTAGGCATACTCGGGCACGTGCCCGAGTATGAATTTCGGAAAAGCAAACCTGGCGTTCATTTTCTCGCGATTTGTTTTCTGCACCGAACCCACAAAGAGTCGAAGACAATGCCCTAAGCCCTAACTCCTTCTGCTTCTGGCTTCCTCGATAGTAACGAAGACGAGTAGGCAAGTAGCCTAACTGCCTGAGTATGACGACGAGTGCCCAACTTCGGCTTCCGACTTTCGACCTCCAGGCTCCATCTTGCGAGTTGGCGACGGCGAGTGCCCAGCTCCCTAAGACAGCGAAAATGGATGAAGCCACGAAGACGGGCAGCGATTCCATTTCAGTTAATCCATTTCCTTTAATTTTTAAACCCATTTCATTTCAGTGATTCCATTTCATTTCAGTTAATCAATTTCCTATTTCTTCCCTAATTCCACTTTCAGAGCAGCGATTCTAATTCAGAAAAATCCATGAAGACGATCAACGTCCTCCAGGCTGCAATGGAGCGATTCCATTTTGCCCTATTTCTTCGGTTCTTCATATTCCTCTGGTTTTAGGTAAACAACAATTCCATTTGCCCTATTTTTTTTATTTCTTCCTATTCCTTCATGTTTTATCTAGCTTTGATGGTTATAGTTTTGATGTTTATAACATTGTAATGTGAGAATCTAATTGCATTTTTTGTTTTGAAATGTGAATGTGAATATAGAATCTAATTCAAATATTTTTTTTTGGGGGGGGGGGGGGGGGGGGGGGAGGGGGGGATTTGTTGTCACTTGTCAGATCTGAAATTCGGCCTCTTATTGTCATGTGTTAGCTCTTATTTTCAGAATCTAATTGAGTTTTATTGGAGCCTATTTATGTCTATGGAGAATTTTTTTTGAAAGTTGTTCAATCGAGTCAACGAACACAAAACGTGGAAGAGCCACCCTAATATAGTAAGAGACAACAGTTAAATTGTGTTGAGGAATTGCTTTCTGATCCCGGGTTACGACGACAAATATCTAGTTTTGATGTAAATGATCAAGATAGAATTAAAAGATATTATCTTCAAAAAGGCCCTTGTCAACCACATTTAGATAATTATCCACAAATTGAATTCGGAACAAAAGCTCGGCGATTCAACAGAAATTGGTTTCTCGAATTTAAGGATTGATTGGAGTATAGTGAGCATAAAGATGTCGCATTTGTCTTTATTGTTATATATTTCCACAGAATGGTTGTGCATGTTATGAGGCATCCAATCATGGAATATGGATGCAAAATTTTGTCACAGGGCTGCGCATTTTGGATGGTGTTGAAAGGCCGCTCAAGTTATTTTGTGACAATAACTCTGCAGTAATGTATTCCAATAACAACAAGAGTGCCTCTAAATCTAAGCACACAGAGATTAAGTTCTTGCTTGTTAAAGAAAGAGTTCAGAGTGGACAGATGTCTATAGAGCATATTGGGACAAACTTCATGTAAGCAGATCCACTTACTATGGGTTTCACACCAAAGGTCTTTCACGAGCACAATGCTCATATGAGTGTCATACCATTAGAGGATATGTTGTATTGGTGGGAGTTTGTATTTTGGTGCTTATTTTATTGTAAGACATTTTTATGATTGCTATTCTGCAGAATAAAATATTCATTATTGCACTCTGAATCTAATTGTTTTGATCTCACTAAAGTTAAAGTAGGACCAGTTGAAAATAGGTATGTCAAGATCACATTACGTGTAATTTTCATGGCACACATCCATACTTAACCTATGTGGTTGTGCATACATATATGACCATTGATGGGTCTAGCTACGATTATTGTAGTGAAGATATCTTTGATCCTATGTTAATATAATCATGGACCAGATTGGATGGAAACATTTTTGGCAATGACAGTAATTTTTGAGCTCATGAGGTTATCATGTAGCACACAATTAAGAATTTAACATATGTTGGCCCAAGTGGGAGATTGTTAGAAACAATAATTATGTGAGTCATATATGTTAATTATGGCGTGTTACTGGGCTGTCATTAACACCGACCCAATTTAGGTGATCTAATTAATCAGGTCAAATACATTTCATATTGTATAAACAATTTAAATTATGTGTGGACACCGGACGTCGTTTACGTTTATATGATGAGCTTAAATGTAAAACGGTCCCATTAGGGTTTTGATATAAATAGGTTATGGTCCCCAGGTCACAAGGTATTACATTCACTCTTATTCAGTTCTACCATCCCATCGCTAGAGAAAGCCTAAGGAGGAAGATGAGTCTTATTTGTTAGGACCTTGTAGACTTGGAAGATCCGCGACCAAAATAATCCACCTACATTGATTCAGGTATGCTTTCGCTCATATTTTTTGTCTCGATGTTTCGACTAGAGAGAATCTGTCTCCGTCATGGATTCACAGATTCACACCAACATCTCTATCTCTGACAACCACCTCTCTAAGGAAAACTCGAGCTCCCCTCTACATCTACCCAACCAACTCCTCTCTACATCAAACTCGAGCTCTTATTCTACAACAAAAACCCGACCTCACCACTCTTCAAAAAATAGCCGAGCACCACATCAACAAATCCAGCCAACCACTTCAAGATCCCACTGTTGGAATATTTTTAATATATTCTCAAAAAGAATGTATATATTTTTTATTTTTAAAAAACTCTTATGATATAAAATTCGGATCTATAAAACTAGACTATGAAGAAGTATTAGTAAACAACAAGACTAAGAAATAAGAAAAATAGAATAATATTTATAGTTTAGAATTGAGTCTGGGTAAGACGTGTGATCACTGCCCTAAAGAAGTTGCACCACTCTCTGACAGAGCTTTCAACCGATGCTCACTCCTCCAAGGTACCACACCTAACTAGATCCGAAAAATTATGATGTGCGCGGACACCAGAGAAGAACAGAGAAACTGAACTCCCACATGATAAAGCAAATGCCAGGAAATCAAAATCAAAAGCGCAAGAACAGAAAGGTCGTTCAAGATGAGAGAGCGAGCGACAAAATGATTCAGTAAATCTCATATATAGGAGTCTCGTAAAAACCGTAAGTAATCATTACATAATTAATTGTAACAGTTATTTTTAGTAAAGTTTATCGTGCAAGGAAATACTTTGATTTACAACGTAAAGAATTAAAGACGCAAAATACGTAAAGAAAAGCATACAAAAATTTTAGCATGCTTGGTCTACGAGTAGCACAGAGGTCGACGTACGTTGAGAAGTCGATGTATGGCAAGTAAGTCAACACATGAGAAGTCGGTGTATGGTAAGTAAGTTGACACATGAGAATTTGGCGTATGTCAAGGAAGTCGACACATGAGAAGTCGACATTTGGCAAGGAAGTCGACACATGAGAAGTCGACGTATGACATGGAAGTCGACACACGAGAAGTCAACGCACGAAAGAGAACTCGACGCATAGACATCGACGTACGTCAAGAAGGGTCATGTAGAACGTTAAATGAAATTTAAAGTCTTTCAAAATGACAAAATTATTTTTTACAAAAAATACAATTCAATTCAAGTATTTCCCAAATCTCAAATCCGGGTCCGGTCTGGTATTGTGCGTGCACGTGCGTGTGTGATTCATAGTTTTTTCTTATGTTCCTTTGAACAAATAAGGATGAGTGCAAAGATTTATAAACCCACTTCTTTGTAACTATTTGGCAAGGTGGAACTAAAAGGATCATCATTTCCCATGAAAGGTTTCCCTCCATTTTGGTTTTTAGATTTTCCCATTAAGATGTGAAGCCCAAACACCGAACATCATTAAGCTCTATTAAAACATTATGAAATAAATGTTTTTAAATTAATACTAATAGTAATCCCCCACAAAAGCGAAAGCCCAAAATACGATCTTCATAAACAATGAGATTAATATTAATAAATAAAATCAAATACAAATTTGCTTCATCAAGTTGTATCTAATGCAATGAGTATATGTGGAATGGTTATCTTGAACTAATACTTAAATACTTATTTTCTCCATTGAATAGTACAATGTGTTAGAGGCTTTGAATTATAAACTTTTAACCGGTAAATCAACTTAGCGCACAAAAGATTGGTTGTTCTTGGATTATGGCAGTGAGTGCTTTAATGGGCATGCACATTCCTTGATTTTTCATGAGGGTTATTGGGGTTCAGCCCGAATTCCAAAGTCGCGGCCTCACGACCACCCCTAGATAGGTGGTGTCTCAAGAGATATTTTGAAACTAATATCTTACAAAGATTTATGTCTTTGATAACCATTAAAAACTTTAAGTTCATCTTAATCTGTTATGTAGAGCACAACATCATAAGAATAAGAGAGGTTTTCTCAACCTTTAAATTTTGTGCTCCAAACTACGCTGCATCAACGACTTCATTTCTACCACATTGAACCAAATTCAAGGGATCTCTAATCACATGGGTTGGGTATCAACTGTTGGCAGAAAATCATGTGGGCTTAAGCCTCATTCCCCTCGATGATAATTATATCTCTCTTCCGGACAATCCCTTGGTAAGATTATCAGTCAGATTCAATTCTGACTTTACATAGTTGAGAGATATCACTTATTTCCTTCTCAACTTCACTGATTTGTACATGATTCTCATGAACTTGTTCATTTAGAATTAATACTATTAGAAACAGTTTAATCAATAACAAATTTATTATCACAATATAATAAATAGCAGGAATAGGTTTAGCATAAATAGGAATTTCAGAAAGTAAATTTCTAAGCCAATCTGCTTCAGCTCATGTAGTGTCTAAGACTATAAGCTCGGATTTCAGGGTTCTTCTAGAAATCCTGGTTTGTTTCATAGAGGATCATGAAATGGAGACTCCTTTTACGAGAAAAACATATCATATTGTAGATTTAACATCTAACGAATCAGTTAACTAATTGACATCTGAAAATCCTTTTAGCACTTCGGGAAAACCCATATAAACTAAGTTATAATTAATAGTGCCTCAAAGGTATTTAAATAATCTTGTAAGATCTATATCCAATGTTAATTACTTGGATTACTAGTACATCTACTTAATCTGCCTAAATCATAAGAAATATCGGGTCTAATGCTAATATACAACAGTGATCCTATCATTTGTGCATACCTATTTTGTTCAATAGGTTCACCAATATTTTTACAAAGTTTTACACTAGCGTCATAAGGTGCTGAAGTGGGTGCGGAATCATAAAGATTAAATTTATTCAACATCTTCTTAATCGAGTGAGAAAGAGATAATGATACACTTGTATTCGATTTACTTAGCTTAATTCCTAAAATGACGTTAGCTACTCCTAAATCTTTCATTTCAAATTTTGATGATAAATATTTTTTAATATCATTAATTATTTTTAATGATGTTTCAAATATTAAAATATCGTATACATAAAGACAAAAAAACAGTAGCATTTTCATCTTGTTTTGCATAAATACATTTATCACATTCATTAACTACAAATCCAAAGGATAATACTATGAATTGAATTTTTGATGTCATTGCCTAGGGGCTTGTTTGAGTCCATAAAGAGACTTAACAAGTTTGCAAATTTTAGTTTCTTGGGCCTTAACAACAAATCCTTCGGGTTGAGTCATATAAACTTCTTCTTCTAAGTCTCCATGTAAGAATGGAGTTTTGATATCCATTTGATGAGTGATCATTGTTGAGAATCTTGTCTACATGATTCCTGATTTGAAGAAGTCATCATTTCAAGAGTACTTCATTTTGTATTTGATCGTACATCTAGTTCATAATCTCAGGAAAATATAAGTACATATCGTCGAGAAGACCAGGCGATATCGTCGACAAAGAATGCTTGTCGTCGTAATGACGGGCAGAGCAGCAGCCACTGAGAAGCTAAGTATTCGTCGACCGCTAAGACGTGGCGAGATCGTCGAACGAAGAATGCCGATCGTCGAACGCTGAGATGCGGCGAGATCGTCGAACGAAGAATGACGACCGTCGAACGAAGGATGACAAGTTCGTCGATCGCAGAATGCTGTTCGTCGAACGCAGAGAAGACACAGGACATCGTCATGAAGAAGGCATGTCGTCGAGTAAACAACATGATTACGACGATATATTGCAAGAAAGAGGATCTCAACGACACAGTCAGAAACGACATATCGTCGTACATGAAGAATAACCAGGATGTCTCGTATTGTCGTGATACCAGCATCAGAGGAAGAAGAAAGAAGACATGAAGGTCTACCAGAGTTCATGGCATCGACAAAGGCCTGTCGCCGAGATATTATCCATGTCGTCATAACAATGGAAATATCGTCGAGACATATTCAAATCAGGCGGACGTACTGTCAGCAGTTAATGCCGCTGCCTGATTGTCCAATCAGCGCGTGCACTTAATGAATCGAGGTATTAGCGCGTACTCCAAAAGAAATAAAGATATCAGCGCGTGCTAAAAAGGAATGGAGGTCTGACACATAAAGAAACTTTTTAGAAAACCGTTGGGAGACATCACAGTCTTATAAAAAGGATACATGAGGTTGCCCTAAAAGGGTTAATAATCAAGAAAGAACTTGCGCACATAGCGAATCGAAAAACACAAGCGCCGCAAGAAAGAAAGAGAAAAAGAAGGAGCAGTCATCTTCATCAACTGCTAAGAAGTTAATCCTCATCTGGCTAAGAAAATATTTGAAGAAGAACTGTGCGCTCAAGATCTGATTCAGAACAATCTTCTTCAATCTTAAGGAGTCGATCTTCAACAGGCTAAAGGTGCCGATCTTCATCCGGCAGAAGAAACATTCTATTATTGTATTTTCTTGTAAGGCTTGCGGGCCAAATTGTCTAGCTTGAGGGCTGGAGAGCTGTGAGGCTTGAGGGCCGGGGCAGTGCACTTGCGAGTGCAACTTGTCGAGCTTAAGGGCTCGAGTGCAGTAGGGGCTTGCGGGCCTAGGGTGTAGGCACAAGACTTGTGGGTATGTGTTGTGTTGGGCTTGAGGGCCTGAGTGTCGAGCTTGCGGGCTCGAGGGCAGTAAGGGCTTGAGGGCTTAGGCTGTTGGGACTTGCGGGTCCGTGTTGTAAGGCTTGAGGGCCTGAAGATTTTGGTGGAGTTTGCTGAGCCTAGCACACTGCTGGGTAGGTGTAGAGGGAAAGATGACTACTCAAGACACCCAATCTTGAGGAACCTCTATAGATCTTGTGTCGTCTGGTGTGACTTATTTGTGTGTTAATTTTGTGCATTGCTTGAATCTTGATAACTCACACTAATAAATCAAAAAGTACCAAGATCACCTAACACCCCCTCTAGGTGAACGTTCCATCCCCAACAAGTGGTATCAGAGGGAGGTTGATCAAAAGGAGACTTAACTTTCCGATCTAGATCAAGAACGACCCGCCATGGCCGGTGGAGATCCGAATCGCGAAATGAGAGCCATGAAGCTTCCCATCTTCACAAAAGAGAATTTCCCCATTTGGAAGGAAAGAGTAAGACTCTTTATGGAGGCAACTGACCCAAGAATCTACCTGACAATCAAGCAGGGTCCTTTCATCCCTACCACTGCCTCCAGTATTGATCCAACCAGACGTGATAAAGAAATATGAAGACATGACCAAGGACGAGCTGGCCTTGGCAGGTCTAGACAAGAGGGCACAAAACGTCATTGTAAGTGCCATAGATGACTCAACCCTCCAAAATCTAATTCACTGCAAGACGGCCAAGGAGATGTGGGACTCCTTGATCGTATACATGGAGGGTACTGAAGAGGTAAGGGATGACATGAAATCTCTCCTCAACCAGGAATATGATGTTGAAATTGTTGAAGTGGAAGTTAGAGGACTTTTGGACCTGGGCGGTCTGGGAGGAGGTCGGGCGGTCTGGCGTGATCGCACGGCCTGGCGGTCTGTCTCTGTGGTCTGGCTTGTCTTAGCCTAGCTGCGGTCTCCTGGCTTGATCACTGGTATGGGTTCAAGGCGGCTGAAGGTGAAGGCCGCGCGGTCTGTCTGTGACCGCGTGGTGGGTTGATCATCCTCAGGTGTGCGCGGTCTATGCGTGACCGTGTGGCGGGCTGTCTTCAAGGCTGTGGCGGGCTGGTGTGACCGCACAGCTTGTTCCAGGTTTTCCAGGATGCGGTCTGGTGGCTGACCGGGCTTTCTGGTGGTATTCGCGGACTAAGGATCTTAGTCGCGCGGTCTCAGTTCGCGGTCTCAGGAGGAGACTGGTATGCGAGCTGGACGCTGTCCGCGGTCTCAGGTGGAGACCGGCATGCAGACATGAGTTCACAGTCTGATGATGAACTGGCTGTGTTCGCGGTCTCTGGCGAACACAGGTGGGTGAACAGCTTCGGGCGGTCTGGCGATCTCCCTTGGAGTCGCGATCTGCTGTGAGAGTGGCGGTCTCTCATAGTTGATGTTGAAGCTGGCGAGTTCACCAAAATGAAGCAGGAGTACTATTGCTGATCGCGCGGTGTGACCGGTCAGGTCGCGCGGTCTGGAGGGTGGTGATCCTATCTCATAGGGTGGTGACTGGATCAGGTCTCACGCCTATAAGTAGGACCCATCGGCAGCAATATGAGCAGGACACACCAAGTGTAAGCTGAGTTCTCTTCTTTCCCGCGGTCTCTATTTGTGTGACCGGGCGGTCTGCTGATTGAACTCTTATTGTGCAGCTTCTGCGGATAGTGCGGGCAGCAGCGATCACCTCTTCCTCCGAAAGTGTTCGGGCGGTCTGCGGCTTGGAGTTGTGTTGCTGGAGTTCGGGAGAATCAGGAGTTCGGAAGGAAGGGTGCGGTCTGAGCAGCGGGTTGGTGTTGTTCTGAGATCGGCAGCGGGTTGTGGTTTGGCGAGTTGCTGAGGTCGCAAGGGAGACCGCGCGGTCTCAAGTTATCTTCAACTTGTATTTTTTCCTTTAGTGTTTGTGCTGGAGAAATCATGTCTCGCCAAGCATGCCTTGCCTTGTAATTTGAAGTTGCTATCAATAAAGATCACTTGTTTGCCTCCATTTGCTTATGGTTGTTTGGCTTATGAACTCTAAGTTGACTAACTCCTGCTCGCTTCATAAAGATTCGAAAAATTTCACATGGTATCAGAGGCAGGTTGGAGTAGTTGAGCAGTGAGTGACTTAGAGTAGCCATCGCCTTTGTGAAGAAGGAACCAGTGGTAGAGCAATGGAAGCGAGGGTCTTGGAATTGAGATGCTTACATCGACTAACTTCAAGAAGTGAAAGTCGTGTATGCAAAGCTATCTTCTAGGTGAGGACCTCTGGGAGGTAGTTGGAGGAGATCAGACGCAGGAAGTTGTCCCGGAAGGGGATAATGGAGCTGAGGTGAGAACTTGGAGGAGGACGAATGCGAAGGCAGAGTTCACTCTGAAGAGGGCAATTTCACCTGATCTGTTTGATCACATTCTGGGATGTGGATCGGCTGCGGAGATCTGGAGAGCCCTGGATGGGCTGTTTAACAAGAAAAATGTAGCGAGGTTACAGTTCTTGGAAAATGAGCTGGCAAGGTCGGCTCAGGGTGATCTTTCTATCTCCACTTTCTTTCTGAAGATGAAGAACTTGTGCGCTGAAATCTCAACATTGGATCCTGATGAGCCTATCTTTGAGGCGAAGCTGAAGAGGCACATCATCCGCGGCTTGTAGAAGAAATATGTTGCCTTTGTGACGTCGGTGCAGGGATGGGCAAATCAGCCGTCTCTGTTGGAGCTGGAGAACTTGCTTGCATCGCAGGAAAGTTTGGCAAGGCAGATGGCGGGGGTGTCGATGGCTGGGGGAGATGGCGATGTGCTCTTCTCGGGGAAGAAGAAGTGGGATAAGAAGAAGAAGACCGTTGGAGGAGGCTATGAGCCTTCAACTTCTGGGCAGCAGGAAAGGGGGTATGCTCCCAAGGCTGACGGGAAGAAGAAGGGTGAAGGTCCGAAGTGCTTCAAGTGTGGCAAGTATGGCCACATCAGGAAGGATTGCAAGGTGGTCACCCAAGCTGGGCATGCTGCGGAGAAGGAGGAAGCTGAGGCCAGGCACTTTGGAGGAGGTTGGGGAGGAGCCTTCTCGGCTTCTGTTGGAGCTTCTGCTCCTATCAACTATCTGGAAGACTGGATCGTGGACTCGAGGTGTGGTCATCACCTCACCGGAGACGAGACCAAGCTTTCTTCTGCACAGCCCTATACAGGTAACAATGCAATCATTACTGCTGATAATACTGTGCATCCAGTAGAGAAGGTGGGGGTTGTTTCCTTGGGCAGTGATAGAGGGCCACTTACTTTGAAGAGTGTCTATCACGTGCCTGGTATGAGGAAAAACCTCTTCTCCGTGACCAACGTTGTAGACGCTGGGTATCACATTCTATTTGGCCCAACAGAAGTGAAGTTTCTACGCAATTTTGAGGCCGTAAAGGCCGAGGTCGTCCATGTCGGGAGACGGGCAAAGGACTTGTTTGTTTTATCAACAAGTTCCTACGTCGACAAGATGAAGACGAATTATGGAGCTGTTATATGGCATGAGAGCTTGGGGCACGTAGGGATGGACAAGCTGAAAGCTATGGCGGTGAGAGGTCTGGTCAAGGGCCTGCCAAGTCTATCTTCCTACGGTGAAGGTCATGTTTGCGCAGGATGTCAGTTCGGCAAGTCTCATCGACTACTGTTTGACAAGTCGCAGACAAGGAGTAGTGTGCCGTTGGAGTGCATCCACGGTGACCTGATGGGACCTACTGCTACCCCAAGCCTCGGAGGCAGCAGATATATGTTGGTGTTGATCGATGATTACACCAGATATGTCTGGGTATTTTTCCTGAAGGAGAAGGCGGAGGCGTTTGCCAAGTTTGTGGAGTTCAAGGAGCTCGTGGAGGGTCGGCTAGGACTGCGGGTGAAGAAGCTGAGGACTGACAACGGAGGGGAGTTCACCTCCAGTGAGTTCTCTACTTTTTGCAGGAAGGCAGGCATCCGAAGAGAGCTCACTTGTGCACATACTCCACAGCAGAACGGAGTTGCAGAGCAGAAGATCCGTCATCTGACGGAGACCTGCAAGTGTTGGCTGCATGCCAAGAGTATCCCAAAGTCCTTCTGGGCCGAGGGAATGTCTTGTGCTGCCTACGTCATCAATAGGATGCCTTTGAGTCCCATCAACATGTTGACTCCGCATGAGATGATGTTCAAGGAGAAGCCAAGCGTGGCACACCTTAGGGTGTTTGGATCCACCTGCTACGTGCATGTTCCAGATGCTCTTCGAACGAAGCTAGATGCGAAAGCAAGGAAGCTAGTCTTCGCGGGATACGATGAGCGGAAGAAAGGATGGAAGTGCATGGACCCGGAGACGCGGAGATTTGTGGTATCTCACGACGTCGTGTTCGATGAGGTGACATCTTACAAGGGGTCTTCTGATGTGGAGCTACCAGAGAGCAGGGTGGAGGTGCCGGAGAAAGCTGTGGAGGATCTTCAGGTGGAGCTACCTGTGTCACCAGGTGGTCCATCTCCTTCTAGTTCCGAGACGGGGACTTCTGGTTAAGGGAGCAGGGGAGCGATGCTCCTAGCACGTCTGGAAGAGGAGTCAGGGAAGAAGCAGCTGAAGACAATGCGGTTCAGGGGAAGGAGCTGAGGAGGTCGAAGCGAGCGATCGTCGCCCCTGATCGCTATACAGGAGGAAACGCAGTGAGCTTCGTCTCATGTTTCTTCGCTGGTCCCTTGGATGAGAGGGAGCCGTCGAGCTTTGAGAAGGCCAGAGGTGTGAAGGAGTGGGACATTGCAATGCAAGAAGAGATGTCAGCTCTCGAGAAGAATGAGACATGGTCTCTTGTGCCCAAGCCCAAGGGCACCACTCCTGTTACATGCAAGTGGGTCTACAAGCTCAAGAAGAAAGCTGATGGCAGCATCGAGCGGTACAAGGCTCGCCTTGTAGCTCGGGGGTTCTCGCAGCAATACAGTGAAGACTACGAGGAGACATTCAGCCCGGTGGCAAAAATGAATTCAGTTTGTTTCATCATTGCCTTGGCAGCGTTCAGTGGATGAGAGATTTGGCAGCTCGACGTCAAGAACGCTTTCTTGTACGGCGAGATTGACAGGGATATCTTCATGGTCCAGCCACCAGGCTTTGTGTCTGAAGATTTTCCGGAGCATGTCTGTAAGTTGAAGAAGGCCCTGTATGGCTTGAAGCAAGCGCTGATGGAGTGGTACGAGAAGATCACAGAATATCTCATATTCTGTGGATTTGGTGCTTCAGACTCAGACTCAAGCTTGTTCGTCAAGAAGAGCAGGGAGCTTCAATTCATCGTGCTGCTATACGTTGACGATATGATCGTGACGAGGAACTCGAAGGAGGAGGTAGCGCAGCTTCGAGCCGAGCTGTCCATCAGGTTCGAGATGAAGGACTTAGGTGAGCTTCACCATTTCCTTGGACTCGAGGTGCAGAGGAAGGAAGGTGGAGTGCTGGTGACCCAGGCCGGATATGCGGAGCGGATCGTGGAGCGATTCGGCATGAAGGAAGGGAAGTGCACTTCCACACCTCTGGAGAAGGCCACAAAACTTCGCAAGGATGAGGGGAGGATTATGCAAGATCCGTTGGTGTTCCGAGCTCTAGTTGGGAGCTTGATTTATCTGACGATCACGAGGTCGGATATTGCATATGCAGTTGGCAGGGTGAGTCGATATATGACGGAGCCACGGGTACCTCATCTGCTAGCAGCCAAGAACATTCTGAAGTATGTCAAGGCGACCTCGGACATGGGTCTCCTATACAGGAGGGATGCGGGCTTCGAGGTGCACGGGTACATGGATGCTGATTACGGGGGAGATTCGGATGATCGTAAGTCGACGTCTGGATTCGTCTTCATGGCGGGCCCTACAGCTATATCATGGTGCAGCAAGAAGCAGGATTCCGTATCGGTCTCCACCATTGAAGCGGAATACAAGGCTTCTGCCTTGGCAGCTCAGGAAGCCATTTGGCTTAGGAGGTTGGTGGGAGACGTCCACAAGGAGGTTCGGGAGCCGACTCTGCTACGCGGTGACAACGAGAGTGCTCTCAAACTAGTTACCAATCCAGTTTGTCACGCGAGGACCAAGCATATCGAGATCGAGCATCACTTCATACGGGAGAAAGTGCCAGAGGGATCTCTTTCGGTCGGGCATGTGCGGAGTGCGGACAACGTGGCGGACATCTTCACAAAGGCGCTGACGAAGGGGCCGTTCACACGGCTAAGGAGCCTACTGGGGCTAGTTTCAACTTCCCACTTCAAGGGGGAGTGTTGAAATTGTTGATGTGGAAGTTAGAGGACTTTTGGACCTGGGCGGTCTGGGAGGAGGTCGGGCGGTCTGGCGTGATCGCACGGCCTGGTGGTCTGTCTCTGCGGTCTGGCTTGTCTTAGCCTAGCTGCGGTCTCCTGGCTTGATCGCTGGTATGGGTTCAAGGCGGCTGAAGGTGAAGGCCGCGCGGTCTGTCTGTGACCGCGTGGTGGGTTGATCGTCCTCAGGTGTGCGCGGTCTATGCGTGATCGCGTGGCAGGCTGTCTTCAAGGCTGTGGCGGTCTGGTGTGACCGCACAGCTTGTTCCAGGTTTTCCAGGATGCAGTCTGGTGGCTGACCGGACTTTCTGGTGGTATTCGCGGACTAAGGATCTTAGTCGCGAGGTCTCAGTTCGCGGTCTCAGAAGGAGACTGGTATGCGAGCTGGACGCTGTCCGCGGTCTCAGGTGGAGACCGCATGCGGACAGGAGTTCGCGGTCTGATGGCGAACTGGCTGTGTTCGCGGTCTCTGGCGAACACAGGGGGGTGAACAACTTCGGGCAGTCTGGCGATCTCCCTTGGAGTCGCGATCTGCTGTGAGAGTGGCGGTCTCTCATAGTTGATGTTGAAGCTGGCGAGTTCACCAAAATGAAGCAGGAGTACTATTGCTGATCGCGCGGTGTGACCGGTCAGGTCGCGCGGTCTAGAGGGTGGTGATCCTATCTCATAGGGTGGTGACTGGATCAGGTCTCACGCCTATAAATAGGACCCATCGGCAGCAATAAGAGCAGGACACACCAAGTGTAAGATGAGTTCTCTTCTTTCATGCGGTCTCTATTTGTGTGACCGGGCGGTCTGCTGATTGAACTCTTATTGTGCAGCTTCTGCGGATAGTGCGGGCAGCAGCGATCACCTCTTCCTCTGAAAGTGTTCGGGCGGTCTGCGGCTTGGAGTTGTGTTGCTGGAGTTCGGGAGAATCAGGAGTTCGGAAGGAAGGGTGCGGTCTGATCAGCGGGTTGGTGTTGTCCTGAGATCGGCAGCGGGTTGCGGTTTGGCGAGTTGCTGAGGTCGCAAGGGAGACCGCGCGGTCTCAAGTTATCTTCAACTTGTATTTTTTCCTTTGGTGTTTGTGCTGGCGAAATCATGTCTCGCCAAGCATGCCTTGTCTTGTAATTTGAAGTTGCTATCAATAAAGATCACTTGTTTGCCTCCATTTGCTTCTAGTTGTTTGGCTTGTGAACTCTAAGTTGACTAACTCCTGCTCGCTTCATAAAGATTCGAAAAATTTCACATATGAAGCCTTCAAACAAGGCAAGAATGAAACAATCTCCAACTGCTATGAGAGATTTTTCAAGATCGTGAATGGACTGAGAAACTACGACAGAGAGTTCACAAACTCTGATCTAAATGACAAATTTCTCAGATCCCTCACAAAGGAATGTGATATCAAGATATGTGCCATCAGAGAGATGGGCCAACTGGGCAATATGGAGCCCAAGAACCTATACGGGAAGCTGCTGTCTCATGAACTTCAGCTTAATACAAGAAAGGCTGAAGAAGAAGAAAGCTCAAAGGTGAGCTCAAGAGAAAGATCGGTGGCTCTAAAGGCTGAGAGCACCAGAAGATTCAAGGGCAATACCTCTGCTTCTCAGAATAGAACTGAGAATAGTGAGGAATCAGAAGCCAGCTCCTCTGACTCTGATGATACTGATAGAGAGGTGGCTCTCCTCTCAAAACAATTCAGAAAGCTGCTACACAGAAGGAGGAGGGACAACAACAGAAGCTCCTCCTCAAGCTCCAGAAGATCTGACTATCGGGATAGATCCAGGGCTCCCAGGGAGGACAACTATAAATCCAACTCCAGTAGATATGATTTAAATAATACTGTTTGCTATTCTTGCAGCAAAATAGGTCACATGGCTGCAGACTGCCCCTCCAAGAAAAAGGAGTCAAGGAACCACGAAGAGAGAAGAAGCTCTAGGAGTAAGAGAACCTCTGAAAAGGGGTTCGTGGCAAAGAAGAACAAAATGTTGAGTGACTCTGACTCAAGCTCCTCTGGGACTGAGGATGAAGAACTCATTGGACTGATGGCCATCAACGAAGGAAACCAGGATGACAACTCTCCTGGAAAGATAAAACACAAAACTTCTCTATCTGCCTCTGATTCTGGATCAGTGGCAGATTCTTTGCATGATGATGAGGAGGTGTCTGCTGCCAACAACACAGTCTCAAGATCTCAGTATGAAGTTGAATCTGAACTAATAAGGCAATATAAAGCCTTATGGAAAGCCTTCAAAAACAGTAAGAAACTCCTCAAGGTGCAAACCAAGGAGTTAGAATCCTTGAAACCTGTCCAATCCAAGCTCCATGAGACAGCTGAGAAGCTAACTTCTATGAGCAAAGAAGTGGACAAGCTTAAGGAAGCCATAAGGCTTAAGAATGCTGAGTTAGGGCAGAAAAACAAGGTCATTAGGGACCTTGAGGAAATGTTGTTGGCCGAGAAGAAACTTGCTTCCAGCTTCTCAATGCCCAAAACTATCCTGCCAGCAACTGACACCTTCTCTGGACAGTTCAGAGCTGGTATCAGTTTCAATCAGGAGCCAGTCATGGGCAAAGATCTTGAAGCTAGACCCTCTTACAAGAAGGTGTTGTTAGCAAGTCCTTCAGCCCACAGACCTGCAGCAACAGCAGACAAGAGAATGGGAAAGGCTGTTCCTACAAAGCCTGCTCCCAAGAAGGTGAACCAAAGAGTGGTGAAGCCAATTCCGACCCCGGCTCACTCACATGAGGTTCACCCTAGATCTGTTAGACAAGAAGCCCTCTCTCCTGCTCATCAGCACTGTCATCCTACTCAGATGATGAAGCAGAAGAGAAGATATAACAGATATGAGTGTTGGTGCTGCGGGAAAGTAGGCCACTTTGCATTGGACTGTTGGTTCAACCCAACAGGGCTCAATGCAAGGAGAGTGCAGAACCCTCCGAGGTTTGCGATTCCATTCTATCACCCTAACAGAAACCAAGGACCCAATCCCTATTGGGTACCTGAGGGGAAGTGATTTGTTTTGCAGGTAGATCCAAATGCCAACCAATCTCCAATTTGGTATTTGGACAGTGGGTGCTCCAGGCATATGACTGGAGTCAGAAAGTATTTGAAAGAATTCATCCCTGTGGAGAATGGACCGACTGTTATCTTTGGAGGTTCAGAAAAGGGAGTGACCAGGGGCTACGACAACGTAACTAATGGGTTAGTTACCATCACAAAGGTAGCTTAAGTGGAGGGGTTGAGACACAACCTCATAAGCATAAGTCAGCTTTGTGATCTAGGCTTCGTTATTACTTTCCACAAAGACAAGTGTCTAATTAAGAAGTCCTCAGATTCTGAGACTACCTTAACTGGCACTCGGAGTGGGAACATTTATTGTTTAAATTTCCTTAATATAAATTCTTTCATGCCTATATGTCTTGTAGCTGATGGCAAAGAGGCTCTATGTGTACAATGGCACAAGAGACTTGCACACATCAATTATAAGACAATATGCAAGCTTTTCTCACAAAACCTGGTCAGAAATGGACCTGACATTAAGTGCATCAAAGATGGTCCTTGTCAAGCCTGCCAACTTGGAAAGAAAACTAGGACTAGCTTTAAAAACATCTCTAACAAAGAGTCCACAAGGTGCTTATTTTTACTGCACATGGATTTATTTGGTCCCATGTCAGTTCATAGCTTAGGGGGGAAGGCATACGCCCTTGTAGTTGTTGATGACTACTCAAGGTTCACTTGGGTATTCTTCCTCAAAAAGAAATCAGATACCCTCGATATCTTGAAGAATTTTGTCAGGCATATCTAGAATGAGATGAGCTGTACTGTGGTCAAATTTAGAAGTGACCATGGGACAGAATTTCAGTCAGGGGCCATGATAGAATTCTGCCAAGACCTAGGTATCTCCCAAGAATTCTCCTCCCCCAGAACTCCTCAAGAGAATGGGGTTGCTGAAAGGAAGAACAGAACCTTGATAGAGGCTAGCAGGACAATGGTAAGTGACTCCTCATTAACAGAATACTTCTGGGCAGAGGCTGTCAACACTTCTTGTCATGTGATAAACATGGTCTCTATCATCAAAAACCACAATAAAACTCCCTATGAGCTAATGAAGGGCAGAAAACCAACTTTATCCTACTTTAGGATCTTTGGTAGCAAATGCTATGTCCTTAATAATGGGAAATCCAAACTAACTAAGTTTGCTGAGAAAAGCTGTGAAGGTATTTTTGTTGGATACAGCTCCTACAGCCGGGCATACAGAATATACAACCTCAATACCCAAACAGTGGAAGAATCTGTTCATGTTGTATTTGATGAGACAAGCCTTATTCATAAGGGCTGGTCTAGTTCTCTAGTGAATGCAAGTACAGTGGAAAGATTAGAGAAGCTATCTATTGAAGATAATGCCGACACCTCATTCAACAACAAGAATCAGCCAGTGATGGTTGAAATAGAGGTAGAACCTGCAGAAGATATAGAAACGGCAGAAGAATTGCGGCCTGCAGAAGTAGCTCCTGCAGAAATACCCATAACACTTCCAACTGTCTTAAGACAAGTAAGAGATCATCCCCAAGAGCAGATAATTGGAAATGTCAACCAATGGGTGCTGACAAGGAGTAGAGCTGCAAATCAAGCATTGTACCTGAGTTTTCTCTCTCAAGTTGAACCCAAGAAATTTGAGGAAGCAAATCAGGATCCATTTTGGATTGCTGCAATGCAGGAGGAACTGAACCAATTTAAAAGATGCAAAGTATGGAAATTGGTTCCAAGACCCTAAGGGCACAACATCATAGGAACCAAATGGGTCTACAGGAACAAGTTGGATGAAAATGGAATCATCACCAAGAATAAAGCAAGACTAGTGGCAAAAGGCTACAGACAAGAGGAGGGGATAGATTTTGATCAGACATTCGCTCCAGTAGCCAGACTGGAAGCAATAAGACTGTTTCTCGCCTATGCAACATACAAAGGTTTCAAGGTCTACCAAATGGATGCGAAGTCAGCCTTCCTAAATGGTGACCTCAAAGAGGAAGTATATGTAGAGCAGCCTTCAGGTTTTGTCGACTCTACTTATCCTGATTATGTTTACTTTCTTAGAAAAACTCTTTATGGCTTAAAACAGGCACCTAGGGCCTGGTATGAGACTCTGTCAAGCTTTCTAATTGAGAACAAGTTCTCAAGGGGAAAGATTGATAAGACATTGTTCCTAAGGGAAGTGAAGGGCAAGATCTTGCTAGTGCAGATCTATGTAGATGACATCATCTTTGGCTCTACAGATAACAATCTCTGCAAAAAGTTTGCCAATTTGATGCAGGGAAAGTTTGAGATGAGCAGTATGGGTGAGCTCAAATACTTCCTAGGTCTCCAAGTGAAACAATCTGAAGATGGGATTTTCATCTCTCAGACCAAATTCACTAGGGAGCTAGTCAAGAAATTTGGATTGGAGAGTGCTTCTTCAATGAAAACTCCAATGGGAACCAATGTGTCTCTGGACAAGGATGAGAATGGCATACCCTTTGATGAAACCAAGCACAGATGCATGATTGGATCCTTGCTCTATCTAACTGCAAGTAGGCCTGACATAATGTTTGCTACATGTGTCTGTGCTAGATATCAGGTGAATCCTAAGGAATCTCACTATGTCTCTATCAAGAGAATCTTAAGATACCTAAAGGGTACATCAAATCTTGGCCTATGGTACCCTAGGAACAATGAGTGTGAACTGACTGGTTATTCAGATGCAGACTATGCAGGGTGCAAGGAAGATAGAAAGAGTACCTCAGGGACATGCCAATTCCTTGGTGGAAGACTGATTTCCTGGAGCAGTAAGAAGCAGACCAGTGTGGCAATCTCGACAGCAGAATCAGAGTATATCTCTGCTGGGAGCTGCTGTGCCCAACTGCTATGGATTCAACATCAACTTGAAGACTACAATCTAAAGATGACCAAAACACACCTATTTTGTGACTCTTCCAGTGCTATCTCAATTGATAAGAACCTGTATCTCACAACAGGACTAAGCATATTGAGATCAGGTATCACTTCATCAGGGAGCATGTGGAAAATGAAGATATCACCCTTGAATTTGTCCCAACAGACAAACAAGTGGCTGAAATATTTACAAAGCCCCTAGATGAAGCTAAGTTTAACTTCTTTAAATTCCAATTGGGAATGTTAAACTTAGAGTAACCCTCAACTTTATTATTTACTAATGCCTTTCTAGATGAGTGGTCAGAAAATCTCACAGGACCTTGAAGAATCATGCCTGAGCAAGGGGGAGCTTGTACTACTCCCTGGTTCGAAAAGCAGAAGGCAAGAAGTTAGAAAGGGGGAGAAATGGTGCTCAAGTGGTGCTCAAGAAGACCTTAAAGGCAGAGGGAGCAAGGAAGATGCATCAAATCAAGGGGGGGGGGGGGGGGGGCTAAAAGCTTGATGCACTCCAAGAGTTCTGCAAAAGATAAGTTAAATCTTTAAACAGTTCCATCTAAGATTATGATATTTAATGTCAAGTGAAAGTAGGCTTGAATTGAGATTCTGACTTCTTTAAATAGGGGGAGATTGTTGGGAATCTTGTCCACATGATTCCTGATTTGAAGAAGTCATCATTTCAAGAGTACTTCACTTTGTATTTGATCGTACATCTAGTTCATAATCTCAGGAAAATATAAGTACATATCGTCGAGAAGAACATGCGATATCGTCGACAAAGAATGCTTGACGTCGTAATGACGGGCAGAGCAGCATCCGCTGAGAAGCAAAGTATTCGTCGACTGCTGAGACGCGGTGAGATCGTCGAACGAAGAATGCCGATCGTCGAACGCTGAGATGTGGTGAGATCGTCGAACGAAGAATGGCGACCGTCGAACGAAGGATGGCAAGTTTGTCGATCGCAGAATGCTGTTCGTCGAACGTAAAGAAGACATAGGACATCGTCATGAAGAAGGCATGTCGTCGAGTAAACAACATGACTACGACGACATATTGCAAGAAAGAGGATCTCAACGACACAGTCAGAAACGACATATCGTCGTACATGAAGAATCTCCAGGATGTCTCGTATTGTCGTGATACCAACATCAGAGGCAGAAGAAAGAAGACATGAAGGTCTACCAGAGTTCATGGCATCGACAAAGGCCTGTCGTCAAGATATTATCCATGTCGTCATAACAATGGAAATATCGTCGAGACAGATTCAAATCGGGCGGACGTCCTGTCGGGAGTTATGGCGCCGCCTGATTGTCCAATCAGCGCGTGTACTTAATGAATCGAGGTATTAGCGCGTACTCCAAAAGAAATAAAGATATCAGCGCGTGCTAAAAATGAATGGAGGTCTGACACATAAAGAAACTTTTTAGAAGACCGTTGGGAGACATCGCAGTCTTATAAAAAGGATACATGAGGTTGCCCTAAAAGGGTTAATAATCAAGAAAGAACTTGCGCACATAGAGAATCGAAAAACACAAGCGCCGCAAGAAAGAAAGAGAAAAAGAAGGAGTTGTCATCTTCATCGACTGCTAAGAAGCCAATCCTCATCTGGTTAAGAAAAGATTTGAAGAAGAACCGTGCGCTCAAGATCTGATTCAGAACAATCTTCTTCAATCTTAAGGAGCCGATCTTCAACAGGCTAAAGGTGCCGATCTTCATTCAGCAGAAGAAACATTCTATTATTGTATTTTCTTGTAAGACTTGCGGGCCAAATTGTCTAGCTTGAGGGCTGGAGAGCTGTGAGGCTTGAGGGTCAGGGCAGTTCACTTGCGAGTTCGACTTGTCGAGCTTGAGGGCTCGAGTGCAGTAGGGGCTTGCGGGCCTAGGCTGTAGGCACAGGACTTGCGGGTCTATGTTGTGTTGGGCTTGAGGGCCTGAGTGTCGAGCTTGCGGGCTCGGGGGCAGTAAGGGCTTGAGGGCTTAGGCTGTTGGGACTTGCGGGTCCGTGTTGTAAGGCTTGAGGGCCTGAAGATTTTGGCGGAGTTTGCTGAGCCTAGCACACTGCTGGGTAGGCGTAGAGGGAAAGAGGACTACTCAAGACACCCCGTCTTGAGGAACCTCTATAGATCTTGTGTCGTCTGGTCTGACTTATTTGTGTGTTAATTTTGTGCATTGCTTGAATCTTGATAACTCACACTAATAAATCAAAAAGTACCAAGATCACCTAACACCCCCCCTCTAGGTGAACGTTCCATCCAAAGGCGACGACCATCTCAGAGTTGCACGATCTAAAGAAACTCCAAATTGAGAGCCTCATTGGGAATCTCAAAACCCATAAGGTTGAACTAAAAATTCAACAACAAGAGTACAATATAGAGCCAAAGAAGAAGGTCTTGGCGTTGAAATAAAAGAAGGAGGTTGATAACGATGTTGATGTTGATGAAGAGGACGAGGATATCCTTTTGTGAAAAAATTCAAAAGATTCATGAAGAATCCGGAAATGAGAAACACCTTCCGAAAATATTTCACCAAAAAGGAATTCACATCAAAGAAAGGAAAAACTAGCAACGACTATGCAGAAGAACGACCACCACCTGAGTGCTATCACTATAGAAAGACTGGACACATCCAGAGAAGTGCCCAAAGTTTCTGAAAGAGCAAAAACAGAAAAGGCACAAGGGAAAAGAAAAGAAGAAGGTGATGAAGGAGGCTACATGGGATGACTCCTCCTCTGAGGAATCAAGCGGCTCATCCTCTAGCGATGAAGAAGAGGCAAACATGTGTCTTATGGGAAAGAGCAACACGCCATCTGACGATGAATGCAGTGTCCAAAGTGACACTGAGGTAACTCCTCCCTCTTATGATGAATTATATAGCGAATATTTACCAACTTGCAAATATTTTGATAAAAGTTTAAAAGATGTTTATCTCTTGAAATCTGAAAATAAACTTTTATTAAAAAAGAATAAAAAATTAAATAAAGAAATTAAGCTATTAGGGAAAGAGAAGATGACTTGCCTGTTGGATCTTGTGGCGCCCTTAGAGGGGGGTGAATAAGGGCCTTTTTTATTTAAGATTTTTTACTTAAGAATTTTTAAAACAAATTTTGCTTTTCTAAAAATCACTTATAAAAATTTTCAAACTATGAAAATTTTAAATTAATTCAAACACAAATTTCTAAGTTAAAGATTAATCAACCAAATTTGAAATTAAAGAAAAAGTCATAATTTTTAATCATGAAATTCACATACAATAAAAATGATCTTAACAATGCTTAAGATCAAGACACAAATATGATAATAAACTTTTAACAATTTGTGTTTACCAATCCTTCTCCCAAGGATCGGAAGGCTATCACTTGTCTCTCCTTAGACCAAGCCCAAGCCTATCCTCTAGATCTTCCCAAGATCTAGACGTACCACACAAGGCCACGATTTCCTACCAAGCCACGCAAGGACTTGGACGCTTCGCACAAGGAAGCGATTTTCCCCTAAGCCACGCAAGGACTTAGACGTCACGCACAAGGAGACGATTTCCCTACCAATACAAAGTGAAATGTATATAAATGAAATACAAAATGAAATGAAGAACTCCCTAGAAATTCAGATCTCTGAAAGGAAGGTTGAAGCCTCGAGATGATCGTTGATGTAGAAGCGCGTCCGATCTCGTCTTCAATCTCAAACCTTCTAAGCACAAATGGGAGTTGATGAGGTTCTGGAGCTCTCTGGTTCGTATGCACTCAGGAAAGGACTTAGAATTTTCAAAGCTTAGAATGCACGAACAAAATGAACCAATTTATAGTTTTTCACTGTCGCCTGGGCGACATCGCTGTCGGATTCCGACAGCGCCTAACTACCGCTCGCCGTGCTGTCGTGCGGGCTGTTGCTGTAACTTCTGTCCTGTCGCCTGGGCGACATCGCTGTCGGAATTCCGACAGCGTCAAACTACCGCTCGCCGTGCTGTCGTACGGGCTGTTGCTGTAACTTCTGTCCTGTCGCCTGAGCGACAGTAGATGTCGGAAAATTCCGACATCGAATTTCTCCATACAGTTAAATTGAGCTCCAATCAGAATTGTGAACATCTCATACCTGTTTCCTGCACACCATCAATAAAAATAGAATCAAATACAAACGGGATTTTGTTATTATCAAACCGAAAGAGTGCGAAACGCATGCTCCAACAATCTCCCCCTTTTGATAATAACAAATCCGTATAAAAAGAAATCATGTCTATTTAGGTTGTTGTGTTTAACATATGGTGTGTGCACAAAAAAAGAACATGATATATTCCTCTAAAATGTAAGCTCCCCCTAGATGAACGCTCCCCCTAAATGAATGCTCCCCCTAAATGTTATAGTAGATTGAAATGATGTATTGTTTAGGTGGAAGATTTAGGTGGAATTGTTCTTATTGTTCTTTGATTTCTTGAATATACTTATAATTCTCCCCCTTTTGGTATTAGCAAAAGTTAATTTGAAATGAATGAGTAGTTCTTAAGGGAAGAGATAAGAGTAGGCGGAAGCACTTGTGTTGAAAATGATTGAAAGTCTTGAAATAATAGTAATATGCCATAGTATTGAATAAACTCATGAAGAGATGGTATAGCCATATGAAGTAGTAGAATAAAAAAAATAACTTAAACATGATTAATGCCATTTTAAAGTATCATAGAAAGACACAATTGTGTATTGAAATTTGGAATCTTTTCGGTCCAATTCTCATGAGATGAAGGTTTATATAACATAATGATGTGTACAAGTGTTGCTTTGATCAAACATATGAAATTATTTAATTTACATGATCATTGGAATAGAAAACATAATATAAGCATATAAAAACAACTTTGACCTTGAAGATATAACACAATAAGAATAAAATACCATTTTTTCTTTTGCACAAGACACTTTACAATTCTTTCCAAGGTGCTCAACCTCACAATGCTTATTAAGACTTATTAGGAGGGTAAGTAGTGCTTGGTGGAGTATCCTTGTCCTCAATTTAAGCTTTTTATTGATCACATATTTTGTGATATCTTAACTTTGTAGTTTGTATAGATATTTATATATAGTTTTATTTTTAATTGACCAAGGATCTCCGAATTCACTTGAATCGCAAAAGATGGTGTATATATGGTTGTGCTAACAAATCAAGCTTGAAAGTAGTTTTTATGAAATGCTATTGTATTATGTTAAAGCAAACATGATTCATGTATATATTAAATAGAAAGACATATGTATGGATCAAAAGAAGTGAACGTGATAGCTCATTATTATATATAAACAATTTCTCATACTTAGAGGCATGCGAAAACAATTTCCAATAGTCTAAACCACTTAGCAGGAGTGTCAATACTATGATAGAGTGGAAATGAAATCATATAATCATGTAAATATCCATTTTTAAAAAAATAAAAAGCACATGGTATGACATCAATTCATGAGTTGTGGCATTAATAATGACATATAACTAGTGTAGAGTATCAGAGAGACCAAAATTGAAGATTAATCAAATTTGGGAGCTGTCGGAATTTTCCAACACGCACTGTCGCCTGGGCGACAGTGAACTTACCCAGGTTTCATTTTCTGTTTACTGAACTTAATTTTATGTTTATTTCTACTGTTTTTCTAGAACAATTTGTATGAATTTTTAATGATGTGAGAATTTTTGTTAAGTCATTCAAATTCTATGTTTTGATTTAAAATGATGTTTTCCATTGTTCTTTATCTTATTAAACTTGATTTGTCATATTGGATATGCTTAGTTTGAAATATCTAGGATTCCTAATTCAAGCCTTAGCATTAAAAACCGGGAATCCGGCAATGGTTTTGTGAATATATCGGCTAGTTGATTATCCGTTCCTATGAAGGAAATTTTAATCTGATTATTTTTAATGTGGTCTCTTATAAAATGATGCCTAACGTCAATATGTTTAGACCTAGAGTGATGAACCGGGTTGTAAGTTAAATCAATTGCACTTTTGTTATCGCACCATAGCTCTATAGTTTGTTGTTTAATGTTAAAGTCTTCTAAAGTTTGTTTCATCCAAAGAGCTTGTGCACAACAACTACCAAGTGCGATGTATTTGGCCTCGGTGGTTGAGAGGACAACAGAATTCTGTTTCCTACTCGACCATGAAATGAGTGAAGGGCCTAAAAAGTGACAAGTGCCACAAGTGCTTTTCCTATCTAGTGAACAACCGGCATAATCAGAATCAGAATAGCCAAAAAGAGTAAAATCATCGGTATGAGGATACCACAAACCAAGTTTAGATGTGCCAATTAAATATCTAAAAATTCTTTTTACCGCTTTTAAATGTGATTCTTTGGGATCGGCTTGAAATCTAGCACATAAACAAACTGAAAACATAATATCTGGTCTAGAAGCGGTTAAGTATAAAAGTGAACCTATCATGTCTCTATATAAAGTTTGATCTATGGATATTCCACTTTCATCTTTTCCTAATTTTAAAGAGACGCTCATAGGAGTACTAGCTTGTTTAAGATTTTCAAATCCAAATCTTTTCAAAACATCATGTATATATTTTGATTGGTTTATAAAAATTCCATCATGTTTTTGAATAATTTGAAATCCTAAAAAATATTTTAGTTCTCCTACCATGCTCATCTCAAATTCACTTTCCATCATTTTAACAAAATAATTACATAACTCTTCATTAGTGGCTCCAAAAATAATATCATCAACATAAATTTGTAAAACAATTAAATCATCATCAACTTGCTTAATGAAGAGTGTACAATCAACACCACCCATTTTAAAATCATTTTGTAATAAATATAAGGTCAATCTATCATACCATGCTCGTGGTGCTTGTTTTAAACCATACAAAGCTTTTAGCAATCTATATACGCGATTAGGAAATTTTTCATTTATAAATCCTGGGGGTTGTTCAACATAAACTTCTTCTTTAATCAACTCGTTTAAAAATGCAGTTTTAATATGCATTTGCAACAATTTGAATCTCTTATGACTAGCAAATGCAACAAAAATTCTAACTGCTTCCAATCGTGCTACGGGTGCAAATGTTTCATCAAAATCTACCCCTTCAATTTGATTATATCCTTTCGCTACAAGCCTAGCTTTGTTTCTAGTGATCCTAGAGTCAGTATCTAATTTATTTTTAAAAACCCATTTGAGTCCTACCACAGGATGATCACTAGGTCTATCTACAAGAATCCAAACTTTATTTCTTTCAAATTGATTAAGTTCTTCATTCATAGCTAAAAACCAAGATTCATCATTTAAAGCGGTGACAACATCTTTTGGTTCTATATTAGAGACAAAACATAAATTTGAAAAACTTTCATGTAAACTAGAACGTGTACGTACCCCACTTGATGGTTCTCCAATAACAAGTTCTTGTGGATGATCTTTTGAGAACCTTAGCTCGGTTGGAGGTACATATCCTTGTTCTTCTTCTTCTTCACCATCTTTTTCGTCTTCTTTCTCTACTTTTTCTTCATCATCATCATCATTTTCCCTCAGATTTTGTTCCATATCTTCTTCATTTTTCTCATTACCTGCAATTTTAGTATTTTCTACACAAGAAATGTTTTCATCAAATTTTACATGAATAGTTTCTTCAACCACTTTAGTACGTTTATTAAACTCTATAGGCCTTGCTAGTTGAAGAATAACCAATGAAAATTCCTTCATCACATTTTTCATCAAATTTACCTAAGTTATCTTTTGTATTCAAAATAAAACATTTACAACCAAAAACTTTAAAGTAAGATACATTTGGTTTTCTTTGAAAATAAATTTCATAAGGAGTTAATTGTAATGTAGGACGAATCATGACACGATTAATAATATAACATGCAGTACTAACCGCTTCAGCCCAAAAATATTTTGGCAATTTAAATTCACAAAGCATAGTACGTCCTAATTCTTGAAGTGTTCTATTTTTCCTCTCCACTACACCATTTTGCTGTGGTGTGCGAGGAGCGGAAAATTCGTGTTTTATCCCAAATTCATTACAATATGAATAAATTTTTCATTATCAAACTCTCCTCCATGATCTGATCTAATGCATTTTAGTTTTAAATCAAGTTCATTTTGAATACGTGAAATTAGTTTTACAAATTCATCAAAAGCATCAGATTTTGAATTTAAAAACAGTGTCCAACAAAATCTAGAATAATCATCAATAATAACAAATATATATTTTCTACCTCCTAGACTTTGTGTAGTAATTGGACCAAACAAGTCCATATGTAATAATTGTAAAGATCTAGTAGTAGAAATAACATTTTTGCTTTTAAGATGATTTCCTAGTCTCCTATGCCATAATTCAAGTTTATCATTCTTTGAAATAAAACATTTAAGTGTAGAATGAGATAAATCATGAAAAGTGATTGTATAGACATTGTTTATTCTTGGTGCAGCAAGTACGATTTCGTTTGTTTTAGAATCAATAATTTTGCAAAGGTTTGAGCTAGAGTCAAATAAAACATTTAGATTTTTATCACATAGCTGACTAATAGAAATTAAATTATGTTTCAAACCTTTAACATATAAAACATTTGAAATTTTAAATTCTTCGTTACCTACTACTCCAATGCCTTTGACTTTACCCTTGCCATTATCTCCAAAGGTCACTGTTCCTCCTTTTTTCATCTCCAGGCTTAGGAACTTTGATTTATCGCCCGTCATGTGTTTTGAACAGCCAAAGTCCAAATACCACACGTCTTCCTTGTTCCTATCCTGCACGCACACCTAAAAAAGATGATGAGAGTAAAGATCTGGTTACCCAAGTGGTCCCTCCCATGGTATAGGTGGACGCTTTAGGTACCCAGATTTGTTTAACACTAACTTTTCCTTTCTTCCAGCATGAGTCCGAGATGTGACCAAATCGATGACATTTGGCACATGCAATGAATAGTGAGGAACCATTCTTTAATGGTTTCTCTGGACTCTTGCTGGAGGAAACATCTTTATGTGTGGACTTAGAAAAAATTTTATTTTGAAAAAGAGATTTTCTGAACCTGGAGCTGTCGCTGGTTCCGACATCAGCTGTCGGAAATTTTCGACAGCTTCCAGAGCTTCCAGAAACGTATCCTAGTCCAAATTTTGCTGAACCATGACATTGGTTGCCTAAAATCATATCCAGAGATTTTTTCCCAACACCAAATTTTCCAATTGCCATGTTCAATTCATTTACTTTGGACTTTAAAATTGAATTTTCTTTTACTATCATGCCACATCGATTTGCAAACTTTTTCTTGTAATTCTCTAATTGAGAATGAGAAGTTTTGACCACTTTTTCTAAGTCCTTTTTCTCTTTTAGAAGTTGTTCAATTTTTTGATCGGACTTAGAAATAGTGTTTTCAAGTTCTTTTATCCTTGTCGAAGAGTGATCACACTCTTGACAAATTACCTTCTCTTTCCCAATAGTTTTCAACTCATTTGATAAATTTTTATTCACTTTTAAAAGACCTTTATTTTCAGACTTTAGAAAATCAATTTCCTTTAGGCTTTTATCCCAAATTTGCATGTTTTCATAAATTCAGAATATAAATCATCATAAGATGGAGGCGTTACCTCAGTGTCGCTTTGGACACTACTGTCGTCATCAGATGTAATGTTGCCTTTTGCCATCAAGCATACATTAGCCTCCTCTTCCTCCTGTGTTGAGGAATCACTTTCTTCACCAGACGAAGAATCATCCCAAATCTCTGCCTTTAACACTTTCTTCTTGTAAGTTTTATCGTGCCTCTTTGCTTTTTGCTCTTTCAGATACTTTGGGCACTTGCTTCTGATATGACCAATCTTCTTGCAATGGTAGCACTCCGATAGCGGACGCTCCTCTTCATTCTCCATTTTTTCCTTTGCCTTTTTGGTAGACAAAATCGTTCTTTTTGAAAAATCTTTTAAATGAATTTCTCCTCTCCGGATTTCTCATAAACTTCTTAAAGTTCCTCACAAACAGTCCTTCCTCATCTTCCTCACTTTCTTCAGATTCAGTCTCAACTTCCCTTCTTGATTTCAACGCCAAGCTCTTCTTTTTGGGCTCCAAATTGTACTCTTGGCTTTGAATCTTCAACTCCACTTCATGGGTTTTTAGATTCTCAATGAGGCTCTCCAATTGTAGGGTCTTAAGATCATGTGACTCAGAAATTGCAGTCACTTTAGGATTGAACTTCGGGGGAAGTGATCTTAAGATTTTCCTTACTAAATCTCCATTGGAGAAAACCTTACCCAGCACCTTTGAATCGTTCACGATTTTAGTGAATCGTGTGTACATTGTATCAATTTCTTCATCCACCTCCATTTTGAATCTTTCGAACTCTGACTCCAGTTGAAATAGCTTTGAATCCTTTACCTGCGAAGTACCTTCATGAGTAATTTCTAAGAGATTCCAAATTTCAAATGCAGTATCACAAGCACAAACTCTATTAAATTCAGTGCGATCTAGTGCACAAAATAAAGCATTCATGGCTTTTGCATTGTTCTTGCATTTTAATTTATCATTGTCATCCCACTTGTCTTTGGATTTGTCCATAGTTACATTTCCTACAACAATTGTTGGGGAAGTATAACTCGTCTCGACCATATTCCAAACTTCCATGTCGAGAGCTATTAGAAAACACCGCATTCGGGTTTTCCAATAGTTATAGTCTGTGCCCGTAAAAAGTGGTGGCCTACTAATTCCTTGCCCCTCAATGAACGCGTGATCGTTGTGCGCCATTACTCCCGGTGGTAAAACCGTTTTGGAGTAACCTGGCTCTGATACCACGTGTTGGATCTTGTGGCGCCCTTAGAGGGGGGGGGGGGGGTGAATAAGGGCCTTTTTAATTTAAGATTTTTTACTTAAGAATTTTTAAAACAAATTTTGCTTTTCTAAAAATCACTTATAAAAATTTTCAAACTATGAAATTTTTAAATTAATTCAAACACAAATTTCTAAGTTAAAAATTAATCAACCAAATTTGCAATTAAAGAAAAAGTCATAATTTTTAATCATGAAATTCACATACAATAAAAATGATCTTAACAATGCTTAAGATCAAGGCACAAATATGATAATAAACTTTTAACAATTTGTGTTTACCAATCCTTCTCCCAAGGATCGAAGGGCTATCACTTGTCTCTCCCTAGACCAAGCCCAAGCCTATCCTCTAGATCTTCCCAAGATCTAGACGTAGCACACAATGCCACGATTTCCTACCAAGCCACGCAAGGACTTGGACGCTTCGCACAAGGAAGCGATTTTCCCCTAAGCCACGCAAGGACTTAGACGTCACGCACAAGGAGACGATTTCCCTACCAATACAAAGTGAAATGTATATAAATGAAAATACAAAGTGAAATGAAGAACTCCCTAGAAATTCAGATCTCTGAAAGGAAGGTTGAAGCCTCGAGATGATCGTTGATGTAGAAGCGCGTCCGATCTCGTCTTCAATCTCAAACCTTCTAAGCACAAATGGGAGTTGATGAGGTTCTGGAGCTCTCTGGTTCGTATGCACTCAGGAAAGGACTTAGAATTTTCAAAGCTTAGAATGCACGAACAAAACGAACCAATTTATAGTTTTTCAC
Source organism: Dactylorhiza incarnata (assembly GCA_033032865.1). NCBI lineage: Eukaryota > Viridiplantae > Streptophyta > Magnoliopsida > Asparagales > Orchidaceae > Dactylorhiza > Dactylorhiza incarnata. The sequence continues at coordinate 2,608,114 of JAWHQI010000230.1, read as the reverse complement.
TGTCGCCTGGGCGACATCGCTGTCGGATTCCGACAGCGCCAAACTACCGCTCGTCGTGCTGTCGTGCGAGCTGTTGCTGTAACTTCTGTCCTATCGCCTGGCGACATCGCTGTCGGAATTCCGACAGCGCCAAACTACCGCTCGCCGTGCTGTCGTGTGGGCTGTTGCTGTAACTTTGTCCTGTCGCCTGGGCGACAGTAGATGTCGGAAAATTCCGACATCGAAATTCTCCATACAGTTAAATTGAGCTCCAATCAGAATTGTGAACATCTCATACCTGTTACCTGCACACCATCAATAAAAATAGAATCCAATACAAACGGGATTTTGTTATTATCAAACCGGAAGAGTGCGAAACGCATGCTCCAACATTGCCATGAGTGCAATCACTCCTTGGCAAGGGTGCAAGAACTTGAAGAAGCTCTTACTAAGTCTCATTCCACTATCGAATCTCTTACTAGAGAAAAGGGGGACTTAGAAAGACCTATTAAATCTTCTCTTTCTCAAATAGAAGAGGGAAAGAAAACATTTACGAATCGGCGTGTTATGTTAGTAACAGAAAACACTGCACTTAAAACCTAAATTCATGATTTAAATATGGCTATTAAAAAATTCGGAGTTGGCCAAAAGAATCTTGATATGATATTAGACAATCAATGCCATGGAAGTGCAAAATACAGGCTAAGATATGCTTCTGGAAGCTATCACCCGACGTTAGCTACTAACACCAGCGGTAGCAGTAAATCCAAAAATCAAAATTTTTAAATAAAAAATTAAATCAATCTACTGTCGTTACCTCATCTTCCCGCAAGAGTTCACACAGAACATTGAAATGGGTCTCAACCCCCTTTATATCGTGTGCCAAATGTCATATGTTTGGACACACCGTAGACTCATGCAAGAAGAAAGGTTGAACTACTTTAAAGCAAATATGGGTACCTAAGGTTTCCACCTACTCTATGGGAGGAACCTCTTGGGTAGCCGAATCTTTACTCTCATCTCCCTTTTAGGTATGTTGGCAGGCTAAGGACAAAAAAGACGTGTGGTATTTGGACTCGAGTTGTTCCAGACACATGACGGACAACAAAACAAAGTTCCTTAGCCTCGTGAAGAAGAAAGGAGGGATGATAACTTTTGGAGATAACAGCAAAGGAAGGATCACGGGCATCGATACCGTGGGTAATGAATCATTTTTTATTTCCAATGTATTATTTGTATAATGTTTAAAGCATAATCTAATTTCATTTATCCAATTATGTGATAAAGGTTTAAATATTTTATTTGAATCTTCTACAAATCTTTACAAAATCATAAATTCTAAAACAAATAATGTCATTCTCACCGCACCTAGATTGCATATTGTTTATATGATTGCCTTTAACGATCTCTCATTCTTCTATAAAATATTTTATTTCAAAAAATGAAAATTAGAATATTGGCATGGCTTGTCATTAGAGAACCATCAAAATGGGTAACCACTCAGTCTTGTTTACACGAGTCATTTCAAACATTTGCTTTGTATCCGAAATAGAATAAAAAAATATTTCAACCGCTTTAAATGATGAATTTTGATTTTTAGGCATGAATGAAGAACTTAATCAATTTAAACGTAATAAGGTTTGGAAACTTGTAGAGAGGTCATCTAATCATCCAGTTGTTGGTGTTAAATGGATTTTAAAAATAAGTTAGAAGACGACTCTAGAATTACAAGAAATAAAGCTAGATTAGTTGCATAAGGTTATTCACAAATCGAGGGGGTGGATTTTAATGAAACTTTTGCACTCGTTGCTCGCCTAGAATCTATTATAAATTTTTCTTGCATTTGTGAGTTTTAAAAGGATTATAAAAGAAGAAGTATATGTTGAACAACTCTCTGGTTTTATTAATGAAAAATTTCTTAATCATGTGTATAAATTAGAAAAGACACTTTATGGTTTGAAACAAGTGTCATGTGCTTGGTATGAAAGATTAACAATATTTTTGTTAAAACACGGATATACTATGGGAAGTGTGAATAACACACTCTTCATTAAGCATTGTAATAATAATTTGATAATTTTATAAATTTATGTTGATAATATTATTTTTGGAGCCACTAATGAAAAATTGTGTAATGAAGTAGTTTTAGTGATGAAAAATGAATTTGAAATGAGCTTGGTAGGAGAACTCACATATTTTCTAGTATTTTAAATCACACAAAGACATAATGGAATTTTTATTTGCCAATTAAAATATATTCATGATATACTTAAAAGATTTGGATTTAAAAACCCAAAGCAAGCTAATACACCAATGAGTGCATCACTAAAATTAGAAAAAGATGAAGCCGATATTTCTATTGATCAAACATTATATAGAGGAATGATAAGATCATTATTATATTTGAGTGCATCTAGACCCGATATTATGTTTGTCGTTTGTTTATGTGCTAGATTTCAAGCTAACCCCCAAAAATCCCATTTAAAAGCAGTTAAACGAATTTTTAGATATCTAATCGGCACATCTAGATTATGCTTATGATATCCACATAATGATTCCTTTATTCTACATGACTTTTTAATTCGGACTATGCGGGTTGTTAGATCGAAAGAGCACTAGTGAAACATGTCATTTCTTAGGCCTTCACTTGTGTCATGGTCGAGTAGGAAACAAAATTCTGTTGCCCTCTCCACCACTGAGTTCGAATATATTGTACTAGGTAGTTGTTGTGCATAAGTTTTATGGATTACTCAAACTTTAGAAGACTTTGGAGTTCATCTAAATAACATAGAATTAAAGTGTGACAACAAGAGTACTATCAATCTTACAAACAATCCAGTACATCATTCTAGATCCAAATATATAGATGTCTGACATCATTTCATTATGAATCATATTAAAATGGAACATGTAAGAATTAGCTTCATTTGGGACTGATTCTGAACTTGCGAACATTTTTAACAAATCACTCCCCGATGCTAGATTTCATATGCTTAGATTAGAATTGAAAGATTTGGACATCTTAGCTTGAAATATTTAATCCGCAATTTTTTGCTTATTTTTCTGACTGAGAATCCCTATAACGACAAATCATAATCACAAAAAAATTGGAAGCAAAAATTACGAAATATATGCATTTTGAGCAAAAAAAAATCAAATCATTGTTATTAACGTCTGGCGCTAGTACTAACGCAGACATTAGCCTAATTCTTCTCATATCAGATCCCTCTCTGATTTTCTCTTTTTCTGAAAACCACTTTGGTATATTTTCACTGCCTTCAAAAAGTTTTTCGTAATTTTGTTTTGATTTTACTAAAATTCAAAATCAGAGAAAATTACAAAACAATTTAAATTTCCAAAAAAATTAATATTTTGCTTACTTTTTCTTTGTGCTCATTTATTTTGCATGTTTATTTCAGAAACTTTAAAAACTAAAAAAAACAGCGTATGCTTCATTGCCAAAGTCAAGGATGATTAGATTATTTACAATGGTAATTTTACTTTCAAATTTCTTTAAAATATTATTTTGATTTTGTCATGCCTTGAATTTTATTTTATAATATGCAATGAACTTTATTGTAGAACGCATGTGTAGAAATATTTATAGCATGCCTTTAAGTATGAGTAATATTTTATATTTGATAATGATTATCCCACTCACTCTTTTAATAACCTACATGCATTTGTTATCTTATTCTTACATGATTGTGTAGTGTAATAACATAACTTATTGAATTACATAAATACATTACTTACACAACATTAAATTATTTCGTGCAATTCTTTGTATTCATGCACTTGTTTTTGTTTGAAGAAATGTGGTTTTTAAAAAAATTGTATGTTTGCAAAATAAGTGAATTCGGAGTCCTTGGTCGCTAAAATAAAAATCAAATAAAAATATGACAAGGAATACTCCGCCAAGCACTACCCACTCTCCTGATAAGTCTTAATAAGCATTGTGAGGTTGAGCACCTTTGAAAGAATTATAAAGTGTCTTTTGCAAACAAAAATTACACAATGTTTCTTAAAATATATATATATATCTTTATGTGCACTGAAACTTGTGAAAAAAATATTATTTATGTATATTTAATGACGTGTTCTTACATTACATACTTTCATGTTTGATTTATACACTTGTATAATTTATCAAAATACTCTTGTGTACACATCATTGTCTTATATAAGACTTTCACTCATGAGAATTGGACAATAAAGCATATATTCACTATTCTCTACAAATATGAGTAAATGCAATAGATAGCATAGCATAATCTTTACAATATTTATTTTGACTTGAAAGGCAAATTACATTACTTTTTAAAACATATATTTTCTTGATATTTCAAATAATGTTTGCATATTTTTGTGTGGCGACCAGGCCTTGTGAGGTTTAGAAGGAAATTCACAAACTTATATGTGGCGACTAGGTCTCAGATTGATCTAGGAGAAAGCTAGAAGCCATATCTGGGATAAGATAATCTATAACCAACCAGTCCTTGGAAGAAAGACCGGTGAAGGAACAAAAAATGATTTTTATTAAAGCCTTGATTTCAAGCTTCATTGAAATCAAATTATTGTTTTCTTCCTTTGAAATAAAATTATATTCATATTCTCAACATTTCAAAAAAAAATTCATTCAAGCATTTATATGAAAATTTTCTTTGGCGCATTTTTTGAGAACTTTTATTTTCTGGAGAGCTAACATCAGTAGTAGCAACAGAAACAAAAAGTTTCATGTTTATGCATTTTTCTCAAAAATTTTTTCTATTTTAATTAAAATTTGTAAACCTCTTATTCATCGCCCTCTAAGGGCGCCATCAAATCCAACACATAATAGAGACTCTGAGGAAGAGGGGAAACCACATAACCAATAAATATAGTATTGATAACCCACACCTCAGTTGCAACCCCTGGTGTTTCAGGAGTTATGCCATGGACATGACGTAAAGGTAGAATACTCCATAAGATTGGTCGTAGATTTACTTGTTATTCTTATTTATCCAACTTGTTGTGTTTACTTGTGAGCATCTAGACATTCTATAGACTGTGTACTAGGAATGTGGGACTCATGCTGTTGTAGACTTGTAGTTGCATAATGTCTCTTCTTATTACATTTATATTTTCATGATCTACTATGTGCCTATTAGTCTTCCGCTATCGCTATATCTTACTCTATTTCTGTTATGATTATTCGTAAAATAAAATTCATAAAAATAAACAAACATACTCTAAATTTTAAAATAAATTGTCATAAATTTACATCAATTACACAATGGTAGGACAATATTATTAAGGTGAAGTAAAGTTTAAGAGCTCATTTCTAATAAAAAAAATTTAATACATCATTATGAAAGTTGAGGACCCCACATAATCTAACACATGAGCATCCAGGACGGTGCCACATCGCGCGCAATGCACGCCATGACAAAATGCGCAGCGCCACATGGTGATCATGCGGCAAATACTCATAACCCCTCTTCTTTTCTCTAATCTTATTTGGGCCAAACAAAATTCAACCTCTCCTTTGCAGAAACAAATGAATTCATCAATGCACACATTATAATATATATATACTACATTCTTTATTAATTCACTTAAATTTACTTTTAAATTATCTTCTACCCACTTTCCTTCAAAGTGAAGGTCAGACATTCAAATCCTTACCAAAATAAATAAATAAATAAATATTGCAAAAAGGCAGGATATTCACTTAATAGCATTCAGGTGGGCCGTGCCACGGTCGCTCTCCGGGATTCGTACGAATTTCTAATCGCGTCCCAGAAAGCAGGAATGGCATCACTATCTGGTATCTCCTTGAATGATGGAAGATAGTTCAGATCCACAATAACATGGTCTCTGCTGCCTTCTTGAATCTGTATGGTGTGAATGTGCTCAGCAAAGGAATTTACAAATAGACTAGTTCATTGCGAAAAACATAAACAGCAGAGGGAAAACATCACTCACAACAACATCGAATCCGAAGATAGTAAGTCCGAGGGATTTTCTAAGACATTTTGCGGCATGGTTGACCAGCTCCAAGTCAACAGAATGATTACTATTTTTTAAAGCAGCTAAAGTTTGACCTTCTTGAGAAACTGGGAGAGATTTCAAGCTTCATTTGTCGGGAGATTCAGCGAGGCTGTCAGTTGACTGTTTCCGAGGGAGAGTTTGCCGAAAAGAAAAAGGCGGAAATAGATACCTGTTGAAGAGGATCGGGAAAGAACCGGATGTTTCGGAGAGAGAAGTCAGATGATCGGCATTCGGCATTGACTTCTTGATAGCGTGAAAAACTCTCTCCCCTAAGACGTAAAACTTGAAGAGCGACGATCCGTGATCCACGTACTCCTGCATAGCCGGGGCAGGGTATGCCATTTGTCAGAATTTAAGAATCTAATATTAAACCAATTGATTATAGATAAGAGTCATGGAGAGACACTGATTCTATATTAAGTGCAAGAGTTTCCTAAGTGGGAGCACATTCACAATAAGCTCCCTCACTTGTAGGGTCTTTGACCTCGAACACAGACTTTTTTTAATTAGGTGATGTGTGAGTGGGGTTTGGTGTACCCTGCTCTGAAGCCATGCTAAAAACACTCCACCCAAAAGGCTAAAACTAATTGGTTATAGGTGGAGGGACTCAAAACCTATGTTATGCATAATGCCACAGTTTCTCGATGCGGAACTATATTCTCAACACCATCAAACCCAAAAGAACAGTTTACAATGTGTTCACCCAAATTTATAACATGCTGCCACTAGATATATATAACATAAAATAGGACTTCTAATGGGTTGTTTGATTGCTTAAAACTAGAAAATCTGTTATAAAATTGTGGAATTAGCTAAGAGTAATGCTATATTCTCAAAGTAGACACGCATTTAAAATCAAAAAGGCCCTACAAGATTTAAGTGGCCCATGGCTTCTTCATTCCTTTGTTACAAAACCATATAAGCATCTCAAGCTTGACAAAGCCCTCTTGATTTTAGATGTAAGTTTATTGGGAGAGTGTAACATCACTGATTTGCTAAATTTACCACTCACTTGCATGCAGTTAAAAATTAACATTAAATTCAAACACCACAATCCCCTCAACGCTTCCTAAAAAAACAACGGCTTCCCTCCTCCGAACTCAGGGTTGAGTTCCTCACTGGAAGGGACTGACACGTCAGCAGATGCGCTCCAAAGTTTGAGATCAAGTTCTCTCAAAGATAGGGGGACAAAACTAGAACACAACTGAAGTGACTTTAGAATGGCCAAAGCCATCACATGACTGACTAGATCGCACTGCGGGAAGCTTTCTGGCAGAGGGCTTCCCCAGGATGTTTGTCCATGGTGACCTTGCCAACAAATACCTGACGAGACTGCTCAACAGAGCAACTCTAACGAGTAGCCTTGTCGAGCGTCTGATGACAACCACCTTTGTCAAGATGTTGGAATAAGTATTCTGTTATGGTCCTGAACAATCAATTATCTGTTATTTTCAACCACCTTTGTCAAGATGTTGGGATAAGTATTCTGCTATGGTCCTGAACAATCAATTATCTGTTATTTTGTATGTTTAATTCATGTCCCGTTGCTGAGTTTTTTAGCGTCTATGTTATGCGCTGGTAAGAGTCTTTAGATCTTTTAGTAATTTCGGATATTTATATAAATTCTAGTGTTCGGACTTATTTATGCTTATCTTCAGTGTAACTCTATATATAGATACCTTGGGTAATGGAACCAAACCAAACCGTGCAAACCATTGGAACCGAACCAAACAGTTCGATTCAGTTTTGGTGGTTTAAAAAAGAAGTATGAATACATAATTTTAGAGAATTTTAAAAAGCATAGTTGCATACTTACTTACATGATGTTTATCACTATGACTCGCGTGAGAAGAGAAGCAATACATGACTCTAGTTTTTATTGAACTGCTACTGTGTCAACCGTGACACCCAAATAAATCAAACATATTATGATACAAAATTACTAATGTTGATATAAGTGCTAATACTGTTAGGCTCAGTTCGACTCGGTTTGGATTGACATTCAAAACAGTGAACCGAACAACCACGCGGTTTTTCAAAAATTGGAAACGTGACCGAACCGCAACCTACTAAAACCGAACCGTGCGGTTTGATTTGCTTCGGTTCGATTAGGCGGTTTGGTCGGTTCAGACTTACACCCCTAATAACATGAGGACGAATGATGTGTTCGCCTCCTCTACTCTTCCAGCACTCGCTCCGGCTCATATCTCTGACGTTCGTGATGAGCTGCGAAATACCACAATCTCCCTCACCGGGAAGAAAATTTTTGTTGAGTGGGTCCACTCGGTGCACCGGGTCCTTCAGACCAAAGGTCTTCATCATCATCTAACTCGCGACACACCTGTTGAGCTTACCGAGCAATGACTCCGGGATGATAGACGCGTACAGTAATGGATTATAAACACTATGGATAGTGAGCCTTATCGCCTGACTATGCACCACGAAATTGTCAAGGTCATGTTGGGATGAACTGAAGTCTCTCTACTCGGGACAAGATAGTCTTCAACACTTAATCGGTCTCTTTAGAGACCTTCAGACCGTTAAATCGGGTTCGGACGTTAACCTGACCCAGTTCGTAGCACAGTAAAAGACTCTCGTCGAGGCTTGAATTCAACACCAGCCACCGACTTTGGATTTTACTAAGGAAGTCGTTGGCATCACATTGATGATAGCGATGTTACCACCACACCTATAAAGTGTTCGGACCAACATCTTATCCTCTCCCACTATTCTCACTCTCTTTGATGTTAGCTCTATGATTCTGAAGGTGACTCCGCCCACTGAGGTCTCCTTAATTCCATCTCTTTCACTGCTTCACCACTCTGTTGACGCTCGACCTCCATCTACTGGGTCCCGTGGAGGTCGTAATGGGTCTCTTGGTGATGGGTGTGATGGTCACACCCTTCCAGGGGACAACACTCGCCTCTGTACCCACTGTGGTCGGGCAAATCATACTTAAGCTACTTGCTACTGGAAACATGGGTTCCCGCAACCGCTCCATCCCTAAGCCTCTCCAGTAGTGAATGCTCCCAGCACGTCCTGCACTGAAATTGACACCCTACAGGAGGAGCTCTAAAACCTGCGGGGGTTGGTTGCTCGTACCGCCGACTCCATTGCCTACTCCAACGAAGGTATATCTTGTGTTGCTCATAACTCCACATTAGTGGACTCCGGGGTCACAAATTATATTACTCCTCAGAAGGCTTCTCGGTACGCGAATATTGATACTCACAAATTTATAATTGTTGGCAATGACGCTACCACCCCTGTTTGCGGATCGGGATATGTTCCTCTGATTGCGCCCATTTCTCTACATTCTGTTCTTCATGTATCTGGCTCACAATTTAATCTTTTCTCTGTCAGTTGAGTTCCTCGTGATCATGATCGCTCCATCACTTTTACCTCTTCTTCCTTTGTGTGCAGGTTCGACGGACGTGGAGTATCATTAGTAAATGATGATTGTCAAATGGGCTCTACACTCTGGACCTTCCCACCTAGCATTATCCACTGTTAGTTATGTTGACCGACATCATCGTCTTGACCATGCTCCTCTTCATATACTCCGGAAGGCACATCCTGATTTTAAGTTTTTTGAATTTACATGCGAATCATTTATTACAGGAAACAACACACTTCTAACTTCTCCCTTAATTGTACTAGGAGCTCTGCTCCATTTTCTTTAGTTCATTCGGACATTTGGGATCCGCATAAAACTACGAGTTTGTCTAGATATCGTTACTTTCTTACTTTTATTGATGATAATTCTCGAATGACATGAGTGTATTTAATGTGTAATTGCTCTGAATTACTGCATTGTTTTCGCTCATTCATCGTTGAAACTCACACTCAATTTTCAAGCTTTATTAAAATTCTTCGGATTGATAATACTTGCGAATATACCTGTCACGAATTTCAGGAAAACTGCAATACCTTGGGTATTATCAACCAAGTCATGCGCATATACCCCTACAACAAAATAGTGTGGCCGAGCAGAAGAACCGACACATCTTTGAGGTTGCCCGCTCACTTATATTTCAAATGCAGGTTCCCAAAAATTATTAATCACATGCCTTCAACCATCCTAAACTCGGCTATTTAATTAATCGCATGTCTTCAACCGTCCTAAACTCTGTTGCTCACTTCTCAATCATGTTCCCCTCAATACCTCCCTTCCCCTGCCTCATGTTTTCAGGTGTGTCTGATTTGTCCATCATCTTGGCCCTCCTGTGGACAAGATGACCCCTCGTGGTACAAAATATATCTTTGTTGGGTACTCTCGCATACAGAAGGGCTATATGTGTTACTCTCTCACTAATAGGAAAACGATCACATCCGCAGATGTCAACTTACTCGAGGATCAACCATTTTACACATGGACTCCTCAAGTTAGCTCTCCACCTGTTATCTCCCGCCCTAACGTCCCTATCAATCACACAACACCTCCTTTACTCCCAAAACAAATCTCCCATTATCCCAACCCCACCTCTCCATGTGTACGCTCACTGTCATCCTCGTTCTGATGCCCTGATACAGTTGCCCTCGATTGATGACTCTCCACGACCAGCTCATCCGACTACGATACTTGCCCAGGATGTCATCCCCTCTACAGCTCACCCTCCCTCTCATTATGTTTCCTTTCACCGTTTATTTCCTGACATTCACAGATTTGCAACTTCCTTGTCTTCTGATTCCACCCCCTTTACCGTGCAAGAATCTCTCCAACATCCGGGGTGGCGGGTCGTGATAGATGACAAAATGGCCGCCCTCTGGGCCAATCAGACATGGGACATTGCTCCCTTCTTTCTAGCCAATCCCGTGTGGGATATAAATGGGTCTTCACTGTCAAGCACCGTCCATCGACATTGGCAGTTGCATCAACTTGATATCAAGAATGCATTACTTAACAACATTTTAGCGGAGATTTTCTATACGCAATAACCTCCTGATAATGAAACCAAGGGGGAGTCTCTTTCTGCCACCTCAAGAAATTTATCTATAGCCTTAAGCAGTCTCTCGAGCTTGATTTGACAAGTTCAGTCAGGTCGTTCGGAATTTTGGATTCACTCGGAGCTCAACGGACTTCTCCTTATTTACTCGTCGTTGCCCCGTCGACACCGTCATACTTGTGTATTTTGATGATATTCTTATCACGGGCGACGATCTAAATGTTATATCTATGATCAAGAAGCACTTGGCCTCACACTTTCAGACCAAAGATTTGGTCCGCCTCCGATACTTCTTGGGTATTAAGGTAGCCCGTCGGTCTGATGGACTTGTTCTGTCTCAACAGAAGTACCGGATATATGTCCTTCACGATGAAGGTTACTTCGGCTGCAAGTTTGCCGACACACCAATGGATGTCAACCATAAGCTATGTGCTCACACGCCTAACTCTAATATGTTTCTCCCCAATCTGGAGTACTATCATCGCGTTGTTGGCAAGATTATCTATCTGACCAACACATAACCCGATATCGTTGTTAGAACATGGTTCAGCACATCCTGTTTGACACGCCCTTGTGAAAGTGCATAGTTGTTCCCCTGAGAATTCTCTAGAGGGGGGGGGGGGGGGGGGGGGGGGGGGGGGGGGGGGTGTTGAATAGATCTTTTGATTAAAACTTGTTCAAAATTAAACACTAATCGCTATAACATACAAGATTCCAACCAGAAGTAAACCAATCACATAATATACAAGAACATGAGACAAGCACATGATAAAATTACAGAAAATTCACACACACAGAAGACACAAGAACTTGTAGTGGTTCCCCAAAACTATGGGTACATCCACTCTTCTACCCATTTGGTAGGAATCCACTATCACAGTGTTGAGTCTTTGATAAGGAGACACTTAGAACCACCGAGTCTTTTGATCAAGAGACTCTTAGAACCACTGAGTCTTCTGATCAGGAGACTCTTAGAACCACTGAGTCTTTTAATCAGGAGACTCTTAGAACCAGTTCTGAATTCTTTGAAGAGGGATTCTTAAAACTCTTTACAATGTGTTTGAATGAAAAAGAATGAGAGATCAGAATAAGAAATCAGAAGAATTATAGGAGTTAGAGAATTCTTCTGATCAAGATCCTCTCTCAGAAGCACTGAGGATCTTTGAGCACTATAGTGGATGATGAATCTTCAGATCCGATGAATCCCTGATAAGCAGAAGGTCAGGAATTGTTTTGCTTCACGACTATGGATCAGATTTTATGTTATGGATTGGCTTCACTTAGAGAGGAGAAGAAGATGAAGCTGCTGATTGAGAGAAGAAGATTGCCGTCCAGAATTCTGTTTGGTAGAATGAGGGAGAGAGATAGAGAGAGATGGAGAAAGAGTGTGTAGCACCCTTTTGGAATTCTGTGTGTATATAATCTTCTGTCAATTCAATTGAATTAGAATCGAATTACTTTCTCTTCTGATCGATTCTCCAATTGGAATGTAGAAGGAGAATTATAGCTTTCTTTCTATCTGTGTTGATAGCCCGTCAATGACCTTTAATATAACTTCCAATTTTATCACCTCTGAATCTCAAGAGGCTTTCTTTCTCTATTTGTACTCTTGCGACCCTTATGATTCAAATAACTTATATATATATAATCTGTATAATCCTCGTAATCAAATTCAAGAAGTCTCCATTTCAGAACTGTACTCGGCGTTGCGTCGAATCTCTTCTGATTTCATATCGACGCACCTTTGAATTCCATTAGAAGCTACGTCGACATCTGCTTCAGAAAGCCTCGGCTTTGAAAAGAACTGTGTTATCGACGTTGCATCGATTCATTATCGACGTATCCATCAAGATAAAGAACGTAGACTTCAACTTCTAACTTCTGCGTCGAATACCAGTCGATGTTGCGTCGAGTTCAACTTTCATCAGTACTTCGAATCCTTCTTGACGCAATATCTCAATCTCCTCGACTACATTTGATTTAGAACAAATCAAAGCATACATCGACTTAGACTTCTGTGACTTCATTGATACATAGTCGACGTTGCGTCAACTAACAATCAAATGAAGTTTCGACTGCCAGCCTGAGTTACCTTTTACATCCTTTCGAAGTTGCTTCGACCTTCAACCGAAGTTGCGTCGACTACTTTTCGACGCAGATTTAACTCAAATGATTTTTGGTCTCCTTTTGACTAGGCTTTGACACCCTAAGGTGAATATGTCATCCTAGGACATCTAAAGACCAACTTACGCTCACTATACAACTTGGGTAATAATTCCTAAAGAATGAAATCACTTTACATAATTTGTAAGGTAAATCATGAGGGTGTTTTTCCCAACACCTTGGTTTGAGAATAACAAATCCTGATGTGTATTTGATCTATCTTTGCAAATGTTTCGTAGTGTACAGGTCTAGTCACCTTTTGTATAAGATTTATAAGCTACAACAAGAACCGAGCTGAAACGATTAGCCCAAGGATAAAATTATAGCCTACCGCCAACGATACCCACTACCGCCCGGCGATAGCACTCAACATGCAGTGGTAGCTCCTACCTCCCGACATTAGTGGATATCTCATATTTTGGCAGCGCCGCATCTCAGCGTGTCTTGGTGGGAAAAAGAGCGGGGAATTCAATTTTGCTACCCGCGATGGCTCTATTGTGCAACGTTAGCTCCAACCTCAAGAAGGAAAGCTCTGTCATCCTGAAGAGGGAAAAGGTGTGGGATCTCACATTTTGGCGTTACCGCACGACGATAGCTACTACCGCCCATGATAGGTACTACCGCCAACGATAGCTACTACCGCCGGCGATAGCTACTACCGCCGGCGATAGCTACTACCGCCGGCGATATCTATTACCGTTGACGATAGCTACTACTGCCGGTGATAATTCCCAAAGAAGTATAAATATCATTTATTCTCTCGGGTCCGCATTTCAAACACGAAAAATCCTAGAGAGATGCTCTCCTTAGTCATCTAAAGAGCCTCCAACACCCCCAACCTTCAACACTAAATGATCCAAATGAAGATTGAGGATTAAAACTATTATTCAAAAGAAACATTCGTGTCCAACGACGGCGATTTCAAGCACCACTTCACAATCTTCCTTAGGCATCTAGTTTGGGGAGTATTTCTATAGTCATATCTTAATTCTACACTTGTATTTTGTTTACTTTTGAGCGTTAGTGATTATTTTTGTATCGGTGTGAATTCACCTCGCATGTGGTGGCTAGATCGGGGATAGGTCTAGGGCAGAAATCCGCCTCGAGTGTGGAGACTAGGTCTTGGATTAAATCTAGGAAGGTCTCCGGGGAGGAGAGGCTTGAGGCTAATATGGGGGCGGATTAGCTAGGGGACTAGAGCTAGGCATAAGGCCAATCCGGGGTTGATTGTCTAGGGCCAACCGGCTCGAGGTGCGAGTCGGTACAGAAATCAAAGAGTAAAAATTATCGCCATTGATCTGTGTTAGAGGATCATAAACTTTGTAATCCTTCATCTTGATTAATATATTAGAGTTTTCTTTTACTAATGCCTTAAAAATTTATTTCTCTAAATAGTTATTTCCGTCATGCAACGTTTTAATCTATGTACACAAATTTATTTGTATTAAGATTTATTTTAAATGATAAACCTTTCCTTTCACTGAGTTTAAATGATTTAAATCTATATTTTTGTTGTACTTCAACTATTTTATTATTCTATATTTTATTTTAAGAAAAGAAAAATCAATAAATTTTAATAATCCTTATTCACCCCCCCCCCCCCCCCCCAAGGAAGCCTCTCGATCCAACAATCTCACTTGTTGTTGGTGTGGTCAGCCGCTCATGCATGCTCCTCGGATAACCCACCTGCAAGTTGTCGAGTGAATTCTCTGACATCTGAAGAATGCTCAGGAACAAGGGCATGTGTATAAGCCCTCCTCTTTCCTATCAATTATCATTAATTGTCTATTCTGATGCAGATTATGTTAGCTCCATAGATGCTCGTTGGTCTACGAGTGACTATTACACATATTTTGGAGGACACCTGGTCACTTGGCGGAGCAAGAAGCAGACAGTGGCAGCGCACTCCTCTGCGGAGAGTGAGTATTGTTCGACGGCGTCTGCTGTTTCTGAACTCACATGGCTAGAAAATTTCATTATTGATTTTGTTGTTAAGCTCCCTTCTCAAGATGTTCTCTACTGCGATAGTCAATCTACCATTCGCATCGTCGAGAATAAAGTTTTTCATGAACGCACCAAGCATATCAAAGTCAATTATCACTTCATCCGGGAAAAGGTTCAACTTCACAAACTTGATTTGCGAAATACTTGATGTCGAGCAAATCTCTGATATTCTCACCAAGGCCCTACCGCGCCCCCTATACAGACAGTTTGTTTCCAAGCTTGGCTCCTACAATATGCATGCTCCAGCTTGTGGGAAAGTGTAGAAGCACTAGGAATAAGCCCAATTTAAAGGCCACTTCTTGGCCCATTGAGAGATTCCTCTCATGTATAAATTAGTTCCACATTTTGGTTTGGAGTTAAGGTATCACTCTCCCTCCTATATATATGTGTGCAAATATTTGTATTGTAAGCGAATATTTTCTTTTTCTTTTTTTAAGGTTGGTCCATATTATATCTTATAGTTGAGCTTATGGTCAGGTTTGATAAAACAACACACATGGAAACCAATATAGGGAGTATGTATAGGGAAGGTGATGGAGATCGATGACTTTTGGATCATTGGATGGATGATCGGAGACCGTCATCGCGTTTGTCGCAATTTATCACATTTTTATGTACTTTATTTTACTTTTTTGGACTTGTATTTTGGGATGAGTTATGTTAAAATAACTATCGGACGATCGTGGTCGTTGGATATTCTTAAACTAACTCCCACACAACTTATATTCTTCCAGCAGCCGCATGAAGGGATTATCAAAGATTTACGGTTTCTGAAAGAGACCGCTCGATCGTGGGCTTCGATGCGACGCCAAGCCTCCCGAGCGGTGCGAAGCCACCGGATCCCGCCTCTGGGGGTGCCAACTCCCCCATCCGCTGCCTTTCCAACCTCCAACACCCATATTCGAACCTTCCACCGTTTCTCTTGTCGTCGCCGACTCCTTCAAGCTTTAGTACAACACTCGTCCAGTCCTATTCCGACCTCCACCCTCCCATTCCAGCCCTACCTGCCGCCGCCCCTTTTCCCTACTGTCCAGCCGCCTCCGCCTCTTCCCAGCACAGCCACCGGCCTCCCCTACCTTCCCCTGCATACAGTCGCCTCCCCAAGCCCCCAACAGCCCGCTAGCCCTCGCAATCCCCTCCTACAGCTCCCATTTCCCCTCCAACAACAGCAACCATAAAGCTTTCTCCACCCCACTGTCGGCCACTCTTCCTTTCCCAAAAATCCCACTGCCTATCAACATCCACCAAAACTCCCATAACTGAACCCACACCCCCTCCATTTACATCCTCTAAAACAACCCACCAAACAGCCATCACCCCTCTCTGAAAACCCACACACAGCAGTATCGCCCGGATAGTCACCGACACCATTAGAACTTCCCAACACCACCGGCATTGATTACTTGGTGAGCTTTTACTTCTAGTACTCATTTACTCACATTGTTCGGACATCTCGTATTGCTAGTAATACTTGGCGTAGATTAATTTGATTGTTGCATATCTTTATTGGCGAGCAAAAAATTTATTCGCTTCGCATTTTAATTCTTGTGCACTTGTAATTAACTTGTAATTATTGCATGCTTACTTTCATTGCAATATTTGTAATCAATTGTGACGCTTGCACGAGATTTTAAAATTAATTTATTTAATTAATTGTGTGTCAGAAAATACTTGCATAATTGAGTCATGGCATTGGCGTAGATTAATTTGATTGTTGTATACCTTTATTGGCGTGCAAAAAATTTATTCGCTTCGCATTTTAATTCTTGTGCACTCTTAATTAACTTGTAATTATCGCATGCTTACTTTCATTGCAATATTTGTAATCAATTATGACGCTTGCACGAGATTTTAAAATTAATTAATTTAATTAATTGTGCGTCAGAAAATACTTGCATAATTGAGTCATCGCATGTGCAACGCATTAGGGTTATTCTTCGTTAATTCATTGGATAGTGTGCTTGTATTCATTTGTATCTTCATTTTAGGGCTCGTCGTCGGCCAATTACATTGATCGCAAGCTCTCGTGTGTTGCATTTAAGGTTAGGGCAACATAAGTCCACATCCTATAGATTCAACCTGCGTCAGAAGGCCTTATGACAAGGGACTGGAAATAAAACGGATGGAGGGTGTACAAATGGGAAGTGAAGCCAGGATGAATGTGTATGGGGTTTATTGTATGAATAGTGGAGGGTGTATGGTAATGGATGCTAAATCGTCGCCGAAACCGCCCAACAATCAGGATTGTGTTGTATATATCAAAGTTGGTTATAAGGAGACCATAAGATATAATGTATGCCTACGTACTGCCACGAGGCTGATCAAACCGCACGTAGTTCACATCACACCAAATATGTTAACGACTGTAAACCATAGTTAATATATTTGGTGGTACTCTAAGCGAATATATCTTTTACTATTATAAAGCTCGTTAGTCGGTGAATAGGAGGGTTGTCAACCACCACGTAATTTGGCTTTTTTTATTTTATGATATATTAAATAAATATACTTATATATATATATTATAACGTTAGGCGGATGAACATAGCCCACTCCACTGTTCATCCGCCTAACTAAAGATAAATATTATATTTGTTGGAATAGGAAAATTGGAATTAGATTCATTGAAAGGGGCTCACTCCTATATATAGGAGGAGATACATCTAGAGTAATAAAGGAGAAAAATAATACAATAAAAACCATAATTCTAACACTCCCCCTCAAGTTGGGCGTGTGATATCCTGCATGCCCAACTTGCACATAATCTTGCCAAAAACATTCAGACTTAACCTCTTGGTGAGAACGTCTGCTAACTGTTGATCTGAAGGGACAAAAGGTGTGCTCACAACCCCCCATTCAATCTTCTCTTTGATGAAGTGGCGGTCGACCTCCACGTGCTTTGAGCGATCATGTTGTACTAGATTGTGTGCAGTGCTAATGGTTGCTTTTCTATCCAGTAAAGTCTCATAGGATCCTTGCTTTCCATGCCAAAGTCGTTCATAAGAGATTTAATCCACATTCCCTCGCAAATCCCATGAGTCATAGCTCTGAATTCAGCCTCAGCACTCGACCTGACAACTCCATGTTGTTTTTTACTCCTCCACGTTACCAGATTACCACCAACTAAAGAACATAACCTGATGTGGAACGCCGGTCACCAGCCGAGCTTGCCCAGTCAGCATCAATATAGACTTCAATAGTTAATTCTTTTCCCGGGGAGAACAGGATACCCTTTCCAGGGGAGGACTTGAGATATCGCAGGATCCGGTGAGCAGCTTCTAAGTGACGGTTTTTTGGTGAGTGCATGACCTGGCTGATAACACACACGGCATATGAAAAAACCGGACGAGTATGAGATAGGGAGATAAGACGCCCAGTCAGTCATTGAAACCCAGTAATATCAGCAACCGCTTCTCCATCATCTCTTCCCAATCTATGGTTGACTTCAATAGGAGTGTCAGCAGGTCTCACTCACTCATCCCACAAGACTAGAGCAAGTCAAGAATGCACTTCCTTTGAGATATGAAAATCCCATGCTTTGACCAAGCAACCTCAATTCTCAGGAAGTATCTGAGATTTCCCAGGTCTTTTATTGCTCTGTGAGTATCTGAAAGTGACCATAGCCTTATGGAATCTCCCAAACCAGGCCCGAGGAGACTGTTTTAGACCATATAGAGCTTTCTTCAATCTGCATACCTTCCGGTCAGATCCTGCCGGGACAAGACCAAGTGGTAAAGACATGTAGACATCTTCCAAATCCTCATGGAGAAAAGCATTCTTCACATCCAACTGGGTCAAAGTCCACCCTTTACAGACAGCATAGGAGAGCAAAACTTTTATGGAATTCCTCTTTGCCACGGGGCCAGAGGTCTCTTGATAGTCAATCCCCATGATCTGAGTATAGCCGCTAGCCACCAATCGAGCCTTGTATCGTTCAACAACTCCTTGAGAGTTCTTCTTGAGGGAGAACACCCACTCACACCTTACCACGGTCTTGTCTGGTGGTAAGGGAACCAAGTTCCATGTACCAGTTTTTTCCAGCATCAACATCTCCTCACGCATAGCATCTTGCCACTTTTGGTGAGCAATAACTTCCTGCCAAGTTGAGGGAATAGAAACAGGGGAAAGAGATGCAATAAAGAGTTTGTGTGAGGGGGATAACGAGTTATAGGACACAAAGTGGGACATCGGATGTTTAGTAGAGAAACAGTTACCTTGAGGCCCCAAAGATGGGTCCGATGTTGGAGCGGGTAGCCTGTGTGAAGTCGACATGCCTGGACCCCTATTCTACCGAGTATACACCTGTAAGGGAGGAGCAGTCACCGGAGTTGAAGCAGGGGTAGGTACAGATGTAAGTGTAGGGGTGAGACTCGGATAGGAAGGAGGAATGGGTAAAGGAAGAGAGAGTCGGATAGGAAGGAGGAATGGGTAAAGGAAGAGAGCTCACTTCCACCGGGTGAGACTCCCCCTAAAGTGAGGGCTCATAGTAGGACGCATACTCCCGAAACGTGACATCCATAGTGACAAAGTTCTTTTTGGAAGTTGGATGAAAGCACTAGCCCTTTTGGGTAGGAGAATACCCAATAAAGATGCACTTAAGGGCCCGAGGGTCAAGTTTGGACTTGGGGTGCACATGGACAAAACACACACCCAAAAATGCGAGGAAGGAGATGAGGAGGAGAGACAGAAAGTGTCTCAAGAGGGGATTTGTGGTCAAGAACACGAGTGGGCAAGCGATTGATAAGGTACGCCGCAATGAGAACCGCATCACCACAAAAATACTTCAGGAGGTGCATCTTCAGGAGGAGGCAACGAGCAATCTCTAGACGATGGTGATTCTTGCGCTCGGCGACCTGGGGTGTAGACACAAGATGTCTGATGTATAATGCTCTGATCGCTGAGATAACGCTCAAAGGAAGAGTCAATGTACTCACGACCATTATGACTGCGCAAAACTTTAATAGCAACATTAAACTGGGTAGCCACCATTTTATGGAAACATTGAAATAAAGGGAAAACATCATTCTTATTTTTTATTAAGTAGACACACGTACAACGAGAAAAACAATCGATAAACGTGACACACCAATGGAAACCCGAAATAGAGGCGACGGGACAGGGGCCTCAAACATTAGTATGAACCACAGCAAAAGGAGAAGCACTAGGTGTAGAGATATGATTAAGAGAAGCACGATAATGTTTACTAATAACACACATCACATTTGAAAGCATTCAAAGATACATTCGACGTAGTCGGAAATAAAAGATGCATAGTAGATATAGAAGGATGATCCAGGCGGCAGGCGGCCACAGAGGTCTGAGCTGCGGAGAGGGCATGCGGAGTAGCGGCAGGACTGGAGGGGTCAAACAGGTAGAGACCGTCACAGTCTACCAGAGCCAATCACCGTCCCCGTCTTCAGGTCTTGAAAGACACATGAGAAGGGAAAAAAGATTACTGAGCAATTCATAGAATTAGTAAGGTGACTAATAGAAAGCAGGTTGCGGTTAAAATTAGAAACATGGAGCACCGAAGGGTGGGTGAAAGAGGAGCAATTTATGGTTCCTTTCTCGGCAATGGGAGACATGGATCCATCAGCAATGCTCATTTTGTCCCTACCAGACAAAGGGATATAGGACACAACCTGTAGTCGACCCAGTCATGTGGTTGGTGGCACCAGAATCAATGATCCACTGGGTTTGAGAGCAAATGGAGGCAGAGTGGGCACCTGGAATCCCCTGGTGGGCATATGACAAGCTAGTCGACTCAGAGGAGTGGCCAAGTATGAAGCGACGAAAGGCTTGAATCTCCTCAACAGACAGGGCAGAAGGAACCTCAGGAACAGCATGTCCATTAGAAGAAGCAGGATCATCAACAACATCAGAGAGATAAGTTGAGCGGGACGGAGAAGAGCGGCCCTGAGTGCGGCCAAAAACACGGCCACCACGAGAAGGAGGGCCACCACGAGGAGGAGGGAAGCCATGAAGCTTAAAGCAAGTGTCCCGTGTATGGCGAGCTTTCCCACAATAGTCACACGTCAAATGATCCTTGTCCGTAGGCTTGGGCCTAATATCACAGCTAGAGCGACCAGCGGGACTAAACCGAGCAGCAAGGGCAGAGCCCTCAGCAACAGTGTCGGGTAAGGGAGTCTGGCGGCGATCATATTCTTGTTGAACCAAACTGTACACCTCCGATAGAGAAGGGAGAGGAGAGCGTCCAGGGATCTGAACACTAATGGGATCAAGGTCGTGATGAAGCCCATGAAGAAACTCGAAGATCCGGTTGCGTTCCTCCCGAGCCCGGACCAGCACCTCATCCTCAGGGGAGACGAGTAAGCGAATCAAAATGGTCATACTCTTTGTAGAGCTGGGTAAACTCCAGGTAGTAAGCAGCGGGTGTGCGATCCCCTTGGTGCAAGAGGAAAATGCGTTGTCGTAATTGAGAGATTTGAGAGGCATTGTCTCTGTAAGAATAGGTAATCTCGGCGCGCTTCCAAATGTCGACCGCAATATCCAGAAAGAGGTAGTTGCGGGCAATAGACTTTTGCATGGAGTTGGTCAGCCAGGACATCACTAGGGAGTTCTCAGATTCCCATTGAGGCCAATCTGGAGAGACAGATGTCGGTGCTCGGATGGCACCACTGATGTAGCCAAACAGACGACGACTCTTGATGGCTAGAGAAATGGAACGAGCCCACGGGAGATAATTGGTGTCATCCAACTTAATAGTAGTGATCTGAAAAGTCGCGTGATCATGAGTGGCACGAAGAGCGCCGGTAGAGGGCAAAGGATCGGAGGGCGCACTCCCACCGAAGGATACATTGGGAGAGTCGGCACTTTCCAGCATAGCAGGCGAGGAATAGAAATCACAGGGCTGCTACACGAAAAAGATCTCACTCATAGAAAGAGGGGAAGAGCTGAAGGAGCACAATCACGCATGGAGGGGAAGATACATCCTCGCAAAGGGAAACAAACGCCGGAGTAGCAATCACAAAGACAAGCCTGCAGATATCCGGCGTCAGTAATGGCTCATACAGCCATGCAGAGAAGGGAAGAATCGACGCCGACGGGAGCATGCAACAGGGGAGGCATCGAAGAAAGGAGACGGCGTGGACGGGAACAGCAGAGGCGGCGAAGGGCGGGATCAGTAGAGGCGGAGGAGAGAGGGCTCGACGGGAATCGGCGAAGGCGCAATAGTCACGAAAGACGGGAGTTGGAGTCGCGAACGGGAAACGGAGTCGCGCGATTAGGTTATGGTGGCTCTGATACCATGTTGGAAGAAAATTGGAATTAGATTCATTCAAAGGGCTCACTCCTATATATAGGAGAAGATACATCTAGAGTAATAAAGGAGAAAAATAATACAATAAAAACCATAATTCTAACAATATTATTATCATTTTTAATATATATGAATATATATTATCACATATAATTATATTATTGCACCTACGGAAAAAATTATTGAATTTTTTTAGGGGACATTTACCGATTTTTTTATGAGTGACAGTGCTGCAAAGGAGGCCACTCCTGCGGCCACGACAGTACCCCGGAAGATACTGTCACGGCCACGACAGCGTCCCGACCCGGTGACACTCCCTCCGCTCACAGCCCCCGAGAGCATTAGGAAATCGAGCGACTGACACTCAGGGTGGCTGCGAGCGACGGGAGTGCCGTCGGCCGGGACACTGTAGCGGCCGCACAAGGGTCCTCCCGTTCACTGTCGTGAAGTGAAAAAAATTTGAGATTCAAATTTCACTTTCTCTACAGAATTCATTAAAAGAGTGTTTTTCATGATTTTACAACCAGAATATTCTTTACAGAGAGTGACAATAAACTCAAGCCATATAATAAGAAATTCTTAAGAAAAAAAAATCATGCGTCATATTTCAAGGGATATGATAAGTAGCAAGTAGAACAATTGATAAAATAAGGTGTAGATCGAGGTTTAAACATAAAGGGGTAAATTCTAAATGAATATTTTTCTACGGAATTATCTACAATAAATTAGCACAAACTGTATGGTTAGAACACAGGAAAATATGAAGTGTTTGTCATAATTTTACATCCAGAATGATCTTTACAGAAGTTGACATTAAGCTTGAACCATATAATGCAAAAAATTTAAGAAATAATTATCTGTCAGATTTCCAGGGATATGAAATGCAGCAACTAGAACATTTGACACGTTCAGGTTCATGAAGCTATGCAAATGGACTCTAAAACAATTTCTTACCTGAACAACAGCAGGAAGTGGAACACACAGGTTTTTGAAATCTTCGGTTTTAAATACCAAAGCCTGAAAAAGTATAATCATTGCAACTGTAGAAAATATCCAGGAAAAAACACAAAAGCAGCCACAAACTTCCAAGTAGAACGTGGATTTCACATCTTCTATTAAAACAAAAATCTATCTCAGAATCAGCAATCATGCATTCAGTGTGAACTAAAAAAGTTTTGCCACGGTACTATCTAATTAACAAAGAACAACTAATTGGCCCCTATTTTTTATAAAGCACGCATATTGCATGAGGAAAATAAATGAAAATTTATAAATTGAAGAAGGGAGGTACCTTTGAAAACTATATATAGTTGAAAGAGAACTGCAGTGATCGGATTATTAGAAAGTACAACTATTCTTAATGGCAGAAGTGCATGTTAATTGTTACACGTCAGCTAATACTCTGGCGCTTAATTAAATTATTTGCAGAAGTTAATAATTTAAATAAAACTCTGTACATTTACAAAATGTTACTACTCAAACATACGATCTATAATTGCAATACGGGGTAGTTGCGACGTTTCAAGGATCAAAAACATAAACGGAGAAATTGCAATGCATGAAAAAAGCGGATACAAACTCGTCTCCAGCCTAGCACCCGGAGGATGGGTCCTCCAAAGCACTCATCTCTCCAAAGAAAAACCAAAAGACTAAGACTTTAAAGATGAAAGACTCTAAACCTAAGGGTTCGTTATATAGATAGAGCCCCCTGTACAGGACAAAATATATAATTGCTAATACGAGATAATCCATAACGGTCGTTGCGTCACTGCAAGCCCGACATATATGCATCCGCACACTCGTCCTGAAAAGCAACCTTGTCCCCAAGGTTGAGTTGGTAAGGGTCCCATGAGCGCGCCATGGAGACTCAGGCGGTTCCTCTGGTGGGCAGTTTAGGTGAAACATCATAAGTTTAGAGGCACCGTGTCAGGCTGGTTGTTGCAGAGCTGTGGTAAATTTGACCGAAATTGGTGTAGAGCTCAGCATGGTATTGCCTGATAAGTAAAGCAATGCCATGCCCCCAAGAGATCTTGTCCTCAAATACGATCGAAGTGGGACGGACTGAAAGGTTGCCATAGCGGTGGGTGCACGCCGGTTGGGCTAGGGCCTCGGTCGGAGCCAAAACGAACGAAAGAACATCGGAAGAGACTGGTCAGGAAAAAAATGATCGGGGCGCCGAGAAACCAGACTATGAGTCGCGTCCACACGGGAGGATCTCATTGGCAGCCACTTTAGGTGGGCGATTCCTGTCAAAGATCAAGAGGAGTGATGGTGGAAAACTTACTTTAATTAATAGGTGGGCCCGAGGCTACTTGTTACGCGTACGCGCGCATTATTAGTGTATTTCTTATTATTTTAGGATTTTGGCATGTGAGCCCCTCCTCCCTATATAAGGAGGCGGTTTGGGAGTAGAGGTTATCTTTTGATCATTTAGGTTTGGGCTCTCATTAGAGAGAGGGGTCATAGGAGGACCCAGCCTCCTTGATCTTGGCCGGAGTTCACTCCGGATTGTATCTGTGTTCTTGATTAATGCAATCTTGTCTCGTTCTTCCTTCTAAATCGTAACAAGTGGTCCGACCTGCCGTCTTTCGGCCGCGGTTTCCGCCGCCCGAACCCGATCCGGCGCCTCTTCCTCGATCCCGATCCCGTACCAGCTCCCGCGACGACCTCGCCGATCCAGCGCCTCGTCCCGATCCCGTACCAGATCCGGCGCCTCTTCCGCGTCGACCTCGCCGATCCCGATCCCGCGTCGTCTTCCGCTACAGCTGCCCTGCTGTCGATCCCGTTACGCGCCGACCTCGCCGACCCAGGACCGCGTCCTCTTCCGCTACAGCAGCCCTTCGCCGACCTCCATTTCCCGTTCCAGATCCGGCCTCCCTCCGCCGCACAGCAGCCCTGCTGCCGATCCAGCCCCCCCCCCCTCTCGGGTTCTTGCGTGCATGCCACGCCGTTCCAGCCGTCTAATGGGCAACCCAGATTCCACGCCTTCTCACCCAACCACCGATCCCGCCATTCTCCGTCGGTTGGATGACCACGACAGTTCCATCGCATCGCTGCAGGCCCTCATGTTACGCATGGATGCTAAGCTCGACTCCCTCCTGGCCGGCCACCCTACCACCTCCGCAACGTCGGTGGAGGATCCACCGCCCCTCCTCGGGACTCCACCAGAACTCTTCCATGCAACAGCCCCCCTGCCCGGGGTGTGCTCACCGGGCACTCGTTCCTTAGATGTCCCCTCTTTCAACGACACCGATCCTATGGGATGGATTGCTAGGGCCGAACAGTTCTTCGAGATACAGCAGATCTCGGAGCCACAGAAGGTCAGCACGGCCTTGATTGGCATGGAGGGCTCCGCCCTCCACTGGGTCCGCTGGCTCCGCCAATCCTCTCCCGGCCTCACCTGGACAGCTCTCACAGAGGCCCTCATTCAGCGGTTTGATCACCGCTACCCCGGCTCCATGATCGAACGCCTTTGCGGACTCCGTCAGACCGGCCCCGTTGATTCGTACGTGGATGCATTCATCGAGTTGGCCACCCATGCTCCGGGTCTCCCACCTGACCACTACTTGGCCTACTTCATGCACGACTTACAACCCCACCTCCGAGCCCGCCTCCGCACGCTGCAACCGTCAACTGTCCACCAAGCCATAAACCTCTCCCCACTAGTGGAAGCCGAATTCGTAGCAACGTCCGGGGACCCTGCCTTCACGTCGCCTCTGTCCAACCCTCCCTACCAACAATATTTTCCTCCCCCGTCTAAACCTCCACCACTGCCACATAATCCTCCTCGGCCAACCATTATGGGCCCACGCAACAACCGTCATATCCCCACTCTCCGTCTTTTCAACCAAGAGTACAACGACTTGCGGAGCAAGGGTCGGTGCTACCGCTGCAAGCAACCCTACTCGCCTAATCATAATTGTCCTGCCAAGGAGTTCCGGGCCCTCATCGGGGATGATTTGGAAGAGATCGGCACGACTGCCTTGGACACCCTTCTGCTCACGGATGTACCGCCAGACGGAGATCCGAGCACCTCTGCGGCGGCCCACCAGCGGACACATTACTACTAGATGGCGGGCGGTACTTCGACCTTGGGGTCAAGGTCGATTTTCTGGCGGGATGGATTGTTACGCGTACGCGCGCATTATTAGTGTATTTCTTATTATTTTAGGATTTTGGCATGTGAGCCCCCCCCTCCCTATATAAGGAGGCGGTTTGGGAGTAGAGGTTATCTTTTGATCATTTAGGTTTGGGCTCTCATTAGAGAGAGGGATCATAGGAGGACCCAGCCTCCTTGATCTTGGCTGGAGTTCACTCCGGATTGTATCCGTGTTCTTGATTAATGTAATCTTGTCTCGTTCTTCCTTCTAAATCGTAACACTACTGGAAAGGAGGGGGTGGGAAAAGGTGGAATTGGCAGGGCGTATGGGGTTAGAGAAGGAGGTAAGATAGGCAGGAAAATGAAGACGTATGCGCGCTTGGTGGGAAAGGGCGTGAAACAGAGACCGAAGAGTAGATCAAGAGAGAGAAATAGGCAGGAACGGTGAGGGCTCGATGTGCTGGAATAAAAGATAAGAGTTGGCGTGATGCAGACGGCATGGGGTGCAGCGAAGGCGCGCTGGCTAGTCGTGCGATAGGCCGGCCGGTGCGGAGATACGGATGGTGGTTGGGCTGGCGTCACAGAGGAGCAAAACGATGGAGAATCAGAAGGTAAGGGAGCCGACAGAAGGGGGGGAATTGGAGGGGAGGGGGAGTCCGGAGATATAGGGTTGCAATGAAGATTGCTAGGGTTGAGGGAGAGAAGATTGTTGCAGAAGATGCGCATTGGAGAAGTGGATCGTCGTTGTCGCGTGTGGCTGTTGTCATGGGTATCGGGGTGTGAGTCAGGTCGGTGTTGGGAGGACAGAAAGGGAGAGGTCGCCTCTGTCTGCTGCTACGCTCGTTGAAGGAAACCACCGCCCCTCCTTGTGATGCTCGCTGCTTCGCCGTCGACGCCTCCCATTTCCCACTAGTAGCTTTGTTGTTCGTTCGTCGTTCCTGTCTGGCGACCCAGTCAACGACGCTTCTGATCGGCGCTGCTTCCGCTCGATCGACTGCCTTGCTTCTTCGACGACACCTTCGGCTGCGACATCGACAGCTGCTACTGCTTCCACTCAACGACGACGACTCTAATTACAGAAGTTGATTCCGCTGATTACATAATGCATCAGCGCTGATTACATAATGCATCCGCGCTGATTACATAAGCTATTTACGCTGCCTATTTTGCAGCCCTGTGTCGTTTTTCTGTTGCTGCACTGTTTCTGCCTGCTGTCGCTGCTCTATCCACTGCCTGCAGCTTCCAATGCTTCCTTTATGTCTTCCTGGAGTTCTTGCCGATGTGGATCTGGATTCCTATAGTGTTTCTCCCTCGGATATTGTCTTAGGGAGGTTCTCTCTGTTTCTTTTCCTTTGTGCCTGCATGGCTGATTCTTACGCCTCCTCGCCAAGTATGGGGACGCCCCAGATGAGTGACCATCAGAAGACTCACGATCACACTGGCTCATTGAAGATCACCACTATGTCTCTGGATGGAACAAATTACCTTGAATGGTTTCGTGTTGCCTAACATGTGATTCGCAGTCATCAAATGTTCGAATACATAGATGGGACGTTCGTGGAACCACCCAAGGATGATTCTTCTTGGAAGCGTTGGGATTATGAAAATTCCCTTGTCGTCTCTTAGCTTCTGCATTCTATATCTCCTAAGGTATACAAGAGTTATATGTTCATGGACTTTGCTGCTGAGATATGGACACGGGCATATGAAACGTACTCTCAGATTGACAATTCCACCCAGATTTACGAGCTTACCCGTTGTATTTTGGAGTTGAGACAGGGATCTATGACTGTGTCCACATATTTCTCCGAGTTCGAGGGACTCTCTCAAGAATTGGATTACTTTGAGCAATTTACTCATGCTTGTACTGTCGATGCGGTCCAGTTGCAGAAAAAGGAAGAAGGTTACTTTGAGCAATTTACTCCTGCTTGAACCATGATGGCTTGTACTACCTGGATTCTCAGTTACCGCCTCCGGCTCTCTCCTCTTCAACTGTTACTGTTGTTGATGTTCGACACTGGCATTTGAGTCTTGGACATCCCTCCCCTATTTATCTTCAGGCATTGTTTCCTGCTTTGTTGCCTTTTATTAAAACTTTGGCTTGTGATGTTTGTGAAATGTCTAAACATGTTAAACATTCCTCGTCGCATCCTTTATCGACTGTTTTTCTCGCACTACTTGGGTTCATTTTTTAAAGAAAAAAAATGAAGTTTTTTCTTGTTTTCAATCTTTTCATAAAATGGTATAGACTCAGTCCAATGGTAATATATTACCGCCTAGGGGGGTTTGGCTATGATGGGAGTAGTCGGCCGTCGGGTAGAAGAGGGGATAGGGAGAGAGAAGGGGAGATAAGGGTCAGGGAGAGAGAGATGAAAGGAGGAGCAGCCCCCAGCTTAATTCAATTGATCCAAAGATAAAAACCGAGCCAGAGTTTTACCCTCTTATAGTGAGGGGTCAAATACAACATTAAAATAAAGACTAGAAATAAAACCAAATACTAAAATTCAGCCTGAACCGCTCGGTCTACTTCCTTCTGCGTCGTGAGACCCTTTCGCCGAACCACCCGGTTCGCCAGCGCCGCGAGTCACCTTCGTCTCACGCGGTCTTCGCGTGTACACTCGCCATGGCGGTTCTTCCACCTGCAGATCGGTAACAATACCGCCATCTGGAAAATTGGCCTTGTCCTCAAGGAAGTAGTCCGGAAACTGTCGGCGAAAATCATCCCAAAGGAGCCATGTGGCGTCGTTGGTCGGATGGTGGCGCCATGCGACGCGGATCTCTTCTGGGGTGGCGTCCCCGGGTAGATGATGTCGACGACCGAGGATAGCCTCGGGGTACAATGGTTCGGAACCGGAATAGTCGGTGTCGGCCGGAATATGGCCTATGACGGGGTGGTCGCCTAGCCGCCGCAGCTGCGAGACATGAAACATCGAGTGGATGCGGCTGCTGCTGGGCAAACGAAGTCGGTATGCCACGGCCCCGATGCGGCTGATGATTCGAAAGGCCCGTAGAAACGCGGTGCCAACTTCTGGCACGGCCGCTGCGCGACGGTGAGCTGGCGGTATGGATGGAGCTTGAGAAAGACCTTCTCCCCCACTTGGAAGGATAGATCCCGGCGCTTCCGATTGGCAAAGGATACCATCTTTGTCTGGGCCCGTTGGAGATGGTGCTTCAAACTGTCGAGGATGATGTCGCGATCCTGGAGATGGTCAGCCAAACTAGCCACAGGGCATTCACCCGGGAGGTGTCGAACCACCGAAGGTGGCGGGCGGCCATAAACTGCCTCGAACGGTGAAGTATTTGCCGCAAGATGGTAGGCTGTGCTATAAGAGTACTCTGCCCAACACAGCCATTTGGCCCACGTGCCTGGTCGCACGCCGATGAAACAACGAAGATACGTCTCTAAACATCGGTTGAGCACCTCGGATTGCCCGTCTAACAGCGGGTGATAGGTCGTACTCATACGGAGACGCGTGCCATGTAGCCGAAAATGGGAGGTCCAAAAATTGCTGAGGAAAAGAGGGTCTCGGTCGCTCACGATGGAGCGAGGGAATCCATGTAGACGCACGATCTCGACGATGAAACAGTCGGCCACGGTGGCTGCTGTGTAAGGGTGGCAGAGAGGAATGAAGTGTGCATACTTCGTGAGACGGTCCACGACCACCAAGATGCAATCAAACCCGCTTGAACGGGAAAGTCGGGTGATAAAATCCATGGCGATATCCTCCCATATGCGCTCAGGAATCGGAAGGGGCTGAAGTAGGCCGCTTGGGAACATGGTCTCGTACTTTGCTTTCTGACAAGGAAGACAAGTGGCCACGTAGGCCTTGACCTGGCGAAGCATATGCGGCCAATAAAGGGATGTCACCAATCGCCGATAAGTGCGGAAAGCACCCACATGGCCGCCAGACGGAGTGGAGTGGAACTCGTCTAATAGACGCGGTATACTGGACGAGGCGGCGGAAAGCACTAAGCGGCCCCGATGAAATAGGCGACCTCCAATAAGCGCGTACGGCGGGTGAGCTTCTGGGTTCGCCAAGAGGGCCGTCCGGATGGCCGCAAGGTGGGGATCCCGCTCGACGTCCTGCTGGATGGAAGCCCCATCGTCCCACGCTGGCCGAGAAATGGCGGCAAGCTCCGCGGCTTGCGGTTGTCGAGATAGAGCGTCCGCCGCCCGATTTGCCCTATCGGGGCGGAACTCAATGGTGAAGTCATAACCCAACAATTTGGCCACCCAAAGTTGTTGTGTCGGAGTCGCTATCTTTTGTTGAAGTAGGTCATGCAGACTGTGATGGTCGGTACGGACCACGAAGAGCTGGCCCAAAAGATAGGGGCGCCAATGTTGGATCGCGAGAATGAGCGCCATGAGTTCATTCTCGTAAGCCGAGCGACTCCGGATTGTCGTCGAGAAAGCGCGGCTGTAGTAAGCAATAGGCCGCCCGGACTGCATCAGAACGGCACCGACGCCCGTGCCGGAGGCGTCACATTCCACAAGGGTTGCTGAAAATCCAGCATGGCCAACACCGGCCCTTGAACAAGGGCTGCTTGGAGCGCAGCGAAAGCGGCCATGGAAGCGGATGGCCACGAGAAGAGGCCGTCCTCCGAAAGCTTCAACAAATGGGTGAGGGGGCGGGCCAACCTGCCGTAATCATTGATGAACCGTCGATAGTACCCTTTGAGGCCGAGGAACCCGCACACCTCCCGAAGGGACGTGAGTGTCGGCCAGCGGAGAACCGCCTGAATCTTGTCTTCATCCATGGCTACGCCGTCGACCGAAATGGTGTGGCCCAAGTAACTCAATGTCGACGTGCCAAAAGTGCACTTCTTGCGGTTGACGGTGAGATGGTACTGCCGAAGCGTCAAGAAGGTACTGCGACCATGATGTAGATGTTCCTGCCAAGATCTACTAAACACCAAGATGTCATACAAAAAACGAGCACATGCTTACGTAGTACCGGTCGAAAGATATCATTCATTGTTGCTTGGAAGGTAGCCGGGGCGTTGGTAAGCTCGAATGGCATAACCAGAAACTCGAAGTGACTGTCATGCGTCCGGAAAGCTGTCTTGGGAACGTCGTCCGGTCAGACCCGGATTTGATGGTATCCTGCCCGGAGATCCAACTTAGTGAAGTAGGCGGCGTCGTGGAGCTCATCCAATAGCTCATGAATAACCGGAATGGGATACTTATCCGGAACCGTGACTTTGTTGAGCTCTCTGTAGTCTACACAAAAATGCCAACTCCCGTCCTTGCGCACCAGTAGGACCTGGCTGGAGAACGGGCTCGCGCTGGGGCGAATGAGGCCGCCCAACAACAACTCCTGCACAAGGCGTTCGATCTCGTCTTTCTGGGCGTACCCGTAATGGTAAGGGCGGACAGAAACGTCCGCCGCATCTGGATGAAGCACAATTGGGTGGTCGGTCAGTCGGTCGTACCGGTGGAAGGCCCTGAGGAACCACAAAAATATCCGGAAAATCCTCGAGGAGGTGCTGAAAATCTGCGGCTAGCGGTAAGGAAATGGTGGACTCTGTCTGAAGGGGCCATAGCCAGGCTGAGAAATCCACGTACGTTACCCGTAAGGGCTCGAAAAGAGAACGGTGATCGTAGAAGAGCCGAATCGCCCACCAGACGGCAAGGGCGGCCCTCGTGCTGAAAAAGCATAGTCATAGCAGCCCAATTCACACGGACATCCCCCAAGGTTTGAAGTCTTGCCACTCCCAGGATAATGTCGATGCCGCCCAAGTCGAATGCATAGAAGTCTGTCGTGAGGGTGCACGGCCCGATGGATAGAGTTACCCCCAAGCACTGCCCCAAGGTCGGCCGTCGGCGGCCATCGTCCAAGCAAACAGAAAAATCCGGGGAAGGTGAAAACGGAAGGGCGAGGTCAAGCGCCAACAGTGCCAGAATGAAATTGTGGCTAGCGCCACTATCGACCATCACAATCACGAGCCGATCGAGAATCACACCGTTCATCTTCATCGTCCGGGGCCCGGTAAGGTCGCCCACGGAATAGAACGGAAGGTCCAACACATTGAGGGTCGCATCGTCGGGCTCTGGTGGAATGGCATCCTCATGGATAGCGAGGCCGTCGAAATCTGCCATGGTGATTTCTGGGTCATAATCACCGAAAAGGGCGTGAAACTCTTTGACCGCACACACATGGTGCAGTGAATATGGTTGGCGGCAACGGAAGCACAATCCCTTGCGGCGAAGTTCGTTGTATTCTTGATTGGAGACTCGGTGGGGGGGGGGGGGGGGGGGGGTTCAGTGCGGCCCGGCCGTACGGCCCCAACAGGCGGTGGTCGTGGGGCCATGTCCCGGGTGGCCTGGGGCGGGGGACGATGTGGCCGCTGGGTTGAAGGGGGCGGGTACCGAGATCCGCTTCCACCGCGCGGGCGAGCTCCAAAGCCTAGGATACCGTACGAGGATGATGTGTCCGGATGCGGGAGCGGATAATGGGTAGTAACCCCTGAAGGAAGAACCCCAAGTAATGGTCGGGCGAAAGACCCGGAACTTGTCTCACGAGCGCTACGAACTCATCAATGTAACTATCCACGGTGGTCATTTGGCGGGCACTGCAAAGGCGCTCGATGGCGGAGCCGGTGTAGCGCGAATCATAACGACTGATCATCTCTTGCTTGAATTCGCTCCACAAGATCGCGGGCCAAACTTGGCGGAGCCAACGCGCCCAGTGCAAAGCCGAGCCGTCGAAACTGACCACGGCGGTGCCGACTCTATCCGCCGGCGGGGTGAGGTGAAGGTCAAAAAATTGCTCCGCGCACGCGATCCAGCCCATGGGATCGACGCCGGAGAAAGATGGGACGTCCAAAGTCGGGACGGCACGCCCGGGCGGTGGTGCGGGGGCGGTGGGCTGCAGTTGCTGCGGCGTCCCCAGAATGGAGCTCGTGTCCGCAGCGGACGTTGACCCCGTTGGTGGTGTGTGGGCAGCCGGTGTTGTAGGGGCGTCGAGGCAGCTGAGGATGAGCGATTGCCCGGCGAGGAGGACGTCGACGGAGGACTGGAGGCTGTGCAGCCGGTCGTTGTCGTCGTCGTCCAGCCTTGCGCGGGTATCGTCTGTCCCGTCGAGGCCATCGGCGGCGTGGAGGCGGGTGTTCGGAGCCATCGAGAAGCACGCGAGTAGCGTCCGGCGGCGCTAGGGCAGGCGGAGAAGCAGGTCGGATCAGTTATTACCGCCTAGGGTGGTTTGGCTTCGATGGGAGTAGTCGGCCGTCGGGTAGAAGAGAGGATAGGGAGGGATAGGGAGAGAGGGGAAGATTAGGGTTAGGGAGAGATGAAAGGAGGAGCAGCCCCCAACTTAATTCAATTGATCCAAAGATAAAAACCAAGCCAGAGTTTTACCCTCTTATAGTGAGGGGTCAAACACAACATTAAAATAAAGACTTCAAATAAAACCAAATACTAAAATTCAGCCTGAACCGCTCGGTCCACTTCCTTCTGCGTCGTGAGCCCCTTCCGCCGAACCACCCGGTTCACCTGCGCCGCGAGTCACCTCCGTCTCACGCGGTCTCCGCGTGTACACTCGCCATGGCGGTTCTTCCGCCTGAAGATCGGTAACATAATATTTGTATCTTTCGTAGTGATAATGGGGGGGATATGATGATCGCGGCATGTTTGGTTCTTATGTCACCAGTCATGGTATTTTACATCAAACCACATGTGTTCACACCTCTGCCCAAAATGGTGTTGTTGAACAGAAATATCAGCATCTCCTTGATGTTTGCCCGCAGCCTTCTCACCACTATACATCTTCCTAGATCCTATTGGGGTGATGCTATCCTAACTGCTGCTCATCTTATCAATCGTCGCCTTCACGGATTTTAGACTACGCTACACCTTTATCCCGTCTTTCCACTATGTCTGTTGTTCATGTGTTTCATCTTCCACCCCGGGTCTTTGGTTGTGTATGTTTTGTTCGCATACATCAGCCTCATCGTGACAAACTTGACCTTCGAGCTCACCGTAGTGTCTTTATTGGCTATTCCGCCACAACGAAAGGATATCAGTGTTATCACACTCCATCCCGGCGTGTTTTTGCCATGGATGTTGTTTTTCGTGAGGAGGAATCCTATTACATGGATTCGACTTACTCCATTTATCAGGGGGAGATTGGTGACATTACTTCTGATTCTATTCTTCCTCTCCCTCTGATTCCTCCTACTCGTACCATTCCTTCCACCCTAACTATGTCTCCTACGTCTACTCAATTTCCTCTGCGCCCATCTCTGATTTCTCCTCTTCATCTTGTATATCACCGTCATCAAATAGGTAAACAGGTTGTCGTCATTAAACCACCACTCGTGCCTTTTTTGAGCTCAGGTTTTGTTGATGATCTACATGTACCCCTTGCATTGCTAAAAGGTAAATAGATGTACGCAACACCCTATTTTCGACCTTGTTGCTTATCATCACCTTACCCATGTTCATTAGGGCTTAATCTCTTCATAGTCCTTGATTACTATTCCAAAGACGTGGCAGGAAGCTTTGAGTATTCATGTATGGGCACGAGCGATGGAGGAGAAAATGGTTGTCTTGGACAAGAATAGCACATGGGATGTCTCTCCCCTTCCTCTCGAGAAGAAATTAATTGGTTCAAGGTGGGTTTTCTCTGTTAAGCAAAACCAGGATGGTAAGGTTGAGAGTTACAAGGCTCTTCTAGTGGCTCGAGGATGCACCCAAACTCAGAGAGTGAACTACCAGGAAACCTTTGCTCTGGTAGCAAAGATGGAGTCCATTCGTGTTCTTCTATCTTGTGCTGCTTGCTTGGGCTGGGATCTTCACTAATTTGATGTAAAAAATATCTTCCTGCACGGTGAACTTGATGAAGAAGTGTACATGACATTCCCTCCTGGATTTGTGAAAAAGGGACAAGAAGGGCTTATTTATTACTTAAGGAAGTCGTTGTACGGCCTGAAGCAGTCTCCTGGGGCTTTATTTGACAGGTTTCTTAAGGTCATGCTCAAGTTTGTCTACAAATAGGGACAGTCAGTTCAGACTATGTTTATTTGAAAATGTGAACAAAAAATTGTGGTTCTTATTGTCGAATGACATTGTGATCACCGGTGATGACACACAGGAAATTGCAAATCCCAAGACACTCTTGTCTGTAAAGGACTAGGAAGATTATGATACTTCCAGGGAATTAAAGTGATCAGATCAAATCAAGGTATCTTCATCTCTCAATGTAAGTATGTTTTAGATCTGTTAAAAGAAACCGGGATGCTCGGTTGTGTTCCAGCTAACATTCCTATGGAGGAGAATCGTAGGATTGATGAAGACAGTGATGGTGACTGCACAGATGCCTCGAGCTATCATAGATTGGTTGAGAGACTCTTATACCTATCTCACACACGTCCGTACATTGCATATGTTGTAGGAGTCTTGAGTAGATATATGCATGCTCCCAGGATAAGACATCAGGAGGTCTCATATCGTGTATTACGGTACTTGAGGAGGCCCCTGGTCGTGGCCTCATGTTCTCCGAGAACAACCACTAAAAGATCGAAGTCTTCATTGATGCT
The DNA here is from genome assembly GCA_033032865.1 of Dactylorhiza incarnata. Lineage (NCBI taxonomy): Eukaryota > Viridiplantae > Streptophyta > Magnoliopsida > Asparagales > Orchidaceae > Dactylorhiza > Dactylorhiza incarnata. Next base: position 2,572,074 of record JAWHQI010000230.1, on the reverse strand, counting down.
GATTGGGCTAGAAGCCGTGACGACAGAAAATCCACAACGGGGTACGACACCTTTGTTGGTGGAAATTTGGTGACATGGCATAGCAAGAAGCAGAATGTGGTGGTCAGATCTAGTGTTGAGGTTGAGTATCGGTCAATGTCTCAAGGTCTATGTTTGAGTACTGTGTTACAAGATCTGGGATTCCGGAGAATGTCCCCCTCTTCTTATATTGTGACAACAAAACAACTATTAGTATAGCTCACAACCCAGTTCAACATGACAGGACTAAGCATGTTGAGATCGACACTTTATCAAAGACTACATGGATAAAGGAAACTTGGTCACACATTTCGTTCATTCCAAAGATCAACTGGTCAATGTCTTCACCAAAAGCTTGAGATGTGATGTGTTTACTGATGACATCTATAAACTCGGGATGATTGATATCTTTCATCCGACTTGAGGGGGAGACTTGTAATTAATATAGATGAATACTTTCAAGTTGTTTTTATTATGTAATACCCGACTGGGTTATTAGCGTCTTTTTGGCTCCTACTCAAGTATATGTATGAGTAAAGGGCCTCTTTTCATAATATGATATTATTACTTTCTTCAACTCTTTATAGTCCAATCCTTCAAATACAAGCCATCCCAAGCCTACTAGGTATAAACACATTTGCACATACTTCCTGTGTAGAATACATAAATAAATTTTTGAGCAACTAAAAATTTATCAGGCCTCATTATCAAAGAAACTGATGCATACGAATTTTGGAAAAGCTATATATACCAAACAATAACTCATACAGATTGCTAGCCTATGAATAGACACCTCATAGATTTACTCCAAAAATCAATTGACTAAGATAGCAATCTAAACATTTTACTTGTGGATAAACATTGATTTAAGAATATAATAAAAGCATAACAGTTAACATAGAACGTTGCCACCAATGGCTGAAGCATTCTCCACATATAGCATGGGGCTTTGCCACTAGCTCGAGACTCCAGTTCAGTCCAACTGAAGAATACGCAGGAAAAGGAACATAATTCAGGTTAAAGTTTGTTTTCCCGGGGATCCGCCTATACATCAAACATAAAACCAAGTAGTCATAGGCAAAGGGAGATATGATCTTATATTAAAAGCACAAGGCTGCATGAAATTCCATATGTGAGATTAAATTCTCAACACGCCCCCTAACATTTGCAGATTTTTTAATATAGTTATCAGAACAATTGTTGAAACAATGCAGGCCATTGGCTAAACTTGATAATTTCAGTTAAATATAAATATCAGGAAACGTGAATATGTTAGAAAAATGTATTACCATATTGTGAGCATCAGCTACGCCGCATGCAACTTGGGGTTTGACAATCATCGGGAATGATAGTTTAGCTTCAGATAGTTGATCTTTTAGGCTAGGATGGTCATATTTATCAACCTGCAGATAGTACTATTTCTGATGGTAAAAATTGCAATGATAACGTAATATTTTAGTGACTCAGTAATTTTAACAGCAGCATGGAAAATTATGTTTTAGGTTATTGGTATCAAAAACAATTTATGGAGCTATGACTAAATAAAGTGAATAATTGATAGCATTTGTGAGAACTTGATATATAAAATGAATTATTTCAATCATAAAAAAGTATCGCATCTCCTCTCTCTCTATATATATATACACACACACACACACACACACACACACACACACACACACACACACACGAGAGACCGTGCACGGGGTGCCCCTCGTACGGCATCGACATTGCTCTGGCCACGACAGTGTCACGGCACGACGACACTCCCACCGCTCGTATCCAAGATTATAAATATCGGATGTCGGCGACACGTTGGATTGAGTTTTTAAATGTCGGGTGTTGGAAGTCGGAAAAATGTCGGAGATATTTTAAAATATTGGACTTTTGTATCTTCTAAACAAAAAAGATGGAAATATTGGATATTCCCGTAGTGAGTGTTTTAAATATCTTGGACTCGATAGTTCAAGAAGATGGAGGTATTGATAAAGATGTGACACATAGAATCCAAGCAGGTTGGTTGAAGTGGAGAGGCGCGTCGGGGATCTTACGTGATCGTAAAATACCATTAAAACTTAAAGGCAAGTTTTACCGTACGGAAATTAGACCAGCAATGCTCTATGGTTCTGAGTGTTGGGCAGTGAATTGTGTACATGAGCAAAAAATGGAATTTGTGGAGATGAGAATGCTTAGGTGGATGTGTGGACACACGAGACTGGGTAAAATTAGGAATGAATGTATCAGGGACAAGGCAGGAGTAGCATCAATTGCAGAGAAGATGCGAGAAGCTCGATTAAGATGGTTTGGACAGGTACAAAGGAGACCATTAGAGGCACATGTTGGGCGTTGTGAGAGTCTAGTCACTAGGCATGTTAAACGAGGGAGGGGTAGACCAATAAAGACTTGGAATGAAACTATAAGGAAAGACATGATGTACTTAGGCATTAGTGAGACTAAAGATAGGGCACAATGGAGACAAAGGATCCATATAGCTGACCCCACTATATTGGGATAAAGGCTTGAGTGTGGTTGTGTGTATAAATAAAAAAAATATTTTTATGTATATTAAGTATAATTATTGTTATTTTACTTTGGGTCACCTAGATCACACCTAAAGGGGGGGTGAATAGTGTGATGGGTGCTTTTTATATCCTTTTTAAATTTCAGCAAAGATGATAAAAAATGCAAGCACAGAAAGCACACAATGATTTATAGAGGTTCCCCAAAAATGTCTTGGGTAGTCCTCTCTCCACACCACCTATCTAGCAATGTGCTAAACTAGGTAAACTCCTCCAAATCTCAGTTTTCTTCTCCAAGACTTACACTCAGGCCACCAAGGTCTTGCCTCAATCTCTACAACAAGAGATCTACACTAAGATCTTTTCCAAGATCCTACACTCGGATTCCCAAAGGAATCTTACAGCCAACTCAGATTCTCACAAGAATCCTATCACTCAGATCCAAAGGATCCTACAGCTCAAGCTCCAAGAGCCCTACAACTCAGGCTTACACAAAAGCCCTACAACTCTCTCAAAAGATCATACAGCAACAATTTATAATTTCACTGCTTGCAATACAATATAGTCTCAAAAGATAAAGAGATGAATAGACTTGAGTCTTCTGTAGAAGCACAACAGATAGACTTCTTCTTCCTTGAACAGATCTCAGAAAAAATCTTCTTGAAGAATAAGATCTTGATCAATCAAACTTTCTTGCATAATATAAACTTCTTACTCAGATAATCTTCAGGGAGAATTGGAATTGCTGAGTAATACTTGAGCAATGAGATGAATCAGATCTTGATTGTACAAGCTCTGAAGTTCTTGCAAGAATACTGGAGAACTAGCAGTAGCAGTAACAGCACCTTAGGGTTCTTCCATGAGAAATTTGGTTGCTCCCTCCAATGAATTTGAGTTCTCGATTAGGTTACAGATGATTCGTAAAAGCTTTAGAAAGATAGAATGAAATTACTAGTCTGAATTGAGAGCCCTCAAGGCCTTTATATAGAAACATCTACTAACGGCTAGGAATCAAGAATTATTTATTTAATTAAGACTTTCTAGAAGAACTCACCTGATTGGCGCATCAAATGGTGTAATTCAAAATGAAAATTAAGTTAAGGCTTAATTCACGGCATTTTTCCTGCGCCTTGCATATACAGAAGTTTTCTGGACGATATAATCTTCTAGACGATACAAGCCGTCTGGACGATATAAGTTTTCTGGCCTATATAAGTCTTCTGGACGATACAAGCCGTCTGGACGATATAATTCTTCTAGACTATACAAGCCGTCTGGACGATATAAATCTTCTGGACTATACAAGTCTTCTAGATGACATTAGACTTAACCAATATTAAAATATAGAACATATCTGGCTGATGTAGTTATGGTCTAGCCGACACAGCAGTGGTCTAGACGACATAGAATCTTTGTCGTCTAGATCATCTAGCCTATATTTGCCTTAGTCAATTTTAGGCTTAATCCAACATATTGGCTAACTTTGCAGCTTCATTTCCAGACCTTTTCTAAGTGACTTTTTTTATAGTGACAAGTCTAATATAGTGTTAGGGCATAAGTCAACATGTGTTTTGCACCATGAGGGATTGCATAGGCAAAACACTGTTTGGGTGACCATAAGCCTAACCCTATATTAGCCATGCACTTTTTGTATACCTATCACATCAAAACTAGAATAGAATATCAAATAAATTATGTGCTTATTATTATCCTGAGGACTTCTTCAAATCAGGAATCTTGTGGTCAATATTCCCAACAATTATATATTCTAAAAGGAAAAAAAATTAACATTACAACTTACAAGTAAACGACCAATGATTCATGTATATCCATCCCAAAATAAATTTGAAAAATATCAAAAGTAAAATATTATAGCAAGTACAAATCAGTCAATGTAAACTATATTTAATATTAAAAAAAAGGGCAGCCCGGTGCACAAAGCATCCCCGCGCAGTGAGGGTCCGGGGAAGGGTCCCACCACAAGGGTGAAATGCAAGCAAACCTTACCCTGCATTTCTGCAAGAGGCTGCTTCCAGGACTCGAACCTGTGAACTTCAAGGTCACACGACAACACCTTAAAATATATTTAATATTATACAAGAATTTTATTTTGTTAGATCTAAGTTTTATAGCAAATAAAAAATTTTAATCTTAAATATCCTTGATTGATTATAAGTCTTTTCATGCTTAATAAGTTTATATTAAAATCATATAAATAACAACTAATAAATCTGTTGAACTTGTTTCACATTTTTTGTAATATGAAACAAAAAAATATAGTATGAAATAATTATATAAAATTGATTATATGAATACACATCAAAAAATGAAACAATAAGTCCAATTGATTTAAACATACATAATATAGTATATATGTGTGATTTAGACATACTGCTAGACTGCTTACATAACATAAAATAAAATAGGGGACAATATGTTCAAAAATCGTGTCAGTCAATATATCAAAAAAATCAGATATATCGGCTTATATTTTACAAAAGGATATAATTAATTTTTTTAGAAAAAAATGTCATTTTACCCTAAAAAAAGACATGTCAGGACATTTAAAACAGTGCTCACAAACCCCAAGGGCAGTCGTGTGGGGGGCTGCAATCGTGCACTCTGGGGCTGCGAGTGGCGGGAGTGTCGTCACGTCGTGGCACAATTGCGGCCGCATAGGAAGCCCCCATGAACTGTCTCTCGTATAACGTAACTTTCTTATATATATATAGAGAGAAATAATTACCCGTACCTCCCTTGTAAGTTAGCATAATTACTGAGAGCACCCCTCTTATTTTTGAAATTACAAAAACCTCCCCTGAACTTTTAATTTCATAACATCATGAACAAAAATTCTGGGTTTTTTTGTAATGAAATTGTATCATGGATGGGGTTTTTTGTAATGAAATTGTATCATGGATGGGGTTTTTTGTAATGAAATTAAAACTTCAAGGGATGTTTTTGTAATTACGCTAACTTATAGGGGAGTTTTTTGTAATTTCGAAAATAAGAGGGGTGCTCTCAGTAATTTAGCAAAGTTAGAGGGGAGGTCCCGATAAATGGCCCTATATATATATATGATAATAAATATAATAATATAATAATATAAAATTAATTATGTCCGGCGGATGAACAGTGGATCGTTCCACTGTTCATCCGTGTGTGTGTGTGTGTGTGTGTGTGTGTGTGTGTGTGTGTATAAACTTAAAAACCCGCAAGCGGCAATGACTTACCTACAAATGTATTGTTCATCTGCCAAGTTTGCTTATTTATATTATAGATAAACAAAAAGGATGACCACAAATTTCTACAAGAGTTGCGGGACTAAAGAAGCCGGGGAAGAATAAACAATGGACTCTTTCTTATGGACTTTTTTGACAATTGGGTTTTAACAATTCTCCTCAAATTGAAGCATGTATATCAATCATTCTCAACTTAGTACATATATTAGAGAAGGATGAAAAAATAAGTTTGGTGAATATATTAGTCAGTTCTTTGTCTGATGTTACAAACAATGTTGTAGATATCATCTGACATGTCACATAAATGTTTCATGGACAAAACGACACATTTACGAAATTTTTTTGCAAAATATCATTTTGGAATATATTCGCTGATATAACAACTATCAACTAATATACGGGCTGATATATCGTTCTATATATCCGACGGTATATCAATTGATTTTTTTTAATTGATTTTATTTAGCGTATATAATTTAATAGACAACAAAACGAAAATGCTTCATTGTTTAGGTTGTTTTGTGACTTAGCTCTCGACCCACATTCCGCTTCTTTTAGCTTTCTTTCATACGCACATTCGTCATTGACGTTGATTCTGCTTAATTTTTGAATTTTGTCTTATGGATTCCTCATCTTCGACTGTTGTCGACGACTTTCGGGTTTCCTTCTTTCTTCTGGCTTTCTTTCTCATGTTATACCATTATTACATATGTAACATAAAAAGTTTATACTAATTTGGTAGATTTAGAATTTCAATAAATATTAAATTGTTAATATATAAAAGTATATAAATTAAAAAATTCATTATATGTATATATAATTAGGTATAGAAATATTAGTGGAATGAAACTCTTTTTCTTCTTAGTTGCCCTAATCCGGGCTAGACATACATATATATAGAGACCAATAACATGTGACATATCACGTGAATACACACATGCTCGAATATAAAATAAAGGTATATTGAACTCTCCCCCCTCAAGTTGGGAATATATATTGATCATTCTCAACTTGTCAGTATTGTTCTGGAAGTTGTCACTGTTTAACCCATTGGTGAAAACATCGGCTAGTTGATCATATGAGCTCACAAAAGGAGTGCAGATGTTGACCTTGTCAAGATGATCTTTAATGAAATGTCTGTCAACTTCAACACGTTTTGTTCTGTCATGCTGTACAGGATTGTGCGCGATACTGATGGCTACCTTATTGTCGCAGTAGACAGTAACTGGTTTGTTCACCTGGAGGCCCATATCTTGAAGAATAATCTTCAACCACAATCCCTCACACACTCCTTGTGCCATAGCCCTGTATTCAGCTTCAGCACGTGAGCGAGCAACAACATTCTGCTTCTTGCTCTTCCATGAAACCAGGTTCCCTCCCACAAACGAGCAAATATCTAGTAGTAGACTTTCAATCATCTTGACTACCGGCCCAATCAGCATCTGTAAACACCTCAATCTCCAATGCTTGGTTAGCTTTGAACAGAATTCCTCGTCCTGGTGTCTTCTTGAGATATCGCAATACTCTGACTGCAGCTTGCTGATGGCGAACTGAGGGAGAGTGCATAAATCTGCTAAGGACCCTTACAGCGTATGTAATATCAGGGCGAGTATGAGATAAGTATATGAGCCTGCCAACCAAACGTTGGTATTTCAAAGCATCAACTTTCTCCCCACTCATATCCGCGTCAATCTTGTGATTAGCTTCAATTGGAGTATCCACGAGAGCACACCCTAGCATCCCAGTCTCATCCAGAAGGTCAAGGGTATACTTCCTCCGAGAGATGAAGATCCCTCGTTGAGAACTCACTACTTCAATTACAAGAAGTATTTCAACCTCCCCAGATCCTTACTTCAAATTCCTTGCCTAGTTATTTTTTCAAGTGAATAATCTCCTCCAGGTCATCACCAGTAATGATGATGTCATCCACATATACAATAAGAATAGAAAGTTGCACTCCTCCTCTTGATAGAGTATGATCAGCTTGTCCTTGAGTGTAGCTAAGTTGAAGCATGGTCTTGTTAAAACGTCCAAACCACGCTCTCGGAGACTGTTTCAGGTCATACAAGGATTTCTGCAGACGACAGACCTTCCCATTGGATCCTTCGGTAACGAAGCCTGGGGGGATATTCATGTAGACCTCTTCTTCCAGATCACCATGTAAGAACGCATTCTTGTCATCGAGTTGTTATAGCTCCCATCTACGACTAGCAGCACAAGAGAGATGCAAACGAATTGAGTTCATCTTAGCAACAGGGGCAAAGGTCTCTTGGTAGTCAATGCCTTGAGCCTGGGTATACCTTTGAGCCACCAAGCGGGCTTTGTACCGCTCCACCACCCCATCTTGATTATGTTTAACCGTGAAGATCCACCGGGACCCAACCGTTCGCTTTCTAGGAGGAAGACTAGTCAGCCGCCATATTTCATTTTTTTCCAAGGCACACAATTCCTCCTCCATTGCCTGTTTCCACTCAAGTATCTGAACAGCCTCCTGCCATGTCTTAGAAATCATAATAGATGAAAGAGATGAGATAAAGGCTTTATGGGCCTTAGAGAGGTGAATATAACAGATGTAGTTGGCAATGGGGTGTTTGGTGCCACCCTTTTTACCAAGGAGACAAGCAAGAGGAACATGTAGGTCATCATCTGAATCTGGAGCGGAAACAGTCACCGGCACTGGCGAAACATCCACAGCCTGCACTTGTTCAACAGTCCTGGGACGACGGGAGTATGTGTATAATGTAGGAGGAGCGGAGATGGAAGGAACCGGAGCAACAGGAGCAGTAGACGGACTATGGGAAGGAGAAATATGAGGAGTGGCAACAATCGGAAGAGGAGAGGCGATGGTTTCGTCATTACTCGTCTCCCCCTGACGAGGACCAAAGTACGACTCCCCCTCACGAAATGTAACATAAATAGTGCAATAGTAGCGACGAGTCGGAGGGTGATAACATCGATACCCTTTGATAGTAGGAGAGTACCCAACGAAAACACATCGGAGGGAATGCGCATCCAGTTTATCCCGATGCGGGGTATGAACGTGGACAAAACAGACAGAACCAAAGATACGAGGGGAAAGATGAGAGGTGTAGACGATGTGGTTCTTGGCAAGACGGGAGAGAGGCGTATCATAGGAGAGGGTGCGAGACGGAAGACGGTTGATGAGATGAGCAACTGTGAGAACGGCATCACCCCAGTAGGATTTGGGAAGGTGCATAGCAAGGAGTAAACACCGAGCCACCTCCAACAAGTGCCTGTTTTTCCGTTCGGCGACCCCATTTTGAGTGGAAGTATTGACACATGTAGTTTGATGTATAATGCCATGATCGGCAAGATAGGCGCCAAACGCGCCCCGGTCATCATATTCCCCACCATTATCACTACGAAACACACGAATTGTACTGCCAAACTGTTGGGCTACCATTTTATGAAAGGACTGAAAAGAAGAAAGCACGTCACTTTTTTTAGTAGAAAAAGCCACGTAGTGCGAGAGTGACAGTCGATAAACGTAACAAACCATTTATAACCAGATAAAGATAACACCGGGGAAGGACCCCATACATCAGAATAAATAACATCAAATGGAAACAAACTAGGAACAGACAGATGACTAATACACTGACGAACATGTTTAGATTGTACACATGCGTCACAAGAGAACGACTTAATTAAATGATGAAAAACAGGAAACAACTTAGTAAGATATAAAGCAGACGGATGGACAAGGAGCTGATGCCAGCGTCGGATGTCATGGAGAGTTGGAGATCTGGTGGATGAAAGAGTAATGGGAGAGGTCTGGTCCAGCAAGTACAGTCCGCCAACGTTCATACCACTGCCAAGCGTCCGCCTCGTATCCAGGTCCTGAAACACACAAGCATCCGGAAAAAAAGTTACAGAGCAGTTTAACGAGGTAGTTAAGTGACTAACGGAAAGCAGATTGCGAGGAAATGACAGGACATGCAGAACCGATGACAGTGATAGATCAGGAGAACAAGCAACAGTCCCTTTACCAGCAATGGCAGAGAGAGAGCCATTAGCAGCAATAACATTATCACGAACAGAAAGAGGAGTATAAGAGGTAAAACCTGAGGCAGAACTAGTCATGTGGTATGTCGCACCCGAGTCGATAATCCACTCGGAAGATGATGAAGACACAACATGAGCATTGGACAGACCTGAAGTAGAAACAACATCGTGAGCTAGCAGTAGTAGAGTCGGTTTGGGAGCGCAACATACGGCGGAAAGCCTCTATCTCGACAGCAGACAGGCCGCCAGAGATGTCTTCCATAACCTCAGTAGAGTGCGCAGAATACTGAGTGCGATCACCAGATTGACGGCCACCACCACGGTACACACCTCTACCACGAGCACTAGAACCCCGACCAGCAGGGGCAAGGTGCGGGTAGAGACGAAAGCAAGAGTCTTTGGTATGACCTTTCTTCCCACAATGGCTGCAAACAGGGGGGAACCGCGAGAAATCCCAGCGAGCGCAGAGTGATCAGTAGCGGAACCAAGAGTGCGACGACGACTCTCATCACTGAAAAGCATGTTGAAGGCCTCCCTAAGAGAGGGAAGAGGCTCACGCTGAAGGACATGCAAGCGAACATCGTCAAACTCCATGTTGAGGCCCATAAGGAAGACGTGAACCCGGAACCGATCTTTCTCTTTCTGAAAGGGCCTGAGCATCAGCAGTACAAGCAGCAGTAAAGACGTTGAAGAAATCCAGCTCCTGAGAAAGACACTCACACTCAGAATAGTAGGCAGAAACGGTCATAGTACCCTGCTTCAGCTCCAGAACACGGCGAGTGAGCTCATACACTTGCATCGAACTGCCGGCCTGAGAGTAGGTATCACGAGTCCGGGTTCAAATATCATATGCGGAGTCCAGCAACATATAACGGTGATACACCTGAGGGGGCATCGAGTGAAGTAACCACGAGACAACCAAGGAATTGTCCGCATCCCATTTTCTCCATGAGGGATCGGTACGTGGTGGCTCAATAGTGGTACCATCAATATGTCTGTATAACTGGTGACTGCGAATAGCATGTTGGGCTGCCGTGGACCATTCTAGATAATTCGTGCCATCCAAGGCAACAGTAGTAATCTTCAACGAGCCAGACTGGTCATGACTCCGAGGAGTATCTGCAGAGGTACCGGAGAGAACACCAGAGCCAGACTAGCCATGACTCTGAGGAGGATCGGCAGAGATACCGGAAAGAACCCCGACTGGGGAACTAGCGGAGGTATGGGATGGATCCCCCATCGGAGAGACACGATCTAATCAGACGAAACCACATCCTACGGGTGTCACTTAGATCATGCCGCCGGAGAAGACACCGGAGGATGTGAGTTCGAGGTCTCCGGGAGTCCTCATGGAGGACAAAACAGCCAAAGACACGGGGGCCCGCCCGGATGGCCGGGCGGAGAAGAAGCGCCCAAGGGAGAAGAGGTGTCCGACGCTCGGCGGCTCTGGTGGCTGGGAGAAGAGGGGCCCGACGCTCGGCGGCTCTGGTGGCTAGGAGAAGTAGAGGACGAGCGCGGGTGGCTGGGAGAAGTAGCGGACGAGCGCGGGTGGCTGGGAGAAGTAGTGGACGGCGGCTCTGGTGAACGGACAAGCGCGGGCGTGCGCGGGCGGACGAGCGTGGGCGGTCGAAAGCGAATGGACGAGCGCGGGCGGGCGAGTGAGCGAGACGGGAGGCGGACGAGCGAGCACCGCAAGGATCGGGAGACACCTATGCTCTGATACCAAGTGGAATGAAACTCTTTTTCTTCTTAGTTGCCCTAATCCAGGCTAGACATACATATATATAGATACCAATAACACATGACATATCACGTGAATACACACATGCTCAAATATAAAATAAAGGTATATTCAACTATATTTAAATATTGAAACCCGATATATGAAATATCCTCAATATATCCCCTGACATATTAAAACTGACATGAAAAACTCAAAATGACGTGTCCACGACATCTAACAGCTGCAACCTTGGTTACAAATGGAGTGCATATGCATCTATTGATGACTTCCTATGAAGTGACAATCCACTTCTATATGATATATCCTTTCATAGAATACAAAATCTTTTAGATATATAGAGGACAACCTTATTGTCATAAAATATTGGTAGAGGGTTGTTATAAGTTTCACAAAAAAAATTTATGAGTATCATTAATCATTTTAGCTCACAAGAAGTTTAAGCCATTTTTGTATTCAGCTTCAGCACTTAACGTAGGCACAACTATTTGTTTCTTTCTTCTTCAGGTGATGAGATTTCCTCCTGCATTGGTGCAGTATCCTGAAGTGATTTTTGTCTCATTTATCATCTGCATAGCCGGCGATAAATAAGCTTTAATACGTAAATGACCATTTCTTCTAAACAGAAGTCATTCGATGGGAGATTATTTGATATATTCCAATATATTTAATGCAACTTCAAGATGGCGCTGCAATAAGCATTCAGTTTCAAAGCATATCAAAAACCTGACTGAAGTCATGGATGTGATATAAACTAGAAAATGTATTAAAAATGGTACAAAAGTAAAAAAGTACATCTGGCATGGTATCAAAATATTTAACCGGTAATGAACAACGAAAGCAATTAACTATTACAAGTGTTATATCATACCTGACATGAACCACAGAGCCATGTAACAGTACTGCATTATATTACATTACGATAACAAGTCCAACACATAAACATGTAATATACATCATTTACAATGCATTTGACTGTTCCATAGATCAACCTAAATTGAACTTCTGCTCCGTACTTCCTAAAAACTAAAGAAAATTTAAACCTAAATCAATCTACGAGTAAGAACATTCATCCTTTTAAGTACAATTAGTCTACGAGCGGAAAATACATGCATTTGAAGAAATTTTTAAATATAAGCATGTAAGCGGTGTATTAGTGTATATAGCTGATTTACTAATTTTTTCTTCTTGTTTTTATTTCAGGTTCCTGAACACAATATTCTGCACCACGATCGTGATTTATCTAAGACCCCTCCTGGGCTATTGTTCATCTGTGTAAATGATGGTGTGCATCCATACAGATCGGTGTTAACTGAGACACGATCCTTTGTTTATTTGTTTGTTATTGTTTTTATTATGAAATTATGAGCACATAATGTATCTAAAATCCTATTAGGGTTACTGTGTGTACATGGTGGTATGCATCCACCCAGATCGGTGTTAGTTGGCATGCGACCCTTTATGTATGTCATTTCGTTATGCGATTGGTCAATATACTCTTTTAAGTATATCTCTCGACCGCTAATCTTTTGCGTTTAAGAAACCTTTATATTTTAATACAATATCATACTGATTTTGGATGTTATATATCAGTGACATATTTTTAAATGAAACAAAACTTAATTTCTGAGCTTAAAAGCATAAAGTTCTTACATCAGCGTCTCTCCTCGTGTAAACGTGTCGCAGTGACATCTTGCACCAACGAAAGAGATTTTAGTTTTGATAATAGTAAGATAGATGAGCTTACAACTAGAAATCTGTAACGAGTAATATCTTTGAGTGGAGATGTCCCAAAGCCTATCAGTGCCCATAAGCATTGGATTTTGGGTAGGCTTGGTGCCAAGAAGACACGTTTCTTCAAGTAGATCCAGAGAATACTTTCGTTGGGGAAGAACCGCGTAATTGTTGCATCTCGCAACTTCAACCCCAAAAAATATTGAGCCCATATCTTTGATCACAAATGTGCTCGAAGATGTGCCTTTATTGCTTTTATTTTAGGATTCATCGCCATAAGAAGAATGTCATCCACATATACGACATGAATAACAAGGCCCATGTTGGTCTTTCAAATTAAGATAGAGTGATATGCATTGATTTTGTAAAAACTAATGGTAGAAACGGCATGATTCAACTTGTCAAACCATGCTCTAAGACTTTGTTGAAGGCCAAATATGGCTTTTTGCAACTTGCACACTTGAAACATCCCATGAGCAACATAACCTGGAGATTGCTCCATATATATTATTTTTGGCCTATCATCATAAGAAAGACATTTTTGATATCTAGTTGAAACATTTTCTAATCATGTTTGACAACAATAGAAAAGAGCACTCGGATAATACTAATATGGGAAATTGGAGAAAAATATTGAAGAAATAAACACATGTCTGAATGAACCCTTTAGCAATCATACGAGCTTTATATCTGTCCAAGACGTCGTCAGGTAGAATTTTTTGACGTGGACTAACCTACAACCAACAATATCACCTTCAGGTAGGGTAAGAATGAGTCACGTACCCCGTAATTTCAAGGCAGAGATCTCATCCATGGACTCTTTCCAATAAGGTATACGAAGAGCTACTTGACATGCCAAAGGAATAGTGGGGGCAGATAATGCCTAGGCAAGACGACCGCAAGGACTAATGTTTGCATAATATTATCAACAGTACGATGTTGTGTATACATTCATACCCTTCCCTTACAGTAATGGGAAATCTCATTTTAAGGCCTCTAGTGTCGTTGAACCTACCAAAGAGGAGAGAATTGGCCTGGGGGTAGCAAGAGTGGGAGGAGGTATAAGAGTAAGAAGAGTAGGACATCATTCATAATGACGAGGAAAAGGAATGACAGGAGGATAAGGTATTTGTTCAGAAATTGGTGCAGGATGTGCAATATCAGGTGGAGAAGAATGAATGGTATGAAGAGATGACCCAGAGTTAGGAGGTAGAGAACTGAGAGATATTTGATGAGAGATTTCAAGAGTAAGGGAGTCACCCTCCTTGATGAAATTGGGAGTAAACTCAAAACAAAGTGACATCCAAGATTGCAGAAGTGGAGTTCATGTCGGTTTGAGTTTGAACTATAAGATGTCGGATTGCGGGGATATATGAGGTATATTTTACAATGTCGGATTTTAATATTTAAGAAAAATTAATTATATATACACTTTTTTGGTAAATATGTACAATTGTACACAATGAATATTTCTAAATTACATAATAAACATGTAATAATATGATTATAATGAAGTAATGAACACAATAAACACAGTTTTATATATAAATAATTAAATATAGAAGCATACAATTTGACTAAACCTTTATGATCGTTCAAGGATCGATGACGAAGCGGTATTTTAAAAAAAACACGCTGCTATTAGAGAAGCAGAGAAGAAGATAAAACAAGAATTGAGCTATTAGAACCTCAGGGCACACAATCAAAGCAGAAGTTAGATACTTAGTCATTGAAGCTAGAGCACAAGAAAGAAGCGTCAAAAGCTGGGCACAAGAAAGAGACATCGACGATAGTAAATGACATAAAGAGCACCAAATGAGAGCGAGACGAGAACTTCATGCTAGGCTTAGAGAGATGCATAAAATGAAGCATGAAACAAAATATTACTGATCGGTCGCTCAAAAGAAATGAAAAAAAATTTTGTAATACTTACGCCGATGTATTGGCCGCCAGATATCGCCCGATGTATCAAACAAAATCGATATATCGAGCAATATTTTTAAAAATGAATTTTTGCTTATAATGTCAATGTCGTAGTGTTTTATCCCTAAAAACTTTATGTTGTCCTACAAGTTAATGCAGCGATAACTCTTCTGAGTAGAAAAATTTCCTATGAAAATACACAGTAATGTTTAGGCAACATCAAGGAGATGATAAATTTTCCTCTCTACCAATCTGTTTAGATATGGCATGCACACAATTGGTCTGATGAATGATGTTATATGAACTACCAAAAGGGAAATTGTTGGCTCATATATTATTTTTGACATTATCTATACAAATTTTAGAGCAATACTAAATTAAGTGTGAATTTTATTATAAAATTCATGAAAATAGTGAATAGTTCAAAACACTCTTTAAAAGATAAACCTCTTTAAAAGATAAACCTAAGTACATTTGAAAAAATCATCCATAAAAATAACAAAATACAAACTTTCTTCACCAAAAGACTTTAAAAGAATTTAGACCGCATACCTCCGAAGGAACAAGGTCGAAAGGAATCATAGAACTTTTACATAGCATAGCAGGAAAACTAACATATTGATGCTTGCCATATTGACAAACTCCACATTCTAAGACAGACTTGGACACAAAAGAAGGCAGAAGCGGATGAAGAAGACCATGATTGAGACGTCGATGCCACTGAAGTACAAAGGCTTTTTTGGTGGATGCTGAGAAAGTGGGAAAATAGTCTAGATAGTAGAGCCCCCCCCCCCCCCCCCCCCCCCCCCAAATTAAGTGTGAATTTTATTATAGAATTTATGAAAAACAGTGAACAGTTCAAAACGCTATTTTAAAAGATAAACTCAAGTACATTTAAAGAAATCATCTATAAAAATAACATAATACATACTTTCTCCACCAACATACTTAGAAGGATTTGGGCCACTTACATCTGATTGGACAAGGTCAAAAAGACATATAGAACATTCACATAGCTTAGCAGGAAAACTAGTATGATGATGTTTGTCATATTGGCAAACTTCACATTCTAAGATAATCTCAGAACAAAAACAAAAACTGATGAAGAAGACGCTGACCAAGATGTTGATGCCACTGAAGTGCAGAGGCTTTTGCTGGGAATACTGAGAAAGTGGGAAAATAGTCTAGATAGTAAAGCCCCCCTCCCACCCACACACACAAAGTTCAGTCCCAATAGTAATTATCTTCTTCGGTTGAAGGTCCTGAAAATAACAAGAGTTAGAAAGAATAAGACACAACATTGTAAATGTTTCTTAAGAGCACTGACGCATAATATATTGCAAGGAACATACAGAGTATTGTCTAGTTTGAAAAGGGTGATTGTGGTAGTAACTCTAGTTTCACAAACAGAAGCGTGAGATCCATCAGCCACCATTGTCGATGGTAACGGAGTATGCTCTCGAGGTGAGTGTATGCAAGAGAGTATCCGGTCATATAATAGTTGGCACCGGAGTTGATGAGTCACTTACCCTGAGTAGGAACACAAGCGCTACCTGAAGAAGTGACAACGGAGGCAGAGTTCATGGAAGCATTAATAAGAACCTCAATATTCGTAGGGCCCCGTTCGTTTCGCGGGTTTTCAGAGAAGGGAATTGGTTTTGGTCCAAAACCAAAAACTCATAGGTTTTGAAATTGAGCCAAAACCAATTCCTTTGTTCGTTTGCAGGAAGATTTTAAGGCGCATGAATCTGCAAAAGCCCCCACTTTCTCCTTGCTCGTTGGAGTCACGAAGCTCTGCAACCATGGAGTTGCTCTTGCGACCACTTTTTCGCGCAAAAGCCCTCATAGACACCTGAAGAAACAGTAGCGGCAGAGGCAGTGGAGGTTTGAATGAGCCGCCTTGGCCCCGATTGGGGAACAAGAAGCTCTCCGTGGCGAGTTTATCAAGCCCTTCGAATCCATTCGTGAAGAACTGCGTCAAGCTTCGCCATAGCTCTTCATATCGCCGCTCCCAAGGTTCTGTCCTTGTCGACGCTGAAGGAAGAAGGTCCTTCGTTTTCGTCGTCAAAGAAGAAGAAGAATGCGCGTATAGTTCGCCTGCAGCACCCGCGACTTCATGCAACTCTCTGGCTGCTCCAAAACCGATCAAATTAGGTAGGTTTTGGGTATAAGCTATTTTTAAAAACCGAAAGCCAATTCCGTCCACTAAAAGCACCAAATGAACGCAGGAATTGAATCTGTGATACCCAATTCCAATTATTTTCTCTCAATTCCCGCAAAACGAACGGGGCCTAGAGGAGAACAAGCTTCCTGACTCTGATGGTTGAATGGAAGTGGTTTGTGAAGAAGTCTCGGATTCAACAACACTGACATAATCCTGAGCTCGAAGATGGAGATGCTTCACAAAGAAATGCTCAATAAGATGACCAAGTTTGTCATAGTGAGAGAAGACAGGCAAACGCTCCACACGCCCACCTCTACATCCACGTTGTGTTCCACGACTAGTAGAATCAGCATAATTCTCAAAAGGTAAGGTTGGCATTGGAGGTTGACTCAAAAGATGTGTCACAATGGAGACGCGGGTAGCAGCTGCATCTAATATGGGCTTGGAAGATTTTCCCAAAATTTTTTGATGTATCATCACATAAGATTCGGGAAATCACAAAAAATATCATACGACGAGGAGCTCTTGAAAGTGCTACTGCTAGGCTGTAAGTTCAGCGGGGAGGATGATGTTTTCGAAGTTTTGCACCAAGATGCTAAACTTCCAGGTAGGCAACGCCAGGAGAGAGGGTCGGTCTAGCAAAGATATACATATATAGTGTGTTTTGGCTCCTTTGGAATAAAGGGTAGCAAGATGATCTCAAGCAATCTTTGTTGCCTCATCATAAAGAATAATAGGCAAATGGATTTCTGAAAGATTGTTGGCTAACCAGGTGCGAACAAGAGCATCAATGACATCACAATCTATATAGTTGGGAGATGTAAAGTCAAGGGGGTACAGTGAGATGGAGTCTCTTGCATTGTGATAGCATAAAGAAGAAGAAAAAAGATCCAATCAGTATATTTGTGCCCAGTTAACTCGGACGTTGAGCTGAAATTTCCAGAGGTATTGGAAAAGGATGTGGACATTTGGAGAATTAACACAGGAGTTCCCTGTCACTGTTGGCTTACATAGGATCAGCTTTAAGCCCCTATCTCTTTAACCTTATCTTAGACAAGCTTGCAGATGTCGGATGTCGGACTCATGTCGGTTTGGGTTTTTTATGTCGGATGTCGGATTGCGGGGGATATATCGGGGACATTTCAAAATGTCGGATTGTAATATTATATGTATATATATTATATATCATAATATTTTTTTAATTAGAAAGTAATTATACTAAAAATCATATTAGAAAATGAATCTACTAACAAGTGTTTAATCAATTTGTAATAAATAAAAAATGTTGCATACTTTCAAAATGTCGAAGTGTAACCAAAGGAGAGCTGCGAAAAGGACGAGAGCTGCGAAGAAGACGGGAGTCAGAAGCGGAGATTAGGGCAAGCGAAGAAGACGAGAGCCCAGAACGTCGTGAGGAGGACGCGGGGGAGATGAGGAGTCATCGTGAGGGGCAAACGTAGTATAACTATATAAGTATATAATAAAAACTAATTTAATTATAAAATTTAATAAAAAAATTTATTAATTTCTAATGGCCGCCATAACCCCGCCATAACCCGCCATAACCCGCCATAACGGGCCGACATGTCCGACATGTCGGCCGCCATACTGGAAAATGCCATTTTTCTCATTTGTGTCGCTAACGTTGTGATTTCCCCTCAAAAATGACATGTCGGCCGACATGTCGGACATGTCGGCCGACATCTACAAGCTTGATCTTAGATGAGCTCACGAGACATCCAACAAGCATTACCTTGGGTATTTATTGTTTGCGGATGATATTGTTTTGGTCGATGAGACACGCGAGGGTGTAAACGCGAAACTTGGATCTTTGCGAGACACTTTAGAAAAGAAGGATTTTAGGTTGAGCATGGCAAAAACGGAGTATATGGATCTTTAGAAGTACAAGAAGGACGAATGACTTCGTTATTAAGTTGGGTGATCAAGATATTTCATGCAGTGAGTGCTTTAAATATTTGGGATCGACAGTTCAAAAAGATGGAGGTGTAGATAAAGATGTGATACATAGAATCCAAGCAGGTTGGTTGAAGTGGAGAGGCGCGTTAGGGATCTTATGTGATCGTAAAGTACCATTAAAACTTAAAGGCAAGTTTTACCATACTGCAATTAGAACAGCAATGCTCTACAGTTCTGAGTGTTTAGCAGTGAATTGTGTACATGAGCAAAAAATGGGAGTTGCGGAGATGAGAATGGTTGGGTGGATGTGTGGACACATGAGATTGGATAAAGTTAGGAATGAATGTATCAGGGAAGACAGGAGTGACATAAATTGTAGAGAAGATACGAGAAGCTCGACTAAGATGGTTCGGACACGTACAAAGGAGACCATTAGAGGCACATGTTAGGCATTTTAAGAGTTTAGTCACTAGGCATGTTAAACGGGGGAGGTGTAGACCAATAAAGACTTGGAATGAAACTATAAGGAAAGACAAGATGTACTTAGGCAATAGGCATTAGTGAGATTATGACTAAAGATAGGGCACAATGGCGACAAAGGATCCATATAGCCGACCCCACTATAGTGGGATAAAAGCTTAAGTGTTGTTGTATTGGAAAAGGGCGCGGGACATGAGCAACTATGGTGATAACAAGAGTGGGTGTGGGGGTTGCCATTTCTCAACAAGAGCACTCCAC
Organism: Dactylorhiza incarnata; assembly: GCA_033032865.1. Lineage (NCBI taxonomy): Eukaryota > Viridiplantae > Streptophyta > Magnoliopsida > Asparagales > Orchidaceae > Dactylorhiza > Dactylorhiza incarnata. Next base: position 2,552,052 of record JAWHQI010000230.1, on the reverse strand, counting down.
CAAAAATAGCACGACGCAGCTTCTTGTGCAAGGAGAGAGACGAGAACAAGCAGATGACTAGGCAAGGAGAGCGCCACGAGCTGGTGAGAGGTTCTCATGCTCGTTCATCGCGAGTCCTGTTTATATCGCGAAAGGTTTGTTGTGAACAATTATGTGCGAAAAAGGAGCCCGAGAAGCAGTTACTCGAGTAAATTGCATGGAGAGAACTTGTGATGGGCAAAAAATAATAGCTCAGTCGTGAGAGAGGATAAGCATGGAAGAGGAGCTCGAGAAACAGTCACGTTCTCTGTCTTGAGTAGCAATCGCGCGAGAAGAACGATGCATGACCTCTAGCTCTAATCGACGTAGACGGAAGAAGCAGTAGATGCGTGAGTTTTGGCTTCGATCGACAATAGATTGAAGAAGCAGTCAATGCGCGAGCTCTGGCTCTGATCAACGTAGACGGAAGAAGCAGTAGATGCACGAGCTCTGGATCCGATAGACAATAGATTGAAGAAGCGGACGATGCGTGAGCTTTGGCTCTGATCGATGAAGTAAAGAAGCAAATGCGCGAGACTAAGCTTGCTAGCAAAAATATAGAATTTTCACGAGAGATCGAGAGTGTACATGCTCGATTGGGAGTTTTCGCATGAGCCCGGATGGTTGTTTTTCAAGACCGAATCTAGCATATGCGCAAGAGAACGTGACAGAGTTTGCTGAAGGGATTGAAAATTTCTTGAGAGCAAGTGAGAGGAGCAAAAACTTTCGTCTTGCACTAATACCATGTGAGAATTTGAAATATAAATTGTATTACTTCAATCTGAAAACGAAGTATAAAACTTCTCTACATATATATACACAAATAGGGTGACAACAAAACTCTACAGAGGGGTGAGACTAAAGAAGAGAAAGAGGAAGAATAAACAATGGGCTCTCTCTTATGGTCATTTTTTACAATTGGGCTTTAAAAGCATTGAACTGTATTCTTCCAGTGCCTTTCATGTGAACATCCAAATGTTGAGCCACTTGCAACCAACTCCAAACTTCTAGTCTGATAGTGATGACACATAAAGTGATCCTCCTTAATCAAGAAGTGAAAGCGGAATAGCATGCGCCTTGTACATGAGAGAGAGAGAGAGAGGTGAATGCAGAAAAGTATGTACCTTGTACATGTGAGAGGGGAGAAGGGGGGGACAGAAAGGGTTTTGAAAAAGAAGAAAACATGAAATGTGGGTTAATCCCTTCCTTGCATTGTTTCTCTCACTTCCTCACGCTCTACCTTCAATCACAGAAACCTCACATACTTAAATGAGCGCATATATATATGGATAGCCCAGCGATGCATTTAATAAACTAAGGATCACAATATACAATAGCATACTATTGTGGGCCATTCTGGGTTTTGAACCCCGGTACCTTCCACAATAGGGCCACATCCCGCACACCTTAACCCTTCTTCCCATGCGTGTTCTCGGCGAGGTAGGTTGTTGAGGTCGGGGCTCGATACCCAGACCTCCTTGATGAGAGACACTTAACGCCCGCCCTCATCACCAACTGAGCCGCGCTTTTATGTTGTGGGTCATTCTGGGTTTTGAACCCTGATACCTTCCACAATAGGGTCGCAGCCCGCACACCCCAACCCTTCTCCCCATGCGTGTTCTCGGCGGGGTAGGTTGTTGAGGTTGGGGCTCGATACTCAGACCTCCTTGATGAGAGGCACTTAACGCATGCCCTCATCACCAACTGAGCCGCGGATCAGTTGGTCATGAGCGCAGCCGTTAAGTGCCTCTCATCAAGGAGGTTTGGGTATCGAGCCCCAGCCTCAACAACCTACCCCGCCAAGAACACGCATGGGGAGAAGGATTGGGGTGTGCGGGCCGCGGCCCTGTTGTGGAAGGTACCAGGGTTCAAAACCCAGAATGGCCCACAACACATACAAGCACACCAGATCCTATCATCCTATTACGTGAGACTTCGTAATGATTTCCTTAAACCTAGGAAATTCTCACGACAACCACCAAGCATGGTCAAGCCATTACTCCACTATACTTCTAGTGAAGTATTTCACTAGGCTTGGATGGGATCCAGTCGATCTTCTGCCCAACCAATGTCGCAAGGTTTTTTAATGAACTGAGCCATCCTATCTTCTATATGAGTAATGAAGATTCATGCTCAACTGAGCTGGCTAATATACTCGATCAGTAGTATTTGAATGTGCGCTTCCAAGTAATGTCATTTTGCTCGGTTTCAACCAAATCAACATTACATACATTAGTCTTTGACCTTAAATCATAATTTTTGGAATTTTCGAAAGTCATGAATCCTCAACAACACTTTCAGCTCCAGATGGATCAAAATTGTAAATTTAGGAACTCAGACATACCTCACTCCAGACTGTATCACTTTGTTGATCGTGAACGTTGACATCTCGGTTCAGTACAAAATATCCCCTTCATCTCCTAGCAGGCTTGTACCACGGGGTAATTAAACATCGGTTCTTTCAAGAGCTTGATATCTTATCATTGAACTAAGTCATCCATCGATGATAACACTTCACTCAGGCTCATCAACAAAGTGTATAGTGATAATACAACATCAGTTCTTTCAAGAGCTTGAAATCTTATCATTGAACTGAGTCATCCATCGATGATAACACTTCAATCGGCTCATTATCAAAGTACAAAATACATAGTTGTTCGTAATAGAATAAGCTTCTATGTAAACCCAGAAACTTCATGCTATAAGCATTGTCATCATATATCTCCAAGATATTAAAGGCCCCATTATAAAGTGGTTGAATATTGGCTCATTCCTTCTTGAAATGTATGCACACAAGATCCCCCCACATAGTAATCACCTTGCACTCGATGGGGAACATGTCGAGCTTCTATGCTAGCTCCAACTTTTGTGCCACCTCCTGGTGCAGTCACCAAACTGCTGCTAAAAATTTTTGATCCTGCTGAATCTCATCCCTCACATCAGCCAAAAGTTCCGACAAAGAGCTCAGAGTGAACTCCATATCAAAAGGGCTTTAGTGCATGAAATCAGTATAAACTTCCACAGGGTTCTTCCATGCCGAGCTATGCATTGCCCAGTTAGAAAAACATACTACATCTAGGAAACTTTCTCATCCCAACTCAGGTATTCCCCCTTTTTTTTAAATAGGGGGTAAGGAAGGATCTCTTTTCTGCAATGAAAAAATAATAATTTTCTTAATATTAGGCCATCTCCTAAGTATTCACCCAAACTACCTCCATACAACACAATCAATTGCAAAGCCATGCCCTGACTTTCATTCTCCTTGAGGTGGAAGGTTCCACTTTGTCTCCTGCATTTGCTGACATATGAGTTATGACCACATAACACTCCTGCCAGATCAGATGCTTGAAGACATTACAACTAATGTTATGTGATGCGGTATACTTCGAATAATTGTTCTAACATGGCAATGCATACCTGGTCAGCTTAAAATGGACAAACTCCGCCTAATATAAGGCGTAATAATTATAAAGTGTGCATCTCGAGTTATGACATCTATGCATCGAGCTTCTTGACATTTGTCAGACCCTAAATGTGTAGAATACCGATCTTCGTTTGCCTCCTAAAAGCTCTTGATCACAAGGATGTTGCCAGCCAGATCCTCTGATCGTGGCTTCCTCCTTACCCTTTTACGCTCTGCATTCCTAAGTTCATAGAATTTGACTCCTCAATGTCGTCATTCACGAATCACGCCTTCACAAAATTGTTGGCCTGACTAGGTATTAGGAACTAGGGGGAAGGGATCCGGCAAGGGGAGGGTCGGCGGAGGTAGAGAGGAGGAAATAGAGGGAAAAATCCTTTAGGGAGCAGCCCTAAAATTGCATAGATGCAAAGGTAACCACAATAACCCACACAACACCCCTTTTAGGCTTTGTTTGGCGCGGCGTTTTAGGAGTGGGGGACCGCTGATTTTAAAAAATTCCCGCCAAACAATATTTTAGTGAGGCAGTGGTGGCATAAGCCACCCACCGCTAAAATTAGTGGTGGCCCGCTATTTCCGAGTCGCGAAATTTTTCCGCGACTCGGAAATAGCAACAGCGCTGCTGCTGTCCTTTTTTTATATAAAAAAAGTTTTTATAATATATTATATTACTTTTATAATATATTATAGTTATATAATATAATAGTTAGTTATAATTATATTAGTTTAGGGTTTACGTATAATATATATAATTATATTAAGTTATAATTATATTACTTTATAATATATAATATTAAAAAATTATATTAATATAAGATATATAATATAATTTTTTTTTAATATAAGTTATATTTCAAAAAGAATTTTTTGATTGAGTTTTTAAAAAAATTTGGTCATGTTGAAACATCACTGAAAACGTTGTTCTTCCAAACAGTTTCACAGATTCTGCCACCACTCTACAAAACAGCTGATTATTCTCTCACTGTTTCCCACCACTGCTCTCCAGTCGCCCCCACCGCGCCAAACAGAGCCTTATAACTGAAGGGGTGCGAATAACCAGTCTGCGACTAAAACAGGAAAGACGCCAACATAACATAAGAAAATAAACATATCATAAAGGACATCAAATGTCTGTTGTTGCTGCCGCCCCCTGCGAGTGTAGACGCGCCAGGGGGCTTCCTCGATCTGCTCGACCGTATCAATGCCGCCTTCTGGGACATTCGCCTTGTCCTCAGGGCAGTAATCGGCGAATTGGCGGCGGAAATCCTCCCTAGGTAGCCATGTGGCATCCGAGTCCGGATGATTGGCCCAGGCGACCAGGATCTCGTCAGCGGATGGGTCCCCCGTCACGGGGTTGCGCCGCTCAAGTATCTTCGCCGGGTAATAAGGCGCCTCACCGGAAAGATCAACCTCGCGGGGAATGTGGTCGGTCGTCGCATGGTCGCCCACCACACGGCGTAGCTGGGAGATGTGGAAGACCGGATGTATGCGGCTGTCAGCGGGGAGGCGGAGGCGATAGGCGATGGCGCCAATGCAAGATAAAATTTCAAAGGGTCCAAAAAACATGGGGGCAAGCTTCGGGCATGGTCTGCGGGCCACGGACAACTGTCGGTGTGGGTGGAGCTTGATGAACACCTTCTCCCCCACCTGGAAGGAGAGATCCCGCTGCTTTCGGTTCGCAAAGGTTGTCATCTTCTGTTGAGCTCGACGGAGGTGATCCTTCAGCAGATCCAATATAGTGTCTCGGTCCTGTAAGGCAGTGGCTAAACTCTCGACTTGGCATTCCCCCGGAAGATGTCGGATGATGGACGGTGGTGGACGACCATAAATTACCTCGAATGGGGTGGTTCCGGCCGCACTGTGGTACGCCGTGTTGTACGAATACTCCGCCCAACTCAACCACTTGGCCCAACTGCGGGGTTGTTCCCCCACGAAGCAGCGGAAGTATGTCTCCAAACAGCGGTTGAGGACCTCGGACTGGTCGTCCGTCTGCGGGTGGTAAGTCGTACTCATGCAGAGGCGTGTGCCCTAGAGCCGAAAGAGAGTCGTCCAGAAGGTACTCAAGAACAGGGGGTCCCGGTCGCTCACGATCGACAGCGGAAAACCATGGAGTCGGACGATGCCGCTGATGAAACTCTCCGCGACGGTGGCGGCAATGTAGGGGTGGCGCAGGGGAATAAAGTGTTCGTATTTGGACAGGCGGTCCACTACGACTAGGATGCAGTCGTATCCCTGTGAGCGCGGCAGGCGGGTAATGAAGTCCATGGCCACGTCCTCCCAAACGCGGTCCGGAACGGGAAGGGGCTGCAGGAGGCCCCCTGGAAACTGTGCCTCATATTTAGCCTTCTGGCAGGTGAGGCAAGCTGCCACGTACGCCTTGACCTGCCGGAACATGTGGGGCCAATACAGCGAAGCCGCTAAGCGGAGATAAGTGTGGAACGCCCCTGCGTGCCCGCCCGTCGGAGATGCATGGTGTTGAAACCGACTACTCGGTCTCTGTGGAGTTCGGGGCCCTCAACGAGGCTGAGGGGCGACCAACCCTTACTTCCCCCAAGGGAGAGCTCTAGGTTGAAGGTGTCGGAACTAAGAACTGGACCAAGGGCTTAGCGGGGAGGTCCCGCCACGTACCCGAAAGTCCCCTTGGAACTTCCCCTCCCAAGCCACTACTAAGCTTGGGCACCACTGGAGCCTCTCCTCACCCCCTAAAGAGACTTGGGGAGGGAGAGGGAGAAGGAGAGAGCTAGCCTAGGATGAGAGATCCCTCCAAATGGTGCCCCCTTGGTCCTATTTATAGGATTTTTGAAGTTGGGCTGCAAATAGCCAAAAACTGGTCTGCCAGATTACCAGAATACCCCTGAATTGGGCTGTGGATAGCTGAATCCCGCTGTTCTGAAATGCTAAATGCAGACCACTGGACTGCGAATAGCCAAACTGGACTGTGAATAGTAAACTGGATGAGGGGGGCCGAGTTGGCCTCTCCGCCGAATGTTGGGCGAGAGGGGGGGTCGAGCTGGCCTCTCCCCTCTCCGTCGAATGCTGGGCGAGAGGGGGGGTCGAGCTGGCCCCTCCCCTCTCCGCCGAATGCTCGGCGAGAGGGGGGTCGAGCTGGCCTCTCCCCTCTGCGCCGAATGCTGGGCGAGAGGGGGGGTCGAGCTGGCCTCTCCCCTCTCCGCCGAATGCTAGGCGAGAGGGGGGTCGAGTTGGCCTCTCCCCTCTCCGTCGAATGCTGGGCGAGAGGGGGGGTCGAGCTGGCCTCTCCCCTCTCCGCCGAATGCTGGGCGAGAGGGAGGTCGAGGTGGCCTCTCCCCTCTCCGCCGAATGCTGGGCGAGAGGGGGGTCGAGCTGGCCTCTCCCCTCTCCGCCGAATGCTAGGCGAGAGGGGGGGTCGAGCTGGCCTCTCCCCTCTCCGCCTTCCTCCGGAGCGGGGGGGCGAGAGGAGCTCGCCCCCTTCCTTTGCTCGCTTCCTATATGAGCTGGGCGAGCGGAGGTCTCCGCCTCCTACCGCTCGTCCTCCCTCTCTCTATCCGAGGGAAAAGCACTCGACGAATACTGGGTTGTACACATGGAACTCGGCGAGGAAGCGCGGAATGCTCGGCGACGACGGTCCGAAGATGAGGCGGCCCTTGAAGAGCGGACGGCCCCCAACAAGGGCATATGGCGGATGGGCGGTAGGGTCGGCGAGGAGCGCCGTCCGGATTCCCCTCAGGACAGGGTCGGCTTCCACTTCCTGCTGGATGGTCGGTGCGTCTTCCCACACCAGGCGAGAGATGGTTGTGAGCTCCGGAGCTTGACTCTGGCGGGAGAGGGCATCAGCTGCCCGATTCGCCCTCCCGGGGCGGAACTCAATGGTGAAGTCGTAGCCCAACAGTTTGGCGACCCACATCTGCTGGGCGGGGGTGGCAATCTTCTGCTGTAAGAGGTAGCGAAGGTTGTGGTGGTCGGTGCGAACCACAAACGGGCGGCCCAAGAGATATGGACGCCAATGCTGAACCGCGAAGACGAGTCCCATGAGCTCGTTCTCGTAGGCGGATCGGCTGCGAATGGTGTCCGAGAAAGCCCGGCTGAAATAGGCTATCAGTCGGTCGGCCTGCATGAGGATCGCGCCCACGCCCGAGCCGGACGCGTCACACGCAACTAGGAAGGGCCGTGAGAAGTCCGGCATGGCCAGCACCGGCCCCCGCACGAGGGCCTGCTGAAGGGCGGCGAAAGTCGTAGCGGTCGCGGGTGTCCACTGGAAAGGGCCCTCTTCTGACTTCTACAGGAGCTGTGTGAGAGGTCTGGCCAACGCGTCATACCCCTGGATGAAACGACGGTAGTAGCCGGTCAGGCCAAGGAACCCGCGAACATCCCATGGTGAAGACGGGGTCGGCCAGTGAAGAACCGTTGCAATCTTCTCCTCATCCATCGCGACCCCCTGCGCCGAGATGGTATGGCCGAGGTAGTTCATCTCGGAGACGCCAAAGGAGCACTTCTTTGGGTGGAGTCTGAGCTGGTGGTGTCGGAGGGTGGTCAAGGTAAGGCGCACATGTTGTAGGTGGTCCTGCCAAGAAGAGTTGTAGACCAAAATGTCATCAAAAAAACAAGTACATGGCGGCGGAGGACTGCCCTGAAGATGGCGTTCATCGTGGCCTGGAAGGTAGCGGGGGCATTAGTCAGCCCGAAAGGCATGACCAGGAACTCGTAGTGGTCGTCGTGGGTGCGGAAGGCCGTCTTGGCCACGTCCTCCGGTCGCACCCGAATTTGGTGATAACCCGCTCGCAGATCTAGTTTGGTGAAGAAGACGGCCCCATGAAGCTCGTCCAGGAGCTCCTGAATAACTGGAATCGGGTACTTGTCGGGAGCTGTGACCTTATTGAGCTCCCGGTAGTCCACGCAAAACCGCCAGCTACCGTCCTTCTTCCTGACCAGGAGGATCGGGCTGGAGAAAGGGTTGGCACTAGGACGGATGAGGCCCCCCATCAACATCTCGTGGACCAATCGCTCGATCTCATCCTTCTGCGCGTGGCCGTAGCGGTATGGCCGTACCGAAACGGCTGCGGTGCCGGGCTGCAGGGGGATGACGTGGTCGGTAGCCTAGGCTGGGGGAAGACCGGTCGGGGTCTCGAAGAGGTCGGTGAACTCGGTGAGGAGCCCCTAAAGGTCGGCCGGAGCGGGATGAAGCACCCAAGAAGATGCGGCGATGGGCCAGAACCAGGCTGAGAAGTCGACCTTGGAAGTCCGCTGGATGGCGCGGAAGGAGACGGGGTAGTGAAAGAGGGCAGTGTCGCCAATGAGGTGGCATGGCTGGACCTGGTGTCGGAACTGCACGGTCATGGTAGCTCAGTTGACCCGCACGTCCCCCAACGTACGAAGTCAAGCCACCCCCAAAATGGCATCAATGCCGCCGAGGCTGAAGGCGTAGAAATCGGCGGTAACCGCGCAGTGACCGACCTGCAAGGAAACACCGCGGCAACACCCCAAAGTCGGGCAGCGGCGCCCGTTGCCCAGGTAGACTGTGAAATCCGGAGACGGGGCGGACGGGATCTGGAGCTGTTGTACGCCTGTACCAACTGGACGGAGAGAAAATTGTGGCTCGCCCCACTGTCCACCATGATCACGATGGGGCGACCCCAAAGTAACCCGGACAACTTCATGGTCTGGGGGCCCGAAATACCCCCCACCGAGAAACAGGGGAGCTATAGGCGGTGGAAGTCGCCTGGCGGAGGGTCGGCGGAGCCCTCCGCCTCCGGAAGCTCGAGGGACTCAAAATTTGTTGTAGTAAGCTCGGGGTCGGCGACGCCGAAGATGGCGTGGAACTCCTTCGTCGTGCACTAATGGGTCGGGGAGTAGGGTTGGCGGCACCGAAAACACAGGCCCTTGGCACGACACTCGTTGTACTTCCGATCCGAAATGCGTCAAGGGGCCATGGGTCGGCCCGTGCGGTTGCCCCCAGGGGACGGTCGGGTCGGTGGGGCCGGGGCAGGTGACCGCCACAGAGGCCGAGGCGCCGGGGGAGGAGGTCCAGTAGGCGGAGCCGACCGCCGAGACGAGAGGTCGGCCTCCACGAGACGGGCCAAATCCAGAGCATCGGAGACTGTCCGGGGGTGGTGCGAGCGTAGCCGAGAGCGGATGTGGGGTAGCAGACCCTGCATGAAGAAACCCAAATAGTGGTCTGGGGGACGGCCAGGAACATGGGAGACCAACGCCACGAACTCGTCAATATAGTCGTCGAGGCTGGTCGTCTGGCGTACACCGCAAGGACGCTCGATGGAAGAAGACCCAGCGTAACGGTCTTAATAACGGCGAATCATCTCCTGCTTGAGGTCAGACCAGGAAAGGTTGGGATTCGACTGGCGGATCCACCGGGCCCAGTGGAGGGCCGAGCCGTCCAACCCCACGAGCATAGTGGACACCTTGTCGTGTTCCGGAGTGAGGTGGAGATCGAAATGCTGTTCCGCCTTAGCGATCCAGCCCATCGGGTCGACGCTGACGAAGGACGGAAGGTCGAGGGAGAGGCCGAGCCGTACGGGGGTCGGGGGGGGGGGGGGGGGTGGCGTCTCGGTTGGCCGCACCGGAGGGGCGCCGAGGATGGAGGGGCGTCGATCTTCGGGTGTAGGGCGAGGAGGGAAGCGTGCATGGTGGCGATGATTTGGGTTTAGCCTCGAGGCGTTGGTGGAAGGCCTCTGCGGCGGGATCCGCAGCGAGGTCAGTGGAGGAGCGAAGAGTGGGGGCCATGACGAGAGGCACGCGAGGGCTGGGCGGAAAGGAGCGTCGATCGGGATCCAGGCGCTGAACGCGGGAGCCGGGGCAGGACGCCGATTGGGCTGGTCGGGGCCGTGCGCGGATCTGGGACGTCGGGTGTTGTACGCGGAATCCGGGCAGAACGCCGATCGAGCTGGACGGGGCTGTGCGCGGATCAGGGACGCCGATCACACGAGCCGTAACGAGACGATGCGGGAAGATCCTTGGCTGAGAGCGAGACTCCGGCGGCTAGGTCAGCGGGCGGAGCGGCAGGTCGGACCAAATATTAGGAACTAGGGGGAAGGGATCCGGCAAGGGGAGGGTCGGCGGAGGTAGAGAGGAGGAAGAAGTAGAGGGAAAAATCCTTTAGGGAGCAGCCCTAAAATTGCATAGATCCAAAGGTAACCACAATAACCCACACAACACCCCTTTTATAACCGAAGGGGTACGAATAACCAGTCTGCGACTAAAACAGGAAAGGCGCCAACATAACATAAGAAAATAAACATAACATAAAGTACATCAAATGTTCGTTGCTGCCGCCGCCCCCCTGCGTGTGTAGACGCACCAGAGGGTTTCCTCGATCTGCTCGACCGTATCACTAGGCCTATGTCTTTGTGTTGTGAACTTCTCCGCATCACTTCTATCATTGCCTAGATCCCATCCTCCTAAGAACCCAACACATGGTGTTACTCCTATATTACATATGCCACAAGCTCTGCACTTCTACCTGACATAGATGTAATGTTGACACCTCAATGTTTGCTGAGTTATTTAAGATATTTTATTTATCCTTCAACTCAGCGTATGTTGGGCATCTGCTGATTGCAAGATACAAGCGCTTTAATAGTCAAAAGCGATCCACCTCACTTAAGAAATGAATGCAGAACAACATATGTTTAATATACACAAGAGAGAAAGAGAGTGAAAGATTGAAGAAGACGAGACAGACGTTCTGGTTAATTTCTTGGGATTTTTTTAGTCTCTCTTCCTTAGAAGCACTAACATTAATTGCAAAATCTGAGGTATTTATATATGTGCATATACATGGATGCCTATGTGCCTCCAATAAGTTGAAGATCGTGCACCCTCCTAATTAATCCTCACATGACATGTTATTGAACAAGCTTGCCTCAAACTACTTGTGTGACACGTATCATGTTTATTATCTATGAAATCGAAACATTTTACATTATGGACGACCAAGCCATAACACTTTATGCACTTTCGGTTGAATGGAGTACACTATGTCTTCTACTAGAACTGGATCCATTCAATGTTCTACACAAGCAATACTGCTAAATCTTTTAGCAACACTAGTTTTTCTACATCAACATATATTTCTCTATCTGATGTGGTACTAAAATCTATTGTTTGAGGAAGAGTGATGGCCGATGCAAAAAAACTCATGTAAGGGGGAGGTTGTCAAGGCATGTGAGAGCATGCCTTCAGTCTTACATTGGATAGACGAAAAAAAGTTGATGTAGTAATCCCATGTGGATGTTCGTCACCCATGAGCTTAAGATTTTGAGTAGAATATGAGTTTGATTATGATTGTATCTCATCTAATTTCCATTCCTTTTGGTTTGTGCTTCCTAACAAGTGGTATTTTGAGGCTCCCATTGGTCTTGGCTGCTTGGGTTCTTGCTTTCCCGCATGTCTTCATGACTTGATCTTCCTCCTCACACCACAGGTATCAATCAAGTCCAAGTCAAATCAATCAAATCTAGTTCCGTCTTTGTTACTAACATCATCAACTAATGTTAAATTAAGTCCATGAATTGCAACAAGCATGTGTATATGTGGGCAGCTGAAGTGTTTTTTTAAGTTGAGTCAGCCAGGGTCAGGACGCATCATCCTAAACAAGACACTCAAGTTTTTCTACTTCATGTTAGTGATATATCATTATGTTTATATTTTAAATGGTTAATTTGAAGACAATATACTTTTTTGTGTTTGTAGTATTTTGTGAGAAAATAGCAAAGCTAATATTGCAAAATCTACCTAATGATTAATGATAACGCAATGTGTCAGAAATAAATATAATTAAACCAATATTAGTTTGTTAATCCTAGAGATTATTATGTGATACTTTCTGATACAAAATATTGACATTTGGTGTTCCAATTACATGTTTTATATTGATAATTTATGGGGGAAATGTCTCCATGGCATATAATGTCCTACTTTTTACTATTATGTTGTGGCATATGCTTGCATCATGTTGGTGTGTCCTTTATGGATGTGGACAAAACTTGGAAACCTCCGTCTGAACATTGTATGAGGACATTTAACACGGCAGTCATCTAGGTATGGTACGAAAAATCTCGAAGCATGATATTGAAACTAAACTAATCTAGCAAACTTCTGTACCACAGGATGTAAACAAAGATCAAGTATAAAACCTTTTCTTTCACATACCAGCCTTAGCTCCTTAGATATGAATGAAATTGAATTAAAAATGTAAATAAGCACCATTCAAACAAAAGGACCTTTAGGAAATTAGGTGCCCTGAGTTTACAGGGTGCATTGATGTTAAATTCATCCAATTTGCATAAAATTTGCTGGATCTTATATCGGTCCAATAAGGGGTAAATATTGTTCAGTGGATCAATCACGCAACAATCAGGCATGTCTTCAATATTCCTGTGCATTATAACATCAGTAGAGGAATCAATTATACTGTCAAATTTGGTATTACTTTATAACTAATATTGACAAAATATTAACATAAAACAGACATGAAAACAATAACAATTAGCCTATAGAGATTCACTGAAAACAAGATACCATTAAACTTAAGAAGTTTGTTGTGATTAGAAAATGGAGTCAAACACAAACCTCTTATACTAGGTTCAAATTTATAGACAACAAATTTTTTTTTTTAAAATGAACAGTAATTACATGGTACTGAGGTATCATAACCAAGGAAACAGTTATCAAAACAATAAAAAAGATGTCATGTTCATCATGAGTATGCTATATCCTAAGTTGGAGGCATTTTTTGATAAATCAAATGAAACGAACTTCAGCAAATACTCACCAAAGGACCAAAACTGAAAGAACGCAACCGATGAGTTAGGCATTACACCTTGAAATTATTGCTATAGTACATTACCAAACAATTATTCCCAAAAACAATAATAGCAGGAAAAGAAATGAAATAACAGTATAAGATGTCAATCATGTCTACTAAAGATCCAATTTCAGTGAAAACTCAACAATGCTACGTCTTTGTTATCTAAATATATAACAATTTATAAGTATAAGACTGAGAAATGACGGGATGAATCCCAGAATACTAACAAAGGCATTTAAAATCAAAGAAATAACCTTTTAAGCTCATTCATTCCCTTGGAAAATAAAATCCCCTCAGAGAAATCTAATGAAGAGTCAATGCTGATGATTTCATCTGTTGCTTTATGAAGGATCACATCAACTTGTTTTAATTGGGGTGCCAAAGGAAGCTCAAATGACAGAGGAACAAACAGAAGACCGCTATGAGTTGGATACATTGGTAATGCGCCTCTCTATTAATAAGAGAACAGAAGTAAAACTCTAATCCATGACATAAAAAAAATTTAATTGCCAGCATTTAGGTCGCATGATACCTGCCTTGGAAAAATCTTCTTCACGAGATTGCTTCATAACATAGCCAATCATCAAGACAGACCTATCCTTCATTGCCTGCTGAGTGTATATCACATCAATTGCACTCCAGAAGCATCAATGGTTTGGCAATATCACAAAACGGTGCAAATACATAAAGTAAGAAAGTGATTTCGTTAAAAAATACCATTTTATTTAAACTGCATATAGTGATCGGCACACTGTCCAACTTGTTGATGTTAAAAGCTCCATCTGAAGCATCATTGCGGTCAACACCTATGTAATAGAGAGAGCTATGCTTCAATAAAATAGAAAATAACTGATAGAAAATAACATAGATAATTTTAATATGCTTAAAAAACCTAGTTGTGTACACAATCATGCTCACCAACATAAACAACTCTCCAACCCATTTTCTTCAGCTTTGAAAAAAACAGCTCATGCTTTTTGGACGTTATGAACAAAGAGATGGATGCAGTGCCATTCCAGGCTTGTAAAAATTCATTAAATGACTCTTCATATGTTCCACTTAGTGAAATACAATCCAATGAGTGTGCGGCAGCTATTTCTTTAACAAAGGTTGCCTGCAACAAATAGTTATAGTTGACATTTACATAAAACTAAAAGGAGAGAGGTGAGCCCCATTGTTCAAAGCTCTCAAAGAGATGCAAGGGTACAAATGGACCAAAGAATATCAGCCACTTCAATAATTCAATAAATACTTGGCACTACAGCTTCTCCTCAGTAGCCAAAGCTAAGTGAGCTTGGTGCAGGATAGGGACATGAAAGTGGACTTCTAGATGACCCAAACCCTAGGTGTAGTGCCATGGGAAAATTTACCTAAACCTAGGACGATGCATGCATGTGAGGTGATCCAACAAAACTAGAAAATAATAATTAAAGTATAAAGTTAAGCAATTGCAAAATAGTTCAACGAAAAACAGAAAAAATAAGCAAGTTCATTCTCCTTCGATTGGAGTGCTTTAATTTTAATGTGTGTGAGAATTTGAAATATTTAATAAAATTTATTTCAAGAATCTTTAACAATTATATGTGAACACCCATCTTTATATAGAATAAAGGAGTAAGATTATACAATAGGAGATGTGAGATTAAATACAAGAGAGAGAATATACAACGGGCCCCTTTTGGGCTTTTCATCTTGAGCTTTAACACTCCCACTCAAGATGAAGCATATATGTCAATCATTCCCAACTTGGCACAAATATCTGAAAAAGATGAAGAAATAGATTTGGTAAAGATGTCGGTCAACTCTTTATCTGAAAAAATAAACAGAGTGCATATTTGTTTTTTCATAACTTCCTCTCTGATGAAGTGATAATCAACTTCAATATGTCTTGTTCTTTCATGGAATGCTGGCTTTTTAGATATATAGATGACAACTTTATTGTCACAAAACATCGGTAGAGGATAATCGTAGATTTCTCCCAAGTCTTTTAGAAGTGTTCTCAACCACTTCAACTCACACGCAGTCTGAGCCATACTTTTGTATTCATCTTCTGCACTTGACATGGATACCACTGTTTGTTTCTTGCTTTTTCAAGTGACGAGATCTCCTACAACAAACATGCAGAATCCGGAAGTGGATTTTCGATGTCCTTTATCATCTGCATAGCTAGCATCAGAATAATAAACCTTCAATGCGTAAACGATTTTTTTCTTTGAAACAATAGACCTTTTCCCGGAGACCCTTTGATGTCTTCTAATATTTTTAAAGCCACTTTAAGATGACACTCTTTGGGAGCTTGCATGAATTGACTGACCCTTCCAACAGCATAGGAGATGCCAGGTCTGGTTATAGTAAGATAGATGAATTTACGAACCAGTTACTTATAGTTTCATCCGAGAAAAACCATCTTTTTCTCAACAAGGTCTGTCATTTGATCCAATAGCATTCGAGTAATATCTTGAAGAAGACGGGATGTCTCTGATACGAGCCTCTGATTGGGAGCGGGTGTGTGGTCTTGAGAGGGAGAAATATCGGAGAGTGTTGGAAAGAAAAAGAGAAAATACTTTTTTTATCTATTATTCATCCACATAGGGCATTATATAGGAGTTGTAACATGACATAAAACACTGATAGGCGGTGTAGGACTAAACCTCAAATACATAAAGACACTACAAGACCGACATTGACTCGATAATTCCAACACTCCCCCTCAAGCTGAAGGGGGGACCCTTCAGCTTGGACACCACAAATAACAGCAATGGAGGTAGATGATGCGGGACAAAACATCAGACGAGCCACAGGGGGTAATACCAAACCGGGGAATCAAGTCGGGGACATAGCCACACACGATGTTAACCCACACACGATGTTGACCCACACACGACGCAGGACCCATGCACGATGTGGACTCGCTGGGAAACCGGTCAACCAACATCCCCTACACACACAACATACGAAAGAGAACGAAAGGCGTGGAGCAAATCATCAACCGGGCAACCGAGGAAAATCCGTCAGGGATAATCTGTCGGGGATAATCCGCACAAAAAACGGTCCCCCACGACACAGTCCCGCACGACACGGTCCCACATGACACAACCCGCTGAGATTATAACAACCAACACAATTGTGTCCCCAACACACAACCACAAGAAATATGGGGAGACGCATAACAACAGAAGACAAAAAACCTAGAGGTTGTGTGGAACGAAGGCGAAAGGTCAGGAAAGATCATCCGAGACGCCTTCGTCCCAAACACTCCCCCTCACGTGGATACCACATGCATATAGGCAAATCGAGACCATACTAAGCAAATACAATCAACAATTAAATAAGGTCAATGAAAGACACATAAAAAGATTTAAAAATGACCATGAAAAAAAATTATCATCTGCAAGAGATCATCTCCCCGGAAGAGGTAGTTGAAGCTAGATTTGAGAGAAATATGACAGGCAGCGGCAGAATATGGAGCAACCAGCAAAGTATTTGCCATGACTGGAAGGGCAGACATCCATGAAGTTGCAGCCAAGCATAGAGACTGCAGAAACACACGCTGCCTGGATCTGGAGTGATCGGGAGAAGATCCATGCGATCAGGAGCAAGGGACGATGACGGAGAAGCGTCCACAGTGAGGAGCACGTCGTGGAAGGAGGCAGCCAAGCAGTGGAGACTGGCAGACGGCTTTGCGCGTGCAAGCGGCCAAGGATCTACCAGGAATCGGCGATGGGAAGCAGCGTCAACGAGAACGACGGGATCAGCGTCGATGGAAGCAACAGATGACTGGCCGGCGAGATCAACTTAGCCAGAATGCCGCTCCCATCGACTGAATCAGAGACCGTCGACGGGAGCGGGAGAGAAATCTCTCGGCGGGACCACAGGCAGAACGACTCGACGAGAGCAGGGGCGGAAAAAAGCGAGAGCGAAAGTGGCGGACACCGGGGAAATTTTAGGGTTTCAGATCTTTTGGCTCTGATACCATGTTGAAAAGGAAAAGAGAAAATGCATTTTTTTATCTATTATTCATCCACATAGGGCATTATATAGGAGTTGCAACATGACATAAAACACCGATAGGCGGGGTGGGACTAAACCTCAAATACATAAAGACAATACAAGACCGACATTGACTTGATAATTCCAACAGAGAGGATCGACGCAACCCTTCCTCGACCTCGCCTTCCCAATAACGGAAGATACAACGGGAGCCGGGCTCGACCGAGAGAGGAGGGAAAAGGGGAGCCTTGCTCAACCCTAGCCCTAGCCAAGACGATGAAGGAAGAAGGAACAGATTCAATAGAGAGAATTAGGGTTTAATATTTCATATTCATCAAGTCCACTCTCCCCACCTCTATATAGTGAGAGGGAAGGGTATAACAAAAAATACCAATTATGCCCCTCACCCGGGCTACATAAAGCATGCGGAAATAAGAAGAGAATAACAGTGCGCGACAATTAAAGATACAATGTAATAGAAAATATACATCATCCTAGACACACGTCGTCACCCCATGCGTGGACCCCTAACATCTCCCCACCTCGGATCAAGCTTGTCCTCAAGCTTGAAGTACGGGGGTCCCACCGAGCCAGCATTCTCGTCCTCATCGTCCGGAGGCTCGTCCACTTCGAGCCAAAAAGACGCTTGCACCTGTGCCCGGTCGAATATGATTCATCACAGTTGAAACAAAGGCCTTGTGCACGACGTTTTGCTATCACTACCCGTGATAGTCGCTTGATGGCAGGAGTGGCGTTGGATTCCATACCCCTAAGTGGGGTGGATAGACTACTAGAAAGAGAAGTTGTGTCCTCACGCCGACTGTCCCCGTACTCGCCATAGTGGCCGCCAGATGGGGTGTCCATGAGGAGATGCTTCTCACAAATGCGTGTGAGGCTCATGGTTGTGTTGAGGTCCTGCAGGGCTTGGAACTCCACATCGAGGCGCAGCCGATCGTGCGGGCTAACAGTGAATATATGCACTTGGTGCTCTGGCAAGATAGATGGAACACGGGCAAGTAACATCTGAAAGCTCTCCAAGTGACCATCCACGAACTTAGATTGTTTGAGATTGACGAGCTCGCCTAAGGGATTGCTGCGGAGGGGCAGGACAAAACGCAGATTGCGAGTGCG
Organism: Dactylorhiza incarnata; assembly: GCA_033032865.1. Taxonomy (NCBI): domain Eukaryota; kingdom Viridiplantae; phylum Streptophyta; class Magnoliopsida; order Asparagales; family Orchidaceae; genus Dactylorhiza; species Dactylorhiza incarnata. Next base: position 2,533,693 of record JAWHQI010000230.1, on the reverse strand, counting down.
CTTAAAGGTGGCCCAAGTCAAAGTAGGGGCCTCTCGAGCCAATTGGCCATACCATAAAAGTGTCGAGCCGAATAGGTGGAACTTGGAAGCTAACCCGATCTAATCTTCCAATGGTGTGAGATGGTTGGCAAAAAAGTGCTCACAACGTGTGAGCCATGTCAGTCGATCGCTTTTGCCGTCAAAGAGAGGAAAATCCAACTTCACATAATGCGGGACACTGCCTCCTGTGGACCGAGGTGCGTGGGACTCGTAAGGCACGACTGGTGCGCCCTAATTAGAAGTCGTCGCAAGGTGGGGGATGGCTGGGAGGTTCCCGGTAGGGGTAGGCCCTCTAAGCGGTTAGTCAAAGTCATGATGGAGGCCTGTTGTTGAACCTGAATAGCCATCAGTTGTTGCATGGTCTCCATGATGTGCGTGAGGGTAAGACCGCCATCATCCATGGTCGCAAAAAGTACGTGGGGGCAGTCCCAAGGTGTGAGAAGTGGGGACCGGGGGGTGGAAGCCCGGATGTTGCTGACTTGGCACTCGGCTGGGCGTGGAAGTAGCAGAGCAGCGGCGAAGGAGGACTGATAAGCTTGTCGATGGTAGGTGAGAATGATTCATCGGGCTGGAGAAGGTGAAACCACAGCTAGAGTCGAGCTGGAAAGAGTTGGGAAGAGTCGAGTCGGTCGATCGAGCGGCTGCGTCGCTATCGAGTCAGAAAGGATAGCTCATGGCGTGATGGAGTCATCGACGCCTGTGCACACATTTTAGGCGGAGGGTCGATCGAGTCGCTGCATCACTATCGAGTCAGGAAGGAGAGCTTGCGGCGTGCTAGAGTCGTCGAATCCTATGCGCGCGATTTTGGCGGAGGGTTGATGGAGTGGCCGTGGGGACTTGGGGGAGTCGTCGACACCGTTTTAAATGTCCTCTGACATGTCATTTTTTAGAGTAAAACGATATTTATTTTCTAAAAAATCAATTATGACCTTTTGTAAAATATAGACTGATATATCATATTTTTTGGATATATCAACCGATGCGACTTTTTAACATATCGTTCACTATTTTATTTTATGTTAGCAGTCTAGTAGTATATGTCTAAATCACACACACACAAACACATATATATATATAGAAATAATTACTCGTACCTCCCCTGTAAGATAGCATAATTACTGAGAGCACCCCTCTTATTTTCGAAATTACAAAAACCTCCCCTGAACTTTTCATTTCATAACATCATGAACAAAAATTCAGGGGTTTTCTGTAATGAAATTGTACACCGATGGGGGTTTTTGTAATGAAATTAAAACTTCAAGGGAAGTTTTGTAATTATGCTACCTTATAGGGGAGTTTTTTGTAATTTTGAAAATAAGAGGGGTGCTCTCAGTAATTTAGCAAAGTTAGAAGGGAGGTCTTGGTAAATGGCCCTATATATATATACTATATTAAAAGGGAAAAGTTGCCTTTGTTGAATTTTTTTTCTTTTAGAACATATAATTATACTTAATCTATACTATCTTAAGAAGATATATGAAGGCTAGGTAATTGGGTGAAATTTAAAAAACATTCAAATCATCACAATCCCTCCATTCAATTATGACCTCCATCGTGGCCGTCTATTTTTAGGCCGTCGGATATCAAAATCGCGATGCTTCTCTATCTTCATTCTCGATCTCGCATGTTCTTATTTCTCCAGTTGCGACATTTCCGCCGTCTCCTTTATGGTATTCTCATCCCTTGCTTCCCATTGCGATTTGGGCGGAATGGGATTTCCATCGCCGAATATGCATTTCCCTTTCCCGTCCTCCATCGTCGTCACATCTTCATGGTCGTTGCACGTTCGCTTGTCGTCGTTATACCCCCTTCCATCTCCATTCTTCGAACTGATCACCTAAACTACCCAATGTCGACATCGAGCGCACATCAACCTCCCTTTCGCGCTCGATGTTGAGGGGTAGCCGATGGGGAATCTGCCTTAATCTTGCGTGCGTCGGGAGCTCAGCCTCAATCATGCGGTGCGACGGGAAATTTCCTCAAAGTTACGGTACGGCAGGAAATTTCCCTCATTCGTTCGGTGTTTAGGGTTCCAGGTAGTCAAGCTTCCTCCGTTCCTTAGGCGACTTACAGTTCTGCCATCTGCTTCTGAAGGTTAGCCGACAGGAGATTTACTATTCCAGCCAGTCGAACTCCGGCGACGGGAATCCTCCAACAACTCTATTCTGAAGCTTAGTCGACTGGATTTTCCTCCCTATTTTGCCGTGCAGCTGCAATGGCCAGCGATCAAGCAGGTGACCTCTCTAATCCATCTCAAGTTGTCTATGCTTACATTATGTTTATTTGCATAAAATGCTTCTTATTTCATTTCCTGCTCTCAACATGTTCGATGAATTGACGTATAGTTGTTTTTAGGCACCATTCTTCAATAGCAAAAGTTGTTTTTAGGCACCATTCTTCAATAGCAAAAGTTGTTTTTAGGCACCATTCTTCAATAGCAAACTTCTGTGATGATTTATTTTGTGTTGTATTCATTGATATGAATATCTGATTAGAATTTCAATCGTAAATCAAAGTCTTCTATAATTTCGTCTGCTTTACAATTAAATTCCATTCCGACAAAGCAATATCTGATTAAAATTTTCTGGTGTATTCATCGACATGATTCTCTGATTATAATTTCAATCGTAAATCAAAGTCTTCTATAATCTTTTCTCTATTTTTCCATTAAATTCCATGCCGAATGTCGCCACCCCCCCCCCCCCCCCGGCGAACGCCGCCGCCCCCGGAGAACGCCGCCTCAGTCCTCCTCTTGCCAGACTTCTCCCAGGAGTTCCTCATTGAGTGTGACACATAAGGACCGGGCTGCGGCGCAATACCACAGCAGGAGGGCCACTCGATTGCCTTCTTCAGCCGCAAGGCAGCAGCTCACCATCAGCGACTACCAGCTTACGAGCTCGAGCTGATCGACCTAGCCAAGGCGGTGCAACACTGACGGATTGTTACGGACATGAGGTAGCAGGCCCTGCATGAAGAAGCCCAAGTAGTGGTCCGGTGGTAGACCCGGAACGTGGGTGACCAACGCCACGAACTCGTCGATGTAGTCGTCGAGGCTGGTCGTCTGGCGGACCCCGCAGAGACGCTCTATGGCGGAAGACCCGGAGTAGCGGTCGTCGTGACGGCGAATCATTTCCCGCTTCAACTCCGTCCAGGAGAGGGTTGGGTTGGACTGACGGATCCACCGAGCCCAATGGAGGGCCGAGCCGTCCAACCCCACAAGTATCGTGAACACCTTGTCTTGTTCCGGAGTAAGGTGGAGATCGAAATACTGTTCCGCCTTAGCGATCCAGCCCATCGGGTCGACGCCGACGAAGGACGGAAGGTCGAGGGAGAGGCCGAGCCGCGCGGGGGCCAAGGGGATCGGCGGCTCGGGTGGCCGCACCGGAGGGGCTCCGAGGATGGAGGATCCATCGGGGGCCGAACCGGAGCCGGAAGTGGTGGTCGGCGCGTGGAGAGAATCGATCTTGGAATGGAGCGCAAGGAGGGAGGCGTGCATGGTGGCGATGAGTTGATCCTGGGCCTCGAGACGCTGGTTGACGGCCTCGGAGGCGGTATCCGCCACGGAATCGCTGCTGGAGCGGAGAGTAGGGGCCATGGGAGATGCCTGGCGAGAGAGGGGAGCTGCGGCGGCAGCTGCGGGAAGCAGGTCGCAGAAGGGCTGGCGCAGATCGCGGAAGAGCGGGCGCAGATCGCGGATGCAGCCGCAGGACGAGCGGGCGAGCGGGCGCAGATCGCGGATGAGCGGATGCAGTCGCAGATCGCAGGACGAGCGGATGCAGTCGCGGACGAGCGGCGCAGATCGCGGATGCAGGCGAGGTACGCGGAAGACGGAAGTGCCGATCACTGGCGGAACGCGGAGCGGGCGACGCAGATCGGGTCTGGACGAAACGAGGGAGAATCCGCGGCTGAGAGGAAGACTCCGGCGGCTAGGTCAGCGGGCGGAGTGGCAGGTCGGACCAAATATTACGAACTAGGGAGGAGGAATCCGGGAGAGAGAGCCGGCGAGGGAGGGAGAAGAAGGAGGAGAGAGTTAGAGAGGAAGAACCATAGGGAGCAGCCCTAATTTCATAGATCCAAAAAAATGAAAGATACAAACCAAGCCACACCCCTTTATAACTGCCGGGGTGCGCATAGCCAGTCTAAAACAAAAACATAATCAAGACGGAAATTAAAACAGGAATTGAACATAAGCATATAACATTTCGCGTCCATCATGCGTCCTCCGCCGTCGCGGCCCCCATGCCCGTAGCCACGGGCGTCCTCCTGCGCGTGTAAACCCGCCATGGTGTCTCCTCGGTATGCGTGTCCGTAACACGGACGTACTTATGGGGGAGGCCTTTTCTGATCTGCACAAAATAATTTCAACCTCAAGTAGTTACTCGAGTGGCGCCTCAGTACCGATCCCCAACAGCGCTGGGGTGCGCAAACTTTTGGGCTTCAACTTCCGTGTGGAGTACATGGTCGACGCCTTGAAATGTTCAGCCGACGCTCTGTCTCGCCGAGACAAGGAGGACAGTCTACTTTGTGCCATCTCCCTGCCCACCCCCACGATCCTCCTTCGGTTGCAGCATGAATCCCAAGATTCTTCAGTTCTCGTGGAGCTCAGTCGGCGAATTGTCGAAGGGCATCATCCGCCTCACTGGACGATGCATGAGGGCCTTGTGCGTTACAAGGGACGCGTTTACTTGCTCCCTCCCCCCCCCCCCCCCCCCCCTCATTGGCGACATCATGGAGACACCCCGCACCTTGGATAACAAAGGGGTTTGCAAAACCCATCAATGGATTCACGTGGATTTCTTTTGGAAGGGCCTGCGACGCAGTGTCCAGAATTTTGTTGCCGCCTGCACTATTTATCAGTGCCACAAAGCGGAGCATCTCGTTCCGGACGGCCTTCTTCAGGCATTGTTGATCCCCACACAGGTTTGGGCTGACGCCTTGATGGACTTCATCGAGGGATTGCCTACCTCGCGCGGGAAGTTTATCCTTATGGTCATGGCTAACAGTTTTTCGAAGGGAGCACACTTTATTGCTATGTGCAGACCACTGACAGTGGAAGGTGTTGCATATGCCTTCTTCGCAGAGGATTTTCCATCTCCACAGCCTCCCTGAGAGCATTGTCTCAGGCCGGGACAATGTGTTCACGAGTAACTTCTGAAAAAAGTTGTTTACGCTCTGCGATACTAAACTTTCCTTCTCCTCTGCCTACCACCAGCAATATGATGGCGAGACAGAGGTCGTCAATCGCACAGTTGAGATGTACTTGTGTTGCATCACCGGAGATCGCCCCAAGGATTGGTCCCACGGGCTTTCGTGGGTAGAGTATTGTTACAATACCTCCTACCACACCTCGCTGCAGACAACGCCCTTCTGATTGATTTACGAACGAGACCCCCCGTTCCTATTGTCCTACGAGAGCGGCACAGCCCGCCTGGATACGGTCGACCGCGAGCTTCAGGACAGGGATCAGTTCCACTCCCTAGCACGTGGGCACCTTCTTCAAGCCCGAGCACGTATGAAGATTGTTTGCAATCGGTGTCATCGCGAGCTAGCCTTTGCCCCAGGAGAGTGGGTATGGCTCTGACGTCGCCCTTACCGCCAATCCTCGAACGCCAGGACCCCATATCACAAGTTAAGACCGAAGTACTACGGCCCATTTGAGATCCTCCAGCGTATTGGAGAGATTGCATACCGCCTTCAGCTTCCACCAGAAACCCGCATTCATGGAGTTTTCCACGTCTCCCAACTGAAATAGTTTCACGGTCCTACCCTTTCGCTCCCCTTAGTACACCTCCCCCCGTAGCTAGATGACAAGCTTGGGAACAAGCTTGATCACAACGGGGCGGGAGATGTTACAGACCCGCATGCTACGGACCCACGCTGGGGCGTCACTTACCACTGTCGTCGTAGGATGACAGGCGCAGACTAAGGCGTCATCTCATCACGGTCGCATTTTATTTCAATGTCATTTTCAATTTAATGTCGCACTTTGTATTTGGTCTTTCCTACTTAGAAAGGAATGAGAGTGAATGAAAGATTAAGCAACTAATATAAAAAATCCCTCCTTTCTCTAATTTCTCCTCTCTACCTCTCCTCCTAAATTTTCTCCCATAACCTAGCTGTCCCAATCGCGCCACTTCCGCACGCCGCAAGCCGACTTCCCGTCGTGCCTCCTCCTCGCCCGATCTCTTCTCTTCCGAGCTTCTACCTTAGGTTCCCACGGATCTAAGAAGGGGAACTCCAATCTCCTCCTTGACTTCCACCTCGCACGGCCACGAACGAGATCTCAGTCCGGGACTCCTAACAGAGAGCTCCGTATTATTTTCATTTCAAGAATCTTTTATCATATTCTAGAGAGATTTTAGAGGGGGGAACGACTAGATTTTGAAGGGGGACATCAATTGCAGGGCAAGATTGCAGTTTAGAGTTGGGATCTCCAACATGATTGACAATTCTATTAGAGTTTGTCTTTCTATTCTCTATTTTGTAAACTTGTTTATTGAATTCATGTTTATATCATATTTCTTTTCTCATTCTATGATGGTTTGCCCAACAATGAGATGTTAACTCAAGTTCTATGAGTTGATATTTGATTGTAGTAAGTTGATGTGATTTCATTCATTTATTCCATGAATGTTTGAGTTCTATTCATGTGTTTAATGTGTATTCTAGATTAGTTGGTCATTATCCTAGTCTCATGTGTAATATTTTGTCATCGGACCATGAATCGATTGATTATTGATCCCTGGAATAGAACCATAGATTTAAATATCTACGGGTCACGTGGTACTGGTTTATGCGGTAACTTAATTTAATTTAGTGGAGTTAGTGTTCTTCATGAAGTTTTAGGCTTTTGTTATCATTCTAGAAATGTTCGAATTATGACATGTCGTTTGCTAGTGAATATAATTGATTCGTACGGACCAAGGGGTTTCAACAAGCATAGGAAAAATCGTCGTCATCCATGCAAGGATATCTATAAATTTACATATTCTTACTCATGATCAATCTTAGTTAATACTCATAGTATGAAGCAATCATCATAACTCTTAATCTCACTGTTTTTAAAAACCATAGTTAATTACATTTCAATTTTTGAATTTAGAATTAATCAAACAAAAGCAAATATTAATCTAGATAAGTTGTTCAAGAGTAATTATAGAGTAGTTAAATCAAAATCCTTGTGAAAACGATACTTATCATCATTTTTATTACTTATGCGACTAGTGCACTTGTCGATATATAGCATGTGTTAAGCGTTCACATAAAAATACCAACCCAAAAATAGGATGTATGGTGATATGCTCCTCCTGAATATCGCTCCTAACTATGAGTTCATTGAACATCGTCATATACTTGGCTGCATATAAGATCCCCGGGCGTAAAGTAAAAAGTTTTATGAGCTCACCCCAATAAGACACCAAGAGATACTTCTCCTTGAGCCAACGTTTTATGTACTCCCAATTGGAAATGAGATGGTGACCCTCACATGTAGAGCATCCACTCAAGGCTAGTCCAATTGATCTTCGCTTGGCCCAATAACTTCATCATGGTGAATGTCACTCGGCGATTGTTAAACATCTCATACTAGCCAAAAAATGATGCATATTCAATAACCAGTCGTTAAAGGCATTAGGTTCCAGATGACCATTGATGGATGGTGCATGGACACAACTTTCCAGGTAATATCCTCCTTAGGATAATGACTTCATCTGCAAGTCTCCTAATAATCATCGTAATACTCGTCCTTGTCTTCGTCGTACTAGGTAGGAATATTTGTGTTTTCTCTTCGAAAGAGGGAGATGGCAATGATGGTGACTCTCCCGACAATAGTGTGGTCTACATACTGCTCTTTAGGGCCTACACAGATTCAGGGTCCTCGGAGAGTGGAGGACCCTTCGCTGGAGGATATCTAACATAATGCCCAGGGGGCAGCCGACGTCACGAGTCTTGTTAAGATGCTCAGTCTGGGTTCCAATTGGCTCTCCGGGGAGGGGAGTGGTCTGACCTGAATTCCTAGGTTGTTTTAATGTGTCTACATAGGTGGTCACAACCCCTAATTTGGTGTTTATACCATCTAAATGTTCAATAAATATTTTCTTCAAATAAGAGTTGGACATCTCTAGTGTTCTAATCATGATGTAAACTAATTGGGGTAGACGAAAGTAAATAAAAACTTACACCCACTTTCTTTTAATTTTCAAGCATGCATCTAATTGTGCAAATCTTCCCGATGGATTTTCAAACGTTGATTTTCCTGGTATTGCTCAATCATTTACTTAGTCGCTAGCAAAGAAAATTAAAGCAATATTTTTTAAACATTCTGCCATTGGAGTTGGCTTCATAATAATCTGCAAGTGGTTAAGAGAGAACAAATTGTAGATAATAACGCAGCTGGAACATGACTTTGCAAGCAAGCTTTAGTTGATCACTAAAATTCATAGCATCAAGATAACGTAACTGAAATTGAGTGAGATTGTACACCTTGCAAGAGAGTTCTTGGAACATATGACACGAAAAATAGGTGTTAATCCAATGAAACAAGGACTGCATAGCAAGACGAACATGTGGATTGATATTCTGCGAAGTAGAAATCTCGATTTGGCTATTAGGAAAGTAAGGACATACCGGGGCGGTAGTTGGTGTAGGGTACGCTAATTGAGAGGCCTCGGGGTTTGGGTGCATCTTTGTAGGCAAGTGAGTTCGAAAGAGGCTGAAGTTGGGCAAACACTGGGGAAACATGGATTTAAGAGGAAGATGAACAGGTACCGGATTGGGAGACAAAATCGCAGACGCACTGGATGCCTACGGTTCTCAAGACGATTCGAACCGACCACCGGAAGCTCGGAGCCGAAGGTCGGTGGTCGAGAAGGGCACGTTGGTCATCGAACAGCCCGTAGATGGAGTCGACGAGATGAATCGGTGCGTTGACTGCTTGGTCGCCGAGAAACAAAGGGCGGGCTCTGGTATGAAGGTTGAATGGAAATGCCTTTCGAGAACAGATAATATTTTCACGATCTTGGAAAGTGCTATCAAGGATCACTCAAATAATCGGTTAGGATAGAGTCAAATGGGCTTTAGAATTAAGAAGGAAGAATTTTTAATTTTCTAAACAATGGGAAGTTTAAGAGGTGTCATTACTCCGCAACTTAAGACTCCTTCAGAGATTTACAAAAAATCAAAAAATATTAAATGTTTGCCTAAATAATATTAATTGTTTCAAATTATAAAAATTCAAGGTTGTATATGTAGGATGTCGGGTTCATGTCAGTTTCAGTTTGAAATGTCGGATTGCGGGGATATATCGGGGATAATTTACGATGTTAGATTTTAATATTTAAATAAATTTAATCATATATATACATTTTTTGTAAATATGTACAATTGCACGCATGATGTATGTTAATAAATTACACAATAAACATATATACACATAATGTATATGTTATGTGCCAACTCGGAGTGGTGGTCGGAGGATGATCGGAGGCGGAGATGATGGCAATGAGAGATACAATGGAGTCGTAATTGCGGCTGCCTAAACGGGGCTTGCTCGTTAGAGGAGAGAGCTTCCAAGAATCTCACACAAGGTGACAAGAAATTAGAACTTATTTTCTTGCATACCTTCCTTCAACATGCATATATGCTTTTATTAGGCTTACAAGAGGATATAAATCATAAAAATGACAAAACGACATGCTTGGACTAATTATGACTGACGCGACATAAAGACGTAATAAAGACATAAAAATGATATAACCAACGTTAGACTCGATAAAGACGTGACATTCATAACTAAAGATGCAACACAGGAATTGGGCACGCAACCCATAACACCTTTCTCGGTCTTCAAATCGAGCCTGTCATCAAGCTCGGACGAAGCTTGCACAGCTTGATCGTCTGGCTCTTTGATTTCCCGCCAAAACAACTCGTGTTATCGCGATGTTGTAGCGGAGGATGCATTGAGCGGTGGAACGACCAAGATGGCAAAAAAGATTAAGATGAATGGGTAGAACGAGGGTGTCAAGCGGTTACGGGCCGTCGAAGGCGACAGTAGCTCGGGCAGACAAGGGGTTGCGGTGATCAGAAATGGCGGCGCCGACTATGGGGGTGATCACTGAAATAAATGGATCCAGAGGAGCCGACAGAATAGGTGGTCGTAGAGGGGATGGCGAGGAGGTCGGAAGGGCTGGCAGAGTATGTTTCGGCAGAGCAAGGGTCTGCAAAAGAGGCGGTGAGGTGACGACTGCAGGGACTGATGGCGGCGGTGGGACGAAAAGGATGGCGGAGAGTCGGTGAGCGGCTTTGGTAATTGGTGGGTGCGACGACTAGTTAAGTAGACTCGACGGTGGCACGGGTTGCGGCAGAAAGGCGGCTGTCAGATCATTAAGCTTGTAGAGGAGTGAGGTCATGTTGTCCCGATGACGTGCCTCGGCGTCTCAAAATTGTACGTCCATGGAAGTTAGGAAGGTCTACAACATGTTGATAGTAGTCATTGTTAGCAAATCTGGTCCAGCGGGACTCGTGTTGTATGGGACCGACTTCGGTGGGGCTCGACTTGACTTGCTGTCCTCGGACTTTCCCCCTTCGGATTATCCCCGCAATCCCGTGGTTGGTTGGTGGGTTGGATGGATTAGTCCCACACCGCCTATAGCGGACGATCCTTTGTGCTTATGTACCCCCACCACCTTCATTTCAACACCGAGGTTTTGGATGACTTCGAGGTGTGGATGGTTTCAACATGGTATCAGAGCTAGGTTGTCCCGATGCGGGGGAGTGTTAGCGGATCTGGTCCAGCAGGACTCGTGTTGTATGGACCGACTTCGGTGGGACCTGACTTGACTTGATGTCCTCGAATTTTTCCCCTTCGGATTATCCTCGCGGTCCCGTGGTTGGTTGGATGGATTAGTCCCACACCGCCTGTAGCGGGAGATCCTTTGTGCTTATGTACCCCACCCCCTTCATCTCAACACCAAGGTTTTGAGATGACTTCGGGGTGTGGGTGGTTTCAACAGCTATTATAGTGGTCGAGTCCCCCATAATGATGTTATGGGCTCAATGTGAATAGAGGTGTGGGACTCGAGAGAGCACAGGGCAATTCAGCTTGTTGTGGATGGTTGGTTGGAGCATAATTTAATTAACTCTCAAGGCCCGCTTGACTTACGGCCTAGAATAAAAATAAATAAATTCTTTTGCACCCCCACGCGTGAGTGCTAGCCAAATCAGGAAGGAGTTGCGGTATGGCGTCTGTTATGTGTCCGCACCGGGCTTGAGAGACGGCGTGTGGGACTCGAGATGGAGAGCGGTGGAATTTGGAGCCGCCGTTTCCGTCTGCATAGGACGAGAGCCCGTTGTTTTCTTTTGCCGAAGACGCGTCAAGGATGACGGGGAAGAACGTGCAGGTCGATGATGTATGGAGCTCAGAGGGCGCAGACGGAGGAAGGATCTTGCAGGTCGACGATCGAAAGAGCAGCCGAACGGAGTTGCTCTACTTTGTGTGGGGCGAGTCGAAGCGGGGTGCGGGAGAAGAACAGTGTGCGGGCATCGTCGTCGAAGAAGTAAAGTAGATGTTGTCGAACGACGAAGAAAGGGCCTGTGGACGTCGAGCGAAAGGTTGTTGGTCGTCCGTCGACAAGGGCGATGCATGCGCTGGACATCGCCGTAGGTGCAATAGGGAGTGCTCTTGCTATTGAGAATGATGACTGGAACCGAAGTGGTTGGAACTGAAGGATAGTCGTGGACTGTTCTTTGTTGATGTCGAGGGCTTGTAGGGAGGAAAGATAGCCTTTGATACCAAGTTATGTGCCAACTCGGAGCGGTGGTCAAAGGATGACCGGAGGCAGGGATGACGGCGGTGAGAGATACAACTGAGTTGTAACTCCGGTTTCCTAAGCGAGGCTTGCTCGTTAGAGGAGAGAGCTTCCAAGAATCTCACACAAGGGACAAGGAATTAGAACTTCTTTTCTTGCATACCTTCCTTGAACATGCATATGCCTTTATATATGCTTACAAGAGTACATAAATCATAAAAACGACAAAACAACATACTTGGACTAATTATGACTGCAGCGGCATAAAGACGTAATAAAGACATAAACATGATATAACCTACGCTAGACTCGATAAAGACACAACATTCATAGCTAAAGATGCAAAACAGTAATTTATAAATTACATAAGAAAGAGACGTTGACGACATCAAACGACATAAAGAGCACCAAATGAGAGTGAGACGAGAAAGACACTGAATCTAGGCTCAGAGAGATGCACGAAATAAAATATTATCGCTCAGATACTTAAAAGAAATGAAAAATATATATTTTTAATACTCGCCAATATATCAGCCGCGTGATATCGCCAGATATATCTGGTAAGGCCGATATGTCAGGGGATATTTTCAAAAACGACAATTTTGTTTAAAATATTGATGTCATGGCGTTTTCTGCCCAAAACCTTTATGTAGCCCGACATGTCGGACACGTCGGCCGACATCTACAACACCGGTACCACATATGTCTGCGTTGACAGGCCAATTGATTTAAGGATATATTGGCTAATCGGACCAATAATCTGAAACCTAAATACAACAAGCATGAAAATGCCGCACAACCTGACACTACTGAAACAAAGAGAATAAATAAAATACAACTGGAAACAAACATGCAGTAAATAAATGCACGACAAGAAAGAGTGGTGTTAAGATCACACCAAAACTAACTATGTGCACACCACCTTTAAAAATCTCCTAATATTTCCCTTTAATCAATAACACTAAATGCAGGCCAGTAATAGTAAACTTAAACCCTCACCCTTTTCTCCCCCATAAACTCCCAGCGCCGCAAGGCCGAAGTTGAATCCCACAGTTTCCGCCCTACACCTGATGGCGCCTCCCTTGACCTGACGCCTCCCTCGGGATTCCAATGTCGCAATTTCGTCAGAGCGCAGTTCTTCGCCAAGCATCGCCAAACATCGCCTGGTTCTTCGCCAAGCATCGCCAAGCATTGCCTGGTTGCCAAGCATTCCAATGTCCCTTGACCTGACGCCTCCCGAATCTTCCCTCATATCATTGCATAGGCTCATTGAAGGTATGCTCGAGCTTCAGAGCGATTTTGTGATCCAGGTATGCTTGGTTGATTACAGAGCAGTTTTGTGTTCCTACTAGTGTAGTTCACTGCATTCTAGTCCAAACTAATTTTCATATTCTCTATTTCATGCAGAGCAAGACAATATCAATACCACGAAGTTTTGAATATTTTGGGTGCTCTTTATAACTTGAACAACTAATTTATAGTTTTATCTACTTAGAAATTGAATATTGAGATGTAGTCTTATTATTGGGAGAAGCCATCAAGAGTCTATGAAGTCTCCTATGGGTCCTTAGATGCAATGGCAAAAACAAATTGGGGAGTGGTGCATTTAACAAAATGACCAGCATTTAAAATTTTATGGTACATCTATCACTAGTGTGCACACAATGATATTTGGCGCGCCTTTAACACCACTCAAAAGAAATAGTGTTTAGACCGATGCTCCGCATAGTGCTTTACATCATCAACGTGACTAGGACCTGCCATGGAACTCCTAAAGATCTTTACCCCTAAGAAACATAAAGTGGCCTTAACTTAGGGCTCTAGAAGATAAAGTCATTGAAGATGGAAGATAAAGTCGTTGATAGAACAACTAGTGCCTGCCTAACTGGGAGAAGTCATTCATTATCAAAGAGGTCACTAGACCCTTAATTATTTGTTCACACACTTGGGATACATACATTCTATTCTTGAAACCTCAATTCAAATATATATTTTAGGTAAGTTTTTATTCTTTCATTGATCACGGTTTCCAAATTGTCTTTCTTCTTCCCTTTAGAATCTATCTAATTATCTCAAAAATATTAAACATAAAAATAAAAAGGGCCGCCCGGTGTACATCCCCACACAGTGAGGGTCCGGGGAAGGTCCCACCACAAAGGGTGAAATTTAGGCAAACCTTACCCTGCATTTTTGAAAGTCTGTTTCCAGGACTCGAACCTGTGACCTCAAGGTCACACCGCAACACCTCAACCAGTGCGCGAAGGCACCCCTTCTATATTAGACAAAACAATAATTTAATAATGTCTTACAACCTGACTTGCTTGTTTTCTACTGGACCAATTCAAGAGTAAACCCTAAGAAATGTGAGTCAAGTCAAACCAAAGCCAAATTAAACCTTGAAATGTACTTGATTTAGGTCGAGTTATCAAGTCATGTTAACTAGTCTTAACTCTTAGTTTTTTTTTGGAGTCGACTTCCCATTATCTATCATTGGAAATTACTTACATAGAAAGAAGGAAATCTCATTGAAAGAAAAAAAGGTAATCATATCATTTATTATGTCAAGGCACCCCCTACTATTCACTACACTATGATCGATATGAGCTCACTAGACATTACCTTGATCTCACCTCTAAGAATAGCTGACGCAGGACGAATGTAGAAAGTGTGATTGTGCCCTATGTGGGGCTCTAATGATGTGTAAGTGTAGTGTGGTGGTGAGAGAATCTATATGATGTGATGCACAAACAATTGTCCTATAATTAAATGGAAATAAATTCTAAATTTAATAAAGAAATCCACGAACAACCACAATTGATATTAGAGTATTAAATAAACAAGTAATTGCTAGTCGTATTAAAGTAAAGAATGTTTTAATTAAATGGTAATCGAACAAACTTTGCAAGTAGAACAATTAATGGGCAAAATAGTACAAATTAATATCTGCAATCATATATTTTCATCACATAAACAACAAAGAGTGATCTCAACTTCAAATTACGAACTTACACAAGAAATAGAAAACCAGTGGCTGAGTAACTCCAGATTTCAGTGGCTAGACAGAAATATTGGACTGGACTGCAGAAGTGGGGTTCACTTCTTGTTGACTGGAAGATGTTGAGATGGCGTTTCTGTGGCCGGGAGGTAGAATAGGTGGCTGGGCTGGGAGGGGTTCCAGGGAGGGGAAATAGGTTATTTGGATGATTTTGGCTGGACTGGAGGGATTGGTGAGGATCCGACTATACATTGTGGAGCAAGGAGTGGATTTCAAGATGCAATAAACGTTTGTTTTGGTGCAGTTAGTTGGACCTGGTGGGGAGAAGTTATGAAGGGTTGGTTGGGGTGATCACTGGCCAAAATCAGTGCAGAAATAAGAAATTCCGTTGGAGGAAAGGGCAGGGAGGGCTGTTGCAGTCCATAATGAGGCCAGGGCAGGAATTCGAGGACGTTGGAAGGTTGGTTGTGGCTGGAATCAGAAAACAGTGGTTGGAGGCGTGAGGTTACTAGCCTGAGAGGCTAGGCGAACACTTCTTCCAGGAAGAATAGCAAGATGTCAAGTTCTGGGCAAGCCTTTACTTGGGGAGAGAGTGGAAATGAAGGGGGGATGTTCGACTAGGCTGGGTTGGTAGAATTTAAGGGAAATTTAAGTTGAAGTAATAGATTGGAGGTGGTTATGGGTGGCTGTGAGCGGGAGAGTGGGCGGTTAGGCTCCGTTGGCGCGGCGATTTTGCTCCGGTGAGTTTGGACAAAAATGCTACCGTCATAGAGGATGTTTGGCATGACAATGGGACCACCACCAAGAAAATAAAACTAGTTTTGAACATAAAAGTGAATGAAGTTCCTTGGGTGAGGCCGGGCGTTTACGAACAACGGTTCATAACCACCGCGTTCACGACCGCCACCACCACGCCAAATCGAGTCTTAGTGTTCATGGGCAGTGGGGGTGGTTTTGGGGTAGTTATGGAAGAGGGGGTAGTTACCTTAGCTTCGGCACCAAGGATCCACAGAATCGGCACCGCGGGACGACCGCGAGAGTCTGGAATTTCTGTCCAAAATCTGTAATCCCTAAAAATTAGTCATATACCCCTAATTATAGACTTAAAACTCACTATGGACGGGCATGATCGTCCGAAACATAAAACCACTAAAAATACATGAAATGAAAATACAAATATGACGTCATCATTCTGAACGCAACTACTGGCACGGATCATCCATCCAACGATCCTAAATCCGTCTCCCGTGTAAATAGATTTGGGCGGGTTCTGATAAGGGTCGGCCCGCCCGTGAAATGTGATCTCTATCAATAACTTAATTAAATGTTGTCTTAGAATCGTGAAAAAAGTTACATGGCTCCTTTGGCAATTTGTTATAGGCTTCGAGCCTATCGTTAGGGGATTCATAGCTAGTTATCTTAAATTTAAGTTGTCTTTTATTATTAATTTTTTGAGTAATTATCAATTGTTGGTGGTTAGTAATTATTGGTTGTCATTAAGAGTCATGTAATCTAATTTAAAGTAATATTGTTAAAATGAAATTATCAAAGAATTAGAATCTCTTCACTTGTCTTATTAAGAGATTGTGGTAGTTTTCTCTCCCAAGCACACCCCGTTTAGGCAGTCGTGGTTCCAACTCCGTAGTATCTTCTCAGTGTAATCTCCACCTCAAGTCACCTCCTCTATGAAGCCATTGACGCATTAAAGCTTAGCCCATAACAACTTGGTATCAAAGCTCACATGAGCGACG
This sequence comes from Dactylorhiza incarnata, assembly GCA_033032865.1. NCBI lineage: Eukaryota > Viridiplantae > Streptophyta > Magnoliopsida > Asparagales > Orchidaceae > Dactylorhiza > Dactylorhiza incarnata. The sequence goes on along the minus strand of JAWHQI010000230.1, from coordinate 2,517,104 downwards.
CGTCCAACTACCGCTATCCTCCTTACGGATCCCAATTACATCGAATTGCCAGCCTCCTTCCAGATCCCAGGCAAATTTACCTCCCATTGAGTCAACTTCTCCAACTAAACAGGTCGCGATCTCCTTGCCATCTATGTCGATCGCTTACCATTCTGCTAGGAAAAGCAATCGTTGATTCCTCACCAACTACCAGAACCACTGTCCTCTAGCAACGTCGTCAGGAGTCCCAACCCCGCCTTCCTCAAGCAATAATGTTTGTTCCTGCTACACATACGCCGACATCTCCACACCACAGAACCACCATCTCCTTCTATGGGAACGAAGCCCTCGGCCAATTCTGGACCAAGCTCTGCCCGAGCCTACATCGACCTCCTACAGTCCTTGAGCCTCAAATCCATCAAGCCCAGCGTTCCAAATGCTTGTTCTCGAGCCATCAATGTCACCACAACTCTTTGACGTGTTGAGCCCAACGACCCCTCCTCAAATTCCAATTAATTAATAGCGCGGATTTTTCTTCGTTGGAGTCAGCATAAGAAAGCACTGCGGATCACGTGGCACTCCGAGCACGCCATCCACATCCGTTCCTGAGAATTCGAGCCGGACCATAACCCTCTCCTTTTCTTATTCTTCTCACAACATGGGAGAATCACTGACCAAATAAATCAACATATTTCCTTATTGTTGTAACACCCCGGTCTACTGTGGGCGCGCAACAGATCTGCAGACCAGTGACCCCAACCCATCTCCACGGACCTGATTGACCGCAGCCGCTAATTCCAATGGAGGGTTGTTGAGGCTGGGGATTAAACCCCAGACCTCCTAGATAAGGGAGCTATTTTGGTGATGAGGACCAGTTTAGAGCTCCCTTATCTAGGAGGTTTGAGGTTCAAACCCCAGTCTCAATAACCCATCATTGGAATTAGCGGTTGCGGCCAATCAGATCTGTGGAGATGGGTTGGGTTCACTGGTCTGCAGACTTGTAGCACACTCACAGTAGACCGGGGCGCTACAAATGCATATATTCGGAGTGAGTCAGACCGACATTGAAAAATGGCACCAAGAAGCTTTTGCCGCTATTCATACCATGTTCGACGATCTCACCCCAGTCATACAAGTCATTATCGTTTAAGCGCAAGACCAACCAGTAGAAGGCAAGGACCTTTGCCACTACTACACACTGCGCCCCTGGCTTTTGTATGATAGGAAGCACATATCGTTCCTTGTTACCATAAATTGGACTTTCCACTTGCAATGAGAAGACAGATTTATTCGCATGGCTAACCCGGAGCGAGCAATTTTTCGGCCACCAACAAAAACTGATAACATAATAGATAAGGTTGGTCTCCTTCCACCTTCTTGATTTAGCTCAACTATGGTTTACCCATTTGCAAGGTGAGCTAAGGAGGCAACATGCAATTCGTCTTCTCATTCGCAGCAATCCCCTCGGCGCACTCACTATGTTATGACAAACGGATTGAAATTGCAGAAAATAGAGAATATCAATTGAACGAACTCTATAGAGGGATGAATAAAGTAATTAAATTTCACCATTTAAATCAAAAACACAATGACAGATAACATCACAGATTATGCAGTAAACAGAAAAACAAAAAGTAAAACTAGTTTATAGAGAAAATGGACACACAAAAATATAGAGCTTCCCCAGAACCCAGGTAACTTCTCTCTTCTACCATAGTAAGAATCCATTGCCATCAAAATGCAGAGTATTTTGATTAGAAGACTCTTAGAACCACTAAATTTTTTAGAGAGATTTTCAAAACTCCTTTTATAACAGTATTAAGATAGCAATGAACTTTTCCACAATGAAATGATCTCAGTAGAAGAATTAATTCACTTGAAGATAATCTTGGTGTGGATTCAATCAGAACGATCTCTTTAGGTTTTCTCGAGAAAGAGAGAGAGAGAGAGAGCAGAGGAGAAAATTTGGGTTAGGAGAGAAAGAGAATCAGAGAAGAAGTTTAACATGGATTCGAGAGAAAAACTATTGTTGTATATAGAGAAAAAATTGAGGTGTATATATACTCCTATTCAAATTTTTATCAAAAAGGGAAATTTCCTTAATTTTGATTTCTTGGGAAGGCAAGATATGATGTCAGATTAAATTCGCAATGCTTTCCAAACGGCGCAGAAAATATCTTCAACGACTATATTCTTCAAGAGTTAATGCTCTATTATTTAACTTATTAGTCGAATACCATTCAAGTATCGAGTGCTTCAGAATAATGCTTCACTCAGAGTTCATACTCATTAGTCGAGATGAATTCGACTAACGGCTTCTAATAGTTGTTTGTTCAAGGTCTGATATTAATTCAGCTATCGACAAATCATATTTGTTATGAGCACTTATTCTTCTTCAATAGTCGAATAGAATTCGACTACTGCCTTATAATAGTTATTGTCTTAGAACATACTTAAGCGTCGAGAAACATTCAGTTGTCGGCTTCTAGTCGAATAGAAATATTCTTAAAAGTCGTCGGTTTACAACTACAAGAGCATAACAACTGGTTTGATGATGTTAGTATATAGTTACTTCTTTGTATAGCTTGCTTAAATCCTATTAACTCTTTTGATTGTTTTGACAAGCAAAAGGTGCTCAGTCTTGCGGAATTTTATCCTAATGACTTTTCAAGTTTGAAGTTATTTAATTTTGATATTCAGCTCGACAACTTAAATGTCGATATGAGGAGCGAGAAGAGATTTTTTTATTTGAAGGACTTTGGTCATCTCTCTATAAAGCTGGTTGAAACTGAGAAACATGTTGTTTATCAACAAATTTATAAGTTTTTGATGTTAATGTTGATTCTTCGTGCGGATACTGCAAGTGTGGAAAGAGTACACTCGATCATGAGTTATGTCAAGAACAATATGTGAAATTGATGCATCCTATGTCGCATCTGAGGACGTATGTTGTCATCATGTATTATATTTTTTGTATGACTAATATTTTTTCCCGCGCATCATTTTGTATTTCTGGCTCATCGGTTTGGCCACCCGGTGAGACTATGAATAAAAGGATTGATAATTTTAAGTAGTTAGGACGGAAAAGGTAAGCATAATTTAATTAAGGACGCTTAAGGTAAATTAGAGAAATAAATCAAGGATATCAAAATCGTTCCCCATTAAGAGAAATCATTCCCCGTTAAGAGAATTCCATAAGGCAGAGAAGTGGCAAAAACCTATTTAGAAATAAATTAGGAAATATCTATTTAGACATAAATAAACAAAACAAGCGCGGGGATTTTGGTTCATTATTAACCCCCCCCCCCCCCCCCGGTGAGAGAAGATGGCAAATCAGAATAGTACAGAGGAAACGAATTCATTTTCGTTTTCCTCTGTAAAATCGGAGGAAAAATTATTCGCGTGTCCGAAGCCTGATCATCTTCACGCAGGAGGTTGCAGTTCCAACAAATCCACACTCTGGAACGTCCCTCCCGATAGTGCCAGCAAGGAAGCCCTCGATGACTTGGAAGACGCGGTCCAGATCGACATTCCAGTTTGATTTTTGCGAGCAGTCGTCCAGCGACAGTATCTCAACGCTTCTTGTCCTTCATCCGTCGTCACACATGACTCCTACAAAAAACCGGTTTTTCGATTTGAAGGACTTTGGTCATCTCAATATAAAGCTGGCTGAAACTGAGAAGCATGTTGCTTATCAACAAATTTATAAGTTTTTGATGTTTATGTTGATTCTTCGTATGGATACTGCAAGTGTGGAAAGAGTACACTCGATCATGAGTTATGTCAAGAACAAGTTTTGAAATTGATGCATCCTCCGTCGTATTTGAGAACGCATGTTATCATGTATTATATATTTTTTATTTTATGACGAATATTTTTCCCCGCGCATCATTTGTATTTCCAACTCATCGGTTTGGCCACCCTGTGAGACCATGAATAAAAGGTCTGATAATTTTAAGTAATTAGGACGGAAAAGACAAGCATAATTTAATTAAGGATGCTTAAGGTAAATGTTACGCCCCCGGACGGATCCGAAGGCGACAGCGGGGCTGAACCAACTGGTTCAGCCCCCATTTTCTAATAACGGCCCTTCGGGGGGGCTGAACCCACCCGGTTCAGCTCCAATTGGGCCGGCCAGCCCCCTTGGCTGGCCGGCCTTGGTCCGGGTATAAATATACCCGGATCCTCTTGTGGAAGGGTTATGCAAGAATATCTGCAGGTATTTCTCTCCCTCTTCTTCTTCAAACCCTAGTCTCTCTAGTTCTTTAGATCTCTCTCCCTCCCACTTCGTTCGTAACAATTGGTATCAGAGGCTTCGTCCTCCCCGATTTTTTTTTCGGATCCACTGGGATTCCAGCGACAACTCCAGCGCCGACCCTTCCCGATCCTGCGCCAGCGTCTCCTTCCCGATCCAGCGTCTCCTTTCCGATCCTTCTCGATCCAGCGCCGACCCTTCCCGATCCTGCTCCAGCGACTCCTTCCCGATCCGGCGACGACTCCAGCGCCGCCTTCCCGATCCAGCGACGACTCCAGCGCCTCCAGCGCCGACTGCTCCCGATCCCGACTCCAGCGCCTCCAGCCGCCGCCTGCTCCAGTGTCGCCGCCTGCTTCAGTGCCGCCGCCTGCTGTTCCAGAGACCGTCGCCTGCTGCTCCAGAGATCGTCGCCTGCTGCTCCAGGCCGCCGCCTGCTCCTCGGGCTTCTGTGCTCCAGCGCTTCCAGCGTCTGGTTCCGCCGACCCCAAATCCATGGTGACTCGCAACCAGGAGGAATCTACTCGGCTAGCAACTCTTGAAGAGAACTACATCGGGCTAGCCGACGCAATGACAGCCCTTGAAGGGAAGTTACAAGCCTCGGAAAAACGACTGGAGGGCAAATTGGATGATTGCCTGGACGAAATCAAGAATATGTTGACTCAACACCTTAAGGGCAAAGGTGCTGTGAACGAAACCAGTGCAGTTCCAAATCCCCCGTTGCCCGCAACTGCGGGATACGCAGACGGTGGGGGAAGGGAGAATCATGATCGGGCCTCCAGCGTAAATGGGGGGCTTGGGATCGACATCGAAAGGACAGGAGGCCCACGACGACCGCCCTTCGGGCCCGAGCCAACCGAGATAGGCCGAATTGACGACTTTCTCCCTTATCGGGAGGGGCCCCAGGAGGACCGACGACTCAGAGGGGTGGGGTACCCACATCGGGATAGACTCCTTCCCATTCCAGGAGGACCGGGACACACCGAAGGCGGCAGAGGTGGAGGCGGATGGGGGTTTAGGCCGCCAGTAATGGGAAACCCCTATGGAGAAGATTGGGGATACCCAAATGCGGCCGCTGACCGACGACGACCGCATGGACACGGGCAAGAGTACGGTGGACCTGGGCAACAACTACCACGAGTTTATATGGCGCCAAAGGTTACCCGCATGAACTACCCCAAGTTCAAAGGAGGCGATGCGCTCGAATGGATCCAAAAGGCTGAGTTGTTCTACAGTTATCAGGAGATTCCAGAGGCACAGTGGGTCAAGTTAGCGTCGTTCCACCTCGAAGAGGACGCATACCAGTGGACACAGTGGTTCCTTCGGGGACGGGATCACGCGCCGTGGTCCGAGTTTGTAGACGGTTTCACCGCCCGCTTTGGTCCACTCGAGTATGAGGACGTCGAGGCTCTTCTTCAGAAATTGCGCCAGAAAGGGACGGTGATGGAGTACAGGACAGTGTTTGAGAGGTTGGCAAACATGGTGCAGTGGGGCGAGAGGACATTAACGAGTTGTTTTATTTCCGGACTGAAGGAGGACATCAGAGATGAGGTGCATGCCTATATGCCGCGCAGTTTGACACATGCTATCAGCTTGGCCCGAATTCAAGAAGAGCGCCTCAATCGACAGAAGTTCAGGGGGGACACTAAGAGAACTACAGAACGGGCGACGGTGAAGAAATTGACATGGACAGAGCTGCAGGCACGAAAGGAAAAGGGGTAGTGCTTCAACTGTGATGAGAAGTTCACCCCAGGCCACAAATGCCAGATAATTCAGGTTTACATGCTGCAGGACGATCAGATGCCAGATGTAGAAGGACGAGAACAGGAGCACATGCTGGATACAATCGAGTACGGGGTATCGACCCTAACCATGGCAGGAGACACCACACCGCCCACTATGACTATTGCGGGGTGGATCGGCCAACAGCAGGTGTCCATTTTGATTGACAGTGGGAGTACACATAACTTCATCAGTCAGACAGTGGCACACAGGCTGGGGCACGCGATCATCCAGGACGCCTCTTCCCAGGTTGTGGTGGCAAGCGGACATGAGCTGCAGTGTGAAGGAGTGCTTCAGGACGTGGGGATCAGTGTGCAGGGCTATGCTGACAAGATGGATATCTATTTATTACCTATTCGGGGGTCCGATGTGATTCTGGGGGCCCACTGGTTGCGACAGCTGGGTAGGATCACTCTGGATTGGGACCAGTTGACTATGGAGTTTTCTAAGGATGGGAAGGAATATTGCTTGCATGGAGTCAGAATCTCACCGGTGACAGGGGACTCTCTTTGTGGTTCGGAGAGGCTGCGGGGACAAAGAGACTTGGCTTGGGTCGACCTGCCAGAACAGACGGAGCCACCAGATTCCCACCTTGAGGACAAGCTGGGTCTTGAAGGGGTAGGGAATGTTACGCCCCCGGACGGATCCGAAGGCGACGGCGGGTTCAGCCCCCATTTTCTAATAACGGCCCTTGGGGGGGCTGAACCCACCCGGTTCAGCCCCAATTGGGCCGGCCAGCCCCCTTGGCTGGCCGGCCTTGGTCCGGGTATAAATATACCCGGATCCTCTTGTGGAAGGGTTATGCAAGAATATCTGCAGGTATTTCTCTCCCTCTTCTTCTTCAAACCCTAGTCTCTCTAGTTCTTTAGATCTCTCTCCCTCCCACTTCGTTCGTAACAGTAAATTAGATAAATAAATCAAGGATATCAAAATCGTTCCCCATTAAGAGAAATCATTCCCCATTAAGAGAATTCCATAAGGTAGAGAATTAGCAAAAACCTATTTAGAAATAAAATTAGGAAATATCTATTTAGACAGAAATAAACTAAAGAAGCGGAGGGATTTTGGATCATTATTAAAAGCCCTCCGCCGTGAGAGAAGATGGCAAATCGGAATATTACCGAGGAAACAAATTCATTTATGTTTTCCTCTGTAAAATCGGAGGAAAGATTATTCACGCGTCCGAAGCCTGATCATCTTCCCGCAGGAGGTTCCAGTTCCAGCAAATTCACACTCTAGAACGTCCCTCCCGATAGCGCCAGCAAGGAAGCCTCTGACGACTTGGAAGACGCGGTCCAGATCGACATTCCAGGCGGATTTTTGCGAACAGTCGTCCAGCGACAGTATCTCGACGCTTCTCCTTCATCCGCCGACGCACAGGACACCTACAAAACACCGGTTTTTAGAATTCATCGTCCACTCTTTCCAGCGACCCCTCCCCGCTCTAGAAATCTTCTCCCGCCAACGGTTGACGTCGACCGCAGTCCGCAGCTTTTCTCTCCGTCAATCGTCCACCCAAGCTCACACCTCATGCAACTAGGCTCGAGAGGATCACTATTAGTCAATAGCTTTCAATATGCTTGGCTAAACTTCGCTTCTTCTTACTTGCTCCAACTCATTAGAGTAACTTTATGCGATACAGTTAAATATCTATAAGCTTGTCTCGGATGTTTGCGCAATTTAAAATTATCGTTTACTCATAAATTATTGTTTGTAAATTTTGCTTGTGGATGTGATGATTTCGTGATGGATCGACCCGTAAAACATTCGAGAGTTCACTTTCAAATAACAATTAACGACCTTTTTTAAATCCAAACGTCGAGCAAAAATTAAGCGCGCGAAACTCAGATTTGACCTCCCATCACTACAGGGACCCCGACCCCACCCACTAACCCCTCTCGGGGTAAGTAGATCATTGGGTCTAAGCCCAACACTGAAATATTTTGATGCTTCAAATGCATGGAGTCGGGGCACAAATCATCTGAGTGTCTGCGACGCTACTCCGTCGTTATTACTGATTCAATTAATGGACGTGAACCTGAGTATGGAGTTTACATTAGTGACTCCAATCTCGAGCCTGAGCCGAAGGGTGGCCAAAGGAGGGGATGATGATACTACGGAGCTGGAGCCACAGCTTCCTAAGCGGGGTGTGCCCAGAGAGAGAGAGAGAAAGGTACCATGATCTCTTAACATGACGAGGAGAGATTCTAATTCCTTGATACCTTCATTCCAACATCACTTACCTTTAAATAGGCCTACATGACTTTTAATGATAATCACTAACTACTAACTCCCAACACAACTAATAATGACTCAAAACAATAATAATAAAAGACAACTTAAATTAAAGATAACCAGGCACAAAGCTTCTAACGACAACTAGGCCCGGAGCCCATAACATCACTCCCAAATTGCAAATTGAGTTTGTCCTCAAGCTTAGGAGAGATCAATGTTCTGTGTTTGGTTCACTCGATTCCTTCTTCGTCAAAGTCCTTTACTTCCAAGTAGAACATTTTTTTCCGCGATGGTCGTGAAGCGCTCGATGGAACAGACTGATTTAGAATAGGGGAACGGGAGATAGAAACTTGAACAGTCGCGGGGCTCGAACAGGTAATTAGGAATGGGACATAACACAAGTTCTGGTTGGTGTGCGGCTCGAAGAAGAAGGCACGTCCCCCTAGGATTTGAGACAGCTATCTGGCCCACGGGATGTGCGCAATTTTGTAGCTTGTACAGTTAACGTCGATTGCAGTGGCGTCAATGATGATGCAGAGAACATTGACTGAGACAAAATGTCAATTGAAAAAACGTCGATTAGGAGCGTCCATGTGGTCACTGGAAGAGGGGGCGAATGCTAGCTGGAAAACGCGCACAGAAAGGCGACGATCGTGTTGATGGGTCGATGAAGAAGGAATCGTGGGGGAACGACGATGATGGGTCGGCACTCTTCGTGGGACATCGATGACAACACTACTCGTGGGACGTCGATGAGGGCGCCAAGAGTGTTGGGCAACGACCTTCTCTGGGCGTCGACGAGGACTGGTGCTCTGATGCTGAGAATAAAGGATGCAGGTAGTCGACCATGAGTATAGTCAGATATCTTTAGAGGTAAATAGCGAAGGTTTCGAATGGATCTAATCAGGGCACGACACCTGAAGAAGTTGAGCGTGGATCCAAGGAAGGAGACTGATACCAAGTTGTTGTTGGGTAAACTCGTAGGACGTTGGTCGCTTCACTGGAGGGTGGCCAGAGGCGGGGATGATGATGCTATGGAGCCGGAACCGCGACTGCCTAAGCGAGGAATGTTCGGAGAGAGAGAAACTGAGCTACCACGGTCTCTTAACAAGACTAGAGGAGAGATTATAATTCCTTGATATATTCATTCCAACATCACTTACTTTTAAATAAGCTAACAGGACACTTAATAATAACCACTAACTATTAACTGCCAACAATTAATAATGACTCGAAACAATAATAATAAAATACAACTTAAATTAAAGATAATTAGGCACAAAGCCTCTGCTGACAACTAGTTCTGAAGCCCATAACATAATTAGGCATAAGAAATTGAAGTCCAATGTGAATCATATATCTACAACAGTTGTAATTTTTATGAACTGCCTTGATACATTCATTCCAACATCACTTACTTTTAAATAAGCTAACAGGACACTTAATAATAATCACTAGCTATTAACTGCCAACAACTAATAATGACTCGAAACAATAATAATAAAAGACAACTTAAATTAAAGATAATTAGGCACACAGCCTCTGCTGGCAACTAGTTCTGAAGCCCATAACATTTTTGCCCATAACATAATTAGGCATAAGAAATTGAAGTCCAATGTGAATCATATATCTACAACAGTTCTAATTTTTATGAAAACAAGTTCTATGAAACAAAGAGGATAACTGTCACCTTCTTTGTGATTGAATGGAAATATCGTTGAAGCATTCTCTAGAAGTTACAATATGAAAATAACTCTAGGGATAGTTTGTACTAAAAGGGAAAAGTAACCTAAATATTTTTGCTATATGCCCTGTTCTAGCATAGAAAGAATGGTTGTTTATTATACCAATCTTGATAACATATAAGGAATTGTGCCAATCTTGCTATAAAGCCATCCACAACCCATAAAAAGTATTAGAAATTGATTAGAGCTGATGGAAACTCACCTTCTGAGGTTTATCATAATCTTGATAACAGATCCCCTGAAAGATAAGGACAACATTCAGCATCATCATACTACATGGTGCCAATAATAACATTTGCTTTAAACATAACTCATGTGTATATGTTTATCAACTGAACCAGTGGCGTAGTGATGTTCACAGGAACTATGATAGGGTATTGATCAAAACAGGAGGCATGCTTGCATTAAACGAAGAAGAAACGGGAAAACGGATACAATCCGGCGCGGACGCCGGCCAAGATCTAGGAGGCTGGTTCCTCCTAAGATCCTTCTCTCAAAAGAGAGCCCAAAACCCTAATACCAAAAGCCGCTAAAACACTCTCATACCTCCTCCTTATATAGGGAGGAGGGGGCTCACATGACAAAATAATAAAAATAATATTTAATTAATATTAATTAATTAATACGAATTAATTAATTAATACCAATTAAGTAAACTAACTAATTATGGTGGTTTCCATAAGCGCTCTCTTGATTCCTGCGAGGTGGTGTGCTCCGGCGGATGCGGCATCGTAACAATAGGCCGCGCTTGAAAATTGACCTTGTCCCCAAGGTCAAGGCCAAAAGTTTTGTCAGGGTCCTTGAAAATGTCAGCAACAGGTATCGTTGAAAGGAACGACGACGGTCTATTTTTGTCCTCGAAGTAGCGGCCGAGCTTGGTAAGGTCGAGTTTGAATAGTTCGTCGTGTGCGGGGTTAATTGCGACAAGGAAATAGCGGCCGAGTTTGGGCGGTAACTGCGAGGGCAAGGAGGAAAATAAAAGAGAACGAGCTGATGAAATTCTTAGTGGTAGGGAGAGGGTGAAGTGAGGTGCGGATATAAAATTACATGTGGGAGGGCTCGAGAACAGGAAAAGGGGGGCGTGCTTTATGGGGGCTGTTTTATGGGGGGCTCGAGAACAGGAAAAGGGGGGTGCTTTAAGGGGGGCTCGAGAACAGACAGGCAGGCATGCAAAGCGGGACAGGAAATGGCGCAGGCGGACGACGAACGTGGGACAGGAAATGGCGCCGCGGAGACGGTGCCGGACGTGCGGGCTGGAGCTTGTACAGCCGGAATCGGCCCTGGAGGAGCGGCTAGTATGGACGGGCGGCGGTCGACGCTAAGATCGGCGGCGGAAGACGCACGAATCGGAGACCGGCGGCGTGAGACGCTGAGATCTGCGGCTGCAGGGTGGAGAGCTGCTGCTGGAGGCGCGGTGACTGTTGCAGGGTGGAGACGCAGCAGGGTGGAGACGCTGAGGTCTGCTGCCGGGTGGAGACGCTGAGATCTGCTGCAGGGTGGAAACGCGGAGATCTGCGGCTGCAGGGTGGAGATCTGCTGCAGGGTGGGGACGCTGATATCTGCTGCGGGAGGCGCGGTGACCGCTTCGGCCGCTGAATGTGCGGCTGTAGGTGTGTGCGTCTGGTGGAGCAGGGCCTGCAAGGCTGCCGACAGCGAGGCAAGGAGGTGGTCGTGGGTGTCGCAGCTGCGTTCGATGGAGGCGAAATGGCCACCGATGGAGTGGAGATGTCTGTCCGTTGTGGCAGGAGCCCCGGCGGCTGCGAAGGAGCGGACGGGGGTGGCAGGTCGGACCATTGATAGGGTATTGATCAAAACAGGAGGCATGCTTGCATTAAACGAAGAAGAAACGGGAAAACGGATACAATCCGGCGCGGACGCCGGCCAAGATCTAGGAGGCTGGTTCCTCCTAAGATCCTTCTCTCAAAAGAGAGCCCAAAACCCTAATACCAAAAGCCGCTAAAACACTCTCATACCTCCTCCTTATATAGGGAGGAGGGGGCTCACATGACAAAATAATAAAAATAATATTTAATTAATATTAATTAATTAATACGAATTAATTAATTAATACCAATTAAGTAAACTAACTAATTATGGTGGTTTCCATAAGCGCTCTCTTGATTCCTGCGAGGTGGTGTGCTCCGGCGGATGCGGCATCGTAACAAACTAACACTCCTACATAGATTTTTTTTGTGAATAAGAGTGATAGTAAAAGAAAACAAACAAGAAAATGGTTAATAAAGAAAAAATAAAAATTTAAAGCATGATTGTTAATAGAATAAGAATTACAGAATAACTGATATGGACAATCAGTTAAAATTATCCTCAAATTGAAGCACACAAAAAAAGAATGAAAGGAGAATCAAGTTTAACGAGAGAAAATAGAATCTAAAATTGTAACTCAATTTCCTAAATGACCTACAAGCTGCAAAAAGATCAATCAAATGACTACAACCAACACTTTTATACACTTATGTGATGCTTGTTATCATCATCATATCAACCTTACCCATATACCGCATATTTAAAGTTTCCTATATGAATCCGTTAGATAAGGTGTTAACTCTAGTTTGCACATAACCTCATCGTAAGTACCATTTCAAATTGTTTCACGTTAATTTTATCTACCCTGTAATTACATGTCAAATCTGCAAGTCAATTTTTGTTACCTGATTCTGACCAGATATTTCCTCCACATTTTAATATATTATGTATTACCTAATTCCTTCTATTAGATTGCAAATTCATCTTATAGTTCCAATTATGGCGCACTCAATTTTGTGTATTTATAATACAACGTAATTTTTATAAAATTTTCAATTAGGTGGTTTTCCAGGAACTTGTTGATACTTTTCCCGAATATGGCTTTGTTTATTGCAATAGTCACAATGTTCATAGGGCTTCTAATCATTTTGAGTTGATCATGGGAACTCCCTTCAGTAATCTGACCAACATTTGACTTCAGTAATAACCAACGTAGAACTTTTAGTCATACAACTTGTATTATTGCTCTGCTTCTGAAGCATAATTAGTGTTTGGCATTCCTCACGGCATTCATCCAAAAATGCTTCATTCAAAGAGGTCAAGGACGCTTTTCATCCAATAATCCTTCTACGAACCTCATCAAATTTGATGTTGAGGCCAACAAGAAACCTGAATATATCTGATTAGACTCCAGATTTTCTGATTGTGCTTACAGTCATCAGACAACTTCCACTTATAATCATTGGGCGGGTCTACAACTTGCCACATACACTTTAGAAAGTTAAAATACTTGATGATAGTGTCACTATCATGTTGAACTTCTCTAAGGGTCCGTTCCGTTCGACGGAAGCAATTGAGGAATTGGAATTCAGTCAATTTCAAAACCCGCGAGAATTGGAATTTAGTTGAATTTCAATTATGTTGTTCGGTTGCATGATGGAATTGGCCGAAACCGGTAAGAAATAGAATTGAGTATGCAGAAACCAACACACCTCCAAACCTAGGATGCTGTGAAAATAGAACATTTTCCAAGGCAATCTCCATCCCAAAGAGTGTCTAAATTAAATCGTTTCACATATGATTAGGAGTCTTCCTTCGATCCTTGGAATTATAATGTCAGTATAAACTATTTTTTTAAAAATCTCATGTAAAATCCCATTTAGATTCTAAGTTTTAACGCCCTTTGCTTTGTGGATAGATAAAAAAATTCATGATGGCAAAAAGCTCCCAATCGTCTGCACAAATTGCAAAGGTAGAGGGGCTCGGGATCATCAAAAATACAAACTCAATCCCTTAATAGATCTGAATATTCAATTCACGTTTTCGTTCGTCGAGGATCTGTATATGAAGTTCCTGAAACTAACAATAATCTTTAGATGGAGAAGAAGAGAAGATCAGACCAACAGAGATTTGCATATTAAGAATTAAAAACACCTGTCACGGGAGAAGAGGACAAATCAATCAGTACAATGTTCTTCGTCGTAGAGAACGAAGAAGAAGAAGGAGAAAGAGGAAGAGAAGAAGGAGAAGGAGCGGCAAGCTCGTGCGGGCTCGGGCGGAGAGGAGTAGAGGCTGCGCGCGAGGAAGGAGCTCGCCTGGGGAGTTCCGAAACCCTACCTAGAAAGACAAGAATTGGGCTTAGGGTATTTTGAAAACCAAGGGGTTTGGCCAATTCCGTTTTCGTCCTCAATTCCCTCCAACCGAACACGAGTCTTTTCCTCTAGAGACTCCAACTTAATGAATCTTTTCCTATGGAGATTCAATTCTCATTACAACAAAATTTTCAGCATTCTGATAGTGTAGTACATATCAGAGGGGTTTACAAGGTCCAAGTATCTCCGCCGAATAGCCAATTTTACCTCTTCTATGTACATTCTGACCAACTAAGACTAGCTTAAGAAATTATTATCTTTGAGACAAATGGTGGTAATTTGGATTAAATGTTAAGAGTTAGAGGAGATCTGAGAAGCATGAGGCATGACTTCAACACTCGGGTTAGCAATCAGAAGAGAGTGTGATGCAACCTGTAATGACTCAACCCTCACAATATCATAATTATTGTCCGTGCTGGTTCATCATAGCCCATACTAAGTTGAACCGCATGATTTTGTCATTTTTCATAGGTGGTCTACGAGCACTTCCCAGAAGTCACCCATCCCAGAACTACGCTGACCAGAACACATTTATCTTGGAGTTTCCAATACAACTCCACCACTTGCTCCGAAAAGGCGTCTCTGATATTTGAGGATTCAAATATTACTTAAGCCCAGCAACTTTTCCTACAATTCCGATGTGAGATCTGGTTCATTCCTAAACCTCCTTTCACCTAGAAGTTTGTCATCTTAGAGCCTACAAGGAACTTCTTTCTCTGAGCTTCACTGCCACTAAATCACTCCCCGCCCTCACCGGACTACCCTCATCGGATTCAAGATGTTATAGGCCCACAAGCTTCCGCATGGTTCGTCCCCAAACCACACATCGTACTGCAGGAGGTCTGGCTCTAATACAACCTACGTCGCATCATTATATTTGTATTTGCATATGTATCACGCATACTTTTCGCGCATGTTTATTTCTTATTCCGTGCATGTTATTCAAGCTTATGTATCTTTTATTGTGCATCTCATTTGCGCACGTTCGCACAACTTATTAGAACAACCGGACAATATTATTATGAATAAAAAAATCCATCAAATTAGGTTTAGTAAACCTTAGGGTAAGCAAATTTGAAAATATGAGTTACTTGAAATTGAGTATTATTATTACAAAATAACTCATGTTCGAAGTAAAAAAACTATCATATTTTTAGTTTTAGAAATTATTAACTAATGTCATACTCCCAGCCATTATCACTTCTAAGAACACGAATAGAAGCATCGAATTGAGTTTGCACCATTTTATGAAATATTTAAAAGCAAGAAAAAACTTCACTTTTTTTCTTCAAAAGATAAACTCATGTAGTACGAGAGAAGCAGTCAATAAAGATGACAACCCATCGAAAACCATTTAAAGATAAAATAGGGGATGGCCCCCACACATCAGAATGTATCACATCAAAGGGACAATACTGGGAAAAGAGAGACGTGATGAAGAATGTCGCACATGTTTAGACTCATCACATACATCACAATTAAAATTCTAAAGAAAAAGGTAAAAATGCAGGAAACATTTTTTGTAGATAAGTAGAAGACGGATGTCCTAAGCGCAGATGTCAGCGGCGAACATCAACTGTGGCGATGGAACAGGAAAGAGCCTGAGAGGGTATCTGGGGGTCTAGGTAGTACAAGCCGCCACGATTCCTACCACTGCCAATGTTCCGCTTCGTACCCAGTTCCTGAAAAACACAAGAATCAGGAAAAAATAGTTTCAGGGCAGTTCAGAGATCTAGTAATGTTGCTGATGGAAAGCAAATTGTGAGGAAAAGAGGGAACATGAAGTTTCCCCCTGGTTTTGTGAAGAAGGGGGCTGAAGGGCTTGTCTGCCACTTAAAGAAATCTTTATATGGCCTGAAGCAATCTCCTAGGGCCTGGTTCAGAAGGTTTCTCACAGCTATGCTCAAGTTTTGGTACAAGCAAGCTCACTCTGATCATACCATGTTTATCCAGAGACGTGAACAGAAGGTAGTGGTTCTCATTGTCTATGTAGATGACATTATGATTACAGGAAATGACACAGAGGAGATTGTCAGTCTTAAAACTCTCTTAGCTGCTGAATTTGAGGTGAAAGACTTAGGAAGGTTACGGTACTTTATGGGTATCGAGGTTGCTAGATCTAATCAGGGTATATTCATATCCCAACGAAAGTATGTATTGGATATTCTAAAGGAGACATGGATGCTTGGGTGTGCTCCTGCTAACACTCCCTTGGAGGAGAACCATAAGATTGATAGTGATGGTGACCATGCTGATGTATCACGTTATCAAAGACTGGTTGGGAAACTTATATACTTATCCCATACTCGGTCTGACATTACATTTGCGGTAGGGATTCTGAGCAGGTATATGCATTCTCCTAGGATCAGACATCAAGATGTTGTGTATCGTGTGCTAAGATACTTGAAGAAAGCACCTAGCCGCGGTCTATTGTTCTCCAAAAATAATAACTTGAAGATTGAAGTCTTTACCGACGCTGATTGGGTCGGATGTCAGGATGACAGAAAGTCCACAACTGGTTATTGTTCTTTCATTGGTGGAAACCTTGTGACATGGCGTAGCAAGAAGCTGAATGTGGTGGCCAGATCAAGTGTTGAGGCTGAATTCCGTGCTGTCTCAGGGCCTATGTGAGGGTCTGTGGCTGCGTACTGTATTACAAGACCTAGGTTTCACTGAGACAGCTCCCTTCTCCTTGTTTTGTGACAATAAGGCCGCTATTAGCATAGCACATAACCCAATCCAACATGACAGGACAAAGCATGTTGAGGTTTATCGACATTTTATTAAAGATCACTTGGATAAAAAGACTGTGGTAACTCCTTTCGTTCATTCCAAAGATCAACTGGTCGATGTGTTCACCAAAAGCTTGGGATGTGATACGTTTACTGATGGAATTCAGAAGCTAGGGATGACTGACATCTTCCGTCCGCCTTGAGGGGGAGAGTTGTAATTCATATTATGTCAAGTCGTTCCACATTTATGTGTATTTATCCCGGTTGAGGGTATTTTTGTCTTTCTCTGTTTTAGGGTTTCCCCTCACTCATATATATGTATGAGTAAGGGTCCTTTGAGATAATTAATAAAGATATTATTACGATTCCACTATTTCTACTTTCAATCATTGACCGTAAGCAACTCCTTACAAATCGTCAAAAAGTACTACCAATACATTGAACTATTTTTTTTTTCAAAAATGAGTCAGTCTCATCATATTGTTGGTTCACATCTTGAAATCATAGGTCCTTCCAAGAACAACAGTCTATAAGATCGAAAGAAGAATACCAAGAAATAAGAGCTTTGAATGAACTTCTGAAAGTGTGTATCTACCAAGGGGAAGGTTATTCTTTGAAGCTTTTGCAAGAAAATCGGTGTTGCAGATACTTTTTGGGGGCGCACGTACAACCGTTGCAGTACCGACAATAAAGTGTAATGGGCGCGATGAGAGAGGCTTCATTATATGAAATTAGCACCATCTAATTTCAAAAACATTGATATTTCGGTTTCAACCATTTCTTTTCAGCAAATTTTTATTTTCAAATTTGGTGTTTTTGTACGAGAAGACTAGTAATATTTGGAGTGGAAATGAAAAAGGATATGCAAGTTTTGCATTAGCCTTCTCTCTCTCTCTCTCTCTCTCTCTCTCTCTCTCTCTCTCTCTCTCTCTCTCTCTCTCTCTCTCTACGGCGCGAAGGGTCGACACCCATGTCCACCGGGGGGAGCTCTCTTCTCTTCTCCTCCATTGCTCAATATTTCATGATCGGCACTATTGGGGGGTCGCCGGGGGAACCATGGGAAGTTCTCTTCCCTTAACTTTGATCCATCTTTATCGAGGTCGGTGCCTCGATCCATCTCACAGACACATAACATATTGGTATCAAAGCCACTCACCGGCATGGAGGAAGCAACCGTTGATCAAAGGAAGATACAGGAGATGCTTCACAAGATATTGAAGAGCGGCCACACAAGCCGCAATCATGCACATCCATGTGCAGATAGATGCTTTCTCAGAGTCAAGTTCATCCCCCAACCATACAAATACGTTGGAGTCCAACCCTAATCCCCTACGAGACCCACTGTCATCCACCCAAGTAACAGCATAATCGTCAATTCAGACCAAGATAAATCAATAGTGGGGGATCTTGGGATCAAAGGGCCTTGACCACATCCGACGGAACCAGTGAAAGCTACTACGCCCCTCAGCGAGGCCGCGGGACCTTGGGTAGTAGATGGAGAATTAGATACGCACCCCACAGAGCCCATGTGACTACTCCACACCACTGTTTTAAATGTCGGCCGACATGTCTGACATGTCAGCCGACGTGTCCTGTTTGAACCAAAAACGACTTGCATAATGAAAATTTAAAGGTTATGACGTTTTTCATTATGTCGGCCGATATAACCGATTAAATCTGATATATCGGCCGCCGACGACATTTCTAAATGTCGTCGACATTTTTAAATGTCGCAGGATCAGAGATTTCTCTCCGCTTATTCTCCGTCCTCGCCGCTGGAAGATTTTTTTGCTAGGTTTTTTCTCATTTTATTGATTGCACATTTCCGAGCACATGGATTATACATTTATACTTGATTTTCATTTGTCTCCTTCCAATGCTTTCTTCTTGCATGTTTTATGTATGGAATATCAGTTGCGTATTTGATTACTGAAATTTATTCCATCAAGTTTTGTCATTATCACCAAGCCTGCCACATTTATTCTTAGTATTGTACAGTTAATTTGCATGTTTATATGGAAGTAAAAAAAACTCATTATTTAATGCAGATTGATATCTAAATAATGTTTGTCATTTCCGTTTCCAACAATGAGGAAGAATGATAAAATAATTTTCAACATTTAAGTGCTTAAATATGAAAATAATAAATGGAGATATACATACAATAAAAATAGACACATGGTTAGAAGATAATGGTGATTGAATATAGATTTGAGTATTTTGGAAATAATACAACTAAGTAGAAAATGTGTTCATTGAGTACAGTAGAACAAATTAATGTATTTATAGAGCTAAGATAATATGGTATAACTTATAATATAAATATTTTTTTAGGAAACCGACATATTAAAATATCTCTGACATGTCTCCGACATCCGACATCTAAAAACTCAATCCGACATGTCTCCGACATCCGACATTTAAAACCTTGCTCCACACCGATCATATGGGAGGATATCCAACCAACTATCCTCAGGGAGGCAGGCACTATCCTAAGGCTATTACGAAGGCAGACGCGTGGAAGCCACAATTAATCGTAGTGACGGGCCGACTTTCCCTGATTCATGAAAATGGGCATACCCCTTTCTGATGGCAAGGAGGATCCATGGAATTAGCTGACAAATGCGGGCAGTTCTTTGTGACTCAGCGGTCACAATGGCAGGAATGGATAGGAATTGTCGTCTACCACTTGATGTAATATCCCATTTCCCGTCTTGGTCAATTGAACCACCTAGGTACCCTAATTGGTTCAATCGACCTCATTCATGAGCTTAGTCAAGTTCTTAGTGACACTGTTAACTTATTAATCTAACTATAACTCAGAATACACATGATTGAACTACGAAATGACATGAAGTCCAATCTGATTCAAGTTAACCACATTACACACCTGTGATCGACAAGAACTCAATGGAGTTGTTCGAACTCAATTCTGACCAATAAGGGTTGTGGTTCGGACAAATTGGGCAATTTTAAACTGTGTGACAACCCGAAAATGATTTTTTGAGCAAACAAACTCGGATTTGACCTCAGTCATTTGCATTGTACTCCTGGAATCGATATAAATACAATGATGTCGATTGCACCCTACACTGGAGTGTATTTGAAAGTTGACCAAAACAGGTTGCCTTGAACTACGCGACGACTCGAAAATGCGATTTCAAGTAAACTAACTCAGAATAGCACCAATCTATTGCGGTGGGCTCCTGGAGTCGAGAAGAACTCAAAGGGCCCACTCAGGCCTGGCTCTAAGCATAATAAGACAAGTTTGACTTTCAACCTCGAGTTTAACCTTGTACTAAATTGTTGAATAATCTTGGAATTCACTCCCCATTTGGCGAGCGATATAGTGGATTAGAGGGAGTTCCTATAAATAATGCATGAAACCTAACTCTAAACCCACTTTCACTCGAACCCTAGTTGTCAAACTCAGCCACCTCCCTCTCCACTCACTCCAACTTTCTCCCTCTTTCATTGCCCTACGATTTGAAGCTTGGAACCGAGTTCCTCCTCACAAGGTGAACTCAATCTTGCTGCCACCACCTCCTCTGGCAAGGAATTTGCCAGAAAATACATCACCAACCCAAGACTAGCCACGGATGGAGGTCAAGACACTCTGCTGCCACTCAGGCGGTCAGAATGTGTGCAAAGGTCACTGGTGTATTCCTCTTCCTCCTCTTGGTTGTAAATCTAGATTCTATTCTAGAGGCTCAATTTTCCGTCATTAATGGAGTATGGTTAGGTTCATCAATGTTGGGCGTCTCTCAAGCCACCTTGTCCGCGGAGGGATTCACTCAGCGTTGTGGGAGGTCGAAGCACCTTCCTAAGTAACCCTTGAAGCCTCTGCATCTTTAAAACGAGGTTGGAGTTTAGGCTACTATTTTTTTGAAATTTTATACCAAGTTCCGGTGACTGGCGTCATCTCCGGCCGCCAAGAGGTGGCTGGAGGAACTGCCAAACGATTTGAAGCTTGGAACCGAGTTCCTCCACACAAGGTGAAATCAATCTTGCTGTCACCACCTCCTCTGGCAAGGAATTTGCCAGAAAATACCTTACCAACCCAAGACTAGCCACGGATGGAGGTCAAGACACTTGGCTGCCACTCAGGCGGTCAGAATGTGTGCAAAGGTCACTGGTGTATTCCTCTTCCTCCTCTTGGTTGTAAATCTAGATTCTATTCTAGAGGCTCAGTTTTTCGTCATTAATGGCTTATGGTTAGGTTCATCAGTGTTGGGCGTCTCTCAAGCCACCTTGTCCGCAGAAGGGATTCCCTCAGCGTTATGGGAAGTCGAAGCACCTTCCTAAGTAACCCTTGAAGCCTCCACGTCTTTAAAATGAGGCGGGAGTTTAGGCTACTATTTTTTCGAAATTTTATACCAAGTTCCGGTGACTGACGTCACCTCCGGCCGCCAGGTAGTCGAAGGAACTGCCTTTGTCGATGAACTTATGGCAACCGCTGCTATCGTTAGAGGGCCCCACACTTAGTCGTCATTTGATAGACGCCAAACAGATGCCCTAGTTTAGGGTAGAAGAAGGTGAATATGAAGGAACTTATCACAACCGTCAGATCCGGATATTTATGATCAACATCTGTGATTTTATTAATCGCAGCTCACAATGATTGGTTCCCGCGGTAGATCTGCACTGATCCGCTGCAAGGTTGCCCCGTCCAGCCTCGCATTTCGATCCTAGCCGTCGGCCTGCTTCAAGATTCATGCTCGGGGTTTATGTATTAAATTGTAAAGGAATTAAACTGCGCCAACCCTTGTATACCATCAAAATGACAAGTAAAAGGTTATTTTCCTGAAACATTAACCTTCATAAAATTTGGTCGATTTATGATGTTCAAATTGGATTGAGTTATGCATGAATAATCTAAATGTGGTAATTTTCTTGGACTTTTTGGTGGACCCTTAAATGGTTAAAAATAATTTTTATATGGTTGTGTTTTAAATGTGTAATCCAAGCCCATTTTTGTTGGAGGATTTATAAGATAGTGTTTTATTGTGGGAGGTGGAGCGCGAGCATGGGGTCGTTCCTATTCACGTTCTTGCTCGAGAAAAAGATAATGGATGTCAAGGAGAAGTCGTGGGTTCACGGACGCGCACGGTGGTGGTCCCGCCTCCAGCGACCCACATTGGTCGCAATCCTCCTAACCGCTGCTTCTCTCATCGGGCTCTCCCTCTTGCAACCCGCCCCTTCCCCTGCCATCGCACCCCCACCCCCTTTCTCGCCGTCATCGGCCCCTGCCACTATAGATGTTGGTAGCCTTTTGTGGCATCAGAGCTGGTTGGATTCTACGATGCGGGCCACAGCGAAGGATGTTATTCTCTATAAATGAGTTCGGCGGGGTCGGAGACGGCAGGACGTCGAACACGGCGGCATTCCAGCGGTCGGTAGAGAGGTGCAGGGAGTTTGCAGAGGACGATGGGGCACAGGCGCACAGCTCAACATGTCGGCTAGCAGGTGGCTCACGAAGAGCTTAATTATTCAACTAGAGTAACAAAAATGTCTATTACATATGGAGCCGAATGGAAAAGAATTCTCCCTTTAAGCTAAGATTCTCTTTAGCTATCGAGATCTTTTTGGGGGGTTGGATTTGTCATCAAAGGCTCTTTAGAAAATATGACGGTTGTGAGCAAATTGGTGGAAAACACCAATAACATTTGAGTAGTACGACTGAACTCAATATTTCACTATTATCACCTAGATGTGGTTATAGTTTAGTGGTTAGCGTGCATGCTGACTTCGAAAATTATGTCTTGAAATTTTCTTTTTGCCCTCGCTAAAAATATATGCATTGCAAATTCATGCTATTTTCTCTAATCTATACCATAATAAAAAGAAAATATTATTTGGTATTAATAAAAAGTATGTTGTTATTTTTGAAGAAGCCTCTCCAAACACCAAAATAGAAAGATGGAGGTGGCTACTAGAATCAGCCCTCCATTATCTTTTTGGCTCAAATAAATGGTTCCATCGGGGGCTCCGACAAGGCTAGCTCCAATGAGGTGTCAAACGAAGAGTCGAAGACCCCCAAACATGAACAGGGATCCCTTAATGGTCCACATGAACAGTGATGGTGTCACCAGCTTTATCCTGAATTCCGAAAATACCCATGTTGGCACTCTTGCTTCTCTGTTTCGAGCATTTTTCCTCTCCCGCCTCCGGTACTCCTCACCTGATCCCTTCCGCTGCGCTCGCCTCTTTCATCGTTGCCCCTTTGCATCGCAGAAGATGATGTCGTAAGGATGATAAAATAGTCGTGGTTGAGGAGAATAATTGGAAGGTTCGAACAGGGTAGAGGATGATAAGTAGAAGTTGAAGATGCTCACCTCTTTCATCGTTGTCGAGGTCGATGTCGTGGCAGAGGAGGATAAATGGAAGGTCCAAACAGGGTAGAGGAGGATAAGTAGAGGATGAAGACGCTCACCTCTTTCATTGTTGTTGAGGACGATGACGTGGCAGAGGAGGATAAATGGAAGGTCGGAACAGGATAGAGGAGGATAAATGGAAGGTCGGAACATGGTAGAGGAGGATAAGCAGGGGATGAAGGTGCTCACCTCTTTCATTGTCGTCGATCTTGATGTCGTGAGGGATAAAGTGGCAGGGTCCTTTTGTTTCTTATTGATTTGATTTGTTTATAAAAATTATTATCTTGATATTTTTATAATTAATAACTATTATATATATACGAGTGACAACGCACCCCCACCCCCACCATGCGGCCGTGGAAATACCACGTCCATGAAAGTACTCCGGTAACAACAATGTCACTTCCGCTACTACCCCTTAAGTCATGCACCTCCGCTAGGACCCACGCAGCTCGCGCGTGCACGTCAGTTGGTGGATTGCACGTGGCTCGCACGTGCACCGTCCGGGAGAGTGGAGTTGATTGCTTCATTATCACCACCTAGCCACGACGTGTGTCACTTGTGTGGTTAGCTATCCACCTAACACTAGTCAGGGACTATGTCAACATATGGTATTTGTTGTGAAATGATGTTGAATGAACGTATCTAATTTACTTGATACATGTAGATTGCCGGTTTATAACTCTAATGAGTTTCATGGGTAGTTGTTACTCTCCTTGCGCATGCGAAAGTACGGTGTTGTAGACACCGCTAGGGTAGTAACCAGTTGTATTGTTTCCTTGTACTATTTAGTATTTACTACCTTCTCATACTGAACACTCTCTTTCATACCAAGTTGCTACATTTACATATATTTTTGCATTGTGCTAAAACTTACTACAAGACAGTCTTCTTTTGGTTTGTCTCCCTTGAGCATTTTAGAAGCTCAGAGGGTAGAACGGAACCACTTAGTCTTGGACTAACCCCTCTTATGATTGCCATGCTCAAGTAAAGGAGACTATTAATAGTTGGACTGGAAAGGAAATATGATATGCAATTTATGCCCTAGCTTTCTTCCCTCTTTTTCTCTCCCTCACTCCATCCTTCTACATGTCGGCACCAAGGGTGGAGACCCAAGTCCACTGAAGCAAGCTCCCTTCTCTCCTCCATTGCTCAATATTTTGTGTCAGTACAATTGGTGGTCATCGAGAGAACCGTGAGGATCATGTTCCATTATGTTTCGGTTTGCTTTCATCTCCACAAAGAGATGGATGACAAATTCATAGAATCTTAAAGATATTTGTAAAGTTACAATCAAAAGGACTACTAGTTTACAAAACAGAAGGGGAACATGTCATATTATATTAGAAGGTCAAGTTTTGTTTATTATAGCTAACTGAAGTGTCTTTCTTGGACACCTCGTGCAAGATTGGTAATGAAGAAACTTTTGATACAACTTCGTCAAGATGCAAACCTTGTTTGATCTATTTCATACCCACATGTATCTAGAAAGAGGAAAGTTTCGTACCTACCTCTTATGAGAGAAAGATAATGAATTGATAGGGAATATAAACCATAAAGGATAATAGACTCTTCTCACGTTGGGCTCTTGGCATGCCTCTACAATGTCATATCTAACAACTCTATGTGAGCTTGTCACATTTGAGGATTTGAAGGAAGTAAAGGAAATTACTTTGGGGACGAAGAAGATAAATTTGGGTAAAGCTAATCTGATTAAAATTTTGAGAGGACACAAAAAGTGAATGAATCATCAACCTAGCTAAATTACTTATGCTCCCACTTAATTCAAAAAAAGGACAACAAGAGTGGGAGTAATGGTTTTGAACATAGTCGGGTCACTTCATCTACACCATAAGATCAAGAATTGGTGTATAAAAAATCCTTTTTTTGTGTAATAAACTATGTGGATTGTATCTTTTAGGTGAAACAAGGTTACAACTACGTCCAACTCGAATCTCTACACATTGACTTTTTCCTAGCAGATGTAGCAAGAGCCCAATAATTCATTAGGTTGCAGTAGTAATCAATTAAAATTTGTTGCAACTCCGATCTCACCTCCATCTAATAAATAGTACACAAGGGAAATGATAAGTGAAGTGTGTGCCCAAACTGCAATAGGAAGGAATCGAAAGTCCTTATTGGAGTGGAAGACTTAGTCGAGAAACGACAATGTCTTTCCTCCTCCAGCCGGCTTTCAGATAAAACCAACGATTGGTATTTTGTGAGTACAACTCACTAGGTATCAAGGGGATACTGTGAAATCCAAGGAGATGTTGTATGTGCATGAAGGAAGCCACACAGTAGCACCTCAATGGACATTCAACAGAAAGTGAGCACGTTAAAAAGAAAAAGACTTCCATACCTGCTTCTCCCTTTCCACAAGAAAAAATAAAAGGCTAGCTGATTGACAGAATTCTCCAGTATTAAAAGAGAGAAACGAAGTTTGAGTAGGTTTTTGCCTTGCTCCTTGAAAAGTCCAATCTGCAGACTATTTATACCCCGTCCCACCACCTCCTTGCCAATTGTGAACTTTTTCTGACAACAATAAGATTTGTTTCGGATTTTAGTTCTCTGCAGTGCAGATTTACCTCCATTTACCTTTCCCTGAGAGTCAAATCGCTTCAAACTTCGACAAGAACAACTTTGGTTCATCTAACCGAGTCATCATTGCTCATTATATGCTCTCCGAAGTTGCCACGGTAGCTAACTTCTAAGTCGTCTTCCTCAAATACCTACTGGTTTTTGGTTTTACTGAATTCCAATTCTTTAAAACCAAAACCCGCGATCCGAACGGACCATCACAGTAGACGTATTCTTTTTTAAGCAAATAAAGATGTCATCAAAGTCCCATCAGCAGATTAATTGGAAGAGACACAAGGTTACTTGAAAAGAGAATTTCTCCTGCTAATCACCCAAAAATGTCAATGCTCCTCTTACACTCCAATCAAGACATCAAAAAGGTTATCAGGGTAGACCGGACTTTCATCACAAATTTCGACATGCAACTGAACCTTCAGTAAATCATCTTTCTCCGGAGAAAGAATCGATGATGGACTGTATAAAAAGTATTTCACAACAATTCGAGATTGTAGAACAAGGAGTTTATTACCACGCGGAGATTGGAGTAGCGAAGCCGACGGAGGAGAGTTGCAGAGGCCGGACGGAGGCAAGTATTTCCGCAGGCGTCCTCGTCGAAGATGACGGATTCGTCGAGCACCACCTCTCTCACAGCTCCCATATCTGCGTACAAACTAAAACCTCACGGACTCGGCTAAAAAAACACGAACAATTGACAGAAAAACTGCGTCGTACCTTCATTTTCCCTTTTCTATTAGTAATTATATTTGGGAGTTGTTAAAAGGGCGCTGCTATTAGCACCGCAGTTTTGGCTAGTCGCACCGTAATTTTTTCTAATTTTTCGCGCCTTTTGAAAATACGTTTTTGTACATGCATTTTTAGGAAAATTGTCCAACACGAAAGCTGTAGATTTCAACGAGATCTACAACTTTCTTGTTGAACACTTCTCCTAAAAAAGTATGTACAACGCGTATTTCCAAAAGACGCGAAATCTAGGCGTATTCCAAAGTACGTCTTGTACATGCATTTTTAGGAAAAGTGTTCAACACGAAAGTTGTAGATCTCGTCGAAATCTACAACTTTCGTGTTGGACAATTTTCCTAAAAATGCATGTAAAAAACGTATTTCTTAAAGGCGTGAGAAAATTTGAGAAAGTGCGGTGCAATTAGCCAAAACTGCGGTGCTAATAGCACCGCCCATATTAAAAACATGGCTAGTTAGCACCGCAATTTCTCCGAATTCAATCTTAAAATCACTACTACAAAAATACTAATGGCTACATACTAACCCGCACCACACTAGCTTGAAAATGAGTATATTGCGATGACCTCAAACTCATCAAATCCACCGCTCGCCGGATCCACCGATCTTCATCTCATGGAAACCAGTCCCGAAATAAGGTTCATATCAACTGCATTCATGAAAGAATAATGTGTGGTTCTCATTTTTCTGGTTGAAGCACTAGTTTTGGATCCAATTTTTTGAAATTTTGGATTGTTATGAAATGTGCGGTTATTTTGAAACGTACGATTGTTGGTATTTTAAGTTCAATTTTATTCATTACTTTTTGTAATGTTGAGCAATCATTATTTTGTGTTATTTTCATTTTCAAAATTGCATTTTTATTTGATGTTGATTTTAATTTTTTTTATTGGAATATGAAGATCATGACGATCAAGGAGGAAAAAATTAATGACTTTTTGTTTACAACAAATTTTTTTTTTGCTGAAATTTTGATGTAGTTCTATGATTTTCTTTTTTTATTGAAATTCAAGTTTGGTGTCTTTAACACTACTACGGTAAAGTTAACAATTTTATGTGCATTTAACAAAACATGAAAAAGTTTGGTGCTTTTAACAAAGCGATGCAACTAGAAAAGTGTGGTGGCTTTAACAATTCCCTAATAATTCTGTCGTAATTAATGAAGATTCTGTGATTTGTTAGATGAATCCTTTGATATTTTTTTCCCGATGACAGTGGTGCAATGAAGTTTGCGGGAGATCCGGCAATTGGATTGATAACCATCACCACAAATGGTCTTGAAACGATGATAACAAGTTTTCCCAAAAAATCGGTGACAATCAAATGACTTTCATTTTTTGGCAATAATAGTCGGACGAAGATTGTCAAAGATCTGATGATCAAATGACGAACCATCACCAACGATAGTCCTGGAATGATGAGAAGCTTCTCTAAAAAATTTAGGATGATCTGAAATTTTTCGGCTACGATAATTCGGCATTGTTTTCTCGAGATCTGCAAATAATTTTGATGAAGTATCATCACAAGCGCTCATTAAACAACGAGACAGAGCTTTCCTGAAATTTGTAGGATGATCTGGCGTCATTCAATTTAGGCAAAGTGGGCGCCACCATCAGTTGCCTCTACTCAACATTTTGGCGAACTGAGTCAAATCTAAGTCGTAAGCATAAACGAATTGCAAAAAACATATTTAAGATTTAAACTAAGAAAATATTATTTATTTTTGCAAAGAACATCTTATATATATTCGTGCATGTGAACCGTGACAGGAATTTTTCCTATTATATCTGATCAATAGAATTGGTTTTACTTCAAAATAATTTCATGGAATTCGTTTAAATTCTAATTCTACACTTAAAGCGTGTAAATGAATAACAAAATTAAAATTAGGCATTCAATCTCAATATCATTGCCTAATTCTCAGTTTGTTCTTCCAATTTACAAACTGTTATTTGTTCGAAGGAGAGAATAGTTATCGAATCTACCACATTATATGTTAAATATCATAGATTATTGGTGTTGATTGGATTGATCTTTTGGATTGGGGTTTTGCCAAATAGAAAATATTAACAACTTGATGTGTCCGTCATTTTCATATGCTACAACTCTTATGATCACCGCACTTGACGTGCAGGCAAGAATGAAGTTACGAGAAGCAAGGATTCTCCATCTACTTCAAATCTTGTTTAAAATTAGAGTAATTTTTTGTGCAAATCACTTTTGACTATGTGCAAATCATGGTTATGTACAAACATAAAAAAAATTTAAGTGCAAATCGCATTGTTATGTGCAGATAAAAAAAAAATCGCGGGTGTACAACTCATATTTGTCGAGGGGGGCTCATGCCTAATTATAGGTCCCCATACATCATAAGGTTGATCATTGACCAGAAGGAAGGACCTCGTTGAAGACACGTTGAGCTTGCCAGGAGCTCGACCATTTAGTGCATCGGCTCGCTGGAGAGCTCCTCTTGGGCTCACCGGAAAGCATGCCCAGTGATCTCAAGCTCACCTACGAGCCCTCTTCTTCAGTGTGTAGAGCTCGTCCGTAGCTCGGTAGTGATACTCATCAGCTCGCCTGCCAGCTTGCTCAGCAGTCTCTGACTCGTCTGCGAGCTCTCTTGCCAAACGACCTCCAGATCAGTGGACTCAGCCTCATCTGGAGCCCGGCTCTGTCGACCTCTCCCTCAGCAAGCCCAACTCTGTAGACCTCGTCTAAGGCGTCCTACAACAGCTCGCTAGTGTTTTAGATGATCTCCCAAGTTATAAGGTCTTCCAGGAAATAGGTATCTAGTACCCAACATAGGCGGGGAGTGACTATTAGCGTACCATACCCCATCTTAGATTGCCTATAAATAGGACCTCATGACACAAGTAGAAGGCAAGTTGACCCCCCCCCCCCCCCCCCAGTTTCCCCTAGTCCTTAGAGTCTGTCTCTCTTATGTCTAGCTCAGCTTTGGCCTTAGGAGAAGAAGTTTCTATAAACATCCGGGTGTGTGGCAAGACCTCCTCACTACAACATGCAGACCTTGTTTGTAGGCATTCCAGAGTTCTTTTCTTCTTCTTCTTTTTCTTCTTTTAATTGTGTTTTGTCTTGGTCAATCACTGGATCATTAACCTTTGGTCACTCCTTGGTACAAACTTTGTGAACCAGAATTTCCTAGTTCCAAAACTTTGATGTGGTGAGCATGGTCTGTGAGCAAAGGAGGAAAAACTTTACCTTCAATGTTCCTGATTTGAAGAAGTCCTCAAGTCAAAGATAAATACACTCTGTATTTGACATATTTGTTCAAGATTATTGATTTCAGGTACTTGACAGTGCAAGCCTAACATAGGGCTAGACTTAGGGTCATCAGACATAGTTTTGCTAATATAATCTCTCATTGTGCAAAATACCATGTCGACCTATTATCTAGACTATATTAGACTTAACACTAAATTTAAATCATCAAGTATATAAGTCTATCAAGTGAGCTGAAGCAAAGGATTTGAGTGGAGAAGATCAGAATTTGCCTAAGGCAAATATCGTCTCGGTAAGGTTCAATATCGTCGAGTGAAGGTCTTGATATCATCTTGAAGTTTCTAAGCTCTAAGACGATACCGTCTTGTAAACTCACAACACCCTCTTATCATCTTGTCTAAGAAGAAGAAGAATATCTAAATATCATCTTGGTAAAACACTTTCCAAGATGATATCGTCTTGACATGGTTCATATACCTTCATATCGTCTTGGAAGTATACTACATATAGTTTGAAGGATTTATATGAAGGAAAAAAATTGACTAAGTCAATTATCATTTTGGTCACTTAAAATGTCGTCGAGGAACCAAGACGACATTACATGAATAACAAGATGATTCGTTTAAAAGAGCTCAAATATCATCTTGAAGACTATGAAGATATATCAAGTCAAATTGTGTTGAAGATTAGACTAGAAGCAGGGGAGGATCCAAGGGGGCGGGCGATTTTGGTAAAAAGGTTAGTGGATTTAGATTCCTCTCGCCGAGGCAATGAAATTTGGCTACTTATACGTCAAAAATGCTGGCCGGACGAGAGAGAAACAGCTCAGGTATGATGAAGACGTTCAAAAAAAAATTTGGCCGAAGAAAGATGATGTCTGGCCCCCCTTGTTGAAATTCCTGAATCCGCCCCTGACTAGAAGGGACAAGCAATAAAATATCGTCTTGAAGACTATGAAGAAAGATCAAGTCGATTTGTGCAGAAGAATCGACTAGAAGACTGAAGGAATGAAATGTCATCTTGTGGAAGAGACAACAAGAAGATTCGTGTAGACAAATCGTCTAGAAGAATAAAATGTGAAATATCGTTTTGTTGACCACCAGTCACCAAGATGATTCATGTAGACGATTCGACCAGAAGAATATACTATGATAAATCATCTTGAAGATTATCAAAGGCATCAAGACGAATCATGCAAAAGAATTAAAGTAAAGCTTTACGCAGTGCATATTCCTCCAAAAGAAGTAAATTTGACTAGACATCTATTCGAAGGGTGGAAAGGCATGAATTCAAATTAAAGCGTGATTTTGGCATCACGTCATTTATTGTCGTCGCAGATTGAGCCAATGAAAGCAGAGTTTTATGGAAAGCTGAGAACTGACAAATATAAGTGGTATTAGAGGTAGGTTGTTCCAAAAGAGCTTAATAGTTGAACAGTATCCTCAACAAGGGAATAAGTTTATTCATCATGACTTCTGGAGAGAACTATAAAGAGATTAGTTCTATGAAGCTGCCTATGTGCAGAAAAGAAGAATGGCCAACTGTTATCATTCAGCAAGAGTGTGCATAAGGGCACCTCTATCATTGTATGTCGATGATAGTCACTCTAAAGAAGAAGAGATCAGTCATGGACTAATGGCCTTGACTGATGAAGAAGAAAAGGATAACTCTTTATATTTGACATATTTTTCTAGATTATTGATTTTAGGTACTTAACAGTGCAAGTCCAACATAGGGCTAGACTAAAAGTGCACAGTGTGCGTCTGAGTATTCTCTAGAGGGGAGGTGAATAGAGTTTTAAAACTTTTATACCCTAGTTATGCACACACAATAAAACTACCAAGAGTTATGCAATCAACAATACTAAGATAGAATAAAGTAAGCACAGAAGATATACAATAGAAAAATAGTAAACTGGACAGCACAGAAAAGCAATGCAGAAGACACATAAATTTTATAGTGGTTCCCCAAAATGTGGGTAGTCCACTCTTCTACCTCCCTAGTAGGATTGCACCAACAGTGCCTAAGACTTTTGATAAGGAGACTCTGAGAACCACTGAGTCTTTTGATAAGGAGACTTTTAGAACCACTGAGTCTTTTGATAAGGAGACTCTTAGAACCACTGAGTCTTTTGATAAGAAGACTCTTAGAACCACTAAATCATTTGAAAGAGGGATTCTTAAAACTATTTTACAGTTGGATAAGGAGAACAGTAGAAGAAGAAGAACAGAATAAGATTCTTCAGTTGAATCCTTCAACAGTTATCTCTATGGATGCTGATGCTTCTATATATTTCAGGATCTGAATATGATGATCCATTGCTTAAGATATTGATGATTGCAAGGGATGTAAGCTTTGATCATGATCCTCTTTGTACTTTTGTTGGATTGTTGCTATGTCATGTAGAAGAAGGAGCAGCTGTCTTGGTGTAATCTTTTCTTGTGCAGAGCAATTGATCTTCTGTACTATCTTAGGATTGGAGGAGGAAGAAGATGAAGCCCTATTCGACAGAGAGAATAATGAGTCAGTTGGTTGTGTTTTATTTCTTCCTCAGCATACTTATTCTCTATGATTTGAGTTTGAATTTCTTTCTTCTTCTGGACTATCCTTAGAAGGAATGTCCATTGGACAATAAATCGTTTCCTTCTATTTTTTATCCCGACCCGTCCATCTGATTTGAATAACTTCCAAGAATGTCTTTGATGTATCTCTGAAACACTTCATTCCATTCTTGGCAATAATCTAGTCGTTAGAGAACATATCTCAGCCTTGTAGATCATATGGAAAAGCACCAGAAAGGACAGCAAGAAACCTTCTATTTCTGTCTGTATTCGACGCTGCGCCGACTTCATTATTCGTCATATCGACGCATCTCTGAGTTCTTATAGAAGTAGCTTCAAATTCCTTCTTAGCCCTGGCTGAACTCAAATGTCGACGTTGCGTCGAGTACTTATCGACATATCTGTCGAGTTGAAGACTTGGACTTGAACTTTTTCTTCTGTGTCGAATTGAAGTCGAAGTTTTGTCAACTTTTGAGATAGCTTCGACAGACTCTTACTTCTGCGTCGAGTTCCTTTTGACGTTGGGTCGACTTGACTTGATACTTCGATAGACAGTTTAAGTTACTTCGACTTTCAGTCAGAGTTGACACAAGTTTTAAGTCAACTGAATTTGTGATTCTCTTAAGCCTAGTCTTGACACTCTAAGATAAGTGTGATATCCTAGGACATCTAATGACCATTTTACCCTTTCTATACAGTGTGGGTAATACAACCTAACTGATGAAATTACTTTAAGATAATTTGTTTAGATAAATCAAAATGGTTTTTCCCAACAATCTCCCCCTATTTATCTTAACAATTTTATAATTTGATTAAGTGATTCCAAATATATTTTGACATAAAATTAAATACAAACACATATACACAGATAATAGACTTAAAGATATGGTAAACTAAAAAACATCTGATTGACATAAATAAATATTTATCAGAGTTAGTTACCCAATAAATGATCACTTTCTCTTTTTGAGAAAAGTTGATAAGGCCTCATAGACATTTCTAAACTTTCTTTCTACATATTTGAAGTTGGTTGGAATGGACTTCTCTGGATGTTTCTGAATTCTCTCATGTCCCTTGAAGAGCTTCTCCAGATCAGCTTCAGCTTCAGGATAGACATCATTTAGCTTTAGACCCAGACCAATAACTTTAGCAGACATCAAGTTTATTTCTTCTAGGTCTAGCTCTTTTGCATCAGGATCTAGTACAATGAATGCTGATTGAATATGTCTTGAATACAATCTTCGTTTTCTTTTTGAGTGGATGTTCTGCTTCATTCTTATCACATCCTAGACCTCCTCTGTGAAGTTGCCCTGTATTCACAAGAAGTTTTGCTTGAGGGTTCCTGACAACATACTTTGTAGGGTCAAAGAGTGTGCTTGGGATTTGGATTACTTTCTTTAGTTGTTCCATTTCTACAACATCTTTTCCTTTCTTTAACCTTTCAATAAATAACCTTCTCTGTTCTTCTAGGTCTCTTTGAGATGCCTCATACTCATGTAGATCCTTTTATCATAACCCGCATTTTCTCAATATATAAAAATATTATCAGAGTAAGAGAAAACACGTGTCATGATGCCACGCCGTGCATGGGACAACTGCAGACGCTCAGGCAGTTCTATCTTCAAACATTTCTTTATAAAAGACATAAACTTTATGTTTAAAACATAATTTAAGTTTGAAGGTTTCAAACACCGTGTACCTCAAATTAGTGGATCATCTAGTCCACAACCAAGAAAGTATAATTATACGCAGCGGAAAATACATATTTTACTTTAAGTCGTCCTATATGAACATGAGAACTCAACTAGCAACCTAATGATATGCACTTTCTATATTTAGTATAGACATAAATGGAACTTTTAAGTGTTTCAAAATAGAGTGATATTAGTTTGAAAAGATGTAATGTATGAGCAAATATGCAGCTTTACTGATATAAAAGTATCTACTATGCAATCTAGCAAAAATCCTTCATAGAGAGCATTTGCACTAAAAGCAAATTAACAGTAGTAGCATAATTGACAATAACAATCTAATACAACAGAAGGTCATACTGTGTGCGTCAATAAACTGACACGAACCCATAGGAATGACCAAAGTCAGAAAAATTCAACAAAATACTTCTCGATCAAAAGAGGGAAAGAAAAGTAGTTAAAAGGCTGCATGGTCCTGTCTGTTGGACATGTGTGTCACATCCTTTTGTTTGAGAATAACAAATCACATATTGTATTTGATATTGCTTGTAGTGTGTTTATAGTGTGCAGGAACTATAGGTGCAATACTCCACAGGTAGAAAGCAGCTTGGAACAAATTTTTGAAAGGAGCAGCGCTACCGCCAGCGCTATCGCTAGCGCTACCGCTACCGCCACACTACCGCCAGCGTTATCGCTACCGCTAGGCGCTATCTCAAGTTTGTGCACAGCGACGGTTTCGCAACCGCTACCGCTACCGCTACCGCCAGTGCTATCTCCCGCTACCGCCAGCGCTATCGCTACCGCCAGGCGCTATCTCCAGTTCGTGCACAGCGCCACGCCGCTGATGGTTTCGCAACCGCTCCACACGAACGCTACCGCAGTCGCTAGCCACTACCGCCGGCGCTAACTCCAAGTTCTATAAAAGGCTGGGCTCTCTCTCGTTTTGGTTAGACCTTCCAGAGAGATTACTTGTGCCCAAACTCTCGTGCTGCTACTCTGCCAAAACATCATATCCCACTCAAAGCCAAAGAAGAAATTCTGGAGAAGGAAGCCATCACGCTGCATCCGAAGAACGATCGCTTCGACCTCGCTTGTGCTTCACGATCCTTCATCCTCATCTCCAGAAATCTCAAGAGGGAGTTTGCTTGTTATTTACTTCATTTCTTTATTTGTATTTTGTGGTTAATTCGCCTTGTGTTGGCGACTAGGTCTGGATAGGACTTAGGGGGAAATTCGCCTTGTGTTGGCGACTAGTTCTAGGTGATTAGATCTAGGGGGCTCAAGGCCATATCCGGGGAAGGATTGGCTAGAGCGGCTTGAGGCCTTATCCGGGGAAGGATAGGCTAAAGCCAACCGGTTCGTGGGGATACGAGTCGGTATAGAAAAGGAAAAATTATTTACATATTTGTCGCCTCCGATTTCAAGCGATATTGAAATCAATTTTTGTAAACACCTTTTCATATAATATAATCATGTCTCTATTTGTGTTTACTTGATTTCTCCCATTTGGCGTAAAATTTCATTATTGCAAAATTGTTATTATTAAATTGTCATCATTATTTCCTATTAATCAAAACAACTTAGTAATTATCTTAAAATTTATAAAAAGAATTTTATTCCCTTATTCACCCCCCTAAGGGCTCCGTAAGATCCAACAAGTGGTATCAGAGCGCAGGTTATTCCAAACGGTTTAAAAACCAGGAATAATGGCGTCTTATGATCTCGCTTTTTCTGAGGGTCAGGGAATTAGTAGACCACCTCTATTTACTGGGTCAGATTATAATTATTGGAAAAATAGGATGCGTTGTTTTCTAATGACCCTAGATATTGAGGTTTGGAACATGGTAGAAGAAGAATACACTCCTCCTACATTTGTAGTTGGAGAGATAACCTTAGACAAACCTAAAGATAAATGGGATGATCAGGATAAACTCAAATGTAAAAATAACGCAAAAGCCAAGAATGCTCTATTTTGTGCGTTAGATAGAAATGAATTTAATAGAAATTCTGCTTGTACTACTGCATATGAAATTTGGAATCATTTGGAAGTTACTCATGAAGGTACATCGCAGGTTAAAGATTCCAAGCTTTTCCAATTGGAGTTGGAATATGAAAAATTCCGAATGGATGAAAGCGAAGATGTTGATGGTATGTACACGCGCTTCACCAAGATCGCCAATGCCTCAAAAGCTCTTGGAAAGATCTTCTCAAATGGCGACTTGGTCCGTAAGATCCTTCGTTCTCTTCCTCCAAAATTCAACCCGAAGGTGACGGCTATTTCGGAGTCGCACAACTTAAGAACGCTCCAAGTTGAGAGCCTCATTGGGAATCTCAAAACCCATGAGGTAGAACTCAAAATCCAATTTGATGAATACAACAAGGAGCCAAAGAAGAAGGCGTTGGCATTAAAATCAAAGAATGAGTGCCAAGAGGATGAGGATGAAGATGAAGAGAGTTTTTTGGTGAAGAACTTCCGAAAGTTCATGCGAAATCCGGAAAGGCGAAACACTTTCCGGAAATTTATCCAAAAAGATGGAAGATGGAAGGGGTCGTCCTCAAAGAAGGAAAAGGAGAGCAACGATGATGAAGAAAGACCTCCACCGGAGTGCTTTCATTGTAGGAAGACGGGGCACATAAGGAGCCAATGCCCAAAGTTCTTGAAGGAGAAGAAAGAAAAATGGCACAAAGGGAAGGAGAGGAAGAAAATACTAAAAGCTAGAACATGGGATGACTCTTCCTCCTCCTCCTCCGAAGAATCAAGTGGGTCTTCATCAAGCGAAGATGAGGAAGCAAACATGTGCCTCATGGGACATGAAAACGACGACGATGACACCAGTGTTCCTAGTGACACTAAGGTAATTCCTCCCACTTATGATGAATTATTTAATGAATTTCTTGAAACGTGCAAAGCTTTTGATAAAAATATGAAAGATAGTATTTTATTAAATCGTGAAAATGAATCTCTTATTAAAGAGAATCAAAAGCTTTCCAAAAAGGTAATTATTTTAGAAAAGAGAAAGGTTTCTTGCCAAGAATGTGATCACTCCACAAAATTGGCAAAAGACATTGAAGAGTCACTTTCTAAAGCCCTCTCTCATGCCAAAACTCTTACAAAAGAGAAGGGGGAATTAGAAAGGAAATTAGAAGCCTCTCTTTTGCAAATCAAAAATAATAAAAAAAGGTTTTGAAAATAGGTGTGTCATGCTTGTGAAAGAAAATTCTTCACTTAAAGCATAAGTTCATGATCTCACCATGGCCATTAAAAATTTTGGAATAGGCCAAAAATCACTGGAAATGATTCTAGGGAACCAGTGCCATGGTTCTGGAAAGTTTGGGCTCGGATATCGAGGAGAGGGCTACCGCCCGACGCTAGCAACTAACGCCGGCGCTAGCACCTCATACCAGAAACCTGAAATTTCTTTTTCAAAATGCTTTCCTTCTGCAAATCAAAATTTTTCCAGCAAGAAAATATACCAGAAAAGGGCATCAACCCCCTTTATTTCGTGTGCAAACTGTTATAGGTTAGGTCACACATCTAGTTCTTGCAGGAAAATAAAACGAAATACTTTAAAGCAAGTCTGGGTACCTAAGTCTTCCACTTACTCTATGGGTGGTTCCACTTGGGTATCCGGATCTTTACTCTCATCTTCTTTCTAGATGTGCAGGAAGGCTAAGGGCAATGAAGACGTGTGGTACTTGGATTCAGGATGCTCCAAGCACAGAAAGGAAGAAGGGAGGGATTGTAACTTTTGGCGACAACGGAAAAGGAAGAATCATGGGAATTGGTACAGTTGGTAACGAATCCTTCACTATATCAAATGTTCTTTATGTAAAAGGGCTAAATCATAATCTTATTTCAATTAGCCAATTATGTGATAAATGATTAGATGTTTTATTTGAATCTTCTACTAATCTATGCAAAATATCTAATCCTATTACAAACAATATTTTACTAACTGCACCAAGAATACACAATGTTTATATCGTTTCATTTCATGATCTTTCAAAATCATCTTTAAAATGTTTTATTACCAAAAATGATGAACTTGATCTTTGGCATAGAAGGCTAGGACATGCTAGCACAAAGCTTATTGTAAAACTTGCCAAAAGAGATTTAATTAGAGGATTGCCTAGATTAAATGGAAATTTACCTTCACTTTGTTCACCATGTCAAAAAGGTAAAATTACTAGATCCTCTTTCAAAAGTAAAAAATGTTATTTCTACTACAAGACCTTTGCAATTAATTTATATGGATCTCTTTTGTCCCGTTAGCACCGCAAGTCGTGGTGGTAGATTGTATACATATGTTTTAATAGATGATTTTTCTAGATATTGTTGGACAATATTTCTCTCATCCAAATCCGAAGCGTTTTGTGAATTTTCAAAATTATGTACTCGTATTCAAAATGAAAGAGATTTAAAAATTAAATGCATTCGCTCGGATCATGGAGGAGAATTTGAAAATGAAAAAGTTACTTCTTATTGTGATATGTTAGGCATAAAACATGAGTTCTCCGCACCACGCACACCACAACAAAATGGTGTTGTAGAAAGAAAGAATAGGACACTTCAAGAGCTTGCAGCACTATGTTATATGAATATAAATTACCTAAGTCCTTTTGGGTCGAAGCCGTAAACACATCATGTTATGTTAATTATAAATAGAATCATGCTTCGCCCATCTTTAAATCTCACACCATATGAACTCTATTTTCAAAAGAAGCCTAATGTGTCTTACTTCAAAGTTTTTGGTTGTAAATTCTTTATCTTAAATACAAAAGATAGCTTGGGAAAGTTTGATGAAAAATGTGACGAAGGAACATTTCTTGGATACTCTTCAACTAGTAAAGCTTATAGAGTTTTTAATAAAAGAACTAGAAAAGTTGAAGAGTAAATTAATGTGAAATTTGATGAGCTTGTTCCTTGTATAGAAAGACTTTCCGCAGGTAAAGAGGATGATCTATTACCTCCTTTGGAGCATGGTGATGAAGAACCTTCCAAAGATAAAGAAGAGGAGGCCAAGAAAGATGAATATGTACCTCCAAGCGTCTTAAAATTCACAAAGGATCATCCACGGGAACTTATAATTGGTGAACCATCCATCGGGGTAAGAACTCGCTCTTCTCTTCATGAATCTTATTCAAATATTTGCTTTGTTTCCGAAATTGAAACAAAAAATGTTACAACCGCTTTAAATGATGAATTTTGGTTTTTGGCTATGAATGAAGAGTTAGAATAATTTGAGCGACATAATGTTTGGAAATTAGTAGAAAGACCATCTAATCACCCGGTTGTAGGTGTAAAATGGATTTTCAAAAATAAATTAGATGGTGAGTCTAGAATATCTAGAAATAAAACACGCTTAGTAGCACAAGGATATTCTCAAATCGAGGGGATAGATTTTGATGAATCTTTTGCACCCGTTGTTAGATTGGAGTCTATAAGAATTTTTCTAGCATTTGCAAGCTTTAAAAGAATAAAACTATTTCAAATGGATGTGAAAAGTGCTTTTCTAAACGGGTTTGTAAAAGAAGAAGTTTATGTTGAACAACCCCCCAGTTTTATTAATGAAAAATTTCCAAATCATGTTTATAAACTTGAAAAGCGCTTTATGGTTTAAAACAAGCGCCCCGTGCATGGTATGAAAGACTTACCTCATTTTTATTAAAGCACGGTTATATTATGGGAAGTGCGGATAATACTCTCTTCATTAAGCACAATAATGATGATATAATTATTTTACAAATATATGTTGATGATATTATTTTTGGATCTACTAATGAAGAGATGTGTAAAGAAGTTATTTTAGTGATGAAAAATGAGTTTGAAATGAGTCTTGTAGGAGAACTTTCTTATTTCCTTGGTTTTCAAATATCACAAAGAATTGATGGTATCTTTGTATGTCAAACTAAATATGTCCATGATATGCTTAAACGTTTTGGATTTGAAAACCTTAAACATGCTTCTACACCAATGAGTGCATCACTAAAATTAGGAAAAGATGAATCAGGAGTTTCTATAGATCAAACTTTATATAGAGGTATGATAGGATCTCTACTTTATCTTAGTGCAACTAGACCCGATATTATGTTTGTCGTATGCTTATGTGCTAGATTTCAAGCCAATCCAAAAGAATCTCATTTAAAAGCGGTAAAACGAATTTTTAGATATCTCATTGGGTCATCTAGATTAGGATTATGGTACCCGCATAATGATTCATTTACATTGTGTCTATTCCGATTCGGATTATGCCGGTTGTTCACTTGATAGAAAAAGCACTAGTGGCACTTGTCATTTTCTAGGACCTTCATTAGTTGCATGGTCTAGTAGGAAACAAAATTCGGTTGCACTCTCCACCACGGAGGCCGAATACATTGCATTAGGGAGTTGTTGCGCACAAGCTCTATGGATGAGCCAAACTTTAGAGGACTTTGGTTTTCATCTAAAACTTATTGAATTAAAATGTGACAACAAGAGTGCCATTGATCTTACAAGTAATCCGGTACACCACTCTAGATCCAAACATATAGATGTGCGTCATCATTTCATAAGGGATCACATTAAAAAGGAAAAATGTAAGGATTAGTTTCATTGGCACGGACTCTCAACTTGCTGATATATTCACTAAACCTCTTCCCGATGCAAGGTTTCAATGTTAAGGTTGGAATTAGGAGTCTTAGACATCTTAGGATGAAAAACATATAAAACGCTAATGTTTTATGCAATTTGAGCAATCAAGACATCTCTGATAATTACAAAACATCTGCATAAGACTACTCTTAAGACCCCTAACCAATATCAAAAATAAAAAATTTAAAATTCCTAAAAAATCGTGTACTATTTCCCGCGCTAGCACTAGCGCCGGCGCTAGCGTGAGTGTTCAAATTTTCTGTTTTTTAAATTTTCTAAAAATCAAGAAAAATATGTTAGTGTATTTGTACTACTTTGATTTGTAGTTCTGACATTTTTTATTTTTTGTTTTATTTATTTTATGAAAAATCAACTACAAAAATTCAAAATTCAAAAATTACAAAAATATGTTTTTGTGTTTTTCAGTTTTTTATTTCACTAAAAATTTTCAAAACAACAAAAAATCTGCATGATCTTTATTGCCAATATCAAGCATGTGAATTCTATTTAGAATTATTTACAATGTTAAAACATATTCTTTCAAATTACTATGAACATTGTTTTGCTTATCATGCTTTGATATATCTATTTAAAGTGCATCAATTGTATTGAAAAATGTGTAGAACCAAGCTTAGCATGCCTCTAAGTATGAGTAAATGTTTTATGATTGATAATGATACATTTCACTCACTTATTTTGGTAATCAACATGTGTGTCTAAATCTAAAAATGCTTGCTTGTGTATTGTATTTGTACAATGAATTAAAACTTGCATAAGTTTATTGCCTACACTACATTTGAATTGCACTTATGAAATTTAGAAAAGTGGTTAAAAATTTTGGTTTGCAAAACAAGTGTATTCGGAGAATGTTGTCTCACAAATGTGAATAAAAAATTATATATGTAGACAAATATAACTCCACCAAGCACTACTTAAACCTCCTGATAAGTCTTCATAAGCATTGTGAGGTTGAGCACCTTGGAAAGAATAGTAAAGTGTCTTGTGCAAACCTTGGTTATTACACCACTTTGTTAAAAACTATGTGCATTAAAAGTGTGTGAAAGTAATTTACTTGTGTTATTGTGCACTTTACTATACATATGTCTTGTATTTTGATGATTTAAATCCATTGTTAACATTGCTCAAAATACACTTATGTGCACATCATTATCTTTCATAACACTTCTTCTCATGAGTATTGGATTCTAATGTTTTTTCTATACTACTCTTTATATAAAAATGCACTAGATAAACCTAGCATGATCTCTACAATGTTTTGGTATTTCTGAACTTAGAATTAAGTAACATTGTAGTTTAATCTCTCTTTGATATGTTCATTTCATGCTTGGTATTTTTATGAAAAACTTTGAGATTTCAAATAGGTTAAAACATCTTTCAATTTTGAACTAAAACTCATATTTCTACTTATGCTTTTCATGCTTACAAAAAGATGTTTATTATAATCTTCCGCTTGCTTACAACTCTTATCTTTATATTTGAAATCTCTTATATATGTTATGCTTAAACTCTTTATCATTATTTATATTTCGAAAAG
Organism: Dactylorhiza incarnata; assembly: GCA_033032865.1. NCBI lineage: Eukaryota > Viridiplantae > Streptophyta > Magnoliopsida > Asparagales > Orchidaceae > Dactylorhiza > Dactylorhiza incarnata. The sequence goes on along the minus strand of JAWHQI010000230.1, from coordinate 2,474,852 downwards.
CTCGATCATGATATATAAATGCCTCCTTACTACCCTCACCCCACCTTCTTTTGATAATACCAAAAGGGAGAGATTAATTGAAGAAATATATATAGAAGAAATATAGAAGATTAAGGGGAGAATAAATTCATGAAATCTATCATTTAGGGGGAGTAACACATAAATTGCATTTATGTAGGGGGAGCATTAAGATAGGGGGAGTATGCACATTATCATGCATATCATTTACTATAGTTGCACTTTTATCTTGCTTATCTTATCTATAAACACTATTGTTGATTTCTTGCTTTGAGGATTTGTTATTATCAAAAGGGGGAGATTGTTGGACATGTGTGTCACATCCATTTGTTTGAGAATAACAAATCACATATTGTATTGGATATTGCTTGTAGTGTGTTTATAGTGTGCAGGAACTATAGGTGCAATACTCCACAGGTAGAAAGTAGCTTGGAACACATTTTTGAAAGGAGCAGCGCTACCGCCAGCGCTATCGCTAACGCCAGCACTATCGCTAGCTCTACCGCTACCGCCAGCACTACCGCCAGCGCTATCGCTACTGCCAGGCGCTATCTCGAGTTCGTGCACAGCGACAGTTTCGCAACCGCTACCGCCAATGCTATCTCCCGCTACCGCCAGCGCTATCGCTACCGCCAGGCGCTATCTCCAGTTCGTGCACAGCGCCACGCCGCCGACGGTTTCGCAACCGCTCCACACGAACGCTACCGCAGGCGCTAGCCACTACCGCCGGCGCTAGCTCCAAGTTCTATAAAAGGCTGGGCTCTCTCTCGTTTTGGTTAGACCTTCCAGAGAGATTACTTGTGCCCAAACTCTCGTGCTGCTACTCTGCCAAAACATCATCTCCCACTCAAAGCCAAAGAAGAAATTCTGGAGAAGGAAGCCATCACGCTACATCCGAAGAACGATCGCTTCGACCTCGCTTGTGCTTAAGCGATCCTTCATCCTCATCTCCAGAAATCTCAAGAGGGAGTTTGCTTGTTATTTACTTCATTTCTTTATTTGTATTTTGTGGTTAATTCGCCTTGTGTTGGCGACTAGGTCTGGATAGGACTTAAGGGGAAATTCGCCTTGTGTTGGCGACTAGTTCTAGGTGATTAGATCTAGGTGGGCTCAAGGCCATATCCGAGGAAGGATTGGCTATAGCAGCTTGAGGCCTTATCCGGGGAAGGATAGGCTAAAGCCAACCGGTTCGTGGGGATACGAGTCGGTATAGAAAAGGAAAAATTATTTACATATTTGTCGCCTCCGATTTCAAGCGATATTGAAATCAATTTTTGTAAACACCTTTTCATATAATATAATCATGTCTCTATTTGTGTTTACTTGATTTCTCCCATTTGGCGTAAAATTTCATTATTGCAAAATTGTTATTATTAAATTGTCATCATTATTTCCTATTAATCAAAACAACTTAGTAATTATCTTAAAATTTATAAAAAGAATTTTATTCCCTTATTCACCCCCCCCCCTCTAAGGGCGCCATAAGATCCAGCACTGTCTTGCTCTGATCAGCCACTACTGGTCCAAACCTGAGACATTCAAAGGAAAAGAATACCTTAGTACAAAGGCAATTCAACAAAAGTGAAATAGGAGAACTTAGTAAGCTCTAATAGGTTTACCAACCTAACAAAAAGTAGATAGCTGTGAAACAACATCAAATAAGTAAAGAAATAATTAGTATCCCAATAGGGAAAAATTTGCATGAAATGCAGTCAAAACTATATAATATCATCCAAGTAGGAAGAAGAGTGACAGATTGGCTCAAGAAGTGAATCATTAACCCAGACAAAAGACGGTACTGAGGAGGTGGCTATCTTCCCAACACAAACCATTAGACCAAAACATCCAGGGAACAAAAGGCACTATGGCGGTGGTTTTGCCCACACAACCAACAATCTGCACGTCCAAGGAAGAAAATAGGCATTGTGGTGGTGGCCACTTGTCCAACCCAACCAACAACCCAAAAACAACCACTGGGTGTAGTGATAAACATCTTGACCAAATCTGGCATCACAGAATAATCCAGAATATTTCCAAGTACAATCCTCACAACAAACCATCTCAACGAATTCCCTAACTCATACTAGACGAAAACTCTGCTCACTCAACAAATTCATCGAGTTGACTCGACGAACTACACAAATCACTCGACGAATCGTCTTATACACTCGACGAATCTACTCTTTGTTTCGACGACATGAAGGAACTTCTCGACGGATTTGTCTCAGCGGTTAAATCTCAATGAATTTTCATAGGGATTCGATGAATTCGTCGAAAGCATTCGACGAATTCAGATGAGGCCTCGATGGCATAAAGAACTTCTCGACGAATTTAACTAAGAATAATATAATTTTATAAGGGAAGCCAATTCGACGAATTCGTCGAATTCACTCGACGAATTACATGAGGTTTCGACGAATTACTCTAACACTTAATGTTTTGCAAGGGACCACTCGACGAATTCGTCGTATATACACGATGAATTCGATAACACTCGACAAATTCGTCGTATATATTCGACGAATTTACTTGCCTTAAATCGACGAATTTTGCTATACTACCCAAAATTCTTAAAGTAACATTTATGAACCATAATATAAAGGATAGAAGAGGGGGAAATTTAAGGGAAGACATGGCAATGGGGATTAGTCCACCACTTTCCTCAAACCTAATGACCACCGGCCTCCCGAGCACTCCACGACAAGGCTTTGGCCGAAGAAAGCTCCTACAAACAATTTCTGAAAGGTTAGAACGAAAAAATAAGGCTTAGGGCCAAACACTCCAGCGCAAAAACCCCACGAAATCGAAAATACTCACCGCACACACGAAGATCTCGACGAGAGCTTTCCGAATCTATACTCTTAGATGAAGATTTCGCGCACTAGATCGCTCGCGGCGGTTGACGGAAGCTCCACGGAAGTCGCGACTCCTTGCGGCTGGTTCAAGTTCGGTAGAATCGGGAAGAAGAAGAATAGTAACCTAATTTCTATTAAAGACCCTTTTTATACTAGGATTTACAAGATTTTATTTAATATTAAATTAAACTTATGATTTGGACAAGACTAACTAGGATTTTCATGAAAATCGCACCGAAGGCAAATACCGGTCCTCCGAAACCAACGCCGAAGTCGAAATCAGAGTTCGACGAGCTGATTATGAGTTCTAATTAAATTTTCATAATTTACAATAACGAAACTTGACAATTTCGCTTAAATCAATTATTTTAAATTCTTTAATCTCTGAATTTTTTTGTACTTTAACAAACACCGCTAACTTCGCGTTAACGTAACGCCCTTACGTCATTATTACACTGAAATATTATTTAATTAAATTATCAAAAATTCAGAGGCGTTACAGCCACCCCCCTAAAAAAAGTTTCAGGACGCAACCGAACTTAAGAGATAAACGAACAGAACAACGATCTCATCGGATAGAAAAGAACTTACCGAAGAAAACTATGAGAAAAGAAGAGGATGCGATTTCCTCAAAATAGATTCTAGTTTCCAAGTTGCGCTCTCGACGTCTTGGTTTCGCCAAAGGACTTTGACCATAGGAATCATCTTCTTCCGCAACACTCGGTCATGAGTGTCTAGAATACGAATAGGCTCTTCGATATAAGACAGATTAAGTTACAACTGGGGCACCGAGTCAAGGACATAGCGATCACTAAGCACACACTTTCTCAGCTGGCTCACATGAAAAACATCATGAACATATGGGAAAGAAGCAGGCAAATCGAAACTATAAGTTGTTGCTCCGATGCGCTCAACAACCTGGAAGGGTCCCACATATCGGGGATCCAACTTGTGGTTCCTTCCAAATCTCTTTACACCTGGCATCGGAGAAACCTTCAGAAAAACCATGTCCCCAATTGCGAACTCCAGGTCAACCCTTCGCTGATTCGCATTTTTTTTCGTAACGCTCTTGTGCTACATGAAGCTTCTCACGAATATGCGTTACAGAAATACTCATTTCTTCCAAGGCTTCTAGACCCAATAACGGTCTCTCACCAACCTCGGCCCAAAACAAGGAAGTTCGACAACACATCCCATACAAAGCCTTAAAGGGGACCATCTGTAAACTCTCTTGATAATTATTATTATATGCAAACTCCATAAGTCTAAGACGTTGGTCCCATGCTCCACCATGGTCTAGGATATAACATCTAATCATATCCTCCACAATCTGATTGACTCTCTCCGTCTGACCATTCGTCTGCGGATGATAAATAGTAGAATATCTGAGGTCAGTGCTCAAAGCTCCCAGCAAGCTCTGCCAGAAATGAGACATATACCTGGAATCCCGATCTGACATAATACTCAAAGGCACACTGTGCAACCTGATGACCTCATCTAAATAAAGCTCTGCTATTTTCTCCATCAAATAGCCAATCTTGAAAGGTACGAAATGAGCGCACTTCGTTAATCTATCTACAATAACCCATAAAGAATCATGCCCTCGGGGAGATCTCGACAAACCAGTAATGAAGTCCATAAAAATACTCTCACACTTCTAATTTGGAATATCCAAGGGGTTCAACTTACCTACAGGTCTTTTGTGATCTACTTTGACACGCTGAAATGTATAACATTCAGATACAAACTTAGCAATGTCATTCTTCATTCCTGACCACCAAATGATCTGTTTCAAATCTCGATACATCTTTGTAGAACTAGGGTGGTAAGCAACACTAGATCAATGTGCTTCCTTACAAATCCTTGTCTGAATATCCCCAATATCAGGAATGTAATATCTACCTTGGAACTTCAAGGTACCAGTCTCATCCATTGAGAAATCCCACAATTCTCCTTTTTTGGTTCTACCTCCGAGGTGCTGCAAGTCCGGATCTTCTTTTTGATGCAACCTCGTGAGAGTAATCCATGAAGGCTCCTCAGCTTCTAAGCTACAAGGTGCGTTACTACTTCAAACTGAGATATCCACTCAGGGCGTCAGCCACCACGTTAGCTTTGCGCGGATGATAAAGAATATCGACTTCATAATCCACAACATACTCTAACCATCTACGCTGGCGCAAATTCAACTCCTTCTGAATGAAGACATACTTTAAAATATTATGGTCTGTATAAACCTTGCACGGCAGCACGACGAGCAGCAGTTTGGCGCTGTCGGAATTTTCCGACAGCTACTGTCTCCCAGGCGACAGCTCGGAAGTTACCGCAACTGCCCGCACGACAGCACTACGAGCGGCAGTTTTGCGCTGTCAGAATTCCGACAGTGATGTCGCCCAGGAGACAGTGAAAATCTATAAAATGGTTCTTTCTGTTCGTGCATTGCAAGTTTGGAGAATTCTAAGTTCCTTCTTGAGGGCATACGAACCAGAGAGCTCCAGAACTTCATCAACTCCCATTTGTGCTCAGAAGGTTTGAGATTGAAGACGAGATCAGACGCGCTTCTACATCAACGATCATCTCGAGGCTTCAACCTTCCTTTCAGAGATCTGAATTTCTAGGGAGTTGTTCTTTTCATTTTGTATTTTCATTTATATACATTTTTTGGTAGGGAAATCGTCTCCTTGTGCGTGACGTCTAAGTCCTTGCGTGGCTTAGGGGAAAATCGCTTCCTTGTGCGGAGCGTCCAAGTCCTTGCGTGGCTTGGTGGGAAATCATGGCCTTGTGTGCTACGTCTAGATCTTGAGAAGATCTAGAGGATAGGCTTGAGCTTGGTCTAGGGAGAGACAAGTGATAGTCTTCCGATCCTTGGGAGAAGGATTGGTAAACAAAAATTGTAAAAGGTTTATTATCATATTTGTGCCTTGATCTTAAGCATTGTTAAGATCATTTTATTTGTATGCAAATTTCATGATTATAAAATTATGACTTTTTTCTCTAATTACAAATATGGTTGCTTAATCTTTAACTTAGAAATTTGTGTTTGAATTAATTTAAAATTTACATTGATTAGAAATTTTTATAAGTGATTTTTTAGAAAAGTAAATTTTGTTTTTAAAAATTCTTAAGTAAAAATCATATTTTAAAAAGGCCCTTATTCACCCCCCTTCTAAGGGCGCCACAAGATCCAACACGTGGTATCAGAGCGAGGTTATTCCAATACGGCTTCACAACCGGGAATAATGGTGCTTCATGATCTCGCATCTTCTAGAGGGGATAATTTTTATGAAAATGAAAAAAATCATTATGTCCACCATTATTTATGGGTGAAAATTATAATGGGTGGAGAATACTTATGGAAAAATTTCTTAAATCCTTGGATATTGAAGTTTGGAATATTACAATTAAAATGCCACAAATATTTTAAATAAAAATGAAATGTTTTTAAATGCCAAATCAATGAATAGTCTATATTGTGCATTAGATCAAAATATTTTCAAACTTATTTATACACTTCCTAATGCTTATGAAGTTTGGAAATTTCTTGAGAATTCTTATAGTCTTCCATCCGCAGATGATGCCTGTGAGCAATTCCTTATGGATCCAAGAGAAGAAGACAATGTCACAATATTGGACTCAGTTGATGGCAAAACATCAAGCAAAAGAGAAGACGAAAACTATAGCAAGGTAAGAAAATCTAAATCTTCTCTTTTAGTAACTAATTCTATTTCTACATTTCGCGTGCTTAAATTTGCTAAACGTAAAATTTCAAAGTTGAAACATGCTAATTCCAAATTACATTTAGAAAATAAAACTTTAATAGCAAATGCTAAAGTAGAATCTTATATTGATGTTTCAAATTCTTGTTCATGCTCTTTAATTGAAAATGCTAAACCTTGTTTTGATTATAATACATTTAAAGAACTTCAAAAGAGCATAATGAAAAATTGTTAAAAGAAAATGATAATTTAAAGGATAAATTAGAATCATTAAAAATGTTTATTCAAAACTTTTCATATAATAAAACATCTTTTATTTCTAGTTTATCAAATTATCAAAAGTCTAAAAGCTTAACTTCATATTATAAGAGTACGTCTATAAGAAAGAGTGGAAATGAAAATCAACAAAATAAGAACCAATCATTTAAAACATATTGTAACCCACTTTTTCAACATTCAATTCTTAAGAAAGACCATCACTCTTATAAACTCTCAAAGAATCAATATAATAAAATTCATTATGAATCAACATCAATGTATTTTGAAAAATAATTTGAATAAACATAAATTCCAAATGAATTATTTTTCAAACAACTATCATTCCAAAAAGATGTCAAATAATCATAATATGAATTTAAAAGATAAACAACCAAAGTATGAATGGAGGCCCAAAATTAAAACACTAACTCCACTTGTAAATGCCCATTCATCACTATCTCTCCAAAAGCCTACACGATGTATTTGAGTACCCAAAGGAACCATCACACTTGGTCCCCTTTGGATATCTAAGTCTCTCATTCACTAGGAATCATTATATTGCATGAAGTAGAAATTAATTAAAAATGAAATATCAGTACTCTACTTCATGATATGCTTAATTGTTTTTTCTTTTGTTTGTTTTCTTATTTTTGAGCCAACACGCTAAGGTCACTTAGATATATTATGAATTATGACTTTTATATTTTAAGCCTAATGTTTATCAAAACAAAATTGAATTAAATTGAACATAAAGTCATAATTTTTAAGTGATCTATCTTTTCTTTTTATTTTATCCTTTTTAAATCCTTTGTCTATAAATGTCATATATTATCATTATAAATTGAATGCTAAATTTTCTAAATGATATTATCAAGACTAATGAAATTACTTTCAAAATTGGATTTAAATGGATTTTTAGGGGTCTTAGGCTAAAATATTAAATGCGCAACTAATTGCATATTTGTCTATTTTTCGTTGCTGCATATAATAGCCCCTATATTGAAAATCATAATCGAGAAAAATTAGAATCAACTAATATAAAAAACAATGTGTTTTAAATCAAATATAGTAACTCTGTTGCTAACGCCAGGCGTTATCACTAACGCTGGCGGTAGCATATTTTCCTAAAAATTTTGATTTTCTCTGAAAAATTATTTTTACTATCATTGTTGTCAAATACCTTGTATTTATTTTGTTTAATTTCTAAAAATTAAAATAAAAAAGAAAACTTACAAAAATGATGAGTATGATTTCACAATCACCACAATGATCTATTAATATCCTATGCTAAAATTAACTATAATCATATATCATAATTCAAGATCCATCAAGACCTATCTTAAATCAACTAATTCTATCAACCTTAGGAATTATGAAACATATGTTTGCAATTGGTATTATAATTTCATATCTTGTTTTGTGTGTGTGATGTGCATCTTTATTGTTTGCATGAATCTCATTATCTTTAGACCTATGAATTAACTTGATATCAACAAGATGAAATCAAATAGAATTGTCACTTCTTTCTAGGTCTATGAAAATTCAAAACTTTATGTTTGAATACATGCAACTCAATCTTATATTTGTCCATCTTTACTTAGCTTTGCACCATGTTGTCCTAATTCATCACACTAGCATTATCACGTACCATAGATAGAAATCAATGCTCATGCTAGTTATATCTTGCAATGCTAAAGTAAATTATATCATTAAAATATGGAAATCTTATTTTCCTTTATAGTTATTTGCATGAATAAAACTTTTCTAAATGGATTTAAAATCAACAATCTTCGATAAAATTGTAAATCCAAAACTAATCATGAAATTATAACACAGTTAATATATTTAAGGCCTACACGCTTAGTATGCCCATAATCAATAAACCTATGACATGTGTCACACAATAGCGAGGGCGTAGGATTGTGTGCATTAGAGACCTAACCTCTAGGTCATGTCTTGTCCTTAACCGGGGAGGGTTCCAGTGGGGCCTTGAGAGGCACTGGGGGGAAAGAGTGCTAGGTTGAGCGTCGTCTTTTGTATGCATATGGGATTAACACCCCAACCTACGACATGTGTGCAACTCCTCATGCCCATCCGTCACTTAGTACGAGGCTATAGTGTAGTCATGTAGTTAAGGTATCTTGATCTTAGATATACTTATATTATATTCATTGCATGAACATTATCTCACTCTTTATACATAAATCATGCATATTTATTTTTTTTATTCTAACATTGCATCATGTGTTTGCATGTTTTAATATTTCGAGCTTTAATGATTTTACCAAACACAAGTATTTGAAAAATCACCAAATATATGCTAAAAGAGCCTTCAAATCTAATCAATATACTCTGAAATTTCAACTGAAGGAAGGTCTCTTTATAATACAAATGAATTGAGAAAAATATTTTTTCAAAACATCAAGAAATGCAGTTCTATTTTGGCGTTAAGAAGTTAATGCCTGGCGTTAGCTCCTTTGCTCCAAAATATATATATTTTTGTTTTGAATTATTTCTGGCATTATTTTAATATTTTGTGTGTTTGTAAAAAGTTTTCTATCTTTTTATTCTTTTTAAAACAAAATTTTATTTCTTTTAAAAAATATATATATATATATATGTATTTTTTCATACATTATTTTTGTTTATTTCTCTGGCATAGAATATCATTTACTGAAAGGGCTATTAAAGACTTCTATGATTTCCAGAAAATCTATATATAAAAAAAACAAATACAAAATTACAAAACAATTTCAAAGAACAAAAATATGTTTTTCTTTATGTGTATTTATTGTTTTGTGCATATATTAAAAAAATAAAAAAAAAACTGTTTTGTATTCATTGCCATTGTCAAGGATGATTAATTATATCAATTAAAGATTACATACAATGTTTAATTTAACCTTCAAGTTTCTTAAAAAAAACATTGTTTTGTATTTTTCATGTCTTGAAAATTATCTTGTTATGTGCAATGAAATTGATTGTAGATAAACATGTGTAGAAATGTTTAGCATGCCTCTAAGTATGAGTAATGTATTATGTTTGATAATGATTCATTCACTCACTTATTTTTGATAACCTACATGTGTTTACAATCTTATTCTTACATGATTGTGTAGTGTAATAACATAAATAATTAAAATGCCTAAATAGATTACCTACACAACATTGAATTGGTTATTACAATTCTTTGTCTTTCATGCACTTATTCTTTAGAGAAATGTGGTTTAAAATGCTATGTTTGCAAAACAAGTGAATTCGGAGTCCTTAGTCACTAAACTAAAAAGCAAATAATAAATGACAAGGAAAACTCCACCAAGCACTACTCATCCTCCTGATAAGTCTTAATGAGCATTGTGAGGTTGAGCACCTTGGCTAAGAATTGTAAAGTGTCTTGTAGCAAATAATTTATACACCACTTCTCTATAGTACACCAGATCACAAAAAATTGAAAATAAAGCTAAAAAGTATAAAAGTGATCCCCCAAGCACTACTTTGCACCCTGATAAGTCTTAATAAGCATTGTGTGTGCAGAGCACCTTGATTGTTGTACTATTTATTCATGTGCATTGAAATAGTGTGGAAGTAATATTATTTGTGTATTTTAATGTTGTGTTATTTCATTATATATGTCATGTGTTTTAGATTGATTCACTTGTATACTTTATCAAAACACTACTTTGTACACATCATTATCTTTCATAAAACTTCTACTCATGAGAATTGGATCCTAATGCTCATCTACTCAAATCTCTACAAACTTAAGTAAATGCACTAGATAGCAAAGCATGACCGCTATAATATTTATGTTTACTTGAAATGCAAATTTTATTACATTATAGTTTGTGTATCTTTTCTTGATATTATGAAATCATGCTTGCAATTTTTTTATCTTAATGGAATAGCATCTCTTCAATCTTTAACTCAAACATCAACTTTTCAAATTTAAAACTCGTTATCCTTTATATGGTTTTATCTTCTAAAATGATGTTTATGTTTAACAGTGCTTATTATTTTTAACACCGTATTTTCCTTTAAGCAAGTGGTATCTTAAAATAGAATGCTTACTTTATCATGTTAGCTATGTTGCTTACTACTTTATGTTACATCATGCTTATATTTTTCTCAATAAGTAGTATTTAACAAGCTTTTGATTACATCCTATTTTTCTTCTCGACATAAAATATATTACTCCTTATTATACATACTCACTCCTAAACCCTCTTTTTTGATTGTACCAAAAGGGGAGATTAAATTACATAAATCTAATATATAGGGGGAGTGCATTATAATGATATTAAACTCAAAAAATGGGTATATTTGTAAGGGGAGTAATCATATAGGAGGTGCATACACTATCATATGCTCGATCATGAAAATCCTTCAATAAGTGGTTCCTTACCTATCTTAAAAGATATACACTCATCCCTACCCACTTTTGTTAATAACAAAGGGGGAGAAGAAATTGAGAAATCTAGTAAATAAGTATTTAGGGGGAGTAGTTTATAAGAGAACACTAATGTAGGGGGAGGACATGATATAGAAAGAGTAGGCATTATCGCTTTCAATTCTATCATGCTCTTAATATGTTATTCATGCATACCTTATTACCGCACTTATCTATAAACACAAATTGTCTTAATCTCACTAATTTCTCATACGGGTATTTGTTATTATCAAAAGAGGGAGATTGTTGGAGCCTATGTTCCGCATCTCTTGGTTTGAGAATAACAAATAGCGTGTTGTATTTGATCTAGTCTTTTGTGTGTTTATAGTGTCCAGGAAACACGTCCTCGTTCATGGATCAAAAAGACAAAATGACGAGTTTTGTATGTTAAACTTCAAACGGCAATAACTTTCAATCCAGGAAGAGTTACGGAACGTGCCACCCCATTTCGGAGATGAGAATGACTCCGTCTACAGTCTGGAGAAGTTTCGGACGACAAAAATGAAGAGGAGCTGTCGGAATTTTCCGACAGTCAATGTCGCCCAGGCGACAGCAGAGAAGTTACAACAACTGCCCGCACTACAACACGAGGAGCAGCAGTTTGGCGCTGTCGGAATTTTCCGACAGCTATTGTCGCCCAGGCGACAGCTCGGAAGTTACCGCAACTGCCCGCACGACAGCACTACGAGCGGCAGTTTTGCGCTGTCGGAATTCCGACAGTGATGTCGCCCAGGCGACAGTGAAAATCTATAAAATGGTTCTTTCTGTTCGTGCATTGCAAGTTTGGAGAATTCTAAGTTCCTTCCTGAGGTCATACGAACCAGAGAGCTCCAGAACTTCATCAACTCCCATTTGTGCTTAGAAGGTTTGAGATTGAAGATGAGATCGGACGCGCTTCTACATCAATGATCATCTCGAGGCTTCAACCTTCCTTTCAGAGATCTGAATTTCTAGGGAGTTGTTCTTTTCATTTTGTATTTTCATTTATATACATTTTGTATTGGTAGGGAAATCGTCTCCTTGTGCGTGACGTCTAAGTCCTTGCGTGGCTTAGGGGAAAATCGCTTCCTTGTGCGGAGCGTCCAAGTCCTTGCGTGGCTTGGTGGGAAATCGTGGCCTTGTGTGCTACGTCTAGATCTTGAGAAGATCTAGAGGATAGGCTTGGGCTTGGTCTAGGGAGAGACAAGTGATAGCCTTCCGATCCTTGGGAGAAGGATTGATAAACACAAATTGTAAAAGGTTTATTATCATATTTGTGCCTTGATCTTAAGCATTGTTAAGATCATTTTATTTGTATGCAAATTTCATGATTATAAAATTATGACTTTTTTCTCTAATTGCAAATATGGTTGCTTAATCTTTAACTTAGAAATTTGTGTTTGAATTAATTTAAAATTTACATTGATTAGAATTTTTTATAAGTGATTTTTTAGAAAAGTAAATTTTGTTTTTAAAAATTCTTAAGTAAAAATCGTATTTTAAAAAGGCCCTTATTCACCCCCCTTCTAAGGGCGCCATAAGATCCAACAATACACAATTACCTTTCCTTCTTGCATCAAAACGCACCCAAGCCTGATGTGTGATTCGTCCACATAAACATCATACTCCATTCCATTGGTAGTAAAGCCAAAATAGGAGCGGTGCGCAACCTCCTTTTCAATTCCTGGAAGGCTTCTTCATACTTATCGCCCCATACAAATGCTGCATTCTTCTGCGTAAGCTTAGTCAGTGGCCCAGACAACACATGAAATCCTTCCACAAATCTTATATAATATCCTGCCAAACCTAAGAAGCTTCTTATATCCTTAGGCGTAGTAGGTCTTTTCCAATCCATGACTGCAGTTATCTTTTTAGGGTCCACAGAAATTCCACCTTGACCCACTATATGACCCAAGAAGGATACTTAAGAGAGCCAAAACTCACACTTACTCAGCTTCACATACAATTTATGCTCTCTCAGAGTAGATAGAACCAAACACAAGTGTTGAGCATGCTCCTCAGCACTCCGGGAATACACCAGAATGTAATCAATGAAAATGACCATGAGGTGATCTAAGAAATCCTTGAACGCTCTATTCATCACATGTATAAATGTAGAGGGTGCATTTGTCAACCCAAAAGACATCACTAAGAACTCAAAATGTCTGTGCCGAGAACGAAAGCAGTATGTGGAACATCTGACTCACGGATCTGCAACTGATGGTAGTCTGAACTAAGATCAATCTTTGAAAACATCGAACTACCACGTAACTAATCAAACAAATCATCAATTCGCGACAACATATATCTGTTCTTGATGGTTACCTTATTCAACTATCTATAGTCTATGCACAATCTCATATAACCATCCTTCTTCTTCACAAACACAACCGGATCAACCTACGAAAAAGAACTTGGCCTAATAAATCTACACTGCAACAATTCATCTAGCCGGGTACGCAACTTTTCCAGCTTGCGCGGGGCCATATGGTACGGTGTCTTGGCAATAAGATGAGTACCCGACTCAAGGTCAATAACAAACTCCACATCTCTCTCAGGCGGAAGACCAGGGAGACTAACTGGGAAAACATCAGGAAACAATCGCACCACAGGAATATCCTCGACACACGGCAAACTACTAACAGTTTTTAACATAGAAACAAGGTAAGCAAAACAACCAGAATCTAAAAGTTTCTGAGCACATACCGCAGAAGTAATTGGGGAATCCTGGTGCAAAAAGCCATACACACTCATGGGTTGATCGTTGTCCATCGTAAAGTCCAAATGCTTTACCTTGCATTGGATAACAACATCATATCAAGACAATCAGTCCATGCCCAAAATCACATCGAAATCTTTCAGGTCTAGCGCCTTTAGATCAGCAAAAGCTAAGAAATCACTTAAGAGGATAGGACATCTCTGGATACCTTGGCTCGACACCACGGAGTCACCAGAGGGAAACTTAACACGAAATGGATCACCAATTTGATCGAGGGTCAAACGATGACGCTCTACAAAAGTCCTAGCCACGAATGGGTGGGTAGCACCAGAATCGAAAAGGATGCACACCCAACTATTCTTTACCTTAAATTCTCCTATAAAATCAGATATGTAACTAGCTGAACAGAAATCAAAAACTAAAATTGAAGGCTAAGAGTTAGATTAGGGCCTAACCTGAAATCAACTGGGTGGAAGTCTGTGCTTTTTCCCTTGTCACTACATTTTACTTGCCCCTTCCTTTATCCAGTTGCTGTGGCGGCGGCAAAGCCTGAAGTGGCACTGGTTGCAAAGGAGCCTGGGATTGCGAGCATTTAGGCTTAATATGCCCCTTCTGGCCATACTAGAAATAAACATTGTCCTTTGACCAACAATGGGCAACATCATTCCCCTTTCGCTTACAAGAAGTACAGGTTAGATCTCCTTTTGGAGCTCTCTGAATTGCCAGCACTTGTTGCTGCTTCTTAGCCCCCAATCTCTTGAAACATTTTTCGTAGGGATGGCCAGGGCGACCACAAAAACTACAAACTTCACTACCTCTCTTCTTCGGAGTAGGGCCAGATACTTTGGGGCTTCCACCGTCTTCGACCTTTCTCTTTTCCTTCGTCATCATTTCACCTATGCTCTTGGCATTGTCGATATCCTCGACTTTTAACGTAGCTTCTACCACTTCAGCATATCTTTCTGACCTGTACTCACTATTCAACTGTTGAATGTCGTTACGAAGTCCTCCCAAAAACCGCTTCACCCTTCCTGCCTCAGAGGCTACTAAGTTTGGAGCAAATCTGCTCAACTTACTAAATTCAATCTCATACTTACTAACCGTGAGTTGCCTCTGCTTCAGGTGCAGGAAATTGTTCATCAGACAGTCTCGCTCGACCGACGATAGGAACTTCTTCAGTAACATCTCCTTGAATGACTCCCACGAACATCCGCCTGTGAGGCTCTCTCTCTCTCTGATCCACCAGCTCTTAGCAAGTCCCTTCAGCTGGTAAGCGACGACCATCACCTTCTGGCCCGCAGAGATTCCTGAATACGAAAACATTTCTTCGATGGCAATTAGCCAATCATCCAAAGCCATGGAATCGGCTCTTCCGTCATACGTAGGGGGTCCTAATAGCTGAAAATGTGATACGAAATTCATCTCTGGTGGCAGCAGAATTGGAGGAACCAGAGGAGCAGGAGGAACATGTACAGTCTGACCCACTATAATGTCCTGCACCTCAGGCTGCTGCCCAGAGGCGACAGTTAACAACGTCTGAATTTGCGATTGCATTGCAACCAACTGTCTTGACAGAGCCTCATTACTCTGTCGCAGACCCTCAATCACGGCTTCACTTTGCGCACCTGAAGGTTCACCCTCAGATTGGGGAGTCGACCTTGTCGCAACACACTTCAGTGCCATTTTCTAAGGACATAAACGAACGTCACGCCAAAACTTAGCTAAAAGCTAGGATTACTTAACTCAGGACAACTGAAAAATGTGAAGACACTTGCTTTGCTACTACCTTTGATGGAGACGACGCCCCACCATATGTTCGTGGCTAGTTCCTTGCGACGCCGACTCGACGCATTATTTTGATCGCTGCCGCAACATTACATCTGAAGACTCTGATGGACGATGCCGCAACAACAATCATGGTGCACGCCATCGTCGTTACAACCTTCGTCCGCGGCGCAAGATTAATAATTAATAATTATAATTATTTTATTATAATTATTAATTAAAATTTATCTAGCTTTGTCTTTTATTTCTGGACTTGTTTATGTCCGTGTTTTTTATTTTTAATTTTGGACTGCGTTTAGCCATGCTCATGTTTTATTTTAATTTTGGTCTGCGTTTAGCCATGTTTGTTGGCTAGCCTATAAAAGGCCATCTTGTATTAGATTTTGAGCGATGTTAAATGCAGAACGATTTTGGCTATATGCAAGCCGCGGATATATGTCGGCCAAAAAATTATTCATGCAGGCCAAATTTCATATTTACATACCATATTCAAAAATCAAATTAATATTTTCCTAAATAATTCACCAAGCAAAATAACATTCATAAAATAAGTAAAATATCATGCGTGCGAGGTTACGTTGAATGTCACTGTTTCGTCAGTAAATCTGGGAGAGTTATTGATGGAGTATCCCTAATGGCGCTAACCGCACCCCACCCATAGGGGTGCGGTTATCCAAAGAACCTCCACTAGCGACGCAACTACCCGAAGTATAACCATCGCGGCCATGGACGCCATCGCCGACGACGCCGACGCCGTCGGCATCGCCGACGATGCTGAAGACGTCGTCGTCGCCGCCATCGCCGCCATCGCTGACGATTGCCGCCGTCGCCGCCATCGCCGACGATTGTCGCCATCGTCGCCATCGCCGCCATCGTCGACGACGTCGCGATCGTCGCCATCGCCACCGTCGCCATCGCCGTAGCAAATACCATTAGCTTTAGGCCAGTTGTAATTTAAAAACACATCGGACTCGGTCAAACGAGTAAACTCCTTAGGGACACGGTTGCATGGAAGAAAAAAACACATACTAAATGAAGTATTAAACCACTCGAATCATTTTTGCAAAAGTTTTAAAAGGAAAAATGATTTTTTTTTAAAAACTGTGGCCTGCATATAGCTAAAATCGGTCTGCGTTTAACACCGTTCTTTTTAAAAAATTGTGGCCTGCATATAGCCAAAACTAGCCTGCATTTAACATCGCTCTAGATTTTTAATTATTGAATGAATGAAATTTGAAACCCTAAATTTTCCCTCTTGAAACCTCTCTTCTCCTAGCCGCCCCCTCTCTCTCTCCCCTCTCCAAAATTTCGGCCCCCTCTCTCCCTCTCTTCCTTTCATTCTCGTTGTCCACTACGACTCTTTCTCACATCCCTCTCTCGTTCTCTCTTGCTTGCCACACGAAGGATCTCCTATCCTTTTCCTTCAAAGAATTCGGCCAACCTAAAAGCTTCTCCTTTGAAGATTTCATTCAAGGTGCTTGGTGTTAGTTCGTGTGGATCTTGGATCCGGTGTGAAGCGAATACGGCGGACGAGTTTCTCTCCAAACGACGCGTCTCCGGTGGATCCGTTAAAGAACGATTCGGGCGAGTGCATGCTTGAGGATAATCCCATCTCAAGCGGGGTAACGAAAATTTCTACTCGTGAGATTTTCCCTCTTGTTAATTTCTTGTGGTGGTAATTTTGGCGTGATCTTCGAATCACTTGAATATTCGTGGTTTTCTTCGATCGATTTGTGCGCTCTTCTTATTTATTTTAATTTTCGAAGAGAATTGGCGAACCTCGACTTTTTGTTGGGAGAGATCTACCCTTTTGAAATCGTAAATTTTGGTGGATCTCTTTTGGTACAACTCAAGCCCGTTCGGACCGGGTTGGTCCTTTTAGTCGGGAAGAATATTGACTTATAGCCATCTATTCAACCTCTAACGGCGTGACTACCGGTACGTTATCATCTAATTGATAATTATTGCGTTGCGTGTATGTTGTGAGTATTTTTGTGTGAATGTAAAATTTGGGAGCGTTGAGAGGGAATACGTGTTTGTTCGTAGCGATCGTGTCGGAGACCGTAGTCTGCATCAATTTAGTATTAGAGCCAAGTTCGTGTCAATTTCTTAATTGACGCATTTCTAAAATTTTCTTAGAACGCCGGCTCACACAATCTTCACACGATTTCGTGTTCAAAATATCAAAATTTTTAATTGGTGGTCTGCGAATAGCGGCCTAAAATTTTTATTTTTCTGCGAAAATAAAAAAAATAAAATTATGGGAATTCTTCATATTTTTCTCAGTAAGAAAATAAAAAAAATATTTTAATTACCCTAGTTATTAAGTGGGAATAAAATTACCTTTCATAAAATTTTAACCTGTTTAAAATTTTTGGTCTGCGAATAGCGGCCTAAATTTTTTTATTTTTCTGCTAAAAAAAAAATAAATTCTAAAAAGTCAAATTCAAAATTTTTAAATTCAAATTCAAAATTCAAAATTCAAATTTTTTATTTTTACATTCAAAATACAAAATTTTGAATTTCAAAATTCAAACTTTTGAAATTCAAATTTCAAAATTTTGAAATTCAAATATTTCTAGAAATTCAAAATTCAAATTTGAAAATTCTCATTTTTCTGCGAAAAATAAAAAAGAAATTTTTCTGAAAATTCAAATTTTTCTGGAATTTCAAAATTTTTCTCCGTATAAAATTCTCTTTTATAAATCTGTCTAGTTCAGATTCAAAAATATTCTCTCATTGCATGTTCATTAGTTCTCGTCCTGAGTACACACCTACTAATTGGGTATGGCTCATGACGTTTATGTTTCTCGATTAGATTACTTGTATGGTAAAGTTATGGCTAATCACACCCCAACTTTGCCTCGTGACGTATGACAACCAAATCGAAACCACTCGCCGGTTGATGATTTTCGACGTGAGATGAATCAACAACTGGGGGAGATTCGGGAAATAGTGGCCCAACTTTCAGCCAACCGAACCCCTCCTCTGTCTACATACCATCAAACACAAATGTTTGATGAGTTATCTTCCCTTAGACAAGGGAATCGATCGGTTTTGGAGTACATGGGCTTCCTGAAGGACATGATGGCTAGGTGCGATGTTAGGGAGATGTCTGAGGTCACTCTTTCACGGTTTCGTAAGGGGCTTAACCCCGACATTCAAGGTAAACTCCTTCGTTTTGAACACACAGATTTAAGCACCGCCTATAATGGCGCGTTGGATATTGAGAAGCATCTTGCTCACAAGTTCAAGTCTCGTTATTTTCAGAAGGGCAAGTCCATCTTAGGACCTCCCCCTCCGTTATCCCTGAAAGATAAGGGTAAGTTCCGGTCCACTGACTCGAACTCGGTTGTCATTACGGCTAGGGATGCCATGAGCCCGCGCGGTGAGAGGATTACGGTTAGTGAGGTTCCTCCCATAATTTCTACACACAATGCGTCGGGAATGTCTCCTCCCGAACTTCCTGATATAGTTTTTGAACCTTCTGACAATACTGAGTATGTGCCCTTGACTGAGCCTACCGCTGAGGGCGATGTCGTTATTAAGGAAGAACTTAGCAATGATGAGGAGATTGGTTACCCTAGTGATATGGAAGAGGACCACCCCTCTGATCCGGTTTTAGATTTGTCTGATGATTCTGATTTGGAGGACGCACCTAGTGCATTGGAAGATTTACCTTGTGAGGAAAGGTTAACTTTGGGTGACTTTGACGTTGAGAACCCGGAAGATATTTCTTTGATGTTATCACCTTTGCCTAAAGCTCATTGTGAATTAGAAATTTTGTCAGGTTCGATTTTGTCGGTCCTCCATCCTGACTCGTGGACTCGACCTGCGAAATTTTTAGGACATGAAATTCTTATGCCTCATCCTAGCCAGTTTGTTTTTCCTATATTACTAGCCCCTCCGTTGGCCATGTCCCGTCAGACATGTTTTGTTGAGTTGTTAGATTTTGTGCTCGGTTTTTTCACCACCCTTCGTAGATCTGACTACGCGCCACCTTTGATGGACAATTTTTTTGAGTGCCCGTCTACGAATTTGTTGGCGGCCGCGAGCGATTATGATTCTGTGGCGACTGTATGTTGGATCTTGTGACGCCCTTAGAGGGGGGGGGGTGAATAAGGGTCTTTTTAAATTATGAATTTTTACTTAAGAATTTTCAAAACAAATTTTGCTTTTCTAAAAATCAATTATAAAAATTTACAGACTATGAAAATTTTAAATTAGATCAAACACAAATTTCTAAGTTAAAGATTAAGCAACCAAATTTGCAATTAAAGAAAAGGCATAATATTTTAATCATGAAATTCTCATACAATAAAAATGATCTTAACAATGCTTAAGATCAAGACATAAATAAGATAATAAACTTTTGACAATTTTTGTTTACCAATCCTTCTCCCAAGGATCGGAAGGCTATCACTTGTCTTTCCCTAGACCAAGCCCAAGCCTATCCTCTAGATCTTCCCAAAATCTAGACGTAGCACACAAGACCACGATTTCCCACCAAGCCACGCAAGGACTTGGACGCTCCGGACAAGGAAGCGATTTCCCCCTAAGCCACGCAAGGACTTAGACGTCACGCACAAGGAGACGATTTCCCTACCAATACAAAGTGAAATGTATATAAATGAAAATACAAAATGAAATGAAGAACTCCCTAGAAATTCAGATCTCTGAAAGGAAGGTTGAAGCCTCGAGATGATCGTTGATGTAGAAGTGCGTCCGATCTCGTCTTCAATCTCAAACCTTCTCAGCACAAATGGGAGTTGATGAGGTTCTGGAGCTCTCTGGTTCGTATGAACTCAGGAAAGGACTTAGAATCTTCAAAGCTCTAAATGCACGAACAAAACGAACCACTTTATAGATTTTCACTGTCGCCTGGGCGACATCGCTGTCGGAATTCTTACAGCGCCAAACTGACGTTCGTCGTGCTGTCGTGCGGGCAGTTCCTGTAACTTCTGCGCTACGCCTATGCGACATCACTGTCGGAATTCCGACAGCTCCTCTTCATTTTTGTCATCCGAAACTTCTCCAGACTGTAGATTGAGTCGTTCTCATCTCCGAAATGGGGTGGACCGTTCCGTAACTCTTCCTGGATTGAAAGTTATGGCCATTTTAAGATCAACACACAAAACTCACCCTTTTGCTTTTTCTAATGTGTACACACTCTTGGATCATGCCCATGAACGAGGACTTGTCTCCTCATTGAACCTGTACAACCTGGACACTATAAACACACAAAAGACTAGATCAAATACAACACGGTATTTGTTATTCTCAAACCAAGAGACGCGGAACATAGGCTCCAACAATCTCCCCCTTTTGATAATAACAAATACCCGTATGAGAAATTAGTGAGATTAAGACAATTTGTGTTTATAGATAAGTGCGGTAATAAGATATGCATGAATAACATATTAAGAGCGTGATAGAATTGAAAGCGATAATGCCTACTCTTTCTATATCATGTCCTCCCCCTACATTAGTGTCTCTTATAAACTACTCCCCCTAAATATCTATTTTACTAGATTTCTCAATTTCTTCTCCCCCTTTGTTCTTAACAAAAGTGGGTAGGGATGAGTGTATATCTTTTAGATAGGTATGGAACCATTTATTGAAGGATTTTCATGATCGAGCATATGATAGTGTATGCACCTCTTATATGATTACTCCCCCTACAAATATACCCATTTTTTGAGTTTAATATCATTATAATGCACTCCCCCTAAATATTAGATTTATGCAATTTAATCTCCCCTTTTGGTAGAATCAAAAGAGGGTTTAGGAGTGAGTATGTATAATAAGGAGTAATATATTTTTTGTCGAGAAGAAAAATAGGATGCAATAAAAAACTTGTTAAATACTACTTGTTGAGAAAAATATAAGCATGATGTAACATAAAGTAGTAAGCAACATAGCTAACATGATAAAGTAAGCATACTATTTTAAGATACCACTTGCTTAAAGGAAAACACAGTGTTAAAAATAATAAGCACTCTTAAACATAAACATCATTTTAGAAGATAAAACCATATAAAGGACAATGAGTTTTAAATTTGAAAAGTTGATGTTTGAGTTAAAGATTGAAGAGATGCTATTCCATTAAGATAAAAAATTGCAAGCATGATTGCATAATATCAAGAAAAGATACACAAACTACAATGTAATAAAATTTGCATTTCAAGTAAACATAAACATTGTAGCGGTCATGCTTTGTTATCTAATGCATTTACTTAAGTTTGTAGATATTTGAGTAGATGAGCATTAGGATCCAATTCTCATGAGTAGAAGTTTTATGAAAGATAATGATGTGTACAAAGTAGTGTTTTGATAAAGTATACAAGTGAATCAATCAAAAACACATGACATATATAATGAAATAACACAACATTAAAATACACAAATAATATTACTTCCACATTATTTCAATGCACATGAATAAATAGTACAACTACCAAGGCGCCCTGCACACATAATGCTTATTAAGACTTATCAGGGTGCAAAGTAGTGCTTGGGGGATCACTTTTATACTTTTTAGCTTTATTTTCAAATTTTTTGTGATCCGGTGTACTAAAGAGAAGTGGTGTATAAATTGTTTGCTACAAGACACTTTACAATTCTTAGCCAAGGTGCTTAACCTCACAATGCTCATTAAGACTTATTAGGAGGGTTAGTAGTGCTTGGTGGAGTTTTCCTTGTCATTTATTATTTGCTTTTTAGTTTAGTGACTAAGAACTCCGAATTCACTTGTTTTGCAAACTTAGCATTTTAAACCACATTTCTCTAAGGAATAAGTGCATGAAAGACAAAGAATTGTAATAACCAATTCAATGTTGTGTAGGTAATCTATTTAGGCATTTTAATTATTTATGTTATTACACTACACAATCATGTAAGAATAAGATTGTAAACACATGTAGGTTATCAAAAATAAGTGAGTGAATGAATTATCAAACATAATACATTACTCATACTTAGAGGCATGCTAAACATTTCTACACATGTTTATCTACAATCAATTTCATTGCACATAACACGATAATTTTCAAGGCATGACAAATACAAAACAATATTTTTAAGAAACTTGAAAGTTAAATTAAACATTGTATTTAATCTTTAATTGATATAATTAATCATCCATCCTTGACAATGGCAATGAATAACAATCAGTTTTTTTTATTTATAAATTTTTGAATTTTTTTTGTATATATGCACAAAACAATAAACACACATAAAGAAAAACATATTTTTGTTCTTTGAAATTGTTTTGTAATTTTGTATTTGTTTTTTTTATATATATATTCTCTGGAAATCATAGAAGTCTTTAATAGCCCTTTCAGTAAATGATATTCTATGCTAGAGAAATAAACAAAATAATGTATGAGAAAATACATATATATATTTTAAAAGAAATAAAATTTTGTTTTAAAAGGAATAAAAAGATAGAAAACTTTTTACAAACACAAAAAATATTAAAATAATACCAGAAATAATTCAAAACAAAAAAATATTTTGGAGCAAAGGAGCTAACGCCAGCCATTAACTTCTTAACGCCAAAACAGAACTGCATTTCTTGATGTTTTGAATTTTTTTTCTCAATTCATTTGTATTATAAAGAGACCTTACTTCAGTTGAAATTTCAGAGTATATTGATTATATTTGAAGGCTCTTTTAGCATGTATTTGGTGATTTTTCAAATACTTGTGTTTGGTAAAATCATTAAAGCTCGAAATATTAAAATATGCAAACACATGATGCAATGTTAGAATAAAAAAATATGCATGATTTATGTATAAAGAGTGAGATAATGTTCATGCAATGAATATAATATAAGTATATCTAAGATCAAGATACCTTAACTACATGACTACACTCTAGCCCCGTACAAAGTGACGGATGGGCATGAGGAGCTGCACACATGTCGTAGGTTGGGGTGTTAATCCCATATGCATACAAAAGACGACGCTCAACCTAGCACTCTTCCCCCCCAGCGCCTCTCAAGGCCCCACTGGAACCCTCCCTGGTTAAGGACAAGACATGACTTAGAGGTTAGGTCTCTAATGCACACAATCCTACGTCCTCGCTATTGTGAGACACATGTCATAGGTTTATTGATTATGGACATACTAAGCGTGTAAGCCTTAAATATATTAACTGTGTTATAATTTCATGATTAGTTTTGGATTTACAATTTTATCGAAGATTGTTGATTTTAAATCCATTTAGAAAGTTTTATTCATGCAAATAACTACGAAGGAAAATAAGATTTTCATATTTTAATGATATAATTTACTTTAGCATTGCAATATATAACTAGCATGAGCATTGATTTCTATCTATGGTACGTGATAATGCTAGTTTGATGAATTAGGACAACATGGTGCAAAGCTAAGTAAAGATGGACAAATATAAGATTGAGTTGCATGTATTCAAACACAGAGTTTTGAATTTTTATAGACCTAGAAAGAAGTGACAATTCTATTTGATTTCATCTTGTTGATATCAAGTTAATTCATAGGTCTAAAGATAATGAGATTCATGCAAACAATAAAGATGCACATCACACACACAAAACAAGATATGAAACTATAATACCAATTGCAATCATATATTTCATAATTCCTAAGGTTGATAGAATTAGTTGATTTAAGATAGGTCTTGATGGATCAAGAATTATGATATATGATTATAGTGAATTTTAGCATAGGATATTAATAGATCATGGTGGTGATTGTGAAATCATATTCATCATTTTTGTAAATTTTCTTTTTGATTTTAATTTTTAGAAATTAGACAAAACAAATACAAGGTATTTGACAACAATGATAGTAAAAATAATTTTTCAGAGAAAATCAGAATTTTTAGGAAAAAATGCTACCGTCAGCGTTAGTGATAACGCCTGGCGTTAACAACAGAGTTACTATATTTGATTTAAAACACATTGTTTTTTATATTATTTGATTCTGATTTTTCTCGATTATGATTTTCAATATAGGGGCTATTAGATGCAGCAACGAATAATAGATAAATATGCAATTAGTTGCGCATTTAATATTTTAGCCTAAGACCCCTAAAAATCCATTTAAATCCAATTTTGAAAGTAATTTCATTAGTCTTGATAATATCATTTAGAAAATTTAATATTCAATTTATAATGATAATATAAGGCATTTATAGGCAAAAGATTTAAAAAGGATAAAACAAAAAGAAAAGATAGATCACTTAAAAATTTTGACTTTATGTTCAATTTAACTCAATTTTGATTTGATAAACATTAGGCTTAAAATGTAAAAGTCATATTTCATAATATATCTAAGTGACCTTAGCGTTTTGGCTCAAAAATAAGAAAACAAACAAAAGAAAAAGCAATTAAGCATATCATGAAGTAGAGTACTGATATTTCATTTTTAATTAATTTCTACTTCATGCAATATAATGATTCTTAGTGAATGAGAGACTTAGTTATCCAAAGGGGACCAAGTGTGATGGTTCCTTTGGGTACCCAAATACATCGTGTAGGCTTTTGGAGAGATAGTGATGAATGGGCCTTTACAAGTGGAGTTAGTATTTAATTTTTAATTTTGGGCCTCCATTCATACTTTGGTTGTTTATCTTTTAAATTCATATTATGATTATTTGACATCTTTTTGGAATGATAGTTGTTTGAAAAATAATTCATTTGAGATTTATGTTTATTCAAATTATTTTTCAAAATACATTGATGTTGATAATCATAATGAATTTTATTATATTGATTCTTCGAAAGTTTATAAGAGTGATGGTCTTTCTTAAGAATTGAATGTTGAAAAAGTGGGTTACAATATGTTTTAAATGATTGGTTCTTATTTTGATGATTTTCATTTTCACTCTTTCTTATAGACGTACTCTTATAATATGAAGTTAAGCTTTTAGACTTTTGATAATTTGATAAACTAGAAATAAAAGATGTTTTATTATATGAAAAGTTTTGAATAAACATTTTTAATGATTCTAATTTATCCTTTAAATTATCATTTTCTTTTAACAATTTTTCATTATGCTCTTTTGAAGTTAAAAGACATTTTTCCAAAACCTTGAGTTCTTCTTTAAATGTATTATAATCAAAACAAGGTTTAGCATTTTCAATTAAAGAGCATGAACAAGAATTTGAAACATTAATATAAGATTCTACTTTAGCGTTTGCTTTTAAAGTTTTATTTTCTAAACGTAATTTGGACTTAGCATGTTTCAACTTCGAAATTTTACGTTTAGCAAATTTAAGCACACGAAATGTAGAAATAAAATTAGTTACTAAAAGAGAAGATTTAGATTTTCTTACCTTGCTATAGTTTCCGTCTTCTCTTTTGCTTGATGTTTTGTCATCAACTGAGTCCAATATTGTGACGTTGTCTTCTTCTCTTGGATCCATAAGGAATTGCTCACACGCATCATCTGCGGAAGGAAGACTATAAGAATTCTCAAGAAATTTCCAAACTTCATAAGTATTAGGAAGTGTATAAATAAGTTTGAAAATATTTTGATCTAATGCACAATATAGACTATTCATTGATTTGGCATTTAAAACATTTCATTTTTATTTAAAATATTTGGGGGCATTTTACTTGTAATATTCCAAACTTCAATATCCAAGGATTTAAGAAATTTTTCCATAAGTATTCTCCACCCATTATAATTTTCACCCATAAATAATGGTGGACATAATGATTTTTCATTTTCATAAAAATTATCCCCTCGAGAAGATGCGAGATCATGAAGCGCCATTATTCCCGGTTGTGAAGCCGTATTGGAATAACCTGGCTCTGATACCACGTGTTGGATCTTGTGACGCCCTTAGAGGGGGGGGGGGGTGAATAAGGGCCTTTTTAAATTATGAATTTTTACTTAAGAATTTTCAAAACAAATATTGCTTTTCTAAAAATCACTTATAAAAATTTACAAACTATGAAAATTTTAAATTAGATCAAACACAAATTTCTAAGTTAAAAATTAAGCAACCAAATTTGTAATTAAAGAAAAGGCATAATATTTTAATCATGAAATTCTCATACAATAAAAATGATCTTAACAATGCTTAAGATCAAGACATAAATAAGATAATAAACTTTTGACAATTTTTGTTTACCAATCCTTCTCTCAAGGATCGGAAGGCTATCACTTGTCTTTCCCTAGACCAAGCTCAAGCCTATCCTCTAGATCTTCCCAAGATCTAGACGTAGCACACAAGGCCACGATTTCCCACCAAGCCACGAAAGGACTTGGACGCTCCGCATAAGGAAGCGATTTTCCCCTAAGCCACGCAAGGACTTAGACGTCACGCACAAGGAGATGATTTCCCTACCAATACAAAGTGAAATGTATATAAATGAAAATACAAAATGAAATGAAGAACTCCCTAGAAATTCAGATCTCTGAAAGGAAGGTTGAAGCCTCGAGATGATCGTTGATGTAGAAGTGCGTCCGATCTCGTCTTCAATCTCAAACCTTCTCAGCACAAATGGGAGTTGATGAGGTTCTGGAGCTCTCTGGTTCGTATGAACTCAGGAAAGGACTTAGAATCTTCAAAGCTCTAAATGCACGAACAAAACGAACCACTTTATATATTTTCACTGTCGCCTGGGCGACATCGCTGTTAGAATTCTGACAGTGCAAAACTGCCGTTCATCGTGTTGTCGTGCGGGCAGTTGCTGTAACTTCTGCGCTGTCGCCTAGGCGACATCACTGTCGGAATTCCGACAGCTCCTATTCATTTTTGCCGTTCGAAACTTCTCCAGACTGTAGATTGAGTCGTTCTCATCTCCGAAATGGGGTGGACCGTTCCGTAACTCTTCCCGGATTGAAAGTTATGGCAATTTTAAGATCAGCACACAAAACTCATCCTTTTGCTTTTTCTAATGTGTACACACTCTTGGATCATGCCCATGAACGAGGACTTGTCTCCTCATTGAACCTGTACAACCTGGACACTATAAACACACAAAAGACTAGATCAAATACAACACGGTATTTGTTATTCTCAAACCAAGAGATGCGGAACATAGGCTCCAACACTGTACCCTTGGACTTAGTTTCTTCACGACATACCTACTCATCCGGTCCAGTTGCACATATTTTTCCTCCAGTTGCTTACCAAATTCACCTACACGTGTCTATGATTTTAGCTGACCACAAGTGTACTTGGGATTTACTTTTTCCTCATGCTCAGTTAGCGAATAATAATTCTAAAAATAGATCAACGGATTTATCGCCGAATGAAATCGTGCACGGATATAAGGCACCGGTGCACTTGATTTTATTCCATTACCTCCATCATATAAGTCAAGTCAATTTGCACAAGACTTTGCCTCTCACGTTCATATTTTACATAAGCACATTAAGGATGCGTTAACTACACAATATGCATCTTATCAATTTCATGCTAACGTACATAAGGGAGCATCTCACTTGAAAGTTGACGATTTGGTTATGGTGCGTCTCATCCCTGAACGATTGCCTTCAGGCACCATAAAAAAGTTGGTAAATCGGCGAGCGGGTCCATTTCGAATTTTAAATAAAATAGGAGAAAACACTTTTCTTTTGGAGTTACCCACTGATTGGAGAATCTCCCATATTTTCAATGTTTTGGATTTAACGCCATATTTTTCTCCACCACTTGAATTAACCGACTATCCGTTTGATTCCACTAAATTTTATATTGGGTTGGTGGGTGAGTTTGTGCCTGGATCGATCTCTTCATCGGTCTCCATTGGAGGTACGTTAAATGTTGATGATGCAACTTTTCTCCTTATTGGCCTAACACATTTCCAAGGGTTCCACAGACCTTTGCATTGTCTGACAGGTGTTGGTTGATGGTCCACTCATCGGTGATGAGTGATTTTGAGTGGGGGAGGATTGATGGCGACGACGCCCCTCCATATGTTCGTGGCCAGTTCCTTGACGACGCCGACTCGACGCATTATTTTGATCGCTGTGGCAACATTACATTTGAAGACTCTGATGAACGATGACGCAACAACAATCATGGTGCACACCATCGCCGTTACAACCTTCGTCCGCGACGCAAGATTAATAATTAATAATTATAATTATTTTATTATAATTGTTAATTAAAATTTATCTAGCTTTGTCTTTTATTTCTGGACTTGTTTATGTCCGTGTTTTTTATTTTTAATTTTGGACTACATTTAGCCATGCTCATGTTTTATTTTAATTTCGGACTGCGTTTAGCCATGATTGTTGGCTAGCCTATAAAAGGCCATCTTGTATTAGATTTTTAATTATTGAATGAATGAAATTTGAAACCCTAAATTTTCCCTCTTGAAACCTCTCTTCTCCTAGCCGCCCCCTCTCTCTCCCCTCTCCAAAATTTTGGCCCTCCTCTCTCCCTCTCTTCCTTTCATTCTCGTTCTCCACTAGGGCTCTTTCTCACATCCCTCTCTCGTTCTCTCTTGCTTGCCACATGAAGGATCTCATATCCTTTTCTTTCAAAGAATTCAGCCAACCTAAAAGCTTCTTCTTTGAATATTTCATTCAAGGTGCTTGGTGTTAGTTCGTGTGGATTTTGGATCCGGTGTGAAGCGAATACGATGGACGAGTTTCTCTCCAAACGACGCGTCTCCAGTGGATCTGTTGAAGAACGATTCGGGCGAGTGCATGCTTGAGGATAATCCCATCTCAAGCGGGGTAACGAAAATTTCTACTCGTGAGATTTTCTCTCTTGTTAATTTCTTGTGGTGGTAATTTTGGCGTGATTTGTGCGCTCTTCTTATTTCTTTTAATTTTCGAAGAGGATTGACGAACCTTGACTTTTTGTTGGGAGAGATCTACCCTTTTGAAATCGTAAATTTTGGTGGATCTCTTTTGGTACAACTCAAGCTCGTTCGGACCGGGTGGGTCCTTTTAGTCGGGAAGAATACGTGTGCTATGAGTGTCATCATGTCGGAGACCATAGCCTGCATCAACCTTGCTCTGGGATTTTCAATAATGATGTTATGCCCTAACTTGGGATGATATACTATCATCCTTTGACTCTTGTGCATATCATATGTTTGCATGAATGTTTAAATAGCCATTTTAAATCATGTGTGTATGAGTGTCATCATGTATATCTTTAACTTGGCACGTGTGCTAATGCTATATTATGATGTGCATGTTATGCTATCATTCTAATGAAAGCCTTAGTGCATGTTATGAGCGGCGTACATATGATATATTATGCATCACATACTACATAATATCACATATAATGAAATTAACGCCTAGTAACATCTATGAGATAATGTTAAGCCGCCCATACAACATAACAGTCATGTGTTGTCACACCTATGAGGATCCATATACAAACACATATTTATGCATCTCATACTACATAATATGCCCCGTATACTTCTTATCATGCTGTGAGTGTAGTGTTCATACTTCAGCCAAGACATACTGATGACACTTTGGTGTGTGTATGCAATGCAACAGATTCTTAATATAGATGGTAGTATGACTAACCGTCCAACAACCGATCTAAACCTCCCTCTGATACCAACTGTCATAACCCACATTTTCTCAATATATAAAAATATTATCAGAGTAAGAGAAAACACGCGTCATGATGCCACGCCGGGCATGGGACAACTGTAGACGCTCAGGCAGTTCTATCTTTACACCTTTCTTTATAAAAGACATAAACTTTATGTTTAAAACATAATTTAAGTTTGAAGGTTTCAAACACCGTGTCCCTCGGATTAGTGGACCATCTAGTCCACAATCAAGAAAGTATAATTATACGCAGCAAAAAATACATATTTTACTTTAAGTCATTCTACATGAACATGAGAACTCAACTAGCAACCTAATGATATGCACTTTCTAGATTTAGTATAGACATAAATGGAACTTTTACGCATTTCAAAATAAAGTGATATTAGTTTGAAAAGATGTAATGTATAAGAAAATATGCAGCTTTACTTATATAAAAGTATCCACTATGCAACCTAGCAAAAATCCTTCCCAAAGAGCATTTGCACTAACAGCAGTAGCATAATTGACAATAACAGTCTAAGACAACAGAAGGTCAAACTGTGGGCGTAAACAAACTGACACGAACCCATAGGAATGACCAAAGTCAGAAGAATTCAACAAAATACTTCTCAAAAGTGGGAAAGAAAAGTAGCTAAAAGGCTGCAAGGTCCCACCTTGCTCTGATCAGCCGCTACTGGTCCAAACCCGAGGCATTCAAAGGAAAAGAATACCTCAGTACAAAGGCAATTCAACAAAAGTGAAATAGGAGAACTTAGTAAGCTCTAATAGGGTTACCAACCCAATAGAAAGGAGATAGGTGTGAAACAACATCAAATAAGTAAAGAAGTAATTAGTATCCCAACAGGGAAAAACATGCATGAAATGCCGTCAAAACTATATAATATCATACAAGTAGGAAGAAGAGTGACAGATTGGCTCAAGAAGTGAATCATTAACCTAACCAAAAGACGGTACTGAGGCGGTGACTATCTTCCCAACACAAACCATCAGACCAAAATATCCAGGGAACAAAAGGCACTGTGGCGGTGGTTTTGCCCACACAACCAACATTCTACACGTCCAAGGAAGAAAAATAGGCACTGTGGTGGTGGACACTTGTCCAACTCAACCAATAGTCCAAAAGAAACCACTGGGTGTAGTGATTCACAAACATCTTGACCAAATCTGGCACCACAGAATAATCCAGAACATTTCCAAGTACAATCCTCACAACAAACCATCTCAACGAATTCCCTAACTCATACTCGACTAAAACTCTGCTCACTCGACGAATTTGTCGAGTTGACTCGACGAACTGCACAAATCACTCGACGAATCATTGTATACACTCGACGAATCTACTCTTTATTTCGACGACATGAAGGAACTTCTCGACGGATTCGTCTCAGCGATTAAGTCTCGACGAATTTTCATAGGGTCTCGACGGATTTGTTGAAAGCATTCGACGAATTTAGATGAGGTCTCGAGGCATAAAGAATTTCTCGACGAATTTAACTAAGAACAATAGAATTTTATAAGGAAAGCTAATTCGACGAATTCGTCGAATTCACTCGACGAATTACATGAGGTCTCGACAAATTACTCTAACACTTAACATTTTGCATGGGACCACTCGACGAATTTGTCGTATATACGCGACGAATTCGATAACACTCGACGAATTCGTCATATATATTCGACGAATTTACTTGTGTTAAATCGACGAATTCTACTATACTACCCGAAATTCTTAAAGTAACATTTATGAACCATAATAATAAGGATAGAAGAGGGGGAAATTTAAGGGAAGGCATGGCAAGGGGGATTAGTCCACCACTTGCCTCAAACCTAACGACCACCGGCCTCCCGAGCAATCCACGACAATGCTTTAGCCGAAGAAAGCTCCTACGAATAATTTCTGAAAGGTTAGAACGAAAAAACAAGGCTTAGGGCCAAACACTCCAATGCCAAAACCCCCATGAAATCGAAAATACTCACCGCACACACGAAGATCTCGGCGAGAGCTTTTCGAATCAATACTTAGACGAAGATTTCACGCACTAAATCACTCGCGGCGGCCGACAGAAGCTCCACGGAAGTCGCGACTCCTTGCAGCTGGTTCGAGTTCGGCAGAATCGGGAAGAAGAAGAACAATAACCTAATTTCTATTAAAGACCCGTTTATACTAGGATTTAAAAGACTTTATTTAATATTAAATTAAACTTATGATTTGGACAATACTAACTCGGATTTTCATGAAAATCGCACCGAAGGCAAATACTGGTCCTCCGAAACCAACGACGAAGTCGAATCAGAGTCCGACGAGCCGATTACGAGTTATAATTAAATTTTCATAATTTACAACAATGAAACTTGACAATTTCGCTTAAATCAATTATTTTAAATTCTCTAATCTCTGAAATTTTTTGTACTTTGGCAAACACCGCTAACTTCGTGTTAACATAATGCTCTTACATCATTATTACACTGAAATATTATTTAATTAAATTATTAGAAATTCAGGGGCGTTACACCCTTTCTCTGAGTTCATCTAGGACTTTATCAAGACCTGAATCAATGTATACTTTCATTGTATTTTCTGGGATTTCAACCTTCTCATAGGTTTTGTAATAGGACTTGTCTTTCTTAAATTGTTTTGTATATTTCTCCCAAATTGGTGTCCTTCCTCTAGGCCCTCTTCCCCTTCCTCTGTAGTTCCCTCCATATCCCCTCTTCTGAATGGAGGTCTTCCTCTAAAGGCTGCTTCAGGGACAATTGAAGTGTGTCCTGAAGTAGATCAAGAAGAAGCTGAGCTTGTAGTGGAGAGGATGGAGCAGCTACAGGAACTTGATCAATAATCTTGGATGGTGCTGTTGTCGATTCTTCTGAATGGGTCTAGAACTCTTGTGTCTCAGGGATATATAACTCAGTGGACTCATTCTACTCTTGCACACTTTTCAAGTAGCCATTATCATCTGAAAATAAACCAGCCCCCCCTGTTTTGATGACTCCTCCTGTATTGAATTCAGAATCCTTGGTGGAGAGAATGATGAAGGTTCTAGAAGGAGCTTGGAGGTGATAGCTAGTTCACCTTCAGAGACATAGAGAGAGGGAAGAAACACTGAATATACGGTATCTGGCGGCTGCCTGGGCCTGCTGTCAAACTTCTCCCCCTACTTTATATCTTGTATACAGGATATAAAGACCTAAGAAGGCAGTATGGATGATTTTAATTCCCTGTCAAGATCCCTCGTCTGGGCAGTAAGGTCCCTCAACCTCCTGTATTGAGTACACAACTTCCTATAACAGTCATCAGAGAATTCCAGATAGAGAGATGAGAAATGAGACAAGAGTGTCTCTAGGGCTAGATTAACATCTTCAATAAGCTCTTGTTGATC
Organism: Dactylorhiza incarnata; assembly: GCA_033032865.1. Classification (NCBI taxonomy): domain Eukaryota; kingdom Viridiplantae; phylum Streptophyta; class Magnoliopsida; order Asparagales; family Orchidaceae; genus Dactylorhiza; species Dactylorhiza incarnata. The sequence continues at coordinate 2,441,169 of JAWHQI010000230.1, read as the reverse complement.
TTGGAGAGATGCCATTTCTCTCCTGTGAGTACCTGCAAGAGAAGGTGGAAGAGAGAAGTAGAAAGGAAAAAGAAGAGAGCGATATGGAGAGAATTTGAAATCACAATAGATTCTACGCCTAAGTTGCTTAAAAGAAGATGATTCGTCACAACCTAGGGTTGCATTCAAAGCATCGTCGAAAAGGGGTGAAAACAGTGTGCCAAGACACTAATAGCAAGCCAGTGCGCGCTTTTGCATAGTCGGCGTAGCGTCAAGTAAAAGTCGACGTGGCTCCAAAAGAAGATAATAGATATGATGTCGACGTAGACATCGATATGTATTCGACGCTGCGTCGAGTGCTATTTGAATGAACTATCCCAGATAGCTCTCGAAGCTATCGTCGAATAGAAATCGATGGTACGTCGATTTGTATTCAACGCAGCTCTGAATAAATAGATCGGTTTTTCTTAAAAAAATTGTTGTTTTTCCCAGCAATACCTTTCTATGAAAAATAGGTTTGAGTACATAGTAAAGGTGACCTAGAGAGCTCCATCAAGCATTCCCAGTACATTGATGAAGAACTTGTGCTTACTTTCATCAAGTGGCTTAGTGAAGATGTCAGCCCTTTGACTATCAGTGAAAATGTATTGAATATTGATCTTACCCTTCTCAACATTGTCCCTGAGAAAGTGGTGTCTTATCTCTATGTGCTTAGTTCTGCTGTGGAGAATATGATTGGAAGCTATTGAGATATCACTAGAGCTGTCACAGAATATTGTGGAATTGTCAAGAGAAATGTTGCAGTCTAACAACTGATTTTGCATCCACAATATTTGTGAGCAGCAGCTTCCTGCAGTTATATACTCAACTTCAGCTGTAGAAGTGGAGACTGAGGTCTGCTTCTTTGCACAACCATGAGATCAGTCTAGCACCCAAGAATTGACAGGTTCCTGAGGTGCTTTTTCTATCCAGCCTACATCCAGCATAGTCTGCATTTGAATAGCCAACTGAGTCAAATCCAGATTCTACTAGATACCACAAGCTAAGTTCAGGTGTAACCTTCAGATATCTGAGCATCCTTTTTACATAACTCATGTGGGATTACTTAGGGTCAACCTACAACCTAACAAATATATATGTATCAAATATTATATCTGGTTTGCTAGCTGTCAGATAGAGAAGAGAGCCAATGGCTGCTCTGTAAGTCTTCTGATCAAAGGACTTACCCTTTTCATCTTTATCAAGAACAGCATTGGTAGCCATGGGGGTTTTCATGACATGCATTTTCCATCCCAAACCTCTTGATGAGTTCTCTTTTATACTTGGATTAGGATATGAAAATGCCATCTTCATTCTGCCTTACTTGGAGGCCTAGGAAATAGGATAATTCCCCCATGCCACTCATTTCAAATCTAGACTGCATTAGGTATGCAAACCTTTTGCATAGCGTTTGATCTATTGACCCAAATATAATATCATCTACATATATCTGTACTAGTAGGAGTTGATTTTTATGTGCTCTTGTCAAGAGTGTTTTATATCCATTTTGCCTCTTTCAAAGGAGTGTTCCTAAAGAAAGGTGTATAGGGTCTCATACTAAGCCCTTGGAGCTTGCTTGAGGCCATACAATGCTTTATCTAATCTATACACAAAGGAGGGAGAAGATGGATTGACAAAACCTGGGGCTGCTCCACATATACTTCTTCCGGAAGAGTTCCAATTTGGAAGGCACTCTTCACATCTATCTGATAAACCTTAAACTTCATATGTGTAACATATGCAAGAAACATTCTGATGGCTTCCAGCCTTGCTACTGGAGCAAATGTCTGGTTGAAGTCAATCCCATCTTCTTGCCTATATCCTCGAACCACAAGTCTGGCCTTGTTCCTGACTATGACTCCAGTTGAGTCCATCTTGTTTTTGAATACACATTTGGTTCTAATTACTGAGTAATTTTTTGGTCTCTCAACCAATGTCCAGACCTTGTTCCTTTCAAATTGAGTTAGCTCCTCTTGCATTGCAGATATCCAGTGAGGATCACTGAGTGCTTCTTCAAACTTCTTTGGTTCATACTGTGAGAGAAAACACTGAAACATTATTTCATGTGTTATCTGATTCCTTGTCTTGACTCCCACTGTCAAATCTCATATAACCTGTGTTGAAGGATGATCCTTTAGGGCCATCCTGGTTCTTGTTGAGCTATCTAGAGGATTCTCTTCTTCATGAAGTTCCAGTTATTCATTGACTGTGGGAACACCATCTACATTCTCTAGAATGATCTCAGTGGCTGGTAGATCGGGTGCTTTACACTCATCCTCATCTGCAACAGAGTCTTCATCTAAATCAGTTTCGGCCTTCTTTTTCCCTCTGTCCTGACACTCTGATGAATGGTCCATGATGCTGAGCCTTTTAACTTGATCTGCAAGTTATTCTTCTTCCTGCAATATAGTGCTGGTGGAAGTTTCCTTCCCCTTATAAAACATGTTAGCTTCATCAAAGACCACATGCACTGACTCCTCAATCTTGAGGGAGCTTTTATTATAACACATATAGGCCTTGTTTGATGAGGAATATCCTAAAAATATTCCATCATCTGCCTTCTTGTCAAATTTGGCAAGATGACTCTTTCCATTATTTAGAATGAAGCAAGTACAACCAAAAATCCTATAGTAAGTGGCTATTGGTGTCCTTTCCTTCAATAACTCATATGGCGTCTTCAACTTTGTCTTATGGATGAGACTTCTATTCAGAACATAGTTGGCAGTATTCACTGCCTCAGCCCAAAAGGACTTTGGCAAATTGGATTCAGCCAATAATGTCCTTCCCGATTCAATTAAAGTTCTATTTTTCCTTTCAGCCACCTCATTTTGTTGGGGGGTTTTAGGAGCTGAAAAGCTTTGTCTTATTTCTTCATCCTCACAGAATCTACACATTAACTGATTTTCAAACTCAGTACCATAATCACTTCTGATCACAGCAACCTGAGTGTTGAATTCAGATTGAATCTGTCTAATGAATCTTGAGAGGATATTGAAGGTGTCTGACTTAGCTTTTAGAAAGAACACTCAGCTGAATCTAGAGAAGTCATCAATAATGAATAGAGTGTAGAACTTACCAGCTAAGCTCTGGGTGGAGCGAGGAACAAATAGGTCCATGTGTAACCGGTATAGGGTTCTGGGGGAATCATTCTTACCAATTAGTTTGAATGATGAATTGATCTGCTTTCCCAGTTGCCAGGCTCTGCAAGGATGGTCTTTATTAAACTTACATGTTGGTAAGCCTCTTACTAGGTTAAGATTAGACAACTTAGCTATGATCTTAAAATTTAGATGACTGAGTCTCCTATGCCACAACTCATTGTTTTCTAATTGAGAGTTAAATAAGCAGATCTCTGACTTATCATACTCAAATTCTACCACATAGACTTTCCCCTTCCTAAGACCAGTCAATACTATCTGATTGGTTATATAGCTAACTATATGACATAAGGACTTGGTGAATACAACTTTGTATTCACCATCACATAGCTGACTAATACTAATTAAATTATGCTGAAGACCTTCAACAGAAGCTACCTTAGAGAAGGAGATTTCTCCAACTCTGAGCACACCATAACCTCTAGTCTGACCAGAGTGGGAGTTCCCAAAAAATACCTTATGGACTTCCTTGGCCTTGAAGTTTTCCAGCATCTCCTTTGCTCCAGTCATATGCTTGGAGCATCCACTGTCTAGATACCACTACTGGTTTGTTGTAGAACAGTCTTCCTTCTACACATGCAATTTAACATTAGTATAGACCCTCACTTGCTGGGGTCTCCTTCTTCTATCATCATATGGAGTTATGAAAGAATAGGTTGGTCTTTCAGTATACCCCTTAAGGTGAAGAAGTGCTGGTTTATTATGCCAGCAAATTTTAGATTTGTGCCCAAATTTGAAACAACAGGATCATCTAGAATGGTAATTTGAAATAAAAGAGAGAGGTCTAGATTATTGAATATTTCTTTCAAAAAACATGCGTCGATAAGAAATTGACACATCTTTAGAGTTGTGTCGAGTGTAATTCGACGCGTCTGCATAGTTACATTGATACTTATTTGATGCAGAATATTGGTTGCGTCGAATAGAATTCGACGCACCCTCATACTTTCTTCGAGATGATGTCGAGGCATATACAAAACTCCGTCAAGTTTCATTCGACACATTTTTAAAACCGTGTCGAGTTCTATTCGACGTATAATTTCTTTTATTAAGAATTTTATAATTTTTCATTAGATTTTCTGAGGGGTGCTTACCTAGAATTCCTATGTGATTAGTATTATTCACCCTATTGAAGATAATGATTTTATTAGGGCTGTTATTTAGTTCTTCCCCTGATTGTAAGTTGTCCATAGGTTGATTTATACTAGACCTAATGAATGCTACATGATTTTTCCATGCAGGTTTGCTAGGGATTAGTGTGCTGGTGGATGGTAATGATCCTAGATCAAGATGGTTAAATTTCTTGGAGAGATTTTATGTGATGTCCTTATGATTTTGACTCCTCCCATTGAGTGAGTCCTCAGAGGCTTTTGCCTTTGTAAGTTCTTCCTTTAAATCTGAATTTTCATTAGTTAATGTGTATATTTCTTTTTCTTTCTTGAACATCTGATTTCTTAGATCATAGTTAACTGAGTACAGATTGTCTTTCCTAAGGGCTTCTAGTTCTTTTCTGATTATGTTAAGTTCCTTTTGGCTGTTAATGTAATCTTGACAGAATTCTCTACAACAGACTTTGATATCTTCTGAAGAAAAGTCAAATCTATCAAAGATAGTTACCTGATTTTCCGCAGTAAAGTCTTCCAAAGCTATTAAGCAGACTTCTTCAGTTGCACACTCTTCATCACTATCAGATGAAGAGGAGCTTGGCTTAGACTCTGAGTCACTCCATGTTTCAGTAATGAAACCTTTCCCCCTTTTCTTATCTTTCCTCATGAAGGATTTCTTCTTGTGCTCCTTCTTCTTACTGCTTTTGTTCATTTCTTCTTCAATATATTCTGTGGCAAAGTGCCCGGGTTTTCTGCATGAGAAGCAGATAATTTTATGTTTAGGAGTTTTGTCATACCTTGGTTTGCTTAAACTCATCTACTTCCTTCTGAAGTCCTCTATCTTGTCCCATCTTTTGAATCTTCTGGCCAAGAGATTGAACATCTCTTCTTCAGAAGTGGAAGGCTCTCCTTCAGCAGCCTTTAGAGCAAGTGTCCTTTCCTTAGGAGTTGAGATTCTCTCCTGGGCTTCTGAGTCAGCCCTGCTTTTTAGTAAGAGCTCCTAGGACTTGAGCTTGCCTAGCAGAGCATTCATAGATATTTCTCTAAGACACCTGGAATCACTAATTGCCCAGATTCTTGAGTTTCATGTGCTTGTGAAACACATGAGGAGTTTGTCATTAATTTCTGTCAGAGAAGTTTCTTTGTCAAGACCCTTCAGCTCATTTGATGAAACTGATCCCGTCATACATCTCAGCTATGCTTTCTTCAACCTTTTTCTGAAAGTTCTCATATTGGGATATGAGAAGGGACTTTTTGTTCTTTCTTTCATCAGAGCTGCCCTTAACTAATCTGGAAAGTGATTCCCAGATTTCATTGGCAGAGTTGTAATCAGCAACTTTCTGGAATATATCATCAAACATAGTTGACACCAGAATATTCATGGCTTTGGCATCACATGCCATCACCTTCTTTTTAGATAAGTCCACTTTGCTCTGGAGACAACAGTTTGTGTTACTGACTAACATCTTTTCTGATTGGGACTGGGGGACCTAAAATAATGGCATTAAAATGTCTTCATCAATAGAGTTCATATATAGCTTTATTCTGGCCTTCCAGAGTGTAAACTTATTCAAGTTACATAATGGTGGTCTTGTTGATGCATAGTCCTTAAAACTCATTTATCTTTATAAAATAGTTTTGGATAATTTTATATAAAGAAATAAGAGTAATGTGATCTTTTGATCAAGATGTTAACCTTTTAATGATCAACCTCCCTCTGATACCAAATGAAAGTGCACAGTGTGCCTCTGAGTATTCTCTAGGGGGGGGGGTGAATAGATTTTTAAAACTTTTATAACCTAGTTATGCACACACAATAAAAACTACTAAGTGCTATGCAATCAACAATACCAAGACAGAATAAAGTAAACACAGAAGATATACAATAGAAAAGTAGTAAACTGGACAGCACAGAAAAGTAATGCAGAAGACACAGAAATTTTATAGTGGTTCCACAAAATATGGGTAGTCCACTCTTCTACCTCCCTGGGAGGATTGCACTAATAGTGCCCGAGTCTTTTGATAAGGATACTCTCAGAACCACTGAGTCTTTTGATAAGGAGACTCTTAGAACCACTGGGTCTTTTGATAAGGAGACTCTTAGAACCACTGAGTCTTTTGATAAGAAGACTCTTAGAACCACTGAGTCTTTTGATAAGGAGACTCTTAGAACCACTGAATTCTTTGAAAGAGGGATTCTTAGAACTCTTTTACAGTTGGATAAGGAGAACAATAGAAGAAGAAGAGAATATGATTCGTCAGTTGAATCCTTCTGCATCTATTTCTATGGATGTTGTTGCTTCTATATATTTCAGGATCTGAATATGATGATCCATTGCTTAAGATAGTGATGATTGCAAGGGATATAAGCTTTGATCCTCGTCCTCTCTGCACTTCTGTTGGCTTGTTATTATGCCATGTAGAAGAAGGAGCATCAGTCTTGTTGTAATCTTTTCTTGTGCAGAGCAGTTGATCTTCAGTACTGTCTTAGGATTGGAGGAGGAAGAAGATGAAGCCCTATTCGACAGAGAGAATAATGAGTCAGTTGGTTGTGTTTTCTTTCTTCCTCAACATACTTATTCTCTATGATTTGAGTTTGAATTTCTTTCTTCTTCTAGATTGTCCTTAGAAGGAATGTCCATTGGACAACTAAATTATTTCCTTCTATTTTTGTTCCCGATCCGTCCATCTGATTTGAATAACTTCCAAGAATGTCTTTGTTGTATCCCTGAAACACTCCATTCCATTCTTGGCAATAAACGAGCAGTTAGAGAACATATCTCAGCCTTGTAGATCATCTAGAAAAGCACCAGAAAGGACAACAGGAAACCTTCCATTTCGGTTTGTATTCGACGCTGCGTCGACTTCATCATTCGTCATATCGACGCACCTCTGAGTTCTTATAGAAGTAGCTTCGAATCCCTTCTTAGCTCTGGCTGAACTCAGATGTCAACGTTGCGTTGAGTACTTATCGACGTATCCGTCAAGTTGAAGATTTGGACTTGAACTTTATCTTCTGCGTTGAATTGAAGTCGAAGTTGCATCGACTTCTGAGATGGCTTCGATAGGCTCTTCCTTCTGTGTTGAGTTCCTTTCGACACGTCAGCTTGACTTGATACTTCGACATGCAGTTTTAGTTACATTAAATTTCAGTCAGAGTTGCGTCGACATCTAGTCGAAATTGCGTCGACTTCTATTCGACGAAAATTTTAACTCAACTGAATTTGTCTTTCTCTTAGGACTGATCTTGACACTCTAAGGTGAGTGTGACATCCTAGGATATTTAATGACCATTTTACCCTTTCTATACAATGTGGGTAATACAACCTAACTGATGAAATCACTTTAAGATAATTTGTTTAGATAAATCAAAGGGTTTTTCCCTTAGGGTCATCATACATAGTTTTGCCAATGTAATCCCTTATTGTTCAAAACACCATGTCGACCTATGATATAGAATATTTTAGACTTGACATTAAATCTAAATCATCAAGTATATAAGTCTATCAAGTGATTTGAAGAAAAGGATTTGAGTGGAGAAGATCAGAATTTGCTTAAGGCAAATATCCTCTTGGTAAGGTTCAACATCGTCGAGTGAAGGTCTCAATATCATCTTGAAGACTCTAAGCTCTAAGGCGATATCATCTTGTAAACTCACAACATCGCTCTTATCGTCTTGTCTAAGAAGAAGAAGGAGAATATCCAAATATTGTCTTGGTAAAATACTTTCCAAGACGATATCGTCTTAACAAGGTTCATATAACTTCATATCGTCTTAGAAGTATACTACATATAGTTTGAAGGGTTTATATGAAGGAGGAAATTGACTAAGTAAATTATTATCTTGGTCACTCAAAATGTCATCGAGGAACCAAGACGACATTTCATGAATAATAAGACGTTTCGTTTAGAAGAGCTCAAATATCATCTTAAAGATTATAAAGATATATCAAGTCGAATCATGTTGAAGATTCGACTAGAAGGGACAAGCAACAAAATATCATCTTGAAGACTATGGAGAAGGATCAAGTCGATTCGTGTAGAAGAATCGACTAGGAGGCTGAATGAATGAAATATCATCTTGTGGAAAAGGCAACAAAACGATTTGTGTAGACAATCCATCTAGAAGAATAAAGCGTGAAATATCATCATGTATACCACTAGTCACTAAGACGATTCATGAAGATGATTCAACCAGAAGAATACACTATGATAAATCATCTTGAAGATTTTCAAAGACATCAAGATGAATCGTGCAGAAGAATTGAAGTAAAGCTTTACACAATGCAAATTCTTCTAGAAGAAGTAAATTCGACTAGACATCTAGTCCAATGACGGAAAGACATGAATTCAAATTAAAGCGTGATTTTGGCTTCACGTCATTCATTTCCGCCACAGATTGAGCCAATGAATGTAGAGCTTTATGGAAAGCTGAGAACTGACAACAAGTACATACGAGGAAGAGATCGTTATCAATGGTCATTATAAAGGGTTGAGATGTCTTCAACAAACCCTAATCTTGAATCAGGAAATCAAATTCCTGTATTATTTTTTGAAAGAAGAGCTCGTCGCCATCAAGAGATATACTCGCTTGCAGAGCTCAAGAAAAAGAAGAAATACATTCAAGTCGGTCTATACTTTCTTATGAAGAAAAGATTCAACTTTCTTGTCGATTCTGATATTCAACATTCTTAGCAAGAAGATCTGTGAAGAAGCCATTTCCACTAACGGCTTCAAGAAGAATCCAAAGCATTGACGCTTATTTATTTTGAGTCTACAAAAAGTTTGTAACTAAACTTATTAAACTGTAGGATCTCTCTGAGATCTGAGCTGTAGGATTCTCGAGTGGAATCTGAGCTGTAGGGCTTTGTCTAGCCTGAGCGTAGGAGATTTTGTCTCTGACGTAGGAAGCTAGTTATAGCTTTTGAGTTGTAGGAACTTGCGAAACCTGAGGTAGGAGACTTAGTCTCCGAGGTAGGAAGTCAGACAAGGCTTCTGAGTTGTAGTGTCTTTGGGACCTGAGGTAGGATACATGGTCTCTGAGTTGTTGGATCTGCGGATCTGGGTTTTGGTGGAGATTGCCAAGTCTAGCACACTACTAGATAGGCGAAGGGGGACAATGGAGTACACAGTGACACATTGTATTGGGGAACCACTATAAATAGCTTGTGTCTGTGCTGTGATTGATGTGTGGTTGTTGCATTTACATTTACTATTCCGCAAAGTCTTAAAATAGCCGACATCACCTATTCACCCCCTCTAGGTGAAGACACACCTAGACTTACATTAACTTATAATATGAGATCTCATGGATAATCATGATGGGCGGGAATCAGAGATAATCAACTCGCGGGTGCTAAGAGAGCTTGTCACACGAGCACTGAGCGAGTTCATCATGCGAGCTGACCTCGTGGAGTTTAAGAAGGGCATGATAGAGACACTGCGAGCTCTCTTCGCACATGGTGCCAAGGTCGCGGCAGCCTCGCCGCCAATCACCACCTCAACATAGGATGTTGAGCCATTTAGGTGACCTAGGAAAGGGTTTGAAACCAGCATGGAGGAGTGAACTCAGTATGAGCGAGCCTAGTACGTGACCCCACAAACTATTCATTTTTGCGAGGATGCCTCAGCTCGGCCATTGCCAGCTTGACAAACCATGTTATCTAGCCCGTTTAGAGAGGATGTTTTGAGTGCGCATGTTCCTGAGGGATTTTGCGAACCCGTTCATATTTGCTATACAAGGAATGATGACCCCCTCCACCATCTGCAGTGATTTGAGAAGTTTTTCTCCATCCATTGCATGACGGATGCCTTCAAATGTCGATTTTCGCAATTACCTTCAAATGGAAGGACCAATACTAGTTTCACGAGTTGTTGGCAAGTTCCATCTACTGTTTTGAGGAGCTGCATTGCGGATTAATGTTGTGTTTCACAATGTCAAAGAAGAGGAAGAAGGGGCATACAGTTCTATTTCTTAAGTAAGGACCCTAAGGTCGGGGAGCTGCATTGAATGCTTCTAGGATGAGGTATTATGTATTCAGGTGGTGGAGAGCTTTACTTTGAAGCTAGCCCTCACTTATGGCTCGCAGGAAGGGTTGCTCAAGATGGAGGTGGACCAAGATCCCTCGTTTATTTTGCAGAAATGATTGATCGTGTGGGGCGGTACATCAAGGTAGAGGATACCAATAAGAGCTTTTTGGCTTCACTAATGCGGATGACGAAGGTGGATGAGGTGAGAACCTCTATAAGAAGCAGGAGTCTGGAAGAAGCCAGCCGATAGGGGGAGAGTTAAGAAGACCATGAGCTATTCCTGTAAGACCCCCCTCCCGGAACACTGAACACGGTCGAGGGGAATCATATGCCCAGAATAGCCTCCCTGCGGAAGTGACAGCTCTCGGGCTAGCCTCCTCCACAAGACGCCTATCCTGCCAGCTAATCACAAATATCACATGCCAACCCATCAATAAATTAAAAACATAAGTCCAAGATCCACAAAAGTATATAAGTCCATAGAATATACAAAACAAGAAATGACAATAGTTCCTGAATATCTATCATAGTACAAACTGTAAGAAGAGTATACATCAAAAACTCTCATAATCTCACATCGGTCACCAGAGATACCGATGACAATGGCAGCATTGCGGTATCAGGTCCTGTCACCCTGACCTGGCTATCCTCTTGCACGGTGTGTTGTTGCTGGTTGTACTCCTGAGTGGTACAACAATCGTTAATCCAAAAGACTAAGTGACTTCATATCCTCTCCCCCGGCGGCTCTTAGGCACTAAGCGGAAGAAGGGAATCAAAGGCTACAATATAAACAGTAATGTATAACGAGTAGGTGGTATGCAGTGTTCATAATCTACCAGTTGTTGTATAAGTACACATGTACTTGCAATAATTATAAAGATCATTAATATAACAGGTATGTTTGCTAATAGTAAGCAACATCCAATATAAAAACAATAAAGTAGCATATCTAAGTAGGTACGAATGAATAGAATTGAACTTAACTTATAAAATGTCCATACAAATTTATAAGTTAAGAGTCTTTTACAATAATAAGTAACTCCATATAACGGTGCCCATAGAAGTTTATATGATGGGGGTCTTTATGCGGTGCGATGCAATGCAATGGAAAGTATGAATGTATGATGACTCACTCATGTTTTACACATGCTCTCTGATTTGCTATGACTGCATAGACCTTTAGTTCCCTCTTTTTTAAGGTAGCTAACCTCTCAGGCACCCCCCGGCGTGGCAAGACGGTGTCAGTGGAACGAGCTTCTCCACTACAAGGTGGGTGTGCACACTACCATACCTAGGCCTACGTACGCCTCGATGTTAAGAACCAAATAACAGAGAACCTGCATACTCTACCAGTTGAGTCTTAATGGCATGGGGGTAAGTCATCGGGTAAATCAACACCAAAAACCACAAGCCCCACCGACATAAAGTCTATCTGCCATCTTCCGTCGGTGTGACGTCTGGTAAGCCCGTAGACTCGCCACAAGTAATCCACCAACCAAGATCAATATGCAGTGTATACCAACACTCATGAACCCATGTGATTCCCATGAATAAATTTGTGCTAACCAACACCCAAGGAATACCAACCGAGTCCTTAATGTAATAAGAATTCACCAAGTTTAAACCCATGCTAACTAGCACCCCAGAACTACCAACTGAGTCCTTAATGTAGTAAGAATTCACCAAGTTTAAACTCGTGCTAACCAGAACTCAAGGAATACCAACTGAGTTCTTAATGTAATAAGAATTCACCAAGTTTAAACCCGTGCTAACCAGCACCCAAGGACTACCAACCAAGTCCTTACCATACACCATCAGGATATACTCGTATCCTTTAAGCTACACAAAGCCATCACTGCTACCAGTATAAAGTTGACACAACTCTAGTGCAATGGAGTGTGTAAATCATGGGAATACCTCCTTGTGATCCTATAGAACTACTTGTGCGTCTAGTGAAATAATACGTTCACAAATAAAATTAGCCCCAGTATTTAGATCAGTCACTTTAACAACATATTAGAATTATAATGGAGACTTTGAATTCAATTAAAATCTGGGAACTATACCATTAACAACTTGACTAAGGTATCCATCACACTTTCATTCACCTAGTACGACATCAATCAAGTAATTAATTAAGTGATCATTTTAAATCCAAATCCACCGAGACTTTAACCAAAATATATCATTACTATTACATGCATGTCACCAAAATTCTGGCTCCATTAGACATCATAACAATTATATTCAGCACATTTAATTATAACGATACTATTGACAAAACCATAACAATTACATATTCAAAAATTCTGAAACATATTATAGGTGTTCACAATGTCATTTAGCATGTATTCACCAAAGTTTGAGCCCATTGGGCATTCCAAACAACATAAATAACCTATTCCATTAAAATTATATTGTTGTTAAAACTATAGAAATTTTAATTTCAACAATTCTCAAACATATTATAGGTGTTCACAATGTCATTTAGCATGCATGTACCAAATTTCATAAGTGTCGAATCAATATTCTTAGAGATACACAAATAATTGCGATCCATACATTTACGACACTGTTTACTAAAACTGGAATTCACGGGGCTACAGTCCACCTAAGATATTATGACTCTCCATTATGGAAAGGTCTTTCCAAGGGCTACAACTTTTATGTTGGGCTCAGCGACTGGATCTGGTTGGAACATGCCTAAAAAGTGGCTGAACCCAGATGATCTAGTTTGACAGAATGGTTATTTAAGCTATATTTAAATTTTGACACAACATTTTCAAAATAAGATCCAAGGAGCTACATATCTCCCCATAAAATATTTCACCCCATTTTGAAAAGATCTTTCCAAGGGCTATAACTTTCATGTTGAGCACAAGATCCAGATCTAAGTATACCATACATAAAAATCAACTTAAACTTGTCTGTGCAATCAAAATAGATTCAGTTTGGTCTGCAGATAGCAGATCTAAAGGTAGTTGTTCATCTTCTTCCTCCAGCCAAAGGTTATGGTTTGCCCAACCTTCTTTCCTCCAATACTCCCTCTACAGACCACCATTCTTCACGAGATCAAGTCCAACAGCTTCATATTGAAGAGAGGAGTTGATTGAAGATATTTTCACGGCAAATGATGCCCTAAAACAGAAGTTCTAGTGTGGTCTCTCCTCACGAATTTCTCCAAGAAACTCACTGAAATCAAGCTCTTTTGAGCTCAATGTCTCTCCTATTTTTTATATAAAGTTCTAGCACGAAGGGATAGGAGGGAAGTCACCTGATTCAAGGCCATGGATTGGGTTTGTCTCATTGGTGGCATGATGGTTGTTGTCTTCAGCGAGTTTGCTTCAAGTGCAGATCCTAAGCTTTGCCTGATTCAGAAAAAAGGCTGGTCTTAACTCCTTGAGGTGTAGGGAAAGAGATTAGAAGAAAAATGAGAAAGTGGGGAGAACTTGAAATAGGGTTTTCCATTAAGGAGTTCGGCCATGGCTTTGGAAGTCACGGGAAAGCATTTCCCCAGGCTTTGGAAAGAAAAACAAAGGCCATATGTCCTCCTCCTAGTGGCTGGTGTCACTTCAAAGCAGCCTTGGAATTTAATGGCATTAATGGAAAGACTTTTCCCATGCCTTGAAAGCATACACAAGGTTCTGTCATTAAGGGGGTCCATGCTGCACCCTGTTTGCTACAGTAAGTATTATCTTAATTTAGTAAAAATATTAATTAAATTCTACAGCAGAGTGCTTCTAGTCAATATGAAGGTCTTCTAGTTGATATGTCCCATGTCGGCTAAATGGTCTAGCCGATATTGACTTTATCGGCTAGATGGTCTAGCGATACTACCTGTGTCATCTAGATGGTCTAGTTGATACCGCATATATCGGCTAGATGGTCTAGCCAATACTGCCCGTGTCGGCTAGAGGTTTACCGACATAGGACTTCGATTAATTTCTATAAAATATTATTGTCTCAAGCTTTTCTAGTCGACACACCAGTCTAGTCTTCTTGTCTAGAGAAGACTAGCCTGTATAGGTGTTCACACTATCATCTAGCATGTATGTACCAAATTGTATAAATGTCAGATCAATATTCTTAGAGAAATACACAAATCATTGCGATCCATAAATTTACAACATTGTTTACTAAAACTGTATTTTAGGGGGCTAAAGTCCACCTAAGATATTGTGACACCCCATTCTAGAAAGGTCTTTCCAAGGGCTATAACTTTTATGTTGGGCTCAGAGACTGGATCTGGCTGAAACATGCATAAAAAGTTGCTTGAACCCAACTGATCTAGTTTGACAGAATTGTTATTTAAGCTATATTTAAATTTTGACACAACATTTTCAAAATAAGATCCAGGGAGCAACAGAGCTCCCCAGAAAATGAGCCACCCCATTTTGGAATGTCTTTCTAAGGGCTACAACTTTAATGTTTAGCTCAAAGTCCAAATCTAATTATACCATACCTAAAAATCAACTTGATTCTGTATGTGTAAACAAAACAAATTCAGTTTGGTTTGCAGATAGCATATCTACAGGTAGCTGTTCGTCTTTTTCCTCCCGACAAAGGTTATGGTTTGCCCAACCTTCTTTCCTACAATACTCTCTCTACAGACCACCATTTTTCATGATATCAAGTCATACAACTTCGTATTGAAGAGAGGAGTTGATTGAAGCTATTTTCACGACAAATTATGTCCTAGAACAAAAGTTCTAGCGTGGTCTCTCCTCACGAATTTCTCCATTAAACTCACTGAAATTAAGCTCTTTTGAGCTCAATGTCTCTCCTATTTTGATCTAAATATCTAGCACCAAGGGAGGGGGGGGGGGGGGGGGGGGGGGGACTAACCTGATTCAAGGCCATGGATTGAGTTTATCACCTTGGTGGCATTGTGGTTGTTGTCTCCGACGAGCTTTCTTCAAGCGCAGCTCCTAAGCTTGGTCTCCTTCAGGAAAAAGACAGGTCTGAACTCCTTGAGGTGTGGGTAAAGAGATGAGAAGAAAAATGAGAGAGTGGGGAGAGCTTGGAATAAGGTTTCCCATTAAGGAGTTCGGCCATGGCTTTGGAAGTCACAGGAAAGCATTTCCCCGGGCTTTAGAAAGACAAACAAAGACCATTTGTTCTCCTCCTAGTGGCTGTTGTCACTTTAAAGCAGCCTTGGAATTTAATGACATTAATGGAAAGACTTTTCCCATACCTTGAAAGCATGCACAAGGTTCTGTCATTAAGGGTGGGCATGTTGCACCATGTTTGCTATAGTAAGTATTGTCGTAATTTAATTAAAATATTAATTAAATTTTACATAGGAGTGCTTCTAGTCAATATGAAGGTTTTTCAGTTGATATGGCCTATATCGGCTAGATGGTCTAAGCGACACAACCTTTATCGGCTAGACGGTCTAGATGATACTGCCTGTATCAACTAGATGGTCTAACTGATACTGCCTCCGTCGGCTAGAGGTCTAGCCTATAATATCCCCAAACTACTAGACCCCTAGGGAATTTTTGTCATGACCAGGTCATGAAAAAAATAGGGTAATTGACCTAGGGTGCCTTGACAATAAGTTGAATAGGTGGAGAACACCATGGTGTGCACTTAGCCACCATGGGTCATTCCAATTTAAGGAGAATTTAAGGGTAACTCAGGAGGACTAAAGCACCATATGCATCACCTATAACCATGGGGAAACCCTTATGCTGAATTAGAGCATGCTAGGTGACATAAATGGTTCCTTGAACCAAAAAGGGTGCCCCTTGATAATTATAGGAACCTTTGACCTGACTAGGTCAAGTTACACATAAAGGCCCAACTTGACATACTTCACCCTAGTATAGGTCAATCAGCCTGAGTATGGTGAAATTGACCACATCACACTCTTCCTAAACACTAGGGTAGACTAATGAGACAGAATGGACTTAATGGAATTGGTCAATTTTGGGAAATTAGGTCAATTACCAAAAAACTCCAAATTGACCTAATTGAGCTAATTCCCTCAATTTGACATTCAATTGGTCATATGTGGTCAAATTGATCACCCCTAACACTCCAAGATCACTTAGGGAGTGGAGTCTAATGGGTCCACATTGGACCCTTGGGATAAACCAATTTTGGGAAATTGGGATAATTACCAAAAAGCCCCAATTAGACCTAATTGAGCTAATTCCCTTAATTTGACATTCAATTGGTCATATGTGGTCAAATTGATCACCCATAACACTCCAAGATCACTTAGGGAGGCTAATGGTGTTGGATCAGAAGGCGCCCTTAGGGGGGGGGGTGAATAAGGGTTATAAAAACTTTTAATATATTTTGGAATACTTGAAATATTAGGAGATCAAAATAGTGCAAAACAAAGACAAATTAAGTGAAATAAAATAGAGACATGATTTCATTAATATGAGATGTAGTATTACAAAACTTGACTTCTTATAACGTTAGAAATCAAAGATGAATAGTAAAACGACTTTTTCATTTTCTATCCCGACTCGTATCCCTACAAACTAGTGTCTTTAGCCCATCCTCCCTCGGATACGGCCTCAAGACGCTCTATCCAATCCTCCCATGGATATGGCCTCGAGCACCCCCTAGATCTACACCCTAGACCTAGTCGGCAACATGAGGCAAATTTCTTCCCAAAGTCCTACCCAGACCTAGTCGCCAACACGAGGCAAATTTGTACGTGATTACAATAATAAAGAGGCAACAACAATATGAAAAACTCCCTCTATGTGGATCTTTAAAGAAGTAGATGAAGACCCGCAGAGTATGATCGTAGTCAATGCGGTCTTTTTTCATAATGATGAAGCGTGTTGAAATCTTCTCCACGGATCTCCTTAAGCCTTCATGGATTTATGTGAGTATATATCTGAACCTTCCTCTATATGACGTGGCACAAAACTTTGGAATTTAGGGGTGTGAGGATGAAAAAGACGGAGCCAAGGGGTCTTTTTATAGCCTTGGAGCTAGCGCCTGCTCTAGCGCTACCTACGGTGCTATCCCAGATTAGGAAATATTCTCCGCGTGCGTATCTTCATTCCAAGGAAACCTTTCCAAAATTCCTCTCGTGCTCCGCGCTATCTGCTACCGCCTGGCGCTATCGCTTTCTATTCTTGCCTTCCGAACTTGCCTAATCGGAGCTATCGCCCGCGCTAGGTGCTACCGCCAGCGCTGGTGGACATGTTGGAATTCTGGCTTCAAACTTAGGGGCAACCTTATTATATTATCCTTGAGTCATGTGACATTGTTTCCTGCACACTTAAACACACAAGATCAAATACACATAGGATTTGTTATTCTAAAACCTAGGAGATGCGGAAGACCATGTTCCAACAAACTCCCCTTTTGATAATAACAAATCCATTAATGATAAATCAGAGCATTAATATATAAGCATGATGAAACCTACTTGTGTGTGTGAGAGAGTGATGACTTAGGATAATTGTCATTTTTAGTATTTAGAATTGCTCCCCCCTAAATGCATGCTCCCCCTATGTGAATGCTCCCTTTATATGTAAGCTATCATCTTAAGACTTAATCATGTTGGTTTTCCCATTGGATAGCGATTATTATTTATCATGTTAGTTCTCCCCTTGTCGTTATTAACAAAAGTGGGTTAAGGTAGCAAGAGACATAGAAAGAGGTCATTTGATAAGAAAAGATAAGGCATGATCAAGATTTTAGAGGAAATAAGATGATGAGGAGTTTATAGCACAATAATTTTCATAAAAATAAATCATAGTTTTTAGCATAAAAATAATATTCATGTTTAGCACAAACTAATATAAAGTTTACCAAGCAAGTCTACCACTTGTTGAAGGAAAGGAATTATAAGATTCAAGTGATGATGCACACAAAAGAGAAGACTTTAAATACACATGAAAGCGCAAGGTAAAAATATATGGTAATGATGTGGAAGACTTATAGAAATACAATAAACATCTTTTTGTAATCATGATGATTCATAAGAAGAAAATGTGAGTTTTAGTTCCAAAAAGCAAGATGTTTTTGTAAATCATTATTCATTTAAAATCTTTAAGTTTGACAATAAAGTAATAAAGCATGAAAGAAGGATATCAAAAGAAACTACTACAATGTTATTATAATTTATAAATTCAAAACATACCAAATATTGTAGAGAGCATGATAGGTTATCTAGTGCATTTTATATATAAAGAGAGTATAGAATTATCATTAGGATCTAATACTCATGAGAAGAAGTGTTATGGAAGATAATGATGTGCACATAACTGTATTTTAAAGAGAGTAAGCAAATGATTTAATCAAAAATACAAGACATGTGTAGAGTAAAGTGCACAGTAAAACACAAATAATTTTACTTCTACACACTTTAATGCACATAGAAAAAATGTACAACTACCAAGGTGCTCTGCACACAGAATGATCATTAAGACTTATTAGGGTGCAAAGTAGTGATTGGGGGATCACACACTTTATTATTCAATATTGATATATTTTTTGTTGTGATCCGGTGTACTTAAGAATAAGTGGTGTAAAGAAAGAACTAATGTTTGCACAAGACATTTTACCATTCTTTCCAAGGTGCTCAACCTCACAATGCTCATTAAGACTTATCAGGAGGTTCAAGTAGTGCTTGGTGGAGTTATCTTTGTCAATTTATTTCATGTTTTTTTTGTTTTGTACAAAGTTCTCCGAATACACTTGATTTGCAAATCAATTAAATTTTGAAAGCACAACCACTTTTCTTAAATATTAAGAGTGCGAATAAAAGTGATGTAGGTAAGATACCTATGCAATTTTAATTCATTGTACAATTACAATACACAAGCAAGCATTCTTAGATTAGAAGCACATGTAGACTTTACCAAAATAAGTGAGTGAATAAATATCATTATCAACCATAAAACATTTACTGATTGTTAGAGGCATGCTAAGCTTGGTTTTACACCACTTTTACAATACAATTGATTCGCATGTGATTAGGTATATCAAAGCATGATAAAAACAATGTTTAAAGTAGTTTGAAAAGATGAATTGTAATATTATAGAAGGTCTAAATGATAGATTAAACCATGCTTGATATTCACAATAAAGTCCATACAGTTTTTTTGATATTTTGAAAAATAATTTTGATTTAAAGTTTGAACTCTTAAAATTGATCTTGGACTTCCCGAGGTCTACCCTGCGAGGGGTTCACACCGGTACTAGGAGATGTGATGGGGTGACATCCCAAATCTCCCTTTCGCAAGATACATGTAAATAGAAAAGTTAAGTTCAAAAAATAAATTTTTATAATTCTTTGTTTTATATTTTTGTATTTGATTTTTGCATATAGGAATAGAAATCAGATAAATAAACAAAGAAATGAAGAGAAAACAAATATTTTTTGTAATTTTGTATTTTAATTTTTCAAAAATCAATTAAAGGCAGAAATACAAAAATAAGTTGTACAAATAAAATAACATATTTTTAGGGATTTTTCAAAATATTAAAAACACAGCAAATTAATACCATGCGATGCCGCCCGCGCTAGCGTTGCTTTTAATAAATCCCCTTCTCCTTGTCGATTTGGCCATTGCAACACCAGCTCTCCCGAAAAACCTATCAGATAGCGCATCCCATGGATAGATCTAAGGTAAATCTTCATCATATTTTATGAATTTTGTTTTAAACTTTGATTTTGATGTTTGAGATGAAGATTTTTGAACTTATTTAATGGTTTAGATGATGGATCTAAACGTTTTGATCTTTTTGTTTCTTAAAGAGAGGAACTAGTATAAATCTCCATCATTTTTATGATTCTTGTTTTAAATTTTGATTTTGATGTTTGAGATGAAGATTTATGAACCTATTGGAGATTTTTTAGTGATTTAGATGATGGATCTACAAAAAGGTTGGATCAAATGTAGATCTCCATCATTCTTAATATTCTTTATTTAAACTTTGAATTTTATGAAGATTTCTAGTTTTTATTTTAGCCTAGAACATATGAGATTCATGGATCTAGGCCTTTGAGAAAGTTTGAATTCGGGAACATTGAATAGTAGGTAGATCTAGTGTTTTTGATCAGAAAGCTAGCGCCGACGCTAGTTCAGGCGCCAGTGCCAGTGCTGGCGCTAGTTATTCATCTTTAATTTTAATTTTTCTTATAAAATGTGGAAGATGGCACCTGAATCTAAGGGGAAGAAAAGTGCAGGACTGGCAATGGAGACAACAACTGTGGGTGTCCCATATTTTGTGGAATTTTCCCTTCCGAGACACCACCACATTATGCAGTTGTTTGCAACCTCTGCGGTATCAAATTTGTTTCTTTTGGAGTCATTTTCCTCAGAGTTTTTACGAGAGTTCTACAGGCACTTGGAAGATCCATCTCAGGCAGGTCTGGATGGAGGTGTGTAGTCCCAGGTGCAGGGGCATATGGTTACAATAACACATGATGATTTGAGGGTAGTGTTCAGATTGACAGAGCACCCTCATAAATTGGATGTCGTTGAGAAGTTTCGGGCTGACAAGGATTGGACTCAGCTGAATTTGGTACTACACCAGAGGGCATGCAGGAGTTTGATCTCTTCAGTGGTGACTCTTACAGTAGATGCCCTTGCTGTTCAAGACATTTTGCGCCATACCATCTTGCTGAAATTGGATGATACCGCCAAGATTACTCTCAGCCTTGTCTCATATTTCATTCTCGAGGAGGAGAGATTTGATGTGGCTAACTTGCTTCTTTCGTTGATTCGATATACTTACAAACTGTAGGATCCTTCCCGACAGCGCTACAACAACCTCCCACTTGGTGGCATTATACAGAAGGTTATTCTACAGAGGTACCCTTCTATTGAGATTGGTTTTAATTTGATGGATTACTTTCCTTCCATCTACAACACTGCATAGCATCGAGCGACATCACTATCAGACGAGCCATCTTCGTCCACTCGACCACCACTCCGGCGAGGAGCGTCAGCCCAAGAGACTCGAGATGATTCATTTGAACATTTTCGAGAAGATATGGGGGAGCGGTTGACACGAGTGGAGGAGGATGTATCAGAGGTAAAGAAGGATGTCTCTGCATTAAGAAGATGATGAAGTTAATGATAAAGGCCTTAAAGCTGAATCCATCATCACCGGAGCGGAGGGAATATGATAGACCGACACAGGATCCGCCACGACATTCGATTCAGAGGAGTCGCAGACGATGGTCACCAAGTCCTAGTGTGGAGGAGGTAGATGAGACGGAGTAGAGGAAGAGGAGTGTCCTGAGGGTTACTGATATATGAATTTTGTAATAATACATGAGTTGACATCTTTTGAACATTTTCTACTACCGTCGGTGCTACCAGCTAGCGCTGGCGCTATCTGTTATGTTTAATTTTAATGTTTTTGGAATTATGGATCTCTTCATATGGTTCTTATACTCTCGTTTAGTAGTTAAGAAAAAAATTGTCTTATGTTCTTATCTACAAATTTTTGGAATTACATGAAGTGGATAGATGTTTAAGCAATTTTGGTATCCAATCATATTTTGGTGGATTCTTTATGATTTGAAATTTCTATACGATATTTATATGCAATGAATTTAAGAGAAATAGATAGGTTATAAAAAATAAAAATATGACTTTGAACTTTGATAATTTGATTTTTAAACTTATTAAGCTTTAAAAGATAAAATCATTTTTCTAATAATATATAAGATGACCATGATATGATAGTTTTTAAAAAATAAGAAAAAAAATAAGAATACAAAGACATTGAAGCATATCAAGAAGTACTAATTTGTATATTTCATTTTGAAAAGATTCTACTTCAGGCATTTGATGACACCTAATGAATTAGAGTATTAGGTATCAAAATGGGACCAAGTGTGGTGGTTCTTGTTGGGAATATTGCCATCAATGTTCCCTTGATTTGAAGAGGCACTACTCACAATGCAAACTACATATTGTATTTGATAAACCCTACTTTGCATCAGAAAAGTGCAGGGTTAAAATATTCCAAACAATGGAGTAAGTTCAGAGGTTTGCTGTCAAAACCACTGAGAAGGAGTCTTTGTCTCAGCTGAACCGCTGAGACAGGACCAGGAGCCGCTGAGAAGTGATCTGCCTTTGCTGAGCTGCAGATAGACAGAATCCGCTGAGAAGAGAATCTGTCTTAGCGGATCTGCTGAGACAGATAAAGTTTAACCGCTGAGATAGAAGATAGTCTCAGCCCAACCGCTGAGATAGATTCAAATATGAATACATCAGTGGCACGATCTGTTTTTGGCGCAAGTAGGAGAAAAGCAAAATACACTTTTGTTAGATGTCCATGCTGTGTCAGGGCCCTCTAATAGCCATTGAAAAGTAAGAAGGAGATATAAAAGAAGATGTTAGGTCTAAAGTAAGAGCACTGTTCCATTGGAAGAGCAGTATTGTGTTCTGCAAGGCCGATCTTCTTCAAGCCTCCTGAAAGGGCATTCTCTCAAGCTAAAGCTCAACTCTGCTGGGAGATAAGTTTGTTCTTCCTGAATCAATCAAGAAGAACAAGTAGATCTTCAACTTGGCTGAAGGAGAAGATCAAGGAGAAACAAGACCTATAGCTGCTGCTTCACAGTCCTATTTCAGCACAACAGATGACAAGATCTAAAGGTTAACTTTATACAGTCTTCTGTTGTAATATTCACTCTATATTTATCTGTAAGGCCCTTGTGCCTGAGCTGTGGGGCTGATTAGTCTGAGTGTGGAGTTGTACTCCCAGCTTGAGTGTAGGATCTTTGTGAAGATCTGAGGTAGGACTTCTTGATAGGTCTGAGGTAAGAAATCAGGAGATTTCTGAGTTGTAGGAGTTGGAGAACTCTGAGCTTGTAGGGCTGTTGAGCCTGAGGTAAGGTTTGGAGAAAACCTGGAGATTCTGAGGAATCTGAGTTGTAAGCTCTTGAAGCTGAGTTGGAGCAGTTGTCCCTATCTAACTCATTGCTAGAAGGGTGAAGGGGGAAAGAGGACTACTCAAGACACCCTGTCTTGAGGAACCTCTATATATGCTTGTGTGCTTTCTGGTTGATTGCTTTTAATTTATACATTTTCTGAAATCAGCTAAGATTAAAAGAATGGAAAGAAAGAGACCTATTCACCCCCTCTGGGTGATCTAGAATACTACCTATAAACTATCAAGTGGTATCAGAGGGAGGTTAGTCAAAAATTATATAAATGTCTGACTAGATCCTATAAAGGAGTAGTCATATCTTAATCCAATGGCTTCCACTGGATTGCAGAAGGAGATGGGATCTATGAAGTTGCCCATATGAAATAAAGAAAATTTTGGCATATGGAAGCAAAGGGTAAGGCTGTTCATGGATTAAATCAATCTCACCTTGAAGATCCACTGGATTTTAATCCTCAAGCTGATGTTGCATCCACAAGAGTTGTGCACAACAACTACCTGCAGCTATATATTCTGACTCAGCAGTGGAAATAACCACACTGGTTTTTTTCTTGCTGCTCCATGATATCAACCTCCTTCCTAGAAAATGAGGATGATGAAGTCCATGCTCATGTTGATCTTCAAGGTGAGATTGATTTAATCATTTTCAAGCTAGAGCAAAGAATCAAGCTAATCCCTCCAAAACCACACTGGAGAAGTAGAAGAATTCTCCTGCTAAGGAAAGCGATAATGCTCCAAGTAAGGGGGAGCAAGAAAGGATTGATGCAGAAGAAAAAGAAAACTCATCAGGTATAGTACATGTCAATAATCCCACTGATATTCACTTTAACATTAATACTAATGATGATATTAATCAAAATGTAGATAATAAAGATGATAATGCCCCAAGTGAGGGTGACCATCAGAAGAATGTCGAAGATGCCAATCAGAATGCTGCCATGGATCCAGCTGAAGACCATCCCAGTGCCAATACGGAAAAGGAGCATTTACTTGATCCTGCTGAGAGGGAGCCAATCCCTACTCAGGTTGTGGGGGATATTATATCTGATGTCCCATCCACATCAACTATATCAAATGACAACCTAATCAGCTCACTAAGTGCACTCATTGAAGACCAAATGACTTCAATAAAGGATTACATTGACAGATCATTAATGTCCTTAAAGAAAGAAATCAGGGCTGAGGTCAAAGAGATCAAGGACGACACTACAATCCTTAAAAAGCAAATGACAAAGTAGTTTGATCTGGCAGAGAAGTCAGTGGTCTCCCAGAATACAATTTTAAGATCAATGAATAACCACCTCCAACTGTCTAAGTAGGATATGTCATATGCCAAGAACTATGTCAGCAAGACAGATGAGGTAATAGAAAAAGCCTCAAACCATATAGAAGACTTTGTCTGGAAAACTGCCAACACAGTGATCAGTGAATCAGAAAGGATGAAAGATGAGATGAAGTCTGATCTAGAAAATGCTTTTCAGACCATCTCATGATCTGTAGCAGCTGCCTCCCAGTCCCTAGAAGCTAAGATAGTTGAAGAAGCCAAAAAGGGGGAGGTGGCCAATGCTGAGACCAACTCAGAGCTGGCTCCCCAAGTGCTATAAGGAACCATAATTGCTCTGAACCTGCCCCTGCTGGACAATTACAGAAAAGAAGACTTTGACTTTGAGGGGCAGACCAAGATTGCTCAAAATACTCAATTAGCAAAGAAAAGAAAGAGAGAAGGAGTATTTCTAGCAGAAGAATTCATGTCTAAGCAAAGAGAAGAGCAGGGCAAATACCCAGACTATGAGTACTGGAGTGAGGACTCGAAGAGCATCATCTTGAATGCCTGGCCAAGCCATGGTCAAGTATGTAAGGATATTGATAGAATCTATCCTGCTAAAGAATGGATTAAACATTTGTAGAGAAGCAATCACATGGATAAGATCTTCAAAGAAAATCTAGTAAGAAAGAGCAATCCAAAGAAAATGCCCTCTAAATACATTCCAAAGCCATATCTTTATTTCAAGAGGCAAGAAAATAAGAAAAATCTAGCTGAGATTGCTGCTGCTGCAAAAGGGAAAGAGGTTGCTTATGAAAAAGCTGAAAGCTCCAGAAAAGAAAATCTTAGATGAATGTATTCAGTTTGTTCATTAAGTCATCTTGTAACTTGAAAATTGTAAAAACTGTATGACAGCAATGAATTGATAGTTTTGTTGAATCTTTTGGTTTATGTTATAGGCTAATATTAGTCAAAGCTTAAACATGATTCTGTGTAATTGCTTTAAATATTCTGTCATGTCTTAATCAGTTAACCACATTATTGGTTTGATGAACAATGTTGTTATTATGTTTGTCATGAATATTATCTGTAATGCCATAATAATGTTAACATGTATATATTATGATATTATGAATGCTATGTAGTGCAGTTACATGATAAGTATTTATTTGTTATGTATCTTAGCATTGGAGATGTTTTGCCTTATTCAAATAGGGGGAGATTATTGAGAATTTTTCCATCTATGTTCCCTTGATTTGAAGAGGCATAACTCACAATGCTAAGTACATATTGTATTTGATAAACCCTACTTTGCATCAGAAATATACAGGGTTAAGATATTCCAAACAATGGAGTAAGTTCAGAGGTTTGCTATCAAAACTGCTGAGAAGGAGTCTTTGTCTCAGCTGAGTCATTGAGACAGGACCAGGAGCCGCTGAGAAGTGATCTGCCTCTGCTGAGCTATAGATAGACAGAATCCGCTGAGAAGAGAAACTGTCTCAGTGGATCCATTAAGACAGATACAGTTCAACCACTGAGACAGAAGACAGTCTCAGCCCAACCGCTGAGACAGAATCAAATATGAATATAGCAGTGGCGTGATCTATTTTTGGCGCAAGTAGGAGAAAAGCAAAATACACTTTTGTCAGATGTCCATGCTGTGTCAGGGGACTCTAATAGCCGTTAAAAAGTAAGAAGGAGATATAAAAGAAGATGTTAGGTCTAAAGTAAGAGCACTATTCCATTGCAAGATCAGTATTGTGTGCTGCAAGGCCGATCTTCTTCAAGCCTCCTGAAAGGGCATTCTCTCAAGCTAAAGCTCAACTCTGCTGGGAGATAAGTTTGTTCTTCCCAAATCAATCAAGAAGAACAAGTAGATCTTCAACTTGGCTGAAGGAGAAGATCAAGAAGAAACAAGACTTGTAGCTGCTGCTTCACAGTCCTGTTTCAGCACAACAGAAGACAAGATCTGAAGGTTAACTTTATACAGTCTTCTGTTGTAATATTCATTCTATATTTGTAAGGCCCTTGTGCCTGATCTGTAGGGCTGATTAGTCCGAGTGTAGAGCTGTGCTCCCAGCTTGAGTGTAGGATCTTTGTGAAGATCTGAGGTAGGACTTCTTGATAGGTATGAGGTAGGAAATCATGAGATTTCTGAGTTGTAGGAGTTGGAGAACTCTGAGCTTGTAGGGCTGTTGAGCCTGAGGTAAGGTTTGGAGAAAACTTGAGAGATTCTGAAGAATCTGAGTTGTAAGCTCTTGAAGCTGAGTTGGAGGAGTTGGCCCTATCTAACTCATTGTTATAAGGGTGAAGGGGGAAAGAGGACTACTCAAGACACCCTGTCCCGAGGAACCTCTATATATGCTTGTGTGCTTTCTGGTTGTTTTCTTTTAATTTATACATTTACTGAAATCAGCTAAGATTAAAAGAAAGGAAAGAAAGAGACCTATTCACCCCCCCCCCCCCCTCTAGGTGATCTAAACGACTACCTATAAACTATTAGTTCCTTTTGGTACCCTAATATAACGAGATGATTTTTGAGGGGATGAGTACGAATGAACCCTTTCAAGTGGAGTTATGTTTCATCTTTAATTTTGGGTCTCCATTCATACTTAGGTTTAGTGTTATAATTATGCATCAAATTTCCATATTCATTAAACTTGGGCTTAAAATAATAATGACTTTTGAAATTATTTTTCATAGGAAATTTTTGCATATTTGAAATTAATTTGGGAGATACATAATGATTTGGATTTGGATTTATAAATACTTTGTGTTTCTTACTCCCATTATTAGGTTTAGTCAAGATATTCATATTCATATTCAACTTGCTTTTAGATATTGCTTGATATTGTGAATGTGTGTGTTGAGAATTTTTATTCATAATTTTCATAAGCAAGTTGATTTTTGATTTTAATTCATCATTCTTGATCAGAAGATTATGTCTAGATTTATTATAAGCAATTATGCTATTTTTAAGATTGGAAAAAATAGAGTCAATATGAGTTTGATAGTTATTTCTAAATTCCTCAAATGTTTCATACATCTCCTTGATTTCAATTTTATAACTTTGGCACGTAGCACAATCACTTTTCAAAGATGAATTTTCTAAAGACAATTTTTCATTATATTCTTTTACAATTAAAAGTTCTTTTTCAAAATCCTTGAAGTTTTCTTTAATATCATTACAATTAAAACAAGGCTTTGAAATTTCATTTAGAGAGCAAGATGGAGAAGCCACATAACAACTAGATTCTACATTAACATTAACTTTTAACCTTTTATTTTCTAAACGTAATTTCTCATTAGTAATTTTCAATTTCTTAATTTTACGTTTAGTAATTTATAGCAATTGTAAAGTAGAAATAGTATTGCAAACAATAAGGGAATTTAATTTCCTTACAGTACTTTTGGATGCGGTGAGATTTGAGCATAGAGTTTCTTTGTTATCTTCATCTTTTTGGCACTCTTCTAAAGATAAGATTTCTTCTTTTCCACTTGATGTGCACTCCATTGATCCATCATGAGCGAAGCTTTTTTGATCATTTGTGCAAGCTTGTATGTTCTCCACTTCTTGCATTTGTTCCATACCTGTGAGAGGAAGATCATACATTTATTCAAGAAATTTCCATACTTTGTATGCATTAGAAAAACAAAATATCAATTCGAAAATATCTTGAGATAAAACGCAAAAAATACTATTAAAAGCCTTTGCATTTAGGTGACGTTCTTTTCTATTTGTTTCATCCGCTGGTCTTACTATTGCTATATTCCCTGCATCGATATCTAAATTTTTAATAAACTTTTCCATTAAAAATTTCCACCCTATATAATTTCTCCCTTCAAATAAAGGTGGTGGAAGAGATTATTCTTCATCATAAAAAAATTCCCCAGTAGTAGAAGCGAGATCATGAGACACCATTATTTCTGGTTGTTAGACCATTTGGAATAAAACCCCTGAGATACCACTTGTTGGATCGGTAGGCGCCCTTAGAGGGGGGGGGGGGGTGAATAAGGGTTATAAAAACTTTTAATGTATTTTGAAATACTTGAAATATTAGGAGATCAAAATAGTGCAAAAAAAAGACAAATTAAGTGAAATAAAATAGAGACATGATTTTATTAATATGAGATGTAGTATTACAAAACATGACTTCTTATAACGCTAGAAATCGAAGGCGAATAATAAAAAGTCTTTTTTTTTCTATCCCGACTCGTATCCCCACGAACCGGTGGCTTTAGCCTATCCTCCCCCGGATATGGTCTCAAGCCGCTCTAGCCAATCCTTCCCCGGATATGGCCTCGAGCACCCCCTAGATCTACACCCTAGACTTAGTCGCCAACACGAGGCGAATTTCTGCCCTAAGTCATAGCCAATCCTAGTCGCCAACACGAGATGAATTTCTATGTGATTACAATAATAAAAAGACAACAACAATATGAAAAACTCCCTCTATGTGGATCTCTGAAGAAGTAGACGAAGACCCACAGTGTATTCTTCATTCCAAGGAAACCTTTCCAAAATTCCTCTTGTGCTCCACGCTACCGCCTGTGCTATCCGCTACTTCCTGACGATATCGCCTTATATACTTAACTTCTGAACTTGCCTAATTAGAGCTAGCGCCCATGCTAGGTGCTACCGCCGGCGCTAGTGGAGATGTTGAAATTCTGGCTTCAAACTTGGGGGCAACCTTCTGATGTTATCCTTGAGTCATGTGATATTGTTTCCTGCACACTTAAACACACAAGATCAAATACACATAGAATTTGTTATTTTTAAACATAGGATATGTGGAAGACCATGTTCCAACAAATGGGTCCACATTGGACCCTTGGGATGAAATAATTTTGGGAAATTGGGCCAATTACCATAAAGCCCCAATTTGACCTAATTAAGCTAATTCCCCCAATTTGATATTCAATTGGTCCTATGTGGTTAAATTGATCACTCCTAACACTCCAAGATCACTTAGGGAGTCTAATGGGTCAACATTGGACCCTTGGGATAAACCAATTTTGGGAAATTGGGCCAATTACCAAAAGGCCTCAATTTGACCTAATTGGGCTAATTCCCTCAATTTGACATTCAATTGGTCATATGTGGTCAAATTGATCACCCATAATACTCCAAGATCACTTAGGGAGTCTAATGGGTCCACATTGGACCCTTGGATAAACCAATTTTGGGAAATTAGAAAAAATTACCAAACTGCCCCAAATTATAATTTTTGCCCTATATGGTTTAATTGGCCCTCAATTGGCCAAATTGACCTAGCACAACCCTTCCTAAACCCTAAGGGGAGTATATGAGACCTAAATAAACCAAGGTGTACATTCAATTTTGGAAGAATAGGGCAAAATCACCAAAATGCCCTATAAGAAATTATGTGCAAATAAGACCCATATGACCCCACCATGACTTAATTCCCCTTGAAATAGGTCCATAGGGTCTAAGGCACCAATGTGGGTCAACCACAATGGTTGGGGTGAGCTTGAGTCAAGCCCAAACTCTAAAGTCCCAATTTGGTCAATTTGGGTCAAGTGAGCCCAAACTCAAGACCTATTGGACTTAGCCCCACCCAATGAGCCTATTGGCAAGCCCTTATGATATCTGAACCTTAAGCCCTCTGAAATTTCGAAATTAAGTGGGTTAATTCCAAAGAATTTTGAATTAAAGTTGGGAAGAAGACAAGGGAAACAAGGAAGAGGAAAATGGGGGATGGGTGCCAAATGGCACCCCACTTCCCTTCCCTAAGCTCTCCCCTAAGCTGGGGATTCATTGCCATCAGTTTGGGGCAGTGGGAGGAAGGACTGGATTGGCTAGGGGTGGCAGCAAGGCTGGCCGAGGGCCATTAGTGGCTTGATGACATATACCCCAACTCCCCCCTCATTTCTCCATTCCATCACCTTCAGGCAGTCTAGGGTTTAGGGATCGGGCTTCATAGCAGTCGAACCCCCAACCTTGGAGAGGAAATCAGTAGCTGCAACCCAGAATAGACATGGCACCAAGGAGGTTGAGGTCGACAATGGCAAACCAAGCAACCACCGGCAATGCAGCTTAAACTGAGGCAAGCTCCTCTCCCTCTCCATCTGTGCTAGCTTCCCATGTATTTACATTGAAGATCCCAGCTCAATTGAGCTAGGACCAAACTTCTCTTTCGGCTAGTTTTTAGTCAAAAATTTCCTAGTCTCCGTCTTTGTACCAACCTCCGTCGGCCTGCCTGAAGCCCGATCCCGGTAGCCCCCACCTCGACGAAGGTGGTGGCTGGCTATGGTGGTGAGTGGGTGGATAGATTATGAGAGACAACTTCGGACCAGGCGCAATCATCCTGGGTCGTTGGCTGGTTGGGGATGATGACCCCCAGCCGTTGGATCCTAGTTGATGGCTATACGCAACCCAAATAAATGATATAGGAAATATTTGTCACAGATTTTTAGGGTTTTTGTACTCAAATTTTGAGGCCCTTAGAGGCCTTAAAAGGGAATCTAGGCATATACAACTTTAGTAGGCATTTGTGCCTACTATCTGTAGGAAGTGAGATCACACCATTTGGTGACCTAAAACTCTCTATAGGGCAGATTTAGTAAGGCTGGTCCCAGAGAAGGACAAATCTTAAATTGTAAATAACTCTTATATAGTAGATGATATGAGGTTGAGAATTTAACCATATGTGTATGCACCCTAGATCTACTATGTGCCCAAAAATCAGAATTTTTTGGGCATATTTTTCTAAAGTTTTGTAGAAAATTAATAAATCATGCATGGTGTATATTATGGGTAATTTGGACTCAAATCACCCTAAATCTCCTTTGGGAGGTTGGTTATGTGAATAATAGTCCATGGTTAAAGGTCATTTGGACCTTTGCATGTTAGTTTATTTCACATGCATGTGTAAGAGAAATATGGTGTGCATATAGCATAACCATGTAGTATTAAATTTACATT
Organism: Dactylorhiza incarnata; assembly: GCA_033032865.1. Lineage (NCBI taxonomy): Eukaryota > Viridiplantae > Streptophyta > Magnoliopsida > Asparagales > Orchidaceae > Dactylorhiza > Dactylorhiza incarnata. The sequence continues at coordinate 2,409,759 of JAWHQI010000230.1, read as the reverse complement.
TGTAAATCAACTCAATTGGACCCAAATTTTGGGTAGCTTGTCAATTAGATCTAATTTAGTCCATGGTTAAAATTTAAGGTCATTTGAACCCTTGCATGTTGGCTTATTCCACATGCATGTGTAAGGGAAATTTGGTGTGCATATAACATAACCATGTAGTACTAGATTTACATAGGTAAATCAACCCAAATGGACCCAACTTTTGGGTAGCATGTCAATTTGATCTAATTTAGTCCATGGTTAAAATTTAAGGTCATTTGGACCTTTGCATGTTGGTGTATTCCACATGCACGTGTAAGAAAATTTGCTGTGCATATAACATTACCATGTAGCACTAGATTTACATAGGTAAATCAACTTATCTAACCCAAATTTTGGGTGGCATGATGATAAGATCATGAATATTCTTTAGTTAATGGTTGATCCCAAATGGACTCTTGTATATGAATGAAATTCACATGCCAAAAATCTAGGTGATAAAAGGCGATCAATAAGGTTCTTAAGTAATAATGTTTCGAGAATTTAAAGGTTTTCCCTTGGTCAACTTTCATGAAATTTAAAACATGCACTTAGGACCATAGGACAATACTCCATAGAGAAAATCAACAACCTTTGGGTTGATTTCCCTAGGAAACTTGATTTCATATGATTTGGTCACATAGAACCCAAGTGAGTATTTATAAGGTCAAAGCTTACTGAAATGATTTGGAAAGTTGTACAAGGTCTTTTTATATTAGTATGAAGCCATGTAAATTTTACTAGAATTAATATCTGAGTAAACTTCATACTTCCTTCACAAAGTAGCATTTGGACATATAACTTGATAAATTAATTCCTTGAATTACTGTTACTGGATTGTCATGAAATTTTGTATATGGTCTTTTTATATCAGTACGAAGCTATGGAAATTCTATTAGATTTAATCTCAGAGTAAACTTCATACTTCCTTCACAAAGTAGCATTTGGACTTATAACTTGAGAAAATAATTGCCTGAATTACTGATGCTAGATTGTTATGAAACTTTGTACAAAGTCTTTTTATATCAGTATGAAGCTATGCAAAGTTTATTAGATTTAATCTCTGAGTAAACTTCATACTTCCTTCACAAAGTAGCATTTGGACATATAACTTGAGAAATTAATTCTCTGAATTACTGATGCTGGATTGTTATGAAATTTTGTATATGGTCTTTTCATGTCAGTATGAAGCCATGGAAATTTTATTAGAATTAATCTCGGAGTAAACTTCATACTTCCTTCATAAAGTAGCATTTGGACTTATAACTTGAGAAATTAATTCCCTAAATTACTGATGCTGGATTGTTATGAAATTTTGTATATGGTCTTTTCATGTCAGTATGAAGCCATGAAAATATTATTAGAATTAATCTCTGAGTAAACGTCATACTTCCTTCACAAAGTAGCATTTGGACTTATAACTTGAGAATTTAATTCCCTGAATTACTGATGCTGGATTGTTATGAAATTTTGTATATGGTCTTTTCATGTCAGTATGAAGCCATGAAAATTTTATTAGAATTAATCCCTGAGTAAACTTCATACTCCCTTCACAAAGTAGCATTTGGACTTATAACTTGAGAAATTAATTCCCTGAATTACTGATGCTGGATTGTCGTGAATTTTGTATATGGTCCTTTTATATCAGTATGAAGCAAAGAAAATTTTATTAGAATTAATCTCTGAGTAAACTGCATACTTCCTTCACAAAGTAGCATTTGGACTCATGATTTGAGAAATTAATTCCTTGAATTATTATTGCTGGATTATCATAGAATTTGTACATAGACCTTTGACAATGATATGATAGAGATGTGAGGAATGACCCATTAGCAAGTATAAGTGTGATTGATGTATGAATTGGGACCTTAAATAGGTATTGAGTGACGACACACAAAAATGATCGGTCACTAAGAAAGGTAGGGTTTGATGTTCAATTGAACATCAACACTTATCTATCCGACCTATTTGTAATCCACCTTAGGATTTTAGAGTAACTAGAGAGGTAGTGATATGTAATAATGGGTAGCCACCAATAAGAGTAAATATCCTGGAAAGGGGGATTTGTGCTTCAGCCCATTGTATTTCCTAGTACCGCTGCGAGCCCTTCACCGGGCAACCCTCGAGAAGTCCAGGATTAACCCTAAAACTTCTAAGTTTAACTAAACCATAGATAAGAGTAGGTTAAGTAGGAGAACTTGATAAGGTAGTTCCCTTCCCAAATATGGGACATATTTGCATAAGGAATGACATGTTAAGTACTGCGAGCGGTAGGCTCGATATATTAGAAGGACAGGTTAAGTCCTGCGGGTGGTAGGCTCAGTATATTAGAAGGACATGTTAAGTCCTGCGAGCGGTAGGCTCGGTATATTATAAGGACATGTTAAGTCCTGCGAGCTGTAGGCTCGGTATATTAGAAGGACGGGTTAAGTCCTACGAGCGGTAGGCTCGGTATATTAGAAGGACATGTTAAGTCATGCGAGCGATAGGATCGGTATTATAAGGAAGGACTGGTCAAGTCCTCCGAGCTGAGGGCTCGGTATTTCACTTAGAGGCATTGTTGCATCAAGTAGTACGTGTATACACTATGTGTTCTTAGGGGCGTACATAAGGGTCTTGGCCAGATGTAGTTTCCTATATAAGCCTAGGAGTGGAGGACCCGATCCACTGCCCATGTTTGCCTTAATGGGGTGTACCCGAGCGGAGACTCAAAAAGGGATTATAGAGGTGGTGCTTATCAGATAGTATGTGGATACCCTGTGTGTTCTTAGGGGCGTACGTAAGGATTAGGCTGAGAGATGTGTGACTTAAGCTTAGAAGAGGACAAGCCCAATCCACTGCCCTATTTGCCTCAACCGGGTACCTGAGTTGACACACTCGATCAGAGGGAACTAACAAAAGGTCCGTACGTACAAAGTCAGATGGGTGAGTTGCATCATTGGATTACATAACATAGCATAGCATCCTTGCATAAACAAATACCTCATCGTATAAATTAGTATGCGCTCTTTTATACGATGAGTTTACCTTAGTGCCAGATCCCTTAGCTTATGTGCTTTGTTTGTACGCATATAAGTTAAGGTTACTTTTATAACTGCTCTTCTTACATGAGGTTGCTCCCTTTTATATACTCTAGATATGTTGCCATGGTTGATGTTTTCTTATACTGTTATTGGAACCGTGTGAACTATTGTAGTATACTCATGCCATACTTTTGTACATATGATTTTACTTCTGAAATTGTCTAGAAAAAAAAGAGAGATTTATGCATATAATCATACTTGTTAGCTAGATTCATGTCACCTATTTGGTTTTATTTTATCCCTTATTGTCCTCCACTTCATCCTCCTACATGACGCCTAGGAGTCACGGGTGGAGGCGGTGAGGAACATGCTGAGTCTTACAGACTGACGGATGGTTGTGGCATAACAAATAGGAGCGCCAAGGAGAGCAGACCCTCAACAGGAGGGAGGTACAGGACACAGTGGCAAGACCTGGACTCGATCTCTCGAAAGCTGTGGGGAGAGCATCGATGAACGACCCTCTTCCAACACCTACTCTTTACGTCTACCCATGCCAGAGGAGGGAGTTATATGTTGGGAAAAACTCCTTTTGATTTAACTTAACAAATTATCTATAGGTGATTTTACTTCCTAGGTGTATTACCCTCATTGTATAGAAAGGGTAAATTTGGTCATTAGATATCTTAGGATGTCACACTCATCTTGTAGTGTTAAGGCTAAGTCAAGACAATCATAAAAATAGTTAAGTTAAGACATACGTCGAATGAAAGTCGACGCAACTTCGACTTGATGTCGACGTAACTCTTAATAGAAGTCCAAGCAACTTGATCAGTCTGTCAAAGTATAAGTCAAGTCGACGCAATGTCGAAAGGGACTCGACGTAGAAGGAAGAGCTTGTCGAAGCCATCAATAAAGTCGACGCAACTTCGACTTCAACTCGACGTAGAAGATGATGTCCAAGTTCAAGCTCTCAACTCGACGGATACGTCGAGGAGTATTCAATTCTACGTCGACATCTGAGTTCAACCAGAGCTAAGAAGGAATTCGAAGCCTACTCCGATAATAACTCAGAGGTGCGTCGATAAGAAAGAAATTTAATTCGACGCTACGTCGAATACAGTCAGAAAAATGAAGCTTTTTTTCTGGTGTCCTTTTAAGACCCTTTTAAAGGACCACAAGACTAAAAACAGTTCTCCAACGGCTCGTTTATTGCCAAGAATGGAATGGAGTATTCCAGGACTCAGTAAAATCATTCTTGGAAGGTATTCAAAACTGATGGAGGGGTCGAGAACAAAAGAGGAAAGGAAAATTAGGTGTCCAAAAGAATTCTTTTTCAGGACAGCCCAAAAGAAGGAAGGGTTTAAAATCCCAATCATATAGCATAAGTATGCAAAATAGAAGAAGAGAACATACAGTTATTACATTATTCTTGTCCGTCGAACAAGGTTTTCTTCTTCTTCCTCCTCAAACCCTAAGACGAATAAGTTTTCTCTCAGCACAGTAAAAAGAAAAGAGCTGCTTCATATTCTTCATCTTACAGCAGGCAGTCTTCAAGAAGTATTCACAGAGAAGGATCAAATCAAATAACCCTTACAATCATCACTATCATAAGCAAGGGTTCATCATTTCAGATCCTGTGAAAGACAGAAGCAGCAGAAGTGCTTCTGAAGAATTCTGAAACATGGAATTCTATCTTCTTCCTTTCTTCTTACTTTTTTCCTCCAACTGTAAAGAGTTTTATTAATCCCTCTTCTAATGGTTTCATTGGTTCTAAGAGTCTCCTTATCAAAAGACTCAGGCACAGGTTGTGCAATCCTACCAGGGTGATAGAAGAGAGGACTACCCACATTTTGGGGAACCTCTATACAATTCTTGTGTCTTCGTGTGTGATTTTCTGTGCTGTCCATACTTTAGTTTGTTTGTGTTTTATTTTCAGCAATCTGTTTATACTTTATTATGTCTTTGTTTTTTGCTGGGTACATAATACTTAGTATTTTTATTGTGTGTGCGTAAATAGAATAGAAAATATTTTAAATCTCTATTCATGCCCCTCTAGAGAATACTTAGAGACATACTGTGCACTTTTAATTGGTATCAGAGGGAGGTTGATCATTAAAAGGTTAGCACCTTGATCAAAAGATTTCCTCCTCTCATTTATTTATTATAAATCAGCTAAAACTATTTTTAAAGAAAATGAGTTTTAAGGATTATGCATCAACCAGACCCCTAGTGTGTAACCTAAATAAGTTCATACTCTGGAAGGCCAGAATAAAGTTGTATATGAACTCTATTGATGAAGACATTTTTAATGTCATTCTTACAGGTCCCCCAGTCCCAGTGAGAAAAGATGCTAATGGGACAGTAACACAAACTACAGTCCCCAGAGCAGAGTGGACTGATGCTGAGAAGAAGGTGAAAGGATGTGATGCCAAAGCCATGAATATTCTGGTGTTAACCATGCATGTCAGATGACATATTTCAAAAAGTTGCTGATTGCAACTCTGCCACAAAAATTTGGGAATCTCTTTCCAGATTAGTTGTAGGAAGTTCTGATGAAAGAAAGGACAAGAAGTCCCATCTCATATCCCAATATAAGAACTTTAAGAAGAAGTCTGATGAAAGCATAACTGAAATGTATGACAGGTTCAGACTTATCATAAATGAGCTGAGATGGCTTGATAAAGACATTTCTCTGACAGAAATTAATGGCAAGCTTCTCATGTGCTTTCTATGCACATGAGACTCAAGAATCTAGGCTATCAGAGATTCTAGATGCCTCAGAGAAATTTCAACAAAAGCTCTGCTAGGGAAGCTCAAGTCCTATGAGCTCTTACTAAAAAGCAGGGCTGAGTGAGAAGCCCAGGAGAGAATCTCAACTCCTAAAGAAAGGACTATTACACTAAAGACTGTTGAAGCAGAGCCCTCCACCTCTGAAGAAGAGATGTTCAATTTCTTGGCCAAAGGATTCAAGAGATGGGTCGGGACAGATGACTCCAGAAGGAAAGAGAGGAGTTCAAGCAAGCTAAGGTATGACAAAACTCCTAAATAGGAAATTATCTGCTTCTCTTGCAGAAAACCAGGCCACTTTGCCACTGAATGTCCTGAGGATGAAATGAACAAAAGCAACAAGCAGAAGAAGGAGCACAAGAAGAAATCCTTCGGGAGGAAGGAAAAGAAGGGAGGGAAGGGTTTCATTGCTGAAACCTGGAGTGATTCAGAATCTGAGTCAAGCTCCTCCTCATCTGATAGTAATGAAGAGTGTGGAAATGAAGAAGCCTGCTTAATGGCTCTGGAAGACTCTACTGTTGAGAATGAGGTAATAATCTTTGATGATTTTGACTTTTCCTCAAAAGATTTTAAAGATTGTTTTAAAGAATTCTGTCAAGATTATATTAATAGATAAAAAGAACTAACATAATCAGAACAGAACTGGAAGACCTTAGAAAAGATAATATGTACTCAGTTAACTATGATCTGAGAGGTCAATTATGTAAGAAAGAAAAATAAATATACACATTAGTTAATGAAAATTCTGATTTAGAGAAAGAACTTACAAAGGCAAAATCCTTTGAGGACTCACTCAATGGAAGGATTCAAAAGCTTAAGGATATCTCACAAAATCTCTTTAAGAGATTTGATTATCTTAATCTAGAATCACTACCATCCACTAGCTCACCAATCCCTACAAACCTTCCTGGAAAAATCATGTGTCAATCATTAGGTCTAGCATGAATCAATCTAATAATAACCTAGAATCAGGTGAAGAATAAAATAATAACCATAATAAACTCACTATATTCAATAGGGTAAACATTACTAATCAAACACGGATTCTAGGTAAACACCCCTTAGAAAAGACAAATAAAAATTATAAAATCTTAATAAAAAGAATCATACGTCGACTAGAACTCGACGCAGTTTTAAAGATGCTTCGAATGCAACTCGACGGAGTTCAGCATATGCGTCGACAGCAACTCGAAGTAAGTATGAGGGTGCGTCAAATTCTATTCGACGCAACCAATATTTTGCATCGAATTATTATTGACGTAACTATGCAGACACGTCGAATTACACTCGACGCAACTCTAAAGATGCGTCAATTTCTTCTCGACGCATGTTTCCTGCAAGAATTTATCAAACATCTAAACTACCCTCTACCTCTGTTCTTAGATGTTTCTGCTGTTCTAAACTTGGGCATATAGCCAAACATTGCTGGCATAATAATGCAGCACCTCTTCACCTTAAGGGGTATACTAAAAGACCATCTTATTTTTTCATAACTCCATATGATGATAGAAGAAAGAGACCCCAACAAGTGAGGGTCTATACTAATGTTTGATTTCATGTGCAGAAAGGAGACTGTTCAACCACAAACCAGCAGTGGTATCTAAATAGTGGATGCTCCATGCATATGACAGGAGCAAAAGAACTGCTGGAAAACTACAAGGCCAAGGAAGGGCCTAAGGTAATTTTTGGGAATTCCCACTCTGGACAAACCAAAGGATATGGTTTGCTCAAGATTGGGGAAGTCACCTTTTCTAAGGTAGCTTATGTTGAAGGACTTCAACATAATCTAATTAGTATTAACCAGCTGTGTGATGGTGAATACAAAGTTGTATTCACTAAGTCTTTGTGCCATATAGTTAGTTCTGTAACTAATCAAATAGTATTGTCTGGTCTTAGGAAAGACAAGGTCTATGTTGTAGTCTTTGAGTACAAAGTCAGAGATCTGCTTATTTAACTCCCAGTTAGAAAACAATGAGTTGTGGCATAAGAGACTTAGTCACCTTAACTTTAAGATTATTGCCAAACTGTCTAAGCTTAACCTAGTAAGGGGCTTACCAACAGGTAAGTTCAATACAGACCATCTCTGTAGAGCCTGCCAACTAGGAAAGCAGATCAAATCATCATTTAAACCAATTGGTAAGATTGATTCCCCCAGAATCCTATTCATGTTGCACATGGACCTATTTGGTCCTATCTCCACTCAGAGCTTAACAAGTAAGTCCTATACTTTAGTCATTGTTGATGACTTTTCTAGATTCAGCTGGGTGTTCTTTCTAAAAGCTAAGTCAGACGCCTTCAAGATCCTCTCAAGATTCATTAGACAGATTCAATCTGAATTCAATACTGAGGTTGTTATGATCAAAAGTGATCATGGTACTGAGTTTGAAAATCAGTTAATGTGTAGATTTTGTAAGGATGAAGGGATAAGACAGGTTTTCAGCTTCCAGACCCCCCCCCCCCAACAAAATGTGGTGGCTGAAAGGAAAAATAGAACCCTAATTGAATCGGGTTGGACATTATTGGCTGAATCAAACTTGCCAGTCATTTTGGGCCGAGGCAGTAAATACTGCCAACTATATTCTGAATAGAAGTCTCATCCACAAGATAAAGTTAAAGACTCCCTATGAGTTACTGATGGGAAAAGCAGCTATAGTCACATACTTTAGGATATTTTGTTGTACTTGCTTTATCCTCAACAATGAGAAAAGCCATCTTTCCAAATTTGACAAGAAGGCTGATGATGAAATATTTTTGGGATATTCCTCATCAAGCTAGGCCTATAGGTGCTATAATAAAAGCTCTCTCAACATTGAGGAGTCTATGCATATGGTTTTTGATGAAGCTAACATGTGTTATAAGGGGAAGAAAGCTTCCACCAACACTGTTCTGCAGGAAGAAGACCAACTTGCAAAGCAAGTTGAAAGGCTCAACATCATGGATCATCTATCAGTGTGTCAAGACAAAGGAAAATAAAAAATTGACACTGATTCAGATGAAGACTCTGCAACAGATGAAGAGGAACTTACAACACCTGAATTACCAGCCACATAGATCATTCCAATGAATGAAGATGGTGCTCGCACTGTCAATGAGCAAGTGGTTCTTCAGGAAGAAGAGAATCTCCTAAATAACTCAACAAGATCCAGGATGACTCTAAAGGATCATCCTTCAACACAAGTCATAGGAGATTTGACTGTTGGAGTCAAGACAAGGAATCAACTCACAAATGAAACATTGTTGCAATGTTTCCTCTCCCAATATGAACCTATAAAGTTTGAAGAAATAGACAGTGATCCTCACTAGATATCTGCATTGCAAGAAGAGCTATCACAATTTGAGAGGAACAAGGTTTGGACATTGGTTGAGAGACCAAAGAATTACCCAGTCATTGGCACCAAATGGGTATTCAAAAATAAAATGGACTCAACATGAGTCATAATCAGGAATAAGGCCAGACTTGTGGCCCAAGGATACAGGAAAGAGGAGGGGATTGACTTCAACCAAAAATTTACTCCAGTATCAAGGCTGGATGCCACCAGAATGTTCCTTGCATATGCTGCTCACATGAAGATTAAAGTCTATCAGATGGATGTGAAGAGTACATTCCTAAATGGAACTCTTCAGGAAGAAGTGTAAGTGGAGCAGCCCCCGGGTTTTGTCAATCCATCTTTTCCTTCTTCTATATATAGGTTAGATAAAGCACCATATGGCCTCAAGCAAGCTCTAAGAGCTTGGTATGAGACCTTATCCACTTTCCTTCTAGAACACTCCTTTGAAAGAGGGAAAGTGGATAAAACACTCTTCACAAGAGCACAAAAGAATCAACTTTTATTAATATAAATATATGTAGATGACATTATATTTGGGTCAACAGATCAATCTCTATGCAAAAGGTTTGCATACCTAATGCATTCAAGATTTGAAATGAGTAGCATGGGGGAACTATCCTATTTTCAAGGCCTCCAAGTAAGGCAGAATGCAGATGAACTTTTCATATCCCAATCCAAGTATACCAGATAAGTCATCAAGAGGTTTGTGATGGAAAATACCTCTGTCATGAAAACCCCCATGACTACTAATGCTGTTTTAGATAGAGATGAAAAGGGTAAGTCCTTTGATCAGAAGACTTATATAGCAGCTATTGACTCTCTTCTTTATCTGACAGCTAGCAGACCAGATATTATGTTTGCTACCTGTATATGTGCTAGGTTTCAGGTTGACCCCAAAGAATCTCACATTAGTTTTGTAAAAAGAATACTCAGTTATCTAAAGGGTACACCTGAACTTGGCTTGTGATATCCAGCAGAATCTGTATTTGAATTAGTTGGCTATTCAGATGCAGACTATGCTGGATGCAGGATGGATAGAAAAAGCACCTCAGAAACATGTCAATTCTTGGGTGCTAGACTGATCTCATGGTTTAGCAAGAAGAAAACCACAGTCTCCACTTCTACAACTGAAGCTGAGTATATAGCTGCAGGAAGCTGCTACTCACAAATACTGTGGATGCAAAATCAGTTGTTAGATTACAACTTTTCTCTTGTCAACTCCACAATATTTTGTGGTAGCTCTAGTGCTATTTCTATAGCTTCTAATCCTGTTCTCCACAGCAGAACTAAGCACATAGAGATAAGATGCCACTTTCTCAGGGATAATGTTGAGAAGGGTAAGATCAACCTTCAATACATTTCCTCTGATATTCAAAGGGCTGACATCTTCACTAAGCCACTTGATGAAAGTAAGCATAATTCTTCATCAATGCACTGGGAATGCTTGATGGAGCCCTCTATGACATCTCTAATATATATTCACACTTATTTTCATAGAAAGGTATTGCTGGGAAAAACAACAAAAACTTTCAGCAAAAATATGAGGTTTATTCAGAGCTGTGTTGAATACAAATCGACGCACCGCCGACTTCTAATCGATGCCAGCTTTGAGAGCAGATTAGGATGGTTCCCTCGAATAGCACTCGGCGTAGCGTCGAATATATATATATATATATATGCTTACGTCGACATCATGGTTGCTGACTATATTCTGAGCCACGTCGAATTCTTCTCGACGCTACGTCGAATTTGCAAAGCGTGCGCAGAAGCGACATCGACATGTTTTGGCGCGCTGAATTCATTTCCTTTTGACGTTGCTTCGAATATAACCCTAAGTTACGACGATTCATCTACTAAAAGCAACTCAGGCATTTGACCTTATTGTGCTTTTCGACTTCTCTCCTTTTCACTCTCCTCCATTTTCCTTTCTACTTCTCTCATTCTGTTTCAGTGCAGGTACTCACAAGATATAAATGGCATCTCCTCCAACTCAAAGAGATATTATCGAAGCATTTGATCTTGCTCTAGATACTTTGCTCTCTCAATTCAGTTCTCTCTACTTGGATTTTTCGAACGACTGCTATAGAAAGTTGTGTGCTCAACACAGAAGGTTGCGACACCTCACTTCTCAAATAAAGACCATTGATAAAGAAATCAGATCGCCAACATTGCCTGCTGATGTCTTTATATCTTTTCTCAACGATATAAAGTAGGGGGAGAAGTGTATCAGCAGGCAACCTCAAGATTCAGTATACAATACAACTGTTCATTTTGTCCTTTGCTTCTGAAGGAGAGCCTGCTATTACCTCCAAGTTCCTTTCACTCCCTAAATCTTCCTCTCCTCCAAGAACCCTGCCCCTAATACAGGGGGAGTCATTAAGACATGGGGAGAGTGACCAATTCTCAGATGACAAAGCCTACTTAAAGAGTGTACAACAGCACAGTGAGTCCACTAAACCATCAATTCCTGATACACAAGGATTCTGGACTTATTCTGACAAATCTACAACAACACCATCTATAGTCAAACCTGCTCCATCATCTCCCCCACCAGCTCAACTCATTCCTACCTCTACTCCAGCACCCACGCCAATTCTCCAAGCACCAGTCTTCAGAGGAATGGGACATGGAAGGAGTCACAAAGGAAGGGGAAGAAACATACCCATATGAGAAAGATATACAAAGGAACATAGGAAGCAATTCAGAAAAGATAAATCTTATTACAAAACCTATGAGAAGGTAGAAATGCCTGAAGATAAATGGAAGGAATATCATGATCCAAAGCTGGATAAAGTCCTGGAAGAGATTAGAAGAAGAGAGCAAGATGATTATGAAGCATCTCAAAGGGAACAAGAAGAAAAGAGAAGGCTATTCATTGAAAGGCTGTCCAAGGGTAAAGAGGCTGTTGAAAAAGAGCAATTAAAAGAGGTAATCCAGATTCCCACCACTCTATTTGACCTCTCTAAATATACTGCCAAGAACCCTTGGGCTAAATTCAGGGATGAGAAAGGGCAACAAGGTACAAAGGGTCTTGAAATCAGTCAAGATCTAGAAGACCTGCCTTATCAGAAGAAAAAAAAGATTACTTTTAAAACAACTCCAAATGTTAGGCATTCCTCAGTCAACCTTCATAGTACTAGATCCTAATGCAGAGGATATAAACTTGGAATAAATCAACTTACTGACTGCTAAAGTCATCGGTATGGGATCCAAGCTTAGTGATGTGTATCCTGAAATAGAAACTGACCTGGAAAAGCTTTTCAAGGGACATGAAAGAATTCAGAAGAACCCATAGAAAGCCATTCCAACAAACTTCAAGTATGTGGATAGAAAGTCCAGGATGGTCTATGAGGACTTAACAACTTTCCTTATGAAGAAAAAAAATAATTCATGACTTGAGTAAATTACTTTGATAAACATTTAGTTATATCAATCAAATTTTATTCCAGTCTATTACACTTGTCTGTTTTATGTATAATTGCTTGTATTTTGAATTGCTGATAAAGTATGAGTAAAATCACTTTAATCAATCTGTAAAATTTGTTAAGATAAATATGGGGAGATTGTTGGGCAAAACTCCTTTTGATTTAACTTAACAAATTATTTATATGTGATTTTACTTCATAGGTGTATTACCCTCATTGTATAGAAAGGGTAAATTTGGTCATTAGATGTCTTAGGATGTCACACTCATCTTGTAGTGTTAAGGCCAAGTCAAGACAATCACAAAAACAGTTAAGTTAAGACTTGCGTCGAATGAAAGTCAATGCAACTTTGATTTGATGTCGACATAACTCTGACTAGAAGTCCAAGCAACTTGATCAATTTGTCGAAGTATAAGTCAAGTCGATGCAACGTCGAAAGGGACTCGACGTAGAAGGAAGAGCTTGTCGAAGCCATCAGTGAAGTCGACGCAATTTCGACTTTAACTCGACGTAGAAGATGATGTCCAAGTTCATGCTCTCAACTCGATAGATACGTCGAGGAGTATTCGACGCCACGTCGACATCTGAGTTCAGCCAGAGCTAAGAAAGAATTCGAATCCTACTCCGATAAGATCTCAGAGGTGCATTGATAAGAAAGAAATTTAATTCGACGCTACGTCGAATACAGTCATAAAAATGAAGTTTTTTCTGTTGTCCTTTCAAGACCTTTTCAGAAGGACCACAAGACTAAAGAAAGTTCTCCAACAGATCGTTTATTGCCAATAATGGAATGGAGTTTTCTAGGACTCAGCAAAATCATTCTTGGAAGGTATTCAAAACTGATGGACGGGTTGGGAACAAAAGAGGAAAGGAAAATTAGGTGTCCAAAAGAATTCTTTTTCAGGACAGCCCAAAAGAAGAAAGGATTTGAAATTTCAATCATACAACATAAGTATGCAAAAGAGAAGAAGAGAACATATAGTTATTACATTATTCTTGTCTGTCGAACATGGTTTTCTTCTTCTTCCTCTTCAAACCCCGAAGACAAGAACAAGTCAGCACAGTAAAAAGAAAAGAGCTGATTCATATTCTTCATTTTTCAGCAGTCAGTCTTCAAGAAGTATTCACAGAGAATGATCAAATCAAATAACCCTTGCAATCTTCATTATCATAAGCAAGGTTTCATCATTTCAGATCCTGTGTAAGACAGAAGCAGCAGAAGTGCTTCTGAAGAATTCCGAAATACAGAATTCTATCTTCTTCTTCTTCCTTTCTTCTTACTTTTTTCCTCCAACTGTAAAGAGTTTTATAAATCCCTCTTCCTAAGGATTCAGTGGTTCTAAGAGTCTCCTTATTAAAAGACTCAGTGGTTCTAAGAGTCTCCTTATCAAAAGACTCAGTGGTTCTAAAAGTCTCCTTATCAAAAGACTCAGACGCAGGTTGTGTAATCCTACCAGGGAGGTAGAAGAGAGGATTACCCTTATTTTGGGGAACCTCTATAAAATTCCTATCTCTTTGTGTGTGATTTTCTGTGCTGTCCATACTTTAGTTTGTCTGTGTTTTATTTTCATCAATATATTTATACTTTATTCTGTCTTTGGTTTTTGCTAGTGCATAATACTTAGTATTTTTATTGTGTGTGCATAAATAGAATAGAAAATATTTTAAATCTCTATTCACCCCCTCTAGAGAATATTAGAGGCACACTATGCACTTTCATTATACATTCTTGAGGGCATCGCCCCGTGTCAGTGTATGCAGTGTTATATTTTTGCCAAGAGTGAGACAAAGAAAAATATGATGTATCGGGCTTAAGCCCTGTCTATTTTCTAGCTTTACCATTCACTATTTGGATTTATTCTATCTCTTGTGGACAAGAATTTAAACATTTAAATATTATGTGATTGTTGTGGATATGTATCTCTTATCTATTCTTATTATGTGTGGTTGGCCTGGATATATTATTAGCTGACAGGATCGGTGTCTTGTGGTGGAGTCCTCCCCGAGTGGAGGGAGCACCGTAAGGTGGCGGTTCCGGGCGATAAGACCCGGAATCAAATATTAAAAAATGGGTCTTACATAGCCGACATAGGACTTAGATAAATTTCTATAAAACATTATATTCTCAAGCTCTTCAAGTCGACAGACCAGGCTAGTCTTCTTGTCTAGAGGTCTTCTAGTCAATATTTCACTGTGTCGACTAGATGGTCTAGCCAATACCAGACAGATAAATATTATGCTAAAACTTTTGTCTTAAGCTCATCCAAATGATATTGCCTATGTCGGCTAGATGGTCTATCCGATACTGGACTTAGATAAATATTAAGATTACACTCTAGAATAAAGATCATCCAGTCGATAGGAAGCATTACCTATGTCGGCTAGATGGTCTAGCCGATACTTCCTGTGTCGGCTAGACGGTCTAGCCGGTATTTTACTTAAATTAATTTTAAGCTAACACTCTAGGATGAAGATCATCCAGCCGATAGGAAGCATTACCTATGCCGATTAGATGGTCTTGCCGATACTGCCCGTTTCGGCTAGACTGTCTAGCCGATATTTTACTTAGATAAATTTTAAGCTAACAATCTAGGCTGAAGATCATCCAACCGATAGGAAACATTACCTGTGTCGGCTAGATGGTCTAGTCGATAATTCCTGTGTCGGCTAGACGGTCTAGACGATATTTTTCTTAGATAAATTTTAAGATAACACTCTAGGCTGAAGATCATACAGCTAATAAGAAGCATTACTTGTGTCGGCTAGATGGTCTACACGATACTACGTGTGTCTGCAAGATGGTGTAGCCGATATTTTACTTAGTCATTTTCTGAATTTGTGATTCTTAACCAGGAAACTTCTAGTCGATATTTGAATCTGTCTAGACTATATTGAGTCTGTCTAGATGATATTTTACTTAGTCATTTTTTTTGAATTTATGATTCTTAGCAAGAAGCTTCTAGTCGACAAACTGTCTATGTCGACTAGAGATCTAGTCAATTTGGGCATACTCTTTTAGTCGACATGATATTCTTTACCATTAGAAAATGGGGTGTTACACCAACTCATGTTGACTATGACTCGACCATGATTACCTTAGGGCCGTATGATTACTACCTAGTCCAAGCCAACTCTCAGTGACTCATGTCACTCAAAGGATCTAGTATGAATTGGGTTGTTACAATTCTGAAGCCCACGAAGCCCAAGAGGAGGTTCCAGGCCCCGATGAATAAACCTCCTTGGAGCCCAGCAGGAATGATACCTCATCCGTTTGGACCCAGTCAGTGTCATTCTCATGAGTGCCATACTCGTTTTAAAGCGCTGGAAAGACGTTGGGAGGTCAGGAGGCCCACGAGATCTCCTCCTCATGAGGCGGCGATGAAAGTTTGTCCAGTTCTCCAGTAGCAGAGGAGAATTCCGAATCAGTGGCAACATAAGGGGGAACATATTTCTTCACTATAATTTCCATCGGGTAGAATGACATGCCACTTTGGCATGCCCAAAGTTTTTTGGGGTGAGGAAAGCAGTGGGAGGATCAAGAAGAGACCTAAGAGTGGGGCGGGAGATTCAACATCAAGAAGCGACAGTCACGGGCATTCTTATCCCGATCCCCACTCAGGGAATATGCAAGATGCGATTCAACATTGGGACTCAGTGTAAGCCCCCCCCCCCCCCCCAAAAAAAAAAAAAAACTAAAAATAAGAAATAAAACAAGACCGGACCGAGGGGAAAACCTTATGCCCAAGGCGGCCGCTCAACGCTAACCAAACGGGTAAATGCGACCACTCTTCAAGCGCGGAGCGATCTCCTTGTAAGGCTTAAAAAATATCATCACATCCAGAAACATTCATAAGTGAAAGCACAACCTAGAAATAATAATATATATAAAATAAGGTCGTAGCCAGAGTTTATACACAGTGACCTTAACTGAGTGGAAGAAAAAGTACAAAATATATTGCTCTCTGCCACTATCTATTATCTACACCTCATAACAATCTTTAAAGGCAGATGACGATGCAGTTGTAGCTGCTACAGTAGGTGTTGGCTCTATCGTGGGTATGCCCTCAATCTCTAGCAGGGCCTCGAGCTGGGACGTCTCACAAAAGGTGAGCAACAATAACATTAGTCAATAACTAGTGGAATTCTCACCCCTACCCAAAAACCTAAGGCTTGTGGACGAGAGCGAGCCTCTGCAAAATCATACAATAGTCGAAGCATAAATTAATTTAAGCAGCTTGTTAGCAACAAAAATCTAAGTAAGAAATACGTGTAGGTAATAAATGCAGAAATCTAAGCAGGTAGTAAATGCCAAAAAGTCTAAGTTTTATGCATTTAATCTAGTAATTATTCGCAGTTGGTAATTCATGCATCTAGATTGCAAGCATTAACACTGGTACTTATATCCTGTTTCAAATCTTTATGTCAATATTGTTTGACCTTTGCTTCCAACAGCGTAGCTAACCCTTTAGGCCTCAAGTCGTGGCAGGATAATGGCAGTGGTCGATCCCACCAATTCTAGGTATGTTCGTACCCCAATAACTAGTCCCTTGTGTACATCACGGTGTACTCAGATATGTGAGCTACATTTGGCGATATTGAAAACCGGCTAACCAGCAAAGGCACCCAGTGGGGTAATATCTAAACATAAGTAGTTCCCTGAGATTCTTACTCCCTAGTGCAAAAGAGTCGTCAATCTTCCAATGCCAGTACGAACGACTCATGAGCATGATTGACCCGCCACAATAATCATATTTCAGGGCATATATAAGAAGTATTATAAACATAAGAAATGAATCTGATGCAAACCCTACTTTCCAAATCCTATGGTTGTTTGCCCTGCTAAACAGTATAATAACTCAACAAACAACTAAGACATCGAACTCGATTGTACTACTCCACTAATAATTAAGTTGACCGAGTTTGGATATTATTTAGGGCTAACCTCGAAGGAATGTCTCGTCTTCAGGTTAACTCTAAATATGGATAATATTAGAACAATGATAGCATAAAATAGGATTATAGGAAAAATCCATTGGTAAATAAATGGTGCAGAAGGTAAATAAAGAGTAGTAAATGAAAGAAATGAAAGATATTTTAAAGCATGCACTATTTCAAAGTTCTACAAGTCCTTTGCATTTCAATTCTCATCTCTGTACCAAGGAGGCATTCATCTTCATTTCAAGAACACATTCATTTCCGTTCTAAGGAGGCATTCATCTCAGTTCCAATGAGGCATTCACAATTCTCATCTCTGTTTTTAGGTGGTATTAATTGGAGTGGTAAAGATTTGAGTTCAACGAGTTCTTCATTGTGACATTCAACTTATTGATATTACGCATTCAAGTGTTGTTGGGTTTCATGCCTATTGAACACAGATAAATATTTAACGAAGCCTTGTTATGCTAAGTAACCTTCAATCTTAAGTGATTGGAATATTATTAAGTGGTGATTGATATATCGAGTTATTTTGGAGGGAAGGGTGAATTATCTTCGCCTCAAGGAGTTCAAGTTTTGCAAATGGAGCCCGATATTTTTCTAATAATTTATATAAATGCGTTATGAAGTTTTAAACATTTTTACCTTGAGGGCCAAGAACTAAAAATGCATCATTTAATTTCTACAATTGTTTTAAGGTGGAATAATAAATAAATAAAAACGAATTTACACTATTTTGGTCTTAATAAATAGCAAATGATTTTTTAAATAAATTATAAAATTTATATTTGGAATCCTGTCAAAATTCTACACAATTTTCATATATAGGTCTTCTTAATCAAAGGTCATTAAGATCTTCAATTTAATTAGAGAAGTTTTATTTGGAAAAGACCTGAGCACAGATCTTGGCACAATCTCCTGGCTAAGATCGAGCTGGTTCGACTATTACATCGACTCCATAGTAGATTTGGCATTGATCCGTTGTGGGGCCAATCATTGGCTTGTTTAGTTTAAGATTATTAGGGACGCTGGATCTCTGAAATGAGATCCAATGAAACTAGTATGCCTGCGGTGGTCGATGGTTTACGTGCCTTCCCCACCGCCGGCCTGCCAACCGTTGGCCATGCCACCACTTATGGTGGCCTTGCCGAATGTGGGCGCTTCTTCCAGCGGTAGTACGATGATCTGGTGTCACCGGCGGCCGCCGGGAGGAGTCAAACAAAGGCTTATTATTTAATGCACCGCCAGAGCTCTGCTCTCTAGTGGTGTCGTTTCTTTAGAATCTCCTGGAGAGGGTTGTCGAGACCTCTCCAGTGAGGTGGTTCTCCCGAGTGAGCCATGGAGGCCCTGGGAAGCCGTCTCCACATAACCAGGCACCTGAGCTCAAAATAAAGCTCGGGTGACGGCGATGCTCCGACAACCAGAGCGTGCATGCAGGACGTCCGAGAGTCCGGGAGGAGGAGAGGAGGTGAGATCCCACCAATCTTGGGGGTCTCATGGAGATTTTGGGTTGAGGCTGCATCATCAGAGTAGGGAGGTGGTGGAGGGATAGCTCTGTTCATCCTCCTCTGACACTTACATGGCTTCAATCCGATGGGGAGGGTTTCATAAGGGGTTAGAATAGAGGTGTGGCTTGTGGGGTTGAAGGCAAATTGGTGGTTTAAATAGATGAGCTGAATGTTCCCTCCCTCCCTCTCTCTCTCTCTCGGTTAAGCCAACCCACCATAGATCTTGTTTGGGTGGAGGAGGTAGGTGGGAGCTTCAGGGAGGGGTTGAACTGTCTGGGTTAGGAAGCAGGGCTTAGGTTTAGTTAAGTGTTAACACAAAAAAATGTACCTCCACAACTTCACGTTATGGGTTACCGGGGGAAGATTGTGAGTTGTCGGTTACTTTTTGGTTGAATAGTCAAAAAAAGGGGGTCGCAGGGTGGCGAGACCAGACTTCCCTGCTGTGATAAATACCACTTGTAGTGGGCAATTTATAGATCAAAATGTGTGGTTACAAGAGAAGAAAACTAGTCGACAATCAGGTAACCGGGAAGACACTAGATTCGAGACCGTTGCCATAGATAACGAGCTTGAGGATTCGAATCAGTGTGTCTTCTAGGTACTGCTCACCCCAATTAGCGTGTCTTCTTTGCGGGGACCCGCCCAAATAGATAAGCTATAAAATTATGGGCTGCCCGGGTACAAGAGAATGGGGCATGGATGAGAAGTTACAACAGGGTGCAAATATCAAGAAAAAGAAGACAGACGCCTGACCGCACGGTCCGACGGTCATCTTGGAGCATGGTCTCTATAATTACTATAGAGAACTGTTGGAGAACACTGAGCGGTCACTAAAATTCTAACTGCACTGACTTGTTTGAGATGGATAATATCTGGTTGCAGAATCCCGGGTAAACATGATCCCGACACATTTTCAAGTTTTTGAAAACTTTGGAAATGTTCCCTTTAACCGTGGAGACCGCGACATTCCTTTAATCCTGAAAATTTTATAAATACGGCTGAAAAGTCTTGGAATTCCAGAACATTCTTCTAAAATGGCAAGTTTTTCTCTTTTTGCAGATAAAATAATTCAGACCGCGACGATAAAGACTACCACGAACATTCTGAGGAAGCTTGAGGGAGTGAAGATGCAGTCTTCTCCTATGAAGAAGACCGTTACTTGGAAGGATAGTCGCGCGGTCACCGCTGAAAACCCACAAATTGGTGAGTGTTCCAAGACAGTCAAAACTGGCGTGACATCGAAAAAACACATTGTAGGAAGAAAACTGACATAAGGTCGAGAGAGTTTCCTCCAAGTTATAAAAATAATTAATCTTGCAAAAGAGACCGCCGCGGACACCCCAGACCCATTTCCTGAAGTGGATGTAGTTAACACTCCTTCCTCAGAGAAAATTGCTCTGTAGCTAAATGACACCGAGGAAAATTTTGACCCAACCCAGACCCTTATCGATCTTGGGATGTCTCCAGGTTTGTCAGCGCTAATGGATATCTAGAATCCTATGACCCAGTCAGGTGGCGGTCAGTAGGACAACTTACCTATCCACAATGATGCTGCCATAGGTAAGGTTGTGCTGGGTATGAAGAAGGTGGCGACTGCAGCTGATCGGCTTAAGCAGCAGATCGATAAAGAACAAGAATCTGTCAAGGTGGTCAAAAAGTAGAAGTGGCTAGCTTCCGTATCACCAAAGAAAGACGAGGATATAAAAGGACAAGATGAAAAAGAAGAAGTATAAGAAGAAGAAGAAGGAAGAGTTGACTGCAGAGACCGATGTGGTCAATCCTGGTACCAGTATTATCTGTTGGAAATGTGTGTCACATCCCTTTGTTTGAGAATAACAAATCCCATATTGTATTTGATATTGCTTGTAGTGTGTTTATAGTGTGCAGGATCTATAGGTGCAATACTCCATAGGTAGAAGGCAGCATGGAATCAAACTTTCTGAATGGAGCACTACCGCCAGTGCTAGAGGTTAACGCAGGCGCTAACGCTACCGTCAGCGCTAACACTAATGTCAGGCGCTAGCTCAAGATCATCTCAGTGGTTTTGTCTCAGCGGTTCCGTCTCAGCGGTTCCATAACGCTACCGCCAGCGCTAGCGATACCGCAGGCGCTAGCTCAAGATCGTGCACAGCGCCACGTCGCCGACGGTTTCGCAACCGCCCCACGCGAACGCTATTGCAGGCACTATCAGCTACCGCAGGCGCTAGCTCCAAGATTTATAAAACGATGTGTTCTCTCTCGTTTTGTGTTAGAACTTCCAGAGACATTACTTGTGCCTAAACTCTCGTGATGCTACTCTGCCGAAACATCATCTCCCACTCAAAGCCAAAGAAGAAATTCTGGAGAAGGAAGCCATCACGCTGCATCCGAAGAACGATCGCTTCGACCTCGCTTGTGCTTCAGCGATCCTTCATCCTCATCTCCAGAAATCTCAAGAGGGAGTTTGCTTGTTATTTACTTCACTTCTTTATTTGTATCTTGTAGTGAAATCGCCTTGTTTTTGGCGACTAGGTCCTTGCGCGGCTTAGGGGGAATTTGCCGCGTGAGTTGGCGACTAGGTCTAGGGGATTAGATCTAGGGGGTGCTCGAGGCCATATTCGGTTTTGGGTTGGCTAGAGCGGCTTGAGGCTTTATCCGGGGAAGGATAGGCTAAAGCCAACCGGTTTGTGGGGATACAAGTCCGTATAGAAAAGGAAAAGAAATTCACTTTTGTACGCCTCCGATTTCTAGCGATATTGAAATCAAATTTTGTAAACACCCTTTTTATATAATGCAATCATGATTATATTTGTGTTTATTTGATTTCTCTCAATTGGCGTAAAATTTCATTATTGCAAAATTGTTATTACTAAATTGTCATCTTATTTCCTATGAATCAAAAACAACTTAGTAATTATCTTAAAAATTATAAAAAGAATTTTATTCCCTTATTCACCCCCCCCTCTAAGGGCGCCGTAAGATCCAACAAGTGGTATCAGAGCGAGGTTATTCCAAACGGTTTAAAACCATGAATAATGGCGTCTTATGATCTCGCTTTTTCCGAGGGTCAGGGAATTAGTAGACCTCCACTATTTACTGGATCAGATTATAATTATTGGAAAAATAGGATGCGTTGTTTTCTAATGACCCTAGATATTGAGGTTTGGAACATGGTAGAGAAGAATACACTCCTCCTACATTTGTAGTTGGAGAGGTTGTTAGAAAAACCCAAAGATAAATGGGACGATCGGGATAAACTCAAATGTAAAAATAACGCAAAAGCCATGAATGCTCTATTTTGTGCGTTAGATAGAAATGAATTTAATAGAATTTCTGCATGTACTACTGCTTATGAAATTTGGAATCATTTGGAAGTTACTCATGAAGGTACATCGCAGGTTAAAGATTCCAAGCTTTTTCAACTGGAGTCGGAATATGAAAAATTCTGAATGGATGAAAGCGAAGATGTTGATGGTATGTACACGCGCTTCACTAAGATCGTCAATGCCTCAAAAGCTCTTGGAAAGACTTTCTCAAATGGTGACTTGGTCCATAAGATCCTTCGTTCTCTTCCTCCAAAATTCAACCCAAAGGTGACGGCTATTTCGGAGTCGCACAACTTAAGGACGCTCCAAGTTGAGAGCCTCATTGGGAATCTCAAAACCCATGAGGTAGAACTCAAAATCCAACATGATGAATACAACAAGAAGCCAAAGAAGAAGGCGTTGGCACTAAAATCAAAGAAAGAGTGACAAGAGGATGAAGATGAAGATGAAGAAAGTCTTTTGGTGAAGAACTTCTGAAAGTTCATGCGAAATCCAGAAAGGCGAAACACTTTCCGGAAATTTATCCAAAAAGGTGAAAGATGGAAAGGGTCATCTTCAAAGAAAGAAAAAGAGAGCGACAATGAAGAAGAGAGACCTCCACCGGAATGCTATCATTGTAGGAAGACGGGGCACATAAGGAGCCAATGCCCAAAATTCTTGAAGGAGAAAAAGGAGAAACAGCACAAAGGGAAAGAAAAGAGGAAGGTGCTAAAGACAAAGACATGGGATGACTCCTCTTCCTCCTCCTCCGAAGAATCAAGCGGGTCTTCATCAAGCAAAGATGAGGAAGCAAACATGTGCCTCATGGGACGTGGAAACGACGGTGACGACACCAGTGTTCCTAGTGACACTGAGGTAACTCCTCCCACTTATGATAAATTGTTTAATGAATTTCTTGAAACTTGCAAAGCTTTTGATAAAAATATGAAAGATAGTATTTTATTAAATCGTAAAAATGAATCTCTTATTAAAGAAAATCAAAAGCTTTCCAAAAAGGTAATTGTTTTAGAAAAGAGAAAGGTTTCTTGCCAAGAATGTGATCACTCCACTAAATTGGCAAAAGATATAGAAGAGTCACTTTCTAAAGCCCTCTCTCATGCCAAAACTCTTACAAAAGAAAAGGGGGAATTAGAAAGGAAATTAGAAGCCTCTCTTTTGCAAATCAAAAATAATAAAAAGGGTTTTGAAAATAGGTGTGTCATGCTTGTGAAAGAAAACTTTTCACTTAAAGCACAAGTACATGATCTCACCATGGCCATTACAAAATTTGGAATAGGCCAAAAATCTCTGGAAATGATTTTAGGGAACCAGTGCCATGGTTCTGGAAAATTTGGGCTCGGATATCGAGGTGAGAGCTACCGCCCGGCGCTAGCCACTAACGCCGGCGCTAGCACCTCATACCAGAAACCTGAATTTTCTTTTTCAAAATGTTTTCTTTCTGTAAATCCAACTTATTCCAACAAGAAAATATTCCAGAAAAGGGTCTCAACCCCCTTTATTTCGTGTGCAAACTATTATAGTTTAGGTCACACATCTAGTTCTTGCAGGAAAATAAAACGAAATACTTTAAAGCAAATCTGGGTACCTAAGGCTTCCACTTATTCAATGGGTGGTTCCACTTGGGTATCCGGATCTTTACTCTCATCTTCTTTCTAGATGTGCAGGCATGCTAAGGACAATGAAGACGTGTGGTACTTGGATTCAGGATGCTCCAAGCACATGACGGGCAATAAAGCAAAGTTCCTTAGCCTAGAAAAGAAGAAGGGAGGGATCATGACGTTTGGTGACAACGGAAAAGGAAGGATCATGGGAATTGGTACAGTTGGTAACGAATCCTTCACTATATCAAATGTTCTTTATGTAAAAGGGCTAAAACATAATCTTATTTCAATTAGCCAATTATGCGATAAAGGATTAGATGTTTTATTTGAATCTTCTACTAATCTATGCAAAATATCTAATCCTATTACAAACAATATTTTACTAACTGCACGAAGAATACACATGTTTATATAGTTTCATTTCATGATCTTTCAAAATCATCTTTAAAATGTTTTATTACAAAAAATGATGAACTTGAACATTGGCATAGAAGGCTAGGACATGCTAGCACAAAGCTTATTATAAAACTTGCCAAAAGAGATTTAATTAGAGGATTGCCTAGATTAAATGGAAATTTACCTTCACTTTGTTCACCATGTCAAAAAGGTAAATTACTAGATCCTCTTTCAAAAGTAAAAATGTTATTTCTACTACGAGACCTTTGCAATTAATTCATATGGATCTTTTTGGTCCCGTTAGCACCGCAATTCTTGGTGGTAGATTATATACATATGTTTTAATCGATGATTTTTCTAGATATTGTTGGACAATATTTCTATCATCCAAATCTGAAGCGTTTTGTGAATTTTCAAAATTATGCACTCGTATTCAAAATGAAAGTGATTTAAAAATTAAATGCATTCGCTCGGATCATGGAGGAGAATTTGAAAATGAAAAATTTACTTCTTATTGTGATATGTTAGGCATAAAACATGAGTTCTCCGCACCACGCACACCACGACAAAATGGTGTTGTAGAAAGAAAGAATCGGACACTTCAAGAGCTAGCACGCACTATGTTATGTGAATATAAATTACCTAAGTCTTTTTGGGCCGAAGCCGTAAACGCATCATGTTATGTTATAAATAAAATCATGCTTCACCCATCTTTAAATCTCACACCATATGAACTTTATTTTCAAAAGAATCCTAATGTATCTTACTTCAAAGTTTTTGGTTGTAAATGCTTCATTTTAAATACAAAAGATAGCTTGGGAAAGTTTGATGAAAAATGTGATGAAGGAACATTTCTTGGATACTCTTCAACTTGTAAAGCTTATAGAGTTTTTAATAAAAGAACTAGAAAAGTTGAAGAGTCAATTAATGTGAAATTTGATGAGCTTGTTCCTTGTATAGAAAGACTTTCCGCAGGCAAAGAGGATGATCTATTACCTCCTTTGGAGCATGGTGATGAAGAACCTTCCAAAGAAGAAGAAGAGGAGGTCAAGAAAGATGAATATGTACCTCCAAGCGTCTTAAAATTCACAAAGGATCATCCACGGGAACTTATAATTGGTGAACCATCCATCGGGGTAAGAACTCGCTCTTCTCTTCATGAATCTTATTCAAATGTTTGCTTTGTTTCCGAAATAGAACCAAAAAACGTTTCTACTGCTTTAAACGATGAATTTTGGTTTTTGGCTATGAATGAAGAGTTAGAACAATTTGAGCGACATAATGTTTGGAAATTAGTAGAAAGACCATCTAATCACCCGGTTGTAGGCGTAAAATGGATTTTCAAAAATAAATTAGATGGTGAGTTTAGAATATCTAGAAATAAAGCACGCTTAGTAGCACAAGGATATTCACAAATCGAGGGGATAGATTTTGATGAATCTTTTGCACCCGTTGCTAGATTGGAGTCTATAAGAATTTTTCTAGCATTTGCAAGCTTTAAAAGAATAAAACTATTTCAAATGGATGTGAAAAGTGCATTTCTAAACGGGTTTGTAAAAGAAGAAGTTTATGTTGAACAACCCCCCGATTTTATTAATGAAAAATTTCCAAATCATGTTTATAAACTAGAAAAAGCGCTTTATTGTTTAAAACAAGCGCCCCGTGCATGGTATGAAAGACTTACATCATTTTTATTAAAGCACGGTTATATTATGGGAAGTGCGGATAATACTCTTTTCATTAAGCACAATAATGATGATATGATTATTTTACAAATATATGTTGATGATATAATATTTGGATCTACTAATGAAGAGATGTGTAATGAAGTTATTTTAGTGATGAAAAATGAATTTGAAATGAGTCTAGTAGGAGAACTTTCTTATTTCCTTGGTTTTCAAACATCTCAAAGAATTGATGGCATCTTTGTTTGTCAAACAAAATATGTCCATGATATGCTTAAATGTTTTGGATTTGAAAACCTTAAACATGCTTCTACACCAATGAGTGCGTCACTTAAATTAGGAAAAGATGAATCGGGAATTTCAATTGATCAAACCCTATATAGAGGTATGATAGGATCCCTACTTTATCTTAGTGCAACTAGACCCGATATTATGTTTGTCGTATGCTTATGTGCTCGATTTCAAGCCAATCCAAAAGAATCTCATTTAAAAGCGATAAAACAAATTTTTAGATATCTCATTGGGTCATCTAGATTAGGATTATGGTACCCACATAATGATTCATTTACATTGCATGGCTATTCCGATTCGGATTATGCCGGTTGTTCACTTGATAGAAAAAGCACTAATGGTACTTATCATTTTCTAGGACCTTCATTAGTTGCATGGTCTAGTAGGAAACAAAATTCGGTTGCACTCTCCACCACGGAGGCCGAATAAATTGCATTAGGGAGTTGTTGTGCACAAGCACTATGGATGAGCCAAACTTTAGAGGACTTTGGTTTTCATCTAAAAAATATTGAACTAAAATGTGACAACAAAAGTGCCATTGATCTCACAAATAATCTGGTACACCACTCTAGATCCAAACATATAGATGTGCGTCATCATTTCATAAGGGATCACATTAAAAAGGAAAATGTAAGGATTAGTTTCATTGGCACGGACTCTCAACTTGCTGATATATTTACGAAACCTCTTCCCGATTCAAGGTTTCAAATCTTAAGATTGGAATTAGGAGTCTTAGACATCTTAGGATGAATAACATGTAAAACGCTAATGTTTTATGCAATTTGAGCAATCAAAACGTCTCTGAATATTATACAATTTCTGCATAAGACTACACTTAAGACCCCTAATCAATATCAAAAATCAAAAATTTAAAATTCCTAAAAAATCATGTACTGTTTGCCGCGCTATCACTAACGTCGGCGCTAGCATGGGTGTTGAAATTTTCTGATTTTCAAAATTTCAAAAAATCACTAAAAATATTTCAGTCTATATGTACTACTTTGTTTTTGTATTTCTGACATTTGTTATTTTTGTTTTCTTCATATTATGAAAAATCAACTACAAAAATTCTAAATTCAAAATTACAAATATATATATATATATATTGTTATTTGTATTTTATTTATATTATGAAAAATCAACTACAAAAGTTCAAAATTCAAAAAATACAAAAATATGTTTTTTTGTTATTTGTGTTTTATTCATATTATGAAAAATCTACTACAACAATTCAAAATTCAAAAATTACAAAAATATGTTTTTGTGATTTTCTGTTTTTATTTGATTTAAAAATGATAAAAAAAACGGTATGATCTTTATTGCCAATATCAAGCATGTATGAATTCTATTATTTAGAATTATTTACAATATTAAAACTTATTCCTTCAAATTACTATGAACATTGTTTTGCTTATCATGCTTTGATATATCTATTTAAAGTGCATCAATTGTATTGAAAAATGTGTAGAACCAAGCTTAGCATGCCTCTAAGTATGAGTAAATGTTTTATGATTGATAATGATACATTTCACTCACTTATTTTGGTAATCAACATGTGTGTCTAAATCTAAAAATGCTTGCTTGTGTATTGTATTTGTACAATGAATTAAAACTTGCATAAGTTTATTGCCTACACTACATTTGAATTGCACTTATGAAATTTAAAAAAGTGGTTAAGTTAAAAATTTTGGTTTGCAAAACAAGTGTATTCGGAGAATGTTGTCTCACAAATATGAACAATTTTTTTTTTATATATGTAGACAAATATAACTCCACCAAGCACTACTTGAACCTCCTGATAAGTCTTCATAAGCATTGTGAGGTTGAGCACGTTGGAAAGAATAGTAAAGTGTCTTGTGCAAACTTTAGTTATTACACCACTTTGTTAAAAATTATGTGCATTAAAAGTGTGTGAAAGTAATTTACTTGTGTTTTATTGTGCACTTTACTTTACTTTTGTCTTGTATTTTGACGATTTAAATCCATTGTTAACTTTGCCCAAAATACACTTATGTGCACATCATTATCTTTCATAACACCTTCTCATGAGTATTGGATTCTAATGCTTTTTCTATACTACTCTTTATATAAGAAATGCACTAGATAACCTAGCATGATCTCTACAATGTTTTGGTATCTCTTGAACTCAAAATTAAGTAACATTGTAATATATTCTCTTCGTGATATGTTCGTTTCATGCTTGGTATCTTTATGTAAAACTTTGAGATTTCTAAAAGGTTACAACATCTTTACATTTTTAAAACTTAAACTCATATTTATAATTATGATTTCCATGCTTACAAAAAGAAGTTTCTTATAATCTTCCGCTATGCTAAAACTCTTATCTATTTATTTGAAATCTCTTCAATACTATACTTAAATTCTTTATCTTTGTCTATATTACAAAAGCTCGATCATGCTTTATCTTTTTTTAAAAAATGCCTCCTTACTTCCCTCACCCCACCTTCTTTTGATAATACCAAAAGGGGGAGATTAATTGAAGAAATCTATATAGGAGAAATATAGATAAATAAGGGGAGTAACACATAAATTCATGAAATCTATCATTCAGGGGGGAGTAACACATAAATTGCATTTATGTAGGGGGAGCATTAAGTTAGGGGGAGTATGCACATTATCATGCATATCATTTACTATAGTTGCACTTTTATCTTGCTTATATTATCTATAAACACTATTGTTGATTTCTTGCTTAGAGGATTTGTTATTATCAAAAGGGGGAGATTGTTGGACATGTGTGTCACATTCCTTTGTTTGAGAATAACAAATCCCATATTGTATTTGATATTGCTTGTAGTGTGTTTATAGTGTGCAGGATCTATAGGTGCAATACTCCATAGTTAGAAGGCATCATGGAATCAAACTTTCTGAATGGAGCACTACCGCCAGCGCTAGAGGTTAACGCAGGCGCTAGCGCTACCGCCAGCGCTACCGCCAGCGCTAGCACTAACGCCATGTGCTAGCTCAAGATCATCTCAGCAGTTTTGTCTGAGTTGTTCCGTCTCAGCGGTTCCATAACGCTACCGCCAGCGCTAGCGATACCGCAGGCGCTAGCTCAAGATCATGCACAGCGCCACGCCGCCGACGGTTTCGCAACCGCTTCACACGAACACTACCGCAGGCGCTATCAGCTACCGCGGGCGCTAGCTCCAAGATTTATAAAACAATGTGTTCTCTCTCGTTTTGTGTTAGAACTTCCAGAGACATTACTTGTGCCTAAACTCTCGTGCTGCTACTCTGCCGAAACATCATCTCCCACTCAAAGCCAAAGAAGAAATTCTGGAGAAGGAAGCCATCACGCTGCATCCGAAGAACGATCGCTTCAACCTCGCTTGTGCTTCAGCGATCCTTCATCCTCATCTCCAGAAATCTCAAGAGGGAGTTTGCTTGTTATTTACTTCACTTCTTTATTTGTATCTTGTAGTGAAATCGCCTTGTTTTTGGCGACTAGGTCCTTGCGCGGCTTAGGGGGAATTCGCCGTGTGAGTTGGCGACTAGGTCTAGGGGATTAGATCTAAGGGGTGCTCGAGGCCATATCCGGTTTTGGGTTGGCTAGAGCGGCTTGAGGCTTTATCCGGGGAAGGATAGGCTAAAGCCAACCGGTTTGTGGGGATACAAGTCAGTATAGAAAAGGAAAAGAAATTCACTTTTGTACGCCTCCGATTTCTAGCAATATTGAAATCAAATTTTGTAAACACCCTTTTTATATAATGCAATCATGATTATATTTGTGTTTATTTGATTTCTCTCAATTGGCGTAAAATTTCATTATTGCAAAATTGATATTACTAAATTGTCATCTTATTTCCTATTAATCAAAAACAACTTAGTAATTATCTTAAAAATTAAAAAAAGAATTTTATTCCCTTATTCACCACCCTCTAAGGGCGCCGTAAGATCCAACATTATCGAGGAGGGGAGATGCCGCGATCTCCGGCTAGATCTCTTCCTGCAGATCAAGAAGAGAAAAATACTGATCGGGGTTCAGCACCCCTGGTCGACTCTTCTCCGACCAAGGGGGTTGATCATGACCTAAAGACATTCTTGAACGACCATTTTTCTGAAGGAGATGAAAGTAACTCTATGGTTAATGTGTAGGTTCCCGATGTTTCTGACGGTGAGAATACGTGTAACATCCCTCTAACAACTAGACCCCTAGGATGGTTTTGTCATCCCAAAACCCTAGGAAGCACAAAGAGATCATAAGACCTTGGCAAGTAGGTGAAGACCACATTGGTCTGCAACTAGAACATCCAAATTATCCAACCTAGGGTTTGACTTTATGGATTCACCTTGACCCCTTCATAACATGCCTAATCCATTAAGGGGTCCCTTTGTAACACCCCAATTGTCCAAGCATAGAAAGAGAAGTAATATGAGTTCAGAGCTAACGTCGGCGGTAGGTGCTAACGCTGGAGGTAGTGGTTGTCTAGACGAACCGCTGAGATGAGCTCTATGCCATTGAGACGCTAGCGCTGGCGCTAGCGGTTGTCTAGACGAACCGCTGAGACAAGCTCTATGCTGTCGAGACGCTAGCACTGGATCTAGCGCTAGCGCAGGCGGACTGGAAATCGATGCGGCTACATGCCTCCACTCAGGTCCTCCCTCACCTCTCTTCTTAGTGGTAGATCTTCTTCCTATTGGCAGCAAGATTTGAGGCCAAATGACTCTAATCTTGTTTGGTCGAAAAGCTTGGGATTCAAGATTTTCCCTCCACCGAAAACTCCCTGTTCCGGCCCCCTCCGACCGGCCAACCACCCCCAATCACTGGCCACCACCTCAACAGAGGTGGCGGTGGCATTGGCCGGTCGGGTCGGCGCTCGGGTGGCCGGGAAAACCAAGTTGAAAGTGGTACATGCGCGGCTAATCTGGGCCGTTGGCTAGAGGAAGAAGATGGACGGATTCCGTCCATCTTGCTTCAAGATGTGTGCTGCCAGATTTTATAAAATGTATTTATATCACGTTTGTATCTTTTTTTATGCTGAACATTAATTTATTTATAGAAAAAACCTAGAGCCGTCTCCTGGAAAAGTGGTCAATACCAAACTTGTATCCCTTGAAGTCTATTTTATTTCAAAATTAATTTCACCCCCATTGGGTCAGTGGTCTGACCACAACACTCAAAATGGTGCAGCCTATACATAGGATTAACCAGAGATAGATTTGAGTGCCCCCACCAATCCAGACATCCAAATGCTTTGAAATTTAGACCAAAGGCTATATATACCCTTACCCTCAACATATCCCAAAATGGGAATTTCTCGAGGAAAGTTTTCTATAGTTTTTGCAAAAATTTAATAAATCATGTATGATTTAAATTTAGGGTCTAGGGACCTCCAAACCCTTCCAAATTTTGGTGGGTGGTTATTAGTGTCATGGTATGACCCTGGTAAAAATTTCATCCCATTTGGGATTGATTTGGTCAGGTAATTTGATGACTCAAGTTTGGTTACTTAAAGGGAAAATTAGGTCAAAGATGCACATAGGGGTTCGAGTGGTCAATTCTCATCCAAAAGTGATGAAACCTTGGCCACTGATTTAGTATCACATAAAACACCCCTACAAGTGGTTTTGGGTGGTTTGGGGTGGATGTGCCATAGAACCCTTGTTCAAACCCTAAGGTTATATATTGAACCTATTGAAGGACATAAGGTCATATGTCATTGGATTAACTTGGATCTTAGTAGACGGGTTCATAGGGGGGTATTATGCCCTAGGAAATTTACCTAGAATTTTTAGGCACATTTATCCCCTCTGAACTAATTAAGAACCAATTAGGACCCTTCCTTATAAGAAGAATTTACATGTTTATTTAACCTTGGATGTTCATGAAATTTTGGCAGTGAGCTTGTAATAGTGATATTGTTCTTTGATAATTTTATTGTGAATTTTAAATTGATCTATATAGTACCTCGTTCACAAGTCCATAGTTTGACCTATTTATAAGGGGAATTAATTAAGGGTTTAATATTCACTGAAAAATCATGAAACTTGGTCAGAGTAGTTTTTAGGGCAAGAATATGATCTTTTAATTTTAGTATAATTTTTGGAGGAATTTATATATGGTTCCCTTCACAAAGTGCCATAGGCATTGTTTATTTAAATAATAGATTTATATGGTCAAATTAGTTTGGAAAATTATGGAACTCAATCAGTGAACTTTTCTGATCACCTTAGACACCTTCTAATTTTCTTGTAATTTTTGAATGAGTATTTTTGGTACTTTCTTTGTTAATCCTTGATTTTGATAAATTAATCAATATTTTATTTAGAAGTCAAAACCTTTTTGGAAATTTATGAATTTCTTATATGGCTGTTATTTTGATGATATATAGTTGTACAAATTTTAGTAAGGCCATAGCTTAACAGAAAATCATACTTGGTGTTCAAAGTCATAGGTTCCCTGATTTTGAAGAAATTATAATAAATGTCAAATAAATTAGGAAAATTATGAATTTCTGGAGATAGACTTAAAATGTCATAATACACCACCAATAATAATCTTGTGTCATTTGGATGATTACTCGGAGTACCTCCTCTCATGCACCTCATATAGCACTAGGTCAGCGCACAATAAAACTGTAGAATTAAGGTAACTTGTAGACCACTAAGTGGAAATGGGAGGTAGTTGGTGTACCTGGTCTGGTCTAGGAGGTTTGAGGTCACCAATAGGTGGCTAAGTAGTGAGTGTGCCTGGTTGGTAAAGGGGCAAGGATGTGCTTGGGATTGGCGAGAGGTCGTAATTCCCTTGGAGTGGAGTTAAACACACATAGTGTTAGTAAGTGTAACAATTAATAATAGTCTGGTCAGGGTAGACATCAATAAGAATAAGTGCCTTGGAAAGGGAGCCTTGGGGTTTAGCCCATCTTAGCTCCTAGTACCGCTGCGAGCCCCTCACAGGGTAGTCCTCGGGAAGTCCTTGGTTAACCCAAAACTGTCAGAATAAATAGTTATGCAAGTTTAACTTAATAATACACTCAACCACATCCCGTTGCTACGCGTGGTTAGTGGGTTTGGTCTTATGAGCAGTAGGCTCAGTGGTTGTAGGTACGTATGGGTTAGTCTGGCGAGTCGGTGGCTCGGAAGGTTATTGTGATGGGCAGGTTAGCCCGAGGAGCCTATGGCTAAGAGATATATAGTAATCATATTTGTATGTGAATAAAGGTGGTGGGTATGTAGTGTTGGACGGTCATTCGCACCGATGTCGATAATTTGACTCGACAAGTGTGGTTATCACTTAGCCAAGGAAAAGTCTGGTGGACCAGCCAGTAAGAGTACGCAGGCGCTCCGCGGGTGTGTTATTCGCGTTGAGGCGTACGAAAGGTCTAGGTTAGGTAGTCTGAATACCAACCTTGAGGTGGGCGAGGCCCAACCCACCACCTCTGCTTGCCACTACGGAGGTATCCTGGGAGTTTTGCTAGCTCCAAAAAGGGGGAACTAAAGGTCTGTGTGCGTAGAGTCGGGTGTGTGTCTTGCACTTGTGTGAACATAACATTAATCTGCATAACATTGCATGTCATATTATAAGCATTGCATTTCAACCCCTACCCCTATCGTATAAATTGGTATGAGACTTTTTATATGATAGGCCTTGCTAAATGACCCCTTGGTCTATAGGTCTGCATGGGCATTCCTATAAATCAAGGTTACCTTTCTTACTTACTTCACTTTAATTTATCTGTGGTAGCTAGATGTAGCTTGTACTTTACTTAGCTATTATTCTTTACACGTTCTTTACCTTGCTTTACTTACTGTTCTATATATACACATATGTGTAGTGGCATATATTCTTGTAGCTAGGTCATGTTATCTGCTATGTTTTATACCCCTTGCTGTCCTCCACTTCGTCCCTCCCGCACGGTGCCTAGGAGCCACTCGGGGGCAGGGTGGGGAAATGAGGCTTAGTCTTTTTGACTAACGGTCGGTGGACCATATCATTTAGGGGATCGAGGAGATGCAACACCACCAGAGGCCAGTTCAGATGGAGGCGGGCCACTCTAGCACGGGAGCACCAGTCTTAGGATCAGTGAGTGATTATTAGTAATTTTGCTTCTGCAAGAGATCTTGTAGTGAGGATATGATGTACTAGGCAGGAGCCCTTTTTATAACTACTTTTTTATTCAGTTATTATCTGTGGACATCTATCTTTATGATTTTATATATTATGTGATGTGGACTTGGACTTATTTTTATTCATTTGTACTTTTCTTCTTCTATGATCGATATTGCCGGCAGGATCAGTATTTTGTAGTGGTGACCTTCCTTAGTGTTGGTGCCACCGCAATGCGGCGGATCTGGGCATAAGACCAGGTTTTGTAGCAAAAAAGGGGTCTTACAATACGAAGGTTGAGGCTAATGCCAAGGCAAAAAGATCTTGGAGGATGAGGAAGGGAAGAAGCGCAAGGAGGCGCAACTAGAGCTGGAGAAGGCCAGTCTGGTCGGCGATGGTGCGGATTGGCCTGCGGATAAGCAAGCCAAGATAGAGAAGGCAGCAGCGGAGGGTGAAGGACTCGGAAGCTATCCAGTCTGGTAAGGCCCATGTGATCTATAAATCGAGACCGCTATTTTCTATTCCTCTAGAGGGTTTTTAGCCCTTGTTGCCCGGGAAGCGACCTGAGATCGTCATAATCCCTTTGGATGATCACTTTCCAGTAAGCAACGCCGATATGAAACAACATTGAATAAGAGGAGAGTAGTTGGAAAAGAAACAACTTAAACATATCGACTCCGAATGGTTTAGGCCTCCTACTTGCCTTATGCTGACCACATCTCCTGCAGTCACCAAAGATGTTGAAGAGCCTTTGCATGTTTTCAATTTCTTCCCTTAGAAGTAGAAAGTATATGTATTCTCTGCATGTTATTTTATTTCTAAAGTAGAAAAATTTCTTACAGCGCTGCTTTTATCTCTTACCGTAGACGAAGATGAGCCTCTCCTGAAAGTCCCATCAACTTTTAGAAAGATCCTGAGCCCGCTGATCGAGGATGTCCAAATGATGCGGCAAAGAGAAAAAGCCTTTGAAGATCAAGTGCGGTCTCAGGCCGCTTCTTTTGAAGAGGAGATGTGGGAAAGGACTACGGTATTCTAAGAGCAAATGAAGGCTCAGGCCGCAACATTTGAGAAGGATATGCAGACTCAAGTTGACCGTATTCGCAGACTAGAAAAAGATGTTGAATACTATAATAGTAAGGCCGCGAGCTTGACCACTGATGCTGAGAGGATGAGAAGGTCTGGTCCTGCTGTCGCAACGGTCAAAGTGAGTACATCTGCTGCCGGTCAGCGGGGAGAACGGGTGGCTCTGATTGGAGTCCCCTTGATCCCTCTTGATCATATTGATAGATATGTGTCTCGCCTCTATCGATCATCTCTACATGCTAACCATTATATGTCACTTGCTTTCACTACAATAAACCCAGTGCAGGAAGACGCATCAAATATTGGAAGAGACCGCACGGCTAATAATCCTTGATCGTCTGTTTTCTTTTTATTTTTCTTGGACATGTAATATACATGTTGTAATAATGTTCTCTGTGGATGATGTTAGTTATAATTTCAATATATGTTTCAATGTTGTTTTAATTACCTTTGTATCTATCTGTGTCAAATGCTTCTTGGCGGTTAGTGCGGTCGGATGTTAGATGTTCGATATATATGCTGGATGATTTTCTTCTGAGCTTAAGTGAATTGACCGTGCGGTCTGATAACTGATCGCACGGTCCAACTGTCTTTCTCTTTATTAGGGTTTCCCTTGGATTTCTATAGATATGGCTGAGCAGGGATGAGAAATGAAGATCTTATTGATGCGACTGAAACAATAATCCGGGCAATCTCCAATCATGGTAGCTACGCGAGTAAATGCTATAGAGACCTTTCTGACCGTTGTTCATAAACCATCAAGGTTATCAAAATCAGAATATAGAGATTTCTTGGCTAAACATATGATCCAGACCCAGATGATCTTACAGCTTACGCGAGAAGATGAAGGGATAAATAATGGAGACGAGAGAGTGATTTCCATTCCCATAGATCATTTTGACTTATGTTTTGGGTTCCCTCTCGCCTGAGAGGTCGTGACGATTTTTGATCATTATGGAGTGGTTCCCAGTCATCTACCGCCAAACTCGATTGCTGCCATATTTTTCATTATTTCGTATCTGCGATCAGAGAGAGTTTATTTTACCATGGACATCTTCAGTAGTGTCTTTATCGTGCGGGCAATGAAAGAAGGGATGCAGAAAGAAGAGTTCAAAGGCCTTCTCTATTTTGGCTGTATTGGTATGAAGGTGGTTCATCTGCCCTATAAAATTCCGAGCTAGACGGAGCTGTTCTTAATTTTTGAGGGAGATTTTTGGCGGTCTGACCGTGCAACCAGAAGATCGTGATGATTTCTTGTTCAAATTGCCGAGGGAATTAAGTAAGAAATTGAGGATAAGATTGTAAAATTTCTAGCTCAGGAGCAGTTTGATATTCAATACTAGTTGTCATTACTTCATGAGGTCACTGATATATTGATTGAAGACAGTAAGTTTTATCCTGCAAGCAAGCTTTAGATAACTGCATTTAACCGCAAATTTATATTAAAAATTCATATCTTATTTTCTCAGCGATCTTGTAAGTACTCCATAATAAATCGCAGAGACCGCCAGGGGAAGTGCTTGCCCAAAAGGAGATGAGGCAAAAAAGGAGCAGTGAGCGGGCATCCCAGGAGACCGCTGGGCAGGCAAGTTCTTCAGTTGGTGCCTACTTTTTTTTCTAATGTCGGCAGGGGGGTCAAAGACCTTGTCGACAAGTCTCTTCTACATTGGGATCACAAAGGAAAGAAAGTCTCGGTCTCCACAGCTCTGCCCATGTTGAAGAGTGACCAGGTTAGCCGCCACGCCACAGTGATCACAAATGTTCTTTATTGAATAAAGAACATGGATGAAGTGAAGGACATCCCCCAAGAAGATTCTGCCACAGTGGCTACTCAAGCCACACTATGGAGCACCATTTTGAATCATTACATGGGTTGTCTTC
This sequence comes from Dactylorhiza incarnata, assembly GCA_033032865.1. Taxonomy (NCBI): domain Eukaryota; kingdom Viridiplantae; phylum Streptophyta; class Magnoliopsida; order Asparagales; family Orchidaceae; genus Dactylorhiza; species Dactylorhiza incarnata. The sequence goes on along the minus strand of JAWHQI010000230.1, from coordinate 2,372,421 downwards.
ACCATGGATCACTGAAGGCTATTGCGGAATTAGAAGAGAAGCTAGAGGTAAGAAAATATCTAACTACTTGCACGGTCAGAGTTTTACCCTAACCATTTGAACTAACTATACCTTACTTGTAAAAAGCCTATTACCTAGACAATCCTATCTTCCAGAAGGAAGTATTCAAGCATTTTCGGGAAAGTGTGGATTATGCAATCACGCTATTAAGAGATTGCGGTGCTCTTAATGAAGATTTTGAAGATGTCATTTTCGCGGACTTGTTCTAGGATTTGGCAGACTTCGAGACCAAACCAGTCATTGCGATCTCGGATGAGGAAGGACAAGGTGAAACGATTAATGAGGAAAGTGTCAGTCGGGGAGATGAAGAGATTCAAGAAGCAGAAAATGAAGGAAATGAAGAAAGGGGAAAACCAGAGGATGAAAAAAGCAATGAAGGGTCGCGGTCAACAAGTGGAAGTAAATATGTTACTTCCCACACTGGCTCGAGCTCAACTTTTGGCTCTGGCTCTTCAGGCTCAGAAGAAGGCTCTAAGGGGTCTTCAGGTTCTACTAAATGTTCATCCGACGAAGCTCCGACAAAGAAGACAAAAGAAAGCAACAAATAAAGTTACAGTTAGATATAATTGTAAGATGTAATTTTTTATTTTGAAAAAAGACGCGGTTGGATTTTTTGTTATCCGCACGATTAGGTATTTGTAATATGATTTTGACATGAAATGAAAGAAATTTTTGTTACCTTCTTTGATGTGATTACACTTTCCTAATTATCTCTGTTGTGTTTTTCTGATGTCTTCAATCGTAACTGCTTTGATATAGTCGGTTGCATCTCATTTTAATCGCATAACCGCTACACTTCAGACTCTAGAGTTTTTTCATAGTTGTTTTTATGAATCATATATTCTATCCGCAGAGACAAAATGTTCACTTCTATACAACAGACTATAAGATGAAATGATCGCACGATCATTGATAAAATAGGTTGTCACCTTGATAAGAATTTACTTAAGTTTATTCATCTAACTCCCAGCTAGTTTGCTTGATACTTCCTTGATTGACCAAACTGTGTAGTCAGATACTTGAGTATTTTCCAATATATTATATGAACTTCTCATATCAAATGTTAATAAGCTTCATGACATAGAATACCACCATTATAAGTAGAAAGTCTTTCATGAGCCCATAATTGTCAGAGAGAATGCAATGAGGTCATGCGGTCGCAGACCTCTAATCATTTTTAGAATTCCAATTCATAAATTTTAATTGCATTATGAATATTCTTGAAGACACCCAAGATGATAGATCTTCAGTAATTACTCCTGATCACAAATGTAGAGCAATATGATAGGAAGTCCAGAAGTTTTAGAGATCATCAATAGAGAGATTATTTTTGATTGCATATATAGAGATTTCAAACTATGCTATAAAGAAATCCAGAGCAGGGCTCTTATAAATATTTTAACCGCATATGAAGAAATCTGGAGGAATAATATTTCTAACCGCACGAACAGAAGTTCATAAGAACATTTAGATAATAACTTTAACTGCATAAAAAGGAAATCCTGACAAATAACCATCATTTCTCAATGAGAGGTACACAGACTAAGATGACCAATTGGGCAGGTGTGCGCAAAAGAGCAGTGTCATTGCTTTCCTTAGAGAGGTCATCAAAGATGTAGTAGCTCCCTAAGGACCTTGGCGCTCAGAAAACATAAAAAGTTGTACAAGCCAAGATAATCAATTGGGCAGGTGCACACTAAATAACAACATCATTGCTTTCCTTATAGAGATCATCAAGGCTGTGAAAACCCCAAAGAACGACCTCGACGGTCAACAAAAATTGAAAAGAGGTGCACAATCTAAGGTGATCTATTGGGCAGGTGCGCACTAAAGAGTAGCGTCATTGCTTTCCTCAGAGAGATCATCAAAGTTGTGATAACCCAAAAAATAACAACCTGGATGGTCAATAATTTCTAACTGCTTGTAAATGTTGCAGAGCATAGGTGGTGGTCAAAATGCTCCTGAATGCCCCTTTATCAAAGAATCACTTTCCACAAGCCAAGGAGTATTCAAATTTCACATGCTAAGGTGACCAATTGGGCAGGTGCATTGCTAAAGAGCACCGTCATTACTTTCCTCAGAGAGGTCATCAAAGATGTAATGATATCCCATGGTGAATGACAGTGCTGGACATTCACCTAGACCTCCCTTGATGCAGAGGTGTGTCAGATGTCAGCAGTAACTCATCATCCTAAAGATCCTATGCACGAGATTGGCGAATTGCCACTACATGGATGCGAAAACTCCCCGCTATCCATGGTCTTGGTGGATCTTACATCTCAAGCTACAATTCATGGCAGAAATGAGTAGGATCCATCGATATCTCTCATGGAGCGAGTCAACATCGTAAACAAGTCATCAGAACATTCTTCTCATGAGACATGGAAAGTTCCAGTAAGTGTATTAATGATGGAAAAAACAATGAAGTAAATGAAAATAGAAAATTTTCTATTAAGAGAAAACTGCTTCAAATCATCATCACTCCAAGTTTTGGCGATCACTTCTCCATCATAGGTTTGGAGACGATAAACACCATTTTCAATGCTTCCTTTACAACAAATGGCCCTACTCAATTGGGGTTTAGCTTTCCGACTGAGCCAGATCTTGCGGTTGCATCGACTTTTTTTGAATTACGTCTCCAACTGCAAATTGTTTCACTCTAACATTTTTGTCAAAGTATTTTATCATTCTTTGTTTCACCTCTTGCCTAATTGTAGATTTATCTCTCAATTCTTCAATAAGGTCAAGACTACACTTCATTTCTTCATCATTCATTTCCATCCAGTCACCATCTTTCTGCTTAGACAATAGTACCCTTGGGCTTATCACCTCAAATTCAACTGGGATGAGAGCTTCTGACCAATGAGATAGCTTGAGAGGTGTTTCACCAGTAGATGATGTCGGAGTAGCTCTTAGAGTCAAGATATCTGATGATAACTGTTCTACCCAATTACCTTGAATATTTCCTACTTTCTTCTTTAAGAGGTTCATGATCAATTTGCTCGTGCTTTAACTTGCCCATTATTCCTCGGATGATGTCTAAAGCAAATCACAACTCAGTTTCTATCTGATCACAGAAATTTTTCAATTCAGAGTTATTGAATTGAGGACCATTATCGTGATGATAGCAATTGGGATTCCATGTATGCACGCAATTTCTCCCCAAATAAAGTTCTTCACTATCTGAGTGGTAGTTTTACCAAATTCCTTAGCCTCAATCCACTTTATGAAATAGTCAATTATAAACAAGATGAAACAACGTTTCCGACTAGCCATTGGAAATGGTCTCGAGAAGATCCAATCTCCAAACTGCAAATGACCAAGGTGTTGCTATCGATCTAAGTTGCTGTGCTGGTTGATGCTGTAGAGGAGCAAACTTGTGAAACTGCACATATTTCTTTGCAAACATTTCCGCATCCTTCCTCATTTGGGGACAAAAATATCCTTGCCTCAGAATTCTCTTCTCCAAAGTTCTAGCTCATGAATAAATGCCACATTATCCTGAATGAACTTCTCGAAGTATCACGGGATTCTCTTCCTCTGAAACACATCTTGCCAACAACGAGAGAAAACTTCTGCTATATAAAACTCCTGCGACAATATAATAATGAGTTGCTTTCAACCTAAACCTTTTCTTATCTTTTACCTACGGTTGAAATTCTCCAGTTGAGAGGTAAAGAACAAACGGATCCACCCAAAACGAATGCTGATCTATCTGCATAACTTCTCCCTCTTCAATGATAGGTTGAAATAGTTCTGAAGTAGCCCCCACTTAGAGAAGTCCAAATTTGGTCAGTTCTTCTGCTTCTGAGTTTTCTGATCATGATATATGCTGTATGGTAAGACTTTTGAACTTGCCAATTTCACTTTTTATTAATAGTTGATATTGCTTCAAAATTGGATCTCTAATTTAAAAAGTCCCATTTACATATGAAGCCATGACTAGTAAATCCGTTTTTACCTTAACATCATCAATGTTGGGAATATTTCCCTCAATGTTCCCTTGATTTGAAAAGGCATCACTCACAATGCTAAGTACATATTGTATTTTATAAACCCAATTTTGTATCATGACTGTGCAGGGTTTAGATATTACAAGGATTGGAATAATGTGTGTGGTTCACTGTTTGAACCGCTGAGAAGAACTCACTGTCTCGGCGGAACTGCTGAGATGAGGCCAGGAGCCACTGAGGAGTCTGACTCAGCTGAGTCGCAGATAGACAAAATCCGTTAAGAAGACAATCTGTCTCAGCGGGTCCGCTAAGACCAAGACAGCTCAACCGCTGAGACGGAAGACTGTCTCAGACCAACCGCTGAGAAAGATTCAAATCAGGAAGACATCACTAACGGGATTTACTTTTGGCACAAATAGCTGTAAAGGGAAGAAAAAGTGTTATATCCTCTTCCAAAGTGTCAGGGCCCTTTCTAAGAGTCGTTGAAGACAAATGAAGTATAAAGGAACAACTTAGGGCACTTTCAGAAAGTAGTGGTTGTTGTGCTAAAAAGTGAAAAAAACATTACTGTTCCATTGACGACTTTCAAGCTTTCTCTCCTTCTGCTTACTGAACCAGGAAGAAGATACAAGGAGAGAAGATATCTCTTCTATTCTAAAGAGCAAGGTGATCCTCTTTCATCTACTGAAGAGAAGGATCAGTAAGGAGCAGTTCTGAAGATTACTTTCAGCCCAGCTTCAAGATTGCATCAGCTGTGCACCATCAACAGAAGACTTCAAATCAATGTTGTCCATTGTTGTAAGCTAAAAATTATACTCATTGTAGGAAATGTGTAGTTCTGAGCTTGTAAGGCACTGTGCCTGAGTTTGTAGGGTTGTTGAACCTCAACTGTAGGGTTGTTAAGCCTAAGTTTGGTAAGACTATTGAGCCTGAGCTGTAAGGCATTTTGCCTGAGAAGTAGGGCTTCTTGATAAGCCCGAAGTAGGAGATAAAGGAGATCTCTGAGCTGTAGGAGTGGGAGCACTCTGAGTTAGTAGGGCAGTTAAGCCTGAGGTAGGGTTTGGAGAAAACCTGAGAGATCCTGAGGGATCTAAGTTGTAAGCTCTTAGAGCTGAGATTGGTGGAGTTTGCCTTGTCTAACACACTGTTAGAAAGGAGTAGAGGGAAAGTGGACTACCCATAGACACACTGTCTTGGAGAACCACTATAAATAACTGTGTGTTTTTTTGTGTTTGCTTGAGTTTTTATTTACTACTCATTAACTGCTAGCAACAATTAAGTAAAACTCTAAGAGACCTATTCCCCCCCCCCCCTCTATATGAATTAGACTACTTACCTATAAACTACCAAGTGGTATTAGAGGGAGGTTGGTCATAAAGGACTTAACAGTCTGACCAGATCCTACTTAGGTGTAGTCAAATCTGAATCCAATGGCTACCAATGGAGTTCAGAAGGAGATGGGGTCAATGAAGCTGCCAATATACAAAAAGGAAACATTTGGCATTTGTAAGCAAAGGGTTAGGCATTTCATGGAGACATCAGACCCTAAGATATTTATCACCGTCCAGGAGGGTCTCTTTGTTGTCATAAGACCCTTAACCATAGATCCTACTAGACAGGTAGCCAATTCATATACTGAAATGACAAGGGATGAGATTGCATTGGCAACAATGGATAAAAGAGATCAAAATATTATAGTCAATGCAATTGATGATTCCACCTTCCAAAACTTGGTACACTGTGTGACAGCCAAGGAGATGTGGGATACACTAATAGTGTACATGGAAGGGACTGAAGAAGTGCGGGATGATAGGAGATCCCTCTTTAATCAGGAGTATGAATCCTTCAGGTAACAAAGCATGGAATGCATAGCTCTATGAAAGATTTTCCAGGATAGTAAATGAGTTGAGGACCTATGAAAGGACCTTCACTCATTATGAGTTGAATGACAAATTCCTTAGATCTCTAACTAGAGACTGAGATACCAAGATCTGTGCCATCAGGGAGGTGGCAAAGCTGGGTGAGACTCCTCCCCATACTCTGTTTAGAAAGCTGCTCTCTTATGAGATGCAACTATCAGCAAGGAAGGAGGAGGACACTTCCTCCAGGCCTCATGCAAGGGAGAGGACTGTGGCCCTCAAGGCTGAGAGCTCCAAGAAGAGCAAGGCAAGGATGCCTTCACCTCCAAGGAGGTCTGCTGGCTCAGAAAATTCTGAGCACAACTCATCTAATATCAGCTCTTCTGATGAGGAGTTTGCTGCCTTCTCAAGGTATTTCAAGAAGATGATGAGGAGGAAGCAGTGGAAGAACAAGCCTTCCTCCTCCTCACATCCTAGGAAGGATCTAAACAGATCAGACAAGCAGCACCCTAAAGGGGACAGATATGACTCTAAATATGTTAAACATGTTTCAAATAATGTGATTTGTTATTGCTGCAGTAAGCCTGAACATGCCATTGTTGATTGTCCGGTCAAGAGAAAGGAGAAGGGTGATAAGAAAACTTATCACCAGAAGGGAAGGAAGAGTGAAAAATCCTTCCTAGCCAAGAAGGAGAAAAGCTGGAGTGAATATGATTCATCATCCTCAAATTCAGAAGAAGAAGAAGAAGAAGAAGAAGCCTATATTGGGGTGTTTGCAGCTGAAGAAGATGAGGACTTTCCTGCTGCAAAGGTGGGCATCAGGGCCTCTCTATCACACTCTGACAGTGAAATAGAGGAGGATGAAGATGCTAAAAAACATCATGGCTTAATGGCTATCACAGATGATGATAAAGACAGTCAGGACATTCCTGACAAGGTACCTACTCCTTCCCCCTCTTCTGATTATGAGTCAATGCCAGACTCTGAAGCATGCTCATCAATTGATAAAAATGGTTCAAAATCTGAAGTGGATGTCAATCAATTGATTGACAAGTATGATGCTTTGTTGGATGCTCTGAAAAAGAGCAAGAAGCTGGCCAAGAGGTAAGCTCAAGAAATTGCTTCCCTTAAGTTGGCTAAGCAAGATTGCCATGAGTCATATACCCTGGTGGCTCAGATGAGTAGAGAGATAAGCAAATCATGGGGATAACAATTGTCCAATTGAGCACTATTTCCCAAAAGAATAAGATCATCAAGGACCTTGAGGAGAAGCTTCTCCAAAAGAAGAGTCTAGTGGCTCAATTCTCCAAGCCCAAATCTGTACTACCAATCATTGACACCTTTTCCTCCCAAACCAATAGGAGAGGACTAGGTTTCAAAAATTTGGAAGCGGGTGATGGGAGTGGAGAAAAGAGCAAGGCCAAGGATAAGCCTCATACCACCTTTCAAAAGGTATTACTTCCCTCCAACAGGTATGACCATGACAACATGTATGGTCACTGGAAGAATGGGAGTTCCTATAGGAAGGAAAACACTCCTTCCTATAGTAGAAGAAGGGGGATGAGGATGAGTGCTATGAAAGCTCCTCATGAAGAAATTCAAATGGCTCGTTTAGGACCATTTATTTTTGGTACTTCAGCCCCATCATTCAAGAATAAGGAAGCAAACTCTTCTAAGTCCATTCCAGCAAAGCACTTGTCTGTTGTCAAACCTGTAGACATGCCTAACAGCTCCGTGTCTGATGCCATCAAATCTTGCCTAGCTTCCAAGCCAAGGCAAGCTGATGTCATTAAGACAGACTGTTAAGAATGACCACGAGTTAACTTTCATCCAGATCATTGCTGAAAGGAATACGAAGAATGCTGTTGTTTTCCCTCCTGAACACAAGCATATTGATGCCACTTCTTCAAAGAATGTTCAGAAGAGAAGATACAATATTCATGAGTGTTGGTACTGTGGTAAGGTGGGACACTTTGCCATAGATTGTTGGCACAATCCCAATGTGCCAAGTGCAAAGAAAAGCTTTCCTGCAAGGGATGCAGCAGGTGTGAAGTCTTTTCATGCTAACAAAAGCCTAGGACCTAAAATTAATTGGGCTCCTAAGGGTAAATAAATTCCTTCTTGCAGGTTAGTTCAAGTACCAGCCTTGGGCAAATATGATACTTGGACAGTGGGTGCTCAAGGCACATGACAGGTACCAAGAGTCTTCTACATGAATACAAAGCTGTGAATAATGGACCCATGGTCATCTTTGGTGTATCAAAAAAAAGGCATCACCAGAGAATATGGTATGATTTCAAATGGCATAATATCCATCACAAGGGTGGCTTATGTTGAAGGGTTGCAACACAGTCTTATAATCATAAGTCAACTATGTGACTTAGGCTATGTCATTGAATTCCACAATGATAAGTGCTTGATCAAAAAGTCACATGACTTAGAGATCATTCTCCCAGGCACTAGGAGTGGGAATGTTTATTGCTTAGATTTCATATGTAATTCTTCTTCATCTCCTTGGTGTCTTGTGGCTAATGAAAGTGAGTCTCTTTGTGTTCAATGACACAAGAGACTTGCTCACATTAACTACAAGACAATGTATAATCTATTTTCTAAAAAACCTAGTTAGAAATAGTCCTAATTTGAAATGTATTAAAGTGGTCCATGTCATGCATGCCAAATGGGCAAGCAAACTAGGGCCACCTTTAAAAGCATTGGCTCCAAAGACACTGAAAGATGTCTTTATCTATTGCACATGGACTTGCTTGGTCCTTTGCCAATTCAGAGCCTAGGTGGGAAGTTGTATACCTTGGTGATTGTTGATGATCATTCAAAGTATATATGGGTATTCTTCCTTAAGAATAAATCAGATACTTTAGATGTCTTTATAAACCATGTTAAGGAAATCCAGAATGAACTAAAATGCACTATGGTGAAGACTAGAACTGACCATGGTACATAATTTCAATCTGGGGCAATGACAAGGTTTTGTCAAGAATTTGGTATCACCCAAGAATTTTCCTCCCCAAGGACTCCACAGCAAAATGGTGTGGCAGAGAGGAGGAATAGGACCTTGATAGAAGCTGGGAGAACATTGCTTAGTGACTCCTCACTCCCAAAATATTTCTGGGCTGAGGTAGTCAATACTACATGTTATGTTCTCAATAGAGCATCTATCAATAAGGCCCTAGGAATAACCTTTATGAGATTCTGAAAAGCAAACAACCAACTATTTCATACTTTAGAATCTTTGGTTGCAAATGCTACATTTAAAATAATGGAAAATCTCAATTAACTAAGTTTGCTGAAAAATGCAATGTAGGGGTTCTTGTTAGATATAGCTAACATAGCAAGGCCTATAGAGTATTCAACAAGAAAACTCATTTTGTAGAAGAGTCTATGCATGTAGTTTTTGATGAGACCAGCCTGCTCTATAAGGGTTGGTCCAGCTCTCCTATTTTGATAGGTAATGAACATCAGATGCAAGATATGTCTCTCCAAGACATACCCAACACAAGCCAGATAAATTCAGAGGCTCCTATTCCTGAAGATGAAGTTCAGCAAGCTGCTGATGAGCTTGCTGCTCAGGAAGAAGAGCTGCAGATTGCTGGCAGGTTGCCTGTAGCTAACAAACACCTAAGAGATCATCCAAGAACTCAGATTATTGGAGATGAAAACCAAGGGGTAATCACCAGAAGTAGGGATCACAATGAAGCCCTATTCTTGAGCTTCCTATCATAGATGGAGCCCAAGAAATTTGAAGAAGAAAATAAAGACACATTCTGGATTCAAGCAATGCAAGAGGAGCTGCTTCAATTCAAGAGGTGCAAGGTTTGGAAGTTGGTGCCAAAGCCACAAGGACACAATATCATTGGCACCAAGTGGATCTATAGAAACAAGCTTGATGAGAATGACACCATCATCAAGAACATAGCCAGACTGGTGGCCAAGGGATACATGCAAGAAGAAGGTATTGACTTTGATCAAACCTTTGCCCCAGTTGCAAGGTTAGAAGCAATAAGGTTGTTCCTTGCCTATACTGCCCACAAGGGGTTCAAAGTATACTAGATGGATGTCAAATTAGAATTTCTGAATGACAATCTAAAGGAAGAGGTATAAGTGGAGCATCCCTTAGGTTTTGTTCATCCAACCCTCTCTTCTCATGTGTATTTGCTTAGGAAAGCTCTATATGGTCTAAAACAAGCCCTCGGGGCTTGGTATGAGACCTTGTCTAGCTTTCTCAACAAGAACAAGTTCTTGAGAGGAAAGATAGATAGTACATTGTTTCTTAGGGAAACAATGGGAAAATGTCTCCTAGTCCAAATCTATATTGATGCCATAATATTTGGGTCTACATATGACAATCCTTGCAAAGGTTTGCCAACCTTATGCAGGGGTAGTTTGAGATGAGTAGTATGAGAGAGATCAAGTACTTCTTAGGCCTCCAAGTGAAACAGTTTGATGAGGAGATTTTCATCTCTCAGACCAAGTACACTAGGGAGCTTATTAAGAAGTTTGGGACAGAATTAGCTTCCACCATGAAAACTCCCATGGGGTCCAACATTTCCTTGTACAAGGATGAAAAGGGTACGCCCTTTGATGAGTCCACACACAGGTGCATTATTGGGTCACTGTTGTATCTGACTGCCAGTATACCAAATATTATGTATGCTACATGTGTTTGTGCTAGGTAGCAAGCATGCCCTAAAGAATCTGATTACTCAGCTGCAAAGAGGATTTTGAGATACCTTAAGGTCATCCAACATCTTGGCCTTTGGTACCATAGGAACAATGATTTTGAACTAATTAGCTTTTAAGATGCAGGTTGCAAAGAAGATAGAAAAAGCACAAGTGGAACTTGTTAATTCCTAGGAAGAAGGCTGATCTCATAGAGCAGCAAGAAGCAGACCAGTGTGACAATATCCACAGCTGAATCTGAGTACATTGCTGTAGGAAGTTGTTGTGCACAACTATTGTGGATACAACATCAGCTAGAGGATTATAACCTCAAGGTAAGTAATTCTCCCCTGTGTTGTGACTCATCCAGTGTTATCTCTATAGCTACGAATCCTGTCTCACATAGAAGGACTAAGCATATAGAGATAAGGTATCATTTTATTAGAGAGCATGTTGAAAGTGAAGATATATGCCTTGAATTTATCCCCACTGACAAACAAGTAGCTGATATCTTCACAAAGTCATTGGATGAGGCAAATTTTAATGCTTTCAAAATTGAACTTGGTATGTTAAATCTAGAATAGATTTCATACTATCAATTTGTCTAACTTGCTTATTATGTTATTCCTTAGCTTTAGTAAAACATGTATAACAAGCTTTGATAGGATAAGTTGCTATTTAAATGATTGGTAGCATGTTTAGGTCTTGAAACAAGCCTAATTATATAATTCACTGATAGTCAGTGGAATAAGCTGAAACAGCTGAGAAGGTTTCAGCTGAACTGCTGAGACAGCTGAGAAGGTCTCAGCTAATCTGCTGAGACGACTAGAACTGTCTCAGCAGTTGACAATACCTTATCCCAGCGGATAATAACTCCGTCTCAGCGGTTCCGCTAAGACGGGCTGGATAAATTAAAATATGCCCTAATTAACACATCAGCAATGTAAAATCAATCAAATTGATTAGTCTAATCAACATATATACTTAGGGCAAATCTAAACCTAAATCAAGCCCCTATAAATATCAGAATGTTGATTAATTAATTACACTTTTCATTAACCTAGCCGACGAGACGAACCATTTTCTCTCCCGTCTTAGCGACCTACCCTTCAGAAGAAATGGCGCCAAAGATGGCAAAAGATCTATATGAAGGATATGAAATAGTAAGAAATTGATTTCAACATGCTCCTGTAGAAATAAAAGAAGTGATTCAACTTCTATCCGATCAAGGACTGGAGTATGTGCTGTCTGAGCCAACAATGATTCTCAGAACTGAAGTTCTTGAATTTTTCACCAGTGCTAAGATGTCCTCATCCAATTCCTCAATCAAGGGCAAGATAGGGAGTGTCAAGATAAAAATCTCTCTTAGTAAAATGGAAAAGGCACTTCAACTGACCTCCTGCAGTGAAGAAGTGGAAGATGCCATTTCTGACAAACATAAAGACCAAACAATGTTATGGTGTGAGTATAGTGATGCCAAAATTGGCTCACTAAAGAGGAAGTTCTGTAACCAGAGAGGCAAACTGCTCTCTGATATTGTTTGCAAGGCTATACTGTGTAAGCCAGGATCTCATGACACCATATCAAAACATATGTTTGATTTGATGTCAAGAGTTTTCTGAAGAAGAAGAAGACATCCTGGGCTACTGTGCTATATCAAAAGATAAGGGAATGTCTGCAGGCCCCCCAACCTAGGCAGAATTCTCTCACTTTACCTCTTAAAATCCTACCCAGAAACATTTGACAAGACCAAAGGAACAAACCTCCATTACTGGAAGAGAATGGATATCAAGACCCTGGACAGATTCTCAAGGGTCCTCCCCATGAGCCAATCATCTGAACCCAAGGATAAGAAGAAGAAATTGGTCAAAGGGCTGAGGAAAGCCAGGATTGTCTACTCTGAATCTGAATCAGAGGCAGAAGGCAATGTCCAAACTCTGGACAATCAAGGACCAGCAAGCAGTCCACCCAAGGATGATCAAGATGAAGGTCATGAAGACCATGCTCCTGAGAAAGAGCATGAAGAAGAGGATGATGATGTTGCTGTTGTTAAGGACAGGTCAGAAGGACATGAAGAAGATCACGCCACTTATGATGCTTCCAATCCTGTTATTGTTGACAAGGGTGTTCAAATCATCCTATCCTCCTCAAAAGATCATGAGGATGAAGAAGACAACTCTGTTGCCGATCTTCATGGTAAGATTGATTTATTTATATTCAATCTGGAACAAAGAATTAAGCTAATCCCTCCTGAACCAGCAGGCTACTGGGAAGATAATCAGGAAAATGATGACCCCACATCTGAGGGGGAGCAGCAGAAGACCACTCCTAATAAGGAAGATGTAGATGCTCCAAGTCAGGGGGAGCAAGAAAGGATTGCAGAAGAAGCAAGGAAGAATTCTACAGACAATCAGGTTGCTTCCCAGCCAAATGATCCAGCTGAGGGGGAGCAAATACCTGCTCAGGCTGTGGGGGAGATTAATAAAGTACCTGATGTCCCCTCCACATCAGCAATATCACATGAGCAGCTGATCAGCTCCATCAACCTATTAATTGAAGGTCAGCTGAATGCAATCAAGAATTATATTGATAGCTCAATATTATCAGTCAAGAAAGAAGTCATGGCAGAAGTTCAAGAGATTAAGGAAGAAACTGCCTTCCTCAACAAGCAAATGACTAAATGGTTTGATCTAGTAGAGAAATCTGTAGGTGCTCAGAATACTATCCTGAAATCAATGGACAAACAACTCCAACTGTCTGAGCAAGACAAGAACTATGTAAGCAAGACAGATGAAGTTATAGAAAAAGTCTCTAATCATATAGAAGAGTATGTCTGGAATACAACTACTACAATGATTGGAGAAGCTCAGAAAATAAAGGATGAGATCAAGTTTGATATGGAAAATGCCTTCCAGACCATCTCAGGTTCTGTAGCTGCTGCCTCCCAGACCCTAGAAGCCAAAATATTTGAAGAAGCCAGAAAGGGGGAGGTGGCAAATGCTGAGACCAATTCTGAATTGGCTCTCAAAGTGCTACAAGGAACCAGGGTTGCCCTCAATCTTCCACTGCCAGATAACTATAGAAAGGAAGACATTGATTTTGAGAGCCAAGCCAAAATTGCTCAAAATGTTCAACTAGCAAAGAGAAGGAAGAGGGAAGGAATATTGTTAGCTGAAGAATTCATGGCTAAGCAAAGGGAAGAGAAGGGTAAATACCCAAATTTTGAATATTGGAGTGAGGACTCCAAGAGTATAATTCTTAATGCCTGGCTCAGCCATGGTCAAGTCTGCAAGGATATTGATAGAATCTATCCAGCTGAGGAGTGAATTAGGCATCTAGAAAGGAACACTCAAAGAGACAGAATCTTCAAGGAAAATCTAGTGAGAAAAAACAATCCAAGAAGGATGCCCTCCAAATACATTCCAAAGCCATACATATATTTCAAGAGGCAAGAAAACAAGAAGCTAACTGAGATAGCTGCTGCTGCTAAAGGGAAAGAGGTTGCTGATGACAAGGCTGAAAGTTCCAAGAGAAGAAAAACTTAAATTGATGTATTTAGTTTTTCAGTAAAACAAATTGTAACTTGAATAATGCTTCAACATTACGATAGAAATGAAAATGAAAGTTTTGTTGAAATTGATTGGTTTGTGTTATAGGCTAATCTTAATCAAAGCTTAATATTATTCAGTATTATTGCATTATAAAATTCTGTGATGCTTAGACATAAATAGTTAACAATGTTATTGTTTTGATAAACAATGTTGTTATTATGTTGTCATGAACATAATCTGTCATGACATTATCTATAATGACAAAGTAATGTTAACATTTACATGTTATGATACCATGAGTGCAATGTAATACATTTACATGATAAGTTTTCTCTTGTTATGTACCTTAGCATTGGGGATGTTCTGCCTTCTTCAGATAGTGGGAGATTGTTGGGAATATTGCCCTCAATGTTCCCTTGATTTGAAGAGGCATCACTCACAATGCTAAGTACATATTGTATTTGATAAACCTATTTGTATCATGACTGTGCAGGGTTTAGATATTCTAAGGATTGGAATAATGTGTGTGGTTCACTGTCTAAACCGCTGAGAAGAACTCACTATCTCAGCGGAACCGCTGAGACGAGGCCAGGAGCCGCTGAGAAGGAGTCTAGCTCAGCTGAGCTGCGGATAGACAAAATATGATGAGAAGACAATCTATCTCAGCACATCTGCTGAGACCAAGATAGCTCAACCGCTGAGACGGAAGACTGTCTCAGTCCAACCGCTGAGACAGATTCAAATCAGGAAGATGACACTGGCGGGATTTACTTTTGGCACAAATAGCTGTAAAGGGAAGAAAAAGTGTTCTATCCTCTTCTCAAGTGTCAGGGCCCTTTCTAAGAGCCGTTGAAGACAAATGAAGTATAAAGGAACAACTTAGGGCACTTTCAGAAAGTAGTGGTTGTTGTGCTAAAAAGTGAAAAAGTCATTATAATTCCATTGACGGCTTTCAAGCTTTCTCTCCTTCTGCTTACTGAACCAGGAAGAAGATACAAGGAAAGAAGATAGCTCTTCTATTCTGAAGACCTAGGTGATCCTCTTTCATCTGCTGAAGAGAAGGATCAGTAAGGAGCAGGTCTGAAGATTACTTTCAGCCCAGCTTCAAGATTGCATCAGTTGTGCACCATCAACAAAAGACATCAAATCAATGTCGTCCATTGTTGTAAGCTAAAAATTATACTCATTGTAGGAACTGTGTAGTTCTGAGCTTGCAAGGCACCGTGCCTGAGTTTGTAGGGTTGCTGAACCTGAGCTGTAGGGTTGTTAAGCCTGAGTTTGGTAAGGTTGTTGAACCTGAGCCGTAGGACATTTTTCCTGAGAAGTAGGGCTTCTTGATAGGCCTGAGTTAGGAGATAAAGGAGATCTCTGAGCTGTAGGAGTGGGAGCACTCTGAGTTAGTAGGGATGTTAGGCCTGAGGTAGGGTTTGGAGAAAACCTGAGAGATCCCGAGGGATCTGAGTTGTAAGCTCTTGGAGCTGAGATTGGTGGAGTTTGCCTTGCCTAACACACTGTTAGAAAGGAGTAGAGGGAAAGTGGCTACCCATAGACACAATATCTTGGGGAACCACTATAAACAACTGTGTGTTTTCTGTGTTTGCTTGAGTTTTTATTTACTACTCATTAACTGCTAGCAATAATTAAGTAAAACTCAAAGAGACCCATTCACCCCCCCCCCCCTTTAGGTGAATTAGACTACTTAAGTATAAACTATCAATCAATTCCTAGCTCTTTTATAAACTGGAGACATGTGAGTAATGCCTCATACTTTGCTTGGTTGTTGGTGGTAGGAAAATAAAACTTTAATGCTTGGTCCAATCTGATTCCGTTGGAGTTGATCAAGACAATTTCCGCTCCAAAAGAATTTTTGCCATAAGCACCATCTACATAGATAGTCCAATCCAGGGCTGCTCTGATCTCCCTTTCTATGATGTTTTCGGATGTATCCACTATGAAGTCTGCTAGAACCTGAGTTTTGATCGCTATCCTTGGCACGTAAAAAATATCAAATTCACTAAGCTCAATTGCCCACTTTGCCAATCTGCCAGAGTGTTGTGGTTTTTCTAATACATTTTCAATGGCAAATCTGTTACTAATTGAATTGAATAAGATTGAAATTATGGCCTAAGCATGCGGGTTGAGATGATAAGTGCCAATGTTAGCTTCTTGAGAATTGAATATCTATTTTCTGCATCTTTGAGAATCCTGCTAACATAATATACTGGAAACTGTTTCTTTTTCTCTTCTCTGACCAACACTGAGCTTACTGCATCCAAACCAACACCAAGATAAAGGAAAAGATCTCCACCTTCTTGGGGTCTTTGAAGCAAAGGAGTTGATGTTAACTGCCTTTTTAGCTGATCAAAAGCTACATCACACTCTTTTGTTTATTCAAACTTCGACGCTCCACACAAAGTTTTGAAAAATGGGGCACTCTTATCTCCTGAGTGATATATGAACCTGCTTAGGCCTGCCATTCTTTCACCTAATTGCTAAACTTCTTTGGGCGACTTTGGAGGTGCCATATCTAAGGGCGTTTTTACTTTGTCAGGATTTGGCTTAAGTCCTTCTGGAGTAAGAAGATGACCAAGAAATTTTCCCTTACTACGGAGACACATTTTAGAGGATTTAGCTTCATGTTAAAGGCTTGTAGAGTAGCGAACATCTCTATGAGGTCATATTGATGAGCAGAAAAAGACTTGCTTTTTATTAAGAGATCGTCGATATAATCTTCTAAGTTTCTTCGTTTTTGCTTTTTGAAAACAGAGTCCATCATTCGTTGATACGTCGCATCATTATTTTTTAGCCCGAAAGGCATCACACGATAACAGAATCAACCATCGTTCATGATGAAAGAGGTATGAGAGATATCGGGCTTATGCATTTTAATTTGATGATAGCTAGAGAATGCATCTAAAAAACTCATACATGAATACCCTACCGCAGAATCAACTAAAGAATCTTTCTCAGGCAATGGGTAGCAATCTTTGGGGTAGTATTTATTAAGCTTAGTGAAGTCTATACACATCCTCCACTTTCCACCAAGTTTTCTCACCATGACAACATTTGAAACCCACTCGGTGTATTGAACCTCCTGAATGAAGTTTGCTTTAAGAATTTTGTGGACTTCCTAGAGTTGTCGCCGCCGTCCACTTCTTCTGCTTGATTGGCCTGAAGTTTGGGTCGATGTTCAGATGGTGACAGACAACGTCGGGATCAACTCTTAGCATGTCGTCCGATGACCAAGCGCACACATCCAAATTCTTCAAGAGGCAAGCGATCAAATCCTCCTTCTCTTCTTGAGAAAGTTTTGCATTAATAAAGAGCACTCTATCTTCATCTTCAGCAACAACCGGACACTTTGGATGAACTGGGCAGGTTGGTAAGCTCCTTCATCTTTCACTGGGGCCGATTTTTCTTCTTCTTCCTAGACTAGCACCTTCATCACTTCTTCTGCAACTTCTGCACAACCGTCAAATTGGAGCGACGACACATTGACCTCAATTTCTTACCACGGAGGAGATGATTTCGTGATATTCACCATTTTGACATAACATTCCCATGCAAGCTTGGGGTCATTTTGGATAGGTCTCTACACTGGTACATTGCGAGTACCAGGCGGAGGAGGCCTGGAAGGAGGCAACGATAAACTCGCCCCGACATACGTAACAACGGCCGAAGTTGTGACAATTTTGGTCATCGGAGAGAGAGCGGGTACTTACAACACTCGAGGCTATTTTTCTCCCACCGAGCACAGGGCAGTGGTGGCCACGAGGTTCTCTAGGAAGTGGGCATGCCTGATCTTCAGAATAAGCTTCTCGACTATGACATCAACGCGAGGTGCGGGTGACCTCGCCTTCTGTAGAGTCTCCACAGGACATCCCCCGAGGATGGCGGAGTCTCGATCATCTCGCCATATATGCGAGCTGAGTCCCCATCTTATCCAAGGGAAACTCTTGTTCCCTCCTCATAAGGAAGTAGCGATGATGTAATCGGCCATGGTCAAATCCATGACAGACCCAAATGTGTGCTGAAGGGGATGTCAATAAAGAAGAGATGGATCAGAAGCGAACTCAAATAAGATCACCCGTTATAAAGTGTGAACTCAAAATTACCTTGAGGGTTCGCTCTAAACACAGATTAGGGTGTGAGGAAGGAGTAGAGGAGGCGGCAAACTTCTTGGCAGGGGGATCGCTCCGCTCCCCAGAAGATTCGACCTCGCTTGGGCCTTGCTCTTCGAAGGCTAGGGGCCTTGGCCCTCTTTCTCTTTTCTCATCTTTCGTCCTTTCACATTTGAGATCGCTGCGAGAAGGTACTCCTTTGAATTGAGATTGGAAGTTTGGAGCAGCTAAGTCCTTGACGGCTAATATCGGGCTCCCATGGGTAGTCAGGTCACCCTTCATCTTAGCAACCAAGGTGGCATTCTTCTCAGCAAGCGAAGTCATCGTCTTCTCGCCAGACATAATTTGGGGTACAGTTTTAGGGGGTCACAACCCCTATTTATAAGGGAGGAAGATCTGAAACCTCCTCAGCCTGAAAGAAATTGGCTCGTCGAGGAAGGGTTGAATGATTCTTTCCGAGCTCCAAGCAAGCTCGCAAAGAACGGGGAGTGTACAATCTGTATTTGTCGAGGAGGTCCCATGCCTAATTATAGGACCCCAAACCTCAGAAGGTTGACCAATGACCATAAGGAAGGACCTCGTCGAAGACACGTGGAGTTCACCAGGAGCTCGACAATTCAGCGCATCAGATCACTGACGAGCTCCTACGGGGCTCGCCAGTGAGCCCACCCAGTGATCTCAAGCTCGCTCGTGAGCAATCTTATTTGGTGTGTAGATCTCATATAGAGCTTGACAATTGTACGCATCATCTCTCTTGTAAGCTATTTCTGAGCTCACTCAGCAGTCTCCAGCTTTTCCGCGAGCTCTCTTCCCGAATGACCTCCACATCAGCGTGCTGGCCCTCATCCGGAGCCGGGCTCTATCGACCTCGCGCTCGGCGAACCCAACTTTGGCAACCTCTCCCAATGCGCCCTACTTCAACTAGCCAGTTTTAGATGTTCTTGATGGCGCAAATCTCACACACCGCTATAGGCGGTAGCTTGACTGCGACACGAAACGGCAGTGTACCGATCGTTCAAGTAATAAAAATTGGGAATAAATCCCCGAGTGTCGGTCTCTTGAGGAACACAGTAAGGTGGAGTTAAATGTCGAGGAAGGACTTGAGATTGAAGTCCTTAACGTCGGATGGAATGCGGAAACGGGGTGATTGGGCTTTTGGAAAACAAAATAAAAGCTATCAACTACTCCTATGCAATGCCGCTATGCAAAGCTTCGCTTGGCGGGATGGAGACTAGGCAGGCCTTGAGCGCGCTGCGTCGCAAGGGCGGATGGACGAGAAGGCTAATGGAATCGAACTATGCAGGCCTTGAGCGCGCTGCTTCGATAGGCGAATGGATTACGGGCCGCGATGCCACGCTTCGGTAGGCGAATGGGCGAGTAGGCTAGTGGAATGAGGGTCGCAAGCACCTCTTCGACAAGCACGCCACTAGCAATTGCTAGTGCGGCACCGGACACGATGGTGGGATGGAGGATGGAATGGGGCGCACCTCAATAATATAAACAAAAATACTCAATCACATAGACATAATCAAGTAAAAATGCTGTTTAATCAAAATACACTTCATCATAATGTTAGATCTAGTTGCAAATACATCAATAAAAGGAGAACAAGACAAGAAATCGACCGAATCCGAAGGCTCGTTGAAGATTCACGGTTGGAATCGCCGGGTTGTCAATCCGCGTCCAAGCTCGGTCCACAACTACGTCCGGGGTAGAGAGAGCTGTCACGACTCTCCAATGGACCCGTCTTCTTCGTGTCACGATCCGGTGGAGGTTGCCAACTTCCTCTTGCTCGATGGAGATAGCGGCTAGGTCTTCCTTTGGAGCTCTTGGATGAAGGAGGAGGCCGAGAGGAAACTCCGGCTCAAGATAGGCGTGAAGAGCAAGCCCGGAGCACCTCTATATGGTGGGCGACGGTGGAGGGGCGAAATCGGGCGGAATTGGGCGGAAAACGGCGGCTGGAAGCGAGATCCTCACCTAAAATCGCGAGCAGGGAATTTATAGGCGCTGGAATTAAACAGTGCGCACGGTCAGTGGCGCACGACCATTGGTCGTGCGCACTGGAATCCTGTGATCGTGCGCTCTGCCTGGACAGAACCTGCAAAGACAGAAATTACAAAATAACATGTTCGCACGACCAGTGGCGCACGACCGATGGTCGTGCGCACTAGCGTCAGTGGTCGTGCGCAATAGATGAAACAGAACTTAAAGATTAATGGTCAGTGCGCACGAGCAGTGGCGCACGACCGGTGGTCGTGCGCGCCGGAGTTGATGATCGTGCGCATTACACCAAACAGAACTTATGAAAAAAGCGTTAAGTGCACACGATCAGTGGCGCACGACCAGTGGTCGTGCGCAATAGAACCAGTGATCGTGCGCAGTGTTCCTGTGCAGAATTGCACCGGAAACACCTGCACGACTCCTGTTCTAGCGTACAACCACCAATCCGGCCACTAAAAGTGGCACCGAACAATGCATGAAAACTACTAATGAAAATCAACATGAAATCACACCAAAATGGGCCAAAAGGTGCACCTAGCATGGGATATCAAATATGAACTAAAACAGGGCTAAAGTGCAGTGAAATGACTAACTAAACGGCCCAGATGAGTCCATAAAAGTGTATATGATGAGGACTCATCACACCCCCAGACTTAACTGTTTGCGCGTCCCGAGCAAACAAATTCTAAGCGAACTAGGAAAGAACAGTAGATGGCTTAAAACTACAATACAGAGTACCATGCGAAGTCGCATGCTCACGTGCATAAGAAAAATAATAGAAAAGATTTCTGATTATAAAAACAGTTTATATATTTCTAAAAGAGTAAAAGCATATTACAACTACTCAAAATGGTGAACAACGGTGAATCATTCGGTCACGCATACGGAGAAAGTAAACTAAACGCTGAGATGAGCATTGCTCAAGATTGGGGTGCGGGAAAAACTCCACTGAAATCCATCAGTGTCGGTGACCATAAGCTTGCCCGGTCACATTCTCTCCACGACACTAGATTGGTTCATAGCGTGAGTCAGTAGGACTTTAGGTTAGAGATGGGGCTTGGGTTACGGTGAGGTAAACAATGATAAACAGGACGGCTTAAAACACCTAACCCAAATGAGCTTTAAGAATAACTACCCGTGCACCCAAAATCGAATGCAAGTGCACCACACCCCCAGACTTGGACTTTTGCAACATAGGTGTGTGCACCGCCTACTCCCAATACATAATTTTTCTACAAGATTTTCAATAAAACACACCTTTCTTTTTCTCTTTTTCTTTTCATTTTTTTTTCTTTTTCTTTAAATCTTCTTTTTCTTGTCTTTTTCTTTCAGCAAATTTTCAATTGAGCATATCCACAGGTTCACATAATAAACACCACAATCAACACCCCCCAAAATGTAAATGAAACTACAACTAAAGCTCAGATTTGGGTGTGCGACTAGGTTAGGCTTTTAGGCTTTGGCGAGAAAGATGTGGAGCTGAATCAAGAAAAGGATAGGCACAAAGGGGCTAGCAAGGGTAAACAATAGGCATGAAATAAAAAGTTCAACCGGGCCAAAATAATGGCCTACGTCATTCTCACGCACTAGAACTATCCTATGCCAATGCTTCAAGAATCGCTTGGGGCAAGTTCTAGCCACCGAGAAAGATTCTCCTTTCTCACGACTCAAGCAATACGAGTCTAACGATCGTTTACACACATCCCTATGCTACCGTTTGATTCACACCGGATTCACCATTTGAGTAGAGTAAACAACATTTACACTAATAAGAAAAATATAAAACCATAGCATAAAAAGAAATCTACTCTACACAAAATTCTATGCAACCGAGCACTCGACTAGGAGCACTACTAGAGTCAACATTTTACTCTGCTACATAATCCTAAGCCATCACCTAGATTTTCCCAAATAAGCAAAAGAATTAAATTCACAACAGAGCAAGCAAACAGATGAGTGCGCGCTCAAGTGGGTGAAGTGGTGTGTAATGACAAAAATATACTTCTGATATGCAAAAACGTGTACACGTGTAGTGAACACTCGGTACACTCCCCCCAGACTTAAACTAAACAATATGCGCAAAATGCAGCTATAAAATTCAGAATAATGCTAGGGAAAGAGAGTACCCAGTGCTCAGAAATGAGCACACCAGAAGATTGGCGTGAAAACCTGGACTAAGCTGCAGCGTCCGTCATCCAGAAAAGATACCTGCAGGGGTCAGCTCCGCAAAAACAAAAGACAAAAGAAAACTGAAAAGAAAATACTACTAACAAAGCATGATTAGAGGAAATAAAAATGCAGAAAAGAAAGATAACTACTGGGGTTATTGTCATCCCAGCACGACTTATTTGGCATTTGCACAGTTCTAGCTAATGGGCCTATGAAAAGAAAAGTGGACAGGTAACTGTTCTAATATGCGTGTCGGTAGCTGGTACCGATACGGAGATAGAGCAGTCACCCCTCTACCTACATATAAATAAAACCTGCCCATCACAGGTAGAGGGAAAAGAAAGTAAGAAGAGGAGGAGGCCTGGTCCTCACTCATCTTACCAAAAATATCCTTGCCCAGCAAGGTATCGTCTGTGGCAGGTCCGCAGGAGGAGAAGGCAATGAGTGGAGCTTCCTCAACGGAGGGGGAATAAACCTCCTCACATGAGAGGATACTCTCATCATTGACTTGAGCAAAAAGCTCCAAGTCCTCCTGGGATACCTGTGAAGACTCAACCTGCACAGGCTCGGATGAAGAGAGGGGATCAAGAAATAAACAAGATGAAGAACATGAATAATCAAAAATCGGGGGAGTGGTCCCGGTCTCACTCCCATTAGGCTGGGGAAGTAAAATAATGTTTGCATTGTCATCAATGCTACAAGATTCGGCGGGATCAACGGTGGCCAAGCTTAGGATTTGGACTTCCTCCACCGGTGCTGAGGAAAACTCCTCTTCACCTAGAAGGTTGTCCTCCTCCATAGGAGTAGGCACAACACTCAGATCAACCGCCTCCTCCTGCGACACATCATCAACAATGTCGTCAGAGACGAGTGTAGTATGCACAACAGGGGGAGGAGTAGTGCTCGGATAAAAGTCGAGCACCGATTCCTCACAAAGAATCGAATCCACTAGAGGTGGTGGAGGCACATGGAGAATTGGCTCAGCAATGTCGGTGCATAGATCAGCCGCACATCCGGTGACCGTATCCATGCCATACCCTTCAAAATGTGAAGGTGACAAAGACACATAGCCGGATGTTGAAGGTGTGCCGCCAGAGCTAGGAGTTGGGACGATCCGAATATCCGGCTCGTCATCCTCGTCCAATTGGCGAAGATAAGCAACACAATCCTTCAGGGCATGATCTGTGCCCCGACAAAACTGGCACTGCCTAGCAGGCTTCTTTGGCACAGCGGGGGCTGGAGCCGAAAAGAAGTATGACGGTAATGGCTCAGCAGAGTAGCCATAAGACTTACGCGCACCATATGGAGTATCAGACGGAGTCGATGCTCTATATGCTGGGCGAGAGGAATTATGCCTACTATTCTCCGTAGGGCATTCAACACTAGAGTGGGAAGTAGCTCCACACCAACGGCAACGAAAATTTAGATGTGCCCACATAGTGTGAAGATAAAACGATTCAAAAAGACAAACACTATTGTGCGAAATACTACACCTAACAAAAATTTACTAAAGCAACCTACTATAAAACAAGAGAATGGAATAAAAAGAACAGAAATAAAATAACAGAAAATGCAATTTACAAATGGAAGGGCTTTTCTCTCAGGTTCTCCCTCTCCAGAAAACTCACACGACTGTGTTCCCCGGCAACGGCGCCAAAAACTTGATGGCGCAAATCTCACACACCGCTATAGGCGGTAGCTTGACTGCGACACAAAACGGCAGTGTACCGATCGTTCAAGTAATAAAAATTGGGAATAAATCCCCGAGTGTCGGTCTCTTAAGGAACACAGTAAGGTGGAGTTAAATGTCGAGGAAGGACTTGAGATTGAAGTCCTTAACGTCGGATGGAATGCGGAAACGGGGTGATTGGGCTTTTGGAAAACAAAATAAAAGCTATCAACTACTCCTATGCAATGCCGCTATGCAAAGCTTCGCTTGGCGGGATGGAGACTAGGCAGGCCTTGAGCGCGCTGCGTCGCAAGGGCGGATGGACGAGAAGGCTAATGGAATCGAACTATGCAGGCCTTGAGCGCGCTGCTTCGATAGGCGAATGGATTACGGGCCGCGATGCCACGCTTCGGTAGGCGAATGGGCGAGTAGGCTAGTGGAATGAGGGTCGCAAACACCTCTTCGACAAGCACGCCACTAGCAATTGCTAGTGCGGCACCGGACACGATGGTGGGATGGAGGATGGAATGGGGCGCACCTCAATAATATAAACAAAAATACTCAATCACATAGACATAATCAAGTAAAAATGCTGTTTAATCAAAATACACTTCATCATAATGTTAGATCTAGTTGCAAATACATCAATAAAAGGAGAACAAGGCAAGAAATCGACCGAATCCGAAGGCTCGTTGAAGATTCACGGTTGGAATCGCCGGGTTGTCAATCCGCGTCCAAGCTCGGTCCACAACTACGTCCGGGGTAGAGAGAGCTGTCACGACTCTCCAATGGACCCGTCTTCTTCGTGTCACGATCCGGTGGAGGTTGCCAACTTCCTCTTGCTCGATGGAGATAGCGGCTAGGTCTTCCTTTGGAGCTCTTGGATGAAGGAGGAGGCCGAGAGGAAACTCCGGCTCAAGATAGGCGTGAAGAGCAAGCCCGGAGCACCTCTATATGGTGGGCGACGGTGGAGGGGCGAAATCGGGCGGAATCGGGCGGAAAACGGCGGCTGGAAGCGAGATCCTCACCTAAAATCGCGAGCAGGGAATTTATAGGCGCTGGAATTAAACAGTGCGCACGGTCAGTGGCGCACGACCATTGGTCGTGCGCACTGGAATCCTGTGATCGTGCGCTCTGCCTGGACAGAACCTGCAAAGACAGAAATTACAAAATAACATGTTCGCACGACCAGTGGCGCACGACCGATGGTCGTGCGCACTAGCGTCAGTGGTCGTGCGCAATAGATGAAACAGAACTTAAAGATTAATGGTCAGTGCGCACGAGCAGTGGCGCACGACCGGTGGTCGTGCGCGCCGGAGTTGATGATCGTGCGCATTACACCAAACAGAACTTATGAAAAAAGCGTTAAGTGCACACGATCAGTGGCGCACGACCAGTGGTCGTGCGCAATAGAACCAGTGATCGTGCGCAGTGTTCCTGTGCAGAATTGCACCGGAAACACCTGCACGACTCCTGTTCTAGCGTACAACCACCAATCCGGCCACTAAAAGTGGCACCGAACAATGCATGAAAACTACTAATGAAAATCAACATGAAATCACACCAAAATGGGCCAAAAGGTGCACCTAGCATGGGATATCAAATATGAACTAAAACAGGGCTAAAGTGCAGTGAAATGACTAACTAAACGGCCCAGATGAGTCCATAAAAGTGTATATGATGAGGACTCATCACACCCCCAGACTTAACTGTTTGCGCGTCCCGAGCAAACAAATTCTAAGCGAACTAGGAAAGAACAGTAGATGGCTTAAAACTACAATACAGAGTACCATGCGAAGTCGCATGCTCACGTGCATAAGAAAAATAATAGAAAAGATTTCTGATTATAAAAACAGTTTATATATTTCTAAAAGAGTAAAAGCATATTACAACTACTCAAAATGGTGAACAACGGTGAATCATTCGGTCACGCATACGGAGAAAGTAAACTAAACGCTGAGATGAGCATTGCTCAAGATTGGGGTGCGGGAAAAACTCCACTGAAATCCATCAGTGTCGGTGACCATAAGCTTGCCCGGTCACATTCTCTCCACGACACTAGATTGGTTCATAGCGTGAGTCAGTAGGACTTTAGGTTAGAGATGGGGCTTGGGTTACGGTGAGGTAAACAATGATAAACAGGACGGCTTAAAACACCTAACCCAAATGAGCTTTAAGAATAACTACCCGTGCACCCAAAATCGAATGCAAGTGCACCACACCCCCAGACTTGGACTTTTGCAACATAGGTGTGTGCACCGCCTACTCCCAATACATAATTTTTCTACAAGATTTTCAATAAAACACACCTTTCTTTTTCTCTTTTTCTTTTCATTTTTTTTTCTTTTTCTTTAAATCTTCTTTTTCTTGTCTTTTTCTTTCAGCAAATTTTCAATTGAGCATATCCACAGGTTCACATAATAAACACCACAATCAACACCCCCCAAAATGTAAATGAAACTACAACTAAAGCTCAGATTTGGGTGTGCGACTAGGTTAGGCTTTTAGGCTTTGGCGAGAAAGATGTGGAGCTGAATCAAGAAAAGGATAGGCACAAAGGGGCTAGCAAGGGTAAACAATAGGCATGAAATAAAAAGTTCAACCGGGCCAAAATAATGGCCTACGTCATTCTCACGCACTAGAACTATCCTATGCCAATGCTTCAAGAATCGCTTGGGGCAAGTTCTAGCCACCGAGAAAGATTCTCCTTTCTCACGACTCAAGCAATACGAGTCTAACGATCGTTTACACACATCCCTATGCTACCGTTTGATTCACACCGGATTCACCATTTGAGTAGAGTAAACAACATTTACACTAATAAGAAAAATATAAAACCATAGCATAAAAAGAAATCTACTCTACACAAAATTCTATGCAACCGAGCACTCGACTAGGAGCACTACTAGAGTCAACATTTTACTCTGCTACATAATCCTAAGCCATCACCTAGATTTTCCCAAATAAGCAAAAGAATTAAATTCACAACAGAGCAAGCAAACAGATGAGTGCGCGCTCAAGTGGGTGAAGTGGTGTGTAATGACAAAAATATACTTCTGATATGCAAAAACGTGTACACGTGTAGTGAACACTCGGTACACTCCCCCCAGACTTAAACTAAACAATATGCGCAAAATGCAGCTATAAAATTCAGAATAATGCTAGGGAAAGAGAGTACCCAGTGCTCAGAAATGAGCACACCAGAAGATTGGCGTGAAAACCTGGACTAAGCTGCAGCGTCCGTCATCCAGAAAAGATACCTGCAGGGGTCAGCTCCGCAAAAACAAAAGACAAAAGAAAACTGAAAAGAAAATACTACTAACAAAGCATGATTAGAGGAAATAAAAATGCAGAAAAGAAAGATAACTACTGGGGTTATTGTCATCCCAGCACGACTTATTTGGCATTTGCACAGTTCTAGCTAATGGGCCTATGAAAAGAAAAGTGGACAGGTAACTGTTCTAATATGCGTGTCGGTAGCTGGTACCGATACGGAGATAGAGCAGTCACCCCTCTACCTACATATAAATAAAACCTGCCCATCACAGGTAGAGGGAAAAGAAAGTAAGAAGAGGAGGAGGCCTGGTCCTCACTCATCTTACCAAAAATATCCTTGCCCAGCAAGGTATCGTCTGTGGCAGGTCCGCAGGAGGAGAAGGCAATGAGTGGAGCTTCCTCAACGGAGGGGGAATAAACCTCCTCACATGAGAGGATACTCTCATCATTGACTTGAGCAAAAAGCTCCAAGTCCTCCTGGGATACCTGTGAAGACTCAACCTGCACAGGCTCGGATGAAGAGAGGGGATCAAGAAATAAACAAGATGAAGAACATGAATAATCAAAAATCGGGGGAGTGGTCCCGGTCTCACTCCCATTAGGCTGGGGAAGTAAAATAATGTTTGCATTGTCATCAATGCTACAAGATTCGGCGGGATCAACGGTGGCCAAGCTTAGGATTTGGACTTCCTCCACCGGTGCTGAGGAAAACTCCTCTTCACCTAGAAGGTTGTCCTCCTCCATAGGAGTAGGCACAACACTCAGATCAACCGCCTCCTCCTGCGACACATCATCAACAATGTCGTCAGAGACGAGTGTAGTATGCACAACAGGGGGAGGAGTAGTGCTCGGATAAAAGTCGAGCACCGATTCCTCACAAAGAATCGAATCCACTAGAGGTGGTGGAGGCACATGGAGAATTGGCTCAGCAATGTCGGTGCATAGATCAGCCGCACATCCGGTGACCGTATCCATGCCATACCCTTCAAAATGTGAAGGTGACAAAGACACATAGCCGGATGTTGAAGGTGTGCCGCCAGAGCTAGGAGTTGGGACGATCCGAATATCCGGCTCGTCATCCTCGTCCAATTGGCGAAGATAAGCAACACAATCCTTCAGGGCATGATCTGTGCCCCGACAAAACTGGCACTGCCTAGCAGGCTTCTTTGGCACAGCGGGGGCTGGAGCCGAAAAGAAGTATGACGGTAATGGCTCAGCAGAGTAGCCATAAGACTTACGCGCACCATATGGAGTATCAGACGGAGTCGATGCTCTATATGCTGGGCGAGAGGAATTATGCCTACTATTCTCCGTAGGGCATTCAACACTAGAGTGGGAAGTAGCTCCACACCAACGGCAACGAAAATTTAGATGTGCCCACATAGTGTGAAGATAAAACGATTCAAAAAGACAAACACTATTGTGCGAAATACTACACCTAACAAAAATTTACTAAAGCAACCTACTATAAAACAAGAGAATGGAATAAAAAGAACAGAAATAAAATAACAGAAAATGCAATTTACAAATGGAAGGGCTTTTCTCTCAGGTTCTCCCTCTCCAGAAAACTCACACGACTGTGTTCCCCGGCAACGGCGCCAAAAACTTGATGGCGCAAATCTCACACACCGCTATAGGCGGTAGCTTGACTGCGACACAAAACGGCAGTGTACCGATCGTTCAAGTAATAAAAATTGGGAATAAATCCCCGAGTGTCGGTCTCTTAAGGAACACAGTAAGGTGGAGTTAAATGTCGAGGAAGGACTTGAGATTGAAGTCCTTAACGTCGGATGGA
The DNA here is from genome assembly GCA_033032865.1 of Dactylorhiza incarnata. Lineage (NCBI taxonomy): Eukaryota > Viridiplantae > Streptophyta > Magnoliopsida > Asparagales > Orchidaceae > Dactylorhiza > Dactylorhiza incarnata. The sequence goes on along the minus strand of JAWHQI010000230.1, from coordinate 2,343,293 downwards.
ATGCGGAAACGGGGTGATTGGGCTTTTGGAAAACAAAATAAAAGCTATCAACTACTCCTATGCAATGCCGCTATGCAAAGCTTCGCTTGGCGGGATGGAGACTAGGCAGGCCTTGAGCGCGCTGCGTCGCAAGGGCGGATGGACGAGAAGGCTAATGGAATCGAACTATGCAGGCCTTGAGCGCGCTGCTTCGATAGGCGAATGGATTACGGGCCGCGATGCCACGCTTCGGTAGGCGAATGGGCGAGTAGGCTAGTGGAATGAGGGTCGCAAACACCTCTTCGACAAGCACGCCACTAGCAATTGCTAGTGCGGCACCGGACACGATGGTGGGATGGAGGATGGAATGGGGCGCACCTCAATAATATAAACAAAAATACTCAATCACATAGACATAATCAAGTAAAAATGCTGTTTAATCAAAATACACTTCATCATAATGTTAGATCTAGTTGCAAATACATCAATAAAAGGAGAACAAGGCAAGAAATCGACCGAATCCGAAGGCTCGTTGAAGATTCACGGTTGGAATCGCCGGGTTGTCAATCCGCGTCCAAGCTCGGTCCACAACTACGTCCGGGGTAGAGAGAGCTGTCACGACTCTCCAATGGACCCGTCTTCTTCGTGTCACGATCCGGTGGAGGTTGCCAACTTCCTCTTGCTCGATGGAGATAGCGGCTAGGTCTTCCTTTGGAGCTCTTGGATGAAGGAGGAGGCCGAGAGGAAACTCCGGCTCAAGATAGGCGTGAAGAGCAAGCCCGGAGCACCTCTATATGGTGGGCGACGGTGGAGGGGCGAAATCGGGCGGAATCGGGCGGAAAACGGCGGCTGGAAGCGAGATCCTCACCTAAAATCGCGAGCAGGGAATTTATAGGCGCTGGAATTAAACAGTGCGCACGGTCAGTGGCGCACGACCATTGGTCGTGCGCACTGGAATCCTGTGATCGTGCGCTCTGCCTGGACAGAACCTGCAAAGACAGAAATTACAAAATAACATGTTCGCACGACCAGTGGCGCACGACCGATGGTCGTGCGCACTAGCGTCAGTGGTCGTGCGCAATAGATGAAACAGAACTTAAAGATTAATGGTCAGTGCGCACGAGCAGTGGCGCACGACCGGTGGTCGTGCGCGCCGGAGTTGATGATCGTGCGCATTACACCAAACAGAACTTATGAAAAAAGCGTTAAGTGCACACGATCAGTGGCGCACGACCAGTGGTCGTGCGCAATAGAACCAGTGATCGTGCGCAGTGTTCCTGTGCAGAATTGCACCGGAAACACCTGCACGACTCCTGTTCTAGCGTACAACCACCAATCCGGCCACTAAAAGTGGCACCGAACAATGCATGAAAACTACTAATGAAAATCAACATGAAATCACACCAAAATGGGCCAAAAGGTGCACCTAGCATGGGATATCAAATATGAACTAAAACAGGGCTAAAGTGCAGTGAAATGACTAACTAAACGGCCCAGATGAGTCCATAAAAGTGTATATGATGAGGACTCATCAGTTCTCCAGCGCAAGGTTTCCCAAGAAACATGTATCTATTATCCAACATAGGCATGGAGTGGATATTTGCATACCATACCCCCTTCAGATTTCCTATAAATAGGACACCGTGAAAAAAGTAGAAGGCATGTTGACTCCCCCACTCCACACACGAACAAGGTTCCCATAGTCCTCAGAGCTTGCCTCTCTTGTGTCTAGCTTAACTTTGGCCTTAGGAGGGAAAGTTCATATAAACTTTCGGGTGTGTGGCGAGAGCTCCTCACTGCAGCACGTGAGCCTTGCTTGTAGGCATTCTAGAGTTTGTTTCTTCTTCATCGTCTTCTTCTAGTTATGTTTTGTCTGAGTCAATTGCTGGACTAGTAACTTTTAGTCACCCAATGGTCTGAACTTTGTGAACCAGATTTTTCTAGTTCCAACAACAGGCTCCTGATAACTTCATTAATCTTCAAGATAATGGCATATGCGAGTTGCTAAGAAGTGAAACGTGCTTCCTTTCTGTGATCGGGGTCTACAAATAAGCCAGAAAGGTCAATTCGGTTGAGAGAGAGATGACGTCGGCATTCATGTTCATCGCCTTCATATTGTCTTATTTTCGCTTCGCTTAAAATCAGCTCTTTCAGCTCGTTTAATCCCTTTTATCCCACTGAGATTACATCACATTATAAATACACTATTCGATTACAGCAAACCATAATAGAATAACCAACTAGATTCATAGTACAATAAAATTGCAAGGATCATGTCCACTACAACTTTCATTATTTAATAATTGTGATCATCGATCATGCAAATATTGATTACACGCTTACAACTATATTAACACAGTGATGATCTAAAATGAAATCAAGATATCTTATAGACTTTTTAAGGAGGTATCTAGAAGAAGAGTTAGTTGTTGGATCATCACGTGCCTTTAGAGGGGGTGGGGGTGAATAAGGGTGTTATAAAAATTCATTTGTAAAAATAAAATTTAAATTACTTCATAACAAACTTCAGAAATAATATTTTGATAACTGAAAAAAAGACATGATTTTTATTTCATCAACAAACAAATACAAAATTGTGATTTCAATGGCGCTAGAAATCAAGGCGATGATTTTTCTCTTGGGTTTTCTATACCGACTCTTCTCCCTAAAGATCGGTTGGTCGTATCCTATCTCTCCCTAGATAGGACTTGGGCCGCCCCTTCAGCTACTCTCTAGATCTAGTCACCTAACTCACAAGGCAAATTTCTCCCTAAGTCGCACACGGACCTAGTTGCCAACACGAATGAATTTCACTACCGTTACACAAAAGTAGTCACCAAAAGAAAAGAGAAAATACAAGATAAGAGAAATAAATTTTTTGTAGTAAAAACTCCATATAGAGAAAATCTGAAGACAATGACGAAGGCACGCGAGAGATCAGAGTTGTAGTCGCGTTCGTACTTCATGTAGAATGAGCGTTTATGAACTCCGCCTTCAAGTTCTCCTTTGGATCTTCAAGATTGTTGTAGGGAATGCTCTGGATGTATGGGATGAGACCTCATACAAACATGTTTAGTGTTATGGCTTGATCATTCTTGTAAATGAAAGAGCAGAGCGGCCTTTTAAATAGATACTGCGAGTTAACGACGGTAGGTGTTACCTTCCCGTGGTACTTGTAATGGAAGGATTTCTGCGTGCCAGGCGTCCAGGAATAGTAACCACATTTCATTCTTTAGGCAACTACTATAGCGCCCCGAAAGAATTACAGCGTCGCGTTAACACAATATACGTTCCCACCATCAGATTGGTTACATGCTCCATTTGGCTCCTCAATCAACAGATGAATGGAGTCAACATTTAATTGATGAGCATGATAAATCAAAGATCATACATTGGATACCATGAATGAATGGATAAGCATACAAAGTCTAGTATAATAAATGATTACTCGTAATAAAAAAATTTGATTAGTAATGTAAAGATAGTCATACGAGTACAATGAGTAAGAATGTATATAAGACACCATATCAAGTTTTTTTTTTTAAATTAAGGCTTGGAGATTTAGATGATCATAAAGATTAGCATTTTAGTCATAGATCAAAGAAGATCTTGTTCTTTTGTAGAAGATAATCATTATAGTTGATTTTCATTTTGTGAAGCATGAAAGATATAACTATAAAGAGATTAAAGCAATATGATGTGAAATGATTTGCAATCAAAGCTTTAGTATAGATTGTAGCGTTCATGCTTAGTTATCTTATATATTTACTCATTTATGTAAAAATTTATGTATTTATACTTAAGTGTCAAATTCTCATGAGTGAAAGATTTATGGATGACAATAATGTGTAAAATATGTGATTTGATAGAGTATACATAGATAATAATCAAGACACATGTAAAGTATAATGAAATTAATGTACATAATATCATCAATATGCAAAGTAAAAATTACTTCCACTAATTCTAGTGCACAGTAAAATAGTACAACTACAAATGCGCTTCACACACACATTGCTCTCACTAAGACTTATCAGGGAGCGAAATAGTGCTTGGTGGATCACATAATATTATTTTAATTTTTGCTTTGGTGATCCGGTGCACATAAAGAGAAGTATAACTATGTGATAATTTTTTATCGTTTGCACACGACACTTTATAATATTTCCAAGGTACTCAACCTCATAATGCTTATGATGACTTATCAGGAGGAGAAATAGTGCTTGGTGGAGTTATCTTTGTTATTTATTTATTTGATTTTATTTTTAGTGACAAAGATCTCTGAATTCATGTGTAAGCAAACATTCAATTTATCATTTTTTAACCACACTTCTCTAATGTGAGTGCATAAGAATATCCATGGAGTGCATGAGGGCAATCCAATGGTGTGCATGTAAGTTTTATCCATGCATATTAAATAGTTATGTCATTACACTACACATACATGCATACACAAGATTATAAGCAAATGTAGGAATCAAAATAGGCGAGTGTGAGAATTATTATCAATCATAAATCATCACTTATACTTAGAGTAGTAGTGTACAAAAAAATCGGTCCTAAACGGTCCGGTTGGGACCGGACTGGTTAGGACTGGTCAGGGACCGGTCCTGTCCGGGACCGGTCCGATCCCGGACCGGTCCCAGGGGCTCGGCCGATCCCCTGTTTTATGGCAAAAACCGGTCCCGGACCGGGACCGGTAAAAGACCGGTTTTAATCGGTCTTTTACCGGTCCTGGGACAGGACCGGGACCCAGTTAAGAGCCGTTACAAACGGCTCTTTAATATAAGAGCTGTTCGGATCTTATATTAAAGAGCCGTTCGGCTCTTTAATTAAAGAGCCGAGCGGCTCTTGCCTTAGGCTCTTTAATTTAATTATAGAGTTAAATATTTTTTTAATTAATTTTTTTTTATAAATACCCCCTCTCCCCCATTCTCTCTCTCTATTTCTCTCTCCACTTCTCTCTCTCTCTCTATTTCTCTCTCTCTCTTTCAAATTTACTAAATGGCGTCTTCTTCATCCCAGTCAACTTCCTCCTCCGCGTCTGTCGATGTTGAGATAGTGGAGCACCGTCACAAAGCGGCAGTATGGGAGACATTTGATAAAGTGCGGGTTGATGGCGAAATGAAGGCGAAGTGCAAACTTTGCGGGAAGCTAATGGCCGTCGGCAGCAACACAACGCTCGTCCGACATGTGAAATCTTGCATTTCTAAGCAAGCCCCGGAGTCTACCCAAGCCCAAATTTCGGCGACCGGGCACATTTGGACGTACGACCAAGCTCGACAACGAGAGCGACAAATGGAGAACGTCATCAAAAAAGGACTTTTATTCAACCACTACGACGATGAGGAAATGACGTCTTACATTCACGACGTACTCCAGCCTAAATATCACCAGGTAAGTCGTATTACAACTAGACGCGATGCTTTAGCGGCTTACTTACAATCTAAGGAATATTTAAAAAACTATTTTGAAACATTCGACGGTCGCGTTAGCTTAACGAGCGATGTTTGGACTAGCGGTATAATTGACGGTCTTTCTTTTATATTTGCATAACTTGTCACTGGGTCGATCCAGATAGTTGGGAATTAAATAAACGTATAATTTGTTTTGAAGGATTTGAGTATCCGCACACCGGTAAATATATTTATCAGATTACTATTAAAACTATTAGAGAATTTAAAATAAAAGGAAAATTTTGAGTATTTCTTTCGATAACGCTTCAAATAATGGGATGGCCGTCAAATATTTATTATCAGATTTGCAACCAATGTTAGACGGAATTTTTTTTCATACGCATTGTGTATGTCACGTTTTAAATTTAATTGTGCAAGATAGTTTACAATTTATGAACGAATACGTTAGTAAAATACGCATTATGTTAATAGTTATTTATAATTCGAAACGAAGAAAACAAGATTTCAAAAAATTTGTTATTTCTCAAGTAAAATTTTTTTAGGACCATCGTATGATATGCCTATACGATGGAACTCGACGTATAAAATGTTAAAGCGAGCTTTGTCACAAAAAACGTTACTAATAGGATTTTATAATAGTGTCGAAGCATATGATTTAGGCCCGTCGGACTGGGCCGTGCTCGAAGATTATGTAAATTTATTAGAAAGTTTTTATCGAGCAACAACTATTTTATCCGGAGTTTACTATCCTACTAGCTCATTAGTTCTTGAAAATATTTTATTAATTTCTGAAACGTTTAAAAATTACAAAACGAACGAAATTTGGCGTCCGTTAATATTAATAATGGAGGAAAAGTTTTTAAAATATTACAAAGATATGCCTCCTATGTTTTCTTGCGCCGCGGCTTTAAACCCTTTAATGGGCGTAGACAGCGTAGAAAATTTTATAGAAGAAATTAATCGGAATTTAGATTTAAACGAATCCTCTAGTATTTTTGTTAAGGACAATACTACACATACCTAAAGTTTACCTAAAAGCCACAAAAAATGGGCCCCACAGGTCACAAAAACACCCGATTCTTCTAGGGTTAGGGTGAAAATCACAAAAAGTGGGCCCCACTCGGCACAAAAACACCCGACTTTAGGGTTTGGGGCAAAAAAAACCCTAAAATCGGGTGTTTTTGTGACCTGTGGGGACCATTTTGTGGCTTTTAGGTAGACTTTAGGTATGTATATCATTATTCTTTTGTTAATGTTAGTGTTTCAAAATTTATTTCTGAATTTACTCGTCTTTATAATTATTATGATCAAATGTACTGATCGCGGCCTCGTGTAGAATCCACCCAACCTAAAACAAAAGATACTTTAAAAAATAAACTTTTAGAATTAGCTTCTAGGAAAAAACAAAGAACATCAAGTACTTTAAACGAATTAGGTTTATATAGTAAAACACAATTTCAAGATTATATGACCGCAAGCGAAATTGAAAATTTTGATATTTTAAACTGGTGGAAATCTAAAACTAACGTGTATCCTATTTTGGCCTTAATGGCCCGTGATTTACTAACAATCTAAGCTAGTACGGTAGCTTCGGAGTCTGCATTTTCTTTGAGTGACAGGATTCTGAACGAGCGAAGAAGTCGTTTGACTAAAGAATCTTTGGAGATTTGCATTTGCTACAAGGATCATTTGGATGCTCTGAGGAGGAGACAACATGTTTCGTCCATTGAAGATAACGAGTCTGAAGTTGAAGACGAGCTGAATAATTTAAATTTGGGCAGCGCCGCAGAATAAATAAGTTGCATTTTTCGTTAATTCAATATAATTTCATTTTATTTTAAATGTAATTTCATTTTATTTTAAATGTAATTTTCATTTTATTTTATTGAATGTAATGTTATTTAATTTTTTTTTAAATGTATTGTAAATAATTTTGTAATTTGTAATGTTGTTTAATTTTAAATAAAAATCAAATTTTATTTCATTTTGAGTTTTTATCATTTTGAGTTTTATTTAACTTTATTTTGTAATTTGTATGCACAATTGCACATTAGTTTTATATTTCAAAAACTTTAATTTACTTTATATAATTATAATTATATATTTTATTTTATTTTATTTTATTTTTATAAAAAGACCGGTCCGGGACCGGTTAGGACCGGTTAGGACCGGTCCTCCTCCAGAGGAGAAAAACCGGTCCCGGACCGGGACCGGTCGGCCAAAAGACTTTTCTTCCAAAAGACCGGTCCTGAACCGGACTGCCAGTCCTTTTGTGCAGGGCTAACTTAGAGGCATAATCAAACATTTTATACATAAGATTCCCACATAATATTTCCATTGTACGTTTTAAAAGATGTAAAGCATGAAAGATCAAAACATGATGTTGAAGAAGATTTGAAAATAAAATCACTCTGTAGATAATCTTTAAATATTATATTTTTTCATGCTTGACTTTAGCAATGTAATTTAAGCAATTTTTGTAGATAAAAATAAAGAAGTACAATATAAAAACAATTAGAGAAAACATGTTTTTGAGATTTTAGTTTGTTCTGTGATTTTCTATTTGTTTTATTTTTATTTTAAGAAGTTAAATAAATAAGAAATAATGAAAATATTGTACTAAAAACATAAAAGTCTTTGTCGATTAAATCAGTAAAATAATTTTCTATGTCAGCAAAAAGATTAAATGCAAAAAATAAAGCAAGAAAGTAAAAAAAATAAGAGTTACTGCCGCCGGTAACAGCTCCCGTTGGGAGGTATCAAACAGAGTTTTGATATTTTGTATAAAAATCAAGTTTTTTTTTATCATTTTTCAGTTTTAAATTTTTTTTTATTATGGTTCTCCACTATAAGGGGCACTTAATGTCGGAAAGAAATCACGATAATAATAAAAAAGTTGCATATTTTAAATTTTGGCCTAATGAGTTTAGCAAAAAAGTCCATTGTCAATTTCACGTGTTTTACATGTTTATGAAAGCTCAAAAAAAATAGTGAAAATAATGCAAAACATAAGATGAGATTTAAAATTAACATTAATGATCATGTTCCAACAAACCAAATATGTATGAAACAAATAATCATGAAGTGTAAAATAAAGTACATGCAATGAATATTATAAATCTATGCGCAAGACCAAAATATCTCAAATACAAGCAACATACTAGCCCCGTACTAAGTGACGGATGAGCATGAGGGGTTGTACACATGTCGTAGGTTAGGATGTGAGTCCCATATATATGCATACACAAGAGGTTGCTCAACCTAATACTCTTTCCCCCAGTGCCTCTGAAGGCCCACTAGAATCCTCCCTGATCAAGAACAAGACATAAATTACAGCCTTTAATACACACAACTCTACACCCCCATTATTATCATACACATAACATTCCAAGCTTTGCCCATTTTTGTTTGCAGATTCTTTAAACAAACGAAAAAAGCACGACTTGTTTGTTTTAATGTTACCTTTATAAGAATTGCTGGATGGTCAAGAGGGAAAGTAACTTCAGTTAATTTAGCGCCCACGCAAGAAGGCATCGATGGTCGAGTTGATATTGCATAAGAATTAGCATATTTAGAAATAGTTGCATTGTAAATCTTATGGGATGCATCTTTGATGTGAGCATTCTTGGAGAGTCCGCGACACAAAAAAACCTAGTTTACGCAACACAAAATAAATGTTACATTGAATGGGGCTAGCAAAGAATTTCATAGCATCACATGCTTTTGGTAAAATAGCTAAATCAGTCTTTTAAGATTCAGGTAAGATTTGAAGTCCCTGAAATTTCAATTATTTGAAATAGATCCAAACTATTTTTATTTTTTTAGAAATCAGTCCTGCTTAACTTTTCGTTATCTTTTTTTAACGGATTTAACAACAATGGCAATGATGAGGCGCCCAAGTGGCGATGACATGGATATTAACTATTTACAAAATAATTTACATTTTTATAGTTGTAAAGACATAGGAATATATGCAAATATATAATTTCAAAATTTATAATTATATATCTTGTAATCAACATTGTTTATTGAAAATAGTAGCTGATAATAAATTGAAAACACTAAAGAATTTTTTTTCAATGTTCTAGGAAAAGAAATGAAATAATATAGTGATATAAATTATGCATATATTTTAGTCATTATCCCGATCAGCACCTGATTTTACAGAATTTGTAAATAAATTGGGTGAAATGTTAAATAGACTGATTTTGAAAAAGTTGGAAACCTTTTAAACTTATTTCAAATCATCTAACTTTAAGTAACTATTTCAAATCCTGCCTAATTTTAGGCACTAATTTAACTATTTTACGGACGCTTTTTTGAATTTGACTAAAATTCTTAGAAATGTCTCCAGAAATGAGCAGAGGGCGCATTCATAATTCCTCAGAAGGGTGTTCTTAAATTTTGTATGAAAAGTAAATTTTATGAAGTTATTCACAGTTCTCAACAATCTATGCTACAAATTGCACTCTTTGATGCCAAAAATCTGATATGACGTTTTCGCCCCGTGTTGATTGAACCAACCGGCTTGGGCCTAAGATAACTTGAGCAATCAATGGTGAGCTAGCGAAGGCTAGTAGTGGTAGTCACATGATGGACACGACTAGAAAGTTATACGATCATCGAAGTTGGCACTAGCAAGATTAATTCCAAAAACTTACATCTTTAACTCAAAGGCTGCTTTTTTTACATTATGAAGAATATTCAACTCTACTAGAGCACTAATTCATCACACAAATGATTCATGAACTGGAGCTCCAGATAAGTCGCTAGGTTGCAACTCGGGTCAGGCCGAATCGGTTCCACCCAAAACAATAACCAATCAATATAAATTTGGTTTCAACTTTTCAGAACCAGAATTGACCCATGTACCTAAGGTATAGAACCAAATCCGAACTGAAAAACTCAATTTGGTTCGGTTCCAGTCCAGTTCTCGGTTCTAGTCATGCGTCATAATATTTTTCATATAAACTTATGTATTAGTGAACATTCTTAACTATTGTATTCATTTAAGTAAATAGTAAACACAAAACATACATTATAAGGGAATTAATATGATCAAACATTTTATGTTTAGAAGAGCAAAAAAATGCATACATAATCTTCTTGAATTTGTACTAACATACCCTTACAAGAGCAAAAAAAAACTTGTACAAAGATGTGAACTAATTTTTGAATGTAACACATTGAAAAAACCGCAGATATATACGATAGGTAAAACTTTTAGGTTTAACTTAACTTGGACTGAATAGGAATGCTTATATTGAATGAAACAAGGATCCGACATCTATATTTCTGATACATAATTTCAATAATTCAATTATCGGGTCAATTCTAAGTACCCAAATATAAGAATTGAGTGGTCAGTTCTATAAAATTTAGACCCAGAATCGAGTCGAGACCCATGAGAATCGACCCGAACAAGTTAGTTTGATTCAATTCCGGTCCAATTTTCAGTTTTTCGATTATTTTTTGCACAACCCTTCAGCCACAATAACCTATAAATATTTTTAATTTTTTATAGAATACGGAAAAACAAGCCGAGTTATATGATGACGAGCAAAGTTCTATTTAACGAATCAGCACCTGCATCATATCCAACTTTAATTTCCCTTCGATCTCTGCTCCCTTACATATTGGTACAGTCCGACTCCCTTGCATAGGTCTTATAATTGCTTGCACAAGACTGACTAGGCTCTGTTTTAGATGGTGGTGGCGGTAAAAAAAGTACTATTCCCAATGATACTGTTGTTTTGGAGGTGTTTGGATTACTGATGGTGGGAAAACTGTTTGTGCCAAAAAAAATGTTTCCAGGTCTTTTTGAAAAACAACGAACCCTCCCACTTTTACAATAACTAGAATGAGCTTTCCAAATTTTCATGCCTCTCTTCCCATAGGACAACGTCCCCCTTCTCCTCCACCGGCTGCTTTTCTAAAAGCTCTAATCGCAACGAAGGTTTCAGACCACTGCTTTTCCTACTGCTGCCACTGTCCCAAATAGAGCATAAAATTAAAGAGAATGCTAAATACCAAAACCACGTGAATGGGAGATTGCTAAGGCATGAGATATGCTAACGTATAAATTCCACATCGATTTTAGATTCGCTCCCTAACACCCAAATTCTTGGTAGGAACAAATAAGGATACAAAGAAAAACACTATTTCTAAGCAACCCAAAAAAGAATACAAAGAAAAACACTATTTCCATGAATTAATTTACAGAGATTGCATACTAAAAGTCTGAAACTGATCCAATCACATCTCAAACAAACTATGTTAACCAATATGAATTACGATATAAGCCACGGCGTAATTTATTTACTTTTTGTAGATATCCCACCCACCTTCCTAAAAAATGATCCCAGATTTCCAGACCTGAAGCCGTAGAAAGACTCTCGGGCTTCATCTAGGTCGGAACCCAAGAAACCTGCATGATGAAACAAAATATCAGGAAAGGTCGAGAGATCAAAAGCCGGACGAGAATCACAAGTAATTAAGTTAAAACCTCATCTAATTTCCTACGAAAAATGGTTTGTATTTCTCTTCTCAGGCTTTCCAGTTCTTCGGCATAAGCGCCGTTCTCCTTCATCGTCTCCTCCAATTGCTCCTTTATTCTCTCCAGCACTTCTTCAAACCCGCAGTAATCTTTGAAATCGAATGCATTAGTAGAGGGAAGTTCAAGCAGGCTCTTAACTGCCAGCAATGCCTGAAAAAAATCAATTCAAGCAATTATAGTAGTTAAATCCCAGGTAATAGAAAGTCGCTAGTAATTAGTATGAGATAATCAGGTTTATAGTCTCACTGGTTCAATTTAAAAAAATAATACTTGGATCAGTAATTTTAACCCAGTAATTTTAGGGTCCATTCAGTTGGACTAAGGCTTGTTTGGCGGGGTGGTGGCGGTTGTGAACGCGGTGGTCATGAACCGTTGTACCTGAACGCCCGACCTCACCTAAAAGAATTCATGCATTGTATGCACTAAACTAGTTTATTTTCTTGGTAGCGGTCATAACCTTTGTCTTGCCAAATGACGTTTTTTACCCAACTCACCGGAGCAAATAAGCCACGCCAAACGAAGCCTAAATTGGGGCTTCAGAATTAGAATTTAAATTTTAGGGTCCAAGCCACATCACTTCTTGTTCACATCTGGTGCTCTTCCCAGATCATGCCAGCCTTCATTCATCCACCCAACAATCTTCACAAATCACGCCGCCATTCAGTTACCTATGCCAGCCTTTAGTTACCCACCCAACACACTCCCAGGTCACACCCACTCAATGTTCACATTCAGCAATTCTACCAGATCTCGATCAGCCTTGTTCCGCCTTCCAGTGACCCTCTGAAGCCACGCTAACATCAATGTTCCCATCCAGCATTCCTCCCGCTGGCCGCCCCTCCTCTCAAGCAAGAGCCGCCGGAACAACCCAGCATCACTAACAGTCGATGCCTTCGCCATCCAGCCCTCTCCCAAATCAGCCTCTTCCTTCCCGCATCCCTCGACAGTCGCCTCACCCCTCTTTGGACACCAGATCTCCACCTTCCACCACCTACAGACCCCCACGTGTGTGTGAGTTTCCTTATTTGAATTTTTTTCCTCTTTTCATTGTGCGGGCTGATTTCTATATGATTATGGACGTATTATTTTATGCCTATTTGTCTCTGTGATTTTGTATTTACTATTTCTATATGATTATGGATGTATTATTTTATGGCTATTTCTCTCTGTGATTTTGTATCGATTGTTTCTATATGATTATGGATGTATTATTTTATGCCTATTTGTCTCTATGATTTTGTATTGACTTGGAGGGTTTATTCGTTTGCGTATTTAAAATTAAAAGTGTTCTCACTGCGAGCACGGGTCTAATTTGCTCACCTTAATTTCTAAATTTTTTGTGATCAAGTGTGTTATTCGTGTAAGGATTTTATCTTTTAATGTTAATCTGCATATTTTTGTCAGACGGATCGTGTTGCATCATCCTAGGCATTAGTTAAGTTTTTCCCGACATTGCAACCTAGGATTTGTATAGCCTCGAGTATTACTCACCTCCCTACCTGCCGTCAAACAGTACATGCAAAATTCAATTAGTGCATGATCCCCACCACCTAGCTATATGCAAATTCATGAAATAATAGGAAATTATTTTATTCTTAATGACTTATGTATCATCAACCAAAAGCATGCACAAAGTAAGAAAATACCTTCTCCTGAAGACCAAGATTATTTGATGATGTTAAATCAACAAGAGACTTCAAGAAGTGGCGATCATTAATTGGAGAATGTTTTGTACCACGAGCATTATGTTTCTGGTAATCAGCCAAATCTGTTACAAGAATAGCAGCTTTTTTCTGAAGCTTAATGTCACTGGCAATATTACTCATAATGTCCTGCACAAAAGGTAGTTTTTCCTAAAGGCAACATAGTATAAAAACAAGAATCATTTTTGTGTGGTCTTTAATCTTTACCTGTAATATCAAATGACCACTCTCTGAATAAAATAATTCCTGCCCTCTCTCGTTATTCCTGATCAACGAAGAAATAGCAAATAATGCCTTTATAGCTTCTTCGATTGAGCTGGATTTCACCATGTTCACTAACCTCACCAAAACTCCAAGAGAAAGTATCTGAGACAAAGTTTGGAAGTGTTCATAGCAGATCACATTTCAACAAATACAAATTCAAGATGAGTTTCAGGATAAGTTAAGAAAGAAGTCAAAACAAGGTAAAAGTAACTTCACACAAAATCTCCACTGGCAGGCTCAAGGCAAGACCACAATTACTTCAGATAAGAATCGACTCGCCGTGCTTGAAGAAGATAGAGCAACAAAGGAAAGTTTTCCAGGAGGGGGAGCTCTTGAAAATATGAGCCAGCCAATGGCTTACTTTGCGAACTTTTGATGCCAGCCCTAGTGAATTATGGTCCATATAAACAAAACTAAATGAAATAAAAGTGGGTCCCACAACATGGGTATATAGTATATACACATAAATACAAAGAAATTGTTGGAAATCAGAAAACCTCAAAATTAATTTCATTTAGAATACACTCCTTATTATATAGGAGTGGGAAATACAATAGAAATACAACAAACTAATCATAAACTCCAATACTCCCCCTCAGGTTGGGCTTGTGATGTCTGTCAAGCTCAGCTTGCCCATAATGTTCCCAAAGGCTCTCCGACTCAACCCCTTAGTAAGAACATCCGCCAGTTGTTGATCAAATGGGACAAAAAGAGTGCTCACAACTCTCATTACTATGTTTTCCTTGATGAAATGTCTGTCAACTTCAACATATTTAGTGTGGTCATGCTGAACAGGATTATGTGCAATGCTGATAGCCGCCTTTTTGTCACAATAAAGCCTGATAGGGCCCCCGCTTTGAATCCAAGCTCGTACATAATGGACCGAATCCACATTCCATCACATATCCCAAGAGTCATAGCTCTGAACTCCGCTTCGGTACTAGGCCTGACAACTACATGTTTTTTGCTTCTCCAAATTACCAGATTACCTCCAACCAGGGAACGATATCCATAAATGGATCTTCGGTCATCAATAAATCCCGCCCAGTCAGCATCTGTGAAAACTTCAATGGTTAACTCTTTACTTGGGGTGAACAAGATACCTCGTCCAGGAGAGGATTTGAGATATCGTAAGATCCAGTGGGCAGCATCCAAGTGGTGAGACCTAGGAGAATGCATGTATTGATTGATAACCCCAACAACATAAGAGATATCTGTGCGGGTATGAGATATGTAGATAAACCTCCCTACTAGCCGTTGAAAACTAGTGATGTCCACAACAACTTGTCCATTGTCTCTCCCTAATTTATGGTTGACTTCAATTGGGATATCATCAGGTCTACACCCACTCATCCCAGTTGTCTCGGGCAAGTCAAGGATGTACTTCATCTGAGAGATAAAGATCCCGTGCTTGGATCTGTCGACTTCAATGCCCAGGAATTACTTGAGATTCCCTGAACTTTAACCTCGAATTCGCTTGCCAATCTTGTCTTCAGACTTTGGATCTCCTCTATGTCATCCCCAGTTATGGCAATGTCGTCCACATAGACAATGAGAGCGGTCAGTTTTTCTTGCATGTGCTTTATAAACAAGGTGTGGTCAGCATTGCTCTGAGTGTAACCAAATGTCTTCATGACTCTATGGAACCTTCTGAACCAAGCCCTAGGAGATTGTTTTAGGACAGATATGGCCTTCTTCAGCCTACAAACTTTCCCTCAGATCCTTCAGGTGCAAGATCCGGAGGTAGAGACATGTATACCTCCTCTTCCAAATCCCCATGGAAGAAGGCATTCTTCACATCTAACTGGCTGAGATTCCACCCTTTGCATATTGCACATGAGAGCAGGATTCTAATGGAATTCATCTTTGCTACAGGAGTAATGGTTTCCTGATAGTCAATCCCAACAGTCTGAGTATAGCCTCTGGCCACCAATCTAGCTTTGTAATGTTCAACAAGTCTCAGGGAGTTTTGCTTCACTGAGAAGATCCACTTGCACCCAACAACAGTCTTCCCTTGAGGAAGGTGAACCAAATCACACGTGCAATTCTTTTCAAGAGCCATCATTTCTTCAAGCATAACATCCTTCCACTTTTGGTGCCCAAGAGCTTCCTGCCAAGAAGAGGGGATGGATATTGAAGACATAGAGGTGACAAATGCTCTATGCGAGGAAGACAAAGAGTCATAAGTCACATAATGAGATAGGGGATGCCGGGTGGATGCACAGTTACCTTGAGGACCAGAAGATGGATCTGGAGGTGGATCTGGCATGGTGGGCAAAGCCTAAGTGTTTGTGACCCTGCGTCTCTGAGTATAAAGCTGCAAAGGAGGAGGAGGCCGAGAAGGCAAAGATGGAGGCAAAACTACCACACTAATAGGATGAGTAGGAGTACTAGCAGGCTGATATGAAGGGGAAATAGGTAGAGGAATAGGGGGAGAGCTCACTTCCATGCTAACAGTCTCCCCCTGAAGTGAGTACCCATCCCAGAGCTTCCTGCAAAGAAGAGGAAATGGATATTGAAGACAGAGAGGTGACAAATGCTCTATGCGAGGAAGACAAAGAGTCATAAGTCACATAATGAGATGGGCATGCCGGGTGGATGCACAGTTACCTTGAGGACTAGAAGATGGATCTGGTGGTGGATCTGACATGGTGGGCAAAGCCTGAGTATTTGTGACCCTGCGTCTCTGAGTATAAAGTTGCAAAGGAGGAGGAGGCCGAGAAGGCAAAGATGGAGGCAGAACTACCACACTAATAGGATGAGTAGGAGGACTAGTAGGCTCATATGAAGGGGAAATAGGTAGAGGAAAAGAGGGAGAGCTCACTTCCATGCTAACAGTCTCCCCCTGAAGTGAGTACCCATCCCAAAGCTTCCCGCAAAGAAGAGGGGATGGATATTGAAGACAGAGAGGTGACAAATGTTCTATGCGAGGAAGACAAAGAGTCATAAGTCACATAATGAGATAGGGGTGTCGGGTGGATGCACAGTTACCTTGAGGACCAGAAGATGGATCTGGTGGTGGATCTGACATGGTGGGCAAAGCCTGAGTGTTTGTGACCCTGCGTCTCTGAGTATAAACCTGCAAAGGAGGAGGAGGCCGAGAAGGCAAAGATGGAGGCAGAACTACCACACTAATAGGATGAGTAGGAGAACTAGCAGGCTGATATGAAGGGGAAATAGGTAGAGGAATAAAGGGAGAACTCACTTCCATGGTAACAGTCTCCCCCTGAAGTGAGTACCCATAGTAAGATTCAGATTCATGAAAGGTTACATTCATAGAGACAAAGGTCTTTCGGGTCACATGATGAAAACATTTATACCCATTTTGGGTGGGAGAATAGTCGATAAAGACACGTTGCAATGCACAGGGGTCAAATTTGGAAGTGCGATGCACAAGGACAAAACACACACCTAAAGATACATAGAGGAATTTGAGTAGGAGAAACACTGAGAGTGTCGAGGGGGGTTTTATGGTGAAGGATACGATTAAGCATGCAGTTAATAAGATGCGCCGCCATAAGGACAACATCCTCCCAATAATATTTAGGAAGATGCACCCGAAGCAAGAGACACCGAGCAACCTATAGAAGGTGTCGTTTCTTATGCTCAACGAACCCATTCTGAGCAGGGGTGTAAACACATGAAGTTTGGTGGATGATGTTGGAATCTGTGATCTAGAAGTAATCAAGGGATTAGTCTTACTGTCAACGTAATACGAACTTATGGGGTCGCACGTTAAGAACGAACGAAAATTGGATAAATGATCGTATTGGTTTTCACTGGTATTGAATACAAGTGAAGAATGAAGTCCATAATAATGTTTTAATTAATTGAGAATTAATTAAATAATGGTTAGGAGTAATTATACGTCGAATTGGATTCGAAAAGGATGTTAAATGAACTATTCGACGCGAGTTGATTTGTGAGATCGACGCACATCGATTTAATGTGCGTTTAACATAAAGACATACATAAGATTGGTTGCAGATAAGATAAATGAGTTGTATATTTGACCATGCAAAAACCAATTGATCATACACATAAGATGCTCAAACCAAATGATCGATTTGCACGTCGATTGGACGTACAGTCGATTTCGACGCAGGTATATTCTCAGTTCTTGATCAATTGGTTTTTGCATGATCAAATAAATGAGTTGTTTAATTCCGCTGCACATAAGATTCTCAAACAAAACCTAACAGATGATGCCCATGTTATCGAGGTAGCGCTCAAAGTAGGAATCAATATACTCGCGACCATTGTCACAGGCTCACAGCGCAACAATTTAATGGTAACATGGAACTGGGTCGTTATCATTTTATGGAAATACATCATTTTTGTTTTTCATCAGGTAAACCCATGTGCAACGAGAAAAACAATCTATGAAAGTAGCGAACCAGTGACAACTAGAAATAGAAGTAATCGGGCAAGAGATCCAAACATCAGAATGAATAATCGCAAAAGGAGTAGCACTAGGTGGGGAAACATAAGAGAAGTACATTTGTGGTTACAAAGTTCACACACATCACAAGTAAAATTATTAAACAAATAGATAGACATAACATGCAGTAAAAGTTTCACAGTAGGGATAGACAGATGTCCTATGCGACAATGCCAGGAATCCAAATTAGAAGGATGAGCAACATGAAGAGCTTGCGGAGGAGCCGTGCTGGAGGGATCAAACACAGATGCCTTCACACAGTCTACCAGAGTCAATCACCGTCCCCGTATTCAAGTCTTGAAAGATACAAGAAATGGGGAAAAAAGTCACTGAGCAATTCATAGAGTTAGTCAACTGACTAATAGAAAGCAAGTTTCGAGTAAACTTAGGAACGTGAAGAACTGAAGAGATAGTGGGGGAAGAGCATGCAATGGATCCTTTTTCAATAATAGAAGAAAAAGATCCATGGACAATGCTCACTTTGTCTCTACCAGACAGAGGAAAGTAGGACACGAAACCTGTCGCAGAGCCAGTCATATGGTCGGTAGCTCCGGAGTTGATGATCCACTGGGTGGGGAAGAGGGTGGTAGTAGAATGTGCACCTGGGAGCCTCTGGTGGGCATAAGAGGATGATGAAGGACTAGATGGCTAAGATGTTGACCATGCATCATGCGACGGAAAGCTTGGATTTCATCGGCATAAAGGGCAGAAGGAGCTCCCGTAGTAGCAGGGAAACCATGGGGAGCAGTATCTTCAAAGGGATCCGAAAGAGGTGCAGATCAGGATGAAGGTGTCCGACCTTAAGAACAACCATAGTCATGGCCTCCACGAGAGGCAGTTCTCCTCTTGGAGGGGGAAAGTCGTGAAGCTTGAAGCAAGTATCCGTAGTATGGTGGGCCTTCCCACAATAACCGCACATCAAATGATCCCTCTCCATAGACTTGGGTCTAGTATCACGGGTAGAACGACTACTAGGGCTGAACTGAACATAAGGGCCGAGCCCTCCGATCTAGAGTCAGGGAGTAACACCTTCCGACGATCAAATTCTTGTTGCATAAGACAGTAGACTTTTGGCAGAAGGGGGGAGGAGAACGCCCAAGAATCTGCACACTTAAAGGATCAAAATCACGATGCAGACCATGAAGAAACTCAAAGATTCGGTTGCGTTCATCTCATGTCCAAATAAGCACTTCATCTTCCGGAGAGACAAGAGTAAGTGCATTAGAGTGATCATATTCTTGATAGAGCTGCATAAACTCCAGGTAGTAGGCGGAGGGGGAACGATCGCCCTGCTTCAAAAGGCATATTTGTCGTCGAAGTTGAAAAATCTGAGTAAGCATTCCTACGATAAGAATATTTAAACCTCAGCTCGCTTCAGAATATCGGCCGCAGTGTCCAGGAATAGGTAATTGCGAGCTATAAAGTCCTGCATAGAGTTGAGCAGCTACGACATCACCAAGGAGTTTTCAGACTCCCATTGCGGCCAATCCGTGGTTGTGCCACTAACATATCCAAACATACGACGGCTTTTGAGGGCAAGAGTGATGGAACGAGCCCACGGGAGGTAGTTAATGTCATCAAGTTTTATGGTGGTAATTTAAGAAGTCCGATGTTCATGGGTTGCATAGTCGGATCCCAAAAACCGAGATATGGGTGGATGCAACACGAACCCCAGAGGACATATTTGTAGAATCAACACTTCCATCCATAAAAATTCAAGGATAAAAACCAAGGGATCACATAAATGAGGAGAGGGGGCAAAACCTTAGGGTTTCCTCATAGAAAGAGAACAACCCGAAAAAAGGTCCAGCAACGGAACCCGTGAAAGTAGCAAATCAGGTATAGGAAGAAGGAAGAACCATCCTTAACAGAAGAAGGAACGAGCGCCGAAAATGTGAGATTCAAGGTCTCATGCAGCCGGCGCCCGGAAGAAGCAGACGGATGGGGCGCAGAAACAGCGCAGGAAGAGCGGGCGGTGGAGGACGGTCACTGCAGCAAGGAGAGACGAGTGGAAGAGGGCGAGAGGGAGAATGCGAGCGGGATGCGGGTGAGCGAGATACGAGCGAGCGAGTGGATGCGGGCGAGCGAGCGGCGAGCTGACGCGGGATGCGATTGGGAGCAGGCGAGAGCGGGATTAGGTTGGCTCTGATACCATACCATGTTGGAAATCAGAAAACCTCAAAATTAATTTCATTTAAAGTACACTCCTTACTATATAGGAGTGAGATATACAATAGAAATACAATAAACAAATCATAAACTCCAACAGAAGTAAACACTTAAGAACTAGAGGACATAATAAACCAAGGCACCAGTTCAGTGAAATGGAAAGAAAAATAATAGATTCAATGTGTGGATAGCTTATGTTACTTGTGCATCCTCCGTTAAGGGCTCCTGCAGTATGGAGAGAGTCAACCTCGCCTTCCATGCGTATTCCAGTAGTAACAAAGCTCCTGGAGGATAAAAGAAAGCATATTGATGCTCAGACAGTAAATGGGACCATCTCGAATTTCACAGGGTTGATTTTGAGATCCTTCGGCAGAAAGTATAGGGAATAATTTGCGGGGAGGTCTCAGGTAGCAGCGGAGAGAG
This sequence comes from Dactylorhiza incarnata, assembly GCA_033032865.1. NCBI lineage: Eukaryota > Viridiplantae > Streptophyta > Magnoliopsida > Asparagales > Orchidaceae > Dactylorhiza > Dactylorhiza incarnata. The sequence goes on along the minus strand of JAWHQI010000230.1, from coordinate 2,322,341 downwards.
GACTCTTAATATGGCATGCAGCAAATACCCCTTCTATAAAAAGAATTGACCTTGTGAAAAAGCTGTTATATTCATAATTATCAATTATGCAGGGGACCTTTTGCAAATGTACCTATTGTACTGTTATTTCCTCTAGTAATCATGAGAAATCCAGTGGGGAGAAACAAGAATACATCAAGACGAAGTATATGAGTACATAATATTTTCAGATGAAACTTCACATGGTGTTAGAGCCGAGCTGCTGCATCTAGGGTTGTCGTTCGTTTGTTCTCTCGTTGCTTCTGCAGTCTATCTTTGTAGTGCATCAGATCCCCACTTAGTCAACTTAATTGTTACTCCCTTTTGCCCATATTCGGCCAACCAATAGACACATGGAATTGTGTCTCAGCAAAGGACGCAGAGCAAGAGCGTCTATAGTCGACTCTCTTGCAATTCTTCCCAATGAGTGACGACATTGCAATTCTTCTCAACTATTGAAGAAATAACTATGTAAAAGCCCAATGTAAAGACCATGTTCCTTGGCCCATTAGGAGATTCTTCTCTTGATTAATCTCACGTGGTTTGGAGTTTAGGTGTCACTCCTCACAGTTATATATGTGTGCATAAGCTGTACTTGTTAACATAATATGAAGTAATAAAATTATTGTGATTTATATTTCACTTTCTCTACATGGTACATAGCTACACGATTCTTGAAGTAATTCTCTTGACGATTGAGCTTCTGCTCTCATCGATTGAGCTCACTTTGGCTTCCTGCATGTCTCCGCAGCTTCTCTGCAGGTCTTGCCAACCATCTTTCCGAGCTCGCTACCTTCTACCTGTTTGCTTCGTCCGAAAATAAACCAAACCCTCACCACTTTTTATAGACCCCCCGCTTGGTGTAGGACTCGCCTACATGTCTTCGTTTGATGCTGAACTCGTCGTTCCTCCCTCCTTCAATGCACGATGGGCATGCCGACTTCCACCTTCCAGAGTTCGCAGACACTTGTGCTTCCAGAGCTTGCAATCACTCGTGCTTTCAGAGTTTGTTGATCCCCGCTTCCATGAACTTGCTGATCCATGCTTCCAGTACTCGCTGCCTTCCTGATTCCAGTGGTCGCCGACCTCAGTACTTGAGCTTGTCTGCAACTTGAGTTCACCGAATCCTTGCTTCCAAAGCTCAATGCTCCCTACTTAAAACGCTTGTCGGACTCCTGCTTCCAGAGTTCACTGGAGCTCTATTTCAGAGCTCGCCGAACTACCCGCTTCTAGAGCTCGCCGATAAACACTTCCAAAGTTCGCTGACCCCTAATTCCAGAACTCGCTAATTCCTGCTTCCAGCACTCGCCGACCTCAAGGCTTGAGCTAGCCCGAAGCTTGAGCTCGCCGACTCCTTCCTCCCAGCGCTCACTGATAACATGAGGACGAATGTTGCGTCCACCTCGTCCACCCTCCCGACGACTCTCGCTCTGCCTATGAGGTCTAAGATGAACGGCAAATTACCATCATCTCCCTCACTGGGAAGAAAAAAAATTGTTGAGTGGGTCCACTCAGTGCACTGAGTCCTCCAAACAAAGAGGTTGTTTCATCATCTGACTCGTGACCCTCCTGTTGAGCCTGCCGAGCAATGACTCCAGGATGATGACCGAATTCAGTCATGGATTATGAATTCCTTGTAGAGTGAGCCATATAGAGTGGCTATGCCCACGAGACTGTCAAGGCCATGTGGGATGAACTTAAGTCTCTATACTCTGGGAAGGATAGCCTTTAACATCTGTTCCGTCTTTGTAGGGACCTCCAAACCATCGAACTAGGTTTGGACGGTGACCTGACATCGTTCACGGCACAGTACAAGACTCTCGTCGAGGCTTGAATTCAACAACAATCTCCGACATTGGATTTCGCTACTCAACAGGCTCAGAAGGAAGTTGTTGGCATAAAACTGATGATGACGCAAATACCCCTTCATCTATACAGTGTACTTGTCAACATCTTATCCTATCCCACTATTCTCTCTCTCTCTCACATATTTGCTCCATGATTTATAAAAGGTGCCCATCGATGTCTCCATAACTCCCACACCTGCCTTACTCCAACACTCTGTTGAAGCTCGCCCTCCATCTACTGAGAACCATGGAGGTCGCAATGGTTCTCGAAGCGGTGGGTGTGATGACTGATCCAAGGGGTCAAACACTCGTCTATGTACCTACTGTGGCCAGGCAAACCATATTGAGGCCACCTGCTACCGAAAATATGGGTTCACACAATAACCACCAAAACCTCCTCCCCACGCCTCTCTAGCAGTGGATACTCCAAGCACATCCCGCTCTGACATTGATACCCTTGGGGAAGAACTCCCGCATCTGCGGGGGCTAATTACTCGCACCTCCGAATCTGCCACCTCCACCTCCAATGGTATATCATATTTTTTCCACAGCTCCTTCTCGATAGTGGACTCCGAGGCCAACAATCACATTACTCAGCAACAACCTTCTCGGTACACAAACACTACTGTCCCAAGTTTATCACTATTGCCAATGGAGAAACTACGCCGGTTTGCGAATCTGGAGATGTGCATCTCACGCCGTCTATTTCTCTATGTTCTACCCTTCATGTTCCTAACTCACAATTTAATCTTCTCTTTGTTAGTCGGCTTACTCAGGATCGTGACTGCTCCAACACTTTTTTCCTCTTCTTCCTTTATGGTGCAGGATCAGTGGAAGCAAAATATCATTGGTAGAGGATGACTGTCTAATGAGCTCTACACTCTAGACCACCCCAACTCCGCTCTATTCTCTGTCACTTCTGCTAATTGACATCAGCGTCTTGGCCATACTCATCTTCCTATACTGCGGAAGGTTCTTCCCGATTTTCCTTTTTACGAATTTACGTGAGAATCTTGTATATGCGAAAAATATAATCGTTATACCTTCTTTGCTCATTGTGCTAGGAGCTCTGCTCCATTTACTTTAGTTCATTCAGACATTTATGGTCAGTATAGAACTACTAGTTTATCTGGATATCGTAACTTTCTTACTTTTATTGATGATCATTCTCGTATGACTTGAGTGTATTTACTGCGTGATCATTCCAAATTACTACATGTCTTGTTGGGAAATTTACCTACAATGTTCCTGATTTGAAGAAGTCTTCAAGTCAAAGATAAATACATCTTGTATTTGACACATTTGCTTTGGAATATTACTTTCAGGTGCTGGACAGTGCAAGCCTAACATAGGGCTAGACTTAGTGTCAACAGACATAGTTTTGCCAATGTAATCCTTCATTGTGCAAAACACCATGTCCTATGATCTAGACCATATTAGGCTGGTCATTAACTCATTATCATCAGAAATAAAGGTCTAACAAGTGAGCTAAAGTAAAGGATTTTAGTTGAGAAGATCATAAATTCACTAAGTCAAATATCGTCTTGGAGAGCCTAAATGTCGTCGAGTAAAGGTCTCGATATCGTCTTGAAGACCTTAAGCTCCAAGACGATATCGCCTTGAAAACTCTCAACTACATACATATCGTCTTGTCTAGAAGAAGAAGGCATATCTCCAAATATCATCTTCGTAATATACTTTCCAAGACGATATCTTCTTGGCAAGGCTCATTTGCTTTCATATCGTCTTGAAAGTATACAATAGATATCTAGAAGCACTTGTATGAAGAAAGAATTTGCCTAAGACATTTATCATCAAGGTGATTTCAAATATCGTCGAGGTCACGTGAAATGTCATCGAGGAACCAACACGTCATTTCATAAGTATCAAAGCAAATTCGACCAGATAGGCTTATCACTTGGCTAGAAGATAGAAAGACTCATTTATCGTCTTGAAGACTATAAAGAGATATCAAGTCGATTCGTGCAGAAGATTCGACTAGAAGGTTGAAGCAGTGAAATGTCGTCTTGTGAACCACAAAGGGTCATCAAGATGATTCATGCAGAAGCTTTGACCAGAAGGCTGAAGCATGAAATATCATCTTGTGAACCACAAATGGTCATCAAGACGATTTGTGTAGACGATTCGACTAGACGATTGAACCATGAAATATCGTCTTAAAGACCACCAAATTCACCAAGACGATTCGTGCAGAAGATTTGAACTAAAGTTATACATAATTCAAATTCGACCAGAAAAACTACATTCGACTAGACACCAAGAAAATTCGACCAGACATCAAGTCGAATTGCGAAAGGCCAAAATTCAAATTAAAGCGTAATTTTGGCGTCACGTCATTTATTGTCTCCGCAAATTGGGCCAATCAAAGCTGAGCTTTATGGAAAGTTGATATCTGACATAAAATCCGTCCGAGGAAGTGACCGTTATCAAAGGTCCTTATAAAAAGGAAGAGACGGATTTCAGCAAACCATAATCTAGAGATTCACAATCATTTTCCTGAATCATTCTGAAGAAAGAGCTCGTTGCCGACAACGTGCATTTCGTTTTCAGAGCACAAGTAAACGAAGCTCTGCTATTGGTTTCTCTAGAAGCCAATCATTTTATTTTTCTGAAGAAAGATTCAATCATCTCGCCGATCCAAAGATTCAACATCTCTTGAAAGAAGATTTCTGAAGAAGTCATTTCCGCAACAGGCTTCAAGAAGATTCAAGCTATACAAGTTAAACTTTTTGAGTCTAAAACATTCTTGTAAAATATTATTTTACATATTCTTCTGTAGGATTTCTGAGGAAATCTGAGTGTAGGGTCTCTCAGACCTGAGTTGTAGGATCGTTGCTAAGGATCTGAGGTAGGGAACTTTGCATAGTTCCTGAGGTAGGATTCAAGCTTGAATCTGAGTTGTAGGATGCAGGATTGGATCTGAGGTAGGGAATAAGTTATTATTCGTGAGCTGTAGGAGTCTTGGACTCTGAGTTGTAAGATCTGAGTATTTGGAGAAGTTAGATGAGTCTAGCACACTGCTAGATAGGTGGAGGGAGAAAGTGGACGTACCCAACTTGGGGAATCACTATAAAATATTTGTACAATCTGTGATGTGTTGACTTTTCTGTGATTAATCTGCTTGGATTTTTTTTATCCGAAAAACACTCGACACCTATTCACCCCCCCCCCCCTCTAGGTGATTAGGCCTCCCTTAACTTACAAGTAGTATCAGAGAGAGATTGTTCAAAAAGAGCTTAACAGCTTGAACAATATCCTCAACAAGAAAAATCAGTCTACTCACCATGACTTCTGGAGAGAACTATAAAGAACTCGGTTCTATGAAGCTGCCGATATGTAGAAAAGAGAACTTCAGAATCTGGAAGGAGAGAGTCAGATTATTCATGAAAGCATCTGACCCTAGAATCTTTATAACTGTGGAGGAAGGACCTTTCATCCCCATGAAAGTCTCCACTATAGATGCAAATCTACAAGTACCAAAGAAATTCTCTGAGATACTAAAGATGAATTTGTTCTGACCACTATGGATAAAAGGGTCAAGAACATAATAGTAAGTGTCATAGATGACTCCACTTTCCAGAACCTAATTCACTGCATAATTACTAAGGAAATATGGGATTCACTGATTGTATACATGAAAGACACTGATGAAGTAAGAGATAACAGAAAATCTCTTCTTAACCAAGAATACGAGGCCTTCAGGCAGGAGAAGAACCACTCGATTGTTAACTGCTATAAAAAGTTCTTTAAGATAGTCAATGGACTAAAGAACTATGGGAGAGATTTCTCCGACTATGATCTGAATAAAAAGTTCTTAAGGTCCCTCAACAAAGAGCGGATATCAAGATTTGCGTCATAAGGGAGATGGGAATCTGGTTAATATCCAACCCCAAAATCTGTATGGGAAGCTGTTATCCCATGAGTTGTATGGGAAGCTGTTATCCCATGAGCTGTAGGTGAACACCAGGACGGCAGAAGAAGAGTCTTTCAAATCTCACTCTAGAGAGAAGTCTGTGGCTTTCAAGGCTGAAAGCTCCAGGAAAAGTAGAGAGGACTCCCCAGCCCTCAGGAAGAGAAGTGTTGAAGAAGAAGAATCTGAGACCAGCACTTCAGGCTCAGATCTTTCAGATATTATTCTCCAAGCAATTTAAGAAGCTGCTGAGCAAAAGGAGGCAGTGGAAGAACAGACCATCATCCACCTCCAGCTCAAAGGAATATCACAACAATTCTGACAGGGCAAAACACAATCCCTAAAGGGACAGGTATGCCTTTAAACAGAACAAACATTTTTCTACTGATTTTGTGAGTTATTGCTGCAACAGACCAGGACATGTCATAGCTGACTGTCCAGATAAAAGGAAAGAGGAAAAGAGAGAGGATGAGAGAAGATCTCACAAAGGTAAGAAATCTGAAAAGAGGTTCATAGCAAAGAAGCCCAAGACCTTGAGTGATAGTGACCCAAGTTCATCATAATCTGAGGAAGAAGCCTACATTGGGCTCACTGCAGTCTCGGAAGAAGAGTGGGAGGATAACTATCATGCAGCCAGGGTGTGCATAAGGGCACCCCTATCACTGTCAAACAGTGACAGTGAATCAGAAGAAAATGAGATCAGACACGGACTGATGGCTTTGATTGATGAAGAGAAGTAGGACAACTCTTGTCTTGATAAGGTATATATGAAAGGCCCTCTTTCTATTTCTGGATCTGATATTGAGTCTGATGCTGAAACAGAAGCAAACTCATCGGCTAATGATGAGAGTGATTCTGAATTAGTAGATCAATATAATGATCTCATTAGCAAGTATGGTGCTCTTTTAAAAAGCACTGAAGAAAAGCAAAGCCTTGGCCAAAGCTCAGGCTGAAGAAATAAGAATTCTTGAGTCACTCAAATCCCAGGTGGATGAGAAAACCCGTGAAATAACAAGGTTGACCTATGAGCTTATAGTACTTCAAAAGAAGTGTGAAGCTATCAAGGCTGTGGAGGACAAACTTCTTTTAGAAAGAAAGCTTGTGGCAAGCTTCTCTAATCCTAACACTGTTCTCCCTATTATAGGTAGTTTCTCCTCTCCATATAAAGGAGGGTTTGGCTATAATAAGGAAAAGGAAGATACCTCCCAAGCTAAAACAATCTTCCAAAAGGTTGTCCTGCCCTCCAATACCAATGACCAAGATCTAACCTATGGATACCTCACCAATGGTTGCTCAACTAGTGCTACTAAGCCACAAAACCCAAAGAACCGAGCAAACATTGGACTGAGTGCTCAAAAGGCACCCCATGAGGAGATCCGATGAAGGATCATGGGTCATTTGTACTTGACTCCACAGTACCATCAGCCAAAGGGAAGGGAAAGATTATTCCTCAAAAGTCTGTCTCTAAAGTGAAGCCTGTGACTGTGCAGCCAACTTCCAACTATGTGCACAACCACAGGAATAGCTCGAGAAATGCTTGTTGTGAAGCAGCCTGCTCTTTTGATCATCAACACCAACACTCCATTCGAAAGGTGACTCAGAAGAGGAGGTATAATAGATTTGATTGTTGGTGTTGTGACAAGATTGGTCATTTTGCTATAGACTGTTGGTTCAACCCAACAGTGTCTAGAGCAAGGAATGTGAAGCTTGCTAGCAGTTTTGTACTCAAGCATCATGCAGTCTAGGCTAATAGGAACCAAGGACCCAAATCAGTTTGGGTTCCTAAGGTAAAATAGTTTGTTCTTGCAGGTAAGTCCAAAGACCAACAAAATGCATATCTGGTATTTAGACAGTGGATGTTCCAGACACATGACTGGAACAAGAAGCCTTTTGAAGAACTTTACTCATGTGGAAAATGGAGCCAAAGTCATATTTGGTGGATCTGACAAAGGCATCATCAAAGACTATGGTATGATTACCAATGACATAGTCACAATCACAAAAGTAGCTTATATGAAAGAGTTGCAACATAACCTTATAAGTATAAACTAACTATGTGATCTAGGCTATGTCATTGAGTTCCACAAGAATAAGTGTCGGATTAAGAATTCTATTGACCTTGAAAAAATTCTATCAAGCACTAGGAGTGGTAATGTTTATTGCCTAAATTTCTTATGCTTAGATTATACTACACTTGTTTGTCTTGTAGCAAATGAGAGAGAATCTCATTGTGTGTGATGGCGCGAGAGACTTGCTCACATGAACTACAAGACAATCAACAAATTCTTTTCATAATCTAGAGCAAGGAATGTGAAGCTTGCTAGTAGTTTTGTACCAAACATCCTGCAGTCAAGGCTAATATGAACCAAGGACCCAAATCAGTTTGGGTTCCTAAGGTAAAATAGTTTGTTCTTGCAGTTAAGTCCAAAGACCAATAAAATGTCAATCTGGTATTTGGACAGTGGATGTTCCAGGCACATGACTAGAACAATAAGCCTTTTGAAGAACTTTACCCCTATGGAAGATGGAGCCAAAGTCATATTTGGTGGATCTGACAGAGGCATCATCAAAGGTTATGGTATGATTACCAATGACATAGTCACCATCACAAAAGTAGCTTATATGGGAGAGTTGCAACATAACCTTATAAGTATAAACCAAATATGTGATCTAGGCTATGTCATTGAGTTCCACAAGAATAAGTGTCTGATTAAGAATTCTGTTGACCTTGAAAAAATTCTATCAGGCACTAGGAGTGGTAATGTTTATTGCCTAAATTTTGTATCTTAGATTATACTACACTTGTTTGTCTTGTAGCAAATGAGAGAGAATCTCTTTGCGTGAAATGACGCAAGAGACTTGATTACATGAACTACAAGACAATTAACAAACTCTTTTCAGAATCTAGAGCAAGGAATGTGAAGCTTGCTAGTAGTTTTGTACTCAAGCAACCTGCAGTCAAGGCTAATAGGAACCAATGACCCAAATTAGTTTGGGTTCCTAAGGTAAAATAATTTGTTCATGCACGTAAGTCCAAAGACCAACAAAATGCTTATCTAGTATTTGGACAGTGGATGTTCCAGACACATGACTGAAACAAGAAGCCTTTTGAAGAACTTTACCCCTATGGAAGATGAAGCCAAAGCCATATTTGGTGGATCTGACAGAGACATCATCAAAGGCTATGGTATGATTACCAATGACATAGTCACCATCACAAAAGTAGCTTATATGGAAGAGTTGCAACATAACCTTATAAGTATAAACCAACTATGTGATCTAGGCTATGTCATTGAGTTCCACAAGAATAAGTGTCTGATTAAGAATTTTGTTGACCTTGAAAAAATTCTATCAGGCACTAGGAGTGGTAATGTTTATTGCCTAAATTTCTTATGCTTAGATTATACTACACTTGTTTGTATTGTAGCAAATGAGAGAGAATCTATTTGTGTGCAATGGCACAAGAGACTTGCTCACATGAACTACAAGATAATTAACAAACTCTTTTCAGAAAATCTACTTAGAAATGGACCTAACCTTAAATGCATTAAAGAGGGTATGTCATGCTTGTCAGATGGGCAAGCAGACTAAGACCACTTTTAAGAGCATAGGCTCCAAAGATTCAGAAAGATGCCCTTATCTATTGCATAGGAACTTATTTGGTCCTATGTCAATTCATAGTTTAGGACGGAAGTTGTATATCTTTGTGATAGTTAATGACTTCTCTAGGTATGTTTGGGTGTTCTTCCTTAAGAAAAAGTCCGATACCTTTGATATATTTGCATCCTTTGTCAAGCAAGTTCAGAATGAAAAGAACTGCGTTGTGGTCAAAATCAGAAGTGACCATAGCACAGAATTTCAGTCTGAACTCATGACAGATTTCTACAGAGAACAAGGTATCCTTCAAGAATTTTCTTCTCCAAGAACACCACAGCAGAATGGAGTTGATGAGAGGAAAAACAGAACTCTCATAGAAGCTGGGAGAACCATGTTAAGTGACTCTTCACTACCAGAATATTTCTGGGCTGAAGCTGTCACCACTGCATGTCATGCGCAGAATAGAGCCTCTATCATCAAATGTCACAAGAACTCTGTATGAACTAAGGACAGAAAACCAAATCTAACTTACTTTAGAATCGTTAGATGTAAGTGTTATGTTCTAAATAATGGTAAATCATATATAACTAAATTTTCTACAAATTTGAGGGAATTCTTGTTGGATATAGTAGTCACAACAAGGCTTACAAAATATTCAATAAGAAGACTCACGTGGTAGAAGAATCAATTCATGCTGTATTTGATGAGACAAGCATGATTCATCAAAGCTTGTTTAGCTCTTCTAATGTTGTAGGAACAGATTTGAAGCTGAAAGAGCTTAGCCTAGAAGAGTCTACGCCTCCAGACTTGATCATTGAAGATGGAGAACAAGTCCAAGGAGAAGCACAAGAAACAATGCTCGGACAACAGCTATCTGATACAACCACTGCTGACACTCAAGGAACACTGTCACCAGCTTGGAGGCACCATAAAGACCATCCAAGTAGTCAAAGTGATTGGAGACATAAGCCAAGGAGTTAAAACAAGAATAAATGCTCAGAATGAAGCACTGTATCTGAGCCCACTATCTCAGATTGAACCAAAGAGATTTGAAGAAGCTAATTCAGATCCTTCTTGGATCATGGCTATGCAAGAAGAACTCAGTCAATTCAAAAGATGCTTTCCTCAATGGAGATCTCAAGGAAGAAGTGTGTGTAGAGCAGCCTCCAGGTTTTGTTTTTCCTAACCTATCTGATAATGTTTACTCTTTAAGAAAAGCTTTGTATGGATTGAAACAAGCACCTAGAGCTTGGTATGAAACTTTATCTAGCTTCCTCATTGAAAATAAGTTTTCAAGGGAGAGATAGATAAGACATTATTTCTAAGGGAAGTAAAGAGCAAAATTTTGCTAGTCCAAATTTATGTTGATGATATAATTTGGCTCTACTGATCACAACCTTTGCAAGAAGTTTGCTAACTTAATGCAAGGGAAGTTTGAAATGAGCAGTATGAGAGAGTAAAATTACTTCTTATGGCTCTAAGTGAAGCAATCTGAGAATGAAATATTCATCTCTCAGACCAAGTTCACTAAAAAGCTTATAACGAAGTTTGGAATGGAGTGTGCAACCTCAATGGGCTCAAATGTGTCTCTGGACATGTGAGAAAGGGAAACCTTTTATGAGACCTTGTATAGATGCATCATTGGATCTCTGCTCTACTTAACTGCTAGTCGACCTGATATTATGTTTGTTACATGTGTATGCGCTAGGTATCAAGCTTCCCCTATGAAATCTCACTACACCTCTACTAAGAGAATCTTGAGATACCTCAAGGGAACTCCTAATCTTGGCCTTTGGTACCCTAGAAGTAATGATTTTGAGCTAACAGGGTATTCAGATGCAGATTTTGCAGGTTGCAAAGAAGACATGAAAAACACATCTGGAACCTGTCAATTCCTAGGGAAGAGGCTGATCTCATGGAGCAGCAAGAAGCAAACAAGTGTGGCAATCTCAACAGCTGAATCAGAATACATCTCAGCTAAGAGTTGTTGTGCTCAACTGTCATGGATACAACATCAGCTGGAAGACTACAACATCAAGACCAGCAGCCATGTATTGTGATCCATCCAGTGCAATCTCAATTGCTAAGAACCCTGTATCACACAACAGGACAAAGCACATTGAAATCAGGTACCACTTTATTAGGGAGCATGTTGAAAAAGAGGATATCTGTCTTGAGTATGTCCTCATTGACAGCCAAGTAGTAGATATCATTACAAAGTCCCTTGATGAAGCTAAATTCAATTTCTTTAAGTTTGAGCTTGGTATGCTGAATTTAGACAAAGCATATCAATGTTCTCTTATCTATGATTAATGTGCATATGCATGCTAAGAAAATTCTTGCAGAAAACTAACTAAGAAATGCAGGAAAATCCCAAATTAAATCCGTGTCATCGAGGATACAAGACGACATAGAGGTCATGTCGAATGGTTATCAAGCCGACACAACAGACGTATCGTCGTAATGCATCTTCGACACTCAGAAATTAGATAATATTGGATCATTCGTCACAGCGGTTCAATTAAGGATCAATTACTTTAGCAAACGCACCCAGGTGCGCGCCTTTTGACATTCCTAAAATAGAACATATATATATATATATGATAAATGCTTAGAAATAGATTACACTTTCATTTGCCCTAAGCCGTCAAAACAAAAAACTCTTCCCGCTCGACAACTTGCGAAGTCGGCGACCTTCAATCCCCCAGATTTTCTCTTCATGTCACCAAAGAAAGGGGAAGACTATTGCAATATCGGATGCGAGCTCGTCAGAGGTGGATTCAACAGGGTCGACGAAGAGATAAAATCTGTTATTGGGCTATTGACAGCGGCCTGCCTTGAGTATGTCCTATCTGAACCCACTGTGATCATGCATGGTGAACTAGTGGAGTTTTATTCTAAGCCTCAGATAAGCTCATCCGACAAAGCCATCAAAATAAGGGTAAGTGATGCCTTGTTAAGAGTTACAGTTCAAGGGGTGACAAGAGCACTCCGCCTGCCAGTTTTTGAAGAAGATGATGACGAGGATGAGATTTCTAATGAAGACTACTCTGAAGGTTTGAAATGGTCTGGACATGAAATAAATGCTATGACTCCTTGAAACGGGCAAACTTCAATTCTAAAGGGAAGCTCCTAGTAGATGTAAATGGAAAAGTCTTGATCTGCAAACCTGGATCATACGACAGAATTTCAAGAGAGATGTTTGAAATAATGGCAAGGGTCATTCTGATCAAAAGAACAAATTGGGCTCAGATTCTATTTGACAAAATTGGGGAAAGCTTTAGTGCCCCAAATTTTGGCAGAATACTATCCATGTATCTGCTGTCAAGCCTACCAGACAAGATGAACAAGAAGTTGGGGGCTCCCATCCATTGCATGAAGAAAATGAATATAAAAACCCTCGAACGATGAGAGAAAGTGTTCTCCAAGGCTCCTAAGAAATCCAAGGGGGTCAGCGCAGTGAAAAGGAAAAGAGCTGATGTAGCTGAGGGAAGCTCTTCAGAGGAAGAGGAATATATTGTCAGCCCAACCCCTACACAAATTAAGGGGGAGACCGATCAGGCCTCAGTCTTAAGTCTCACAACAGAACCATTGGGTGAGCCCATGGTCACTGATGAGGTTGCTCTTCCAGAATCTATTGCTAAAGCTGATGATGGGCATGAAGTTACTCAAGAAGGAGCTTCAGTTGAGGGGGAGACTCAAACTAAGCTCCCTGCTCTAAGAGTTGAGGAAGCAACCCCAACTGGGTTGGCTGTCCAAGAGGACCTAGAAAGCTCTCGGAAAATCATGGATGATACTGAGGCTGAGAATGTAGGATCAGGAGTTGATGTTCTAAGACATGACTCCCCTGATATCTTTTATGATGATGAGGCAATGCCTGTTATGTATCAAGACATGGTACAAAGAAATGTTGTTGAGCAAAAACAAGCTATTCCTAGCACATGTGCTCCACAACCTCAAGAAGGCACTTCAGGTTCCCTCATCCATCAAATACAAGAATTGCTAGTAGTTGAAAGACTTCTCTACCAATCATATGTTGATAATGTGGTGTAGGACTTCAAGGAAGGCATCACTGCTCAGATAAAGAAGATGAAATGTGAAATTGACCATGTCAACACTCAAATCACTGGTTGGTTCACCAAGTCAGGAACAACAGTGGACCGTAACATGAAGACACTTCAATTTCTAGGCACCAAGATAGATTCCACCTTGGAATCTCATCAGAGGTCAGAGCAAAACCTAAAAAGTGCAGTTGACTTCATCACCAAGAGAATGGTTGACAATCAAAAGCTCATAACGAACAGATGTGTGAATACTCAAAAGTTCACCAATGAGACTTTATCTAAGAAGCTGGAAAACTCCTCAAAGGACATGCAAATATGTATTTTTGAAGAAGTCAGAAAGGGGGAGAAGATTGGAGCCGAACAAGCCATTTGGATAGTGAATGCATTTCATCACTCCCTAGGACTCAATCTTATAGTGACTGAGCCTCCAAGTAGTGACAGTCAACAGAAGAGGCAAAGACTTTCAGAAGAAGAATTCTGCCAACAGAAGGGAGAAATAGCTAAAGCAACAGAACAAAGTCTCTCAATGTGGAGCCCAAAGTCAAAGTAAATAATTCTACAAACATGGATTGACCTTGGAAGCATTGGAAAAGACATTGACAAATACTATCCCAATGATGAATGAACCAAGCACATGAAAACTGAAGCCCAGGGAAGACTCTACATGAAACATTAGAAGGAGGGAACATTGCCAAAGAATGCTCCTCCTATCCCCAACACTTACATTCCAAAGCCTTTAAGTTTCTTTGACAGACAAAGCCAAAAGGGAAAAGTTGAAGGAAAGAAAAAGGGCTTTAAGTTTAGATGTGCTAAGGGCAAATGTAATTGTTATTAATCTACTTGCAAACATTTAAAACTTTTATATATGTGATATTTTGAATGTTGTCTCCATTATCTGATTTATGACTTTAATATTTGTATGTGCAATTTATCTTTGAGTGAGGCTCTGACTTTTTCGAATAGGGGAAGATTGTTGGGAGGCTTACCTACAATGTTCCTGATTTGAAGAAGTCCTCAAGTCAAAGATAAATACACCTTGTATTTGACACATTTGCTTTAGAATATTACTTTCAGGTACTAGACAGTGCAAGCCTAACATAGGGCTAGACTTAGTGTCATCAGACATAGTTTTGTCAATGCAATCCTTCATTGTGCAAAACACCATGTCAACCTATGATCTAGACCATATTAGACTTGTCACTAACTCATTATCATCAGAAATAAAGGTCTAGCAAGTGAGCTAAAACAAAGGATTTTAGTTGAGAAGATCATAAATTCACTAAGTCAAATATCGTCTTGGAGAGTCTAAATGTCGTCGAGTAAAGGTCTTCATATCGTCTTAGAGACCTTAAGCTCCAAGACGATATCGTCTTGAAAACTCTCAACTACACACATATCGTCTTGTCTAGAAGAAGAAGGCTTATCTCCAAATATCGTCTTGGTAATATACTTTCCAAGACGATATCGTCTTGACAAGGCTCATTTGCTTTCATATCGTCTTGAAAGTATACAATAGATATCTGGAATCACTTGTATGAAGGAAGAATTTGCCTAAGGCATTTATCGTAGAGGTGATCTCAAATATCGTCGAGGTCACGTGAAATGTCGTCGAGGAACCAACACGACATTTCATAAGTATCAAGGCAGATTCGACCAGATAGGCTTATCCCTTGGCTAGAAGATGGAAGGACCCATTTATCGTCTTGAAGACTATAAAGAGATATCAAGTCGACTCGTGCAGAAGATTCAACTATAAGACTGAAGCAGTGAAATGTCGTCTTGTGAACCACAAGGGGTCATCAAGACGATTCATGCATAAGTATCGACCAGAAGGCTGAAACAGTGAAATATCATCTTGTGAACCACAAAGGGTCATCAAGACGATTCGTGTAGACGATTCGACTAGAAGATTGAACAATGAAATATCGTCTTGAAGACCACCAAAATCACCAAGACGATTCGTGCAGAAGATTTGAACTAAAGCTATACAGAATTCAAATTCGACCAGAAGAAATACATTCGACTAAACACCAAGAAAATTCGACCAGACATCTAGTCGAATTGCGGAAAGACCAACATTCAAATTAAAGCGTGATTTTAGGGTCACGTCATTTATTGCCTCCGCAGATTGGGCCAATCAAAGCTGAGCTTTATGGAAAGCTGATATCTGACATAAAAGTCGTCTGAGGAAGTGACCGTTATCAAAGGTCCTTATAAAAAGGAAGAGACGTATTTCAGCAAACCATAATCTAGAGATTCACAATCATTTTCCTGAATCATTCCGAAGAAAGAGCTCGTCGCTGACAACGTGCATTTTCGTTTTCAGAGCTCAAGTAAAAAGAAGACATTCATTGAAGCCAATCATTCTATTCTTCTGAAGAAAGATTCAATCATCTCGCCGATCCAAAGATTCAACATCTCTTGCAAGAAGATTTCTGAAGAAACCATTTCCGCAACAGGCTTCAAGAAGACTCATGTCATACAGGTAAACTTTCTGAGTCTAAAACATCCTTGTAAAATATTATTTTACATATTCTTCTGTAGGATTTCTGAGGAAATCTGAGTGTAGGGTCTCTCAAACCTGAGTTGTAGGATCTTTGCTAAGGATCTGAGGTAGGGAACTTTGCACAGTTCCTGAGGTAGGATTCTAGCTTGAATCTGAGTTGTAGGATCTAGGGATTAGATCTAAGGTAGGGAATAGGCTGTTACTCCTGAGTTGTAGGAGTCTTGGACTCTGAGTTGTAAGATCTGATAGATCTGAGTATTTGGAGAAGTTAGCCGAGTCTAGCACACTGCTAGATAGGAGAAGGGGGAAAGTGGACGTACCCAACTCGGGGAACCACTATAAAACATTTGTGCAATTTGTGATGTGTTAGCTTTTCTGTGATTAATCTGCTTGGATTTTTTTATCCGAAAAACACTCAGACACTTATTCATCCCCCTCTAGGTGATTAGGGCTCCCTTAACTTACATGTCTTTCGTTCATTTATCACTTCAACTCGTACTCAATTTTCGAGCTCCATTAAAATTCTTTGGATCGATAATACTCGCGAATATACTAGTCACGATTTTCAGGAAACTTGCAATATGTTTGGTATTATTCACCAAATGTCATGTGTTTATACACCTCAGCAAACTGGTGTGACCGAGCAGAAGAACCATCACCTCCTTGAGGTTACACACTCCCTTATGTTTTAAATACAGATTCCCAATATCTATTGACACTTTGCATCATCACCGCCTGTTATTTAATTAATCGGATTCCTTCGACCATCCTAAACTTTGCGACTCCTTTCTACATCATGTTTCAATCGACAACACCCTTTCCTATGACTCGTGTTTTTAAGTGTTTCTGCTTTGTCAATCATCTTGGCCCTCCGGTGGACAAGTTGGCCTCATGTGTTACTAAATATATTGGGTACTCTGCATACAGAAGGGATATGTGTGTTACTCACCCACCGATAGGAAAATAGTAACCTCCGCTGACATCACCTTCCTCGAGGATCAACCCTTCTACCACTCATGTACTTATGAACACTTACCACCTGCTATCTCGCATTCCAACGCTCCTATCAACTACTCACCACCACCAATGCTACCAACACTGCCACCACCTCCTCCTCTACAATTTTACACTCGTCATCATCCTCATTCATATGCCCTGGGAAAGTTGCCCCTACTAATGACACTCCTTAGCCTGCTGATTCGACTACGTCTCCCTTCCAGGACGCTCTCCCATCTACAAATCATCATCTCTCATTATGACACCTTTCACAGCTTATCCCCTAAACTTCACAAGTTTATGGACTCCATGTCTTCTATTTCTGCCCCTCTTCTGTGAAAGAGGTTCTTTAGCATCCGGTGTGGCGGGCCGCGATGGATGATGAAATGGTTGTCTTTTGGGCTAACAAGACATGAAACCTTACTTCCCTTCCTCCTGGCCAATCCTGTGTGAGATGTAAATGAGTCTTCACTGTTAAGCACCGTCCTGATGAGAGCGGTTAAGAACCTCAAAGCCCGTCTCGTCGCTCTTGGTTTCACTCAACAATACGACCTCGACTATGAAGAAATGTTCACTCCAGTTGCTAAGCTAAATACGGTAAGGGTATTGATCTCCTTGACCGTCCTTCGTTATTAGTAGTTGCATCAACTTGATATCAAGAATGCATTCCTTAATGGCGATTTAGCTGAGACAGTGTACATGCAGCAACCTCCTGGTTATGAAACCACAAGGGAGTCTCTTGTCTGCCACATCAAGAAATCTATATATGTCCTCAAAAAGTCCCCTCGAGTTTGGGTTGACAAATTTAGTCGGGTCATTCGGACTTTGGGAGTCACTCGGAGCTTGACTGACTTCTCCTTATTCACATGTCATCGGCCAACAGACACCATAATACTTCTTGTGTATGTTGATAATATTATCATCAAGGGCGACGATAATTCGTATTTCTATGATCAAGAAGCACTTAACCTCAAATTTTCAGATTTGGGCCGACTACGATATTTCTTGGGTATTGAGGTAGCTCAGTGACTCGATGACATCTTTATGTCCCAACGGAAGTACTGCATCACTCTTCTACAAGATGCTGGCTACTTGGGTTGCAAGCTCATTGACACACCAATGGATGCCAACCACAAGCTTTGTGCTCACGAGTTAGACTCTGATATGCTTCTCCCTAATCCAAAGTACTATTGTAGCCTGGTTGACAAAGTTATTTATCTGATTGTCACAGGCCAGATATTTCATTCATTGTTGTCGAAAGAATCCTTGGGTATCTGAAGAACGCCCCGAGACAAGGGCTTGTGTATAATCTGTAATATACTGCCTGTACAAACAATATAATATGGGTCCGGTCGGAGTCCCAAGACATACCATACACACAAGTTAGATATTATATAAGGCACAAAAATACACTACTCAGAGAAATGAAAACACTAGCGGAAGCTTGACTAAAATCAACTATGAAAGTCCATAGTTACTAAGGAATGTTCAACCAGGCCGGCCTTATGGCCTTACATCCAAATAGTAGTATCAATACATTATAACTGTACTAATACAAAACATTGGCTCACATGCCGACAAATAAAAGAAAGCAATAAAAGAATGCGACTTTCTTTGACAACTCAGCTTTGGGCTTTATGCCCGCTATTTCCCGCTATGCTTGTCACGAACTTAGGGCTTTTGACAGGAACACCAAGGGTTTCCACATTCCCAAACCCCTTCACGGCCTCCTCTTCTTCGTGTCTACACTCGTCGACGTACCTCATCTGATGTTATGAGATAGTTGCCCCCAACTAATGCCCCTTCACGGCCAGCTGATCCGCCTCCGGCGTCTACCACTCACCCTCTCTCCCATTATGTCTTCTTACACTGCTTATCTCCCGAACTTCACAGGTTTGTGACTTCTCTATCTTTTATTCCACCTCTTCTTATGTGTCAGGGTGGCGTACAACGATGGATGAGGAAATGGCTGCCTTATGGGCAAGTCAGACCTGGGACCTTGTCCCCCTTCATCTTAGTCAATCCCGTGTCAGATGTAAATGAGCCTTCACTGTGAAGCATCGCCCGATGGGACCGTTGAGTGCCTCAAAGCTCATTTTGTGTCTCGTGGGTTCACTCAACAATATGGACTCAACTATAAAGAGACATTCTTCCCGGTCGCTAAGTTGAATACCGTTTGGGTCTTGATCTGCTTGGCCTTCCATCGTCATTGGTTGTTGCATCAACTCGACATCAAAAATTCCTTAATGGTGAGCTCGCTGAGACTGTCTACATGCAACAACCTCTTGGTTATGAAACCACGGGGGTGTCTCTTGCCTGCCACCTCAAGAAATCTTTCTATGGTCCCAAACAGTCTCTTTGGACATGGTTTGATAAATTCAGTGGAGCGTTCAAGATTTTGGCTTCACTCGGAGCGGGCTTCTCCCTATTTACTCATCACCACCTGACAAACACGGTGAAACTCCTAGTATATGCTGATGATATTCTCATCACGGGAGATGATCCGAATAGTATCTCTATGATCAAGAAGTACTTGACCTCACATTTTCAAACTAAAGATTTGGGCAACCTCTAATATTCCTTAGGCAACGAGGTAGCTTGTCAACCCGATGGACTCGTCATGTCACAACGAAAGTACTGTCAATACCTTCTTCACGATGTAGGCTACTCAGGATGCAAACCTGCAGACACGCTCATGGATGCCAACCACAAGCTTTGTGCTCATACGTCTGGCTCAAATTTGCTTCTTCCTAATCCGGAGTACAATCGTCACATGGTTGACAAGCTTATCAATCTAACTGTCACACGGCTCGATATATCATGTGTTATTGGAGTGGTCAGCAGATTCATGCATGCTCCGCGGATGTCCCACCTCCAGGCGGTCAAGCAGATTCTTCGGTATCTGAAGAATGCCCACGGATAAGGGCTCGTGTATAAGCCCTCATTTTCTCAATCATGGGTTGCCTATTATGATGCATACTATGTCGGTTCTCTTGATGATCGTAGGTCTACAAGCGGCTATTGCACATACTTTGGAGGACACCTAGTCACCTGGTGAAGCAAAAAGCCAACGGTGGTGGCACGCTCGTCTGCAGAAGCCGAGTATCGTTCAATAGTATATGTTGTTTCTGAACTCACGTGGGTGGAAGTCTTTTTATTGATTTTGGTGTGAAACTCCCATTTCCGGCAGTTCTCAGTTGTGATAGTCAGTCTGTTATCCATATCGCTGAGAATCCCATTTTTCATGAACGTGCCAAGCATATCGAAGTTAATTGTCTTTTCATCAGGGAAAAGGTTCAGCTACGCAAACTTGATTTTCGACATGTGTCAGATGTTGAGCAGATTTCAGATGTTCTCACCAAGGCCTTACCACGCCCTCTATTCCGACAGTTCATTTCCAAGTTTGGCACCAACAATTTGTATGCTCCAAGCTTGCGGGGGAGTGCAGAAAACTTGGCTTAGCCCATATAAAAGCCCATGTAAAGGCTTGTTGTGGGCATGTAGTTTAGTCCCACACCTTGGGTTGTAGTTTATTTATCACTCCTCCCTAAATATTTTGTACAAATCCTTGTATTGATTGATGAAGTAGAAGAGAAATAGATCTTTTGCTTTTTATATTGTGGCTTTCTACAAAATTCAAGTCGTCGTATGGACGCTGTGGCCGCGGCGTGAATCCACCTCAGGCGTTCGCGGTCCTCCTCAGTGGGCACCTTCTCGTGTCACCGGCGTGGTTCCGGGGTTTCCGAGGGAGTAGATGCAGGGGGGTATTGCCGAGGTGTTGACCCGAGACACAAGGTGACCCCAAAGGATCTCTTCGGCCGATTGGGAGAAATCATCAAAATACGCCCTCGTGACGAACTCGCCTTGCTCACGGAATCTCGCGATCTAACTCTTGTCTGTTTTCCCTTGCCAAGGCTTAATTCATTGTTTTTTCTTCCATTTCACAAAATCCACGCTCACCGCACCAAGATGTTGAGACTAAGAACTCGACTTCAAAATTCGAACTGAAGAGTGTGCCGAGGTTACTAGTCCAATACCGATATGGTCCAACAAATAGGAATAAAAGCGAGATTTTATTGCTTAAACAAAGAGAATACAAGATAGCTACAACTTGGAGGGCCGGTCTCACACTCAAGAGTGTATAGGAACTCCCCAACCCAAACAAGATGGCTTGCTAGTCTGGAGAGGAGAAGCAGGCTCAAAGTGAGAACTGGCGAGCTTGTTGATTTTAGGCAAGGACCCTTGTGAGTTGTTACCACTGCTTCTGCCCCTCGACGATGAGTCATATTTATAGGTAGTGGCAGGAGGGTATAGTCCCTTACCTAGAGGTTGTCCCCAACCCTACGCGAGATCTTCCTGATCGTCGGCGAGATGGGGCGAGCTGATATGGTCGCCTGATGAGGTGAACCTCTCCCCGAGCGAGGTGGTTGCGAGCCTCCTCTCGTGGAGTCTTTTGGTAATAATCTCTTATCTGATTGTCTTCTACTGATGTCGACGAGTATGGATCATACACACGTGATTTTCATGGAAGTTCGACATAGTACTTACGATAAGTCAAGGAAAGTATTTCGTTAGTATAATTATCTGAGTTTAAAAGAGTTTAAAAGGGAAAAGGAAGTTTTATATTTCACCTCGACGCTAAATTAATACAAGCACAAAAATTATAGATTAAGTGCGGAAGATAAATTACAAGCCAAAAAATGATCTAACCAAATTAAAACAAACCTCAAGCAAACACAGACATTAAAGCAGAACAAATTCCTAGCGTAACTTAGTGTTTGTGGTATTAATAATTATTAATCACAGCATATCAAAATTAAGTGAATTGCAGTGTAAATGTAATAAGTATCTTGGATATACTAAAGGAAAAAATGTGGATGTAAATGAGAATATAATTAGAGTAAAACTCAGAAAATGTGCAGTAAGTTCAAGAGGGTTCAACATAAGTTTTGGGGTTGGAAGAGGAAGAATACTAAAGGAGCAGCATGCAAGAATGTGTATAATTACCTGGTTCTGTACTGGGGCATTATTTTGGCCTGCTGTTCCAAGAATCCATGCAGAGGTTGTTCGTATATCAGGCTCTGAATTATCAAGCTCCCGAATCACAGCAACAAGCCCACCCAATTTGTCAAGATCTGTAATGTAACATTTTAAATAACTATAAAGAGAGCTTCATAAAGCATCATATCAAGGTTTACATATAACTTCAAGGATTAACTCTTGAATTTATATGCTAAGCTTTTAGAACATTTCAAGCATAGATCCTCACTTCCTTTAACAATAACAATTAATTTCGAAACTTTCTATATATCTAGAAATTAGGGCAAAAGGAAAAAATTACTCAATGAAATATTTTGAATCATGAAGCGCACTCTAGTTAATTTAGTTCTCTTAATTCATATGGATGAATAAAAATCAATATTCTAAAGCACCTAAAAATTAGTGCAAGAAGTTTACAACAAAATGAGATCTTTTGAATCCTTGAACTTAAACTTTAAGGACCCTTTTAGGCATTCTACATCATTATTAGAAATTCTGAAATTGCCTAAAGTACTTAGAAAATTAGGGTAAGGAGAAAACTCACATCCTCAAGCATTAGAGCTTTTCCTTTTCTTGAATATCTCTTGGGTGTTATGAAATCGACCTTGGAGTTGAGGGGAAACACAAAAATCCTCTGATAGCAGTTAGGGTTGAAGCTTTGTCCCGGAATGGAGTAAAGAAAATCATAGAGATGAAGAGTGGGGGCTTAAACGAGAAGAGGACTTAGGGACATCTTTTGCCTCTGATGGAGGGGTTCTCGTGCAGCATCATCGACAAAAGAAGCGAGGAAGGAGCTCCACGCGGCTTGCGGAACGAAAGAGGCGAGGTCCACAAGGCGTTGGGAGCTGCTGCTTCTATTTTACGCACGAACTGAAGGGAACGTGGCTCGGTTCCGAGTTATGTGAGGGCTGGCTGCTCCTTAAGTGGTTTGTGATGGTTTTTTTTAATGTTTTCAATACTTATTGAATCTCCTCCATCCGATTTGGAGGGGCATGGATAGCTTTGATCTCTTCTACTCAAGAAATGGAGACCACTTAAATAGTGATCTAGGGGGTAAATAATAAAATGTAGTATATTTGAAAAAAAAAATCCAAAAAATCTTAGAAATTTTATCATAACTAAGTATGAAGTTTCCATGACTAGTTGAGCCATTAACTAGTGAACTAAGACAGTGTAACGAAATTTTCGGGATGCCACATGTAAATCATGAGAAAACTGAAAAAACAGTACATATTAGAGAAAGTGAATGGTAGAATTGGCACCTATTGCAGTACTGGAACCTGATGCCTAAATTCAAGGTAGTAACATTATCTCACTTTGACAATAAAAAAATTTCCTAGTCCGCGATCATGCTCTTCTTTGTACAGCAAGCGCAGAAGTTCAGTATGTATTCTTAACAAATTGTTTTTGAAATGATTAAACCCCCAAAAAATTAAGTTCTTCGCCCAGCCAAGTGCTTGCAGGTGCATTATGGAGTTCCAGGTAATCCAACAATTCCCCGAAAAGAAAATAATAATCATGGCAGTATACATCAAACTGTCATAAAGATCTTCAAAATGACCGAAAGAACATATACTCTCGATATTCATATTAAACAACATAAATGGTATGCAATGGCCAGCTATAGGAAGCCCCTTGCTAGCAGTACATGCCCTAAAGTTATACATTAAATCATATTAGCACACGTACAAGTACTGTAATACTTGGCAGTTTAACACAGTAAAAAGGAGAAGAGCAGCGATGAAAGTCTAACTCGTACCAGAAAATGAAAGTAGGCAAGGAAATAAGTAATTGTGAATGCACCAATGGCCTAGTGCAAAGCAGGTACCATATCAAGACAATGCATGATTATATTGATGTTAGAAAGATAATGTCAATGAATAGCAATAACTAAGAAGAAAAAAAGAGGAGATTTCCAAAGAACTAGGAAAGTGGGATAAAAATAGACTCCATTTCTATTTGAACAAAATTTAGGAGTAACTTTGTGAAGAACAAACTGAGCAAGTGTTAACAACTTCCACCGTGCTACACGGTGAACATAAATGAAAAATGTGAAATATATATCCTAAAAGTCTAAAACAAGTTGGACAGTGTTTCAATAGCATTACCATTTGCATTATCAATATCCTCGACAAGAATCAAGAGTTCATTCAAAGCACGTTGACGATCTTCTAATGAAATAGAATAATTACTGAGATCATCAATAGCTATTTTCATCAACTCAGCATCTGAGGGCATCTTAAGTTTCTCCATTAGTTCCTGCATATGGCATCACACGGATGGAAAAAAAAGTAAGTAATAATTATAATAAATAATAATGGTAATAATAATAATAATATGATCACTAGTCTTATCCCGAGTGTTTGCAATCAAATACAAGAATTTAAATACATAGAATAAAAAAGAAAACAAGGTTAGAAATAATCATTCAAATAAGAGATTGTTTAAAATTGAAATCTGAGAAACCCCAAAATATATATGAAGGATCCTAGTGATGCAAGTGCTTCATTAATGCAGTGCACAGCTACATGAATAGATTTAGATTTTCCTCTGCAGCTTCCGAATTTTTCAGCAACCACTTTCTCTGCCAGTGCAATAGCAGTAAGTGCAATAAGCTAAGAGAAGGTTCCATAACAATGACTGCAAATCCATTAAAAATAGGCAGAGAAATAAAATGGCAGTGGTCATGACAGGAAAAGAGAGGACGCACATGATCCCTAAACTCCTTTCTTAATAAAAATATTTCTACTTTTATCTATTATTATTTTTAAGCAAGGTATATGATGGAAATCGACGACATTTGGATCATCGAATAGACGATCGGAACCCGTGATCGCGACCGGCTCGATTTTTCGTATTTTTATGTTTTTTTTTCTGACTAGTATTTTAAAAGTTATGTTAAATTATCCGTCGGGCGATCATAGCCATCGGATAACTTTAACCTAATCCCCCCCCTCCCTTATATCTTTCCAGCAGCCGCATGAAGGGGGTATCGAGGATTGCGGTTTAGAGCAGAACCTCTCTTTGGTCGTGAGAGAGGTGTGACGCCTCCCTCTTCCGCTCAGTGTGACGCCGAGCGGCTCCGCCTTCCGCCACTTCTCCAACCTCTGCCGCCCCTTCCTAGCACAGCCGCTGGCCTCCTCCTCCCTTCTCCTGCATTCACCCATCTCCCCAAGCCCCCAGCAACCCTCTGCCGCCTTACGCCCCTTCTCCAGCCGTTGTCGCCCCTTCCCAGCACAGCCGTCGGCCTCCTCCTCCCTTCCCCTGCATTTAGCCATTTCCCCATGCCCCCCAGCAGCCCTCTGCCGCCATCCGCCACTTCTCCAACCGCCGCCGCCCCTTCCCAGCACTGCTGCCGGCCTCCTCCTCCCTTCTCTTGCATTCACCTATCTCCACAAGCCCCCAGCAGCCCCCAGCCACCCCTCCTTCCTCCTCCTGCCCCTCTCCCTCTCGTGGAACCACCATCTAGTCATCCCCAATCCTCTGTCTAGCCCTCCTCCCTCCTCCCGAGTCTCTACCAGCCTCCCCACTCACCCTAAAGCCTTTAAACATCCCCTACCAGCCACTATCACCTTCCTACAATCCTTTCCGTTCTCCCTAACAGCCCCCAAACTCCTTTTCCAGCCCCAAACAGCGGCGTTACATTTCCGGACAGCCACCACCTCCATTGGCATCCATTACTTGGTGAGCTTTTACTTTGTGTTCATTTCTTCGCATTGTATGGATAGCTTGTATTATTAGTAATACTTGGCTTGAATTAATTTGATTTTCTTATTTCTTTATTGACGTGCAAAAATTATTCGCTCCGCATCTTAATTTTAGTGCATTCTCAATTAACTTGTAATTGTTGTTTGCTTACTTTTATTGCAATGTTTGTAATCAATTGTGACGCTTGCTCGAGATTTTAAAATTAATTTGTTTAATTAATTGTGTCGGGAAATACTTGCATGATTGAGTCATCGCATGTGCATTGCATTAGGGTAATCCTTCGTTAGTTCATTGGATTGTGTGCTTGTGCTCATCTGCATATTCATCTTGGGGTTCATCCTCGGGCCATTACATTCATCGCGAGCTCATGTGTAATGCGCTTAGGGTTAGGGCATCGTAAGTCCACATCCTATAGATTCGTCCTGCGTCAAATTGGTATCAGAGCCCGGGTTCGGGCTTTAGCTTAATACACAGTTGTAGAGTCTATAGGTTTCTTCATGACTAGGTATCACCGCTATTCCTCTCCTTTATTTGGGGATCCCGAGTCCATTTACACCCGCTCCCATAAAGCCCCTTCAGGGAGATCCTCACGTTACTACGATGATTATTCTGGATCGCAGCACACCACTTCCAGAGATCGTGTTGATCCACCGACACGATCCCACTATGCTAGAGACGATTAGTATAATGATTGTCGTCGTTCATATCCCTGCACACGAGCGGATCGTGTTGATCCTTCAACACGACTTGATTACCTTAGGGATGATTATTGTAAGGATCGTCGTTTTGAGAGAGATCTCGAGTATCATTTTCGTACCGTTGCCCCTTCTTTTGACGGCTCATCGAGTCCCGAGTTCTTTAGTTATTGGCTCGTGGACATGAATATTACCTCGATTATTTTAAGTTATTCGGTGAGCGTCGCGTACAATTTGCGAAACTTAGATTGCTAGATCATGCGAGGGTATATTGGCTTAACATTGAGAGGACCCATGAGCGAGAACGACTTCATCGCATCACTAGTTGGGTGGAGATGAAACATATTTTATGTCAGAGGTATTTACCAGCATCCTATCGGAGTCACCTACTCGAGCAATTAATCTCCATTCAGCAAGAATCCATGTCAATCGCTGAGTATTGAGATATGTTTTAAGAGTTAGGACTGAGGAGTGACATTCGAGGGGAGCCATTTATGACTGCTTCCCGATTTTGGTCTGGGCTTCGATTTGAGATACGTGCTAAGTTGGCATATCACTACTCTGAGTCTCTTGAGCAAACATTCTCGGTCGCGCTTCATTATGAATAATCCTTAAGATTCACTAGAGGTAGTCGAGTGGATGACCACCTTGACCTCGCCAGTATGAGTCCCTTTTATTCTGAGGCCACCACTTAGGTTACTCTTGACCCGTCAGACATGATTTATCTCACCCCAGTTAGGTATTGAGTCTGATGAGTGATCCATCCTTTGTTTTTGACCCATTTCCTATGACCCCTACTAAGAGTGAGCCTGAGCGACTTAGTGAACCTATCATGATGTGTTTTTCCCTACCCCTGCCCCGATCGTAGACTCGCCCTTGCATGCATGTCCGCCTGAACCTCCCCATATTGTCGTGGCGAGTCATATCCCGAGTGATGGTCGAGAGCATAACATCGAGTTTGTAGTAGCTGTCTCTTCCCATCTCAAGGATGAGGACACTACTATTATCGATGACACGCATCTCAAGGTTCCTCCTACTATGAATAAACATTTTGATGAGCCCCCGTTAAGACTTTTGGAGAGCCACTTGAGGAGTTATTTCTTTTAGGAGACGTTCAATCGACCCCGAGACTACACCATTGTGTCCTTTAATCACACGTCCTTTTAGAACATCACACTCACGATGAATTTACATATATACCACCAAGTGAACCACCTGATTTACATCCTTATGTCGCTATCTACGACATTCCTTCGGGAGATTCCTTCCATACAAAAAATTTCTATCGACCGCCCGGTGAGCCCCCTGATGATTCATGCCTCTTGAGAGATGTTTGTCATTCCACGATATTATATCTCACTACTAATTTCTCCGTTGGGTATCTGGGTGTTCACCGTACACTCGACGATTGTTTCTACACCCCACCTAAGGAACCGCAAGATAAACCACCCATTTTTAGGAACTCTCACTGCCACGTAAAATCTGCATTTAGTAAGCCTGCTGAGTTTGCCAATTTGCATTTGCCTCTGTTGCATGGTTTGCATGTCATATTTCAACACAAAGTTATATTAAATAATGAACATTTTAAAACTTGCGTCAGTAAGCACATGAAAAAATAAATATTCAAAGAAGGTGGTTGGGTGATGATTTGCATATTATTTGAGAGGATCTCCTTAGGAACAACTATGAATTTAAATGCTAGGCGAATAGGTCCATACACTATCATGAGGGGGTCTGGGTCAAATTTTTTCGAGCTTAATATTACTAGAAATACAAGTGTTCATCCGGTTCTCAATGCTGAGGATTTGACTCTAAACGTAGAGCCACCTAGTTTTGAGCCTTTAGACTTCCCTTCTAGCTTCAGTTTCCACCATCACAATAGCCCCTCCTATACCCCGACCTCCACTACAACTCTCCCACTACCATTATATCCCTACCCTTCACCCTTGTTGCGGCTTGCTTACGACATGGGATACACGGCTACTTTAGCGGTATGATGACATTATGCATAGACACTTCCTACCTGGAGCGACAGAGAGTCTCACCTAGCTTGTTATGGGAGTACATAGTCTCCATTCATCGGAGATGAATGTTTCTGAGCCGGGGAGATTGATGGAGATCGACGACATTTGGATCATCAGATAGATGATCGAAGACCATGATTGCGAACGACTCGATTTTTCGTATTTTTATGTATTTTATTTTTATTTTTCTGACTAGTATTTAAAAAGTTAGGTTAATTTATTTGTCGGGCGATCGTAGCCATCAGATAACTTTAACCTAACTCCCCCCTATATCTTTCCAACAGCCGCATGAAGGGGGTATCGAGGATTGCGGTTTAGAGAAGAACCGCTCTTTGGTCGTGAGAGAGGTGTGACGCCTCCCTCTTCCGCTCGGTGTGACGCCGAGCGGCTCCGCCTTCCGCCACTTCTCCAGCCACCGCCGCTCCTTCCCAGCACAGCCGTCGGCCTCCTCCTCCCTTCTCCTGCATTCACCCATCTCCCCAAGCCCCCAACAGCCCTCTTCCGCCTTCCTCCCCTTCTCCAGCCGCCGCCGCACTTTCTTAGTACAGCTGCTGCTGCCCATTCCCAGCACAACCGCCAGCCTCCTCCTCCCTTCCCCTGCATTTAGCCATTTCCCCAAGCCCCCCATCAGCCCTCTGCCGCCTTCCGCCACTTCTCCAGCCACCGCCACCCCTTCCCAGCACAGCCGCCGGCCTCCTCCTCCCTTCTCCTACATTCACCCATCTCCCCAAGCCCCGAGCAGCCCCGAGCAGCCCTGAGCAGCCCCGAGCAGCCCCGATCCACCCCTCCTTCTTCCTCCTTCCCCTCTCCCTCTCGTGGAACCACCATCTAGCCATCCCTAGTCCTCTGTCCAGCCCTCCTCCCTCCTGTCGGAGTCTCTACCAGCCTCCCCACTCACCCCAAAGCCTTTAAACATCCTCTACCAGCCATGACCAGCCATTATCACCTTCCTACAATCCTTTCCATCCTCCCTAACATCCCCCAAATTCCTTTTCCAACCCCAAACAGTGGTGTTACATTTCCGGACAACCACCACCTCCACTGGCATCCAGTACTTGGTGAGCTTTTACTTTTAGTGTTCATTTCTTCGCATTGTATGGATAGCTTGTATTATTAGTAATACTTGGCTTGAATTAATTTGATTTTCGTATTTATTTATTGACATGCAAAAATTATTCACTTCACATCTTAATTTCAATGCACTCTCAATTAACTTGTAATTGTTGTCTGCTTACTTTCATTGCAATGTTTGTAATCAATTGTGACACTTGCTCGAGATTTTAAAATTAATTTGTTTAATTAATTGTGCGTCAGGAAATACTTGCATGATTGAGTCACCGCATGTGACTCACATTAGGGTTATCCTTCGTTAGTTCATTGGATTGTGTGCTTGTGCTCATTTGCATATTCATCTTAGGGTTCATCCTCGGGCCATTACATTCATAACGTGCTCACATGTACTGCGCTTAGGGTTAGGACATCATAAGTCTGCATCCTATAGATTCGTCCTGCGTGAGTATAGGTGCCCAACTTCTCATCCGGATAAATTAGGGATATTTGGCGCCATGATTTAATTCCTTCTTATATCTTTACCATAATAAAAAGATGAGGAGAAAATATATTTTGAGATCAACTACCAAAAAATATTTTATAGCATAGGCCTAACTTATAACAAAGCATTTGGACTGTATAATAAATGCTGAATAACATGTATAACTGAAACATACGTTTCAAGCATGGTACATAACGTTTACATTGAATCTGTAACAGTACCTCACTATTATTCTAGCTTGATAAGAAGTAAAAAAAATGAAATAAAATAAATCCAACAAACACATGCCATTTCTCATGACCTAAAGAATCTAAATCCAACTTCAGCGTGCAAGATGTGGTACACCTTAGCTAGATTTATGTGATTATAAAGAATGATAGAAAATATCTATGGGAACTTTGTGAGATATCAAAATTTTAAAGAGGTGTTCTGTACAGAACAACAACAACAACACTCAAGCCTTTATCCCACTATAGTGGGGTCGGCTATATGGATCCTTTGTCGCCATTGTGCCCTATCTTTAGTCATAATCTCACTAATGCCTAAGTACGTCATGTCTTTCCTTATAGTTTCATTCCAAGTCTTTATTGGTCTACCCCTCCCCCGTTTAACATGCTTAGTGACTAAACTCTCACATCGCCTAACAGTACCTGTAATGGTCTCCTTTGTGCATGTCCAAACCATCTTAGTCGAGCTTCTCGCATCTTCTCTGCAATTGGTGTCACTCCTGCCTTATCCCTGATACATTAATTCCTAATTTTATTCAGACTCGTGTGTCCACACATCCACCTAAGCATTCTCATCTCCACTCATGTACACAATTCACTGCCCAACACTCAGAACCCCATCTGCAAAATAGACTTCATTATTTGTATAGTCCATCTAAGAGAAATGCAAGTTAGAATAAAGTTTGTAAATGTAATGACTTAAAACCCCATCTGCAACATCCCCATACAGCTCAAATTATTTTTTGCTATCATGCGTAGTTTAAAATTTACAACACCTGTCCTTATACTAATCGTGTAAGCCTAAGCTTTCTTCTAAAAAATGTTGTAAAATGAAATTTTTTGAGAAAAAAGAAAAACATTCATACCATAGAGGATCCCATGCCTTCACTAAAAATAAAGGGACAGATTTCTCAAGTAGGGGTGCAAAGTAGGTTGGGTAATTGACATTGGATGAATGTAGTGAGTATGTGCAATCCTAAGAGGACTCTTATGAATTAGTGTTGGTACCGTGTTAAGGGAATTTAAAATAATGCAATGTACGAGTGCCCAATGATTAATTAATAATAAATTTTGAAATTAATAAAGAAATTCATACACTATCATAAATGAGGTTAGAACGCTAGATAAACAAAAGCTCAACTTAAATTAGAGTTAAGAGTGCTTCGATTAAATATTAAACGAATAAATCCAGCAAGTAGAACAATTCATGTACAAACACCAACGAAATAATATCCAAAATTATATGTTTGCTCACCAAATATACAACAATAAGTGAAATAAACTTCAAACTAGAACTTACATTAGTAAATGGAGACTCGGGACTGAATAGTTACTGATTTCGGTGGTTGGAACAAAGATTGCTGCAATGCGGCGCTGATTTCAATAGTTGGGGCTGTTGGAGAGTGCACGGGGGCTGTTGGAAGTGGCCGGGGGCTGCTGGGGCGGTCAGATGGGGTGTGTGGAGGCTAGAGCTGTGTTGGAAGTAGCAGGTATGGTGTATGTAGATCAGTGCGGGTTTCGATAAGGGTCAACACCCTCACGATCTCGCTCATTCATCTCTGATGAATGAAGATGATCATACTCTCTATGAAGCCCAGGGGGAAATAAGTTAAGCTCATATGGGGCAATCCAAGCATCATCAATAGTAGACTGCTCTCTCCAATGAACCAAACATCTCAATGTAGATCCATCTGGTGTCGGTGAAATCTCATGGTGCACAATCTGCGCTACACTCTCAGTGGAAAGGTGTAGGCTTTCGGGTGCCGAAATAAAAACTAGCGTCGGAGTAAGAACTTGTGAGTATGTTGGTTACTAGGCAATAGGTTGAGGCAAAAATTAAGGTGTGTCTAATGTAGGTGGTGGCTAAGGCTCAAAGTCGATGCCAAGGAATGGACACGTATACTTATGAGGCTCATAATATGGAGTTCAATCATCAATGTTGAATACATGATGAATTCTCATACTCTTAGGATATTTAATCTGTATGCATTCGACTCAATTCTTCATACTACTGTATTGGGACCCATTTTCTTAACATTTAATTTTGTCCCTACTCCCTGAGTGAACCTCTCGACCTTAACTTTATTCATTACTTGTCTTCTCTCATGCTTTGCTCTTTCCTGTAAATATCTGCGTAAACTTTATAATTTTCATTATTTATTGCAATTTTATGTAGTACACTCCATGCAATTCATACAAATGAAAGAAATCATATAGTAAATGTGAATGATATAACATGGGCGGGTCATATAATACATGTAAGTGATCATGCAACAAATGTGAATAATAAACAATAAACATAAACAATGTTTTATTCTGAGAGTCTACAATGCTATAAGGGACTCCCAAGAAAGGTACATGTTGACGAAGCTCAGGTGGTGGGGTATAGAGAATTTCATCGGGAGTACGATGATCACTCAAGTAATCACCTGTGACATCGACAATTAGATATGACAATATAGTATGTGGAATGTCTTCTAGAGTGTTGGGAATGTAAATTCGGTCCTCAAATCATCAAGATCACTTTAAACCTCGATTTGCTCACTAATGATAGGTAGGATACTAATGAGTGGTGGCTTATCATAAGACCTAAGTGGAGTGTAGAAATACTCGTCGAGTAAATGACAAACACCAATAGACTTACATGATTTATCAATACTAATGTATGAGTCCATGAGTTACCAAATATCTCTCAAAAGATGTGACTCCTCAAGAAGCTTGTTAGGCGATTTATAGGAAAATTTGTCGTGAAGACGACGATCACCCAAGAGAATGTCTGAGACATTGACACTAGGATTTATTGAATGCCTCCACAAGGAGAAAACTCATCAGTGACTCCCGGGAGGGTTATGATAAAATTCGTCACAAATGCAACAAATACCAGAATAGGTTCCTGATATACCGAGAGTGTCCTCAGAAATAGGTGAGGCATCCACTAAAAGGTCAATATCATGCACTTGACTCTTACTCCGGACATGTCTCATCACTACAACGTGGAGAGACTGAGGAATTAGTATTCAAAGGTGAGTCTATGACTGAATGAATAACTAGGTCTGTTCAAAGGGTATGTACGGACATACCACCATAGAATCACTAGATCACTCATACTCACTCTCTGTCAGAGTCATAGGGTCAGAGTCAGACTCAAGTGGCAAACCACTCATTGAACATTGAACCTCAATGGAGTGAGATATCTCTGTATCAGGTGCCCTATTTTTTATCCATAGGGATGTGAGTAGGCACGATGGTGGCCTCGCATTGGGGAGGGCTCCTCATGATGGCCCAGTCGGTGTGTGAGTATACTCTTTAGCGGATCTCAGTAGTCACTAAGGGCGGGCTGAAATATGTGCTCCACAGACTCTAAGCAGTGATGCGTCAACTCAATGTATATCTCGGATCGAAATCAAGACCCAAATCGTGAAGTGGCCACAGTGGGCTCCTCTTGGATGTCGCTCCTTACTACTAACTCATCAAAGCGAGCCATATAATTGACAACGAACATAGATCTTTGTTGTAGTAAAAACAGCAACTCGAGGAGATGACTCCTATAAGAAGCTGGAAGATGCTTTCAGCATAACTACCGCTTCATATCGGCCCAACCAGTAACGGGGCGAATATGGTCGTGCTTAAGAGTCCACTCTATCATACTCCAATATGCTCTAGTCTGATCAAGGAGTCTAGTCTTCACAAATCTAACAC
Source organism: Dactylorhiza incarnata (assembly GCA_033032865.1). Lineage (NCBI taxonomy): Eukaryota > Viridiplantae > Streptophyta > Magnoliopsida > Asparagales > Orchidaceae > Dactylorhiza > Dactylorhiza incarnata. Next base: position 2,288,437 of record JAWHQI010000230.1, on the reverse strand, counting down.
GACACCCACCTAATATCTCATATTAATCCAGATAGTATTCCATATCTACGAGTCAATAACTAAAAGATTTGGGACTTAGTAAGCCTTCATAAGTTGGGGTAGGTTTCTGAAATCTATACTCGAAATCCTCCTTTATATGGTGTCCCTGATGTGACTTCTGATAATCACCATAATGACAGTAGTCATCCCTGCCATAGTTGGATCATGATGGGGGGTCAACAAGACCTCTATGAAAGGGTGGACGGGGATGATCTGTAAAATAACATGAAGATCTCTTGTAAGGAACTCTCTAGGGTGAGCATAAATAGGTTATAAATCCTCGAATTGAGGAGAGGAGTGAAGACTATAACCTAAACAATGCTCGTCCCAACTATAACCACATCGTGTTAAATGACTACTATGATATGTCATGAATGATCGATAGACTCTAGTCCCGCGTATCCTAGACTAAACCCGAACTTGGGATATGATCCCTAAGGTATTTCTAGTAAAGACACTAGTGAGGTGTCATGGAGATCTAAGAATGAAGTAATGCACAAGCAAATATATCTAACGATTAATTACAATCAGCAGTGAAATTATTAAAGCCATCCACAACCAATCACAATTGAGATTAAAACAAGAGATAGGCCAACAAATTTCATTCATGTTAAGATAAGGCTTAAATAAAATCATAAGCGAATAAACCATTCAAGTAGAGTAAATCATGGGTAAACACATACAATCGAACATCAAGTATCATATGTTTTTCACCAAATAATCAACAAAGATAAATATTAACTTCATACACGAATTTACATAACAAATAGGGATCCGGGAAGTGAAATGCTGAAGACGAGGGGCTGGACAGCAACCGTGCAGCAGATTTTCACAAGTTTCAAGTATGGAAATGGTGGAACAAGGGGGCACAAAATCAGCAACGAGGTTCCTGGATATTTTGGCAGTCAACAAGAGGCTGGGTACCCTGATTCCAGGTGCTGGGAAGGAGGATCGTGACTTGCACTAGGCAGAGGTGGGTGTTGGGGATTGCAGGCAGGAAATGGAGGGACAGCAGTTCAAGGTTGCTTGTAGTGGAGGGCTGCCGTGGGTGGGAGTTAACAGTGATGTTGAAGGAATTCATTAGTGGGGTTGTGGTTAATTGGTGTGGTCGGTTATGAGATGGTGGGGGAGAGGTGGTTATCGGGCAGTTATACAATAGTCGTGAGTGGTGGGAGAGAGTTATGATGGTTTTGGGAGAGGGGCAGCAACAGTTATTGGTAGTTTCGGATAGTTACTTGGTAATTCTTGAGTGGTGGTAGGGAGTTATGGTGGTTTCATAGAATGGGAAAGTAGTTATGTTTATTGGGATAGTGGAAAAAAGTAGTTACCTTGACTTCGTGCGGAGACTGTGAGAGCCCGAAAATTCTCTCGAAATTCTGTGATCCCCATAAATCAGCTTCTTGACCTCTATTTAAAGATATAGAGGCCACAATGGACTGTCTAGATCGTTCGGAACTTCAACCCTAATAATGCATGAAATAAAAATACAAAATAATAATAATACATAGACATATCGCGTTGTCACTTTGAATGCGACCACAGACTTGGGTCGTCCATACGAAGATCCTAACTTTGCCTCTATATAAACTCGTGCGGGTTTCGATAAGGTCGACCAACTCGCGATCTGTGATCCCCATCAGTAATTAATAAACCTATAAGGTCTTCCACAAGTCCTAATGGGTGTGGACTTAGATGGAACCCAAAAATATAATATTAGGTATGGTACACACTAAATATATTGTTCACTTATCAACTCTCATTTAATATAGTAAGATAATGCAATACATAGAGGTGATTTAAACATATATATTGCTAACATAATCTAAAATTAAATAGCATCATAGCATATGATATTTTCAAAAATAGTGTCGGTCGATACACCACCACCACCACTCAAGCCTTTATCCCACTATAGTGGGGTCGGCTATATGGATCCTTTGTCGTCGTTATGCCCTATCTTTAGTCATAATCTCACTAATGCATAAGTACATCATGTCTTTCCTTATAGTCTCATTCAAAGTATTTATTGGTCTACCCCTCCCCCGTTTAACATGCCTAGTGACTAAACTCTCACAACGTCTGACAGGTGCCTCTAATGGTCTCCTTTGTACGTGTCCAAACCATCTTAGTCGAGCTTCTCGCATCTTCTCTGCAATTGGTGTCACTCCTGTCTTATCCCTGATACATTCATTCCTAATTTTATCCAGTCTCGTGTGTCCACACATCCACCTAAGCATTCTCATCTCCGCAACTCCCATTTTTTGCTCATGTACACAATTCATTGCCCAACACTCAGAACCATAGAGCATCGTTGGTCTAATTACAGCACGGTAAAACGTGCCTTTAAGTTTTAATGGTACTTTACGATCACATAAGATCCCTCAAGCGCCTCTCCACTTCAACCAACCTGCGAGAAATATCTTGATCACCCAACTTAATAACGAAATCATCCATCCTTCTTGCACTGCTAAATTTAAGCTTCAAACACTCTGTCTTTGCCCTGCTCAACCTAAAACACATCTTTTCTAAAGTGTCTCGCCAAGATTCAAGTTTCACGTTTACACCCTCGCGCGTCTCATCGACCAAAACGATATCATCCGCAAACAATAAACACCAAGGTATTGCTTGTTGGATATGTACGGTGAGCTCATCTAAGATAAGGGCTTAAAGCTGAACCTTGATGTAAGCCAACAGTGATAGAGAATTCATGTGTTAATCCTCCAGATGTCCTCACCCTCGTCACTGAATTTGTATACATATCTTTGATTATGTCAATGTATGATACATTTACACCTTTCTTTTCTAAGACTCTCCATAAGATCTCTTGGAACCATATCATATGTCTTCTCAAGATCGATAAACAACATATGCAAATCTTGTTTTCTTTCTCGATAGTTATCAATGAGTCTCCTCAAGAGATGTATAGCTTCCATGGTCGACCGTCATGGCATGAATCCAAATTGATTCTCTGAGATGTTAGTCTCCCGTTTTACTCTTCTTTCTATTGCTCGTTCTCACAGTTTTCATGGTATGACTAATTAATTTAATTCTTCTGTAATTAACACAATTTTGTATATCTCCTTTGTTCTTATACAAAGGTACGAAAAAATTCTCTCCATTGGTCTGACATCCTCTTTGACTTCAGTATCTTATTGAAGAAACATGTAAGCCACAAAATTCCTTCTTTCCCTAGAAATTTCCATACTTCGATGGGTATATCGCCTGGCCCAACCACTTTTCAATTTTTCATCTTCTTTAGAGCATCATTTACCTTCGATATTTGAATTTTACGATAAAATGTTATGTTCCTGTACTCCTCCGATTTACTTAACTCTTCCAAATTCAGTTCATTGTCTTTTGTTTCAATATAGAGTTGATAAAAGTATCTTTTCCATCGCTCTTTAATCACCACATCATCCGTCAAAACTATATCTGTTTCATTTTTTATGTATTTAATTTGGCTTAAATCTTTTGTCTTCCTCTCACTAGCTCGAGCAATTTTATATATGTCATGCTCTCCATCTTTGGTATCTAGTCGCTTATAAAAAAATTCATAAACTTGACTTCTTGCTTTACTTGCTGCATGTTTAGTGTCGGTCGATATATGGAAAAAATTTGATATGTTGGCTTAATTTTACTAAACGATATAACCTACTTTTTAGAAAAAGAGATTACTATGTGAGCCGACATAGTGTATGTGTTGGATGATATTTAAAACACTGCTCAAATCTCTAGATACATTGCTTCATTTTTAAGGTGAAGTAGAGGATGGAGGGACTTTGGTGATCATCCAGAGGCGCGGAGAGAGCGGCACAGGGCAGCCTTGGCGCAAAATCGACGACATATTGTTGGTCTTAAAGCTTCAATTTTATTTTTCTAATATCTTGCGTTCTTTTCATGAAGAATTACGATAGCGTTTGGGAGAGCTGATAGCCTCCGGTGTGGCAGCTCCAAAATGCAGGTTTGGACAAAAGCTGTGTTTGGTTGGGCGGATGGACCGCCTTTTTAAAATAAGTTGGTTATAGGTATATCTCCAACCGTGGCTTCCCCTCCAGTCCGACCGCAAAGTCGCGCGATTGCACAGTAATTCTTCATCCCCGATATTCCTCCCAAGGCTTCTCCTTCGCGCTGCTCGCCCCTTCTAACGTCGTCCTCCCCGACGATGACAACTATGACGAGGCTTCTCCAGACCAACGACAACGAGGCTTCTCCAGACCACTGCCATCTCCTTCCAGATCCAAACACACCATCTCCTTCAGATCCATACACCGCTAGGGTTTCGTCAACATTTATGGAGATGAAGGAGTTCAGGGCTTCCCATTTTCTAGCATTTCTAAGGAGGCTGCAGATGGTGGAGTTCATCCCTGTAATGGTGGAGTTCTAACGCCGTCCTCCTTCCATTTTTCTTACGTGGTTAGCTGTTGCTGTGGATTTCTCTCATTGGCCTAATTTATTCTACTGTGGACTTCTATTTGCCGGATCGAATTATTGAGTTGCTCCTGTGAAGTTTCCAAATAGGATAATTTGTTGAGATCTTGTTGTTTTAAATGTTTAAAATTTTATTAATTTGGAACAGGGTGAAGGGACTGTGCTATTAAAAACTGTGTTTGTGTGCTGCCATTAAAGACTGTTGTTTTTAAAGTGTGTTGTTAAGTGTAGTGGGCAGTGAGCTTTAAGTGATGTACTGTTTTTAATATTTGTGGGCTGTTAAGGGGCGGCATGGTGCTGTTTTTACAGCAGTTGGGAGTTGTGTGTGTGTGTGTGTGTGTGTGTATTTTCAAAGATAAATGTGTGGGTTTTACAATATTTTTAGTGGTGTAAAAGGAGTTTTTTGGTTGTTATAGGGCTTAAAATATGTGTCTAGTGTCTGATTTGAGTGCAGTTTTTCAGCATTTTAGTGGTTGTTTTGTGTGCAGTTTTCAATATTCTTCCGTGTTTGAATCAGTAAACTTCTGATTAGCCAAATAATATAATGAAGTTGATTAATTTATCACAAAATCTGTCATTAATAATCCGAATATAAAGTTTTTGCTCCAATGTATAGTTACAAATGATTCCCAAAGTGTATATATTAATTGTAATTCGCTGAGCTATTAAAGTCTTCTCATACAATTTGAAAAATGAACAGCCGTCAAAACTCTGTTTTTGCCAAACAGCTCATTGACAAAACTTCATTTTTGCCAAACAGTTATTTGAAAACAATTTCGTGAACAGCACTGCAAATTCCATTTTATCCAAAATGTTTTATAGCAAAACTCTATTTTTCAGAAACAATTATTTTCATCGGCTCTATTCAATCAGCAGCTTTTCCATCAGCAACAGCTCTCCCAAACTGAGCCTACATTGTGTTTTATATTTAAAACCCTCAAGGGATTCATTTTGTAATATTTAGATTCGGGTAATTAGTGGGTTAGTTATATGATTTGGAAATAGAGAAGGTGGGGTTTTTGAAAAAGGCAAATCCCCATTTCTCTTGCTCAAGCGTAGTGAATGCTCCTATCTGAATAAGTGACATACAAGACTTATCTTCTCAAGCGTAGTGAATGCTCAAGCGTAGTGAATGCTCCTATCTGAATAAGTGACATACAAGACTTATCTTCTCCCAGTGGCGGGCATGTTTCCCCTTTCGCCCTAATTGTCTCCAAGGTTTCATTTTATGTTTGTTGTCAAGTATTTATGTGTGCTGTTTTTAACGATTCTAAGACTGGATTGTTGCTTTGATGTCAAAGACACATTAGTTTGTTGCTCGTGGACAATGGTGTGGAAATACTTCGGCATTTGGCTATTTTAAGAGCAGTTGTTTCTCTATTTGATGGTTTGGCATTTGGCTATTTTAAGATCTAATTTTCTCTATTTGGAGCATCAGTCTTATTGTATTTGCCGTGTATTATATTATAATTAATCAAATCTTGAAGGGGATGACATATTTTAGGTATTTTTTTAGTCATGGATTGTTTGGAGTGATATTACAAGGCTTCTAGGGCTGTTTTTCAGTGGATTTTATCATGATGGAACATTGAAGTGTCCGAAAAAAAAATCGTGTGCCTTTATTTCAAATGTAACATCCATAAATTTAAATACGAATATGATTTTTATTTTAGGATCCGAGCGCGACAAAATTTCATGAGCGTTGCCGTCGGACCAAGGTTAATGGGTAGCACTTCTCGATTACTCCGCATTGTAAAGAAAATAAATCAATTTTTACGCATTATTCTTCGTCATGATTTTTAACCCTTAATGAACCGTGAGTAACGGTTTTAAGCCAACCACGATTTTATTCCTCCCCCATGACAGAAGCAAACCGCCGCTCAGTTTTATCTCTCCCACGACCCATGCGTGTGGCTTTAGGGTTAATAGCCCACTCGTTTCAGTGGATCGTCATCACTTGCGTTTTCTTCTCCCTGTTCGATGACGGAATCAAGTGTTGGGCACGCCTTCCTCTACAAAAATGCTCGACCCCGACTCCTTCCTTCATGAGGAGGCTAGACGGTGTCCCCCTTGCTGCTCGTGAAGGACGACGACCCTTCCTACTGGGTTCTAGCTCTCGTATAGCCCTACCCAACAATCATTTTGGCCAGGTAAGCCATGTCTCTTCAGTCCAGTGGTCCTTCTCTTAGTTTTATGACTTCTCCTTCCATGATAATTTTCAGACAAAGTAGGGTTTTGTTTTTCCTTCTCCAGGAATTCCAGCAACCCCCTTGTGAGATCTGAGGCTTCCTTCAGCTGTTGATTACATCAAAACTGATTCCCTTGCATTATAAAGTCAACCTTGACGAAGGGGTAAGTATTTCCTCTCTCTGTTCTTACACGTAAACGTCTTGGATTCTAAACCCCAGTGTAAGGGATTTGTGGATCTCTCTAATTTTAGCGGGTTGACTCCTTTTAGGTTCGGAGAAACCCTAGTAGTGGGAAGGAGGGCCGGGAAATAAATCGGATGAGGCTCGCTCAATTCTGACTCAACCTCGTCGTAGTGTAACTGTTCTAGCTAAGGGTAAGTGAGAAATCATTATTTAATTATGTGTTAAATACCCTCTCCACTGTCTAACTATTATTAATGTGTATCCATCGAAACCCTAGGCGCGAAGAGGAATTCAACTGTGTAGAATTCAGCGATCCAGAAAAATCATGCAGCCTCGCCGCGTTTATGAGCACCGCAATGCTAAGGAAAGAAATTTGACTCCTCTTGGCTAATACTATATCTATAGTTAGACATATAATGTAGACATATGAATGATTCCTTCCAATGTAATATTACCATATTATGAAGAATAAATCAATGCTCGTAATTATGAAGAACACGTTTTATAAACAGATGAAAATAGTGAATTATAGTTTCAAGATTGTATAACAATAATACGAATAATGTAGACTAAGATGTAAGAAACTCAAATTTCTTTTGACTAAACATACCACATAGTTTATTCATGAATTGTTATTGTATAGTTAAGAGAATGCACAATATAATATGAGGTCGTATGTTTCGATTTTAAATTTTAGATCATGATAAGTAAATTGTACTTTTATAGATTTTGTGAAATTGTACAACATATAAAACACATATTACTTTAGTTATATAAATAAATACTAAACCATCTGACTATGTATATGAGACAGTAATTAGTATGACATACGGTCTAGACATCCAGTTGAATAAGTATGTAATCCAACATTTAATGGAAAATAATTAGGAGGCACGATTGAGGCTTCCTCACGTGATAGATAGAGGCGAACTATCTTACTCATAGGGCGTAGCAGACCTTATGAGCCTCAAGTTGGGGAGGCGACACCCCATATAAATATTAGTATGTGTGAGTCTGTATCCGTGAGATACTAGACAACCTGTGTTCGTTAGTAGGGACTCAGATCGTTAGAATTGCGCATAAGATACTTAATATAAAACTAGAAGAAGAAGAATTTTAAAACACCTAAAATTCAAGGGTATGCCTAAATCTAGAAATCCTTAATTGTTTAACGATTTCAAAACTTGAATGAAAATGCATATCATGATCACACTAGAACTGACATTACGTTTAAAAGTATTTTTAATAGAAAAACATAGAATATAGTTTACATTTATTAGCATAAAATGTTACTTTAAAAGCATAATTTTATAATTTGATTCAAGATATTTTTAGTGTCACTAAGGGAAAATGTCTTTCTTGCTCGCCAGTGGGTTTCCATTTTCGGAATTTTCTTTACAGGGAATACGGGTCAGTTTGTTCGCATATACTTCATAGTTGGCTCTGTGTTTCATCTGTAGGGTATTTTGGAAAATTTTGTTTTCTCATACTTTCGTTGTAAGCTTTAGTTATTTCTGTTATGATACTAATTTTATATAGTGTTGCTTTGTTTGCTCCACATCATAAGTTTCGGCCAGACTCATGAATTGACTAGGTAGGGGTTTACAATTCTTATCAAAAGAAATAACATCTATTGACTTATCTTCTCCAGGTGATAAGAATGTATCCCCTTTTGTCCTAATTTTCTCTCAGGTTAGGCTTGTTCTGCCGATTTGATATCCGTTGTTTTAAAGGATTTAAAATTGGATTGAAGTTTTGATCTTAAGGACTCAGTAGTTTGTTACTCACGAAGCATGGTGTGGAAATACTTTGACATTTGGCTACGATAAGAGCAAATTTTCTCATTTCGGTATTTGTAGTATTTTATAGTAAAATTAGTCTAATCTTGAAGTGGATAACATGTTTAGGTATTTTTGTTGCTCGTGGATTGTTTGGAGTGATATGGGAAAGGTGATTGGGGCTGTTTTTCAGTGGATTGCATCATGGTGGAACATTGAAAAATGTCTGACAGATTTGTGAGTCTTGAGTTCATATTTTGCACAAATTTATATTCTCTCAACCAATTCGGTGTGCATCACGCACCTATCCAAACTTTTTTTAACTGCTATAATAGAATAATAGTTCATTGACCAGAGTAAGAAGAATGAAGTAGGAGAGAAAGTAACCTTTATTTTTAATTGACGTTGCTTCAGTTCAGCTGGAGAAGATCTCTGCACATTATTTGCTTTCTCCTTCAACTTCTCCACATCAGAATGTCCTAAATTATATAAAATCAGTAATGTGAGGAACAAAAAGTGAAACTAAATAATTTCACAGGACCCCCAAAATTGTCATCTTGTATTCATGATTAAAATAATAAATTAATAGTCAATACATCTCCAAAAATGGCAGAGCAAAAAAATAAGCAGAAAAATCTTCGAACTCAAAGTAATATTGTTATTTGCGTATCACAGAACTTCATAGATAAATATTTAATAGAACTACCAAGATTTTTATAGAAGGGCCAATTTTATTCAACTTAAGCCAAGTAACTGATTTTAAGCTTCTACATTGGCACAAAAGTCCGGTATGCATCTAGTAAAACAAATACCAACGAAACATAAGGGTAATTTTTAGAATTATTAAATGTGAATTCAGCTTGCAAAAGTACAAGATCTCATTGCTATGAATTCTCCTCAGTTAAACACCGAAGAAGGTCCCTCAAACTCATATTAACGACCTCAGTTTTGCCCGCCTGTATGAGGGTGATAAGCGCTATGTTAGGGGTAAGGCTTCACCCGTACCCGTGGGCAATACCGTGGGCATTAGCGGCTCCGAGTTAACACGCCCCCCAATCGGCCCCCAATCGAGCTCCCCTAACAGGGCCGCGGCCCCCACACCCCAACCCGTCTCCCCGATAAGTTTAATCGAGGCGGGTTGTTGGGGCGGGGATTCGATCCCCCGCCCCCTTGATAGGAAGCCTTCAACACGGCCCCTATCACCAACTGATCCGCGGCTCAGTTGGTGATAGGGGCCATGTTGAAGACTTCCTATCAAGGGGGCGGGGGATCGAATCCCCGCCCCAACAACCCGCCTCGATTAAACTGATCGGGGAGACGGGTTGGGGTGTGGGGGTCGCGGCCCTGTTAGGGGAGCTCGATTGGGGGCTGGGTTAACTCGGAGCCGCTAATGCCCACGATATTGCCCACGGGTACGGGTGAAGTCTTACCCCTAACACGCTACTAAACTCGGCTTTAATTCCCATTCGACCCTATAGTGTGTTTCAAAAATACCACCTAAAACGTGTAATATATTGTTGCAACTCAACAGGTTCGCCTATATCCAACTGATAGCGTGGTGAAATAAAAACACGATCTCCAAATATGAAGTCGACATAGTGATGTGTGTGGAATAAATAGTCATCAGGTATAGTAGGTGACACTTCAGAAATCAATAAATGTGAGATCGAGCCTAGGTTATGTGGGGTGAGTGGCATATCTGGATCACGGCTTACTTCATAGGGTGGGGGTTCAGGCGGGAGTGTGGTAAGTAGTAATGTGGTGGAGTTACCGAGAGGTGAACTGGATGATGAAGATGTTCTCTCAGGCGCCTTTGGAATAAGGCAGTTCTTCTGGGGAAAAGGAACAATCTTGCGTCCATGGTGCTCGAAGGAATGAGAGTTCCTCGTGGCGTCATGCATGACATGTCAGTCGTGCTGTCAAGATCTCCCTAATAGGATGTGACAGACATTCATGGCGGCGACATGACATAGCACTCTATTTGAATAAATGCTTCGTATAAAAAACTCTACTAGACAGTGGTAAGTAACGGTCATAGTCAAATGACTACTGGCTCTGCATAAGTTGTAGGATTGTTCTAACAGGTGCGTCTCAAGCCCTAAAGTGCGACCATGCGTTGAAAAATGAAGTTCTCCATACTACCACTATCGATGATAATGGAACAAAATTGTCCTTGGATGCGTGCAGTAGTGAGAAAAATATTGTGTCTCCTATGGTCATCCTCAGTAGACTCGCTAGGGGTGATCAGGCTATAATGTAAGACACATAGTAAGTGTTCAGCGTGTTCGCATTCTACTTCTATTACTCAGACTCGGGCTCAAGTTCAGGCTCAGGATTGGATTAATTAATGTAAACATCATACTCAGGCTCACGCCCAATCAGATGATTCGTGCCCCGGTTCCATGCACTTGAAGCATCGGAATAATCCAGTGTTGGGCTTAGTCCCAATAATCTCCTTACCCTGGGATGAGTTAGTGGGTGGAGTTGGAGTCCCAGCAGTAATGGGAGGGTGAGGGGAATCTAAGATCCTAGCAGTGGGGGCAGTGGTGACGCTCGATGGGGGTTTATTAGTAGACATAAGCCCGGATGTCCGCTTTTGTAAAGACTTCACCCTTCGTGCGCGACTCGAGATTTCACCTAAGTCCTTATAATCATAGAGTTCTAACAGGTCCCTAATGGAATAGCACAGCCCATTCAGATAATGGGGCACAGTCATGTCATCATCCTCTCGGAGGTTGAGGCGATATTGAAGTGCTAAGAACATAGTCGTATATTCATCCACTGACAGTTTGTCTTGATATAGGTTGTGAAACCTACGGTAGAGGATCTGCAAATAATCGGGTGGAACTTACCTCTTACACAGTTGTGTTTTAAATTCAGTCAATATGGTGATCGGAGGCGTGCCTAAATTAAATCTAGAACGCACTAGCTGACCCCGCCAAACCAAAGTGGATCCCTTTAACCTAAGGGTAGCGTACTCAACTTGCCTAGCTTGGAAAAATTGCTTGCAAGCCAGGAAACAATTCATCTTATCGCACCAATCTAGACATCCCTCGGGTTCTAAACGCCCTTCAAATCACCAACGTCTAATTTGACGCATACATCTCATCAGGGTGGATCCTTTATGTTTTGGTGTCCCTGTTCAAATTGTTGTGGATTAGGGTTTTCGATTTCAGGTTGCCTAGGGTTAGGACCCCCCCCCCCCCCCCCCTTCGATTTGGTGTGGGGTAATCCCTAACTGTTGGTTGGCCTCTAACGTGCTAACAAACGTGTGTAACCCATTTATCACATGTCCCACATCTCCCATGTTCGCGGTAACATTCGTACTCAACGCCTCAATTGTTTTAGTCAAAATTTTAATTTGTGCGCTCAGAACGGCGACACCATTTTCTAAATTACCCACACAATTTTCCATTTAAATTAATTGTTTTAAATTCTCATAAAATTTAAAAAAACTTTTTATTGATTTTATTTATTTATTTTTATTAATTTGAAAAAAAATTAAACAAAGAGAACCTTTTATGCAAAAAAAAATAACTAACAAAATTAAAAAGGCTTTTATTTTAAATGCAAGATTACCCGAGTGGGTATAAGAAATTTAATTTAATTTTTTTACCCTTTTTTTATTTTAAAATTCAAACTCAAATAAAAAAAATGATTTTTTATTTATATATAAAGGTTTAAACTTAAAAAAATTTAATAAACGCCTTTTTTTAAACGCGAATCGTTTGATTCGCAATAGGAGTGAATCAAAATCGCTCTGATATCAAACTGATGTAAACCAAAATTAGGGTTTTGAAAATAGGATGTTTTTACACGTTCTATTTTAACTGATGTAGGCAGAGCGGGCCAAATCAAAGTTTTCACGTCGTTAAGGAGTTAATTATTATTTGAGAATGATTTCTTGAACATTTTTTCGAGTTGAATCTTGGCGAGATCTGCACATCCACAAACAAAATCACAACAATAATTTATGAATAATGGTAATAAAAGCAAGAACGTTCAAGGCAGGCTTAAGATTATTTAATTGGAGTGCATAACAGCATAAGTATAAGCTAATTGATTGGAGCAAGGATACGGGAAGGATACGGCACAGGGAGGACGGTCCAGTTCAAATTCGTCGTGCAGGGGAAGAACAACAAGCATCGATAGATTATCGAGGAAGTGGCTAGGAACAACGGCCAATCTGCGGACTGAAATGATCTCAGGAGGGTCATCGGAATAGGACGTCAAAGGTCGACGACAAACTACACGCAAACAATCTTGGATCGGTCGCCGGAATGAGGAGGCGGAGTCGACGACACCCAGTCGGAGGACGGAAAAACACTGAAATAGAGATAGAAGGTTGTGTTGTCGGTGGCTCCAGCGTCAATCGACTGGATCTAGGGCGGCAGCGGGCGAGAGGGTGCTTCAACTCGATTTGGCGGCACACTGGAACAAAGGACACGTGGGCGTCAACACAATAGAACGGTAGGGTTGTCCGACAATTGCAGAGAAACGTGAAATCGTTTCTCTATTCTGTCCGGTTCTCTGTTCCATCTCAGGGTTGCTTCTTTAATAGAGAGAAATCCAATATTTCTTTCCAAATCTTAAATTTTCAATATTTTCCAATTCTTTATTTTCCAAATATTTCTTTCTAATATTTCTTGCTAAAGAATAATATCCTGGACCTCTTTCTTATTATCGGTATTGCTATTGCAAATAATTTATTTCCCAAATAATTTCTTTCCCAATTTCCTAATGATTCCCTGAATCACGTCCTTACGGATTTTTCTTTATTATGAATGATTAGGACATCCTTTTGAATTTGAATTTGCTTCCAATTAAACTTATGCGTCCTTAAATAAATTAAGCTTGCCTTTTCAGTCTTAGCTACCTAAAATTGCTGGACCTTTTATTCATGGTCTCATCGGGTGGTCAAACCAATGAGCCGAAAACTCCAAATAAAATGGGTGCGCGGGAAAGGAAATACACGACAGAAAAATAAAATAACAGATAATAAAAAAATAACTGGCGCGTGATGATATCAAGCGTCGGATGCGGCGACGGATGCATCTTTATTCTTACTGTTATCGGGACTTGTTATGCCCCCGGACGACATGCGCTTTCGAGGATTCAAGTACGCCAGAAGACCAAAAGGAGCGCCGGGAAAAGACCGGGCTGAACCAGCCCGCCATTAATTAAATAAGAGGAGGAGGGTTGAACCGCACCGGTTCAGCCCTCACATGGGGCCGGCCGGCCCCTAGGGGGAAAGGGTTCACTTAAATACCCTTTCCCCCCCCCCCCCCCCCCTCTTTTGGGTTTCATGCTTAATCATTTTCAGGTATCTCTCTTTTTCTAAAAACCCTAGCCGTCTTCTTCCTCTACTTTCCGTTTTTCTAGCTTTTTCGTTGTAGTTTCGTATCATTTGGTATCAGAGCCTCCTTCCTGCGACCATGGTGACAGGCACGGAAGCGGAGATGGCACGTTTGGCCGCGATCGAGGAAAATTACGTCGTTTTGGCGGATTCGGTGGCGGCGTTCGAAGAATCCATGAAAAACTCTCAAAAAAATCTAGAAGAGCGATTCGATTCGAGGATGGAGGAGTTAAAATCCCTCCTTTTGCAAAATCTGAAAGGGAAGGGGACTTCCGGCGATGGTTCCGACATCGACGCGTCAAACAACCCACACAGAGAAGGATTCGGAGGGGAAAACGGCGGAGGAGAGGAACCGGCGGAAGAGATGACTGCCGAAACCCTAACCCAGGGGGTTCGGCCAGTGAGCGGCCGGATGGAGGGCTGGGGGACCACCGGCTGGGGACCAGACGGCCAGCTGGGGCCGCACGGCGTCCATGCAGGCCCCAGCAGGGCGGCGGAGGTCTGGAACGGGGGCGTCGGCCCCTATTCAGCAACGGGACAGGCCGGCGGCCTCTACTCAGCACCGGGAGGAGGTGCAGGGCCCTATGCGTTGGCCGGAGGGGCTACCGCCGGCGGCTGGAGTGTCGATTCCTCCCTACCAGGTCCGGCGGAGCTGCTGCGGCCAAATGGGGGATCGGCAGCCACTTGGGGGCCCAACCCTCATGTCCAGGGGGCGGCGGGGCTGCAGCGGCAAGGCGGAGGTGTCGGACAGGGAGGGGGAGCCCAGTGGGGACCCGGCCAGCACCCAGGACAGCCTTGGAGGCCACAACATCAGGGTTTCGGGCTGTTTCGCCCTACCGGAGCGAATGTTGTCCCTCTCGAAGGCACGGCGAGAGTTGTTCCTCCCCTTCACGGGGGTACAGCTGGAGTTCTACATCCTCAACCAGCGGCAACTCCCAATTTGGGGTACGGAAACGCATCTATGGGTCCGGTGAGACCTCAGATGGGGAACCAGGGAGGGCAAGGGAGACCCCCGGTGTGGAATCAAGGGGTGCAGCATGGAGGTCCGGAGCAACTGGGGCAGATGGCCCAAGAGGGAGGTGGATTTGGCGGATCACATCAGCGTCCCTACATGCAGCCGAAGTTGACCCGGATGAACTTCCCTAAATTCAGGGGAGGCGACGCGCTCGAGTGGATTCAGAAGGCAGAACTGTTCTTCAAATACCAGGAGGTCCCCGAGGCTCAGTGGGTGCAGTTGACGGCCTTCCATCTGGAGGAGGACGCGTATCAGTGGACGAAATGGTTCCTCAGGGGACGCACCACAGCTCCCTGGGAGGAATTCACGGAGGCTTTCTCGGCCCGATTTGGGCCACTGGAGTATGAGGATGTTGAGGCGACTCTGCAGAAGTTGCGGCAAAGGGGCACAGTTACGGAGTACCGGACAGAGTTCGAGAGGCTGGCGAACCGGGTGACCTGGGGTGAGCAGACACTGCTGAGCTGCTTCATTTCAGGGTTGAAGGACCATTTGCGTGTCGAGGTTCATGCTTACCTGCCACGCAGTCTGAGCCATGCCATTAGCATTGCTCGGATACAGGAGGAGCGCTTCAACAGACAGAAGAGTCGGACGGCTACTAAGCCACTTGCAGCTCCAACAGGGGGACGGAGAGACCCACCTACCGCCATACGGCCCACGGTAACGAAGCTGACATGGCCAGAGATGCAGGCCCGGAGGGAGAAAGGACTGTGCTTTAATTGTGATGAGAAGTATACCCGAGGGCACACTTGCCAGAAGGTCCAGGTGTTTATGCTGCGAGAGGAGGATGGAGAGGAGGATCCTCTTGTGGACGTCGAGGTGGAGGATCTGGATTTAGCAGAGTTCGGGGTCTCCTTGCAGGCTATGGAGGGGTGTGCGGCCCAGTGACACTCCGTTTTATAGGCCTGGTGGGCAAGGAGCGAGTGACCATTTTGGTGGACAGTGGGAGTACCCACAATTTCATCAACCCGGCCGTGGCTTCGAAGGTGGGGCAGGCGATTGATAGGGAGGCGGTGTTCCAGGTGATGGTAGTAGATGGAAGTAAGCTGAAGTGCGAGGGAGTGATGAAGGGGGTGGAAATCCGCGTGCAGAGCTACTTGTGCCACACGGACATGTATTTGCTTCCGATCAGAGGCTCGGACATGGTGTTGGGGGTCCGGTGGTTGCGGCAGTTACAGAGGGTGACCACCGGCTGGGTGCGGCTGACGATGGAGTTCACCCAGCAGGGGAAAGACTACTGCCTGCAGGGCATTCGGTCCTCTCCTCTGAAGGAGATTTCTTTGAGGAGCTTACAGCTGTTGGAGGAGCAGGGCTCTCCGATGGCCATGGTGGTGGGGGTGGAGGCGTTGGGCCAAACCCCTCCAGACATTCCAGAGGAGATACAGACACTGTTGTCCCAGTTCGAGGATGTGTTCCGGGAGCCTCGGGGCCTTCCTTCACCCAGGTTCAGGGATCATGGCATACAGTTGAAAGAGGGGGCTGCTCCCCCAAACGTCAGACCCTACCGATATCCGTACATCCAGAAGGCCGAGATCGAGAGGAGTGTGAAGGAGATGTTGGCGGCCGGCATCATACGGCCGAGCACCAGCGCCTTCTCCTCCCCTATCATCTTGGTGAAGAAGAAGGACGGTTCATGGCGTTTCTGCGTGGATTACCGCAACTTGAATGATTCCACGATCACGGATAAGTTTCTGATTCCGATGATAGAGGAGCTTTTGGACGAGTTGCATGGGGCGAGCTTGTTTACCAAGCTGGACCTTCGGTCCGGCTATCACCAGATACGGATGAAGACGGAAGACATCCGCAAGACCGCGTTTCGCACACACGATGGGCATTATGAGTTCTTGGTGATGCCCTTTGGGCTATCCAATGCCCCATCGACCTTCCAGGCGGTGATGAATGAGACCTTTCGGCCTCTTCTTCGGCGATCGGTGCTCATTTTCTTTGATGATATCCTGATCTACAGTCGGACGTGGGAGGAGCACATCGAGCACGTGGCGCAGGTTCTTACCATCCTGCGGCAGCATCAGCTCTACGCTAAGCTGTCGAAGTGCTCGTTTGGGCAACCAGAGGTGGAGTACTTGGGCCATCTGGTTTCGGCCCAGGGGGTCAGGGCGGACCCAAAGAAGATCGAGAGCATGGTGGAGTGGCCGCAGCCCACTACAGTGCGGGCACTACGAGGCTTTCTGGGCCTGACTGGATACTACCGGAGGTTTGTGAAGGACTATGGTAAGCTGGCACGCCCTCTTACCCAGCTCCTCCACAAGGAGTCCTTTACCTGGCATGATGAAGCCGAGCGGGCCTTCTCCGCTCTCAAGGAGGCTATGACGACCACGCCGGTGCTCGCCATGCCGGATTTCACCAAGGAGTTCGTCTTGGAGACGGACGCCTCGGGAGTTGGCATTGGGGCGGTTTTGATGCAGGAGGGGCGGCCGTTGGCTTATTTCAGCAAGGCCTTGGCACCTCGGACCCTGGGCCTCTCCACGTACGAGAAAGAGATGCTAGTGATCTTACATGTCGTGACGCTGTGGCGCCCATACCTGCTGGGCCACCATTTTAAAGTTCGCACTGATCACCAGAGCCTGAAGCACTTCTTGGATCAGAGGCTGGCATCCCCTCTCCAACAGAAGTGGCTGACCAAGTTGTTGGGGTATGATTATGAGATCGTGTACAAGCAGGGCAAGGAGAACTTGGTGGCCGACGCCCTGTCCCGCCTACCGGAGAGCACCATCTTCCACCTTTCGGGGCCACTGATTGAGTCCCTAGATGACATTCAGAGGGAGGTCGCCGCGGACCCAGAGCTCCAACCGATTGTGGAGGCCTTGTCCCAGGGCCAACCCACTCCTCCAGGTTACCAGCTGGTTGGAGGACACTTGTACTACCACGGGAGGGTGGTCATTCCCGCTTCTTCTACCTGGAAGGAGATTATGTTACAGGAGTTCCACTCGTCCCCGACTGGAGGCCATGCTGGGGTGCTCCGTACCCTACAGCGGCTACGGGCCAATGTTTTTTGGAAGGGATTACGCTGGGATGCTCAGCGTTTCGTACAGCAGTGTGACGTGTGCCAGCGCCAGAAGTACGAGATGACCTCACCTGCAGGGCTGCTAACGCCCTTGGAGATTCCTCAGCACATTTGGGAGACGGTCTCGATGGACTTCATCGACGGGTTGCCCCGGTCTCAGGGCAAGTCAGTGATCTTGGTCGTAGTGGACAAGCTGTCCAAATACGGCCACTTTCTCGCCCTCAGCCACCCGTACTCCGTGGAGACAGTTGCCGATCTTTTTGCACGGGAGGAACTGTTTCGGCTACAGGGTACCCGGTTGCGCATGAGCACGACGCACTACCCGCAGACAGATGGTCAAACCGAGGTCCTCAATAGGGGGGTAGAGACATACCTCCGCTGTTTCGTCATGGATGAGCCCCGTTCTTGGACACGATGGTTACATTGGGCGGAGTATTGCTATAATACTTCGTTTCACACAGCCAGCAGGATCACTCCGTTCGAGGTTGTCTACGGGCGACCACCACCTTCTCTTCGATCCTACGAGCCGGGTAGCACAGCTCTTCCTGCAGTGGATCGAGCTCTACGGGACAGAGATCAGACCTTGGTCCTCCTGCGGGACAATCTCCGTGCCGCTCAAGACCGGATGAAGTTACAGGCTGACAAGCACCGGACGGAGCGGACGTTTCAGGTAGGGGACGAGGTTTTTCTCCGTCTCCAACCGTACAGACAGCTTTCAGTTGCTCGTCGGGCCAGTCAGAAGTTAGCTCCCCGGTTCTATGGCCCGTTCCGCATCACTCATTTGGTGGGACCGGTTGCTTACACTCTTGCTCTTCCTGAGGGGTCCCGTATTCATCCCACGTTCCATGTGTCGCTGTTGAAGAAGAAGCTGGGAGCGGCGGTCACTGTGACTCCCTTCCTCCCCGAGGCTACTACGACTGGCGAGCTACGCCCCAGTCCCGAGGATATACTGCTGTCCCGATGGAAGAAACATGGCACGGAATACCGTTCAGAGGTTCTGGTCAAGTGGAAGGATCTGTCCGAGGCCCACAACACATGGGTGGATTTACTGGAGTTCTGGGAGTTCTTTCCCGACTTTCAGCTTGAGGACAAGATGCCTCTTGATGGGGAGGGGAATGTTATGCCACCGGACGACATGCGCTTTCGAGGATTCAAGTACACCAGAAGACCAAAAGGAGCGCCGGGAAAAGACCGGGCTGAACCATCCGGTTCAGCCCGCCATTAATTAAATAAGAGGAGGAGGGCTGGACCGCACCGGTTCAGCCCTCACATGGGGCCGGCCGGCCCCTAGGGGGAAAGGGTTCACTTAAATACCCTTTCCCCCCCCCCCCCCCCTCTTTTGGGTTTCATGCTTAATCATTTTCAGGTATCTCTCTTTTTCTAACAACCCTAGCCGTCTTCTTACTCTACTTTCCGTTTTTCTAGTTTTTTCGTTGTAGTTTCGTATCAGGACTCCACTTATCCCCATTATATCACAGCCCTTAGACACCGAGTTTCTTCCCGAGCCTCTGCCCCCATAAAGAAGAACGTGCTAGAAATGTGTCACTCACCTTAGATGACACAGATTCGATCTCGGTATTTCTTGAGTCACCTAATCTACTACAGTTGCCTACCCTGAGCTCGCAGGCATATTGTTTGATGGTCACTCGTCATTCACACTAGATTCATCACCTTTTATTGACTTTGTATTTGGTGATCACACTTTTAGTCCACTTCACTATCCTCTGAGTCTTGGCTTGCACGCTGAAATTTATCGTCACATTATATATCTGTTTAGGAAGATTCATGTTAGGAGGTCACTAAAGGTTCATAAAATTTTCATTCCTCATATAGACACGCGTTTTAAAGGATTTCTCTGGAAAATTTTTAAAATAACTTTGGGGTAAAAATTAAATTTTGTGAAGCTTGTCAGACTCAAACAAACGATAAAATTGAGATATTTAATGTAAGTCTAGTAATCCCATGTAGGCGCCTAACAAAAGAACGTATGATGCAACATGAGCTAATAATTCCACAAGTCGAGACTGACTGCCTCGTTTTTTACTTATTTGTTACCATCTCTCATTCTCTCTCATTTTGTGATGTCTATCCCTTTGAGTCTGCTTACTTGATATTTGATCTCTACTCCCTTCCATTTGATATCACTCATTGTCTTGATGCTCTGAATCTCAATGCTCAATTAAATGATATGCATGACATTATAACTAACATTATTCGAGTATCTTCGACAAATTATAACTCCATGACGAATTTTATCCTCGGGGGTTATAATTTTTTGAAAGAAATAAGTTTCTTGCATCTTTCAGGAAAAAGAGGTTACTTACAGGTCTATCTTTTGCCCCACTACCTACTACAATCCAAAATTCCCGCACCGCATTTACCTTACAAACTTAATTTGGAGGGGGTTGCTCAATTGTTATTCAGCAGCATGACTGTGACAGAGCTATTTTCATATCGACGTTCAGATATCCTAGTTGCAGGCCACATTACATTCTCGACGGGGTCGAGATCTTTCAACTCCGGGAGAATTGATGTAACCTGTATCGCATCGTTTTGATTTTGTTTGCACCTCTATATTTTATTTCGTAGTATATGTTTTCCGCATATGTTCGTTTTTTTTCAGTTATGTATTTTACTATACATCTCACTCGAGCATGTCTGTACGGCTTATTGGAGTGATCGCCCAATAAGACCATAAATGGAATGATCCGTCATTTTAGGTAACGTGGTAATTAAGTCAAGCGATGAATATTAATGTGGTAAATTAAGTATTTGTATAAATTTTAAAATTAAAGAAAGAAATATAAAAATATCTTTTCATTAATTGTAGAGATAATCAACGGGGAGATTAGAAAATCTCAAAATGAAAATTTTGGAAACTCTCTCTTTGGAACCCTCCCTCTCTTGGAAACCTTCCTCTAAAAAAAACTCCTTAAAAGAAACTTATTCCTTTTCCTCGAAAAGAAAAAAGGAAACAAAAGCCCTCCCCTTTTTTAAAAGAACCGCCCCCCTCTTTGTGTCGGCAGCCAAGGAAAAACGAAAGAGAGAAATTTCTTTCTCTGTTTTGAAAGTCCAGCCATACCCTCTGCCTGCTTGATAATTCGCCTCCGCCAACAACATGGTTTGCCCTTGAATCCTCATCCACACCACACTCTTCCCACGTCGCCGCCACCAGGAGCTTCACCGATCGCCGAGCACCTCCCTGTCGAACACCACTTGTTTCGCCGAGGCTTGTCTCGACGCTCCCAGTTCCAGACATCGAGAGCGTTGTCGACAGCCCTAGTTGCAACCAGTTTCTTGCTTTTTGTCGTCGGGCACCTCCAGAGCACCTCTTCCGTCATTTCTTCCACCGACATACTCCCAATCCATTCACTGCTAAGCCGCCTACGAACTTTGGTCCTAGTCAGCGGTTGTTACAGCTATTCTCCAGTTTAAAAAGCCCAACCCAGTCATTTCCCCGTCAAGCCTACAAACTAAATCCTGATTTCCGTTTTTTGCATTTTATGAGCCCAAAATATACCTCTCCTCTCATTCATACTCGTAGGATGTAGGTTTAATATTATGAATTCCGTCTATTTGAACTTTAGCATTCAGTGCTTGCCTAAATTAACATCGTGTCCCTTTTGTCGTCAATTCCAGATTTTTGCGTTCTCGTCATCCTATGCTCGGATGTGTGGGTTGTTTGTTAATGAATCGTCTTCGATCTATTGATAGACTCTCGCATGCGCTTAATGTTATTGAGATCGCAAAATTACTTTTTAAAACAATTTCGAGAATCCGGTTTACATCAATACCCATACCAACATAAAGTAAAAGGATTTGGGATGGTGGGCAAGATGATTTATCCTTTCATGAAAGATTTCCCTCCAACTAAGAGTTTCCTCCAAATGATTTTGAGCTATTCTTATCAATTGATGTAGAGCCCAAACAAAACACCAGGAAGCCTAAACGAAAAATATATAAAATAATAAAATTTCCATCATGTAATGGAAGAGTTTCAGGAGACAATTATGATGGGCATGTCTCACAATACATTGACAATCTAATGAAGTCAAACCTAGTGGAAATATAGAAGATGAACGACAGAAATGGGAAAGATAGCAATAGTAGCCAAGTCACAATTGATGACAAGAAATTGTTGTCAATGGCCATCATGAAGAGACGGGTGATGATGAAGATGTGATCAATCATGGTGAGGAGGGTTTTGGAGATGAACTTGAGGGAGGATCATTCTTATATCGTGTGCGCAACTCTTATATCATGTGCGCGCGCGCGATCGCCCACACACATAAATGCTACAATAAGTCACTATGGTCTATTGTAAGTTTTGTATCAGCGGACGGATTTGTTTCCCTATTAATGTAAGTTGTAGCATAATTTGTATATGTGCAACCAAAGAGCCAGGTAAATCAATAGGATTTAAGAATTGGGCAACTAAAAAGCTTTCTGGATTTTACACATTCAAGTTTACTAAATCCTACTTAAATAATAGGATTTGTCAAATCCGGAATTACAGAACTCTGCATGCAACCAGAAAGATTGAAGTCTTGTTTCGATCACTCGCTGAATAGAATTGAAGACCCAAAAAGGACAAAAGAAGAAAAGAACAAAATAAATACCTATCGCCCACTGCAACATGCCCTCCAGGGAGGGGAATCCTCCGGTGAAGTCCGATGCATCGCCGTCCGCGACGTTATCTTCATTTGGATCTATCACTGCGAGGATATCGCTATCGCCGTTAGCGGTGGCCCATAAGATGCCGCCTGTGGAGGACTTATTAACCCGACCCTCCGCTGCAGCCGTGGCCGTCGCCGTCGCCGTCGCCGTCGCCAATAGATTCAGCGACAAAAGTAGGAATAGAGCCATCGCCGGAGGAACGCTGCCCATCAAAACTGATGCGGTTGGGTTGGAAGATCCGGCAGGGTGAACTGATATTGGGGATGGTATTGCCTTTGCGCGTCTTCCAGGAGCGACAGAACCCGGATGCACGAAAAATCGAGAATCTCTCGGTTCGATAGAAAAAACAAAAGGCTATTGTTATCCGCACTACAGTTTTGGCTATCCCCACTATTTTTGAATGAGTTATTACATGTCTTTTGAAAATACATCTTGTACATGCATTTTTAGGAAAAATGCTCACCACGAAAGTTGTAGATCTCGTCGAGATAAAATCTACAACTTTGTGTTGAACAATTTTCTTAAAAATGCATGTACAAGACGTATTTCCAAAAATTTGCTATAGTTACGCACATATTTCAATCAGGGCGGCAATACGTCTTGTGCGTGTATTTTTAGGAAAAGTGTTCAACACTAAGTTATAGTTCTCGATGAGATCTACAACTTTCGTGTTGATCACTTTTCCTAAAAATGCATGTACAAGACGTATTTCTAAAAGGCGCTTAATAACTCATACAAAAAATTTGCGGATATCCAAAACTGTAGTGCGGATAACAATCACCAAAAAAAAAGTTAAATCCAATTGTGTGTGTATATATACAACCCACACACGAGTGATAGTGTGGCCGCGACAGCACCGCCAATTTGACAGATCGGGATCCTCTAGAAAATTTTTTGGTACACGTGAAGCAGTTTAAATAGAGTTTATGCATGGGGCCCATCATTTTATTTTTCGGAACTGAAATTTTTTCCTTGCTCGTCATTTCCTCTCCCTCGACGCCTTCCGCCATTACTATGGTTGAAAACCTGTTTCACATCCGCCCGTTCCACCCATTCCGCCCGCTCCACGATGACATTTCTAGGGTTTTAGCTCTAGAACTGCAGTCGAACAGCAAGACGCCATTACTAGGGTTTTCTTCTCTTCTCCCCACTCCGCTCGTTTGAAGGTATAAATCCATTTTTCCAGTCGTAAGAATGTTAGTTCCAGTTATAAATCCAGTTATTTTTGATCCATTTCTGTGATTAATGTTAGTTTTCAGCTATAAACCCATTTTTCAAGTCGTAAAAATTTAGTTTCCAGTTATAAATCCAATTTTCCATTCATAAAAAAGTTCATTCCAGTTGTAAAATTTTATGTTCTAGTTTTTTATATTTACAATTCTAATCTATATTAATATGATCGATTACAGCTACCTAATTGCAGATATGTCTGGATCTAGTTACCTGTAAAGTCGGTGTGCTATTAAAATATTCAAAAAACAAGCATAACCCTTGTTGGATGTTCTCTCCGAGGACTCAAAAGATGCTCTACAAAATATCGACGTTCTACATTTGTTGAATATGTCTGATATTCAACAGATTATTTCTCTTATATATTATATTTTGAGATAATATTCTACCAAGAGAAATGCATTTCTATTAGGTAAATTTTATGTCAAACTGGCTGTTGATCATGGTGCAATTATTCTGGGCCTTCCAAACCGCGGAAGGGAATTTCATTTTGAGAGAACTCCGTTTGCCAACTGCATGCATAAGGACTTGGTGCAGGAGCTAGCTGACCACACAGTTGAGGAGAGCTCACCAACTTCACAGCTTAGGAGAGTGAATGTCATGATTAAGTATGTCTTGGCTGTTTTGTTCTTCCCTCTTAAATGACTGAAAGTACCAACCTGTATTATGGATTTCTAAGGGTTTGAGATTTTTCCAGAGTTCAATTGGTCGAAGGTCATACTGAGCGTCCTGGAGCGGGATTTTGCCCATCTCGTGGGCGAGATGGAGCGGCAGGGAGGCGGGTGTGAGGGGATTTCCCCCAGGAGGCACATTGCGTGGGCTAGGGATTAGATGCGCCTGGTCAATCAGGAGCTCACGGTCGTAAGTGCGTACTACTACCCACGAGTGCCACCGAGGACGGGGAGGCGAGGTCGGGGTCGATGGCAATGGATTCAATACTAAGCCTACCGGCACTTGCCCCCCTGCATTCCCTCACCTCTCACAATAGGCTTACATGTAATGCTTGCCGAGATCGGCTTTGTAATGTAAACGATGCTGCTTTATATAATCGTTATTTTCTGTTTTGCCGAGTGGTGTGTTTATTTCTTTGATCTCGCTCTGCTTTGTATTATATCGCTTTCACCCTTTAGCAGGATTATGCGCGCGATCCTCGCCACTCAGCGACGAGTGGGTCAGAGGTGGGGCTGGCTTGAATCCCGAGGCATCGGAGGTAGCGCGATCGCTATTCGCACCCCATGCCTCAGAACGATCTTAATTTCCTTGCTTTTCTATAAATAGTCAACCTCACCTACCGCATTTATCACTTCTATTCATTCTTCCTCCCTTGCTTTCGCATATGCACTCGCACCTCTCTCTAGATTTTTCTGCAACCTCTCTTTCCTTTCGTGCGACGGCCTCCGAACCCGATGGCAGGAGCAAGTGCGCCCAATCGTTCCTCAACCACGATTTCGCCACTTGCGACCTGTTTGAAGAGGACTTCACCTCGACCATTGCCGATTACATCTCGCCGGGGTTCACCGCGCGTCGCACTGGAGATCGCGACCGCATCAACCAACTTTCGCCCAATACTCTCACCATCCCCTTGGAGCATTTCGAGGTGGGTCTCCGCCTCCCCCTCTGGCCCGAGCTGCGCCAGACCTTCCGCTACTTCGGCGTAGTTCCCGCGCAGCTCAACCCCAACTACGTCGCCATACTGGTAGCATTCGTCTGCTACCTGCGGGAGGAGGGGATCAAATTCTCCCTACCGGTCTTCCGCAAGCTCTTCAACTTTCGAGCGAAAAGCAGGGTGGCCTTCTTCTCCGGCCAGAACCCGCTCAAGGTCAGCGGCACCGCCAGCAAGAACCACGACTGGGTTCGGCGGTTTGTCTTCATGACCGGGAGCTTCGACAACACCCTCCTCATGCCAGTGCAGGAGGATGAGTCGACCTATCAGCCTCCAACGATGGGAGGTTACAAGGCCAAGCTTCACTCGTTCATCTAGAACCATGGCATGGACGTCGTGCATTTGCGGAAGCATGTCAGCTCGCTCCCGCCGGTCCAACCAGGAGAGGGTAAGGCGAATTAATCCAACCCTAGCTCTCGCTTATCCACTTTGTTTTTCCTTACACGATTCTCTTAATGTAGGGATTCGAGACCTTCCCCTCCATCTGCCGAATGCGGGCGGGGAGATCGCCCCCGATGCCGCCCTCGCTCTCACGCGGTCCGTCGCCAAGGTATGCCGCAAGGATCCGGCTCCGGGGAAGCCCAGTGGGCAGAGGCGGAAGCCTGACGCGACCACCAGCTCCCCTTCCAAGTGGTCCAAGCCTCTTTCAGCCGCCATGGGAAAGGCGATCGCGGACGAGATCCCTGGTTCGAGTGCTCCTGCCGTAGCAGACACAACGACCAAAGACCGCCAACGCGCTGACAGATTCTTCCTCGGGGCTGTTGCCGAGAGGGCATCAAAATTTCCCTCTCGACGAGAAGTATGCGGATGCAGCCGGTGAGCCCCTGCTCCAGTGGGATCAGAAAGCCAACCGGGTCTCCGTCTCCACCCTTCTCCCATCTTGGATAGAGAAGGATACCACCAGCGGCGAGGCCTATGGCCTTTATTTCACGCTTTATAGCTGAGAGGACGCCACCATCTACGATGCAGAGTCCACCCAGACACTCGCGCATGAGGGCTCGCAGGCTCTGTTGCGTGCTCTCGAGTTGACTCACATGTCTTTGTGTCGTAGCATGACCCTTGCACGGAACCTAGCCGAGGTTGAAAGGACCCGCGCTCTCACCTCCGTCGAGGTCCTGACCGTGAAGCAGCAGTTGGCGACCGTTGAGGCCCTTCTCGCCAGCCGTCCAGACCGAGAGGTGAGCAAAGCTCCCCGTAGTAACTTAAGCCTTCACGCTTCCTTTCTTCTTCCCCCCTGTGCTAATCTTCTTTCTCTTCTCGCA
Organism: Dactylorhiza incarnata; assembly: GCA_033032865.1. Lineage (NCBI taxonomy): Eukaryota > Viridiplantae > Streptophyta > Magnoliopsida > Asparagales > Orchidaceae > Dactylorhiza > Dactylorhiza incarnata. Next base: position 2,261,598 of record JAWHQI010000230.1, on the reverse strand, counting down.
GGATGTTGCCAACTATGACACCTTTCTTGTGCGAGCGGGCATCCTCGAGGAACGGATCCAGGAGCTGGAGGCCGAGAATAAAAAGCTGTGAGATGTCGCTGCTGCGCCACCTCCCGCAGAGAGAGGCATTCATCATTATTATTCCAATGTCGAGCTCGAAGCACTGATGCAGGAGACGGCCCAAGGGGCAGCGAAGCATGCGCTGAAGGTGCTTCGAAGGGTCGGGCTCCTAAAGGAAGAGGGCGAAAGGGTCTTATCTCGCCACGTGCTTCCTGAGCTCTTCTCTCGGCAGGGAGACCCTGCGGATGAGGCTGATCCTGGGTTGGAGTTCGGTGGCCTACCCTCTCTTGGAGCGAGCAGCTGATCCTCCAACGAGAAGGCCGAAAACCCCCCCTGGAGATCTGCATCATTTTTCTCTGTTTTAAATTGTAATGCGGGACCATCCCTATTACTTGTAACCCTTTTATAAAAGAAAAGAAATGAAAAGGTTTTTGCTTCTCCGTTTCTGTGATTTTTCTATCTGTTTTGCTTATTGTCATCCACTAATAGTTCGCGCGCTTGTGTGCTCTCGTACTCTCCCCCAAATACTCGTGCATCACTTGCTCATTCGCATACCACTGACCCTTAGTCTTAGGACGCGTCCCAGATGCTCTCGCCACACAGGCGCGCCACATGGTCACAACCCTTTCGCACGCGTTCCTGCCCTTTTAGGACTTAGGTGGTTGCGTTGATTTCTGCCAGGAGCGTAACTATGCCGAGAACTCACTTCGTCTCACTCAGTTTTTGTATTCCCTGGGGATGGCTAACACCCCATGACACATTCGTTGGGCGAGTGCCCTTCTCGATTGATATCATTCGCCGGCGAGTGTCCTTTATGATGGGCACCATCGCCTACCTTGCACTGAGACTTATCTTGTGTCAATCTTCCCCTTATTGGATTTTCTTTTCTTATCTTGCGTTCCTCATGGGTTACTACTGAGTGAGCCTACGACCCTGCCAGCTAGGTGAGAGACTGGTCAGCGGGTCTGCTCGGGGCCAACCTTTGAAATTTTCCTGCCACCGAGTGAGCCTAGGACCCTGCCAGCTAGGTGAGAGCCTGGTCAGCGGGTCTGCTCAGGGCTAATCACCTTTGAAACTTTCCTACCACCGAGTGAGCCTACGGCCTTGCCAGCTAGGTGAGAGCCTGGTCAGCGGTCTGCTCGGGGATAATCTCCTTTGAAAATTGCTTGCCACCGAGTGAGCCTATGACCCTGCCAACAAGGTGAGAGCTTGGTCAGTGGGTCTGCTCGGAGCTAAACTTTGAAACTTTCCTGCCACCGAGCGATCCAACGATCCTGCCAGCTTGGTAGGAGCCTGGTCAGCGGGTCTTCTTTAGGGCTATTGCCTTTTGAAACTTTCCTGCCACCGAGCGATCCTACGACCCTGCCAGCTTGGTGAGATCCTGGTCAACGGGTCTGCTTCGGGGCTATTTCCTTTTGAAACTTTCCTGCCACCGAGCGATCCTACGACCCTGCTAGCTTGGTGGGAGCCTGGTCAGCGGGTCTGCTTCGGGGCTATTGACTTTTGAAACTTTCCTGCCACCGAGCGATCCTACGTCCCTGCCAGCTTGGTGGGAGCCTGGTCAGCATGTCTGCTTTAGGGCTACTGCCTTTGAAACTTTCCTGCCACCAAGCGATCCTACGACCATGCCAACTTGGTGAGAGCCTGTTCAGCGGGTCTACTTCGGGGCTATTACGTATCAAGCGCCATCATCTTATAAATTGACACCATTCATTTGCAAAAGAAGAACAAAGTTCAGGAGCATACATTTTTACTGTTTGAAGTTTGGGGATGAAATATTTCAAGCTCTTACCGCTTAGCCCGTCACTTCTCTTCCGCCTTCTCACTTGTCTCCTCCTTCCGGGCGTGGATCTTCCTTCAATTCCGTTTCTCCCCCCATCGCTTCTTCTAGCGCTGCCAGCTCCTTCATCTCCCTGTCCACTTCCTCAGCCTTAGCTATCCAGGAGATGCTGTTGACGGTAGTTACATAGCACTGTCTCGCCACCTTGGTATCCCCTCGGATTCAAACCTGAACTCCTCCGTTATGAAACTTAAGGCACTGATGGAAGGACGAGGGAATTCATCGGAAGGTGCTGATGAGAGGGCATCCAAAAACTGCTTTATAGCTGCTCGGAGCACCGACAATGACAAACCGACAGTTCCTGGGGACCCCTCCCAACGTCACCTGGAGGCCGACTCCTCCCTCGATCTCCTTCCTCTCCCCTGAAAATCTGAACAACGGCCCATCCTATGCCTGCACCCTCTTCGCCTCCACCTGCATCACGTCGAAGGCCTTCTTGAAGATCACATTCATGGAACTCCCATTGTCGACCAAGATCTGGGAGACCGTGAGGTTCTCGATAGCCATCTGGATCACCAAGGCATCGCAGAACGGGTCTTCATAGTCTGGCATGTCTTCTGATGAGAAGGTGATCTTCTCCGAGGGGGCGGGGCTTGGGAGGTCGACACGACGCTCCTCCTAACATCGCTTGGAGGCTCTTCTTCTGAGTTGCCTCAATCCCAACCTCGCCATGGATCACCCCGATCTCCCCTCTGGCTCCCACATCTGCTCTATCCTTACACCTATCTTCCCCTTCTCCGGGTAGCACTTCTTCGATTCTCACCTGTCGTTGCTGTTTCTGCGTCTGATCCCTTGTTCCCCTCATTTCCAAAAATTTTGGGCAGGTGGCCGTCGTGTGACCTTCCTCTTAGTGAAAATCACAGTAGGGTAGCGCCACCCTGCCTCTTCCCCTTCCTCTTCCCTCCGCCTTTCCGACACTCCTCCCCCTTTCCCAGCCAATCTCCATGGTTTGCTCCTGAGGGGGGAGAGGGGGTCTAGGATATTGTCTCCATCCTGGATGGTTAACCCTCCCTTGCCCCCTTCCCTGGAAGTTCCCCCCTCCCTGATAACCTCTTTCTTAACCTCGCGCTGGTCCCTCCTGGGGTATCCAAGCTAGTCAGTTATTGGTCTCCTGATATCCCCAATCCCGCTGCTGCCCCTGAAACCCCTAACCTTTGGGTTCATCTCTCCTTCTACCCTCTTGCTGCCTTGCCTCTGGCTCACTCAGCCTTGCCAACCTTTTTGCAAACTCCGGGTTGGCAGCCTCCCCTTCGATCTCTTCCACTGCCCGCTCCATCAATTCCTCGAAGAACAGAGGGGCCTTTCCCTTTTGGTTCATCTTGAAGAACCCCTCCCACAGCCCCACTATGAAGGCCAACTGGAGGGTGAACTCGGGCACCTCCTGGACGAGTAGGACCTCTTCCTGGAACCTATCCACATAATGGGCCAGCGACTCCTCTGTCCCTTGCATAATTTTGAAGAGTGCCTTCGCGTCTTTCTTCCTCTTCTTTGATGTTGAGAAGCGCAGCCGGAAGCTTCGACGCAGATTCTCGAACACATAAATAGAACCCAAGGGGAGCTGGTGGAACCAGTCCCTCTCCTTCTCCTTCATAGTGGTGGCAAAGAGTCGGCACTGGAAGACGTCCGACATGGGTAGGATAGAGACCATGTCCTCGAACCACTGCAGGAGTAGGACTGGGTCATCCTTGCCGGTATAGTAAGACATTTCCGGCCCTCTGAACCCCTCCAGAACTGGAGCAGAGAGGATCAACTCACAAAAGGGTCTTTCCTCCCCCACTCGGCGAGTGGTTCGCTCTCGTAGACCTCTGCACTCGCCTGGCTACTGAATAACTGCCGCCCGGGGAGATCTCGCCCACTTGCTTCCGCCGCCACCTTCTTCCCGGGCCGCTGGCCGGGAGCATTCTCGCCTATCTGCTAGGGCGGGACCACCGAGACTGCGGGAGTCTCGAACTCATTCCTCGTTGCGAATGCGAGCTGCAAGGTCTGCAGGATCTCGTGCCTGAGGTCCTCAAACATTTCCAACGTCACTCCACTCGCGATTGGTTGCGAATTGCCTGGGTCAGGTCTTTTTCCTCACCTCCAGCCATGGAGCTCAGCTAGAGATTTTCTTGTGTAGGTTACGGTCCACGCTCACCGTACCAAAATGTTGACAGAGGGGCCTTTCGCTATTGGCAGCCCACAAAGGGTATCTAGGAATTTTCCCCACTAAAGCCTTCTGGGAGAGTGGTCCGTGAAGGCACCACTCGCCAGGCCTCTCGCACACTAGATTCCCCTGGGCGAGTGGCCCATGGGGGCACCACTCGCCTGATAACTGGCTCTCCCGACGAGTGGGATTCCATCCTCACTCGCCTGGCCTTCCGCGCATTCGCACTCCTAAGCGAGCGAGTGCCTTGCGGAAGAGTTCTGTACTCTCCCTAAGGCTCCCCTGTCTCTCCTGGCCTAGGTGAGTGCTCTTCTTGACCTGTATCCTGCCTTTTGACCCCTTAGGACTTGGGGACCCACTCAACAAATACGGGGTTGTACACCAGTATCGTATAGAAGGCATATGTCATCCAGAATGCTTGTATCCTCTAGAAGGTTTATATCGTCCAGACGGCTTGTATCGTCTAGAAGAGTATATCGTCCGAAAGATTTTTATATATGCAAGGCGCGTGAATAAAGTCAGGAATTATGCCTTAGCTTTAATTTCAATTTGAAATCCACCATCTGATGCGCCAATCAGGGGATTTCTTCTGGAAGGTCTTAATTAAATAAATCTTTCTTGATTCCTAGTCGTTGGAAGATGTTTCTATATAAAGGCCTTGTGGGCTCACAATTCAAACAACAATCCATTCTTACATTCTATCTAAAGCTTTTGTGAATCATCTGCGACCAAGTCGAGAACACAAATTCATTGGAGGGAGTATCAATATTTCTCAAGGAAGAGCCCTAAGGTGCTGCTACTGTTCGTTCTCCAGTATTCTTGCAAGAACTTCAGATCCTGAACAATCAAGGTCTGATTCATCAGATTGCTAATGTATTACTCAACAATGAGTAATTCTCTCTAAAGATTGTCTATCTGACTGAGAAGTTTTTATTTTGCAAGAAAGTTTGATTGATCAAGATTATATTCTTCAAGAAGATTAATTCTGAGATCTGATGAAGGAAGAAGAAGTCTCTCTGTTGTGCTTCTACAAAAGACTCAAGATCATTCTCTTCTATATCTTTTGAGTCTAAGTTGTATTGCGAATAGTGAAATTATAAACTATTGCTGTAGGATCTTTTGAGATCTGAGTTGTAGGGATTTTGTGTAAGTATGAGTTGTAGGGCTCTTGGAGCCTGAGCTATAGGATTCTTTGGATATGAGTGGTAGAATTCTTGTGAGAATCTGAGTTTGCTGAAGGATTCCTTAGGAAATTTAGTGTAGGATCTTGGAAAAGATCAGAGTGTAGATCTCTTATTGTAGAGATTGAGGTAGGGCCTTGGTGGCCTGAGTGTAAGTCTTGGAGAAGAAGATTGAGATTGGAGGAGTTTACCTAGTCTAGCATATTGCTAGATAGGTGGTGTGGAGAGAGGAATACCCAAGACATTCTTGGGGAACCGCTATAAATCATTGTGTGCTTTCTGTCCTTGCATTTTTTTATCATCTTGCTGAAATCTGAAAAAATCACTCATCGCACTATTCCTCCTCTAGGTGTGATCTACGTGACTCAAAGTAAAATAATAATTGGCATCAGAGAGTGGTTGTGTTCTAACTAGTCTAACAACTATAGAACACGATCTACATGGGTTCACTTAAGATCAAGAATTATGTCTGCTGGTGAGAATTACAAAGAGCTTGGATCTATGAAGTTACCTATATGCAGGAAGGAAAATTTTGCTAAATAGAAGGAGAGGGTGAAGCTCTTCATGGAGGCTTCTGACCCTAAGATTTTCACTACTATAGAGGAAGGGCCTTTCATTCATATAAATGCATCTACTATCAATAGTGAAGCCCCTGTTCCTAAGAAATATTCTGAGATGTCCAAAGATGAAATGGTACTTGCCACCATGGACAAGAGGGCCAAGAATATTTTGGTAAGTGCTATTGATGATTATACTTTACAGAATCTTGTTCACTGTAGAACAGCCAATGAGATGTGGGATTCCTTGTTAGTATACATGGAAGGGACAACTGAAGTTAGGGATGGTCGAAAGTCTCCTCTTAATCAGGAGTATGGGGCTTTTAGACAAGAAAAGAAGGATTCCATTTTAGAGTGTTATGAAAAATTCTTCAAAATTATGAATGGTCTAAAGACATGTAGAAGGACATTCACTAGCTTTGATCTTAATGATAAATTTCTCAGATCACTCAACAAGGAGTGGGATATAAAGATACGTGTAATCAAAAATTGAGAAATCTAGGCTACATAGAACCCAAAATCTATTTGGGAAACTTCTTTCCCATGAACTTTAGCTGAACACAAGAATGGCTGAAGAGTAGGGCATCAGATCTCACCATAGAGAAAAAACTATGACACTACAAGTTAGCAAGAATCTGAAGAATTTGAGACCAACTCCACTGGATCAGATATATTTGAAGGAGAACTAACTCTATTCTCTAAGAACCTGATAAGGCTCCTAAGAAGGAAAATGAGTGAGAAAGGAAGATCTTTCTCCTCATTCAACTCAAGGAGAGGCAGCAATCCTCACAAATCAAAAGGGGACAAGTATGACACTAAACACAACAAACATATTTCTACTGATATTATTTGTTTTGGATGCAGGAAATCAGGTCACATAATAACTGACTGTCTTTCTAAAAGGAAGGATAAAACGAAATCTGATTAGAAGAAATCTCACAGAGACAAGAATAAAGAAAGGAGGTTCATGTCAAAGAAGACTAGGACTCTAAGTAACAGTAAGTCTAGCTCTTTCCTTCTCGGCTGATATGGCCATACGTGATGATGATAAGCATGAGGATTCCCTCTATGCATAAGTAATCATTAAAGCTCATGTATCAATCTCAGATAAAAATTCTGAGGCAGAATCTGCCTCAGGAAATTGTTGGAACATGTTTTCCACATCTCTTGGTTTGAGAATAACAAATCTCATTATATTTGATCAAACTTGTCATGTGTTTATAGTGTGTAGGAACTTCAGCTTTCAAGCCCCTATAAGTTAAAAAAAGAAAGACGGCGATTTCCTATCAGTTCGGTACTCTGATGCTAGCGCGGCGCGCTAACACTACTGCTGGCGGTAGCTTCTGCATTTTTAGAAATATCGTCGAGAAGGAAACATTCGTTGAAAAAAGAATGTCGTCGGGACTAAATATAACAACTTTTACCGCAGCGCGTTAAGACTAACGCCCGACGGTAACTTATAGAAGTCCCGCGATCATGTTGCTGATTGAGGAGCAGAAAAGGAAGGAGATCTGACGGCTAGGAAAGAGATAACACTAACGCCATGCGCTATCCATACCGCGTCGCGGTAGGAGGGGATGCCAAATTTGGAGCCAAAATGTTGCAAAAAATGACTCAATCTGTGTGCCAGCTTGTTACCTAAATAGGCTACCGCCCGACAGTAGCGATACCGTTGGCGCTAGGATCCGAGTCTATTTAAAGAGTGGCTCGTCTCCAGTTTGATTTGCTGATTTGATGATGCATCAAAGCCACAACTCCTATACTTTTGTGAGAGCCTCTTTGCAGCCAAGACAACTCCATCGACGTTCATAAATGCAAATAACCCGAAGAAGGATCGATCACGCTTATTCTACACAAAGGCCGTACGCGTCAACTCCAAGGATTACTTCGGCGCGCCTTCGACAAGATCTTCGAGTTCAACTTATGAGGGAGTTTTGTCTTTTAGTTTTATTTTGTATCTTGTAACTATATATCTTTATCGGTAGAGAAATTCGCCTCATTGGTTGTCGACTAGGACGTGAGTGGCTTAGGGAGAAATTTGCCCATGGTTGGCGACTAGGGCCTTGCGAGGACTAGGGGGAATTCACCTCAGGGGTGTGGCGACAAGGTCTAGGGTTAGATCTAGGGGGCGACTCGAGGCCTCATTTGGGGAGAGATAGGCTAGAGCCAACCGGTCCTTGGGAGAAGGGTCAGTATAGAAAACCAAAAAGGGTTTTACACATTCATCTCAATCTCAAGCGTCATTAGGATAAGATTTTGTAATGCACTACTAGAAAATTGACTTTTAGCCACGCTCGTATTGCCCACGGCCATTTGTCGTGGCAAACAGTCAAATTATCGTGGCCAAAAGTCTAAAATCGTGGCTAAAAGTCATAGAAAAAGGGTATTTGCCACAAAAAGAGCATGGCAAATACTTTTTGCCACGCTCATATTGCCCACGCCCATTTGCCACGCCAGTCCGTGCCTAAATGTCTTTTGCCACGATTTTGGACTTTTAGCCACGGTAATTTGCCCTGGCCAAAAGTCTATTTTCTAGTAGTGATGATTTCTAAAATCAATAGCACCATCTGTTTTTCTCTAATATTGTCGTACAATCTCTGCTATTTGAAATCTAAACGAAAAGGGCATTCTCTGTCACTAACGCCGAACGGTAATGCTACCGCTGACGGTAGTAATAGAGTTCACATTTGTCGTGCCAAATACAACTCACTTTCATAAGAAGCTTACTGCGGTGTTTAATCTGATATATGTTTATAAATACTGTCAACGTATTTGATTAAACTCACTTAAGTTTAAAAAGTTTTAAATCCCTTATTTACCCCCTCTAAGGGCGCCTACAGATCCAACAAGTGGTATCAGAGCGAGGTTATTCCAAAACGGATTCACAACCGGGAATAATGACACTTCATGATCTCGCTTCCTCTAGAGGGGATGATTTCTTACTAAATGAAAAATCTTTAGCACCACCTTTATTTATAGGCGAAAATTTTAAAGGGTGGAAAATACTAATGGGAAATTTTCTTAAATCTTTAGATGAAAAAGTTTGGAATATTACTATTAAAAAGCCCCCAAGCGTATTAAATAGAAACAAAATGATTTTAAATGCAAAATCTATAAACAGTTTATTTTGTGCGCTAGATCAAAATATTTTTAAGCTCATTTACACTTTACCTACTACTTATGAGATTTGGAATTTTCTTACAAATACTTATGATTCCCTTTCTCTAGGTATGGAGTGTTCATCAAAGAAAATAGAAGAAGACAACACATCAATGAGAAGGGAAGATGGAAACTCATCTATGGAAGATGAATGCAAAGAAGATGTCAAAGGAACTTCATGTTCAAATCATGTCTCATCTGAAAACACTGTAAGAAAATCAAATTCGCTTATTGTTTGTAATTCTATTTCTACATTACAATTGCTACAAATTACTAAGCGTAAAATTAAGAAATTGAAAAATGCTAATTGCAAATTGCGTTTAGAAAATAAAAGTTTAAAAGCAAAAGTTAATGTAGAATCAAATTTTAATGTATCTAGTTTTCCCCATGACACTTTAGTTGAAAATATTATACCTTGTATAAAATTTATTGAATCAAAAGAAAATATAAGGAACTTGAAATGGAGCTTAGTTTTGTAAAAGAACATAATGAAAAAATGTCTTTAGAAAATTCATCTTCGAAAAGTAATTGTGCTATGTGTAAAAATTATAAAATTGAAATTCAAGAGATGAATGAAATGCTTGAAGAATTAAGAAATAATTATAAAACTCATATTGATTATATTGTCAACGCTCTTAAGAATAGCACAATCGCTTACAATAAAGCTAGACATAATCTTAAAATTAAGAATAATGAATTGGAAACTGAAGTCAACTTGTTTATAGAAATTATAAAGAAAAATTCTCAAAATATACATTCACAATATCAAGTAAAATCCAAAAGCAAGTTGAATATGAATTGTCTTATCTTGACTATGCCAAATAATGGAAATAAAAAAGATCAAAAGCTTGTAAATGAAATTCCAAAACACTATCATCATTATCATTTACAACATCAATCTTCTCCGAACATAAAATTAAATGCAAACAAATTTCCTTTAAATAATAAATTCAAAAGTCATTCATATCCAAAGATTCAAAGTAAATGACTATGGAACTTTGAAAAATAAAAATAACATTAAACCAATGTTTGAATGAAGGGCCAAAGTTAAAAATGAAATACTAACTCCACTCGAATGGGCCCATTCATCTCTATCTCCCCAAAAACAAACACGATGTATTTGGGTACCCAAAGGAACCATCCCACTTAGTCCTCTTTGGATACCTAAATCTCTTATTCATTAGGTTTCATAAAATTGCATGAAGTAGAAACAAATAAAAAATGAATACCATTATTCTACTTCATGATATCCTTAACTCTTTTTTTTGTCTTTTCTTAAGCCAACATGCTATGGTCACTTTATATAACTTGTGATATGACTTTCTGACATTAAGCCTAATTTCATTAATGAATCATATTGAATGAAATTGAATAAAAGGTCATATCATTTCTCAAGTGACTTATCTATTCATTTTAGTTTTATCCTTCTAAATCCATTACCAATAAAGGTCTTATATTATCATTATAAATTGAATACTAAATTTATTATGTGATACTATAAAGACTAATAAAATTATTTCTAAAATGGATTTAAATAGACTATTTAGGGGTCTTTGGTTAAAATATAAGATGCACAACTTTTTGTTTATTTGGTTGATTTCATGGCTGCATTTGATATCCCCTATCATATTAAATCATAATCATGAAAAATCGGAATAGGAAAATCGCAAAAATGGTTTAATAAAAAAATCTTGACTCTGTTGCTAGCGCCAGACGTTAGTTTCTAATGCCGGCAGTAGCACTATTTCTTGAAAAATTCCAATTTCTCTAAAATATTCAATTTTGTAAAATTACTTTACTGCTTTAATTATCTACTACTTTCAGAAAACATTGTATATGCTTTGTGTTGAAACCGATTTCTCGGTCTCTAGTGGAGCTCGGGGCCCTCACCGTAATGAGGGGCAGCTAGCCCTTACTGATCCCTCGGAGAAGGCAGACCGGAAACTAGGAAGATTGACCAAGACCTTAGTCACAGCGAGGAGGTCCCTCCACTAACCCGGAAGATCGTTGAGCGCTTCCCCTCCCAAGCCAAAGCTGAGACTCGGGCACCTTGGAGAGCTCTGGAAATGCTAACCAAAGAAAGCCTAAGGAGAGGGAAGCTGAAGTGAGATCCTCTCCAAAGGTGCCCTTGAGGTCCTATTTATAAGTTTTCTGATTTGGCCTGCAAATAGCCGGGTTCCGCCTTTTGATTTTACTATCCGCACCCCAAATGGGTCTGCTAACAGCCAGACTCCACTGTTTAAAGAGGCTAAAGGCAGACCACCAAGGGTGACAGGGTAATTTGGCCGATTCCGGCGAATCGGAGAGGAATCTGGCTCACCCATCTTCTCACGGGCGTTCGGTGAGTTTTTGACTCGCTCGCCTCTTTGCGAGCATTCGGCGAGCCTCTGGCTCGCTCGCCTCTTTGCGAGCATTCGGCAGGCCTCCGGCTCGCTCGCCTTCTTGCGAGCATTCGACAGGCCTCTGGCTCGCTCGCCCTCTTGCGAGCACTCGGCGGGCCTCTGGCTCGCTCGCCTTCTTGTGAGCATTCGGCAGGCCTCTGGCTCGCTTCGTTTTTGGTTTGCCCATCCTCTAGGCGAATATCGGGGTTGTACACAATCCCCGCTCTTCGCGAGGCTCTTTTAGGCTCGCGAAGAACCATCCAACCCTTGATATTCGCCGGCCCCTCGGTGACGTGGCGAGAATCTTTCGGTGGGTCCCACGCCCACCATTATAAATACCACTCTCCTTGGCCGTCATTCGAACTTTTCATTTTTCTCTATCTTTTCTTATTTGCCGCGGGCCCCAACGTGATGTCGAAAAAGGACGAGATGTTGGCCCGCCTAAAGGCTTTGCAAGCGGCCCAAAAGGGGAAGACCGCCGTCATCGCCTCCTGGAATTCTCCGCGACGCTCCCCGCCTCCTCCTTCCCTAAGGACGGCGAAGGACGTTCGGCGCGCGGCTGGCGGGGGAGAGTCTTCCTCTTCGCCGTACTCTCCGGATGATGGGCGCGCCTCGCAGGTATTGTCGCTAAGCTCGCTTGTTTGATGTTCTTCTTTTTCGTCCTTATTTATCATGTTCGCAGAATGATCCTCCGGACGAGAGCGAATCGGGAAGGCCAAACACCGAGATCCTTCTCTCCTCCACGGGTGGCAGTGACGTTCTTCTTGCGGACACGAGGGCCGTTGGTCGACAGGACTCGCCTTCGCAGCGAGGTGGGCGGCTTACCTTGTTTTCCTTCATGTTCCTTGACTCGCTAAATCGCGCCTACTTTTTCATGTAGTGTCCTCTCTCGCGCCCCCGGAGGATCAAATTCCCCCCGGCGAACTCGCCAGTCTTGCCGAATCAAACTATCCCAACTCTCGGGTTCGGCTTACCGGGTCAGAGGAGTCCAGGAGGGACGTTGATTGTCGAGTCTGGTCCTGGCTCCAGACCCGCGCTCGCCTCTGGTCTGGGTAAGGCTTTCACCCCTGCCTTTATTGAAGCATTCCGAGGCCAGCCGGGCACCTCCCGCCAGCGGCCCAGTACCCGAATTCCCCCACTAGGTTAGGTTGTCGCCATTGAGTGTTGTTTTTCACTTTGTCGCTGATTACCATTTCGTAGGTGACGCGACGACCCCTCTCTCCGAGTCAGGGTCTGGAGCGCTGGAGATATCTCCACCCCCCTCGCCGAGCCAGGTTGCTGACTTCCTGGGGGATCCCAGCGATCCGGAGCGAATGAAGAAGCGGGTCACGGAGATATTCCAGAAGCATACCATCCTGCTAAGAGATCTACACGAGCAGAATCGACTGGACTGGCTCGTCAATGACGAAAGGTTCGCCGCGATGGAGGATGCGAACGCGTGCGTTCTCACTGAGACACGGTCGACCGATCATGGCGACGCGACCTCCCCCGGGGTGTATATTGCTCGTATCGATGACTACATGCGGCTGACGAGCCAGGCGAACCGGTCACTCCGCGAGTATCCCTACCCGCGAGTTCCCCCTTGCTATGGTGTCCGAGGTCGCGGCCGCTGGAAATGGCTACGATACTAAGGATCTTCGTATTGCTTTTCTATTGTTTTTCTTCCCTCCTCTTCAATAGGAGGGGCCGCGAACAACATTTATGAGTCTGTAATAACAATACCTTGACTCGCTTGCGAGCCTCTTATTTTCCTGTTTTTTATCTAGTTCTTTTACCCGGCTTGGTTCGTTCTTGCGCGAATTACATCTCCTTTACTCGCACTCGCGCGCCTCCCTTTCTTTTTCCCTTATGATTTATTATTTGGTATTAGCTCGCCACTGGAGAAAAGCTTTTGACAGGTTGTCGACTCGCAGAGAGCGAATTGGATCCCTGGAGGCGGAAGAGTACCGCGCGAGTCCGCTATCCGCAGATATCGACGCTTCGGCTTCTTCCCGCCTTTCTTATTCCTATAAATAGCCGGCCTTTTCTCATTTCAACCACCGCATTTACTGTTACTTCCTCCCGCTCTTTCTCCTTCTGTTTCTCTCGCAGATCCAGCTCATCCTCGCGACCTTTGCGCTTCAGCGGATCACAGACACCATGGTCGGCGAGGCGGAAACTGAGGGGCGAGCCAAGTGTGCCAAGGCCTTCCTCGACGGCATTTTTTACTGCGCCAACCTCACGAAGGAGGAGTACCAGGCCGCCGTGGACTAGTTCATCCACTCAGGTTTCGTGGCTCGCTGCCCTACCGATAGGGATACCATCAGCGACCCACATTCAGACGAGCTCGCGATTCCCGTTTCCCACTTCGAGAATGGGTTTCGACTCCCACTCTGGCCGGAAGTGCGCCAGGTATACTTACTTCTCCCCCCTGATTCTCCTGACTTGCTTTGCGGATGGTGCTTAGACTTTGTCGACCTTTCCAGGTGCTAAAGTATTTCGGCGTTCTGCCGAGCCAGCTAACGCCGAACGCGATCGCCGTGGTGGTCGCGTTCGCCAGTTATCTCAGGGCGGAGAGAATCGAGTTCAGCTTACTCGTCTTCCGCAAGGTCTTTTTATTCCGCGCGAATAGGGACGGAATGACTCACTTCGCGAGCCAGCACGTTACCGTCTGCGAGACGGTGAATAAAACTCATTATTGGACGCATAAATTCATCCTAGTGAAGGGCCCCTTTGGCAACATCTCCTACACCCCCACCCAGCGAGACGAGGCTGCCAATCGCCCTCCGACCTCGCTAGGGGGTTGTGATGCGGCCTTGTACCAGTTCCTCAAAGGAAAGAACTTCGAGGTCGCCTTCCTCCGAGAGCGAGTGGACCTCCTGCCACCCGTCCTTCCGGGAGAAGGTTTGACTCGCATTCGTCAACTTTCTTATTCCCTCCTCTTTTGATCGTCTAACGTTCCTCGTTATCTTTGCAGGAGAACGCAAACTCCCCCTCAATCAACCTCATGCGCCTCCTTCTTCTCTCACTCCCGGCTCGCTCGCGTGCGTGGCCGCCGAGGCCTGCCGCGACGTCCCGAGTTCTTCTTCGGGAAGGAAGCGTCCTCCTCTCCAACACCGGCCTGCTTCGCGGGGGGGGGGGGGGGGGGGGGGGGGTGAAGAAGGCCAAGAAGACTCCCTCCGCTGCTAAGGCGAAGGAGGTCGTGGAACTGTCTGAGCCCGACCTCCCCTCTCCTTCTGTTGCGGACCAGGAACTCGCCAAAGAGGGGGCGAGCCAGGGGAGACTGTCGCCAGGCCCAAGCCGTCGAGCCATACTAACTTCGGGCTCAGCATGAAGCTGGTGGATGCGGTCGGCGAACCGGTGCTCGCGTGGGACCCTGACCAGAATAAGATCGCCTGCTCCTCTCTGCTCCCTTCCTGGGTAGAGGACGGCAAGGCCGGGGGTGAGGCATTCGCCCTCACCTTTGGCCTTTATGGTCGCGAGGACGCCTCCCTCTTTCGGTCCTTCATGCCGAGGGGGGTCGTGTACGAGGCGATGCGAGCCCAGTTCCGGGCGATGGAGCTAACCCACATGGTGGGTCGCCGGTACCTCACGGCGGATAGGGAGATCAAGGAGCTCAACGTCGAGCTTCAGAAGTCTGCGGATGACATCGCGAAGCTTAAGGGGAAAGAGGCCTTGTCAGAGGGACTCCTCGCCAGTCTTCAAGGCGGGCTGGTAAGTAATGCTCTGCGGAATTCTTTTTCAGTTCGGCTTCGTTCTCCTCTCGCTAACCCACCTTTTGTAGGACGCCGAGTCCGTCAGTCAGCTCCATGCGTGGATTGCTGACTTGGAGCTGGAGATCACTTGCCTCAAGGCCCAGGTCCACGACCTGGCCTCGGCGGTGCTACCTCCCCCTCCTCCGCGAGCTGGGACTCGCGGTCAGTCGCGGGAAGAGAAGGAAGTCGACCGCAAGAGGTCGATGGAGATCGCGGAGCTCGTCCTCGACATTCTCAAGGGGGCCGGCATGATCATCCCCGATGCCATGGAGTTCACCGCGGAGGAGGTCGTTCCCGACTTGTTCGCGCCCGTCTCCGAGGCGGAGGGTTGAGAGATCGATTGAAGAGCTGCCCGGCGAGCCGCCTTGATTTTCCTTTTTGTTAATAATGTAAAAGTTTTCCTTTCTTTTTGTTTCCGGCGAGATCGCCGCTGAATTGTAATCTTTTTTGAGGAATGAAAGGGAATGTTTTATCAATCTTCTTCTGTGTTATAGTTTTATTTACGATTTGCACGCGATCTTCTCTGTTGTGCTTGCGCGGCCCTGATCTTCTTATGTTCGTATCTGTAGATCTTCGTTCGGCGTTCGCGCTCGCCCCTATTTTATTGGTAGCTTTTCCTCGTCGCGTTGTATCCAGGTCGCTCTCGCATACCTTTCTTCTGTGATGCCGTTAGGATTTAGGTTGTAGGGCCTTATCTCTATTCGGGACGTTATTCGTTGGAGAGCTTTATCGGAGGGGTCTATATTAGCCTACCTCGGTCGCACTCGCCTCTGGCGAGCCCCCACCGATATCTGCGGTTCGCCGTGAGAATGGACTCCTCCCGGCTCACCTTCCTTATTTGCTTCGATACCGTTCGCGAGTGACCTTGCGAGCCGCCGGCTCTATTGCCCTGCCGCGAATGATTCTTGTGCGCGAGCGGACCTCCGGTCTCGCCTCGCCCGGGTCTTTTCGCTTGCGAGCCAAACTCTCTTGTCGTGAGTATCTTGCTTTATCTTCCCAGCCCACTTGCGGCTTTGCCAGCGTCTCCAGAGATCAACCTGAACCCCCCGTCTAGTGAGAGCCCGGGAGCAGAATCGATCTGGGGCATTCCAGCACCAATACTTGTCACTTTTCCAGCCTCTCTAGAGATCAACCTGAACCCCCGTCTAGTGAGAGCCCGGGAGCGGAATCGATCTGGGGCATTCCAACACCAATACTTGTCACCTTGCCAGCCTCTCCAGAGATCAACTTGAACCCCCCGTCTAGTGAGAGCCCGGGAGCGGAATCGATCTGGGGCATTCCGGCACCAATACTTGTCACCTTGCCAGCCTCTCCAGAGATCAACCTGAACCCCCCGTCTAGTGAGAGCCCGAGAGCGGAATCGATCTGGGGCATTCCAGCACCAATACTTGTCACCTTGCCAGCCTCTCTAGAGATCAACCTGAACCCCCCGTCTAGTGAGAGCCCGGGAGCGGAATCGATATGGGGCATTCCAACACCAATACTTGTCACCTTGCCAGCCTCTCCAGAGATCAACCTGAACCCCCCGTCTAGTGAGAGCCCGGGAGCGGAATCGATCTGGGGCATTCCAGCACCAATACTTGTCACCTTGCCAGCCTCTCCAGAGATCAACCTGAACCCCCCTGTCTAGTGAGAGCCCGGGAGCGGAATCGATCTGGGGCATTCCAGCACCAATACTTGTCACCTTGCCAGCCTCTCCAGAGATCAACCTGAACCCCCCGTCTAGTGAGAGCCCGGGAGCGGAATCGATCTGGGGCATTCTAGCATAAAAACTTTTTGAGACCTGTCAAAGGGTTGCTCCAAAATACATGTGCTGAGTAGGAAATATAAAGAGTCATCTTCAATAAATGGCTAAGGATAAAACCTTTTTAAGTCATCTCCACTTCTTGCTCGGTCCAGAGGTACCCCTTCCACATCTCGGAGGTGATACCCCCCTGACTTGAGCGCTTCACTTACAATGTATGGTCCTTCCCAATTGGGCTCCAGCATGCCAACCGCGGCTCCTCTCCCGGCCGCGTCAACTTTCTTTAACACTAGGTCTCCTTTCTGAAAGTGTTTTATTCGGATGTGCTTGTCGAAGTATCGGGCCATTCGTCACTTGATCTCTTCCTGCCTGATGGTAGCCTGGTCTCGGAGTTCTTCTACCAGGTCTAAGGATAGCCTTTGTTCCTTGTCATTGGCCACTAGACACTCTTCGTCTCCTTCGCCTGCGGCGATCACCCTGGGGGTCTTTACTTCAAACTCGATGGGAAGGGCTGCTTCGGATCCATGGGAAAGTTTGAACGGGGTCTCCCCGGTGGCGGTGTTAGGGGTAGTCCTCAGGGCCCAATGAACGGATGGTAGTTGCTCTACCCAGTTTCCCCGGAGGTTCTCCACCTTCTTCTTCAACAGGTTGACGATTATCTTGTTCGCCACCTCCACCTGGCCGTTGCTCCTCGGATGGTGAACCAATGCGAACCTGAGGTCGATGCCGAGTTGGGTGCAGAAGCTGACAAACTCCTCGCTAGCGAATTGCGGTCCATTGTCCATTACTATAGCCAGGGGAGGCCGTGCCTACAAATTATCTCTCCCCACACAAAATTTCTTACAACTTGAGATGTTACCTTGGCGAGCGCCTTCACTTCTATCCACTTGGAAAAGTAATCGATCATGACCAGCAAGAATCTTCTCTGGCCGCTAGCTTGAGGAAAAGGGCCGACAAGGTCCAACCCCCATATGGCAAAAGGCCAGGGAGCTGTGATGGTCCGAAGTCTCTGGGCTGGGAGGAGTTGGAGTGGGGCATAGAGTTGGCACTTCGAACGCCTCCTTGCAAACTCGGTCGCATCTTTGCTGAGGGTGGGCCAGAAATAGCCTTGCCTCAAAACCTTTCCTTCCAGAGTCCGGCTCCCGGAGTGACTCCCACACTCCCCGGAGTGGATTTCTTCTAGGACTCTTGGAACCTCCTCCTCAGAAACACAACGGGACAGGAGTCCCGAGAGAGTCTTCCGGTACAGCCCTCTGATAGAGAAATTCGTGTTCTCCAATCTATACTCGATTAAGGCAAGTGTACCTATCGAAATATAGCATAGGATATAAAATATATCAAGGTCGTATTTAAACTCGGGTCTGACAAGTACTATTACTCACAACGACTCTATTATCCTACCGAACGATTGATTGGGTTTTGAATATAAAAATAAACTAAGCTTAATTAAAAGAGAAATAAACTATTACGAAAAGAGTGCTCGATCGACGATTCACTTTGAAATAAAATAACGGAATAAATTAGTTTGACATTTGCAATTTTATAAAGACCGTGGCGGATCCGAAAATAAGAAATAATCTCGCTAGAGCATTAAATCTCCTAACTTCTAGACGTTTTGACCGAAATCTCTTTGCAAATCAAAAGGCCTAAAGTCGCATTATCGAAGTGAACCGCGCTATTGGATTTGACTCCAATCCGGAGGATTTACGTCATCCTATCTCTAGGGTTGCGTGCAACTCCTTCCTTCCTTGAGTGATCTTTCACATTCACGAGCCTCTCGGCTACTCGAATATGAGATCGGAATCTACTACCGTATACATGAAATACGGCGTCGATACGATAAAAATCAAGGTTGGATCAAAAATAAAAATACAAAAGTGAAACATAAAATAAAAGATGCGTTATTTTATCGCAAAGATCATCGCGATCGGGCACCAACAAAATTAGCTAAGCATAGTTGAAGATGAGACAGAGATAGAGAAAAAGAGAAATTGCATTTTTATTAATAGAAACAAAAAGAGTACAATATTGAAAGCAAACTACTACAATATTATTCAAAAGCAAGAAATACGAGCATGAAAATATAAATCGACACTAGAAAAAGAACACACTTGAAAATTGGAACTCTCTTCTCTCTTCCTCTCTAACCTCCCAAATGCATGAGAAGAGGGCCCTTTTTATAGGAGAAGGAGAAAGTTCTAGATGGTGGAGGAAATGAAAAGGCTCATGGGAAGGTTCATGCATGGCAATAGATGAAGGCAATAAAGAGGAGGAGAGAGAGGGAGAGATACATTGCATTTTTAATTAAAGAAAATAAAAATAGGAAATAGAAGGGGGGATGAATGAGAGTTAAGAGAAAGAGAGAGAAAGAAATAAAAGAAAATAATAAAATGAAAGTGAGGGGAGTGAGGTGGCCGGCCATGCATATTAAAATGCATGTAATTAATGGGATTGCATGAAATAATTCATGCCATGCAAGGTGGCGGGTGATGAATGAGAAGGAGGCTGCATGATTTAAATGAAATGGAGTGGGCTGCTTGCAATGAAATAATGAAGTGGATAATTTTGAAGAGGTGGCTGCAGCTTTGGGTTGGACAAGGGCTGCAAGGTGAGCTGCTTCACTTCTTCAAAGGTGGCCGGGCTGCAATACTTGGACAGCACAAAGGAGGCTCGACTGAATTTGCATGGTGCGGCGATGGCGTTGCGGCATGAATATTTGACGGCGCATCGATGGTGGCATGGGCGGGCACACGACGGCGAATGCGGTGACTTCATGCAAAGATGGCGGCGAGCATGGTGGTGATGGCGACGACAACATTGAACCTACAAAATAAAATAAAACAAAACATTAGTTATAAAATATAAAATAAACAAACATAAAATGCAATTAACTAACCTTATAACAAATATAAAATAACAATTAAAACATTAGTCAAATAAAACATTAGTTTAAGAAAATATAAAAATATAAAACAACATAGCAAACATAAAAAAATCATTAGATTTGAAAATGGGAAAATAGGAAATTAAAACATGCATAAAATATAACAAAAGATAAAAATAAAAACGCAAATAACATAATAAACTAACATAAAAACGATGACTAAAAGCTAGTCATCAAACTCCCCCATGCTTAAGAGTTTGCTTGTCCTCAAGCAAATGGAAATCAAAATAGAGGGGAAACAAAAAGAAAAATAATTTTTAAGTTGCATAATTAAGAAAACCAAAATGTGGAAAATTAAACTATCCTAATTTCTATGCTAGCAACTAGTGAGGTGAGATATCCAAAATAGAAAACTTGAAAAGAGGAGACCTAAGAATATTATTAAAACATAAAGAAGGATTACACATTTCTAAATCCCTAAAACAAGACATCCAAAAGTTTAGGAAAATAAGAAAAACAAAAATATAGAGTTTCTAAATAAACGGTGCATTAGACGAATTACTAGGTTGCTAAAATAGCGACTACCCCTAAATCACCTCAAAATAACCTCCAAAGAAATCCATCAATGATGGTGTCCATAGGCTTGTCCGTTCACACTCTCTCCACTACGCAGATTTGTAACACGTTCTAAAGATCACTAGGACTTAATAGACGTAATAATTTGGTTTAGGTAAATGATTAGGAGTGATAATTCAAAGATAAAAAGGAAAACTAAACACACTAAACCAAAGTTGAGCACAAAAACAAGAATTGAGAGGTACAACATTTTTCATTTCAAAAATAAAAACAAGGCCATGTAATTTTTTTCTTTTCATAATTGGCCACGAATAAACTTCATTTTATTTTATTTTTCTGATGATGATCTTCTTCTTTTTGGTACTACTTTTTCTAAATGGGAGCTCCAAATGCAAGCTTTCAAGTTTCTTTTCATTTTTCAAACATAAACCCCATCACAAAAATGAGTAAACATAAAGCTCAGCAGGTTTAGTGTGGAAAAAGGGTTAGGCATTTTGGCTTTGGTGAAAAAGTGAAAAATGGAGCTTGGACAAAGAAGAAGGGAAAGGCCCAAAATAGTTTGCAATGGTGTAATATTTAGGTGGGCAAAAAGGCTCAAACGGGTCAAAGGGTGGCCTAGATCATTTCTAAAGTTCGTGAAAATCAAAAACTACGCACATGCTTCGAGAGTAGCTAGGGACAAGTTCTAGACACCAAGAAAGAATTATTCCTAAATGAAAAAGTGATAACGCTATTTAGCAACCGTTCCTAGGCAATAACACCGAATAAAAAGAAAAACTACAATTTGCTAACTTATAGTCCTTAAAGGACTGATGTCTATATTTAGAGATTAGAAAATCGTAAAACTAAAATATGTTAAACTAATAAGTTTAGAAAACCTATTCAAGAAAATTCTACATAGGACAAAAGAACCACTCGGGCATACACATCAGTAGAAGATGCATAAAAATAAAGATAGAAAATAATTTTTTTGACTTTGATTTTCAAATAGATTTTATATATATTTTTTAAATTTTTTTGGATTTGTTTTCATAAGGCTAAAGAAACAAAATAGTACTATAATAATTTTTTTGATTTTGTTTTGTTTCCCAATTTTTTTTTTTTTTTTGAAAGACTTTAAAAGAAAGGGAAAACACTCCCCCATGCTGAAAGTTCAACATTGTCCCCAATGTTGAATAGTAAGTATGAGGAAAAAAAGAAAAGAAGAAAAGAAGAAGGGGGGGTGCAATAAAAAAAAATAAAATAAAAAAAAACAACTTCCCCGGATTCGTGAGGCCGAATGCAGATGTCGCTCCCCCATGCTTGAGCTGGAAACCGACTCAGGCCTAAGGAAGAGAAGAATGATGGATCCAAACAAACCGCCGGGGGTTTTATTCCTGCAAAATAAAAAAAAAAGCAAAAACAAAAAGAAAGAAAAGGATAAGCAAGGGGTGCCTCCCAAGAGCGCTCTTTGTTTAACGTCGTCTGAGCCCGACGTTATTGGTTAGCTAAATGGAAAATAAAAACTAAAGTGAAGTGGTAACTCCCTAAGTATGCGCTTAGGAGAGTAAATAAGAAAAAAGAAGAAATGAAGAATCGCACCGACATGCGGTGGAATCTTCAAAGGAATGACGCCCAACAATGTACGGACGGAGTTATAGAAGAACTTCGCCGCATGTAGAATGGGAAAGAAGGGGTCGTCAAAAGTAGAAGAAGAAAAAGAAGAAGAAATAGAAAGAGAAATAAAAGAAGTAAAAAAGAAGTTTCATTAACTGAAATTTCACAAGGAGAATGAGAGACTTGTGAAATTTCGGGAGAAGAAAAAGGGGTAGAAAGAACTAAAGATGGATTATCTAAAATAAAAGAAGGAGAAATATCTAAAATAGAAGAAGAAGAAAAAGAAGATTTGCTAAAAATAGAAAAATTTGGAACAGATGAATTTAAGACTGAAATGGAATCACCAACGTCATCGGAAAAAGAAAGAGAATTATGAGACGTCTCGTCATCCTCAAGAGGTAAGAAGCACGCCGGAATATCCATATGTGTGTCATCCAAAGGAGGAAGGAAACAATCCGGAACATCCGAATAGTTATCTTCCTCGAGAGGAATAAGACAAGCCGGGATATCCGGTGACTCATTATATGAAGAAATTGGAGGAGACGGAGAAGAAGACGAAGAAAACGATGCGGCCTCACGAGAAAAACAATCCAAAATGGTTTTGAAATGCGAATTAATATTATCAATAGACGTTTGCAATTCCAAATACCCATTATCGATAGAACTAAAAATTAGAGGCGCGGCGCTTTGCGGGGCAAAATCATGCGAAAAATTAAACGGGTTCCCCATCTCCCAAGTAGGATAAAAATTAGAGTAAGGGTCAAATTGGCCACTTTGACCCGCTCCAGAAAAATTGAAATCATATGAGGGAGGGGTTCCCGAAAAACATGCAAAATTAAAATGGTCGGGCGACCCGCAAAGAGCGCAAAAAGAAGATGATTCCATGAAAAAAAAAACTGTTACCAAAAAAGAAAGAGAAAATTAAATTTGTTTTTTTTGATTGATTGTTTTAGGCGGATTATGTTAGTCCTGGACTTCTCGAGATCTGCCCTGTGAAGGGTTTGCAACGGTACTAGAGGCTGTGATGGGAATTCAAGCCCAAAGCGTCCTTTCCAGGAATTTAGGTGGGGTAGAAAAATGATGATGTGGGTTAATTATAATATATAATAAATTTTCTTTTTTTTGAATTTTAGTAGAAGTAATAAACTCGATGCTTTCGTAATATTGCCAAAAAGATCCCCGGCAACGGCGCCAAAAACTTGATAGAGAAATTCGTGTTCTCCAATCTATACTCGATTAAGGCAAGTGTACCTATCGAAATATAGCATAGGATATAAAATATATCAAGGTCGTATTTAAACTCGGGTCTGACAAGTACTATTACTCACAACGACTCTATTATCCTACCGAACGATTGATTGAGTTTTGAATATAAAAATAAACTAAGCTTAATTAAAAGAGAAATAAACTATTACGAAAAGAGTGCTCGATCGACGATTCACTTTGAAATAAAATAACGGAATAAATTAGTTTGACATTTGCAATTTTATAAAGACCGTGGCGGATCCGAAAATAAGAAATAATCTCGCTAGAGCATTAAATCTCCTAACTTCTAGACGTTTTGACCGAAATCTCTTTGCAAATCAAAAGGCCTAAAGTCGCATTATCGAAGTGAACCGTGCTATTGGATTTGACTCCAATCCGGAGGATTTACGTCATCCTATCTCTAGGGTTGCGTGCAACTCCTTCCTTCCTTGAGTGATCTTTCACATTCACGAGCCTCTCGGCTACTCGAATATGAGATCGGAATCTACTACCGTATACATGAAATACGGCGTCGATACGATAAAAATCAAGGTTGGATCAAAAATAAAAATACAAAAGTGAAACATAAAATAAAAGATGCGTTATTTTATCGCAAAGATCATCGCGATCGGGCACCAACAAAATTAGCTAAGCATAGTTGAAGATGAGACAGAGATAGAGAAAAAGAGAAATTGCATTTTTATTAATAGAAACAAAAAGAGTACAATATTGAAAGCAAACTACTACAATATTATTCAAAAGCAAGTAATACGAGCATGAAAATATAAATCGACACTAGAAAAAGAACACACTTGAAAATTGGAACTCTCTTCTCTCTTCCTCTCTAACCTCCCAAATGCATGAGAAGAGGGCCCTTTTTATAGGAGAAGGAGAAAGTTCTAGATGGTGGAGGAAATGAAAAGGCTCATGGGAAGGTTCATGCATGGCAATAGATGAAGGCAATAAAGAGGAGGAGAGAGAGGGAGAGATACATTGCATTTTTAATTAAAGAAAATAAAAATAGGAAATAGAAGGGGGGATGAATGAGAGTTAAGAGAAAGAGAGAGAAAGAAATAAAAGAAAATAATAAAATGAAAGTGAGGGGAGTGAGGTGGCCGGCCATGCATATTAAAATGCATGTAATTAATGGGATTGCATGAAATAATTCATGCCATGCAAGGTGGCGAGTGATGAATGAGAAGGAGGCTGCATGATTTAAATGAAATGGAGTGGGCTGCTTGCAATGAAATAATGAAGTGGATAATTTTGAAGAGGTGGCTGCAGCTTTGGGTTGGACAAGGGCTGCAAGGTGAGCTGCTTCACTTCTTCAAAGGTGGCCGGGCTGCAATACTTGGACAGCACAAAGGAGGCTCGACTGAATTTGCATGGTGCGGCGATGGCGTTGCGGCATGAATATTTGACGGCGCATCGATGGTGGCATGGGCGGGCACACGACGGCGAATGCGGTGACTTCATGCAAAGATGGCGGCGAGCATGGTGGTGATGGCGACGACAACATTGAACCTACAAAATAAAATAAAACAAAACATTAGTTATAAAATATAAAATAAACAAACATAAAATGCAATTAACTAACCTTATAACAAATATAAAATAACAATTAAAACATTAGTCAAATAAAACATTAGTTTAAGAAAATATAAAAATATAAAACAACATAGCAAACATAAAAAAATCATTAGATTTGAAAATGGGAAAATAGGAAATTAAAACATGCATAAAATATAACAAAAGATAAAAATAAAAACGCAAATAACATAATAAACTAACATAAAAACGATGACTAAAAGCTAGTCATCACCCTCCTGCATGCAAAGAGTAATAAGCCGACTTATACCTGAAGCGTCGCCTGTCTATGTCCCCCTCGGGGAATTTTCCTGAAGTTAAGAAAGAGATGAAGGGATCCATCCACGAGATCCGCCGATCTACTTCCATCAGTTCTCCTTCCTCGATGGAGGGCCGGAAGAGTTCCGAAACCGTCCCTCCAGCTTGAGGACCAAACTTGGCTAGGAGGTCCGCGGGAGTGCTCTCTTCCCTGGGCACGTGTTTGATGGAGAAAGTGTGGAATTGCCCGATGACTCCCTTAACCTTCTCCAAGTATCGCAGGAGAGTTGGGTCCTTCGCTTCGAACTCTCCCTTGACTTGGCATGCTACCACCATGGAGTCCGTCGAGACCTCCACGTCTTCCACTCCCAGCTCTCGAGCCAACCGCAGGCCTGCTATCACTGCCTCGTACTCCGCTTGGTTGTTGGTAATTGGGAAACGGATGTTCAAGGCTTGCTCGATTCTTGTCCCTTGAGGACTCACTAGGATGATTCCTCCCCCATAGGAGTGCTTTCCCGAGGCACCATCCACTAACATCCTCCATGCCACCAGGGGAGGCGGTTCATGTTCCCCCACCTCGGTCGTGTAGTCGGCCATGAAGTCCGCCACTGCTTGGGCCTTGATTGACGTCCTGGGCACGAACGTAATATCGAACTCGCTCAGCTCCATAGACCATTTGGCCAATATTCCTGAGTGCTCCACCCCTTCCATGATTTTGCGAAGCGGGTGGTCTGTTACTACTTTGATGGAGTGTGCCTGAAAGTAGGGCCGGAGCCTCCGTGCCGCCACCACTAACGCAAAAGCCAATCTCTCCAAGATTGGATATCGGAGCTCTGCCTTCTTCAGCACTCGGCTGACATAGTAGATAGGGAATTACTTTCTCCCCTCCTCCCGAACCAAGACTGCACTCACTGCCTCTGACCATACTCCCAGGTATAGAGATAGATCTTCTCCCAATCTCGGCCCTTGGAGTAAGGGGGTTTGAGTGAGTTGTTCTTTCAAGGCTTGGAAGGCCCCCTCGCATTCCGAGGTCCACTCAAACTTTTTGTTGCCCCTTAGAGCCTTAAAGAAGGGTGCACACTTCTCCCCCGCCTTGGAGAGGAACCTACTGAGTCCGGCCAGCTTCCTCGTGAGTCTCTGAACTTCTTTTGGGTTCCTTGGTGACCCCAATTCCATTATTGCCCTGACCTTGTCCGGGTTAGGCTCCACTCCCGCCGGGGTTAGTAAGTGGCCTAGGAACTTTCCCCGGCTGGCCCCGAAGACACACTTCAAGGGGTTGAGTTTCATCTTGTATTTTCGCAGAGTCCAGAACGTCTCTTCAAGGTCTCAGAGGTGAGACCCAAGGTCCGGACTCTTCACCATGAGGTCATCAACATAGACTTCTAAATTTCTTCCTTTCTGCTCACGGAAGACACTATCCATCATCCTTTGGTACGTAGCCCCTGCGTTCTTGAGCCCGAAGGGTATCATCTTATAGCAGTAACATCCATCCCCCGTGATGAAGGAAACATCCTTGATGTCTGGGGGGTGCATGCAGATTTGATGATAACCTGAAAAAGTATCTAAGAAAGACATTACAGAAAAACCAACGGCTGAGTCAACCAGCGCGTCGATTCTGGGCAGGGGGTAGCAATCTTTCGGGCATGATTTATTAAGAAGTGAAAAGTCGATACACATACGCCACTTACCTCCTCCCTTTTTCACCATAACTACGTTGGATTTCCAGCCTGGATACTGGATCTTCGATACAAAACCTGCCTGCAGGAGTTTACCCACCTCCTCTCGGATGGGTTCTTCAAGCTTGTCCGCTACGACCCTCCTCTTTTGACGGACGGGTCGGGTGCCGGGGTCGAGGTTGAGGCAATGGCAAGCCACATTCGCATCGATCCCGGGCATCTCTGCGGCGCTTCAAGCGAAGACATCCACATTTTTCTGCACGCAAGCCAGGATCTCGGCCTGCTCCTTCGGGTTGAGCTCTCCGCTGATTCGGACCTCTTCCACCACCCCGAGCCGAGTGGTGACTTCAAGTTCCACGACCTCATCCACGGCCTCCATCCTGGATTTCTCTCCCCAAGAATTTTGCTCCTCTCCACCGCGAGCGAGCGCTTGGGCTCCTTCCTCCGTCTCTGCCTCTCCAACCACCATCAACTCTTTTGCCCTTCCTCCATGGGCACCCTCTCCTTTCCCTTCTTCTTCTCCTCTTCCCGCCCTGGCGTCTCGGCGACCCCTTCCTGGGCATGAACCTCTTCTCCCTCTGTCCTCTCCTCAGCTCTTTCCTCTTCTCCGGCTCCTGTCGCTTCCTCCATCACCTTATCAAACTCCTCCGCCTCTCCCATCCAGGTGATGGTGTTGACAACCGTCACATAGCACTGTCTCGCCATCTTGGGGTCTCCTCGGATCCGGACCTGGACTTCACCTGCGTTGAACTTCAAACACTGGTGGAAGGTGGAAGGGACGCATCTAAATGCGCTGATGAGAGGACGTCCAAAGATGGCGCTATAGCTGCTCGGGGCATCCACTATCACGAAGCGGCAGTTCCGAGACTGCCCTCCGAGGGTCACATGGAGCCCCACTCCTCCTTCTACTTCCTTCATCTCTCCTGAAAAGCCGAACAGGGGGCCATCCGAGGCCAACACCCTCTTGGATTCCACCTTCATCTCATCAAACGTCTTCTTGAAGACGACGTTGACTGAGCTACCGTTGTCGACTAGAATCCGCGAGACGGTGAAGTTCTCGATGGCGGTCTGGATGACCAGTGCATCGCAGAACGGGTCCTCGTAGCTTGGCATGTCCTTCTGGGAGAAAGTGATTCTCTCGGCCGGGGGGTGGAGCCGTGGATGTTGAGGCCACGCTCCACCGATAGATGGTATGAAGGCTAGCCTTGCGGGTTGCCTCCACCCCTACCCCCCCATGGATCACCCCGATCCCTCCGCTGCTCCCCACATCCACTCCGTCCTCACACCTTTCCTCCTCCTCCCCTCGAGGCTCGGCCTCCTCAATCCTCACCTGTTGCCTTGGCGCGGGGGCTCGCTCCCTTTTGGTCTCTAGGAACTCCGGGCAGGTGGCTGTCGCGTGACCTTCCTCATCGCGGAAGTCACAATACGACAACACCACCCCGCCTGCTTCTCCTTCTGCCATCCTATTCCTCCTCCTTCTGGCTCCCACTTCTTCTCTCGCCTCTTCTCTCCTTCCCCTTCCTCTTCCCCTCCTGATCGCCATGGCTTGCTGAGGCGGGGGAGGCAACGGCCTCGGACCCTGCCTCCATTCCAGCTGATGGGGTCTTCCTTGACCCCCATAAAGGTTACCCCTTCCCGGGCCGTAACCTCTTCCCTGACCTTGCATTCCTTCGGCACGCTGCCCCACTCCCCCTCCGGGATCTTGGGCTCTTCCCTTCTCCTTACCTCCTGCTGCCTGACCTCCGGCTCACTGAGCTTTGCTAACCGCTTGGCGAGCTCTGGGTTGGCCTCCTCACTCTCAATCTCTTCCGCCACCCGTTCCATCAACTCTTCGTAGGAGACGGGGGCTTTCCTCTTTAAAGCCATTTTAAAAAAACTCTCCCTTAGTCTGATGGTGAAAGCGAGCTGGAGCGCAAATCCTGGCATCTCTTGAGTGAGCAGCACTTCCTCTCGAAACCAATCCGCGTAGTGAGCCAACGATTCCCTTGGTTCCTGCCTCACTTTAAAGAGGGACTCGGCGTCCTTCTTCCTCTTCTTTGCGGTTGAGAATCGTAACAGGAATCTCCTGCGCAAATCCTCGAAGGCGTAGATCGACCCTGTAGGGAGTTGATGGAACCAGTCCCTGGCCTTCTCCTTAAGAGTGACGGCGAAGAGCCGACACTTGAAAGCGTCTGACATCGGCCTGATGGAGACCGAATCCTCAAAAGACTGGAGATGCTGGACAGGGTCATCCCTACCGTTGTAGTACACCCTGTCCCACTCTCCGAACCCTGCCCGAACAGGTGCTGAAAGTACCAACTCGCAGAAGGGGCTTCCCCCTTCTACCACCCTTTCTCTCTCCGCTCGCCCCCCGAGCTCTCTCGCAAGACTCGAGCTCGCGGGGACCGCGCTCGCGAGAACAGCCTTCGCCTGGACCACTCCCACGGTCGCCATGTCCTCCGGGCGCTCGCTCGCCTGCGTCGCGCTCGCCGGCACAGAGCTTGCCGGCACGGAGCTCGCCGGCGCGAAGCTCGCCGGACTGGCGAACAACACCCGCCCTTCTAAGTCCTGCCCTGAACTTCCTACAACTTCCTTTCTGGCCCTTCCCCCTGGGGCGTTCTCGCTGACCGCTGCAGGGGGAGGGGTCGCCTGAGGTGCCGGGGTTGCGAACTCGCTTCGCAGTGCAGCAACCGCGAGCCCGAAGGTGTCGAGCACCTCCTGCCTGAAGTCCGCGAACATCCTCGGCGTCACCACCTCTGGTGGCTCGCTGAACCTCTCGCCTTGATCCTCGCCTCCCATTATATCTGCTCTTCGGAACTTTCTTGGACCAGCCACGCTCCACGCTCACTGTACCAAAATGTTGAAACCGATTTCTCGGTCTCTAGTGGAGCTCGGGGCCCTCACCGTGATGAGGGGCAGCTAGCCCTTACTGATCCCTCGGAGAAGGCAGACCAGAAACTAGGAAGATTGACCAAGACCTTAGTCACAGCGAGGAGGTCCCTCCACTAACCCGGAAGATCGTTGAGCGCTTCCCCTCCAAAGCCAAAGCTGAGACTCGGGCACCTTGGAGAGCTCTGGAAATGCTAACCAAAGAAAGCCTAAGGAGAGGGAAGCTGAAGTGAGATCCTCTCCAAAGGTGACCTTGAGGTCCTATTTATAAGTTTTCTGATCTGGCCTGCAAATAGCGGGGTTCCGCCTTTTGATTTTACTATCCGCACCCCAAATGGGTCTGCTAACAGCCAGACTCCGCTGTTTGAAGAGGCTAAAGGCAGACCACCAAGGGTGACAGGGTAATTTGGCCGATTCCGGCGAATCGGAGAGGAATCTGGCTCACCCATCTTCTCACGGACGTTCGGCGAGTTTTTGACTCGCTCGCCTCTTTGCGAGCATTCGGCGAGCCTCTGGCTCGCTCGCCTCTTTGCGAGCATTCGGCAGGCCTCTTGCTCGCTCGCCTTCTTGCGAGCATTCGGCAGGCCTCTGGCTCGCTCGCCCTCTTGCGAGCACTCGGCGGGTCTTTGGCTCGCTCGCCTTCTTGCGAGCATTCGGCAGGCCTCTGGCTCGCTTCGTTTTTGGTTTGCCCATCCTCTAGGAGAATATCGGGGTTGTACACTTTGGTTATCTTCACAAGAAAACAACAAAGAAAAGTTGCAAAAACCATTCTAAATGACCAATAACAATTCATAATTAAAGCCTTCACTACAAATAATTAAAATGAATTTGAATAATTTATCAAATGATAAAGTAAAAGAAAATTTATTTTTCTCATGTTTAAATTTCCAAATCACCATAGAAAATTATCTTAAAAAAACATAAATCAATGAATAAAAAAAAAGAATACAATTGATTTCATAATTTGCTTTGTGTTTTTAGTTCATGATTATTAGGTATTGTGTTTGCATGTATCTAACTTGTATGTAGACCCTAGAATCAACTTTGTACCAATAAGGACAAATCAAATAGAATCATCACTTCATTCTAGGTCTATAAAATTGAAAGTCTATTTTTGAATACATGCAACGTTTACACAATTAATTTTATGACATAACATTGCATTCAAACTCATCTTTCTAGCATTATCAACTAGCAAATATTATTATCCATGCTAGTTATCTCATACTGCCATAATGAATTAATTTTAAAGTAGAAAAGTTGAAAGTTAAAATTTATAATAACTATGTGACTTTAAAATCAAATATAATTAAAAAACAATCTCACATAAAAGCCATAGTTTAAAACTTGTTACTATAGGATTAAATGCTTAGTATGTTCATAATCATTCACCCACATCATGTGTCTCACAATAGCGAGGGCGTAGGATTATGTGCATTAGCGACGTAACCTCTAAGTCATGTCTTGTCCTTAACCGGGGAGGGTTCCAGTGGGGCCTTGCGAGGCACAAAGGGAAAGAGTGTTAGGTTGAGCGTCGTATTTTGTATGCATATGAGATTAACACCCTAACCTAAGATATGTGTGCACTCTTCATGTCCATCTGTCACTTATACGGGGCTAGAGTGTAGACATGTAGTTAGGGTATCTTGATCTTAGATATACTCATATTATATACATTGCATGAATATTATTTCACTCTTCATGATCATTTCAATCTATTATATTTTTATGCAAACATGCTATCTTGTGTTTTTCGTACTATATTCTCTTTGGGCTTTCATGTTTTTGAAAAACATAAGTATTTATTTTTGAAAGACTATTTTGGACATCTTAGCTTTTAAAGCCAACAAAATCCACCATCCTGTGTGTATGCTTGTCTGATTTCTTTGCTTCACTACATAGTCCTTACACTGAACAATCATAATCAGGCGAAAAATTTCAAAAACACACCTTTTTCTGAGAAATACAACTTTTGTTACTACCGCGTGACGTTAGGATGTTACCGCTGGCGGTAGTATAAAATCCTAAATTTCTTATTTATTCTTTAAGGTTTATATTCCTGTTCATCTCCTGTTACTCTTTAAATACTAAAACAAAAAAATGGATAAAACTATTAAAAATCATTCAAAAACAAGTTTTCTTTTAATATTTAAATTTGACTATTTCCAAAATGATCAAACACAAAATTACAAAACTTTCAAAGAACGAAACTATGCTTTTCTTTATGTATGTCTACTATAAAATTCAAAAATTTATAAAAACTGATTGCTATTCATTGAAATATTTCAAGGATGATTAAGTTTATCTATTCAAGATTAAAATACAATGTTAAATTAAAATTTCAAGTATCTTAAAACATGTTTTGTGTCATGCCTTGAACATTACTTGTAATGTGCAATGAAATTGATTATAGAAATCATGTGTATAATTGCTTAACATGCCTCTAAGTATGAGTAATGTTTTATATTTGATAATGACTCACTCACCTCTTTGATAATCTACATATGATTTTAATCTCACTCTTGCATGATTGCGTAGTGTAACAACTTAACATTATTAGATGTGTGCTTAGTTTACCTACACCTCATAAAAATCCTTTTGTTTCCATGCACTCATATATGAAGAAGTGTGTTTTTAAATAAAAACTCTATGTTTGCAATAACAAGTGAATTCAGAGAGCTTTGTCCCAAACCAAAATTCAAATGAATACATGACAAAGATAACTCCACCAATCACTACTCACCACCCTGATAAGTCTTAATGAGCATTGTGAGATTGAGCACCTTGGAGAGAATTGTAAAGTGTCTTATGCAAACTCCTTTATACATTACTACTTCTTGTACACCGGATCACAATAAAGTAAATGATTACAAAATATATGTGATCCCCCAATTATTACTTTACACCCTGATAAGTCTTAATAAATATTGTGTGTGTAGAGCACCTTGAGAGTTGTTCTATTTCTTTGTGCATCGAAATCAAATATTGCCTTATGGGTGGAAGTAATTATAAAAACACATTTAAATAATGTTGTGTTTATTCCATTATACATGTCATGTGTTTTGATTAAATTAATTGTATACTCTTATCAAAAACACTACTTGTACACATCATTATGTCTTATAAACCTTCTACTCACGAGTATTGAACTTTAATGCATATCTACATGTCTTTTCAATAATTTTTAGTAGATGCACTAGATATCTTTGCATGATCTCTACAATGTATAAGTATACTTGAATTACAAATTTAGAACATTGTAGTTTCCTATCCTGTCTTGATAAATTAATATCATGCTTGAATTATTTTTGTGTACCACAAGCATATCTTGGACTTAAAATTCAAAACATCTTCTTTCAAAAACTAACACTCTTATTCATTTTCAATGCTTGCAAGTTGCAAAAAAGATATTTATTTTAATGCTTATTATAATTGCACTTATCTTCCGCTACGCCTTGAATACTCACTCTTGCTTACTTTCTAAACAAATGATAATATATTTTGATAACAAATGATATTGTGCACTTTGCCATTAAATTGCTAAACATCTATTTTCTACTAAAACAAAACTCTTCCTCATTTACTATGCTTCAAACTTCTATAAAGATGTTTATTTATCTCGAATCATGCTTTCCACTATCCTTACTACTTGTACGCTCGATCATGAATACCTTCTTACCCAACAAGTGACATTGGTTTCATATCTAATGATACTTCATGCTTTCTCCATACTTCCTACAAAAGGGGAAGAATAACAAAGTAATTCAAACTCCATCCTTTACTTACTCACCATGTAGTATCACTAAGTCATAATTCCTTGCCATGCTCTTTCCCTTCTCCCCACCCTCTTTTGATAATACCAAAAGGGGTAGAATAACTTTGAAAGAAATTTACACTTAAGGGTAGTAAACTGTTGGGTTTTCCTCAAGGGTATACACATCAGAATATGCGCAGCGGAATATATTGGAACAACCCAAAAGAATGAATGGATCTTGCTAGAACCATGAATCAAGAAATTGTAGCAATAATAAAAATTACCTTTGCGGGGTTGAGTCAATACTCAACCGGATGCTCCAATAAAAATCTTCTTGAAATCGGAATCCTATTCCGAGTTATTTCTTTGCGCTTCCTTCGACTTTGTCAAGATCTAGTGTAGAAAAAAGTTCAGACCTCTATAGAAGTCCACACGAGCGCCGAAGAACCCTAACACCTTGTCACACAAGATCTAGGTCGGAGAATGAGAAGGTCCTCTGCGTCCCCCACGAATTACCAGGTCCGTATATGGGAGAGGCGGCGATAGTTGGCTGAGTGGAGGGAACAAAGAGGAGCAGAACTCTTCCGTCTCTTTCAAGATCGCGAACCCTTTCGCAAAGTTTTGACCGACAGAGAAGATTCGATCTTGCGCATTCTGGAAATCTAAATCTGGCCTATTTTTACCTGTAGATATAAAGCAGATAAAGTCCTGCTATTCGCAGACCCAAAATCGGAGTTAAAAGAAAATTTGGCGTGAACAAATTTATCGAGTCATTACGACGAATTCGTCGAAACACTTTCTACGGGTTCGTCGAGACATCATGATAACTCTCTAAACGTCACGAGGAATTTGTTGAAACCTTTTTCAACGGATTCGTCGAACGAATCATCGAGTCCCACTCGACGAATACAGGTTCGTCGAGACATCACGATGATTCATCGAGTCCCACTTGACGAATTCAGATCATCGAGATATCTAATTCACTTGAAATGTCATGACGAATTCATCGAAACCCTTTTGACGGATTCGTCGATACATTACAATGAATCGTTAAGTCATCACGATATCAATCGACGAATCGTCGAGTCATTACTTTGACTCTCGACAAAATCGTGGAGATACCTTTGTGACACTGATCAAAAGTCGATATTTGAAATATCTCCTTGTGATCCCGATGACATGCTCCGTGCAATATACTCTATATCTAGAAGTAATTAATCGAATCACAAATACTCCAATTAGTCTTAGGATTGGTCCTTCACTCATATCTAATATGACCAAGGCAAACACAATCTTTTCTCCAATTTCTCCAAATGCTCTTATGTTTGACCCTATAGGCTCATATTGAGTTGGCAGTGAGACTAACTACTTGATTTCTTCTGGATCACTGCAGAAACTCCAACAGTCTCCCACTTGATCTAGAAGGTATCAACAAATGTCTCATAAGCAAAGAGTGGTATCTGACAATGCATCATTGCTACCCAAGCAATAAGAGTTCATAACTCAAACAAGTCTGTTTGTGACCAATGCATCGGCGTTGTCATGTCCCTTTGTCCCTTACATCCGGATTGAACTAGAGGCATGGACCGTGTCTCCTTCATGATTGTTCAACCCTTATTTTCTTGATCTAGAATAGACCTTTAGAGAGTGGTAAGCTCAATATCACATATTGGCTCAACCCAGCATGGTCATGCATTTCTCAGTCTTATTCCATCAAGGGCCCATAGATGTAACTCCTGTCATATAGGAGGACAAATTCCATCTCTGTCCACACACAAACACCTAAATGATTCGTAACATACCCAATAACCACCCTTATCATCAACCTTTATCAAGGAAGACTTTAGATGGCATCAAAGTATGCTCTTCCTCACGTGATGAATGCTATGACTTCAGGTCAAAGAACCACAAATACCATTGTCACTTGAGACATACTTGTGACACGTTCATATAACAATCCACAAAGTCATCTCACGGTGGGTCTGTATAGTACAACTTATTCCTAACGAGTACCCATGTGATGACTTGATATCACAATATCATGACCTGTGAGAACCGGTCATCAGTCAACACACATGCTAGTCTTATGGTCTCATCTTCGCCCTAATTTCTAGGATGATACCACGACCAGGGACCATTTAAGAATGACGCTTCATTTAAACATAGGCCATCACATTCAAGTCACGCCCTTAAGTTCCAATGGAAGCAAACACTCTAAGGGTGTTCATCATGTTAATTAATCTATCAAATAGAAATAGTTGACATAATAAGAGAACTTGTCATAAATGAAGAATGAAAACATAGTACAAATCACAATTCATCAAATGAATAAACAACTAATAAACATACAATCCACAAGGCCCCCACTAAAGATGATCATTCAGGTATCTAATACCCATTGATCTAACATGACCATCATGCTTTCTTCGTGTAAGAGGCTTTGTTAGTCAATCCACCATGTTTTCTTCACTCTGTACTCTACAAATGTTCACATCTCCTCGATCGACAATATCTCAAATAATATGTAACCACAGAAGTATGTACTTGGAGCGCTAATGAGATCTAGGTTCCTTAGCTTGGGCAATTGCACCATTGTTGTCACAGTAGAGAACTACGAGATCAACAATGCTATGAGCTACATCTAGCTTGCCGATCAATTTACTAATCCATATGTAACATCCCCCAAACAACTATACCCCTAAGTTGATTTTGTCAAGACTAGGTCATGACAAAACCATAGTAAAACAAGACCATGAGAGCTTAGGCAAGGAGGAAAACCACAGTGCTCTGCAAATAGCAATTATCAGATACCAAGCCTAGGGTTGGACTTAGGGGCCTCACTTTGACCCTTTGACCCCACCATAAAATCCCTAACCCATTTTGGGTCCTTTGAAGCCCCAAGGACCCATTGGGGTCAACCAAAGAGGCCAAATTGACCAAAGTCAACCCTAACCCTAAATTGGTCAAAGTAGCCTAATTAGGATGAATTGGCCTCCACCATTCCAAATTGACCTTGCCACTACCCTTATAAGGATACTAGGGACCCAATGGACCAAAAAGCCCCATCACGGGGCCTCCAATTTGGCCAATTTGACCAAAGTCAACCCTAGCCCTATTTTGGTCAAAAGTGGCCTATTAAGGGTCAATTGACCCTCAGCTTGCCAAATTAACCCTACCTAGACCTTCATAACCCTTAAGGGAGGCCAATGGGTGATTAACCACCCATTGGGGTCAACCCAAATGGTCAAATTGACCAAAGTTAACCTTATCCTAAATTTAGGTCAAAATGACCTATTTTGACCTAATCAAGCCCAATCCACTTGGGCTAGACCCAACTGAGGTGGTCCACCACCTAATGGGGGTTGGTTGCTACTGAATTGTTCATTCAATTTTAAGAAAATCGGCCAGGAGAGAGAAAGCCCAATTTGAAAGAGAGAGAGAGAGAGAGAAAAGGGGGAGTTAATGGGGAGGAAGAAGAAACCTCCAATCTTCTCCATCAATGGCCTCATTCATCTTCCCTTGGGGAGAGGAGGAGTTTCCAGCCCTCTCTTGGCCTGATTGATGCTCAATTCATCTCCCCTAGATGAAACTGAAATCCTCCTTGATGGCCATTAATGGCCACCAAGTGAAACCCCCCTCTTGCCTCCAATTGAGGCCTTTAACACTTTCAGAGGAGTGAGAGGAGTGAAACCCTCCTTCTTCCAGAGAGAATCGTGCAGTGGAGGCTTAGATCAACTTGGCACCAAAAGCTCGAGCTCTGACCATGGCAACCCGCCAGAATCCATGACATCAGGCCACCGCACAGGTCCGATCACCCCTTCCTCCTCTAGTGCTAGATCTCTGTCAACTTGGGGCTTGATTCGAGCCAAATTGGGCTCGAATCAAGCCACCGAAAGAGGCTCATTTTCGAGCTTTTGATCTTCCTAGAAATCCCTAATCTGACCACCTCCGGCCAGCCAACCACCGCCTATCGCCGGCCACCACCTCAATGGAGGTGGTGGTGGCATTGGCCGGACGGGAACGGGCTCAGGTGGCTGGGAATTCATCCTCCAATGTGCCCCAGGATGGGCCATACTCAGCTGTCGGCTGGAGGAAGAAGATGTGCAAGGGTCGCTCATCTTACTTCAAGATCTGTGCAAGATCTTTATATTAAATGTTATATAATGTATTTTCCTGTCACACTTTATGCAGTATTTTGAATAAATTGTAGAAAATACTTACTGCCCCCAGATGAAAAAGTTGACAACACCAAAGTTGTATCCCTTGGTATGTAATTTAGTTTAAAATTTATTTCAGCCCAAAAGGAGCATTGTAACTCCCTGTAGGGCCATTTTAGTGGGACTGGTCCTTAGGGTAGGACAACCACTATTTCTTGAATAACTTTTGATTGGATAATGACATTGACTTGAAATTTGAAACATAGGTTGGTTATACCTACACCCTTAACATATCTAAAAGTGGGAATTTTGGAGAACATTTTTCTAAGGTTTTTGTACAAATTTAATAATTCACATATTAATTAATTATAGGGTATAATGACATCCAATCCACTCCAAATTTGGTGGGTGGTCCTTAGGGGCATGATATGACTCTGATAAAAATTTCATCCCATTTGGTATTGAATTGGTTGGGTAATTAGTTTACCCAAGTTTGGTCAAACTAGGTCAAATTAGGTCAAAGGTGCACTTGTTGGGGTTATGTGGTCAATTCTCATCAAAATGATGTGAAACTTTGGCCACTGGCTTAGGATCACATAAAACACCCCCATGAGTGATTTGGGGTCGATATGCCCTAGGAACCTAGTTCAAACTCTAGGGTTGCAGTTAGGGCCTTGTGAAGGACATAGAGTCATATGTCCTTGAATGGTCATGGAACTTGGTAGATAAGTTTATAGAGTGTAAATATGCCCTAGGTAATTTTATGAGAATTTTAGGATCACTTGTTCCCTCTAAAATAGGTTATAACCTTTTTAGGGCACTTTCTTATAAGAGAACTTTACATGCTCAATTTATCTTGGATATTGATGAAAGTTGGGTAGAGCTCATATAATCATGGTGTAAACCTCTGGTAATTTTTGTGTAATTTTTGAATTGGTCTAATTAGTACTTCATTCACAAGTCAACTATTTTGCCTTAAGATTATGATAAATAAATGAGGGCTAAATATTCTCTGAAAAATTGTGAAACTTGAGGATAGGACATTTTAGGGCATTATAAAGCTCTGTGAATTTTTGTATAATTATTGGAATTGTTTACCAGTAGATTACTTCACAATATTCCCTAATTTGGATTTACTTGAAATATTTATTTATGTGACTTGGTGGTTTTTATAAATTATGAAACTCTGTCAGTAAACTTTTCTGATCATTATAGAGGTTTGGTAAATTTTCCATAATTTTTAGACAAGTATTTTTGGTGGTTCCTTCTTTAATTTCTAATTTTGGATAATTATTCAATATTATAATTAGAGGCCAACACCTTACTGTTAAATTGTGATATTCTGTATTTACTGTTATTTTAACATCATAGATTTTCCATAATTTTATGGGGGGCATATCATAAGAAGATCTTACACTTCATGTTCAATTTCATACTTGACCAATGATGGAGAAATTATAATAAATGCCCAATAATTAAGGGAAAATATGATCCTCTGGATTTAGTCTTATAATATCATGATAGACTCCCAGTAATAATCTTGAGTCATTTGGATGAATATTTGGAGTACCTCCTCTCATGCAACTCATATAACTCATTTGATCTGCGTATAGTAAAACTGTAAGATTTAAGTAACATGTAGATCATTAGGTGGGAATGGAAGGTAGTTGGTGTACCTAGCCCGGCTGAAGAGATTGAAGGTCACCAAAAGGAGTTTATGTGATGAGAGTGTGCTTGGTGAGTTAAGGGTAAAGTTGTGCTCAGGATTGACGAAAGATCGTCTTTCCCGCGGGGAGTCAAAAAACAAGTTAATTCAAGTGAGATGTTAAGAGGGGTACTCTTATGGGTAGATACCAATAACACTAAGTGTCTTGAGAAAGGGATCTTTGGGCTATCATCCCATCGTATCTCCTAGTACCGCTACGAGCCCCGCACAGGGTTGACCTCGGGAAGTCCAAGATTAACCATAAATTGTAGGAGTAAGATGGTGTACAAGATTAACTTAATAATACACACACCCACACCCCGTGGTTACATGAGGTTAGATGGTTTGGTTTTACGAGCGGTAGGCTTGGTGGTTGTAGTAGCAGATCAGTTAGTCCGGTGAGCTTGTGACTCAGTAATGCTTGTAGGTATGGACGGGTTTGTCCGGCGAGCCGGTGGCTCGAAAGGTTATGGTGACGGGCAGGTTAGCCTGGGGAGCTTATGGATCGGAGATAGATGGTAACATATTGTATATGCATAAAAGTGGTGGGTCATTAGTATTGACGGTCGTCGCACCGACGTCGATACTTTGGCTCGGTAAGTGTGGTTAGCACTTTACCAAGAAAAGTTTGGTGGACTGGCCAACAAGAGTACGCGGGAGCACCGTTGTTGTATTCTTAGAGTTGAGGCGTACGATAGGTCTAGGTTAGGTAGTGCATATACCAACCTAGAGGTGGGTGAGGACCAACCCACCGCTTCCGTTTGCCACTACGGGGGTATCCTGGGAGTTTTGCTAGCTCCAAAAAGAGGAACTAAAGCTCTGTTCGCATAGAGTCGAAGTGTGTGAGTTGCACTTGTATGAACATAGCATTAAACTGCATAACCTTGCATGACATAGCATAAACATTGCATTTCAACCCTTACCCCTATCATATAAATTGGTCATGGGACTTTTATATGATAGGCCCTGCTAAATGACCCCTTGGTCTATAAGTTTGTATGGGCATTCCTATAAATCAAGGTTACACTTCTTTAATACTGTTTCCTTATTACTATTATGCTTAGTACTGCTTTACCTATTACTACTGCATACTTGTTATTGTTTTACCTCTCACTGCTTACTCATTGTACTATTTGTTGCATAGTGATAGACCCTTCCGTAGTTAGATTCACTGTCACCTGATTTTGATTATACCCCTTGATGTCCTCCGCTTCATCCTTCCCGCACGGTGCCTAGGAGTCATTGGGGGAGAGGTGGGGGATTGGCTTAGTCTTTTGACTAATGGTCGGTGGACCTTATCATTTTAGGGGACCGAGGAGACGCTGCAGCACCAGAGGCCGATACAGATGGAGGCCAGACAGTCTAGCACGGGAGCACCGATGACAGGATCCGTGAGTGTTCTATTAGTTCTGCTTTCACGAGAGAACTTGTAGCGAGGAATTGATGTATCGGGCAGGAGCCCTTTTATTACTATCTTTTATTCAGTTCTAGCTGTGGATATCTCTATATGATGATTTTATTTTCTATGTGATGTGGACTTGAACTTCTATAAGTTTGTTTATGCTTTACTTCTTTTGTGATCGATATGGCTGGCAGGATCGGAGTTTTGTAGTGGAGACCTTCCTGAGTGAGGGTGTCACCGCAAAGCGGCGGGTTTGGGCATAAGACTCGGTTTTCAAAGAAAAAAGGGGTCTTACACCATACAACCTCCTTTGCTGCATTTGCTGCAGCAATATACTCGGCTTCCATCGTAGAATCGGCAACTGTCTCTTGCTTGGAACTCTTCTAGCTTACAGCTCCTCCATTAAGGCAAAACACAAAACCTGACTGGGACTTTGAATCATCCCTATCAGTTTGGAAGCTAGCATCCGTGTAACCATTTACAACGAGCTCTTCCTCTCCACCAAACAACAAGAACATATCCTTAGTTCTTCTCAAGTACTTTAGGATATTCTTGACGGCTATCCAGTGACCATCACCAGGATCAGACTGTTACCTGCTCGTCATGCTCAAGGCATAAGAGACATAGGGTCGAGTACATAACATTGCATACATGATTGATCCAACTGCAGAAGCATATGGAATCAACTTCATGCGGTCCTTATCTTCCAAATATTTAGGACACTAGTCCTTAAAGAGAATTACACCATGTGACATGGGTAAGAATCCCTTCTTGGACTCAAGCATGTTGAACCATTTCAACTCCTTCTCAATGTATGTACTCTGGGTCAAACCCAACAACTTCTTTAATCTATCTCTATAGATTTTAATACCAAGTATGTAAGTTGCTTCACCCAAGTCTTTCATAGAAAAGCAATCCCCTAGGTTGTTTTTAATAGCTTACAGGGTCGGAATGTCATTCCCGATCAGCAGTATGTCATCCACATACAATATCAGGAAAACGACAATGCTCCCACTAATTCTCTTGTAAATACAAGGCTCATCTTCATTCTTGATGAAACCAAACTCTTTGATCTTCACATCAAAACACAAATTCCAACTTCGAGAAGCTTGTTTCAACCCATAAATGGATCGATTTAACTTGCATATTTTAGTGTCTTTATTTGTAGATACAAAATCCTCAGGTTGTGTCATATACACTTCCTCAAGGAGGTTTCTATTAAGGAAAGCCATTTTGACATCCATTTGCTAGATCTCGTAGCCATAATACGCAGCAATAGCTAGTAGAATTCTGATGGACTTGACCATAACAACAGGGGAAAAGGTCTCATCATAGTCAACACCATGAATTTGCCTGAAACCTTTAACCACCAGCCGTCCTTTGAATCTTTGTACATTCCCATCCATGTCGGTCTTCTTCTTGAATACCCACTTGCATCCTATGGGTCGTACCCCTTTAAGTGGTTCCACCAAGGTCCTAACTTGGTTTGCATACATGGAGTCCATTTCAGATTTCATGGCCTCAAGCCACTTCTCAGAGTCTGGTCCATTCATAGCCTCTTGGTAGGTTGCAGGTTCATCATCATGATCCATAAGCAACACACTACCTATTTGAGATATGAGAAATCCATATCTCTCAGGCTCAACTCTAGGTCTACCAGATCTATGTAGGACTTGTGTTTCTTGAGTAGGTTCTCCAGCTACAACAGATTATAGTTCTTGCTCAGGTTCCGATTCTGGTTCATTCATTGTTTGCGGTTCTTAAACTTCTACAAGTTCTACCTTGGTGTTTTCCCTAGACAGAAACTCTTTCTCTAGAAAAACACCACTCCTCGCGACAAACACTTTGCCCTCAGATCGTAGGTAGAAGTAATACCCTTTAGTTTCCTTAAGATAACCCACAAGATAACACTTATCTGATTTAAGTTATAGCTTGTCAGACATTTTGACATCGCACGTATGCCTCATAGCTCCAAATCTTAATGAAAGACATACTAGGACGCTTACCAGTCCATATCTCATATGGTGTCTTTAGAACCATCTTCGTCGGAACTCGATTTAGTGTGAAAGCAGCAGTCTCTAGAGCAAAACCCCATAAGGAAACGGGCAAATTTGCATGACTCATCATCGATCGTACTATGTGTAACAAAGTACGATTCCTCCTCTCAGACACACCATTTTGTTGTGGGGTTCCGGACGGAGTGAGTTGTGATACAATACCACACTCTTTTAGATGATCAGGAAACTCATGACTCAGATATTCGCCACCTCGATCAGTTCAGAGTGCTCTTATCCATTTTCCCAGTTGATTTTCTACTTTATTTT
Organism: Dactylorhiza incarnata; assembly: GCA_033032865.1. NCBI lineage: Eukaryota > Viridiplantae > Streptophyta > Magnoliopsida > Asparagales > Orchidaceae > Dactylorhiza > Dactylorhiza incarnata. The sequence continues at coordinate 2,218,767 of JAWHQI010000230.1, read as the reverse complement.
TAAACTCTTTGAACTTTTCAAAGGTTTCAGATTTGTTCAATATAAGAAACACGTATCCGTAGCTACTGAAAGCATCAGTAAACGTAATGAAGTTATGGAACCCACCTCTAGCCATAGAACTCATGGGTCCACACACATCACTATGTATGACACCCAAAAGATCATCCACCCTCTCAGTATGACCAGTGAAAGGAGGTTTAGTCATTTTGCCTAATAAGTAAGACTCGCATCTCTCAAATGATTCATAATCAAATGAGCCCAGTAGTCCATCTCTATGGAGCTTGGAAATGCGTTTCTTATTTATATGGCCTAAACGACAATGCCAAAGGTACGTATGATTCGAGTCATTTGTTTTTAGTCTTTTATTATTTTCTATATTGTAGATCGGATGGTCTAAGTTCAAAACATATAAACCAATATTAAACAATTGGGCTACACCATAACAAACATCATTCATAAAAAACGAACAACAATTGTTCTTAATTATAAACGAAAAACCTTTCATGTCAAGACATGAAATGGATATAATGTTTCTAGTTATGGATGGAACAAAATAACAGTTATCTAATTCTATTACAATCCCAGTGGGCAAAGAAAGATGATAGACACCAACGGTAACGAAATCAACTCTTGCTCCATTTCCTATGCGCAGGTCTACCTCCCCTTTACCCAACATTCTTCCCCTTCTCAGTTACTGCACATTTGTACAAATGTGAGAACCGCATCCGGTATCCAATACCCAAGATGAAGGACCAGAAAGGTTTATTTCTATAACATAAATATCTTAAGTGGAAGTCACACTTCCTTTCTGCTTTTGCAGATCAACAATATAGAGGGAACAGTTCCTCCTCCAATGCCCTACCTTATCGCAGTGGTGGCACTTTCCTTCCTTCGCCAGACCATTCTTTTTCAGTGCAGAAGATTTGGGATCAAGATATGACTTAGCTCCCACCTTAGTCTTCTTGAATCCCTTGGTCTTGCCCTTGCCTTTATGCACCATCAATATTGGGCTAGCAGGCTTGACCTTCTTCATGTTGTTCTCGACAGTTCTCAATATGCCTAGGAGCTCGGGATGTGTCTTGTCTATTTCATTCATGTTATAGTTCAAGACGAACTACTCATAACTGTCCGACAATGATTGTAGGATTAGATCAGTAGCCAACTCTTGGCCCAAGGGAAAACCCAGTCTTTCAAGGTTCTCTATATAACCAATCATCTTGAGTACGCGACTCCCTTCCGAGTTTCGAGCTCCCATCTTGCACTGAAATAATGCCTTGGATATGTCAAACCTCTCTTGCCGAGCTTGCCCCTCAAACATTTTCTTGAGGTGCTTGATATTCACATAACCACACATGCTCTCGTGTTGCTTCTGAAGCTCAGAGGACATGGTAGAAAGCATGAGGCATTCCACATCCAAGGTATCATCTTGATACTTCTTAAAGGCATCTCTGTCTGCACGGGGAGCATTTCCAGTCGGCTCTGTGGGGGGCTTCCCCTTCCAAGACGTAGAGTTTGCGCTCTTGCCTGAGAATAATTCTCAGGTTTCTGTACCAGTCTAGGAAGTTCGTCCCGTTGAGCTTGTCCTTCTCAAGGATGGCTCTCAGGGATAGTGTGGAGTGTGATGTGCTTGCCATGGAAATTTTACAATAAATTTGCAAAATATTTTTCAGTACTATATTTCAAAATACATTTCATATTCATAAGGACTTTTATTAAAAGCTCCCACTATTTTACTCAAACTGATAACCCTTAATATCAATTTGGAGAGTTTATATGAGCTACTCTCTTAGTGGACAAGATCCGTATTTCACCGCCATCATAAGTCAGCTTTGGCTGATCATCTACAAGGTGGCTATTTGGGTAGGCAACATTTGCCAATTGCATCATTATGAAATTCCGGTATGGTTGGTGAATAACTCTTTATTCGCATCCATCAAATGGTGCATGCCAACCCTATGCCTCTAGACACCTCTATAGAAGTCCACACGAGCGTCGAAGAACCCTAGCACCTTGCCACACAAGATCTAGGTCGGAGAATGAGAAGGTCCTCTGCGTCCCCCACGGATTACCAGATCCGTACACGGGAGAGGAGGCATCGGCAGTCGGCTGAGCTGCGAGAGCGAAGAGGAGCAGAACTCTTCCGTCTCTTTAAAGATCGCGAACCCTTTTGCAAAGTTTTGGCCAACAGAGAACATTCAATCTCGCGCATTTTGGAAACCTAAATTTGGCCTATTTATACCCGTAGATATAAAGAAGATAAAGTCCCACTATCCGCAGACCCAAAATAGGAGTTAAAAGAAAATTCCGCGTGAACAGATTTATCGAGTCATTACGACGAATTCGTCGAAACACATTTTGAAAGATTATATAGGTATATGATCTAGTTCACCTAGAGGGGGGGGGGGGGTGAATAGGTCTTTTGATTTTTACTTGTTTTATATAATCAGTTAAACAATTATAAGCAAGAAATCAAGCACAATCAGAAAACACACAAGTGTTTATAGTGGTTCTCCAAGACAGGGTGTCTATAGGTAGTCCACTTTCCCCCTTCACCCTTCTAACAGTGTGTTTGATAGGGCCAACTCCTCCAAACTCAGCTCCAAGAGCTTACAACACAGATCCCTCATGATCTCTCAGGTTTTCCCAAACCCTACCTCAGGCTAAACAGCCTTAGCTCAGATCATCCACTGATCCTACAACTCAGACCACAGCAGGTCCTACAACTCAGGCTAAACAACCCTACCTCAGGCTAAACAGCCCTACCTCAGATCAACCCCTGATCCTACATCTCAGACCCCTTCCAGGTCCTACCTCAGAGGAATCCTCCTCATATAGCTTAGGCAATAATGCCCTACAACTTAGGCTAAACAACCCTACAACTCAGAACCCAAAGGTTCCTACAATCTCAGACCAAATGGTCCTACAATCTCAGGCAAATTGCCCTACAGAAAAGTGCGTTTAAATCTTACTACAACCAACAACAGTTGAAGGCAGTCTCCTGTAGTTCCTGAACAGCTTGTGCTTCCTTGTAGCTGGAGATGTTGATGTCAGCTACTATCTGATCTTCCTCTTCAGATGAAGGAAGGATGATCACCTTGCTCCTTCTTGCAAAGGAGCTAACTTTCTCTCTCAGTTTCTTCTTTCTTGTTCAGTAAACAGGAGAAGAGAAACTAGAGCTTCTACCGTCAATGGAACAGTTGATTTCTTTTGGCACACTCCAGAGCTCCTTCATAAGTGCCCTAATTTCTTCTTTTATACATCTCTGATCTTCAACGGCTCTTAGCCGACCTTCAGACAAGTATGGGAGAGACTGGTGGACCCCATACTGCTTTTCTGCAGCTTGCGCCATGACCAGAACTCGCAATCTGCGTTCGACGAACTCGCCATACTGTGTTCGATGATCTTGCCAAACTCTGCGGTCGATGAACTCGCCATACTCTGTGTTCGACGAACTTCCCCAACTCTGTGTTCGACGAACACTCCAAGCTCTGAGTTTGACTAACTCACCATACTCTGCGCTCAACGAACTCGTCATGCTCTGCGTTCGACGATCTTGCCAAACTCTGCGGTCGACGAACTGAGTTCTGCGTTCGACGAACGACTCTCTGCGTTTGACGAACACTCCAAGTCTCAGCTGATGCTTGCTGCTTCTCAGCGGCAGCTGATCTCGTCTCAGCGGTTGCTTCTTTCCCGTCTCAGCGGATCCGCTGAGACAGACAGCTGTCTCAGCGGTTTTCTTCTATCTGCAGCTCAGCTGGCCCAAACACCTTCTCAGCGGCTCCTGGCCTTGTCTCAGCGGTTAAGCTGAGACTTAGAGCTTGTATCAGCGGTTTTGTCAGTAAACAAACTGAACAACCCTTGCACTTTGTTAAGTCCTAACCCTGCATGCTTATTAGATAGACATAGGATTTATCAAATATAACTTGTACTTAGTATTGAGTGTGAGGCCTCTTCAAATCAAGGGAACATTGGGGGTCAATTTCCCAACAATCTCCCCCTATTTGAAGAAGGCAGAACATTCCCAATGCTAAGGTACATACTAAAAAAAACATATCATGAAAGTGATAACATTGTTTAAGCATACTTTGAAACCTTATGACAGATTATGTAAAGCTTTGACTAGCTCATAGGTTATCTCCCCCTTTCTAACTCAGATTATATTAAGCTTATTCATAATAACTACATCTGATAACTTTATCAGAGGGCTAACTCTGATTTAGTTATAGCATTGGCCATCTCCCCCTTTCTAGTTTCTTCAATTATTTTCCCTTAGGATTGGGAGCAGCATTGGCCATCTCCCCCTCAACCTGAGCAAGAACTTGCTCCCCCTCAATTTGAGAACTATTATCTTTAATAGCTGATCTTGTTCATTTTGACCAATCCATTTTAGATCCCCCTCATTTGGAGCATATCTATTGATTTTATGATTTAAGGGAGCCTGAAGCTCAGCTGATCCAGATATTTCTGATTCAGCTGATCATTCTACCATATACTAACCTGCATTCAACATTCTTAGGGAGATTGTCTACCCTATCATATGGCCTAATCCTACTGTAACTTTGATCAATTCAGATGCCAGTATATCATAATAGTACATATTGTCAGTACAGTTTATCATAACAGATGAGAATATAAGCATGTTAACAGCAGATATTGATTTATAAATTAACTCATTCCGAATTTATCATTCCTAAGTCAATTTTGAAAGAATTGAATTTGGCCTCATCCAGTGGCTTTGTGAAGATGTCAGCTACTTTATTGTCTGTGGGGACATATTCAAGTTTGATATCTTCACATTCTACATGCTCTCTAATAAAATGATACCTTATTTCTATATGTTTGGTCCTGCTATGGGAGACAGGATTTTTGGCAATAGAAATAACACTGGATGAGTCGCACAGCAGGGGAGATTGTCTAACCTTTATATTGTAGTCCTCCAATTGATGTTGGATCCACAGAAGTTGAGCACAACAACTACCTGCTGCAATATACTCTGACTCAGCTATGGATATGGCCACACTGGTTTGCTTTTTGCTGCTCTAAGAGATCAACCTCCTCCCTAGGAATTGACAAGTGCCACTTGTGCTTTTCCTGTCTTCTTTGCACCCTGCAAAATCTGCATCTGAATAGCCTATTAGTTCAAAGTCATTGTTCCTAGGGTACCAAAGGCCAAGATTTAGGCTTCCCTTGAGGTATCTCAAGATCCTCTTGACAGAGGTGTAGTGAGATTCCTTAGGACAAGCCTGATACCTAGCACAAACACATGTAGAATACCTAATGTCTGGCCTACTAGCAGTCAAGTACAACAGTGATCCAATGATACACCGTACATGGACTCATCAAAGGCCTTCCCCTTTTCATCCTTGTCTAATGATACATTAGATCCCATAGGTGTTCTCATGGTGGATGCTGATTCCATCCCAAATTTCTTGATGAGCTCCTTGTTGTACTTAGTCTGGGAAATGAAAATTCCCTCATCAGACTATTTCACTTGGAGCCAAAGGAAATATTTAAGTTCACCCATATTGCTCATTTCAAACTCCCCCTACATTAGATTGGCAAATCTCTTGCAGAGGTTGCCATCAGTAGACCCAAATATTATGTCATCAACATAGATTTGGACTAAGAGACACTTGCCCCTTGTTTCCCTATGAAACAATGTGCTATCTATCTTTCCCCTCAAGAACTTATTCTTGATGAGAAAGCTAGTCAATGTCTCATACCAAGCCATGGGGGCTTGCTTAAGACCATACAAAGCTTTCGTAAGTATATAAACATGAGATGAGAGAGTGGGATGGAAAAAACCTGATGGTTGCTCGACATAAACTTCCTCTTTCAGATTCCCATTCAGGAATGCTGATTTGACATCCATCTGGTATACCTTGAAGCCTTTGTGGGCTGCATATGCAAGGAATAGCCTTATGGACTCCAATCTTGCAACTGGGGCAAAGGTTTGGTCAAAGTCTATTCCTTCCTCTTGCATATACCCCTTTGCAACCAGCCTTGCCTTGTTCTTGATGATTGTTCCATTCTCATCCATCTTGTTTCTAAAGATCCATTTGGTGCCAATGATGTTGTATCCCTGTGGTCTTGGCACCAACTTCCATACCTTGCATCTTTTGAATTGCAAAAGTTCTTCCTGCATTGCCTGAATCCATAATGGATCCAAGTTGGCCTCTTCAAACTTCTTAGGCTCTACCTGTGACAGAAAACTGAGGAACAAGGCCTCATTGTGAGCCCTGCTCCTAGTTGTCCCACCTTGTTGAATATTTCCAAGAATCTGCTCCAAGGGATGATCCCTTAGATGTCTTGTAGCTGCATGCAGTCTTTCCTCTACATGCTGAATTTCTTCCACTGGGTCAGCAACATCTTCAACATCATGCTCCTCTACATCTTCTGGGATTGCTGCATCAGTAGGTGCCTTACTGCTGCTGGATGGTTCTTGCATAGATAATTCTTCCATGGCTCTTTCACATCCTATCAAAACAGAAGAACTGGACCAGCCCTTATAAATAAGGCTGGCCTCATCAAATACCACATGCATGGACTCTTCAACTACATGGGTTTTCTTGTTATATACTCTATAGGCTCTACTATGTGAGCTATAGCCAACAAGAACTCCCAAGTAGCATTTTTCAGCAAACTTGGTCAATTGAGATTTTCCATTATTTAGAATGTAGCATTTTGATCCAAAGATCCTAAAATATGAGATTGTTGGTTGTTTGCCTTTCAGAATCTCATAGGGGGTAATTCCATGAACTTTATTGATGAAAGCTCTATTGAGAATAGAACAGACAGTATTGACTGCTTTAGCCCAGAAATATTCTGGGAGAGAAGAGTCAATAAGCAATGTTCTCCCAGCTTCTATCAATGTTCTATTCCTCCTCTCAGCCACCCCATTTTGTTGTGGGGACCTTAGGGAGGAAAATTCTTGAATGTTACCTAGTTCTTGACAGAACCTTGTCATGGCTTCAGATTGAAACTCTGTGCCATGGTCAGACCTAGTTCTGACCACAGAACATTGCAAATCATTCTGAATGGCCTTGACATGGCTTATGAAGACATTTAGAGTATCAGATTTCTTTCTAAGGAAAAATACCCATGTATATCATGAGTGATCATCAACAATCACTAAGGTATACAACTTCCCTCCTAAGCTCTGAATTGGCATAGTACCAAACAAGTTCATGTGCAATAAATAAAGGCATCTCTTAGTGTCTTTGGAGCCAATACTTTAAAAGTGGCCCTTGTTTGCTTGCCCATTTGGCAAGCATGACATGGGCCATTTTTAACACATTTTAAATTAGGACTATTTCTAACCAAGTTCTTAGAGAATAGTCTATGCATTGTCTTGTAGTTGATGTGGGCAAGTCTCTTGTGTCATTGAACACATATAGACTCACTCTCATTGGCCACAAGACACACATGAGAGGAAGATGAATTACAAATAAAATCTAAACAGTAAACATTTCCACTCCTAGTGCCTGATAGTATGGTTCCCAAGTCATTAGACTTTTTGATTAGGCACTTATCATTATGGAATTCAATGACGTAGCCAAGATCACACAGTTGGCTTATGCTAACAAGGTTGTGTTGCAATCCTTCAACATAAGCCACTTTGGTGATGAAGACTATGCCATTTGTGATCATACCATAACCTATGGTGACTCCTTTTTCTGAACCCCCAAAGATGACTTTGGGTCCATTCTTTACTGCTTTGTACTCCTGCAGTAATCCCTTGGTGCCTGTCACATGTCTTGAGCACCCACTGTCCAAATACCAAATCTGCCCAAGGCTGGTATTTGAACTAACCTGCAAAACAAAAAATCAGTTATCCTTAGGAGCCCAAAAACCTTTGGGGCCTAGGTGCATGTTAGGCTGATGAGAGAATCTCCCCCTAGCTGCACTCCTAGCAGGAAGTCTCTTCTTTGCATTAGGTACATTGGGATTGTACTAACAATCTATGGCAAAGTGTCCCACTTTACCACAACACCAACATTCATGAATGTTATATCTCCTCTTCTGAACATGTCCTAGGAAATTAGCATTACTTTGACTGTGTTCAGGAGGGGAGACAACTGCATTCTTCCTATTTCTCTCAGCAATGATTTGACTGAAGGTCAATCTAGGTGCTGTCTTGATGCTCTTTTTCTTGATGTCATCAACCTGCTTTGGCTTGGCAGCCATACAAGATCTGATAGCATCAGACACTGAGCAACAAGCCTTGTCAACAGATTTGACATCAGTTATGCTCTTTGCTGAAGCAGATTTGGAAGAGCTTGCACCCTTATTCTTGACTGGAGGGGCTGAAGTACCAAATACAAAAGGTCCAGGTTGGACCAGTTGAATTTTCTCATGGGGAGCCTTCATGGCACTCAATCCCATCCCCTTTCTTCCACTATAGGAAGGAGTATTTTCCTTCCTATAGAAACTCCCATTCTTCCAGTGACCATGAATGCTTTCATGATCATACCTGTTGGAAGGAAGTAACACCTTTTGAAAGGTGGTTTGAGGCTTAGCCTTCCTCTTGCTCTTCTCTCCACTCCCTTCTCCTACTTCCAATTTAGTGAATCCTAGTCCTCTCCTATTGGTTTGAGAGGAGAAGGTGTCAATAATAGGAAGCACAGATTTGGGCTTGGAGAATTGAGCCACCAGGCTCTTTTCTTTCACATGCTTCTCCTCAAGGTCCTTGATGACCTTGTTCTTCAGGGAAATATTGCTTAATTGTATAATTGTTAATCCCTGTAAGTGACTAATCTGTCTACTCATCTGAGCCACCAGGGTGGTAGGTTCAGTGTAGTCATTTTTAGTCACCTTAAGGGAAACAATTTCTTGGGCTTGCCTCTTGGCAAGCTTCTTGCTCTTCTTCAGATCTTTCAAAAGAGCATCATACTTGTCAATCAATTGATTGTCATCTTCCTCAGTTTCTAAACCACTCTCATCAATTGATGAAGGTGCTTCAGATTCTGGACCAGTCACATAATCAGAAGAGGATGTGGATTGAATTAATACCTGCTCATGTTCTGAATTGTTGTGACTGTCCTCCTCATCAGTGATGGCCATTAGGCCTATCTGAACATTGTCCTCTTCATCCTCCTCTATATCACTATCTGAGTGTGATAGAGGGGCCCAGATTCCAACCTTGGCAGCTGGGTAATCTTCATCTTCTTCTGCAGCAAATTCTTCAACAACAACCAACCCAATAAGGGCTTCTTCCTTTTCAGATTCAGATGAGCTGGAGTCTGATTCATTCCAGCTCCTTTCCTTCTTAGCTAGAAAGGATTTTTCTCCTTTCTTGCCTCTTGACTGATGAGCCTTCTTCTCATCCTTCTCTTTTCTCTTGACTAGGCAGTCAGCAATGATATGCCCTGGCTTGCTGTAGCAATAGCAGACAACATTAGAGGAATTAAATTTGAGTTAGAGCCATACCTGTCATTCCTGGAGTGATGCTTTGACTCCTTGCTGTCCTCCTTTTTATGATCTGAGGAAGAGGGCTTGTTCTTCCATTGCTTCCTCTTCATCATTTTCTTGAACTGCCTTGAAAAGGCAGCAAACTCTTCATCATAGGAAGAGCTTCCCAAGGTGTTGACTTCAGGTTTAGCACTCTCCTTGGAGGAGACACCATTCTGCTCTTGCTTCTCTTGGAGCTGTCAGCTTTGAGAGATACAGATTTCTCCCTTGGCTGAGCCCTTGCAGAGGAGTCCTCTTCCTTCCTTGTAGACAGCTGCATCTCATAGGAGAGCAGTTTTCCAAACAATGTGTGAGTTGGGGTCTCACCTAGCTTGGCCACTTCCCTTATTGCACAAACTTTTGTGTCCCAATCCCTAGTTAGAGATCTAAGGAACTTATCATTCAGCTCATAATTTGTGAATACTCTCTCATATGTTCTTAGTTCATTTACTATCCTAAAGAACCTATCATAGCATATGGAAATGCTCTTCTGGCTCATCTGCCTAAAGGCTTCATATTCATGGTTTAGAAGTGACTTTCTATCAACTCTCACTTCTGCAGTCCCTTCCATATACACTACTAATGTGTACCACATTTCCTTTGAAGAATCACAGTGCACCAGGTTTTGGAAAGTTGAGTCATCAATAGCATTGACAATGATATTCTGAGCCCTTTTATCCATTGTAGCTAATGCTATTTCATCCCTTGTCATTTCAGTGATGGGCTTGCCCACCATCCTAGTAGGGTCAATGGTGGAGGGCTTTGTGATAATGAATGGCCCTTCCTGAACAGTGATAAAGATTCTGGGCTCAGATGCTTCCATGAACAATCTAACCCTCTGCTTCCAAAGGCCAAAGTCGGCTTTATTGCATATGGGCAGTTTCATGGAGCCCATCTCCTTCTGCATTCCACTAGAGGCCATTACAGCAGAATAATCAATACCTATTTAGGATCCGGTCAGACTGTTAAGTCTTTCTTGACGAACCTGCCTCTGATACCACTTGAAAGGTTATATAGGTATATGATCTAGTTCACCTAGAGGGGGAGGGGGGGTGAATAGGTCTTTTGATTTTTACTTGTTTTATATAATCAGTTAAACAATTCTAAGCAAGAAATCAAGCACAACCAGAAAACACACAAGTGTTTATAGTGGTTCCCCAAGACAGGGTGTCTATGGGTAGTCCTCTTTCCCCCTTCACCCTTCTAACAGTGTGTTAGATAGGGCCAACTCCTCCAAACTCGGCTCCAAGAGCTTACAACACAGATCCCTCAGGATCTCTCAGGTTTTCCCAAACCCTACCTCAGGCTAAACAACCCTACCTCAGATCATCCACTGATCCTACAACTCAGACCACATCAGGTCCTACAACTCAGGCTAAACAGCCCTACCTCAGGCTAAACAGCCCTACCTCAGATCAGATCCTGATCCGACATCTCAGACCCCTTCCAGGTCCTACCTCAGAGGAATCCTCCTCATACAGCTTAGGCAATAATGCCCTACAACTCAGGCTAAACAGCCCTAAAACTCAGAACCCAAAGGTTCCTACAATCTCAGACCAAATGGTCCTACAATCTCAGGCAAATTGCCCTACAGAAAAGTGAGTTTAAATCTTACTACAATAGACATCAGTTGAAGGCAGTCTCCTGTAGTTCCTGCAGCTTGTGCTTCCTTGTAGCTGGAGATGTTGATGTTAGCTACTATCTGATCTTCCTCTTCAGATGAAGGAAGGATGATCACCTTGCTCCTTCTTGCAAAGGAGCTAACTTTCTCTCTCAGTTTCTTCTTTCTTGTTCAGTAAATAGGAGAAGAGAAACTAGAGCTTCTGCCGTCAATGGAACCGTTGATTTCTTTTGGCTCACTCCAGAGCTCCTTCATAAGTGCCCTAATTTCTTCTTTTATACATCACTGATCTTCAACGGCTCTTAGCCGACCTTCTGACAAGTATGGGAGAGACTGGTGGACCCCATACTGCTTTTCTGCAGCTTGCGCCACGACCAGAACTCGCAATCTGCGTTCGACGAACTCGCCATACTGTGTTCGATGATCTTGCCAAACTCTGCGGTCGATGAACTCGCCATACTCTGCGTTCGATGAACTTCCCCAACTCTGTGTTCGACGAACACTCCAAGCTCTGAGTTTGACTAACTCACCATACTCTGTGCTCAACGAACTCGTCATGCTCTACGTTCGACGATCTTGCCAAACTCTGCGGTCGACGAACTGAGTTCCGCGTTCGACGAACGACTCTCTGCATTTGACGAAGACTCCATGTCTCAGCTGATGCTTGCTGCTTCTCAGCGGCAGCTGATCTCATCTCAGCGGTTGCTTCTTTCCCGTCTTAGCGGATCCGCTGAGATAGACAGCTGTCTCAGCGGTTTTCTTCTATCTGCAGCTCAGTTGGCCCAGACACCTTCTCAGCGGCTCCTGGCCTTGTCTCAGCGGTTCAGCTGAAACTTAGAGCTTGTCTCAGCGGTTTTGTCAGTAAACAAATTGAACAACCCTTGCACTTTGTTAAGTCCTAACCATGCATGCTTATAAGATAGACATAAGGTTTATCAAATGCAACTTGTACTTAGTATTGAGTGTGAGGCCTCTTCAAATCAAGGGAACATTGAGGGTCAATTTCCCAACACATTCTACTGGTTCGTCAAGACATCACGATAACTCTCTAAATGTCATGATGAATTCATCGAAACCTTTTTCAACGGATAAGTCAAACCCCCACGATGAATCGCCGAGTCCTACTCGAAGAAGACAGGTTCGTCGAGACATCACGATGATTCGTCGAGTCCCACTCGACGTATTTGGATCGTCGAGATATCTCAATCACTCAAACGTCACGATGAATTCGTCGAAATCCTTTCGACGGATTCGTCAATACATTACGACGAATCGTCGAGTCATTACTTTGATTCTCAACCAAATTGTTGAGATACCTTTGTGAAACTGATCAAAAGTTGATATTTGTAATATCTTCTTGTGATCCCGATGACATGCTCCATACAATATACACCATATCTAGGAGCAATTAATTGAACCACCAATACTCCAATTAGTCTTAGGATTTATATTTGAATGATTTCTTTCTAAGAGGATTTGTTATTATCAAAAGGGGGAGTTTGTTGGACATGCTTTCCACATCTCTTGGTTTGAGAATAACAAATCCCATTGTATTTGCTCATACTTGTCATGTGTTTATAGTGTGCAGGAATATAAGCTTTTAAGACCCTATAAGTTCAAAAAAGAAAGACGATGATTTCCTATCAGTTCAGTAATCTGATGCTAGCGCGACGCGCTAACGCGCCAACGCTACCACTGGCGGTAGCTTCTGCATTTTTAGAAATATCGTCGAGAAGGACACATTCGTCGAAAAAGGAATGATGTCGGGACTAAATATAGCAACTCTTACCACGACGCGTTAAGACTAATGCCCGACGGTAACTTATGGAAGTCCGGTAACTTATGGAAGTCCGGCGCGTTAAGACTAATGCCTGATGGCTAGGAAAGAGATAATGCTAACGCGGCGCGCTATCCTTACCGCGGCGCAGTAGGAGGGGATGCCAAATTTGGAGCCAAAATGTTGCCAAAAATGAATCAATTCGTGTGCCAGCTTGTTGCCTAAATAGGCTACCACTCGGCGGTAGCGCTACAGCTGGCGCTAGGATCCGAGTCTATTTAAAGAGCGGCCCGCCTCCAGTTTGATTTGCTGATTTGACGACGCATTAAAGCCACAACTCCTATACTTTCGTGAGAGCCTATTTGTAGCCAAGATAACTCCATCGACGTTCATAAACGCAAAGAACTCAAAGAAGGATCGATCACGCTTATTCTACACGAAGGTCGTACGCGTCAACTCCAAGGATCACTTCGGCGCACCTTCGACAAGATCTTCAAGTTCAACTTATGAAGGAGTTTTGTATTTTAGTTTTATTTTGTATCTTTTAACTTTTATATCTTTATCGGTAGAGAAATTCGCCGTAGTGGTTGGCGATTAGGTCATGAGTGGCTTAGAGAGAAATTCCCCCGTGGTTGGCGACTAGGTCCTTGCGAGGACTAGGGGAATTCACCTCGGGGGAGTGGCGACTAGGTCTAGTGTTAGATCTTGGGGGCAGCTCGAGGCCTCATCTGGGGAGAGATAAACTAGAGCCAACCGGTCCTTGGTAGAAGGGTCGGTATAGAAAACCAAAAAGGGTTTTATGCATTCGCCTCAATCTCAAGCGGCATTGGGATAAGATTTTGTAATGATTTCTAAAAGAAATAATACTATCTGTTTTTCTCTAATATTGTCGTACAATCTCTAATATTTGAAATCTAAACAAAAAGGGAATTCTCTTTCAGTAACACCGAGCGGTAACGTTACCGCTGGCGGTAGTAACAAAGTTCACATCTGTCGTTCCAAATACAACCCACTTTCATAAGAAGCTTACTGAAGTGTTTAATCTGATATATGTTTATAAATATTGTCAGCGTATTTGATTAAACTCACGTAAGTTTAAAATGTTTTAAATCCCTTATTCACCCCCCTCTAAGGGCGCCTACAGATCCAACTAAAATGAGTCTGAAAGTGATCTAATTGAACTATATGAAGAACTACTTGAAGCTTTCAAGAAAAGTAAGAAGTTATGCATGGCTTAGGCTCATGAAATAAACAGCATTGAAGCCATTAAATCAGAATTACTTTAGAATGTTGAAAAACTGACTCAAGAGAACTCAGACTACTGCAAGCTTAGGTTTTATTTGGTTAGGCGGTGGCGGGCAGAGACGACAGGTGGAGACGATGGGTTGGGACCGGAGGGGAGGAGGCGGGGCTCAAAACGGAGCAGTTTGCTCCATTTCTCAGGGCGCGGCGAGTGTAGACGCGACAAACACCACCACCGACCGTTTGGTTACCCGCCTTGCAACGGAGTTTGCCACAAACTTTGCCTCCAAATGCCACGCCAAATGAATCCTTAAGCAAGAATTCAAAGCATGTAGGGATACGGCGCAACCAACTGCACCAAAAGACCGGCCTGTTGGTCAAGGCGCCTACCTCTCCTTTATAGAGTCGGCTATCCTCGGGAGGATCCACGGGGCAGTCAGTTAGACCCACGGGGGACACACCCTTCCGATTCGAATAGCACCGCAGCGCCGGGGGCAATTCTGGCACCCCAACAATCCCCCCAGAAATGACCCCGGTGTTTCGAACCCGCGACCCCCTCTGATACCACTTGTAGGGATACAGCGCAACCAACTGCACCAAAATACCGGCCTGTTGGTCAAGGCACCTACCGCTCCTTTATAGAGTCGGCTATGCTCGGGCGGATCCACAGGGCAGTCAGTTAGAACCACGGGGGACACACCCTTCCGCTTCGAATAGCACCGCAGCGCCGGGGGCAATTCTGGCACCCCAACAAAGCATTTTCCAATATTGAACTAATAGATAAGTTTGGAAAATTTCTCAGGGCCTTGGTTGAAATCAAAGAGTTGTGCAGGGCTCAAGTGAAAGAGATTGAATCTCTAAAAAAAGATGGAGATCAATCTAGCGCCTTAATATTAAGGGACATAAAGATTTTGGAATTAGAAAACAAGCTTCTCATTTAGAGAAAGCTAGTTGCAAGCTTCTCTAAGCCCAAAATAATTCTGCCATTGATTGATGGGTTTTCTCCTATTCACAAGGAAGGTATATGATAACTTAAAGATAATAATAAGGTAAATCTTATAAATAAGAAGATCAACTTTAGGAAGGTAATTCTACCCTCCAACAAGTTTGATTAAGAGTCCATTTATGGACGTTTCTCAAATGAATGTTCCATAAGTGGAACAAAGGATGTGAATTATGGGAAGAGTGCTCTTAAGGCAACTCATGAAGAAATTTTGATGAAAAACATGGACCCTTTGCATTTGGTCTGAACACACGCACCAAAAGCAAAGAGAATATACCTGCTAAGAGAACTGCTGCTAAAGACAAGACAGTGGTTGTGCACCCCAAGATTAATCCAAGACACAACCACATGTTGTGCAAAGAAGCTCATGCAGTCTCCTTCAGGTATCCCTCTGTTCACAAGCAAAATCATCAAAGTCCCATTCTGAGCAAGTGGAATAAGTATAATAAGTTTGAATGCTGGTGTTGTGACAAGATCGACCACTTTGCCATAGATTGTTGGTTCAATCCAACAATCCCTAGGGCAAAAATGCAAAATCAGCATGCAATCTTGGTAGAATCCATCCTGTGCATCATTATGGAAATATATAAAACTTGATTTTGAGTACTAACAAGAATCTAGGACCCAACAAGGTTTGGGTGACTAAGAAGAAATGATTTATTTCTGCAGGTATGTCCAAAGACCAACCACACTCCTATCTGGTATTTGGACAGTGGATGTCCTAGGCACATGACTGTAATAAGAAACCTCTTGAAGGAATATTCCTCAGTTGAAGATATTCTAGAAGTTCTTTTTGGAGGATTTGACAGAGGAAAACAAAGGCCTTTGGTAAAATCAACAATGTCATAGTCACCATCACAAGGGTAGCTTATGTAGAAGGATTACAACACAATATGATAAGCATACTGTTGGGTTTTCCTTAGGGGTAGACACATCAGATGTGCACAGCGGAATAATCAATAACAACCAAAAAGTGAGATAATAGGATCTTGCTAAAACCATGAATCAAGAAATCAAAGCAATAAATAGATTACCTGTGCGGAATTGAGTAGAGACTCGATCAGATTGCTCCTCACAATCTTCCCGGAATCCGATTCACAATCCAAGTTTTCTTTATGCTTGTTCTGCGTCTCTATCGAGATCGACAAGCTCGTCTGAAGGAGTTAGTGTAAATGTAGATCTACACCTTTACAGAAGTACAAACAATCTTGTCGAACAAGAACTAGGTTAGAGATAGGAATGCCCTCCGCGTCTCCATAGATTGCTAGATCTATTTAAGGAGAGGCAGCGATGACGACTGACGGGTCTTCTAGAATTGCGACGAGATCAACGGGAATACTTCCTTCTTTGATCTCTAAGAATGGCTTCTGACTTCACACATGGGTACGAGTTCACACTCGCGCTCGGGATCGCACGGGATCGCCTTCAAGTTCTCGGGTTCTGTCTTGTTGAGAAAACCTAAATCTCTGTCACTTTATACCCGGGGTAACAAAGACAGATATAGGTCTCACTACCCGTAGACCAAACTAAATTAGAGCATAGACAGTTTCATCAGGATGACAACATTCGTCGAGACATTTTGATGAAATCGTCGAGACAGTCTCGACAAAATCATCGAAATAGTCTCGACGAAATCGTTGAGACATCTCGAAGAAATCATCGAGTCATCTCGACAAAGTTGATCATTCGTTAAGACAACCTTGACAAAATAACCAGTGATAGTCTATGTCGTCGAGACAGTCTCAACGACATTGTTCATTTGTCGAGACAGTCTCGATGAAATCGTCGAGACAGTCTTAACAAAATCACCGAGATAGTCTCGATGAAGTCGCCGAGACAGTCTCGACGAAATCGCAGAGACAGTCTCGACGAAATCGCCGAGACAGTCTCGACGAAATCGTCAAGACATCTCGACGAAATCGCCGAGACATCTCGACGAAACAGTTGTGACCGTTTATGTCGTCGAGACATTCTCGATGACACTGATCATGAGTCGATATTCACAATATTGGCTTGTGATCCCGACGATAGGTTATCTATCACGACGACATTCACAATGTCTTCTTGAAGTCTTCTCGACGATATTCACAATATTGTCTTGAAGCCTTTTCGACATGCTCCATACAATATTCACAATATCTAGGAGTATTTTCCCGAACCAACTCTACTCCAAATAGTCATAGGATTGGTCCTTTCACACATATCCAATATGAGCAAGGCCAACACAAACCTTTCTCCAATTTCTCCAAACTCTTTTATGTGTGACCCTATAAGCTCATATCGCGTTGGCAGTGAGACTAACAGCTTGATTACTTCCAGATCACCTTAAAAACTCCAACAGTCTCCCACTTGATCTAGAAGGTATCAACAAAAGTCTCACAATCAATGAGCGACATCTAGCAATGCATCATTACTACCCAAGAAATAAAAGTTCATAACTCAAACAATCTTGTCTGTAACCAATGTATCAGTGTTTTCATGTTCTTTTGTCCTTTACATCCAGATTGAACTCGAGGCATGGACAGTGTCACCCTCTTAATAATTCAACCTTAATTCTTGATCTAAAATGGACTTCTAGAAATTGGTGAGCTCAATATCATATATTGACTCAACCAATCATGGTCATGCATTTCTCAGTCCCATTCCATCAAGGGGCCGATGAATGTAACTCTTGTCATATAGGAGGAAAAATTCCATTTTTGTCCACACACAAACACCCAAATGATTCGTAACGTACCCAATAACCACCCTTATTATCAACCTTTCTCAAGGAAGACTTTAGATGGTATCAAAGTACGCTCTTCCTCACTTGATGAATGCTGTGACTTCAGGTCAAAGAACCACAAACACCATTGTCACTTGAGATCTACTTGTCACACGTTCATATAACAATCCACAAAGTAGTCTCACGGTGGGTCTATCTAGTACAACTTGTTCCAAATAAGTACCTATGTGATGACTTGATATCCCATATCGTGACCTATGAGAATCGGTCATCAGTCAATGCACATACCAGTCTTGATGTATCATCCTTGCCCTAATTTCGAAGATGATACCTCGACTAGGGACCATTTAAAAATGAAGCTTCTTATAAACATATGCCCCCACATTCAAGTCACGCATTTGAATTCCTATGGAAACAAACATTCTAAGGACATTTATTATGTTAACTATTATATCAAATATAGAAACAAATTGACATAACAAAAGAATATGCCAGAAATGTAAGAGAAATACATAGTACAAATGACAATTCATCATATGAATAAACAATTGACAAACATACAATCCACAAGGCTCCCACTAAAGATGATCATTCAGGTATCTAATACCCATTGATCTAGCATGACCATCATGCTTCCTTTGCGCAAGAGGCTTTGTTAGTGGATCCACTATATTTTCTTTAGTCGGTACTCTGCAAACGTTCACATCTCCTCGGTCGACAATCTCTCGAATTAGATGGAACCGCCGAAGTATGTGCTTAGAGCGCTAATGAGATCTAGGTTCCTTAGCATGTGCGATAACACCGTTGTTATCACAGTAGAGAACTACGAGATCAATAATGCTAGGAACTACATCTCGCTCGCTGATGAATTTCCTAAACCATATAGCCTTAGTTCTTCTCCTGTACTTTAGGATATTCTTGACTGCAGTCTAATGACCATCACCCGGATCAGATTGATATCTGCTCACTGTGCTCTAAGCATATGAGACATTGGGTCGAGTACACAACATTGCATACATGATTGATCCAATTGCCGAAGCGTATGAAATCAACTTCATGCGGTCCTTATCTTCCAAAGATTTAGGACACTGGTCTTTCAAGAGACTCACACCATGTGACATAGGTAAGAATCCCTTCTTGGACTCAAGCATGTTGAACTATTTCAACACCTTCTCAATGTATGTACTTTGGGTCAAACCCAACAACTTCTTCGATCTATCTCTATAGATCCTAATACCAAGTATATAAGTTGCTTCACCCAAGTCTTTCATGGAAAAGTAGTCCCCTAGCCCATTTTTAACAACTTGCAGGGTTGGAATATCATTCCCAATCAATAGTATGTCATCCACATACAATATCAGGAATATGACAATGCTCCCACTAATCCTCTTATAAACACAAGGCTCATCCTTGTTCTTGATGAAACCAAACTCTTTGATTTTCTCATCAAAACATAGATTCCAACTTCGAGAAGTGAAAGTGCACAGTGTGTCTCTGAGTATTCTCTAGAGGAGGGGGGGGGGGGGGGGGGTGAATAGAGTTTTAAATATTTTAGACCCTAAATGTGCACACACAATAAAACAACTAAGTAATATGCAATCAACACTTCTAAAACAGAAGAAAGTAAATGCAGAAAATATAAATACAGAAAATAGTAAACTGGGACAGCACAGAAATGCAATGCAGAGGGCACATAATTTTATAGTGGTTCCCCAAAATGTGGGTAGTCCACTCTTCTACCTCCCTGGTAGGATTGCACTAACTATGCTTGAGTTTTTTTGATAAGGAGACTCTCAGAACCACTGAGTCTTTTGACAAAGAGACTCTCAGAACCACTGAGTCTTTTGATAAGGAGACTCTTAGAACCACTGAGGCTTTTAATAAGGAGACTATTTGAACCACTGAATCCTTTGAAAGAGGAATTCTTAAGACTCTTTTACAGTTGGGAATAAAGGAGAAGAATTAAGAGAATAGAATTCTGCTGTCAGAATTCTTTAGAAGCTTTTTTGTTAACTGCTCTAGCTTCTGTTTATCACAGGATCTAAATATGATGAACCCTTGCTTATGATTGTGATAATTGCAAGGGTTATGAACATGATCCTGATTCTCTGAGCACTCTTGTGGACTTGCTGCTATATGATGATGAAGAAAGAGCAGATGTGTTGCTTTTTTCCTGTGCAGAGAGAGATCTTCTTCTGTTCTATCTTAGGGTTGAAGGAGGAAGAAGAAGAATCACTATTTCGACAGTTAGAATAATGAATCAATTCCTTATCTTTTTCTTCTCCTCTCAGCATCTTTATTCTCTATGATTTGCATTTGAATTTCTTTCTTCTTCTGGGCTGCCCTTAGAAGGAATGTCCATTGGACAATTGATGTTTCCTTCTATTTTTGTTCCCGATCGTTCATCTAATTTGAATAAACATCCAAGAATGTCTTTGCTGCATTACTGGAATACTCCATTCCATTCTTGGCAATAAATGAGCGGTTGGAGAACAGTCTTCAACTTTGTAGACCTTCTGAAAAGGTATTAGAAAGGACAATAGAGAAACTTCTATTTCTGACTGTATTCGACGCTGCGTCGACTTCATCATTCTTCATATTGACGCACCTCTGAGTTCTTATAAAAGTTACTTCTAATTCCTCCTTAGCTCTAGCTGAACTCAGATGTCGATGTTGCGTCGAGTCCTTATCGATGTATCCGTCGAGTTGAAGACTTGGACTTGAACTTTATCTTCTGCATTGAATTGAAGTCGAAGTTGCGTCGACTTCTAAGATGGCTTCGACAGGCTCTTCCTTCTGCGTCGAGTTCCTTTCGACGTTGCATCGACTTCTGATATAGCTTTGACAAGCTCTGTCTTCTGCGTCGAGATCATTTCCACGTTGCATCAACTTAGATTGATACTTTGACAGTCAGTCTCAGTTGCTTTGACTTTTAGTCAGAGTTGCGTCGACTTCTAGTCGAAGTTGCGTCAACTTCTATTCGACACAAGTTTTAACTCAACCGATTTTTGTGCTTATCTTGACCATTTCTTGACACTCTAAGGTGAGTGTGATATCCTAGGAAATCTAATGACCATTTTACTCTTTCTGTACAATGCGGGTAATATAACCTAACTGATAAAATCACTTTAAGTAATTTGTTAGATAAATCACAATGATTTTTCCCAACAATCTCACTCTATTTATCTTAACAAATTTTACAATTTAATTAAGTGATTTCATACAGACTTTGACATAAAATTAAATACAAACAACTATACATAGATCAATAATGTCGTTGTAAACACATAGACAGTATGATGAACTTTCAAGAAATCATATTGATTATCAAAATCATGATAATTGTATCAACCAGATGAGAAAATATCATTTGTTCACCCGTATAATACTATACTTCTTCTGGAGCTTTCCTCTTCCTTGAGAACACTTGTGGTATTACATTTCTTGGTGCAAATTTCAGTGGCTCATCTTCTTCTTCAGCAGCCTTGACAACATCTTGATGAGTTTCATTCTCTTTGGGAGGCTCCCCCTGGGATTGTGCATCTTGTTTAACAGTTAGAGCAGCCTCCTTAGCAATCTTTGCAACCTCATCCAAGAGCTGATCTTTTTCTAAGGGCTCCCCTGGATTAATACAAGCATCTCCCTAAGCTCCCCCTGGTTTGATGCAGATATCTCCCCCTGAGTTCCTGCATTAAGCTCCCCTGGACTATTCCTATTTGAAAAACAGTGAGTTTATTGGAATCAGGAATATCAACAGTTGGGGCATCTATTCTTGTACACTCTTGTCCTTCTCCTGGTTACTCATATTTCCTTGAATACGCCTCTCCACCTCCTGGAACTTCTCCCCCTTATGAACCTTACTTACAAGGGAGGTTAAGTTATCTTTAGTTATCATGGAGGAGGATACAATTTATTTGAATGATAAGAGAGACTCTTTTGATTCTTTCAGCTCTGTCTCCATCTGGGAGTACTTCTTATTGAACTTTCTAGCTTGAGTGGCCAGTAGACCAGCAACTGTGCTAGTAGCCAATTCTACTGCTTTTGAAATCACTTGTTCAATGTCAAAGGAAGAAGTAGGATGTGTGGTAGAGACGAGGGGTGTGGTAAGAGTTGGTGGGGATAGGATAACTGGAGAAATTGTTGTGGAATCCTCATTGAAGTCTGGAAGATTTTAGTGGATTGGTGATAGTAATTGATTATCCTCTGGAGTTATGTCAGATTGAGGTAGGGGAGGTCTGTCATCAAGAAAATGGATGCCTAGAGGATTTTCTATAAGAGGGGTGATGAATGGTTGTTGTTGTAGTTGTTGGATAGAGATATGTGATGCAGGTTCTAGGGCTGTAGTAGATGGGATGGACTAAAAATCTTGAGCAGTAGTATTATCTGAGACGATACCTTGTTGGGCTGCTGGAATGTCCTGTGCTGGAGGGTCTAGTAGAATTGTCTCTTGATCCCGAGGAGTTGGAGAAGGAGGAGGAGAGGGAACTGCCTGACCAGGCTTTAGGATTTGCCTGGTCCAATTAGAAAAGATTCCAATGTTCATTCTCTTTCCTGAGGAATAAGCACTCCTTTTGACTTGCATATATTTGGATATTGATGGAGCAAAATTTGGCTCATTATTCTCATGTAAGAATTCTCCTTATTAGCATATTTGTGTCCTATCATCTTCAGAAGACACCTCTCCCAGTTTATCTTCATGTACATAACCAGAACTCCCATTACTTGTCGTTGTTGTTTGGGAATTGCATCATGAACAAAGATTTTACATAGTAGAACCTTGCCTACAATGTCTGCCAGGAATCTGTACTTTTCAGAAAAGTCATTGTTCTTAAGATTGATTAGCTTGTCACTTCTAAACTTCATTATCTATAATGCCTTACTGATTTCTTCCTCTGTCAGTTCATTAGACTCATCACCTGTTGGTAAGTCAAAGGTGTGAGATAATGTTTCCTCTGTAATATTAATATCAGCTCCTGTGATTCTCCCATTGAGGGATCCATCATTTCTTAGGTGAATGTTGTCCTTCAGCTCTGTCAACTCAACATCATAGATTTTGCACCTTATTGAGATCAGCTTTGTCAATCCAGCATTATGAAATAATCCGAGAATGGATTTGAAGTTATCAGAGGCTGCATTGAAGGAGTCCACATCCACATCGAAGTCGGAGTTGATCTTAGGAGGAGCCATTGATTCTGTAGTGATGTACCTGCAAAGAGAAGAGAGAGTGAGAGAGAAAGAAAACAAAAAAACAAGAGAGAGATGAAGAGAAGGAGAGCATGAGAGCAAGAGAGAGAGAGAGAGAATTCGAAAGCGTAATGAATTCGACGCCTATGTTGCTTAATAGAAGACAATTTGTCGCAACTTAAGGTTTTATTCGAAGCACCGTCAACAAAGATTAATAGTCAGCGTGCCAAAATGTGTTGAAGCAGCTTCTAGAAGTGAAACTGCACGCGCTTGTCATGTCGATGTTGCGTCGAGTAGAAATTGACACACCTTCGAATTTGACGAGCAACTATTAAATCAATGGATGCATTGATATGAAGTCGACGTCGCGTCGAATGCTATTCGAATTATCTATTGCAGATTGCTCTCGAAGCAGACGTCGAGTAGAATTAGACGGTACGTCGAGTTCTATTCGACGTAACTCTGAATAAACAGATCTATTTTCTTAGAAAGTTCTTGCTATTTTTCCCAACAATGTTTTTTATTGAAAATAGTATTTATACTATTATTTTTATGAACAATAAAACTCAACAAAGGATTTTAGAGTAGAGATTACTCCCTTTGATATGTGTAGTTTATTATCAATCATCTACTTCCTTCTTTTCCCTTCACTCTCTATGGGAAAAGAACTCTAAGTTTTCTGCACATATAACTCAAACATTAAGAGGTACCCATGTTACCTTGAGCCTTTTGCTTTTACCATTATGTGTTGTTATGAAAGAGTAGGAGGTCTTTCATGATACCCTTTTCGGTGACAGAAAATAGGTCTATTTAACCAATGTTTATTATCTTGATATTTGAAATTTGCATAAAATACATATTGATATAGTAGATCGGTAGTGTGCCTAATGATTTTTCTTCTAATTTTAGTTCTTTGATTGAGATTCATTGGTTTTCCTGAATTATTTTTTCCCTAGAGTTTTCTTTTCATTAGCTGGATTCAATTTATTAAATGTAGTGATTTTATCAGAATGATTGTTGTTTATGGATTTTTCTACAAGATGTTTGCTTGGTATTCCTTGTTGATTATTATTGTTTACCCTATTGAATATTATTACTTTATCAGGATGATCATGTAATTCTTCACAACTTTCATTGGTTTCATTTACTTGATTCTCACTAGATCCAACAAAAATTACTGGATTTATCCAGGCAGGTTTCCTAGGGACTTATGTGCTAGTGGATGGGTCTGTTCCTAAACCAAGATGTTTAAATCTCATGGAGAGATTTGTGTGATGTCTGTGAGTTTTTGACTCCTCCCATTGAGCGAGTCTTCAAAGGCTTTTGCCTTTGTAAGCTCTTCCTTTAGTGTTAGATTTTCAGCCTTTGTTTTATCTATTTGTTTTCTTAACTCTACTGCCTCAATCCTGAGTTGATTATCATAGTGATGATTTTCATATATCCTTTTATTTTTCAGTTCTTTTAACTCTTTCCTAAGTATTTTTATTTGATTTTCTGCTTCTAATTGATCTTGGTAGAACTCTATAAAGCAAGTTTTAAATTCATTGGAAGAGAAATCAAAATTATCAAAATATGATACCTGATCTTCTTCATTATCTGAGGAGGCTTCCAAAGCCATCAGACAGGCTTCTTCAACAACACCTTCTTGCTCACTTGCAGATGAGGAACATGACTCTGGTTCTGAGTCACTCCAAGTTCCAGCTATGAAAATTCTTCCATTCTTCTATTCCTTCCTTTTACCAAAACTTTCTTCAACTAAACTGATCATTGTATCCCATATTTCTTTTGCAGACTAGCATTCAGCCACTTCCTGAAATATGTCATCAGACATAGTGGATACTAGTATATTCATAGCCTTAGCATCACAAGCTTGTGAATTCTTTTCCACATATGTCCATTCAGCCCTAGGGAGTAGTTCCTGTTTAACAGTCCCACTTGCATCTTTCCTGAATGGAACATGGGGACCTGAGATAATGACCTTAAAGATGTCTTCATCAATAGAGTTCATATAAAGCTTTATTCTGGCCTTCCAGAGTGTAAACTTGTTTAGATTACACACTGGTGGTCTTGTTGATGCATAGTCCTTAGAACTCATTTTTCTTTATAAAATAGTTTTAAAAATTTAAAATAAAGAAATAAGAGTGAGGAGATCTTTTAATCAAAGTGTTAACCTTGTAATGATCAACCTCCCTCTGATACCAATTGAAAGTACATAGTATGCCTCTGAGTATTCTCTAGAGGGGGGTGAACAGAGTTTTAAATATTTTATACCCTAAATGTGCACACACAATAAAATAAATAAGTAATATGCAATCAACACTACCAAAATAGAATAAAGTAAATGCAGAAAATATAAATACAGAAAACAATAAACTAGAACAACACAGAAATGCAATGCAGAGGACACAAAATTTTATAGTGGTTCCCCAAAATATGGGTAGTCCACTCTTCCACCTCCCTGGTAGGATTGCACTAAATGTGCCCGAGTCTTTTGATAAGGAGACTCTCAAATCCACTGAGTCTTTTGACAAGGAAACTCTCAGAACCACTGTCTTTTGATAAGGAGACTCTTAGAACCACTGAGTCTATTGATAAGGAGACTCTTAGAGCCACTGAATCCTTTGAAAGAGAGATTCCTAAAACCCTTTTACAGTTGGGAATAAAGGAAAAGAAATAATGAAGAGAATAGAATTCTGCTGTCAGAATTCTTCAGAAGCTGTTTCTTTGACTGCTCTAGCTTCTGTTTATCACAAACCCTAAATATGATGAACCCTTGCTTATGATTGTGATGATTGCAAGGGTTATTACTTGATCCTGATTTTCTGAGCACTCTTGTAGACTTGTTGCTATGTGATGATGAAGAAAGAGCAGCTGTGTTGCTATTTTCCTGTGCAGAGAGAGATCTTCTTCTGATCTATCTCAGGGTTGAAGGAGGAAGAAGAAGAATCACTATTTCAATAGTTAGAATAATGAATCATTTCCTTATCTTTTTCTCCTCTTCTCAGCATACTTATTCTCTATGATTTGCATTTGAATTTCTTTCTTCTTTTGGGATGTCCTTAGAAGTAATGTCCAATGGACAATTTATGTTTCAATCTATTTTTATTCCCGACCCGTCCATCTGATTTGAATAAACTTCCAAGAATGTCTTTGATGCATTACTGGAATACTCCATTCCATTATTGGCAATAAACGAGCCGTTGGTGAACAGTCTTCAACTTTATAGACCTTCTGAAAAGGTATTAGAAAGGATAACAGAGAAACTTATATTTCTGACTGTATTCGACGTTGCGTCGACTTCATCATTCTTCGTATCGACGCACCTCTGTGTTCTTATAGAAGTAGCTTCGAATTCCTCCTTAGCTCGGGCTGAACTCAGATGTCGACGTTGCGTTGAGTCCTTATCGACGTATCCGTCGAGTTGAAGAATTGGACTTGAACTTTATCTTCTGCGTCGAATCGAAGTCGAAGTTGCGTCGACTTCTTAGATGGCTTTGACAGGCTCTTCCTTTTGCGTCAAGTTCCTTTCAATGTTGCGTCGACTTCTGATATATCTTAGACAAGCTCTGTCTTCTGCACCAAAATAATTTTGACGCTGCGTCGACTTAGCTTGATACTTCGACAGTCAGTCTGAGTTGCTTTGACTTTTAGTCAGAGTTGCGTCTACTTCTAGTCAAAGTTGCGTCGACTTCTATTCGACGCAACTATTAACTCAACTGTTTTTTGTGCTTATCTTGACCTGGTCTTGACATGTTAAGGTGAGTGTGACATCCTATGACATCTAATGACCATTTTACCCTTTCTGTACAATGTGGGTAATATAACATAACTGATGAAATCACTTTAAGTAATTTGTTAGATAAATCACAAGGGTTTTTCCCAATAAGAAGCTTATTTCAATCCATAAATGGATCGATTTAACTTGCATATTTTAGTGGCTTCATTTGGAGATATAAAACCCTCGGGTTGTGTCATATACACTTCCTCAAGGAGGTTTCCATTAAGGAAAACCGTTTTGACATCCATTTGCCAGATCTCGCAGTCATAATATGCAACAATATCAAGTAGAATTCTGATGGACTTAACCATAACAACATGGGAAAAGGTCTCATCATAGTCAACACCATGAATCTGCCTGAAATCATTAGCCACCAGTCACCCTTTGAATGTCTGTACATTCCCATCCATATCGGTCTTCTTTTTGAAGACACACTTGCACCCTATGGGTCGTACCCCTTCAGGTGGTTCTATCAAGGTCCAAACTTGGTTTGCATACATGGAGTCCATTTCAGATTTCATGGCCTTAAGCCACTTCTCGGAGTCTGGTCCATTCATAGCCTTTTGGTAGGTTGCAGGCTCATCATCATGATCCATAAGCAACATAGTACCTATTTGAGACATGAGAAATCCATATCTCTCATGCTCAATGCTTGGTCTACCAGATCTACGTAGGACTTGTGTTTCTTGAGAAGGTTCTCCAGCTACAATAGTTTGTAGCCCTGACTCAAGTTCCATTTCTGGTTCATTCATTATTTGTGGTTATTGAACTTCTTCAAGTTCTACCTTGGTGTTCTCTCTAGACAGAAACTCTTTCTATAGAAAGACACCACTCCTTGCGACAAATACTTTGCCCTCGGACCGTAGGTAAATGTAATACCCATTGGTTTCCCAAGGATATCCCACAAGATAACACTTATCTGACTTGGGTTCCAACTTGTAAGGCATTTGACGTCGCACGCATGCCTCACATCCTCAAATCTTAATGAAAGTCATACTAGGACGCTTCCTAGTCCATATCTCATATGGTGTCTTTTGAACCGTCTTTGTCGGAACTCGATTTAGTGTGAAATCAGCTGTCTCTAGAGCAAGACCCCAAAAGGAAACTGACAAATCCGCATGACTCATCATCGACAATACCATGTCTAACAAAACATGGTTCCTTCGCTTAGAAACACCATTATGTTATGGTGTTCTAGTGGAGTGAGCTGTGATACAATACCACACTCTTTCAGATGATCATGAAACTCCTGACTCAAATATTCGCCACCTTGATCAGATCAGAGTGCTTTAATTATTTTTTCTAGTTGGCTCTGTACTTCATTCTGGAACTCCTTGAACTTTTCAAAGGATTCAGATTTATTCAATATAAGAAACACGTATCCGTATCTACTGAAATCATTAGTAAACGTAATGACGTAGTGAAATCCACCTCTAGCCATAGAACTCATTGGTCCACATACATCACTATGTATGATACCTAAAAGATCATCAGCCCTCTCAGTATTACCAGTGAAAGGGGCTTTGGTCATTTTGCCTAACAAGCAAGACTCGCATCTCTCAAACGATTCATAATCAAATGAGTCCAGCAATCCATCTCTATGGAGCTTGGATATGCGTTTCTCGTTTATATGCCCAAAACGACAATGCCAAAGGTACGTAGGATTTGAGACAATTATTCTTAGTCTTTTTGTATTTTCTACATTATAGATTGGTTGGTCTAAGTTCAAAATATATAAACCATTAAACAATTGAGCTACACCATAACAAACTTCATTCATAAAAATGGAACAACAATTGTTCTTAATTATAAATGAAAAACCTTTCATGTCAAGGCATGAAATAGATATAATGTTTCGAGTTATGGCTGGAACAAAATAACAGTTATCTAGTTTTATTACAAGCCCAATGGGCAAAGAAAGACGATAAACTCCTACGACAATGGCAGCAACTCTTGCTCCTTTTCCAATGTGCAGGTCTACCTCTCCTTTACCTATCATTCTTCTCCTTCCCAGTTCCTACACATTTGTACAAATGTGAGAACCGCATCCGGTATCCAATACCCAAGATGAAGGAGTAGAAAGGTTTATTTCTATAACAAAAATACCAGAAGTGGAAGTCACACTTCCCTTCTTTTTCTGCAGATCCTCAATATAGAGGGGACAATTCCTCCTCCAATGCCCCGTCTTACCGCAGTTGTGGCACTTCCCTTCCTTTGCCAGACCTTTCTTCTTCAGTGCTGAAGACTTGTGATCAAGATAATACTTGGATCCTATCTTCGTGTTCTTCGATCCCTTGGCCTCGGCCTTGCCTTTATGCACCATCAATATGGGGCTAGCAGGCTTGGCCTTCTTCATATTATTCTCGATAGTTCTCAACATGCCAAGGAGCTTGGACAGTGTCTTGTCTATTTCATTCATGTTGTTGTTAAGACAAACTGCTCATAACTGTCGGACAACGATTGCAGGATCAGATCAGTGGCCAACTCTTGGCCCAAGGGAAACACCAGTCTTTCAAGGTTCTTTATATACCCAATCATCTTGAGTACATGAGTCCATACTAGGTCTCGAGCTCTCATTTTGCACTGAAATAATGCCTTAGATATGTCAAACCTCTTTTGCCGAGCTTTCCCCTCGAACATTTTCTTGAGGTGCTCGATTATCTCATAACCACACATGCTCTCATATTGCTTCTGAAGCTCAGAGAACATGGTAGCAAGCTTGATGCATTCAACATCCAGGGTATCATCCTGACACTTCTTGTAAGGATCTTGTCTTCTCAGGGAGCATTCCCGTCTGGCTCTGTGGGGGATTCCTCTTCCAAGACATAGAGCTTGCATTCTTGCCTGAGGACAATCCTCAGGTTTGCTATATATATGGAACTATCACCTAGAGGGGGGGGGGGGGGGGGGGGGGGGGGGGGGGGGGGGGGGAGGGGAATATGTGATATGACTATTTTGAAAATTTATGCTCAAAAGCAAATAGTTCAAATCACAACACAACAAACAATCACAAAATCACAGCACACAAGAACACCAGATTTATTATGGTTCCTCGAGACAATATGTCTTGAGTAGTCCACTGTCCCTCTGGGCCTATCTAGAAGTGTGCTAATGCCAACAAACTCCACCAAATCTCAGATCTACTCCACAGATCTTACAACACAGGCCCAACAACTCTGGCCCTCAAGCCCTACAACTCAGATCCTTCTAGGATCCCACCTCAGGTTCTAGGAACCCTACAGCTCAGGCCCTCAAGCCCTACAACTCAGGCCCTCAAGCCCTACAACTCAAGCCCTCAAGCAATACAAAGAATGTATACAATACAATAATGAAGAACACTTAACATAGTAAAGAAAATACTGGAGAGTTCTTCTGCGGCCCAGGTGTTGATGGCCTCTGGACTTGAAGAGAAAATGATAAAGATCTTATCTTGCAGAGCACATGCTTCTCTTCAATCCTTTCTTCAATCAGGAACACAACTTAAAAGTCGATGTTGCTTGATTGATACATGGAGAACAAAGAGCAAGAGCATTTTTGTTCTCGAGAGTTTGTTCCTTATTCACACAGCCATCTTTACTGTTCGATTGATTCGATTATTCTCTCTAATGTTATTAGGGAAAACACTTATCCTTTTTATATGATTGAGAGACTGTCTGACGGTCTACTCAGATGTCCTTTAAGTGTCAGAGACCCATTCCTTAACGACATGTGCTGATTGGACCATCAGGCGGTGACATTAAATGCAGACAACGTGTTTTGAATTATCTTAGTCTGTCTCGACGATATGAGCAACATCTCTATCTTGGACTTAGACAATTCTTCAATACTTCTTAACTCTTCTTTTGAGATGGATATCTCGACTGTACGACCCAATATTCGCCGAGTGGGCCCCCGGGACCCATGAGGTATTTTTAACATCATCTTTCAGCATGTTCTAGGGCAGGAAGAGAGGAGGGAGAGCGGTGGAGGTAGAGACCTCCCGCTCGCCCGGCTTGCAAGGGGGAGGGGGGGGGGGTGAGAGGAGGAGGGGCGAGCCCCCCTCTCACCCCCTCCCCCAGTAGAGGGGGGGGGGGGGCGAGAGGAGGTGGGGTGAGCCCCCCTCTCGTCCGCGCCCCCAAGCAGGGGGGCGAGACAGGAGGGGGCTGACCCTCCCTCTCGCCCCCATCCAAAGCAGGGGGGCGAGACAGGAGGGGGCCGACCCTCCCTCTCGCCCCCATCCCCAGCAGGGGGGTGAGACAGGAGGGGGACGACCCTCCCTCTCGCCCCATCCCAAGCAGGGGGGCGAGACAGCAGGGTGCCGACCCTCCCTCTCACCCCCATCCCAAGCAGGAGGGCGAGACAGGGAGGAGGTCAGCCCCCTCTCGCCTGGCCCCGGGAGGGTGTTCTGGACTGCGTTTAGCGCCTCAGAACCGCGAGATTTGGCTATTCGCAGGCCAAATCTGGGGGTATTTTTGTAATCTCGTAGGTCAGATTGTGGTTATTTGCAGACCAAGTTCAAAATCCTATAAATAGGACCAAGGGGGTACCATTTGGTGGCAGTTCTCTCTAGACTTCTCTGTTGGCCTTCTCTCTCCCTAAGTTCCTTTGTTGGGTGGAGAGAGCCTCCAATGGTACCCAAGCTTAGCATTGGCTTGGGAGGAGAAGCGCTCTAAGATCTTCCGGGTGTGTGGTGGGACCTCCTCGCTAAGCCCTTGGCCTTGTCCCTAGTTCCTTAGCCCCTTAGCCTAGAGTTCTCCCTTGGGAGGAGTAAGTGTTGGTCATCCCTTAACTTGTTGAGGGCCCAAACTCCTCGAGAGACCAAGTTATTGGTTTCAACATTATGGTGCGGTGAGCGTGGAGAGTGAACAACTCAAGAAACTCTCAAGATAAGCTCAATGGCTAGAGGTGGAGGATCCGACCCAGGCCACTCGCAGCCCCCAGTGGTTGGAGTGACGTTGGAGATGTTTGAAAGTTTCAAGCGGGAGGTCCTGCAGACCTTGCAGCTAACCTTCGCCACGATAGGCGAAGGTAGGAGAGGAAGTGGTCCAGAGGTCTCACCTCAGCAGGTAGGAGAGGGCACTCTCGGCCAGCAATCCAGGAAGGAGGTGCCAGTGGGGGGGGGGGGGGAGCGGGAGTGGGGAGGCATTCGGCCCCCACTCGCCCAGTCCCTTAGGTGGGGGCGAGTGGGGAGGTCCCAGACCCCCACTCGCCCAGCCCCAAGGGGCGAGTGGGGAGGTCCCAGACCCCCACTCGCCCAGCCCCAAGGGGGCAGTGGGGAGGCAGCCAGCACCCACTTGCCCAGCCCCAAAGGGGGGAGAGCATAGGAAGTCCTTTGTGTGAGCTCATCCTCTCGGCCCCGGTTCCAGAGGGGTCCGGAAGGCAGGAGATGTCTCACTACTCCGACAAGGATGACCTCGTTCTGCACCTGCAGTGGTTTGAGGACATGGTCTCCATCAGGCCCATGTCGGACGCTTTCAAGTGTCGACTCTTTGCGACAACTCTGAAGGAGAAGGCTAGAGATTGGTTCCACCAGCTCCCTGCGGGGTCCTTCTATGCCTTCGAAGACTTGTGTCGAGTTTTCCTGCTACGCTTCTCGACATCAAGGAAGAGGAAGAAAGATGACAAAGCACTTTTCAAGATCAAGCAAGAGCCAGGGGAGTCACTAGCTCACTATGTTGACCGGTTCCAGGAGGAGGTTCTCCTCACCCAAGAGGTGCCAGACTATACCCTCCAGCTTGATTTCATCGTGGGGATGCAGAGGGGATTCTTCAAGATGGACCTCAAGAGGAGAGCTCCTTCGTCTTTTGAGGAGTTGATGGAAAGGGTGGCAGAAGAAGTTGAGAGTGAGGAGTCCAACCCGGAGTTCGCAAGAAGGTTGGACAAGCTAAGTGAGCCGGAGGCAAGACAACGGGGGGGGGGGGGGGGGGGGGGGGGTGGGTGGGGGGGGGGGGTAGGGGCTCCCAAGAGGAAGCTTGGCCAAGAGGAGGACAACTTCCAGGGAGAGGGGCCCGACCTCCCAGGGTGGAGGCAGGGACCGAAGGCACCCTCTCCACCCCCCCAGCAAACTATGGCGATCGGCCACAGAAGAAGAAGAAATCGTGAGGGAGGAAGAGGGGGAGTCCGGGCGGAGTTACCTTACTGCGACTTCCACGATTTGGAAGGTCACGCGACATCCTCCTGCCCTGAGTTTTTGGAAATGAGGGAGGCGAGGGGTCCGAAGTCACAACGTCAGCAACCAGAGGAGGTCTAAGAGGACCATGCCTGGGAGTAGAAGTCCAAGCCCCAGTCTCCGTGCTTAGTTTTTTCTTTAAATCTATGTAGTATGATGGTTTATTCCCTTACTTAGTTTTTCTTGCCTGTAACCGGATGACTAATGTAATAAAAATCTTTCTAAGTGTTTTTCCCCTCTAATGGTTCCGCTGACCGGGCTCTCTCTAGCCGACAGGGCAGGTTGACCTCCTAGGGAGGGTAAGTATTTTTCCCCTCGAATGGTTCCGCTAACCGGGCTCTCTTTAGCCGGCAGGGAAGGTTGACCTCCCAAGGAGGGTAAGTATTTTTCCCCTCGGATGGTTCCGCTGACCGGGCTCTCTCTAGCCGGCAGGGCAGGTTGACCTTCCAAGGAGGAAAAGTATTCAACACCCCTCGGACGGTTCCGCTGACCGGGCTCTCTCTAGCCGGCAGGGCAGGTTGACCTCCCAGGGAGGCAAAGTATTCAACACCCCTCGGTTGGTTCCGCTGACCGGGCTCTCTCTAGCCGGCAGGGCAGGTTGACCTCCCAGGGAGGCAAAGTATTCAACACCCCTCGGATGGTTCCACTGACCAGGCCCTCTCTAGCTGGCAGGGTAGGTTGACCTCCCAGGGAGGCAAAGTAT
This sequence comes from Dactylorhiza incarnata, assembly GCA_033032865.1. Taxonomy (NCBI): domain Eukaryota; kingdom Viridiplantae; phylum Streptophyta; class Magnoliopsida; order Asparagales; family Orchidaceae; genus Dactylorhiza; species Dactylorhiza incarnata. Next base: position 2,185,136 of record JAWHQI010000230.1, on the reverse strand, counting down.
TCAACACCCCTCGGATGGTTCTGCTGACCGGGCTCTCTCTAGCCGGCAGGGCAGGTTGACCTCCCAGTGAGGCGAAGTATTCAACACCCCTCAGATGGTTCCACTGACAGGGCTCTCTCTAGCCGGCAGGGCAGGTTGACCTCCCAGGGAGGCAAAGTATTCAACACCCCTCAGATGGTTCCGCTGACCGGGCTCTCTCTAGCGGGCAGGGCAGGTTGACCTCCCAGGGAGGCAAAGTATTCAACACACCTCGGATGGTTCCGCTGACCGGGCTCTCTCTAGCCAGTAGGGCAGGTTGACCTCCCAGGGACGAAAAGTATTCAACACCCCTCGGACGGTCCCTCAGATGGTTCCGCTGACTGGGCTCTCTCTAGCCGGTCGGGCAGGTTGACCTCCTAGGGAGGAAAAGTATTCAACACCCCTCAGACGGTTCCGCTGATCAGGCTCTCTCTAGCCGGCAGGGCAGGTTGACCTCCCAGGGAGGCAAAGTATTCAACACCCCTCAGATGGTTCCGCTGACCGGGCTCTCTCTAGCCGGCAGGGTAGGTTGACCTCCCAGAGAGGCAAAATATTCAACACCCCTCGGATGGTTCCGCTGACCGGGCTCTCTCTAGCTGGCAGGGCAGGTTGACCTCCCAGGGAGGCAAAGTATTCAACACTCCTCAGATGGTTCCACTGACCGAGCTCTCTCTAGTCGGCAGGGCACCTCCCAGGGAGGAGAAGTATTCAACACCCCTCGGATGGTTCCGCTGATCGGGCTCTCTCTAGCCGGCAGGGCAGGTTGACCTCCCAGGGAGGCGAAGTATTCAATAACCCTCAGATGGTTCCGCTGACCGGGCTCTCTCTAGCTGGCAGGGCAGGTTGACCTCCCAGGGGGGCAAAGTATTCAACACTCCTCGGATGGTTCCGCTGACCGGGCTCTCCCTAGCCGGCAGGGCAGGTTGACCTCCCAGGGAGGAAAAGTATTCAACACCCCTCGGATGGTTCCGCTGACCGGGCTCTCTCTAGCCGGCAGGGCAGGTTGACCTCCTAGGGAGGCAAAGTATTCAACACCCCTCGGATGGTTCCACTGACCGGGCTCTCTCTAGCCGGCAGGGCAGGTTGACCTCCCAGGGAGGCAAAGTATTCAACACCCCTCGGATGGTTCCGCTGACTGGACTCTCTCTACCCGGCAGGGCAGGTTGACCTCCCAGGGAGGCAAAGTATTCAACACCCCTCTGATGGTTCCGCTGACCGGGCTCGCTATAGCCGGCAGGGCAGGTTGACCTCCCAGGGAGGCGAAGTAATCAACACCCCTCGGATGGTTCCGCTGACCGGGCTCTCTCTAGCAGGTAGGGCAGGTTGACCTCCCAAGGAGGCGAAGTATTCAACAACCCTCAGATGGTTCCGCTGACCGGGCTCTCTCTAGTCGGCATGGCAGGCTGACCTCCCAGGGAGGCAAAGTATTGAACACCCCTCGGATGGTTCCGCTGACCGGGCTCTCTCTAGCTGGCAGGGGAGGTTTACCTCCTAGGGAGGCGAAGAATTCAACACCCCTCAGATGGTTCCGTTGACCGGGCTCTCTCTAGACGGTAGGGCAGGTTGACCTCCCAGGGAGGCGAAGTATTCAACACCCCTCGGATGGTTCCGCTGACCGAGCTCTCTTTAGCCGACAGGTCAGGTTGACCTCCCAGGGAGGAAAAGTATTCAACACCCCTCAGATGGTTCCGCTAATTGGGCTCTCTCTAGCCGGCAGGGCAGGTTGACCTCCCAGGGAGGCGAAGTATTCAACACCCCTCGGATGGTTCCGCTGACCGGGCTCTCTCTAGCCGGCAGGGCAGGTTGACCTCGCAGGGAGGTGAAGTATTCAACACCCCTCAGATGGTTTCGCTGACCGGGCTCTCTCTAGCCGTCGGGGCAGGTTGACCTCCCAGGGAGGCAAAGTATTCAACACCCCTCAGATGGTTCCGCTGACTGGGCTCTCTCTAGCCGGTAGGGTAGGTTGACCTCGTAGGGAGGCGAAGTATTCAACACCCCTTGGATGGTTCCGCTGACCGGGCTCTCTCTAGCCGGCAGGGCAGGTTGACCACCTAGGGAGGCAAAGTATTCAACACCCCTCGGATGGTTCCGCTGACCGGGCTCTCTCTATCCGGTAGGGCAGGTTGACCTCCCAGGGAGGCAAAGTATTCATCACCCCTCGGATGGTTCCGCTGACCGGGCTCTCTATAGCTGGCAGGGCGGGTTGACCTCCCAGGGAGGCAAAGTATTCAACACCCCTCGGATGGTTTCGCTGACCGGGCTCTCTCTAGCCGGCATGGCAGGTTGACCTCCCAGGGAGGCAAAGTATTCAACACCCCTCGGATGGTTCCGCTGACCGGGCTCTCTCTAGCCGGCAGGGCAGGTTAATCTCCCAGGGATGCAAAGTATTCAACACCCCTCGCATGGCCCCGCTAGCCGGGCTCTCACTAGCCGACAGGGTGGGGTGGCCCCCCAGGAAAGCCTTAGTAAATTTTCACCGGGACGAAGTGGAGTCTCCTCAATTTCTCTCAGCGCCACTCGCCGAATGTGCTGGGTTGGACTTTTCTTTCCGAGCGTGTACCTCGCTCGAAAAGAGCGGGGATTGTGTACAATTCTGTATTCTCCGAGTGGGCCCCCGGGACCCATGAGGTATTTTTGACATCATCTTTCAACATGTTCCGGGGTAGGAAGAGAGGAGGGCGAGCGGTGGAGGTAGAGACTGTAACACCCCAGTTGTGCTGATCTGAGAGTTAACGCCGCGCGTTAGGTCTTCTTCGCTGAAAACTGCCGTTATGGTAGATTTTTCTTAAACGCAGATCGTGCGTTTTCTTGACGCACGATCGATCCGCTCATGCGTGCTCTTCGGCTGGGAAAATGGTGTTCTGAATTTGTTCGTGCATTTTTACGCACGGTCGTGCGTTCGACCGTGCGTTCACAAACTGACGGAAAATAGATCCGTAAACAGCGAAATCTGGGCATCCGTTTGGTTAAATTTTGATCGGACGGCTGTGAGGGGTTCGTGGGAGAACCCTAAGTAGGGCTGAGAAGCTCTCCCTCCTCATTTTCTTTTCAGTTGGGTTCTTGAGGGTTTGAGAGAGAGGAAGGGTTTGGAGGAGGAAGAGATTTAGTTCCCGCCATTGTTGGAGCTTCGGAGCTCCGTTCGCCGATCGGAGACCGGCAGCGCGTAGGGGACGTCGAGGCACTTCTTCTCCTCCATTCTTTTTCAAGATTCTCATGGCTAGGAGGAAATCTCGTAAGGTAACGACATTTCTCCTCCCGGTCTTTAGGATGCGTGCATGGCATCTCTTTTTCCTCTCTTTTTCTGCATTTTGGCACCGGATCCATCAAGTGAGAGGGATCCGGGTCGCCTTGGTTCAAGAGGAACCATCAGGTCGATTGAGTCTGTCCCCGACATGATTTTGCATTAGAAATATACTCCGTTAGCGGGTTAGGCATTGTGGTTGAAGCCGGAATCGCGACTGTTGGTCCGATTCGGTGATGTTGTTTGACGCGCATTTTAGGGATTTTACTAGAAATCCGATTACGGCGAAAACGTCGTTGTAATGCCCTTGTATTTTCGTATGAGAACGAATGTTGGTTGGTGGGCGGGGAAATATTGTCCCTGAGTTATGGCTTGTGATGGCTGTTTGTATTGTGATGGCGCGGAATTGTCTTGTGGTCGGCTGGCCCGCCCGTGATATTGCAAGTCATGTGACGAGGGTGTCCCGGCAAGACAAGTCCCCCATTCTGTGTTGATTGTAGTGAAATTGATGAGTACCCTATGGTTGTGATGCGATGATGGAGGCAAGAATATGTGAGCTGATGGAGGAGCCCGATGGCATGGTGGGCCAGGCACGGTGTGATCAGAACATGAGTTCTTGGCCTTAGACTACGATGCCCTTTGGTGGAAATGATGAGTACCCTATGGTTATGATGCGATGATGGAGGCAAGAACAGGTGAGCTGATGGATGAGCCCGATGACATGGTGGGCCAGGCGCGATGAGATCACAACATGAGTTCTTGGCCTTGGGCTACGATGCCCTTTGGGGGAAATGATGAGTACCCTATGGTTGTGATGCGATGATGGAGGAAAGAACATGTGAGCTGATGGATGAGCCCGATGGCATGGTGGGCCAGGCGTGGTGGGATCACAACATGAGTTCTTGGCCTTGGGCTACGATTCCCTTTGGGGGAAATGATGAGTACCCTATGGTTGTGATATGATGGATGATGTATGATGATGTGTTAGATTCATACGCATTAGGGTGCCTTGGGTGAAACCCGGGTTTGCATTCATATTGCATTTGTAGGCCCCTTTATTATCTGCTCAACATAGAAACATGGATAATGCTTGTGACACTCATTCCCGATGTTTATGTTGTTTTTCTTTATGTACATTTGCATACGAAGTGCTGACTTGCAGGGTGAAGTAGTTCCTCGGGGTTCGCTAGGACGGTCGGGAGGAGGGATGTTGTTACACCGTTTGTGGTCAGCCATAGCTGACCCTCGTTTACCGCTCTTTGTGATTTGGATGCAGGGAAAGGATCACAGGCTGGACCAAGCTCGACGGCCAAAAAGGCCTAAGCCTCATGAAGTGTTTACTTTGTTTTCCTGCATTTCTGTGCTTTTATTTTGATGTTCCAGCTTGCATGCCGAGGTAGCTTAGGGAAATTAGTTTTCCCCTCTTTTGGGGATTTCTTTTTGTGTTAAATGTTTGATGACTTGGACACTGGTTTTGTAAGGCCTTAAGGCCGGTTTTACTCATATGTAGTTGTGGACAATCTCTGCGTTTCTTAGTTTTGTTTCCGATGTGTTATTTGAGTTTTGAGTTGGGTAGTTATATCATCTTTGTATAATGAAACTGTGGCAGTTATATGCTGTGGGGTCCTGGCCAGACCTATATTATATAGTCATTACAGGGGAGGTGTTACAATTTGGTATCAGAGGGAGGTTGAGTGTTCTTGCGAGGTCTAGTGTTTTCGGATCGCGTAAAGAGATTGTCCACGTAGGAGTATTGTGCGGGATCATGAGTATCCATGTGTTCGAGTCTCGCGAGTAGAGCTTAATTAGTTTGTTTCCTTGCTTGTGCCAGGATGTTGGCGACAATGCGGGGACGTCGAGGAGGTAGGAGGAGCCTCCGAGGAGCAGTGCTACTGCTCCGGGCCTCATGATTGTGGGCATGTCCCCGACTGATTTCTGTCTTATGCTAGCAGAAGCTTTGGTGTCAGCTCTAGCGGTGAGAGTGCCGTCGGTTGCGACGCCTGTCACACCAGATGGAGCTCGAGAGTTGACAGTTCCTATAGCGTTGGAGAGATTTTCTGACCAAGACCAGAGTCAAAAGGACGTTGGAGCAGAGCGATGTGAAGGGGAACCTTCCAAATCTCAGTGGAAATCAGATGGAAGCCGAGTAAGGAAAAGATTTCGTTCATGTAAGCCTAGTGGGAGAAGCGGTGCAGCTTCTGGGGAGACCCGCTCCAAGGGACCCATGTCGTGCTTTAAGTGTGGCAAGGTGGGCCACATCACTCGGTTCTGTTTCGAGGGTGGAGCTGAGTCGGAGCAGGGGCTGGAACAGTCGGTACGTTCCGGTCTTAGTTATGCGGAAAAGAGAAAATCAGTGGAGTCGAGCGCTTCACGCTTTCCTCCAGTGCAGCCTAGTGATTCTGCCCTTGGGCAGCAAGAGACGTTTCGTCAACCTAATGTGACGGCAGGTACGAAAAGTTAGATTTTAGTTTATTATCTTAAAGCTGTTTGTGATCTTTCGTATTTGTTGTGCGCGTATCTAGGTTTCGCGCTAGTCTTTGGTTACCCCTCTCGAGTGTTGTTCGACATGGGAGCGTCACACTCTTTTCTTGCGGGAAGTTTTACCCGGGGGATCAGTGTTAAGTCTGTCAAGGTAGAGGTGGTACTGAGCGTGCGCATACCGAATGGGTCTTTCATGACCACCGTGAGGGAAGGACGCATCGTGTTGCAAATTTGCGATTGTGATTTCGAGTTGGTAGCAGCGATTTTGCCACTAGCTGAATTTGATGCTATCTTAGGGATGGACTGGCTTGCAGAGCAGCGAGCTAGTATCGACTGCCAGTTGAAGGTGGTAACCCCGAGAGGCAAGGTAGAGCAGAGTTCAAGTTTGAAGGCCTAAACGGAGTGGCTTGCTCCCTGATTTCCGCCATGCAAGTCAGGCGTACGGTAAACCAAGGAGGCGAGGCGTTCTTAGCTTTGTTGGAGACTCACTCCACAAGGTTGACTATTGGAGATGTTCCGGTGGTGGAAGAGTTTGATGATGTATTCCCCGAGGAGCTTCCGGGAGCACCTCCTCAGCGTGAAATCGATTTTTTTGAAAGAGTTGGTATCGGGTGCGAGGCCGGTGTCGCGTCCTCCGTTTAGGATGGCACCGAAGGAACTGGCCGAGCTTAAGGTTCAGTTGCAAGAATTGTTAGAGCAAGGGTACATTAGGCCCAGCTCTTCGCCGTGGAGCGCGCCGGTATTGTTTGTAAAGAAAAAGGGCGGAAGTATGCGGTTGTGCATTGACTACCGTGAGCTAAATAAGTTGACCGTCAAGAATAAATATCCGATTCCCCGAATCGATGATTTGTTCGACCAGTTAGTGGGGTCGGTGGTGTACTCTAAGTTGGACTTGAAGTCGGGGTACTACAAGTTGAAGATTCGAGAAGAGGACATTGCCAAGACAACGTTTGGGACTCGGTATGGCCATTATGAGTTTTCGGTGATGCCGTTCGGACTAACGAACGTGCCATCTGTGTTCATGGATTTGATGAACAGGGTTTTTCAATAGTTTTGAATTTGTTTGTGGTGGTGTTCATAGATGATATCTTGGTATATTCGAAATCGGAAGCGGAGCACAAGTCTCATCTGAGATTAGTGTTGCAGACGTTGAAGGAGAACCAATTTTATGCAAAGTTCTCAAAGTGCGAGTTTTGGATCAAGAAGGTGGCATTTTTTTGGGTCACGTGATCAGTGGAGATGGGGTGGCGGTAGATCCGGCGAAAATTGAAGCCATTAGAGATTGGCATGTTTTGAGAACCGTTGTGGAAGTCCGGAGTTTCCTTGGACTAGCCGGTTATTACAGGAGGTTCGTGGAGAACTTCTCGCGGGTGGCATTGCCCCTCACCACTCTTACTCGCAAGGACCAAAAGTTCATATGGACGCCAGAGTGTGCCCGTGCGTTTGAGAATTTGAAGGAAAGGTTACGTTGATGCCTGCTCCGTTCCTTAGTCTTCCTAGTGGGACGGAAGGATTTCAGATTTTCAGTGATGCATTAGGTTGCTGGTTGGGTTGCGTGCTGGGGCAGCATGACAATGTGATAGCTTATGGCTTAAGGCAGTTAAAGACTCATGAGAGGAATTACCCCATCCATGACCTGGAGTTGGCGGCGGTAATCTTTGCGTTAAAATTGTGGCGGCACTACGTATATGGTGCAAAGGTGGAGATCTTCACAGATCACAAAAGCCTGAGGTATCTCCTAGACCAAAAGGATCTGAATATGCGGCAGCGTAGGTGGGCCGAGTTCCTTGGGAACTACGACGTGGAGATTCAGTATACGCCAGACAAAGCCAACGTGGTGGCGGATGCCTTGAGTAGGAAGTACTCCGGGCAAGGTAATTGGATTGAGGCGCTTGACGAGCGTTTGGTGCGAGACTTGGAGTCTCTTGACATTGCTTGTGTGGCTAGAGGTGAGTCTAGCGTTGCTCGGTTGAACTGGATTAAAATGCAGTGTAATATAACGGATCGAATCCGAGAGGCGACTAGTGCAGATGAAGAGTGCTAACAGTTGGTGTTGGAAGCTCAGCAAGGCGAAGGCAGTGCTTTGGAGATGGTCAGTGGGATTTTGAAGAGAGACAGAAGGGTTTGCGTTCCGCGCTTGGGCAAGCTCCGCGAGGAGTTGATGTTTGAGGCTCACTTTACGAAGTACTCCATTCATCCAGGTAGTACGAAGATGTACACGGATATGAAGAAATCCTTTTGGTGGTCTGGGATGAAGCGGGATGTAGCTGAGTATGTAAGTCGGTGTCAGACTTGTGCCTTGGTGAAGGCTGAGTGCCAAAGGCCCGGTGGGTCCTTGAAGCCTCTTCCTATCCCCGAATGGAAATTCGACGATATATCCATGAATTTTGTGCATGGTTTGCCTCGATCGTAGCAGGGTAACGATGCGATTTGGGTGATAGTGGATCGCCAGACCAAGGTGGCTCACTTCATTCTGAATCAGAAGGGCGATGGCGTGGAGAAGCTCATGGAGCTTTATGTTCAAAATATTGTGCGGTTGCACGGGATTCCTAAGAGCATTGTTAGTGATCGGGATGGGCGGTTCACGTCGAAGGACTGGGGGTTAGTGCAGAAAAGTTTAGGCACCAAACTCAAGTTTAGTACCGCTTTCCATCCGCAGACCGATGGTCAGACGGAGCGAACGAATCGTACTTTGGAGGATATGTTGAGGATGTGTGCTCTTGACTTTGGTAGGAGTTGAGAAGACCACCTTTTCATGGTGGAGTTCGCTTATAATAATAGCTTCCAGGCGAGTATCAAGATGGCGCCATATGAAGCATTGTATGGAAGGAGGTGTCGAACGCCGATGTCTGGGGCAGAGGCGGGAGACACTAAGCTTTTGGGAAAGCAAGTGGTGGTGGATGCTTGCGAGATCGTGCGGACGATTCAGGAGCGCATGAATGTTGCTCAGGATAGGCAAGCGAAGTATTTTAACGCGCGCCATAGAAATGTGGAGTTTGCAGTGAGCGACATGGTCTACTTGAAGATCAAGCCGTTCAAGGGCGTTTCGCGTTTGCGGCGACTCAATAAGTTGAGTCTGAGATATTTGTGTCCGTTCGAGGTTACAGAGCGTATAGGCGAAGCAGCCTATCGTTTGGCATTGTCCGCTGAGCTGAGTGGATTACATGATGTTTTCCATGTCTCTGTGCTGAGGAAAGCTTTGGTAGAGCCAATCGTCATGGTTGAAGCGGCGGCAGTGCCGATGATGGAGGATCTGAGGACGAAGGTTTGTCCAATCTTCGTGGAGGACTCGGAAGTTCGGCAGTTGCGTAACAAGGAAGTCAGGCTTGTAAAGGTGCGATGGGACAATTGCGGGCGAGACGAATTCTCTTGGGAGCGTGAGCAAGAGATGCGGGAGGACTTCCCGGAACTTTTTGCATCAGGTATGCATCACAGTTTTCTGTTTCAGTTTTGAAATTTTGAGGACAAAATTCTTTTAAGGGGGGTGGAGTTGTAACACCCAAGTTTTGCTGATCTGGGAGTTAACGCCGCACGTTAAGTCTTCTTCGCTGAAAACTGCCGTTATGGCAGATTTTTCTTAAATGCACGATCGTGCGTTTTCTTGACGCACGATCGATCTGCCCGTGCGTGCTCTTCGGCTGGGAAAATGGTGTTCTGAATTGGTTCGTGCGTTTTTACGCACGGTCGTGCGTTCGACTGTGCGTTCGCAAACTGACGGAAAACAGATCCGTAAACAGCGAAATCTGGGCGTGAGGGGTTCGTGGGAGAACCCTAAGTAGGGCTGAGAAGCTCTCCCTCCTCATTTTCTTTTCAGTTGGGTTCTTGAGGGTTTGAGAGAGAGGAAGGGTTTGGAGGAGGAAGAGATCTAGTTCCCACCATTATTGGAGCTTCGGAGCTCCGTTCGCCGATCCGAGACTGGCAGCGCGTATGGGACGTCGAGGCGCTTCTTCTCCTCCATTCTTTTTCAAGATTCTCATGGCTAGGAGGAAATCTCGTAAGGTAACGACATATCTCCTCCCTGTCTTTAGGATGCGTGCATGGCATCCCTTTTTCCTCTCTTTTTCTGCATTTTGGCACAGGATCCGTCAAGTGAGAGGGATCCGGGTCGCCTTGGTTCAAGAGGAACCATCGGGTCGATTGAGTCCGTCCCCGACATGATTTTGCATTAGAAATCCGCTCCGTTAGCGGGTTAGGCATTGTGGTTGAAGCCGGAATTGCGACCGTTGGTCCGATTCGGTGATGTTGTTTGACGCGTATTTTAGGGATTTTACTAGAAATCTGATTACGGCGAAAACGTTGTTGTAATGCCCTTGCATTTTCGTATGAGAACGAATGTTGGTTGGTGGGCGGGGAAATATTGTGCGTGAGTTATGGCTTGTGATGCCTGTTTTTATTGTGAAGGCGCGGAATTGTCTTGTGGTCGGCTGGCCCGCCCGTGATATTGCAAGTCATGTGAGGAGGGTGTCCAGGCAAGACAAGTCCCCCCTTTTGTGTTGATTGTAGTGAAATTGATGAGTACCCTATGGTTGTTATGCGATGATGGAGGCAAGAACCGGTGAGCTGATGGATGAACCCGATGGCATGGTGGGCCAGGCGCGGTGGGATCACAGCATGAGTTCTTGGCCATGGGCTACGATTCCCTTTGGGGGAAATGATGAATACCCTATGGTTATGATGCGATGATGGAGGCAAGAACAGGTGAGCTGATGGATTAGCCCGATGGCATGGTGGGACAGGCGCGGTGGGATCACAACATGAGTTCTTGGCCTTAGGCTACGATGCCTTTTGGGGGAAATGATGAGTACCATATGGTTGTGATGCGATGATGGAGGCAAAAACATGTGAGCTGATGGATGAGCCCGATGGCATGGTGGGCCAGGCGCGGTGGGATCACAACATGAGTTCTTGGCCTTGGGCTACGATGCCCTTTGGGGGAAATGATGAGTACCCTATGGTTGTGATGTGATGGATGATGTATGATGATGTGTTAGATTCATACGCATTAGGGTGCCTTGGGTGAAACCCGGGTTAGCATTCATATTGCATTTGTAGGCCCCTTTATTATCTGCTCAACATAGAAACATGGATGATGCTTGCGACACTCATGCCTGTTGTTTATGTTGTTTTTCTTTATGTACATTTGTATACGAAGTGCTGACTTGCAGGGTGAAGTAGTTCCCCGGGGTCCGCTAGGATGGCCGGGAGGAGGAATGTTGTTACACCATTTGTGGTCAGCCATAGCTAACCCTCGTTTACCGCTCTTTGTGATTTGGATGCAGGGAAATGATCACAGGCTGGACCTAGCTCGCCGGCCAAAAAGGCCTAAGCCTCATGGAGTGTTTACTTTTGTTTTCCTGCATTTCTATGCTTTTATTTTGATGTTCCGGCTTGCATGCCGAGGTAGCTTAGGGAAATTAGTTTTCCCCTCTTTTTGGGATTTCTTTTTGTGTTGAATGTTTGATGACTTGGACACTTGTTTTGTAAGGCCTTAAGGCCGGTTTTACTCCTATGTAGTTGTGGACAATCTCTGTGTTTCTTAGTTTTGTTTCCGCTGTGTTATCTGAGTTTTAAGTTGGGTAGTTATATCATCTTTTAATATTGAAACTGTGGCGGTTATATGCCGTGAGGTCCCGACCGGACCTATATTATATAATCATTACAGGGGAGGTGTTACAGAGACCTCCCGCTCGCCTGGCTCGCAAAGAGGGGGGGGGGGGGGGGAGAGGAGGAGGGGTGAGCCCCCTCTCGCCCCCGCCCCCAGTAGAGGGGGGGGGGGGGGGGGGGGGCGGGCGAGAGGAGGAGGGGCGAGCCCCCCTCTCGCCCCCGCCCCCAATAGAGGGGTGGGGGGGGGGAGAGGAGGAGGGGCGAGCCCCCCTCTCTCCCCCGCCCCGAGTAGAGGGTGGCGAGAGGAGGAGGGGCGAGCCCCCCTCTCGCCCCCGCCCCCAGTAGGGGGGGGGGGCGAGAGGAGGTGGGGCGAGCCCCCCTCTCGCCCCCGCCCCCAAGCAGGGGGCAAGACAGGAGGGGGTCGACCCTCCCTCTCGCCCCCATCCCAAGCAGGGGGCGAGACATGAGGGGGCCGACCCTCCCTCTCACCCCATCCCCAGCAGGGGGGGTGAGACAGGAGGGGGCCGACCCTCCCTCTCGCCCCCATCCCAAGCAGGGGGTCGAGACAGGAGGGGGCCGACCCTCCCTCTCGCCCCCATCCCAAGCAGGAGGGCGAGACAGGGAAGAGGTCAGCCCCCTCTCGCCCGGCCCCGGGAGGGTATTCTGGATTGCGTTTAGCGCCTCGGAACAACGAGATTTGTCTATTCACAGGACAAATTTGGTGGTATTTTCGTAATCTCGTAGGTCAGATTGTGGTTATTTGCAGACCAAGTTTAAAATCCTATAAATAGGACCAATGGGGCACCATTTGGAGGCAGTTCTCTCTAGACTTCTCTGTTGGCCTTCTCTCTCCCTAAGTTCCTTTGTTGGGTGGAGAGAGCCTCCAATGGTGCCCAAGCTTAGCATTGGCTTGGGAGGGGAAGCGCTCTAAGATCTTCCGGGTGTGTGGTGGGACCTCCTCGCTAAGCCCTTGGCATTGTCCCTAGTTCCTTAGCCCCATAGCCTAGAGTTCTCCCTTGGGAGGAGTAAGTGTTGGTCACCCCTTAACTTTTTGAGGGCCCGAACTCCTCGAGAGACCAAGTTATTGGTTTCAACATCGACGATATGTGATATCACAGCTACACTTGTACTTACGGCGACATGAAGTCATTAACATCTTGCCAACTTGAGGTCTTCTTGTCGATATCGTTGAGATCATCCTGACTTATCGTCGATATAATCGGGATCATCCTAACGATAAGGAACACTTCAACTGCAAACTGTTTCTATGAATTCTGATTTAGTCTTCTCGATGATAAGTCTCCTTTACTACGATGTCGTCGACTTAGCTAGACAGTTTTCTTACGATTCCCGAAGAACTTCTGTAAGGCATTCTTTCCAACGAAAACCTTTCTTTCTCGATGATAAATCTTCGTAGCCTGCTACTTTGATTCAAGTCTTCTGAAGAGCTTCATCATGCCAGAATTCACAACGATATCATCCTGTGATACATGTTGACACGATTATACTGTGACTTGTTTGATTCTTCTTGTTCTCACAATGATATTTTCGTGTGTACTTTGTTGACACAACAATATCGTCGTGTTTTCCATATTGTCACGACGATTAAGGACATGATCTTTCTGCTGATCTCTGAGAGTCGTCTCAATGATATATACATATTTATTCAACGATATGTCCAATCCCTCTTAACGATTTTGGACTTAGAGAGATTAGAGAAGTATTGGACATACAGTCTATACTCTGCAGTTATAAATAGAGCATACCATTAAATACATAGTGCTTTTATCATTAACATGAGCACTTCTTCAAATCTGGATTATTGCTAGGCACTGTTCCAAACAAGGTTCCTATACCAGTCCATGAAGTTTGTTCCGTTGAGCTTGTCCTTCTCAAGGATAGCTCTCAGGGATGGGGTGGTGTGAGCTCCACTTGCCATGAAAATTCTACAATAAATTTGCAAAACATTTTAGTACTATATCTCAAAATACATTTTATTTAATAAGGACTTTTATTAAAAACTCTCACAATTTTATTCAAATTGATAACCCTTAATATCAATTTGGAGAGTTTATGTGAGCTACCCTCTTAGTGGACAAGATCCATATTTCACCGCCATCATAAGTCAGCTTTGGCTGATCACCCAAAATGTGGCTATTTAGTTAGACAATGTTTGCCAATTGCATCACTATGCAACTCTTGTATGGTTGTTGAATAACATTTATTCGCATCCATCAAATGGTGCATGCCAACCCTATGCCTATAGGCACTCAACCGTTGAGGTCACCTAGTTAAGTTTGACCTGATGTCGATAGTGGGATATCACAATTATCCGCTTGCACCCTTACCAAGATAGATTAATGCACCTTGCTTTGGCAAGCCCACACTTCATCGATCGAGGCAGGAAAAGTGTCATCCATCGGAAGACATCCAAATACTTAATATTAATTTTAAGGATTTTTAATGATACTTGATTAACACTTAATCTTGATTAACATTTAATCAATGTGCACATAATTTCAAAGTCATTAAAGAAACAACAAGTGTAACCTGGATACATTCCAGATGCACAAAATCATCAACAATTGATGTTATGGATTAAATCTGAATATTTAGAACATTTCAAAATCTTCGGATTTACATGTACCGGATGTTAGTACAAGCAAACACCCTTATGGCAGTAGACAAGCTCGTCTCTCTATGCTTTAGTTTCACAAACTAACATAGAGAAAGACAGATACTGCAAAGGGAACAATTTTTGAAACATGGAAATCACAGAAACCTAGCTCTGATACCACTGTTGGATTTTCCTTAGGGGTAGATACATCAGATGTCCGCAGTGGAATAATCAAGAACAACCCAAAAGAGAGATAACATGATCTTGCTAAAATCATGAATCAAGAAATCGAAGCAATAAATAGATTACGTGTGCAGAATCGAGTAGAGACTCGATCAAATTGCTCCTCAAAATCTTCCCGGAATCGGATTCAAAATCCAAGTCCTCTCTATGCTTGTTCTGCGTCTCTGTCGAGATCTGCAAGCTCATCTGAAGGAGTTAGTGTAGAAGTAGATCTACACCTCTACAGAAGTCCATACGAGCTCTCAGAGAACCCTACGATCTTATTGAACAAGAACTAGGTCAGAGATAGGAATGCCCTCTACGTCTCCACAAATTGCTAGATCCGTCTAAGGAGAGGCGACGATGATGACTGACGGGTCTTCTATAACTGCGGCGAGATCGACATGAACACTTCCTTTTTTGATCTCCAAGAACGGATTTTGACTTCACACATGGGTACGGGTTCGCACCCGCGCTCGGGATCGAACGGGATCGCCTTCTAGTTCTCGGGTTCTGTCATTTTGAGAAAACCTAAATGTCTGTCTATTTATACCCGTGGTAACAAAGACAAATATAGGTCCACACACCAAGTGAGCTTTTGATCAGGTGCTCTAACCAAACTACAAGTTTTTGTTCAGGTGCCCTGCCACCAATGGTGTAACTTTTGAAGGGAGTTATAACCCTTTATACAATTAAAAGAAAACAAAAAATATATTATTTTTCTCCTTCAGAGAAGACTCTAGTGGATACTTGATGATGTTGAAGAGCTCCCCCTGATTTGATTAGTGTTTGATGATCAGGTGAGGAAGCTTCTTCTCTAGAATGTAGTAACTCCTTTCTTCTTCTGCAGCTGAGATCCCGAGCAAATGATCTTGATTAAGTGTCTCAGGATGAAGATGATCTGCAGAGAAGAGTTAGCAAACAAGATAGATAAGAAATATGTTGTTCTCTATCTCTGTCTTCTTTGTGCTTTCTCTATCATTTTGTAATGTGGAGAGCTTCTCTCTTATTTTGAGTTCTTCACTTCCATAGAAAAAGGAAAGAGATAAAGTCTCTTTTATCAACTGGACTCATCGAGAAGATAAACTGCCATCTTTAATTTAAGTTGTTCTGCAACAGCTATATCATTAATTGTTCTGCAACAGCTATATCATTAATTGTTCTGCAACGACTATATCATTAATGTGAGGTAGTTGACAATTCATACAAAAGAAGGGCAGCAATATATAAATATAAACTATTCAAAATATTGCTTTATCAGATCTGACAACATATAGAATTTTAGTCCAGCTGAGAAATGAGATTTTATAAAGCTGATAATATTTTGTCGATCTTAGCTTGAAGTACGTCGGGCTGAGCTCGACGTTTGTCGATCTGATCATTAATTAACTGCTGAATGAACTTTCGTCGAGCGCTGCTTGGTTTTCGTCAAACGCAGCTTCAGAGACCTTTCGTCGAGGGCTGCTAGGTTTTCGTCGAACGCAGCTTCAGAGATCTTTCGTCGAGCGTTGCTAGGTTTTTGTCGAACACAGCTTCAGAGATATTTCGTCGAGCGCTGCTAGCTTTTCGTCGAACGCAACTTCAGAGATATTTCATCGATCGCAGTTTAACTTATATTATTTTCTCAGTCTTCTATCTTAATGAGATTTGATCTAGTTTATACAAGATGTGTTATGATAGAAACTTAGACCATAAAGATGGATCCTGACTCAAATCAAAACTAGGGTTCCAACAATCTCTCCCTATTTGAGTTGGGATACATATTTGAAATTTAAAACATAAATGGATCCTAATCCAAATCAAGACTGGGGTTTCAACAATCTCCCCCTATTTGGTTTAGGATGCCAAGCAAAAGAAATAGAATAACTCAAAGCATAAATCATTTCAGTAGATATTATAAAGCTTTAAGGAGATATACATAATAAACATATAGTAAAATTAATTGTTCTTTTGAAAACATTTAATCATAAATTACTAAAATTTCTTCTTCTTTTAATTTCTCCTTCTTTTAATTTCTTCTTCTTTTAATTTCTTCTTCTTTTAATTTCATCTTCTTTTAATTTCTCCTTCTTTTAATTTATTCTTCTTTTAATTTCTTCATCTTTTAATTTCTTCTTCTTTTAATTTCCCCCTGTCTTGATTCAGGGAACCCTGGATCAAGACCCCTAGAAGAAGGGTAAATGGGAATATAAGCAATTCTGATTCCTAGATTTTGTTTCAATAGGATTCCATAAATATGATGAATTGCTACAGCTGTTAATGGTTTCTAAGGAATTTTTAGGATCAGAAAAACATTGTCTGATACCTTCCTTCTTACAGAATTCTCTCATCAGAAGAGATTCAAAATCAGTGCCATGATCACTTCTGATCAATACAACTAGATTAGAATACTCAAATCTTGATGGACCTGAGAAAGTCTGTCAGAACACTGAAAGTATCTGACTTTGTTTTTAAGATAGAAAATTCAAGTGAATCTTATAACTTTTTGTTTGATTACAATTGGAGTTAAAAGATTTACAATAGGCCAGGCATTGCCTTAAAGTTAGTTATATTGGCCTTTGTACCTGATAAGTGTTTTACCAATTGAATGTTTCTTTGATAATCATTAAAATATATGTTTGATAAACTATTCTGATTTCGTCAATCTCGGGTTGACAAAGTGCAGTGATTTCGTTGATCTCTGATCAAGAAATAGTTATATTTATTCTCTGTGTTTAGAGTTCGTTGAACTCTGATTCGTTGAGCTCTGATCACAAGAAAATTATGCTTGATTTCTGTCTTCGGCTTTCGTCGATCAGCGTTCGACGAAGTCATTTGATTTCGTCGATCTCTGTTCGACGAATTATGTTGAACATAAAAAATTTCAATAATTTCTACTGAGTCTTCTGCTACTTCTTTTTCCTTAGCAGAGACAAATTTTATAGATGTAGTTAGAGTATTTTTCTTTTGAATATGAGATAGATTAGATGAAATTCCTAAGCTAAGTTTGCTGCCATTTAATCTGGCATTTATAGAGCTTGTGATATTCATTAGTTTGATACTTCTCCCATTAAGAGATTGTTCAAACATTTCAGCCTTAATTGAATTATTTTTCAAAGAAATAATTTGCTCTTCTGATGTTTTCAAATCTTCTTTAAGTTTAGTATTTTCAGAAGTTAAATTGTTTATTTCTGTTAACTCTTTTCTGAGAGATTTGATTTCTTTCTCAGATTTTATTAAATCTGTACATAGCAATTTAAAATCTGATTTGAATTGTTCAGGAGTAAAATCAAATCTTGAAATTACCTCATCTTCATCAGATTCAGATTCTGCATCTGAGTTGTGGTTTGAGCCATTTATGGCCATCATGCAGAATTCTTTAGCTTTTTGTTCTTCTTCTTCTTCACTTGATGATGATTCTGTATCTGAATCACTTGAGGTGGAAGAAGATTCAGTTACCATTCTTGTGAGGGAGTTCCAAATGTCTCTTGCTGAAGTGCAATCAGCAACTTTTTGAAAAATGTCATTTGGCATTGATTGAGCTAATATATTTATAGCCTTGCCATCAACACTTTTCAGCTTCTTTTGAGCATCTGTTGATGTTGGTGAAGTTGGAGGTCCTGTCAGGACAGAATTATAAATTTCTTCATCTATTGCATTCATATATAATCTAATTCTAGCTTGCCATAAAGAAAATTTATTCAAATTACAGATTGGTGGTCTGATGCTTGAAAATTCTTCTTGTGCCATGAAAAAGTAAAACTCTAAAATAAATTTAAGATCTATTTGATCTTTGGATTCAAGTGTTAGCCTGTATAAAATCAACCAACCTCTGATACCAATTGAAAGTTCAATTGATATCAGTTGAAACCTCTGATACCAATTGAAAGTGAGGTTAGATCTTAGATTTACTCTAGAGGGGGGGGGGGTGAATAGAGTATTAAAAACTTTTCACTTAATTTTATAGCGGAATTAAAATAGTGATACTTATGTGTGTATTGCAGAGTGAGTTATAAAACAAAATAAAGAAACACAGCACACAACACAGCAAAATAAACATAACACAGACGACACAAGGATTTTATAGTAGTTCCCCACTAAACCTGGGTACGTCTACTCTTCTACCACACTTGGTAGGATTCCACTACAAGTTGTTGATCAGGTGCCCTGCCACCAAGGGGGTTTTGATCAGGTGTCCACATACCAAGTGAGCTTTTGATCAGGTGCTCTAACCAAACTACAGGTTTTTGTTCAGGTGCCCTGCCACCAAGGGTGTAACTTTTGAAGGGAGTTATAACCCTTTATACAGTTGAAAGAAAACAAAAAATATATTGTTCTTCTCCTTCAGAGAAGACTCTAGTGGATCCTTGATGATGTTGAAGAGCTCCCCCTGATTTGATTAGGGTTTGATGATCAGGTGAGGAAGCTTCTTCTCTAGAATGTAGTAACTCCTTTCTTCTTCTTCTGCAGTTGAGATCCTAAGCAAATGATCTTGATTAAGTGTCTCAGGATGAAGATGATCTGCAGAGAAGAGTTAGCAAACAAGATAGATAAGAAATATGTTGTTCTCTATCTCTGTCTTCTTTGTGCTTTCTCTGTCTTTTTGTAATCTGGAGAGCTTCTCTCTTATTTTGAGTTCTTCACTTCCATAGAAAAAGGAAAGAGATAAAGTCTCTTTTATCAACTGGACTCATCGAGAAGATAAATTGCCATCTTTAATTTAAGCTGTTCTGCAACGGCTATATCATTAATTGTTCTGCAACAGCAATATCATTAATTGTTCTGCAACAACTATATCATTAATGTGAGGCAGTTGACAATTCATACAAAAGAAGGGCAGCAATATATAAATAGAAACTATTCAAAATATTACTTTATCAGATCTGACAACATATATAATTTTAGTCGAGCTGAGAAATGAGATTTTATAAAGATGATAATATTTCATCGATCTCAGCTTGAAGTACGTCAGGATGAGCTCGACGTTTGTCGATCTGATCATTGATTATCTGCTGAATGAACTTTGGTCGAGCGCTGCTTGGTTTTCGTTGAACACAGCTTCAGAGATCTTTCGTCGAGCACTGCTAGGTTTTCGTCGAACGCTGCTAGGTTTTCGTCGAACGCAGCTTCAGAAATCTTTCGTCGAGCGCTGCTAGGTTTTCGTCGAACGCAGCTTCAGAGATATTTCGTCGAGCGCTGCTAGCTTTTCGTCGAACGCAGTTTCAGAGATATTTTGTCGATCGCAGTTTAACTTATATTATTTTCTCAGTCTTCTGTCTTAATGAGATTTGATCTAGTTTATACAAGATGTGTTATGATAGAAACTTAGACCATAAAGATGGGTCCTGACTCAAATCAAAACTAGGGTTCCAACAATCTCCCCCTATTTGAGTTGGGATACATATTTGAAATTTAAAACATACAGGGATCCTAATCCAAATCAAGACTGGGTTCCAACAAACATTGATCACTAGTTGATATTCACAATATTGGCTTGTGATTCCGAAGATAGGCTATCTGTCACGACAACATTCACAATGTCGTCTTAAGGTCTTCTCGACGATATTCACAATATCGTCTTGAAGCCTTTTCGACATGCTCCATACAATATTCACAATATCTAGGAGCATTTTCCCGAACTAACTTTACTCCAAATAGTCATAGGATTGGTCCTTTCACCCATAAATATGAGCAAGGCCAACACAATCCTTTCTCCAATTTCTCCAAACGCTCTTATGTGCGACCTTATAGGCTCATATCACGTTGACAGTGAGACTAACTGTTTATTTACTTCCGAGTCACCTTAGAAACTCCAACAAATACGCCAACTATGTGATCTTGGCTATGTGATTGAGTTCCATAAGGATAAGTGCCTAATCAAGAAATCTAGAGATTCAGAAATTATTCTGAGTGGCGCTAGGTGTGGAAATATTTACTGTCACAATTTCTTATATTCAAATTCTCTGATTTGTCTTATAGCTAAGAATAAAGCATCTCTTTGTGTGCAATGACACAAGATATTACCTCATATTAACTATACAACAATCAATAAGCTTTTATCAGAAAACTTAGTGAGAGTAGGCCCCAAGTAGAATTGTGCTCAAGAAAGTTCCTGTCATGCATGCCAAATAGGCAAACAAACAAAGGCTTCCTTCAAGACAGTTGGTGTCAAGGATTCCAATAGGTGCTTACACTTGCTGCACATGGACTTGTTTGGTCCCATGTCAATTCACATCTTAGGGGGGGGGGGAGCCTATACATTTGTGATTATTGATGATTTCTCTAGGTTTGCTTGGATGTTCTTTCTGAAACATAAGTCAGATGCACTAGACATCTTCATTATCTTTGTCAAGCAAATCGAGAATGAAATGAACTAAACTGTGGTCAAAATCAGAAGTGATCGGGGTATAGAATTTCAATCATTTGCTATGACCAAGTTCTGTGAAAGTTTAGGTATATTTCGGGGGTTTTCCTCTCCAAGAACCCCATAACAAAATGAAATTGTAGAGAGAAAGAATAGAACTCTTATTAAAGCAAGTAGAACTATGATGAGTGACTCCTCACTACTAGAATATTTCTGGGCTGAGGCAGTCAACACAGCCTATCATGTGTAAAATAGAGCCTTAATCAACAAAAATCACAATAAGACATCCTACGAGCTTCTGAAAGGCAGAAAACTAACCTTGGCCAACTTCAAAATCTTTAGAAATAAGTGCTATGCGTTAAACAATGGAGACACTATCTAACCAAATTTGATGAGAAATCCTATGAAGACATCTTTGTTGGATATATCCATCATAACAAAGCTTATATGATCTATAATCCTAAAACTAAATTGGTTGAAGAATCAATACATATTGTGTTTGATGAATCTAGCATGTTGCTTGAGGATTCCCTGAGATGTCCAGTTGCAGGCACAAGCTCCAAGCTTAAGGATTTAAAGATACTGACACTGAAGAAATACAAGATGTGATATCATCTGATCCTATCAGAGTTGAATAAGAAACTGAAGAACAATAGATAAATCCTGAAGTGGAGGCCATTCAGCCCACAGAAGAAGCAATGCCTGAAAGGAATAGAAGATTGGCTATTGCCACCAAGTTTTAGAGGGACCACCCACAAGATCAAATCATTGGGGACATCAACCAAGGAATTCAAACTAAGAGTGGCACCATGAATGAGGCACTCTACTTGAGCTTCCTCTCACAGGTGGAGCCAAGGAAGCTTGAAGAAGCCAATTCAGATCCATTCTGGATCATAACTATGCAAGAAAAATTGAACCAATTCCAAAGATGCATAGTCTGGAATTTGTTTCCCAGACCCCAAGACCACAACATAATTAGAACAAAGTGGGTGTTCAGAAATAAAACGGATGAATAAGGAGTGATCATCAAGAATAAAGTAAGGCTGGTTGCAAAGGGCTATAGACTAGAAGAAGGCATAGACTTTGACCAAACTTTTGCACCAGTAGCAAGCCATCAAGTTGTTTCTGGCATATGCAACACACAAAGGCTTCAAGGTATATCAAATGGATGTGAAGTCCGCCTTCCTAAATGGAAACTTGAAAGAGGAAGTATATGTAAAACAACCCCCAAGTTTTGTAAATTCAACTTATCCCAATTATATTTACTTTCTCAAGAAATCATTATATGGTCTTAAGCAAGAACCTAGAGCTTGGTACGGGACTCTATCTACCTTTCTCATTGAAAACAAGTTTTCAAGGGGAAATATAGATAAGACATTATTCCTAAGGGGAGTTAAATGCAAGACTTTGCTGGTCCAGATATATGTTGATGACATAATCTTTGGATCTACAGATGATCACCTTTGTAAAAGGTTTGCCAACCTTATGCAAGGAATGTTTGAAATGAGCATCATGGGAGAGCTGAAATACTTCTTAGGTCTTCAAGTAAACCAATCTGAGGATGCGATATTCATCTCTCGGACCAAGTTCACAAAAGAGCTCATAAAGAAGTTTGGAATGGATAGTGAAACGTCAATGAGGACTCCAATGGGCTCCAATGTGTCTCTGGACAAGGATGAGAAAGGGAAACCTTTTGATGAGACCATGTACATATGCATCATTGGATCTCTACTCAACCTAACTGCTAGTAGAACAAACATTATGTTTGCTACATGTGTATGCGCTAGATATCAAGTGAAACCCATTGACTCTCACCACACCTCTACCAAGAGGATTTTGAGATACCTCAAGGGTACACTTAATCTTGTCTTATGGTACCCTAAGAGTAATGTTTGCTTTTCAGACGCAGACTTTGTAGGATGCAAGAAAGATAAGAAAATACTTCAGGGACATGTCAATTCCTTGGAAGAAGACTAATCTCATGGAGTAGTAAAAAGCAAACAAGGTTTGTAATCTCAACTGTATAGTCAGAATATATCTTTGTTGGGAGCTGTTGTACTCAATTGCTTTGGATTCAACATCAGCTAGAGGATTGCAACCATCAAATAAGGAAGACCTCATTATATTGTGACTCCTCAAGTGCTATCTTAATTACCAAGAATCCATTGGCACACAGCAGCACCAAGCACATAGAGATAAGATATCACTTCATTAGGGAGCATGTGGAAAAGGAAGACATTTTCTTAGAGTATGTACCAATAGATAAGCAAGTGTCTAACATCTTCACTAAGCTGCTTGATGAAGCAAAATTCAATCAATTCAAAATTGAGCTTGATATGCTTAATATGAATTGATATATTTCTCATAGAAATATATTAATTATTCTTTTTCATTTAAAAGAATTATTGGTGTAAAGACCAGAGATCTGGTCAATATAAATGTTATCTAACCATTTTCTGGAAGTGTGCAGAATTTTTGCTAAGTGTAGAAAAATGTCGTTGAGAAGGTCTAGACGACATAGAAAATATCGTCGAGAGGGTCCAGACGATACATAAAAATATCATCGGGATGCAATTCTTGACTCTTAGCACACCAAAATTTGTTCTTTATTAGTAATATATTCTCGAAATGATTGCCAAAACAGATGCGCGCCTCTTTATTTCCTTATTTTATACTAAAATTAGAATCAATGTAGACATTAGGGTTTAAATATATCGCAAACTCAAGATTTGTATGCGCAAAACCTGTGCTTCCTTCTTCCCACCTAGAAAGAATCCTTCTGCTCTCTGCGTCTTGATCACAAATGGCTCCCAAGATCATCTCTTCCACAAAAATGAACATCAGAAATGAACTAGTGCGAGACGGATTCAATGCCAGATGAAATTAAGAATGTAATCTTCCTCCTCAGTGCATTCGGTTTGGACTATGTTTTATCAGAACCTTAATCTATCAGGTTAAAAGAAGTTCATGAATTTCTCTAAAATGGAAAGCTAAGTTCTACAGGAAGATATATCAAGACTTCTGTAGGAGGAAATGATTTGAAAATAACTGCTAGAAGTATTAGCAAAGTTCTTCATCTACCTTCACTTCAAGAGAATGAAGAAGAAGATGAAATTAGTCAGGCAGATCATGAGTTAGCCCTAGAATGGCGTGTCTACTCAGATGAGGAATGTGAATCATTATACAAGATGAAGATGAATTCACATAGAAAATTTCTATCTGGTATAGTGGGCAAGGCAATGATGTGTAAGCCTTGTTCACATGACATAATTTCCAAAGAGATGTTCAAGGTCATGACTACCATAATAATGACCAAGAAAATTGACTGGAGTCAATTCATGTTTGAGAAGTTCAAGACATGCTTGAGTGCCCCTAATTTTGGGAGGATTATCTCCCTATATTTGTTGAAAACCTTGGGTGATAAGTTTGATGAATCATAAGGCACCTCTTTGCATTATCTAAAGAAATTTGACTACAAATCAATAGAGAGATGTGAGAATCCTTTCTCTAATTCTGGAAAGAGCTAAGGAGAAAGCTCTAAGAAGAAGGAAAGGAAGAAAAAAAAGCAAAGGCAAGATCTAACAAGCCTCCTAGTCATATTGAGGGGAGCAATTTGAGCAGAATGTTCCTATAATAGATATGAAAATATCATCACCCATGGAGATGCCCAGGGTGGCTGATAAGGTTGGGAAAATTGATGAGATTGAGAAAGCTGATGAAGTTATAAGAGCTGATGAAGTAGAGAAGGATCGTGAAGCTGAGAAGGTTGATGAAGCGGGGAAGAATGATGAAATAGAGAGGTAGATGAAGTTGAGGGGGAGTCTCCCTTGGAGAGCTCAACCCAAGATACTGAGATAGTTGAGTGGGAGTCTTTCCTTGAAAACTCAGCCCAATATACTAAAGTACTTAATGATGAAAAGACTGCAGTGATTTATGGGGAGTCTCAACATGAGAGCCCTGCCCAGAATGAAGTTGATATATAAGTTGTAGACCAACTTGTAGAGAAAATTGCTGAAATATTCCTACAGTTGTTGGCAAAGAGGTTGAACAACAAAATGAGCCAGAAGAAATAGTTTACACTAGACAAGAGATTGTATTGTTCATAGGTAAGTCAGTTGTGATAGAGTCAGAAGATGAGAAGAAAACTGCTAAGGATGACACTCCTGACTGTATGTTTGAGGATTATGAATCTGAAATAGATCCAATCATTCCAACAAAAGCTGGAGAGCCTAGCAATGCCAATCCTACAACCAGTGAAGCACTCATGGTTCCTTAATGGCTCAGATGAAAGCTTTGTTGGATGTCCAATCAAAGTAATTTGAATGATATATGGGCAAGGCTGTCCAAAGTATGAGAAAGGAACTATCTAAAGAAATTGCAGAAGTAAAGACTGAGATGCATCAACTGAATGCCCAAATACTGAACTTTTTAATGAGGGCTGCTCCTACCGTGGACCATACAACCAAACTACTAAAAATAACTCACAAAGTAATAGAAGATGTAATAGAAAATTAGTGTGCTACCTCCAAAAATCTTTAAAATGCTTTCCAGTCAACTGCTAACAACATGGCAGAGGATAAAATGAATATTCTTGAAAGAGTTGAATTTTGTAGTCAACTGCTGGATGAACACCTCTTGGAAATAAGAAATCATATCACTGAAGGTGTAAATATGCTCATAGATACAATATCTGACCTCCAGGGTAACATTTGCCAGCATGTATATGAAGAAGTCAGAAAGGGTGATGAAGTTGTCATAAAGCGTGGTGTTGATCAGGCAGTTTGGGTTTCAAATGTAACGAGGCTTTCCTTGAATCTACCCCATATGAACTATGATTCAGAGCTTGCATATCATGAACATCAAGTGGAGCACTTATCTGATAGTCCTCATGCTGCTGAGTCATCTCAGAAAAGGAAAGCAGTGACACCTGAACAGATGTTGGCCAGAAAGAAGAGAAAAAAAGAAATTCAGAAGGACACTAGATATGAAGAGTGGAGTCCAATGTCCAAGTCCATAATCTTGAACACATGGAATCAGTTTGGCTGTCAAGGTAATAATACCTTACGGTATTATGGAACTGTGGAATGGAACAAGAATGAACACCAAGAATTGAAGAGGAGGATTCACAAGAAGAACTACCTTACTAGACCTCCTCCTCTTACAAGATACATTCCTAAGCCACTGGGCTATTTTTAAAGACAGAAGAGGAAAACTACTGGAGACAGTGATTAATGGACAAGGAAGGCAAATTGATATAGTTGACACTCTTGGGTTAATGATACTATATTTTAAATCTCTAATGTAAACATTATTCTAAAATTAGTATAAAATGGAATGTTTACCTTATGCCTTGTGTCAATTTTGTTTATAATAATTTATATGTGTCTATTGATATATGAGGTTCTGACTTTTTCAAATATGGGAATATTGCTTAGAATATTGACCACATGATTCCTGATTTGAAGAAGTTCTCAGGAGAACAATAAACACATCATGTATTTAATGCTCCATTCTAGTTTTGATGTGACAGGTATAACAAAAGTGCATGGCTAATGCATGGTTAGGCTTAAGGTCTCTCAAACAACATTTTGCCTATGTAATCCCTCATGGTGCAAAACATATATTGACTTATGCCCTAACACTATATTAAACTTGTCACTATCAAGGAAAAGTCATTTAGAAAAGGTCTGGAAATGAAGCAACAAAGAAAGCAAATAGGTTAGTTTATGCCTAAAATTGGCTAAGGCAAATATCGGTTAGATGATCTAGACAACAAGGATTCTATGTCATCTAGACCACTACTGTATCGGCTAGACGATCTCGACAACAAATTCTATGTCGTACAGAATGCCTGTTTCGTCTAGAAAGCCTGTATTGTCCAGAAGGCCTATGTCGTCCATAATGCTGTATCGTCCAGAAGGCCTATGTCGTCTAGAATACTTGTATCGTCAAGAAGGCTTATATCATACAGAAGACTTGTATCATCTAGAAGAGTAAATTGTCCCGAAGATTTCTATATATGTAAGGCGCAGGAAGAAAGATGGTGTTGGGGACTCGGCGCAACCAACTCGACCAAAAGCTCAGACTATTGGTGAAGGCGCTACCTATCCTTAATAGAGCTGGTCACCCAAGTAGGATCCACGGGGCAGCCAGTTAGGCCCACGGGGGACACACCCTTCCTCTTCGAATGGCGTAGCACTCCAGGGCAATTGCTGACCGCAGCCTAACAATCCCCCCTAGCAATGACCCAGGGTTTTGAACCCGCGACCCCCTATGATACCACTTGTTGGGGACTCGGCGCAACCAACTTGTCCAAAAACCCGTACTGCTGGTGAAGGCGCTACCTATCCTTAATAGAGATGGTCACCCAAGCAGGATCCACAGGGCAGCCAGTTAGGCCCACGGGGGACACGCCCTTCCTCTTCGAATAGCGTAGCACGCCAGGGCAATTGCTGACCGCAGCCCAACAGATGGAATTATGCCTTAGCCTTAATTTCAATTTGAAATCCACCATCTGATTCGCCAATCAGGGAATTTCTTCTGCAAGGTCTTAATTAAATAAATATTTCTTGTTTCATAGCCATTGGCAGATGTTTCTATATAAAGGCCTTGAGGGCTCACAATTCAGACAACAATCCATTCTTACATTCTATCTAAAGCTTTTGTGAATCATCTGCGACCAAGTCGAGAACGTAAATTCATTGGAGGGAGCAACAATATTTCTCAAGGAAGAACCCTAAGGTGTTGCTACTGCTCGTTCTCCAGTATTCTTATAAGAACTTCAGATCCTGTACAATCAAGAGTTGATTCATCAGATTGCTAAAGTATTACTCATCAATTCTAATTCTCTCTGAATATTATCTATCTGAGTAAGAAGTTTTTATTCTGCAAGAAACTTTGATTGATCAAGATTATATTATTCAAGAAGATTAATTCTGAGATCTGATCAAGGAAGAAGAAGCCTCTCTATTGTGCTTCTACAGAAGACTCAAGTACATTCTCTTTTATATCTTTTGAGTCTAAGTTGTATTAGAAACAGTGAAATTATAAATTGTTGTTGTAGGATCTCTTGAGATCTGAGTTATATGGCTTTTGTGCAAGCCTGAGTTGTAGGATCCTTTAGATCTGAGTGGTAGGATTCTTGTGAGAATCTGAGTTTGCTGTAGGATTCCTTAGGGAATCTGAGTGTAGGATCTTGGAAAAGCTCTGAGTGTAGATCTCTTGTTGTAGAGATTGAGGTAGGGCCTTGCTGGCCCGAGTGTAAGTCTTGGAGAAGAAGACTGAGATTTGGAGGAGTTTACCAAGTCTAGCACATTACTAGATAGATGGTGTGGAGAGAGGACTACCCAAGGCATTCTTGGTAAACCTCTATAAATCATTGTGTGCTTTCTGTGCTTGCATTTTTTATCATCTTGCTGAAATTTAAAAAAGGATATAACAAGCACCCATCACACTATTCACCCCCTCTAGGTATGATCTAGGTGACCCAAAGTAAAATAATAAAATATACTACAAGAACAACCAGCCCACCAGTGCTCTTCTATATAAACAGAGAGTAATCATAAGAGCATATAGAGAAACCAATAGTGGAGATGACTTCGCTAAACTTATCAAGCAGTGCACGAGGACTTTGCTTGAGTCCATAGATGGCCTTCCACAACTTGCATACATGAGACTCCCCCTGAGAAACACACCCATGAGGTTGCTCTATGTACACCTCCTTCTGCAGATCACGATATAGGAAGGCATTTTTAACATCTAGTTGAGACATTTACTAGTCCTTGTTGACAACCATAGAGAAAAGGACTCAGGTAGTGCTAATGTGAGCAACTAGAGAGAAGTGTCAAAGAAATCAACACATATATTTGGGTGAACCCTTTGGAAACCAAACGAGCTTTGTAGTGATCTATAGTGCCATTCCGATGATATTTCACAATAATGACCCAACAGTACCAACAATATCTACACTGGGAGGGCTAGGGACAAGAGTCCAATTACCCCTTTCTGTGAAGGTGTACATTTCCTCGTCCATTGTAGCTTTCCAATGTGGTAATACAATAGCTTCTTGGTAAGTGGCTGGGGTGAGAGTAGCCTAGATGGCTAGAGCAAAGTCACTATAAGAAGAAGTAAGCCGAACATACGACTTGACTTTATTAATGGAATGTTGAGTACAAGTGCGGACCCCTTTGCGAATGTTAATAGGGAGATCACGGTACGATATGTTATTGTCAAATCCTTTCGACGAAGAGAGAGTTGTATCGAGAGCTAGTAGAGGGAGCCCCAGAGTAGCTGGATGTAAGGGAGGACTTGGAGAACGAGAAGATGCCAAGAGGAGCAGAAGAGGTGGGGGAATATCTAACAAAGGAGAATGCAAAATTAGAAGAGGGGAAGGAGGAGAATCCATAGGAGGGGAATACATAGTAGTGGCGGGGAAATATTGAGTAGACTCAAAGAAGGTAACATCAGCCGAAATATAGTGTTCTTTGAGAATATGGTCATAATAATGATATGCCATATGAGTAGGAGAATAGCTGACGAACATACACTTGATGGTGCGAGATGAATGTTTATCGTAACTAGGAGAGGGAGAGTGAACAAACGCAGTACAACCAAACACCTGGGGGTGAGGAAGAATGGTGTAGCACCATGGTACAAAATGGAAAATGGGGTTTGCCCTTGAAGGATGGCAGAGGGAATACAGTTGATGAAGTAGCAGGAGAATAAGATCGCATGATCCCAATATGAGTGAGGAATATTCATCTTGGTAAGAAGAGTGCTCACAACATCAAGAAGATGATGATTCTTGCGTTTGTCGATGCCCTTTTGTTGAGACACATAAGCATAGTTGGTTTGATGTATAATACCATGTTGCATACAAAAATCAGAAAACTGATGACTAACATACTCATTAGCATTATCTGAACGAAGAATTTTTAAGGAAGCACCAAAATGTGTACAAATTTCATTATAAGAAGTAGTGAATACATAGAATATTTCACAACATTTTCTAAGGAGATACACCAAAGTACAATCATTAAAGTTACAAAATAAAGACCTACCACTACCAACATTTTTGGTAGGACGGGGACCCCAGATGTCCAAATGAACAAGTTCAAATGGGCAAACTAAACTTCGACCAACCTTAGCGGGATAGGAAGAGGGGTGATGTTTGCCATATTGACAAGCTTCACAATCAAGATAGGAGACGTACTTCGGGAGAGACAGCAGTAGTTGGTAGAGCAAGTGACGAGATGGATGACCGAGGAAAATATGACATTGTCGGAGAGACTCAAAGGTGGTGGAGGCAGAGTGTGAATAAATAGTGTCAAGGAAATCGAGGCCCCTGCATTCAGTCCCAGTAGCAAACATCTTTTTGGAGCGAAGATCCAGAAAATAACAATTAGTAGCTGTAAATATAACAGATCATTATAGTTTCTGTGAGAGGTCATGAACAGGTAATATGTTGCATGGAAAATTGGTAACATAAGAAGTGTCATCATGGTTGAAAGTGGGGGTAGCGCGAACCACACCAGTGCCATACATAGGAGAAGGAGATCCATCAGCAACCAAAACTGGGGGTAACCGATTGTGTTTCTCCAAGTGAGAAAAGACAAGCGAGTTACCGGTCATATGATTGGTGGTGCCCGAGTCAATGAGCCACTTACCTTGAGTGGCAACCTGAGCGCTACCTGAAGAGGTGGCAATGGAAGAAGAAGGCTTGGAGGCATGGAGAGGAGTCTCAACGGTTGGTGGACAAGGATGAGGATGTTTGGCAAAGCATCAGTCAACAATGTGTCCACTTCTCACATAGTAAGAGCATAGGTGTATGATAGGTCCTTGCCCCCCAAAGTGGCCACCACGACCGCGAGAGAGGCCATGACTAGTAGATTGAGCAAAAGTGTCAGAAGGTAGTGGAGATGCATAAGTAGGTCTTTGAAGAAGATCAGTAACCGCAGAGATGTGAGCAGTAACTACAAAGATGCGAGCAGCAATAACTACAAAGATGTGAGTAACAGTGACATCTAATGTAGGAGAGTCAGCTTCACCAAAAATTTGCTGACAAATCATGTCATAGGAGTCCGACAAGCGAAGAAGGTAACACACGATAAGAAGTTCTTGGAAATGTTTATGCTGGTATACAGAGAAGGGACGATGTTGTAAAAGCTCTACGCCACGAGCTCGTGCTTCCTAGTAAGCTGCGTTGGGAGACAAGGTAGGGCGAGCAAAGAGATCCACATATAGTGTGTAAATGTGAGAGGTCTTTGCTCCCTTATAGTATAAATGTCACAAGATCATTATCTCCGATACCATGCGAGAAATTGAAAATAAGAGAATATTGTATTTCCAAAAAATCCGAATATTACATAAGAGCACCTCTCTTTATATAGAATAAAGGAGGTGAGGTAATATATAATAAGCGACGTGAGAGTAAATACAATGGACCATAAACTGAGAGTTTGGGAGATTACACCCCAAATAACCGCATGGGCTATAATAAGAATAGGTATGCGGGTCACACCATGAGTAACCGGCCATACTAAAGCACCTCACCAAGCAGGGCCATTACACCATGAGTAACTGCCGAGTCTCTAAGTTATCCCAAGCCAGCAACACCGTGCGATTACACATGGAGTAACCGACCATTCTTTGCAATTATTCAATTTATGTTTTAACAATTTTCAATATGCGGCAAGAACTTACTTTCTTGTTGTGTACAATGTATTGATTTTTTGGCCTTTCATTTATTACTACAAAAAAAAATCTACTAAATCCTATATAAGATGGGATGCAACATCCACCTTTTAATTGTGTAACTATGACCCTAGCTGATCTAAATAAGGTAGTCTAAACCCTTGTAAGACCCTCATACTGGGAATTAGGCATGACCGAGGGGAATCTTATTCCCAGGGTAACCTTTATAAAGTAATGTTGGTACATAGACCAACCACAACCGCATGACGCTTACTCTACTGGTAATTCATTATCACAATCATACAAAGACAAGTAATAAGCGGAAGTAAAACAAGTCTCCAACAATATATATCATATAACAAAAAACATTGATAAGTAAGTCCAAAATACATCAAAATGAAGTCCGGGCTAAGAAATGTTACAAAATGGACAAAATGTGGAAAAATATGACTAAGGACTCACTACTCACTCATCCTCCTCCGGGGTCGTCATCAGTGTAGATGTCATGGGCACTGTTGGGGTCACATCCTCCATGTTCATGCTATCCTTATGGTTGTACTACTGCAGCCGCGGTAGTTGGAGATGTTGCTGTTCTTGAGGTGTTGACAACTAAATGATTAGTCTAAAAAGACTAAGTGCTTTCCCTTCCTAACCCCCAATGCACCCTAAGGCACAAGGTGGAAGGGAAGAAATGGGAGCTGTAGGAAAAGGTGAATGTATAAAGAGCAACTCACTGTAGTAATGTTAATAATGCATCAATAGAAGGGTGATATTAAACAATAAGCATAAGTATATGTAATATCAACTAGAACGTAATATAACATATAAGATTGCCCTTACAAACTTATATATTAGGGATCTTGCAAGAAAAGGTTGAAAGTAACTTATCATATAAGAAATCCTATAAGAGCATATATGAAAAGGATTTGCATGTGTAATGCAATGTAGGTTAAGCTTATGCAAACTCTTGACTCATGGTGTACACAAATTACTCACAACCATATGCCGACACAGACTTAGCTCATCGTCGTAGCCAAACGATGACAGTGGAATGGACATCCTTCGCTTCTAGGTTAGTAACACACTATAATACATGCCCCTATTGAACATCCTTAGCCATTACCTGAACTAAGCTGTAATGTCACCAATTCTATAGTCAGTTAATATTAGTGCTAAAAGTTCACTAGTGCACAATTAGCTAAATGACAAAAGTTTACTGAGGGCTCAATCCTCTAGACTACAAGGTCTATAAGCTAAGAGTCTCACACATTTAACTCTCCGATAGTGTGCTCTGTTCAGAAAATTTGGTGAGATCCTCCATACAACCACATCCACACTAATCCATAATCATTCAGTGGGGATGAACTGTATCTCTACCCTAACAAGGCAAGGTGAGCTCCTGGGTTCTCAGATGGTAATATACACTTTTAACCCTAACAACACATGCTAAACTAGTCATAATTACTCTCCCATAACCAGTTATATTTTAATAGGATCCTCAACACACTCGGATGACTCTAACATCTGGGGGTAGTGGAGAAACTATATGGGATAGAGTCGGTGTGAATCATAAGGAATTATAAGTCCGAGTACTTGTGAAAAGATATATAACCTGACAATTACCGATGTTAGGTTTATGAAGACTAAATAAGCTAAAGGCAAGGTCCCAGACACTTCACCAGTCCCCCAATAATAATTACCACCCTAGCAAGGTAATTTCCCCAAAATTATCATAAAACATCCTTATGTCGATTACTTGAATTGATACAATTCTAGATGAATCCCAACTTACCAAATTCTCTTCTAGTATGAACTTGCATCATTTCACCATCTTCGATAAAGTCCTACCAATTTTTGCACCAAAAACACACATCTTAGAATATATCCAAGGAGATCCATAACTCTAATTAGAACCAGAAATCCTAACTTGGAAAGGTATAAATACGCTCTACAACATTCATGAAGAACACAACTTCTGTTGGAGGCTTTAAGTGTTGGATCTACTGAAGTCCTTAGAGGGGGGGGGGGGGGGGGGTGAATAAAGGTTTTTTAGAATTTAAGTCTGAATAAGAATATTATTGTTAATTAAAGAAGTTTCTGAATATTTAATAGAAAACTTCATTTTAATTTTGCAAAAAAGATTATATCGAAGGTTACAATAAGAAAATGAGGAATTCAAACTTTCTTTGATACCGCCGACAGTAAGTGCTACCGCTAGTCACTAGCTCACAGTGATTGAATTCCTTGAGTTATAGAACACTAATGAACCTTGTAATATATTTTGAGTTAAAACTTTGATAGAAAATATCATTTAAAACATTTATGAAAAAGAGATAAAATCCAATTAGTGAACAACAAAGAGAGACATGATTTTATTTCATAAATCTTTGATTACAATTTTTTTGATTTCTATGATGCTAAAAATCAAGGCGACAATAAAAAAAATCTTTTTCGTTTTCTATACTGACCCTTCTCCCAAGGACTAGTTGGCACTAGCCTATCTCTCCCAAATAAAGCCTCGATCCACCCATAGATCTAAGCCCTAGATCTAGCTGCCAACACACATGGCGAATTCCCCCTAAGACACAGAAGGACCTAGTCGCCAACAACCACGTATGGTGAATTCTCCACCTCACACAAAAATAATAAATTGAAAGTAAAATAAAGTAGAAACTCCCTATAGAGATTTTTGAAAGAGATGGCGAAGGAACGCATGAGATAAGAGTTGTCGATACGTTTGTTCTTCCATTGAAATAGCGTGATGAATCCTCCTTCATAAATACTCCTTTTGATCTTGACGTTGTAGATGAGAGTGCTTTCAAATGTCTAAAATAAGATCCCTCGCAGAGTGCTCGACGTGGTAGAGTTAGGGTTTCAATTCATCAACGAGAGCATCGAAAATTGTGTTTTTATAGATTAAGACCCATACCTCCCGACGGTATTGATAATGCCCGGCGGTAACACTTAAGACAAAATTTTGAGCGCCAAAATCTTCAATCCTGTAAGGAGATTCTGCGCTTTAGAAAACTTTTCATTTTAGGCAATGCTAACACCCGACATTAGCAATACCGCCCGTGGTAGTATACTTCCATATGTGCATAGTTCTTCCTTCCAGAGATCTTCTCTTGAATTTCATTTTGGCGCGCTTGCATATTCTAGGGCTAACACCCAGCGTTATGAATAGTGCCCAATGGTAGTGGATTTATCGATGAGAGGCATATCGTCAGGAAGATTCTATGTCGACTAGAAGACCTCATGTCGACTATACTAGCATCTACATGGGGACAATATTGACCAGACGCTACCACCAACATTAGTGCTAACGCCACACGTTAGTGGCCACTTTGCATCTTTGTCATTGATCAATATCCCATTCAGTTTGTAGCATCCTAGTGTCATTCCTGTGAGTTCCTACATGCTATAAACACAAAATAAGTTTGATCAAATACAATATAAGATTTGTTATTCTCAAACCAAAGAGATGCAAAAAACTATATTCCAATAATCACCCCATTTTGATAATAATAAATCCACTAATGAGAAATCAGATAATTTAAATTGTGTTTATAGAGTAGTGGTGACACAAGAAATTTTTGCATTCTTAATTTATGTACTCCCCCTAAGTATGTGCTACCCCTTCTAAGAGTATTCTCCCCCTTAAACTTTAGATTCATTCTCCTTTTCCCCCTTTATCTTAAGATTTCTCAATTTATTCTCCCCATTTTATTATTAGCAAAAGTGGGTGGTGGTGAAATAATCATGAAAGGAATAAATGGCCTGGAGAATACATATGTTGGAGAAATACTTGTTTTTTTTGAAAAAATTTGTTGGAGCTCCACCTCGCCGGAGAAAGAGAATCCAAGCTCTGCCACATCCACCACCCTCCCATGGAAACTTCGCCGGAGGGCTCCCGGAGGACCCCTAACAAGGTGGGACCACCTCCTCTCCTTCCTCCCTATCTTCCGGACGTGTCACATGTGAACTCCGGTGACCGGAGCGCCCTCCCCTTAGAGTCGGCCGGGGGCGGAGCTAAGGTCGGCCTCCAGCCAGCCACCGGTGGCAACAACCCGCAAGGGGGGGGGGACCCCGTACAGGAAAATGTTTTGGTATTTATATTTTATAATTTTTATTTATTATAGAGTTCTATTTTTCCGGGCCTTATAGGAAGCCCAAATGCAAAAATGTTGAACATGAAATTTGTGCATGTCAGTGAATAGCATCTCCAAAAAAGTTTGAGATTTTTATCTCATAATTTAATATTTTTAATAATTAAAATACAATGAAATTTGAGGTTTTTTAATTAACAGTGACTATTAATTCTGAGAAAAAAATTGTGGAAATTTTAAGGTGATGACGAGGGCATAAGTTTACTCTCTATAATTATTTGAGTTTTTTTAATAATTATGTGGTATTTTGGTGATTTAATTAATATAGTTCCCTTCATTATAAATTTTTTAAGGGAATATCTACTCGATTAAAATTGATGTAATTTTTATAAGGTGATTGTTAGAAGATTAAATAGCCAATGAAAAATAATCAGATTTTATTATGTAATCCTGATATTTTTAAAGATTTAAATGAGGTAGGAATTACTGAGTTAATAATATCAGAAACTTTTAACTTTGGTATAAAAATCTGAGAAAACTCTCTGGATGACAGTTGATCTGGTATTTACCCACTGAAAAAAGTCTGGTGATTTATTGAAAGGTTATGTATTTTTGAGAAATTAATTTATGATATCTTCATTATTTTAAATATTCTAGAGAACTCCTACTTGGTGAAATGAGTCTGATAAAATTATGGAAGCCTTCTTGTTTTAGTATAAACCCACATTCAAAATGTGGTAATTTTTGGATTAGAAAAAGTATTTTTGGTACTTTAATATAAGAGATTATTCGAGGCCAATAATTTATCAGAGGCCAAAACAAGCTTAAAATGATTTGAGAAAATTATGGTGATTCTGTTAGGGCAAATACAACCTCTGGTTCACGTTTCTTAAATTTTCGACTCTCTTCGGTATTTGTTGAATAAAAGAGGTTGAAATCGGAAGAATTAATATCGGTCGTAATACATGAACTTGATTCCCCCTGGTGCAAGCAATTGAGGTTAAAGGAGCTTGTGTTAAACCTCTTACGAAGATTTAGATTCTCAATGATTAAATCAGGTGTTTATAATAAAGATGTTTAATAATATAATAAGGCTCGATCAAAATCTTGTAATCCGATGATTCTCCCAAAACGGTGCAACTAAAAGTAATAATTGGATATAATCAAACCGACGGACCCTAAGACGGTAAAATACTAAAAACGCATCGCAGAATTATGAACTTGCCTCCTTGGAATGGAGAAGTGTCCTATGAACGAGGTTGCCTCCTTGGAACGGAGAAGCCTCCTATGAATGGGGTTGCCTCCTTGGAACGGAGAAGCCTCTTTGGAATAGAGAAGTCTCTTGGGAATGGAGAAAATAACTAAACTTGCCTCCTTAAAGGAGAGGGAACTGTAAAACTCAGCTAATTCATATTCTATTTGTTTATTCAGTATTTCAGATACTGTACTTAATTTCAGTACTGCTCTTATTTCAGTTCATTACTTTGTTCACTACAGTTCATTTCAGTTCATCACTCTATTTCAGTTCAGCCTTTCGTTTCAGTACAGCTCTTTATTACAACTCTTCCAATTCAACATTTCATTAAAGCAGTTTGTTTTAGTAGTTTACTTAAGTAATTCACATCTGCAATTTATTTTAGCAGCATTCTCTGCTTACCGCACTTAATTATTGCAATTTACTATTCCTGCATTTTTAGCTCGGGTCCTATTCTGACAAACGGTTGGTCTTCTGGTAGAGCGTTAGTTGGGGATAACTGAGAGTTGAGGTATTCCTCCAAGGTTAGCTCCAATAATGGGCCCACACGCTCGTGGCGCTCCTTGTCTAAAGTTGAACTGCACGTTGATGTTATACGGTCGTCTGCCCAAATTATTTTATGTCAAGTAGGGCAAGCCACTGCGGACCTGAAGGTGCCAGTTATTTGTTTAATTAATTGCTCGTATTTTAATTGCTTGCGGTGGGAAAAGTGGTGGGTCAGTCATGTCTGTAGACTGTATGTACCGATGCAGGAAGGTTGGAAACCATAGGCTATAGGGAGATGTGCACCTCGGGAGATCGACTCTGTCTATATGCCCTGCTGGGTCTCTCTATTGGTTCACCAAATTTAGTTATTACCAGACATCTCCTACGTCCAAGAGTACACGAGGTTGTATGTTGGGGCCTGGGAAGTGCGGTACGTCCATACCCAAAATTGGCAGGACTAGCCACAGTCCCCGACGGCAACGTCGGTGAGGCCCGTGGGGTTCGCTACCCTGATGGAAGAGAAGCGATCCAAACTATGTCGACATAGGGTTTGCACACAGGTTTTGAACACCTGCAGTGTGTTAGAAGGTTATGAACACTTGCGGTGTGATGACAGGTTATGAACACCTACAGTGTGATTCTAGGTTATGAACCCCTAAGTGAGTGTGTAAATGCTAGTTGAGCTCTTTGTGGGATAACTGATGTTTATACTTCAACATTCCAGTTATATATTTTTGCGTTTGTTCATCCTAATGCTCCTAACTTTATTTCTTGAAAATGCAAATATATAAATATGCTACTGCTAACTCTCTTTTGCTTCGGCTATTGTTTCTAGTATTGAGGTTCACACTCATCCCCAAGTATAGGGATCTTGGGGAGGAGGTGTGAATCCACTTATTATGTGACTAACGGTTATTGAATAAGCATTCATGGGAGATGGAGCAGCGGAAAGTTCAGTTAGCGCGTCAGAGCATATCTGTCGTAGAGCTCGCATGAGCAGACGCACCAGTCTTATCTCCAGTCCTTAGAGATGTGAGCCCTTAGCTTGGTAGAAGTAGAGAGAGGGTGTTGTAGTTTTCTTTAGCCCAATAGGACGCATGTATAAACTTAAGGCTACGACCTTTGTTAAATATATATATTGGTTTCTGAATTACTTTCATTGTGATTTGATGTGATGTGATGAGTTTCCATAGCCTGATGAGACAATCATTCTATGCTTGAAGAGTGGGTCGGTGCCACTCAAAAAGCATAGGATGGTCATCTTGGGTGGTAAGGCCCATCCTCGACCCGACCTAGCCGCGGTTAGGGGAGGGGGGGGGGTCTTACAATTGGATCAGAGCATTCACGATCTATCAGTGTGGGAAGTCTCAGAATCCTTCTGTCCCTCGCTTTGTTTCTTGGTTCGGGATGAACCATGCAGCGGAAGCCTGGTGGACTTTTACGGATAGAGTTAAGGGTTCTAGTTCGCACACCCGTACACACTTCATTTCCGCCTTAGTCAGTTTTGCAAATTCCCTTCTTTGCAAACTTCTGACTCTTTGCTTGTTACTTCTCCAGATAAAAGAGTCAAGTAACGGGAGATCTTCCTCGAGTGACCAGTTCCACTCTGTGATTCCACCACCTGCTCCTACTTATCCCTTTGTAGAGACAGAGTTGGGTCAAACCCTCACAGCCTTGCTAGGCACGTTCTAGACCGCATTGCCCAGCAACAA
Organism: Dactylorhiza incarnata; assembly: GCA_033032865.1. NCBI lineage: Eukaryota > Viridiplantae > Streptophyta > Magnoliopsida > Asparagales > Orchidaceae > Dactylorhiza > Dactylorhiza incarnata. The sequence goes on along the minus strand of JAWHQI010000230.1, from coordinate 2,146,359 downwards.
CAATAGTTCGTTCACAAGTCTGACATGCTAAGGACCTTCGAGGGTTGAGACCTCTTAATTACTAAGGTTTTGAGACTTCTATGCAGACATAAGAGTAGGTAGAAAGAGTCGAGGAACTGCTAGTAGGGATGAGATTCCTAATAGTTTTTGCAGTTTCATTAGTGGTAACCCTACTTGAGGAATATGCTCGCGACTGGTGGCGGACAGCTATTTGTTTCACTTTTATAGGACGCCCACTCAGCACTATTCTATGGGAGAATTTTCGGAGGCATTTTTAGAACACTTCATACCCGATGCCAATCGAGCTGAGCTACAGGAGCACTTTCTGCAGATTTGTCAAGGAGATATGACGATACAAGAATGCCATAGAGAGTTTTTCCACTAAGCCCATTTTGCGGGAACACTGACGATGACAGACAAAGACAGAGCTACTAGGTTCTACCAAGCTCTGCGCGATGACCTCTGTCGGGCCCTGGTTTTGGTAACCCAATGACGCCACCCACGCTGCTACACTAGAGATGGACCAGATTATGGTAGCCCAACGACAGAGGAGACCTATAGAGACAGTTATTGCACCACATGGACGAGAGAGGGTAGTGTCTCCTCGACGACAGTTTCAAGATAGGAGACAACATTACCGCCACCAACCATACCGACCAGCACCCCAGCCGGCACTAATAGTGTGATGAGATGTACCCTTCATAGGGAATTGCTTTCTGTGCCATCAGCCCAGACACATCCGAGCTTTTTGCCCGCAGGCCGCGAAGAGGCCTAAAGCTTTTTTCCCGCAGGCCGCGTAGCTGCAGACAGAGGACGAGAGATGCAGAGGAACGTATGAGCCACACCTATGGAGGCTTACGCTATGTGCTTACAATAAGGAACAACTCAGGATATAGTTATCTGTATATAGTTTCTCGGTGATGCTTATCTTTTAGCTTGATTTAATCTCGGTTGTTATAAACATTGTTATAAGATAAATAACTCTTTCCAGGATTACTTATGGTAGATGGTTAACCTGCCAAAACTGGCCAATTTAATACAAGAGCCACACACTCCTTTGTATTACAATACCTTGTTTCTTCAAAGACCAACGTCATCTGATCAGCCAGAATGTCAATACGCATTCAACTTCCAGATGGATCAGATATAACCTTTATCGAGAAGTGTTCATTCCATGCTTTACTAGAAAACATGGAATTCGAAGTTTACGCGACCATATTACGCGACCATATTAGCGATAATTGGTCTTGACATCATTCTGGGATGGACTCGCTGGCCGAGCACCAGAACCAAATCAATTGCTTGACTTGGGAGGTCAACCTCCAAAACTCAAATGGAGAGTCCATCACTCTGAAAGGTATTCCCTCTGTCTCACGCATTATTTTAACTTCTGCATGGCCCGCCAGGGTAGTTAGACAGAGAGATAAATCGTCTTACAATTCAGAATACTTGTCCCTTACCAAGAATCGACGAGTTATTCGACCAACTGTAAGGTGCTTCCGTCTTCCCAAGAGGGATATACGATCAAACTATTACCAACTTCGGATCTAGGAGAAGGATGTACCTAAAACTGCATTCAGCTCCTGGTATGGGCATTATGAATTCATGGTAATGTTTTTTTTTCTTGGGTTAACCAATGCAACATCCACATTCATGGCTTTGATGAATATTGTATTCAAACCCTACTTAGGTCACTTTGTTATCACCTTCATATATGACACCTCTATCTACTCTATAAGCCAAGCAGACCAGGTGAGGCGACATTTAATAAGCTAAAAGAATGCTTTGACCTTAGCGCCCATCCTAACAATTCCATCTAGAACCAAGGAATTCCAAATCTACACCAACACATCTCTGAAAGGATTGAGAGCCCTGCTGATGCAACACAACAAAGTGATTGCTTACGAGTCTCGATAATTGAAGCCGCACGATCCTAACTACCTGGCCCACGACTTAGAATTGAGTAGGGTAGTCATTGTCCTCAAAATCTGGAGGCACTACCTATGGAATTAAATGTGAAATATTCTTCGACCACAAAAGTCTCAAATATGTCTTCACCCAAAAAAAGAGTCGTGTTGGAACATTGTCTTCCACATCTCCTAGGTTTGAAAATAACAAATCCTTTGTGTATTTGATCTTGTATGTTTAAGTGTGCAGGAAAACAAGTCCACATGACTCAAGGATAACATAAGAAGGTTGCGCCCAAATTTGAAGCCAAAATTCCAACATGCCCACTAGAGCCCGCGCTAGCTTTGATTAGAGAAAATTTCGGGAGCAGTTATAGAAGGTGCTAGCGCCAGGCGATAGCAGCTAACGCAGGCGGTAGCAGCTAACGCATGCGGTATCTACTAGTGCAGGCGGTAGCGCAAAGCACAAGAGGAAGGCAACCGACTTACTTAAAATGAAAGATTATCACGCAGAGAATATTTCCTAAACCGGGATAGCGCCGGTGGTAGTGATAGCGCATGCGCTAGCTCCAAGGCTATAAAAAGGACCCCTTGGATCCGTCTTCTTCATCCTCTTCCACTCCTAAATTCCAGAGCTTCGTGCCACATCATATAGAGGAAGGTTCAGAGAGATACTCCCACAAATCCATGAATACTTAAGGAGATCTGTGGAGAAGATTTCAACACGCTTCATCATCGTGACGAAAGACTGCATCAACTACGATCATACTCTGCGGGTCTTTGTCTACTTCTTTAGAGATCCACATAGAGGGAGTTTTTAATATTGTTGTTATTTATTTCTCATCTTTTCTTGTAATCGTTTAGTGAATTCGCCTCATGTTGGCGACTAGGTCTGGGTAGGACTTAGGGCAGAAATTCGCCTCGTGTTGGCGACTAGATCTAGGTTAGGTCTAGGGGGTTCTCGTTGCCATATCCGGGGAAGGATTGGCTAGAGCGTCTTGAGGCCGTATCCGAGGAAGGATAGGCTAAAGCCACCAGTTTGTGGGCATACGAGTCGGGCTAGAAAACAAAAGAGATTTTACTTTTCGCCTTCGATTTCTAGCGTTATAGAAATCTATTTTTGTAATCAATTTTATCAATAGTAATCATGTTTCTCTTTGTGTAATAAAATTGATTTGTTTTTCATTTCACTAAATTGTTTATTATACTCTCTTTCATTATAAAACAATTTAGATCTTTATTCAAAATCACTATTTTGATCTCTTAGCATTTCAAGTTTATCAAAATATACTTATGTTTTTAAAACCCTTATTCACCCCCGCTCTAAGAGCGCCTACCGATCCAACAAGTGGTATCAGAGCAAGTTATTATAAATCGGTCTAACAACCGGGAATAATGGCGTCTCATGATCTAGCTTCTATTAGTGGAAAAATTTTTGTAATGAGGAAAAATCTCTTGCACCACCTTTATTTGAAGGGAGAAATTATAAAGGGTGGAAATTTTTAATGGAAAGGTTTATTAAAGCTTTAGATATCGAAGCATGGAATTTAGCAATAGTAAGACCAGTTGATTAATCAAATAAAAAAGAATGTCATCTAAATGCAAAAGCCAAATACTATTTATTTTGTGGTCTATCAAATGAAGTTTTCAAATTAATATATTATTTTTCTAGTGCATACAAAGTATGAAAATTTCTTGAAGAAATGTATGATCTTCCTCTCGCAGGTATGGAACAAACACAGGAGGAGAAGGACATACAAGCATCCACCATTATTCAAGAAGATTTCTCTCGTAGCAAAACCATGGAAATCATGGAAATTGACTTAGACAAAGAGAGCAATTCATCAAGAGACAATGAAGATGAAAATTCATCTATAAAGGAGGACGACCTAGAAGACGACAAAGGAACTTCATGTTCACATCTTGCCTCTTTCGATAGCGCTGTAAGAAAGTTTAATTCTTCGTCTTATTTCCATATACTAAAAATTGCTAAACATAAAATGAAGAAATTGAAAATTGCTAATACAGAATTACGTTTAAAAAATAAAAGATTAAAAGCTAATTTAGAATCTAAATGTGATGTGGCTTCTCCATCTTGCCCTAAAATTGAAATCTTAAAACCTTGTTTTGATTAATAAAGAAAAATTCAAGGATTTTGAAAAAAAAAACTATTAATTGTAAAAGAACAAAATGAAAAATTATCTTTAGAAAATTCAACTTTGAAAAGTGATTGTGCTACATGCAAAAGTTATAAAATTGAAATAGAAGAGATGGATGAAACATTTGAGGAATTTAGAAATAATTATCAAACTCATATTGTTTTTATTGTTTCCACTCTTAACAAAAGCATAATTGCTTATAATAAAGCTAGACATAATCTTATGATAAAAAATGATGAGTTAAAATAAAAAATCAACTTGCTTATGAAAATTATAATTAAAAATTCACAATATCAAGAAATATCTAAAGCAAGTTGAATATGAATATGAATATCTTAACTAAGCCTAATAATGGGAGTCAGAAACACAAAATGTTTGTAAATCAAAATCCAAATAACTATTATTTAAAAAATCATGTATCTCCTAAATTAAATTCAAATATGCAAAAAATTCCTATGAACAATACATTCGATAATCACAATGGAAATTTGATGCATAAGAATATTAATAAACCAAGATTTGAATGGAGGCCCAAAATTAAAAATGAAACATTAACTTCACATGAAAGGACCCATTCATCACTATTTACCCACAAACCTATACGTTATATTTGGGTACCCAAAGGAACCACCACACTTGGTCCCCTTTGGATACCTAAATCTCTTATTCATTAGGTATCACCAAATGCATGAAGTAGAATATTTTCAAAATGAAATATACAAATTTCTACTTCATGATATGCTTTAATTTTTCATTTTTATTTTCTTATTTTTTAAGCTATCATGTTATGGTCATCTTATATATTATTGGAAATATGATTTTATCCCTTAAAACTTAATAAGTTTATAAATTAAATTGATCATAATTCAAAATCATATTTTATTTTGATGACCTATCTATCTTTCTTATATTCATTGCCTATATATCATATAGTATTCATATAAATTGAACTATAAATTTGCTATAAGATATTTTAAATTAAATCAAATTATTAGGCTATTAAGCTCTTTAGCGTTCATCAACAAAATTAGAGAAATAACATGATCTAAAAGAAAGTTCAAGATCTAAAAAAAAGCTCAATTTTCAATATGTTTTTCTTTTTTCCTTTTCAAAACAAGAATTGTATTGTGTTCACTCCTTGATGTCAAACATGATCTAAACCATCACTATTGTTCACCTATCAAAAATCACATATATATTCAAAATTCATAATTAAAAAGAAAAGCACTAAAATGTATTGAAAGAATTTACCATCATAATGAACATTGAATTCACATGGACCACCATGATCTATTGATGACCTTTGCTAAAATTCTCTAAAATCATATATCATAAGTCATATCAAAAATCTTCTAAAAACAACTATTTCTATCACATTTTTATGAATTATATGATGACGATTGATATTATAATTGCATACTAAGGTTGGTGTATTATGTGTGTATTGTGATTTATTTCAAGTTTAGACCTTAGAATTATCTTGATATCAATAAGATTAAATCAAATAAAATCTTCACTTCATTCTAGGTTTATAAATTGAAACACTATCATACTTTGGCATAACATTAATCTCAAACTTATCATACTAACATTGTCACCTAAAGAATATTAGTATATATGTTTGGTTTTATATGTTTACCAAGATATACAGGTTGGGTATTCTTATCTAGGGCATATCCATGTTATTCTTTGCATAAACATCATCTCATACTAATCATTTAAATCATGCTTATTTGGCTTATTCGAACTGATATCTTGTGCTTACATTTCCTATCATTATATTGATAAATATATGCCTTAGAAAAATCAAAATGAAGATATAAGAAAATATATATCATGTGTTGTCAAGTCATATAAGAAATCGCTAACGTTTCATGCAATTTACATTATCTAGACATCTCCAAAAATTCTGAAATTTCTGCATGAAATCACTCTTGGGACACTTAATCAAGATCAATAATCAGAATTTCCAAAATCTTGAAAAATAGTGTATTGTTTGTCGCGCTAGCGCCGGTGCTAGCTCGCCTATGCGATTTTATGTAATTTAAAATTCTGAAAAATCACTAAAAATATATCATTTTATATGTACTACTCATTTTTGCATTTATGCCAAAAATTGATTTTTGAAAAAAAAACTACAAAAGCCAAAATTGCCCAAAAAATATTTATTCTCTTCGATTCTTTGTTTATTTGTTTAATTTCTATTTCTATATGCCAAAAATCAAACACAAAAATATAAAACAAAGAATTATAAAAAATTATTTTTTGAACTTAACTTTTCTATTTACATGTATCTTGTGAAAGGGAGATTTCAGCTATCATCCATCACATCTTCTAGTACCGGGTGAACCCCTCACAGGGTAGTCCTCGGGAAGTCCAAGATCAATTATAATAGTTCAAACTTTCAAACAAAATTATTTTTTCAAAATATCAAAAAAAAACTGTATGGATTTCATTGTTCATATCAAGCATGGTCTAATCTATCATTTAGTCCCTCTACAATGTTGCAATTTATCTTTTCAAACTACTTTTAACATTGTTTTTATCATGCTTTGATATATCTAATCACATGTGCATCAATTGTAATGTAAAAGTTGTGTAGAACCAAGCTTAGCATGCCTCTAAGTATGAGTAAATCTTTTATGATTGATAATGATATTTAATCACTCACTTATTTTAGCAGTCTACATGTGCTTTTAATCTAAGAATGCTTGCTTGTGTATTGTAATTATACAATGAATTACATTTGCACAAGTATCTTACCTACACTACATTTATTTGCACTCTTAAAAATTAAGAAAAGTGGTTGTGATTTCAAAATCACATTGGTTTGCAAAACAAGTGTATTCAGAGAACTTTGTACAAAAAATGATCATGAAATAAATTGACAAAGATAACTCCACCATGCACTAATTGAACCTCCTGATAAGTCTTAATAAGCGTTGTGAGGTTGAGCACCTTGGAAAGAATAGTAAAGTGTCTTGCGCAAACCTTCACTTTTGTTACACCACTTATTCTTAAGTACACCAGATCACAAAAAATCAATATTGAAAAATAAAGTCTGTGATCCCCAAGCACTACTTTGCACCCTGATAAGTATTCATGAGCATTGTGTGTGCAAAGCACCTTAATAGTTGTACATTTTTTTTGTATATGCATGAAGTGTGTGGAAGTAAAATTATTTGTGTTTTATTGTGCACTTTACTCTACACATGTCTTGTATTTTTGATTAAATCATTTGTTTACTCTATTCAAAATACACTTATGTGCACATCATTATCTTCCATAACACTTTTTCTCATGAGTATTGGATCCTAATGCTAAAATTCTATACTCTCCTTATATATACAATGCACTAGATAACCTAGCATGCTTTCTACAATGTTTGGTATGTTTTGAATTTGTGAATTATACTAACCTTGTAGTGATTTCTTTTTGATATCCTTCTTTCATGCTTGGTTACTTTATTGTCAAACTTAAAGATTTTAAATGAAAAATGATTTACAAAAACATCTTCCTTTTTGGAATTTAACTCATATTTCTTCATGAATCATCATGATTACAAAGAGATGTTTGTTGTATTTCTATAAAGTCTTCCATATCATTACCATATATTTTTTACCTTGCGTTTTCTTGCTTATTTAAAGTCTTCTCTTTTGTGTGCATCATCATTTGAATCTTATAATTCCTTTCTTTCAACAAGTGGGGTAGACTTGCTTGGTAAAATCTATATTAGTTATTCTAACAAGCATATCATTTTTATGCCAAAAACTCTGATTTATCTCTATAACTATTTTTATGCTAAAAAATCCTTATCATTTCATTTCCTCTAAAAGCTCGATCATGCCTTATCTTTTTATCAAAATTTCTTTTTTATGTCTATTGCTTCCTTAGCCCACTTTTGCTAATAACAAAAGGGGGAGAACTAACATGATAAATAGTAAACGTTATCAAATGGGAAAACTAACATGACTAATGATTAAGATGATAACTTACATATTAGGGGAGCATTCACATAGGGGGAGCATGTATTTAGGGGGAGCAATTCAAAATACTAAAATCGACAATTATCCTAAGTCATCTCTCTCACACTCACACAAGTAGGTTTCATCATGCTTATATATTAATGCTCTGATTTATCATTAATGGATTTGTTATTATCAAAAGGGGGAGTTTATTGGAACATGGTCTTCCGTATCTCCTAGGTTTGAGAATAACAAATCCTATGTGTATTTGATCTTGTGTGTTTAAGTGTGCAAGAAAATAAGTCCACATGACTCAAGGATAACATAAGAAGGTTGAGCCCATATTTGAAGCCAAAATTCCAACATGCCCACTAGAGCCGACGCTAGCTATGATTAGAGAAAATTTCAGGAGCAATTATAGAAGGTGCTAGCGCCAGGCGATAGCAGCTAGCGCGGGCGGTATCTACTAGTGCAGGCGGTAGCGCAAAGCACAAGAGGAAGGCGGCCATCTTACTTAAAATGAAAGATTATCACGTGGAGAATATTTCCTAAACTGGGATAGCGTCGGCGGTAGCGATAGCGCATGCGCTATCTCCAAGGCTATAAAAAGGACCCCTTGGATCCGTCTTCTTTATCCTCTTTCACTCCTAAATTCTAGAGCCTCCTGCCACATCATATAGAGGAAGGTTCAGGGAGATACTCCCACAAATCCATATTGACTTAAGGAGATCTGTGGAGAAGATTTCAACACGCTTCATCATTGTGACGAAAGACCGCATCGACTACGATCATACTCTGTGGGTCTTCGTCTACTTCTTCAGAGATCCACATAGAGGGAGTTTTTAATATTGTTGTTATTTATTTCACATCTTTTCTTGTAATCGTTTAGTGAATTCGCCTCGTGTTGACGACTAGGTCTGGGTAGGACTTAGGGCAGAAATTTGCCTCGTGTTGGCGACTAGATCTAGGTTAGGTCTAGGGGGTGCTCGAGGACATATATGGTGAAGGATTTGCTAGAGCGGCTTGAGGCCGTATCCGGAGAAGGATAGGCTAAAGCCACCGGTTTGTGGGGATACGAGTCGGGATAGAAAACAAAAGGGATTTTGCTTTTCGCCTTCGATTTCTAGCGTTATATAAATCTATTTTTGTAATCAATTTTATCAATAGTAATCATGTCTCTCTTTGTGTAATAAAATTGATTTGTTTTTCATTTCACTAAATTTTTTATTATACTCTCTTTCATTATAAAATAATTTAGATCTTTATTCAAAATCACTATTTTGATCTCTTAGTATTTCAAGTTTATCAAAATATACTTAACTTTTTAAAACCCTTATTCACCCTCCCCCCCCCCCCCCTCTAAGAGCACCTACCGATCCAACAAGCCGAACCTCCGTCAACGTCGGTGGTTGGAAATTCTTGTGATTATGATCTTGCCTTTCAATACCACCCCGGTAAGGACGATAAGGTTGTCGATGCCCTGAGTCGTCAACCTACAGTGGAAGGAAGCCAGATGGAGGTAATACCTAAAGAATTGTTACGATCCTTATCAGACCTGAGTATCACCCTAATTACTCGAAGAGATCCAGTAGAATACCAAGCGCATATGTGTTGGATGGAAACTCAATGTGATATTCATGACCGAATTCGTGAAGCCCAGAAGATTGACCCGGAGGCGGCTCCGATCATCCAATCGCTACAAAATGGTGCGCAGGAGGACTTAAATCTATAAGATGGCATCCTGCAGAATAAGCACCGATTCCTTATTCCCTCCACTGGAGGAATTCGAGAGGAAATATTTTGAGAAGCTCACCAATTTAGGTATTTTATTCACCCTGGAGCAGTTAAATGTATATTGACATGTGTTGTACACTGTATTGGCACAAAATGAAAAGGGATGTCACGGATTATGTAGCGCATTGCCAAACCCGCGAAATAGTCAAGGCAGAGTGCCGAAGTCCAGGAGGTTTGATGCAACCTCTACCAATACTAGAATATAAATTTGAAGATATTTTGATGAGTTTTGTCCACGGTCTACCTCGATCAAGAAACGACTCTACATGGGTTGTAGTAGATCACCTCACCAATATGGCCCGATCGATGCCTAATCGGCAAGGCGGTGGCGTTGATGTGTTAGCCATGCTTTTCATAGAGCAAGTAGTTCGATTTGACGGGGTACCAAGAAACAAACGTCTCTGACCACGATGGACGCTTAACTCCAAAGGAGTGGAGATGAGTGCAAGCTTATTTGGCACAAATCTAGCTTTTAGCACCGCATTCCACCCCCAAACTTACGGTCAAACAGAAAGAATAAATCAAACCACAGAAGATCTTCTTTGACTGTGCATAGTGGAGCATAAACGAGCCCCGAAAGCAGCTTCTGCCTCTGGTAGAATTCTCTTATAATAATATCTTCTAGGTCAGCATCCAAACGACCCCGTATGTTGCCTTCTATGGGAGACGTTGTCGAACACATTGATCATGGGTACAAAATGAAGATCCTGAGGCATTAAGTGTGACGTACATTGATGACACCACCGCACCAATAAGATTGATTCGAGATCGGACGCTGGGGGCACATAGCAGACAAACTAAGTATCACGACGCTCATCCTCGTTCGGTAGAGCTTAGCATAGGAGATATGGTATTCTTGGAGATCAAATTTAGGCATGGTATCTTCCAGATAATGAAGCTGAACCCACGCTATTTGGGCCCTTACCTAATCATAGAACGAGTCGGCCCCGTTGCATATCGATTACCACTACCACCGAAATTGGGAAATCTGCATGATGTCCTCCACGTCTATTCATTGTGATGTGTCCTTCCACAACCAGATCATCATCTTCTTATACCCCAATACCCATATAGTCTGTATATCTCTGAAGTTAGAGCCCATGTGAATGGTTAACTCAAAAATCAAGAACCCGCGGAATAAAGCCATAACCATTGTTAAGATATTATGGTCAAATCATGGTTAAAATGAATACACTTGGAAAGTAGAGAGCCTCGTCAGATAAAAGTACCCATAACTTTCCCCCATATATGTTACGTTTTCAAACTCCCCCTACTTTAATCAATTTTTGGGAACGAAAATCCTCTTATTTTTATTGTATTGTAACATCCTGACTTTTATTGGGCCACTAGGACCCTAAATGACCCAATAAAAGTGACCCGACAACAAGTATAATACTAGAAAGCTAGAAGATGACCCATGTTGTATATGAAGCATACGTGCTCCGAATCGACCTCCGTCAGTTGCATTAGACTCATATTGTTGATACGAGTGCAACATAACTCATTTCGTCTTGATCCGAGGTCGTTTAGAGAAAACGACCATTTTAAGTATCATATCGCGTCACGACGATGCAGTTTTAGAATATGAAGCATACATGCTCTGAATCGACTTTCGTTAGTTGCATTAGACTCATATAGTTGATACGAGTGCGTAACGAAACTCATTTCGTCTCGATCCGAGGCCGTTTAGAGAAAATGACTATTTTGAGTATCGTAGCGCGAGATGGCGACATAGTTTTAGATTATAGAGCATACATGCTCCGAATCGACTTCCATCAGTTGCATTAGACTCGTATAGTTGATACGAGTGCAACGGAACTCATTTCGTTTTGATCCGAGGCCATACGAGAATATGATCATTTTGAGTATCGTAGCACGTCACGACGACGCAGTTTTAGAATATGGAGTACACGTGCTCTGAATCGACATCTGTTAGTTGAATTAGACTCATATAGTTGATACGAGTGCAACGAAACTCGTTTCGCCTCAATCCGAGATTGTTTAGAGAAAACTACCATTTTGAGTGTCGTAGTGCGTCACGACAACGCTGTTTTAGTAAATTGAGCATATGAACTCGGAATTGACCCCAGTCAGTTGCATTGGACTCGTATGACCAATACGAGAGCAACGTAGTTCGTTGCACTTTATTTTGACATTGTTAGTCAATTTGGTCAAATCAAGCTCTGTGATGCACTGAAAAGTGTGTACACACCGATATTACTAAAATACCCCAACATTGACTTGTCTCTCGATGACTTGGACCTACTTTGACCATGACCCACATAGGGGGACCCACTCTAGGGTTGACTTTGGTCAAGCCTCATTAAAATGCAATTTTGATTATTTTAAAAGCCCCTCCACCACTCCATAAGATCAAAACCTACCAATGCCATCATGGGACCCCTCATGGACTCTAATTTTCAGCAAGGTGGATGGGCCTTGGGCCAAGCCAAGAGGAAGCTCTCTCTCTCTTTCTCATTTTCTCTTTCTCTCTCTTCCCCAAACCAAACTCCAAGCCTCAAGATGGTGCCACTAGGTGTGATCTCGCCTCTAGATGGCTGTCAGCTGCCCTAGCTTGCTGGGATGAATCCAAGCCTTCTCCTCCACGGGGATTAGTCCCACACCAAGAAGAAGAGGGGAGGCTCCTATAACCCCTATAAATGGACCCACCTCCATCCAGAGCAAAGCACCTCTCTCCCCCAGCCCAATCGAGCCCAAGACACCCCCTGTCGGAGCTCCACCTCACAAGAGAAAGAGAAGCCAAGCTCCGCCACCTCCACCACCCTCCCATGGAAACTTCGTCGGAGGGCTCGCGGAGGACCCCAAACAAGGCGGGACCACCTCTTCTCCTTCCTCCCTATCTTCCAGACGTGTCACTTGCAAACTCCGGCGGCCGGAGCGCCGCCGCCGTCTCCCTTTCCTCCGTTCAAATTTATAAATAATAACTCCGACGGTGGCCAGCGGCAGCAGGCCACCAGACCACCGCCAGAGGGCAGCGCCATGGTCGGCCGGTGGCCAGCTGCCGGCGACAACAACCAACAAGGGGGGGGGGGGGGGGGGGACGGTGTACAGGAAAATGTTTTGGAATTTATATTTTATAATTTTTATTTATTATAGAGTTTTATTTTTCTGGGCCTTATGAGAAGCCCAAATGCAAAAACGTTGGACATGAAATTTGTGTATGTCAGTGAGTAGCACCTCCAAAATTGTTTTGAGATTTTTATATCATAATTTAGTTTTTTTAATAATTAAAATACAGTGATATTTGAGGTTTCTCAATTAACAGTGACACATGATTCCGAGAAAAAATTGTGGAAAATTTGAGGTGATGACCATGGCTTAAGTTTACCCTCTGTAATTATTTGAGATTTTTTTAACAAATATGTGGTATTTTGGTGATTTAATTAATATAGTTCCCTTCATTATAAAAATTCAAGGGGAATATCTGCTCGATTAAAACTGCTGTAATTTTTATATGGTGATTATTAGAGGATTATATAACCACTGAAAAATACTCAGATTTTATTATGCAATCCTAATATTTTTAAAGATTTAAATGAGGTAGAAATTACTGGTTTAATAAAATCAGAAACTTTTAACTTTGGTATACAAATCTGAGAAAACTTTATGGATGACAGTTGATCTGGTGTTTACCCACTGAAAAAAAGTTGGGTGATTTATTGAAAGGTTATCTATTTTTAAGAAATTAATTTATGGTCTCTTCATTATTTTAAATATTCCAAAGAGCTCCTACTTGGTGAAATGAGTCTAATAAAATTATGGAAGCCTCCTTGTTTTAGTATAAACCCTCATTCAAAATTTGGCAAAATTTGGATTAGCAAAAGTATTTTTGGTACTTTAATATAAGAGTTTACTCGAGGAGAATAATTTATCGGAGGCCAAAACAAGCTTAAAAAGATTTGAAAAAATTACGGGGATTCTGTTAGGGCAAATACAACCTTTGGTTCAAGTTTCTTAAATTTTCGACTCTCTTTGGTATTTGTTGAATAAAAGAGGTTGAAATCAGAAGAATTAATATCAGTCGTAATACAAGAACTTGATTCGCCATGGTGCACGCAATTGAGGTTAAAGAAGCTTGTGTTAAACCTCTTATGGAGATTTGGAGTCTCAATGATTAAATTGAGTGTTCATAATAAAGATGCTTAATATTATAATAAGGCTCGATCGAAATCTTGTAACTCGATGATTCTCCCAAAATGGTGCAACTATAAGCAATAATCGGATACAATCAAACTGGCGGACCCTAACACAGCAAATTACTAAGAACTCATCGCAGAAATATGAACTTGCCTCCTTGGAACGGAGAAGCCTCCTATGAATGGGGTTGCCTCCTTGGAACAGAGAAGCCTCCTATGAACGGAGTTGCCTCCTTGGAATGGAGAAGTCTCCTTGGAATGGAGAAGCCTCCTGGGAATGGAGAAAATAACTGAACTTACCTCCTTTAATGGAGAGGGAGCTACAAAACTGAGATAATTCTTATTCTGTTCTTTTATTCAGTATTTTAGATACTGCACTATATTTCAGCACTGCTCTTATTTTAGTTCAATACTTGGTTCACTACAGTTCATTTCAGTTCAACACTCTATTTCAGTTCAGCCTTTCGTTTTAGTACATCTCTTCCAATTCAACATTTCATTAAAGTAGTTTGTTTTAGTACTTTACTTCAGTACTTCACATTTGCAATTTATTTCAGCAGCATTCTCTTACCGCACTTAACTATTGGAATTTACTATTCCTGCATTTTTAGCTCGGGTCTTATTCTGACAAACGATTGGTTTTCTGGTAGAGCATTAGTTGGGGATAACCGAGAGTTGAGGTATTCCTCCAAGGTTAGTTCCAATAATGTGCCCACACGCTCGAGGTGCTCCTTGTCTAAAGTTGAGCTGCACATTGATGTTATACGGTCGTCTGCCTAAATTATTTTATGTCAAGTAGGGCAAGCCACTGCGGACCCGAAGGTGCCAGTTATCTATTTATTTCATTGCTCTTATTATAAATTGCTTGCGGTGGGAAAAGTGGCGGGTTAGTCGTGCCCGTAGACCATACGTACCGGTGTGGGAAGGTCAATGACCCTAGGCGACAGGGATACGTGCACCCCGGGAGCTCGACTATGTCCATATGCCCCGCTGGGTCCCTATGCTGGTTGGCCAAATTCAGTTATTACCGGACATCTCCAACGTCCAAGAGTACACGGGGTTGTACGTTGAGGCCAGGGAAGTGCGGTACGTCCACACCCAGAAGTGGCAGGCTGGCCACTCTCACTGACGGCCACATCGGTGAGGCTCGTAGGGTTTGCTACCCTACTGGAAGAGAAGTTTTCCAAACTTTGTCGACATAGGGTGTGTGTGCGGGTTTTGAACACCTGCGGGGTGTTGGCAGGTTATGAACACATGCGGTGTGATGGCAGGTTATGAACACCTGCGGTGTGGTTGCAGGTTATGAACCCCTAAGTGATTGTGTAAATGCTAGTTGAGCTCTTTGTGGGATAACTGATGTTTATGCTTCATCTTTCTAGTTATATATTATTGCATTTGTTCAGCCAAATGCTCCTAGCTTTATTTCTTGAAAATGCAAATATATAAATATACTACTGCTAACTCTCTTTTGCTTCGGCTATTGTTGCTAGTACTGAGGTTCACTATCATTCCCAAGTACATGGATCTTGGGGAGGTGTGAATCCACTTAGTCTACGACTAACGGTTATTGAATAATAATTTACAGGAGATGAAGCAGCGCAAAGTTCATTTAGCACATCAGAGCATACCTGTCGTAGAGCCCACACGAGTAGACGCACCAGTATCATCTCCGGTCCTTAGAGATGTGAGTCCTTAGCTTGGTAGAGCAGAGAGAGGGTGTTGTAGTTTTCTTTAGCCCAATGGGCCACATGTATAAACTTAAGGCTACGACCTTTGTTAATTATATATTGGTTTCTGAATTACTTCTGCTGTGATCTGATGTGATGAGTTTCCATAGCCTGACTAGGCTATCATTCTATGCTTGGTAAGGTTGTAGATGTCAGATATCAGGAACACGTCGGTTTAGGTTTTTCATGTCGTTTTAATATGTCGGGGGATATATCGGGGATATTTCATATATCGGGTTTTAATATTTAATTATTTAAATATGTAATTATATATAAATTTAATCATTTTATAATTTATATATATTAATATATTAATAATTTGATATTTCTTGAACTCCTAAATTCATCAAACTAATATAAACATTTTGGGCTACATAAGTAATAACAGTATAATGCGTGAAATAAAGTAAGAGGAAGCATAAAGCCAGGAAGTTGTCAATGACAATGGAAGATAAGGAACATTTAGTCCATAATTCAAAGACCATGCATAATTGAAGTTGATGACGGACTTGAGCGAGGAAGAAAGCCAGAGAAAGAACAAAAAACATAAACAATGAAATAATTTTAGTTTATTGTCTATTAGATCATAGACAATAATTAAAATAAATTGAAAAAAAAAATCGACTGGATATATCGGCCAATATATCGGCAAATATATCGGTCAATAACAGATATATCGGAGGATATATTCCAAAAGGATATTTTGCAAAAAAATATCGGAAACGTATCGTTTTGTCCATGGAACCTTTATGTCGGTCGGCATGTCAGCCATGTCGGAGGATATCCACAGCAGAGATGCTTGGAGAGTGGATTGGTCCCACTCAGAAAGCATAGGGTGGCTGTCTTGGGTGGTAAGGCCCATCTTCTTCTCCACCCGGTTGCGGTTAGGGGAGGGGGGTCTTACATTAAATTGAAGATTAGAATAATAGTGACTTTTGAAATGTTGATTTATAAGAAATTTGAGTTCATTCAATTTTATGTTGAGTGAAGATTGATCTTGTAGGTGATGGTGATGATAGTGTTTTGGAATTTGAGGTTTTTCACTCCTTTTATTTGTCTTAGACATGTTATGAAAATTCATACTCAACATGTTTTTGGATTTCCTTGATATGGAGGATATATGTTTTGTGAGTTTTTATTCATGATTTTCTTAAACACATTGATTTTTATTTCCAATTCATTATTCTTAACCTCAAGATTATGTCTAGCTTTATGATATGTGAGTGCGCTATTTTTAAGAGTGGTGACTATAGAATCTATATGAGTTTTATAGTCACTTATTAATTCTTCAAGGGTTTCATCCATCTCTTTGATTTCAATTTTAAAACTTTCACATCTAGTATAATTATTTTACAAAGATAAGTTTTCTAAAATTAGTTTTTCATTATGCTCTTTTGTAATAGAAAGCTCTTTTTCAAAAACCTTGAATTTTTATCTTAGTTGATTGCAATCAATACATGGTATAACAATTTCAGATAAAGACGGGAGAAAGAACTAGGTTCATCAATTTTTGATTCTACATTAACATTTGCTTTTAAAGATTTATTTTCTAAATGTAATTTTGAATTAATATTTTTCAACTTTTTAATTTTATGTTTAGCAATTTCTAGCACACGCAATGTAGAAATATAAGTTGTAGCAGAAAAAGAAGAATTAGTTTTTCTTAATGTGTTATTTGGCTCAGAATTTTGATTTGAACACAAGGTTCCTTCATCATCTTCTTCTTGCCTTAATGTGCCACTTTCTTTCCTTCCACTAGGTGGGCACTCCATGGCTTCGTCATGAGAAGAATTTTCTTGAAGGTTTTTGCAGGCTTGCGTATTCTCCAATTCTTACACTTGATCCATACCTATATGGGAAGACTGTAAATTTCTTCAAGAAGTTTCCAAATTTGATAAGTAGTAGAAAAATAATAAACTAGTTTAAAAATATCTTTTGAAATTGTACAATATAAACTATTTATAGCATTAGCATTTAAAACACAATCTTCGCTATTCAACTCTCTTGGGGGCTCTCTAATTGTAATATCCCAAACTTTGATATCTAAAGATTTTAAGAAAATTTCCATTAAGATTTTCCACCATTTATAGTTTTTACCTTCAAATAAAGGTGGTGCTATTGATTTTTCATTTATATAAAAGTCATCCCCTCTAGTAGATGCGAGATCATGATCATGAAGCACCATTATCTCGGTGGTGAAACTGTTTTAAATAACCTACATATGATACCACTTGTTGGATCTACTAACACCCTTAGAGGGGGGGGGGGGGGTGAATAAGGGTTTGTAAGAATTTTGAAAGTTTAGGGATTGTCTAAATACACCTAGAGGGGGGGGGGGGTGAGTAGGTGATGTTACTTTTTCTTGTTAGTAGCAGATTTAAAAGTAAATCACAAGCACAAGCAATCACACAACACAAACACACAAGGATATATAGTGGTTCCCCAGTATGGGTACTCCACTTTCCCCCTCCACTTATCTAGCAGTGTGCTTGCCTAGGAAAACTCCACCAATACTCAGATCAACAGATCTTACAACTCAGAGAAAAAGCTCCTACCACAGGAACACAATCGTGTTCCCTACCTCATATCCCTTAGCTCAGGATCCTACCTCAGATCCCTTAGCTCAGGATCCTACCTCAGATCCCCTAGCTCAGGATTCTACCTCAGATTCTTCACAAGAATCCTACCTCAGATTCTATACAAGAATCCTACCTCTGGCTTCCAACAGAACCCTACCTCAGGCTCACAAAGAACTCTACCTCAGGATCACAAAGAACCCTACAACAGTAGTTTTACAAATGTTGTTTACAAGTATTTCTAGACTCAAAGAAGATTGATCTTCAAAACAGTTGAGTCTTCTTGAAGCTTTGATAAGAATAACTTCCTGTTGATCAACAGTCAAATCTGAAAAATAGTCTTCTCTGAAAATGATGTCTTCTTGAATAAGAGAGAAGAACCTTTGACCTTGACGAATAGCTTCCATTCAGAGAACTTCCTTGCTCTTGGAGAGATTGGGGAAATTGAATATCTTGAGAAAACTTAGAGCAGATGATTGATTCTCTTGGAATAGTTCTCCTTCTTGAATTGATTCTCTGAACTTAGAATTATTGTCGGCCGCACGAGAAGAATTCTTAATGAATAGTATGATTAGTTTTGTTAGGGTTTGTTGTTCACATCTCGTCAGTATATATATGATTGAGAGTCATAACGGTTTGATTCAACAACTTTAATGTTAGAAATTTTCTTCTTTAAATGTCTCTTTTGATTGGCCCAATCAGCGGTGGCATCACTTTGAATTTCTGAAGATTTAATCTCTCTCGATGATATGAGAGTCATCTCGATGATATTTAAACTTCTGGATGATAAGAACTCCTTCTAGTCGATAATAGAACTTCTAATAGATATAATGTTATCTAGACGATATAAACTGCATCTAGATGATATTTGAACTCTTTTCGTCGATATCACAAATCTATACGACAATTATTATCAAGTCGATATAAAACTACTTCATGCACGATCATTTTGACCGTACGATGCCTACACTGGCCAAGAACGGTGATCTGCCCCAGCCGTGCGATTTGTTCTCGCACGGGCTATTCTGTCGGTGCGTGATCAAATCACATGACCTTGCCATTTTGTCTAAATATTTTATGAAATTAAAAATCATGTGTTTTCTTCACGCACGGACGCACGGTTGGACTCGACATGCACGATCTTCCTTTGGTAGCCTGGTTTTAAGCGCTATGTCTCTGCCAGTGCATTTTGTTCACGCACGATCGCTTTTGATCGCGCGCGGGTAAAATCACACCGGATCTTCTGCTTTGTTTTTCTGGGGCTCCTGTTGGTTTAATATCGCACTGTCGTGCGTTCGACCGTATGTGAGCAATTTACTGATTGTTTTCTATTTAAGCCTCAGAGTTCGCCCTATTCTGGATCGATCATCTTCTTCCGCCATTTCGCAAGAGGAGCTCCATCTCCATTTTTCTTACGCCTTCCATGAGGGCTTTTCCCTATGCCACCTCCATCATCCAACAGCTTCCAAGGAGAGGATTCTAGCCCTAAGCTCATTATCAAGGAAGAAGATCCTCGCATTTGACGTAGCCGGATACTATACCAGAGAAGTCGGACACATAAGGAGGTGGTGACAACCCTCTCGTATCCCGGATGTAGATGATGATCAAGGATAGGGCATGGATTGACAACCCGACGGCTTCCACCTTCGATCTACATCAAGCCTTTGGATTCTGGTGTACCTTATGCCTCTTTCTCCTCTTGGTTTGATATTTGTAGGCTAGATTATCTATATTTTGATGATGAGCACAATAAGCTTTGATTTGTAATGTTAATTTCAATTTGGCCAGGTTGAAATTATTTAGTTTATATGTGTTTATGTGGTGCGCCACCAAATCCGCCATCACCCTCCACTCCATTCCGCAAGCCTACTCTTACACTACGTGAGCCTACTCTTCCATTCCGCAAGCCTTCTCTTCCATTCCGCTTGACTACTCATCCATTCCACGTGACTACTCGTCCATCCACCGAGCGAAGCAGTGCATATTGGCCTGTGTAATCCCCCACATTGTGAAGCAGTGCTGACAACCCGCATTGTTAATTTAGGTTATTTTATTTTGTTTTCCATAATCCAATTAGAACCTTATGCAACCCATTCTATCTAAAGGACTTCAATCCCAAGTCCTTCCTCTATAGATAACTCCACCTTGCTGTGTTTCTTTTGAGATTGATACTTGGGAAAATTCACCCATTTTACATTACTTGAACGATTGGTGCACTTGTCGTTTCGTTCCCCAGTCTCGCTCCCGCCTATAGTGGCGTGCAAGATTTGCGCATCAAATTTTTGGCGCCGTAGTCGGGGAACACAGTCGTGTGAGTTTTTTTAGAGAGGCAACCGTGAGGTAGAAGTTCTTCGATTTGTAAATAACACCCTATTTGTTTTGTTTCTTCGTATTTCTTTTTTCTTGCTTTAAGTATAGGTTGCCTTAAAAATTTATTGTTGGGTGTAGTATTTTGCACAATTGTATTTTTCTGTTGAATCTGGTTATCTTTACACAATGTGGGATGCATTTAATATCCGACGCCATTGGTGTGGAGATATTTCCCACACTAGTGATAAATGCCCTACTGGAGATGGTGGGCATAATTTTTGCGGTCCAGTGTAAGCACCGTTCTCTTACGGTCCTTCATACCCCGTTCCAAAGTCTTATGACCACTCATCCTCGCCGCACGTGCCATTTTTGCATTCATCTCCGGCCCCATTTGGACCGAGGAAGAATGCAAAACAGTGCTTGTTTTGTCAGAGCACGGATCATGCTTTGAAGGATTGTGCTGCTTATCTTCGCCAATTGGATGAGTATGACGAGCCAGATGTCCGGATCATCCCGACTCCTATCTCTGGTAGCACACCATCTACCTCTGATTACGTATCTGTGTCATATTCATGTTTTGAAGGGAATGATGCATACACACTTATCAGAGTTGTGGCGGATGCATGTTCCGACATTGCTGAGCCTATCTCCCATGTGCCATATATCACCTTGCGTGGATTCGATTCTTTGTCAGGAATCAATGCTTGACTTCTATCCGAGCATTATTACTCCCCTTTTTGTGCATCCTACTACATTCGTCTCTGATGACATTATTGAGGATGTTTCGCAGGATAAGGCAGGTGATTTGTGTGTTGTGTTTATCCCTATGAAGGAGGATATTTTCCAAGGTGACGAGGATTCTACCTCAGCACCGGTGGAGGAAGTCCAAATCATGGAGGAGGACAATAATGATCCTACTGATCCCTGCAACATTGTCGACGATGCTGAAAATATCCTCTTTCTTCGACCTATTGGTAGTGAGACCGGGATCACTCCACCGATTGCTGATTATTTAAGTTTTTTAATCCTTTGTTTCCTGATCACATTTCCTTGTCTGAGCATGTGCAGGTTGAGCTTCCATAGGTACCCCAGGAGGACTTGGAGCATTTTTCTCAAGTCAATGAAGAGTGCATCCTCTTATGTGAGGAGGTTGATCCCTCCTCCATAGAGGAAGCCTCTTTTTTCTCTTCTCCTCCTGCTGCCTCTCTGTTGAAGAAGACACCTTGCTGGGCAAGGATATTTTTGGTGAGATGAGTGAGGATTCCTCCTCCTCTTACATTCTCTTCCATCTACCTGTGAGGAGAAGGTATTATTATTTAGGTACAGGGGTAGTTGTTCTATCGTCGTATCGGTATCGTTACCGACATGTATATTAGAACAGTTGTCTGTCCGCTTCTCTTTCTATACTCTCATCATCTAGAACTCCTAAAGTTCTGAATAAGTCATGCTGGGAGGACAATAACCTCAGTAGTTATCTTACTTTTTCCTGCATTATTCTCTTACCTAGTTGGTTTAGTTAGTTGTATTTCATTTTAGTTTGTCTATTTTCTTTTGTTTTTGTGGAGCTCACCCCTGTAAATATTATTCCTTTGTGAAGGCGGTGGTTGTGATTCTTCGTTTGGCAGCTCTGCCCTGGATTTACACGGGTCTTCTGGTATGCTCACTTGTTGAGCATTGGGTACTCTCTTCCCCTAGCCTTTATTTTAAATTTCATGGTTATATATTGTCTTGGATTGTTTAGTTTAAGTCTGGGGGAGAGCCATTTTCTATGCCCACTCACGTGCACTACCGCATAGTATACTAGAAGCTTTTATTTTAGTTATTTTGTTGCATTGTCTCTGCACATCGTAGTACCCACATGAGTGTGTGCTTGGTCGTTTGTATGCCGTGTGTTGAATTTGTCTATTTTGTGTGATGTAGAAATTCACTCTGCTGGCATAGAATTGAGATACTGAGTAAAATGTTGGCTCCTGCAGTGCTACTAATCGAGTGCTTGCATCTTGTGTAGAAATTCGTGTAGACTTAGCTTTTTCGTATGCAATTAGTTTTAGAATTTTCTATTTGCGTAGACACGGTTTATTTTACTCACAATTGATGAATCCATTGCAATCCAGCGATAGCGTAAATGATGTGTGTAGACTTTCATTAGCCTCGTATTACTCGAGTCGAGAGGAAGGATGATCTTTCTCGGTGGCTAAGAACTTGCCCCAAGCTATTCTCGAAGCATGGGTACGTATTAGGTTTGTTCAGTTGCGTGAGCATGATGTAGATCATCTTTTTGGCCCGGTTGAGCCATTGTACCTAATCCTATCACTCTATCCTCGCTAGCCCCATTGTGCCTGCCCTTCCTTTGATTCAGCTCCACGCTATCTCACCAAAGCCTATAATGCCAATCCTAGTCGCACACCCAAATTCGAGCTTTAGTTATTTTGTGATTATCATATTTTGGGTGTTGATGTGGTGAAGTTTTGTGGATATGTTGATGTGCTCCAAAATAATTATTTGCTGAAAAAAATATTGTGATAAGAATTGAGTTGAAAAGAAAAAAAATGTGGAAAAAAATAAAAAGTTATAAATGGAATTTTTTTTGGATGCGTGTTTTAGGAGTAGGCGGTGCACACACCCATGTTTTCAAGTTCAAGTCTGGAGTGGGGTACACCTGCGTGCTTATTGTGGTGTGTGGGTAGTTTATTTTGCGCGAGCTCATTTGGGTTAGGTGTGTGAGCCTTCGATTTTATCTTTGTAATACCCCGTCTAAACCCAAGCCTCATCTTATTCCAAAAAGTTCCACTGAGTTGGGCGTTAAACCAAACCAGTGTCATGGAGAGAGTGCGAATGAGCAAGCTTATGGTCACCGACATTGATGGATTTCTTTGGGGGTTGTCCCGAGCTCCGATCTTTGGCAATGCCCACCTCAGTGATGCGTCTGCTTTCTCCTTGCATGTGACCGGAGGATTCTCTGCGATTCCAATTACGAGTAAACAAATAATATGTTGATACGCATTCTAGAAATTTATAATCTAGATCGCATAATTAAAAACTCCTTCTAGATTTTTACGCGCGTGAGTATGCGACTTCGCATGGTACTTCGAACTCTCAGTTACTATGCCAGCTTGCGTTTTTCTTGTCCGCTTGAGGGATGATTTGCTCGGGACGAGCAAATGGTTAAGTCTGGGGGTGTGACGCGTCTGATATTTATAGGGTTTTACAGACTCATCTGGGCTAGTTTTTACACACACACGCACTTCACTTTTAGCTCATTATTGCTTATCTTTCACTGGTTCACTCCACTCGCACGAAGTGCACATTTTGGCATATTGCGGTGTGCAATTGCGCGCTTTGTTGTTGGGAGTAAGCACATGGTGTTCCCCATTCCTTTTTCTGGTGTTTGGTTTGTGTTGGAGGTGTGTTCCCAGGTTGCAGTTTTGTTAGGCAGGTGGGCAGGTCTCATGTGATTCCCAATTTCATTCCTGTAGGAATCGCACGGCCGTGCGTTTATTTCACGCATGATCTTTTCGACTGTGTGATGCCTACAGAGCCCAAGAACAGTGATCTTCCCCGGCCATGTGATTTGTTCTCGCACTGGCTGTTCTGCCCGTGCGTGATCAAATCACATGACCTTGCCTTTTTGTCTAAATATTTTATGAAATTATTGCTCGTGCGTTTTCTTCACACACGGTTGGACTCAACCATGCGTGAAGTAAATGCATGATCTTCCTTTGGTAGCCTGGTTTTAAGCGCTCTGTCTCTGCTCGTGCATTTTGTTCGTGCACTGTCGCTTTTGATCGTGCGTGAGTAAAATCACACGGTCTCTTCTGCTTTGTTTTTCTGGGGCTCCTATTGGTTTAATATCGAACGGTCCACGCACGTTCATACGTTTGACCGTGCGTGACCAATTTTCTAACTGTTTTCTATTTAAGCTGAAGAGTTCGCCCTATTCCGAATCGATCATCTTCTTCCGCCTTTTTTGCCGCAAGAGGACCTCCAACTCCATTTTTCTTCCGCCTTCCATGAGGGCTTTGCCCTAGGCCACCTCCATCATCCAAAAGCTTCCAAGGAGAGGATTCCAGTCCTAAGCTCATTATCAAGGAAGGAGATTCTCGCATTTGATGTGGCTGGATACTATACCAAAGAAGTCGGGCACATTAGGAGGTGGTGACAACCCTCTCGTACCCCAGATGTAGTTGATGATCAAGGATAGGGCACGGATTGACAACCTGACGGCTTCCACCTTCGATCTACAACATGCATTTGGATTCCATTGTATCTTATGCCTCTTTCTCCGCTTGATTTGATATTTGTAGGCTAGATTATCTATATTTTGATGATGAGCACAATAAACTTTGATTTGTAAGGTTAATTTCAATTTGGCCAGGTTGAAATTATTTTGTTTATATTTGTGTATGAGGTGTGCCGCCAAATCCTCCATCACCACCACTCCATTCCGCAAGCCTACTCTTCCACTACGTGAGCCTATTCTGTTGAAATTGTTGAAGTGGAAGTTTGGAAGACTTTTGGACCTGGGCGGTCTGGGAGGAGGTCGGGCGGTCTGGCTTAACCGCACGACTTGGCGGTCTGCATCTGCCGTCTGGCTGGTCTAAGCCTAGCTGCGGTCTCCTGGCTTGATCGCTGGTATGGGTCCAAGGCGGCTGAAGGTGAAGGCCGCGCGGTCTGTCTCTGACCGCGTGGCGGGTTGTTCGTCTTCAGGTTTTCTCCAGAATGCGGTCTGGTGGCTGACCGGGCTTTCTGGTGGTGTTCGCGGACTAAGGGTCTTAGTCGCGCGGTCGCAGGTTGCGGTCTCAGGAGGAGACTGGTATGCGAGTTGGATGTTGTTTGCGGTCTCATGTGGAGACCGGTATTCAGACTTGAGTTCGCGGGTTGATGGCGAACTAGCTGTGTTCGCGGCCTCGGGCGAACACAGGAGGTGAACAGCTTCGGGCGGTCTGGCGATCTCCTTTGGAGTCGCGATCTGCTGTGAGAGTGGCGGTCTCTCATGGTTGATGTTGAAGCTGGCGAGTTCACCAAAATGAAGCAGGAGTTCTGTTGCTGATCGCTCGGTGTGACCGGTCAGGTCGCGCGGTCTGGAGGGTGGTGATCCTATCTCATAGGGTGGTGACTGGATCAGGTCTCACGCCTATAAATAGGAGCCACTGTAGCAGCAAATTAAAGACACACAAGTGTAAGCTGAGTTCGCTTCTTTCCTGCGGTCTCTATTTGTCTGACCGGGCGGTCTGCTGATTGAATTCTTCTTGTGCAGCTTCTGCGGATAGTGCGGGCAGCAGCGATCACCTCTTCCTCTGAAAGTGTTCGGGCGGTCTGCGGCTTGGAGTTGTGGTGCTGGAGTTCGGGAGAATCAGGAGTTCGGAAAGGAAGGGTGCGCTCTGATCAGCGGGTTGGTGTTGTTCTGAGATCGGCAGCGGGTTGCGGTCTGGCGGGTTGCTGAGGTCGCAAGGGAGACCGCCCGGTCTCAAGTTGCCTTCAATTTCTGTTTTTTCTCTTTGGTGTTTGTGCTGGCGAAATCATGTCTCGCCAAGCATGTCTTGCCTTGTAATTTGAAGTTGCTATCAATAAAGATCGTTTGTTTGCCTCCATTTGCTTCTGGTTGTTTGGCTTGTAACTCTAAGTTGACTAACTCATGCTCGCTTCATAAAGATTCAAAAAATTTCTAATTGTATCAGAGCAAGGTTGGAGTGGTTGAGCAGTGAGTGACGTAGAGTAGCCATCGCCTTTGTGAAGAAGGAACCAGTGGTAGAGCAATGGAAGCGAGGGGTCTTGGAATTGAGATGCTTACATCGACTAACTTCAAGAAGTGGAAGTCGTGTATGCAAAGCTATCTTCTAGGTGAGGACCTCTAGGAGGTAGTTGGAGGAGATCAGACGCAGGAATTTGTCCCGGAAGGGGATAATGGAGCAGAGGTGAGAACTTGGAGGAGGACGAATGCGAAGACAAAGTTCACTCTGAAGAGAGCAATTCCACCTGATCTGTTTGATCACATTTTGGGATGTGGATCAGCTGCGGAGTTCTGGAGAGCCCTGGATGGGCTGTTTAACAAGAAGAATGTAGCAATGTTATAGTTCTTGGAGAATGAGCTGGCAAGGTCGGCTCAGGGTGATCTTTCTATCTCCACTTTCTTTCTGAAGATGAAGAACTTGTGCGCTGAAATCTCAGCATTGGATCCTGATGAGCCTATCTCTGAGGCGAAGCTGAAGAGACACATCATCCGTGGCTTGCGGAAGGAATATGTTGCTTTTGTGACGTCGGTGCAGGGATGGGCAAATCAGCCGTCTCTGTTGGAGCTGGAGAACTTGCTTGCATCGCAAGAAAGTTTGGCAAGGCAGATGGCGGGGGTGTCCATGGCTGGGGGAGATGGCGAAGTGCTCTTCTCGGGGAAGAAGAAGAAGTGGGATAAGAAGAAGAAGACCGCTGGAGGAGGCTATGGGCCTTCAACTTCTGGGCAGCAGGAAAGGGGGTATGCTCCCAAGGCTGACGGGAAGAAGAAGGGTGAAGGTCCGAAGTGCTTCAAGTGTGGCAAGTATGTCCACATCAGGAAGGATTGCAAGGTGGTCACCCAAGCTGGGCATGCTGCGGAGAAGGAGGAAGCTGAGGCCAAGCACTTTGAAGGAGGTTGGGGAGGAGCCTTCTCGGCTTCTGTTGGAGCTTCGGCTTCTATCAACTATCTGGAGGATTGGATCGTGGACTCGGGGTGTGGTCATCACCTCACCGGAGACGAGACCAAGCTTTCTTCTGCACAGCCCTATACAGGTAACAATGCAATCATTACTGCTGATAATACTGTGCATCCAGTGGAGAAGGTGGGGGTTGTTTCCTTGGGCAGTGATAGAGGGCCACTTACCTTGAAGAGTGTCTATCATGTGCCCGGTATGAGGAAAAATCTCTTCTCCGTGACCAACGCTGTAGACGCTGGGTATCACGTTCTGTTCGGCCCAACAGAAGTGAAGTTTCTACGCAATTTTGAGGCCGTAAAGGCTGAGGTCGTCCATGTCGGGAGACGGGCAAAGTACTTGTTCGTTTTATCGACAAGTTCCTACGTCGACAAGATGAAGACGAATGATGGTGCCGTTATATGGCATGAGAGTTTGGGGCACGTAGGGATGGACAAGCTGAAAGCAATGGCGGTGAGAGGTCTGGTCAAGGGCCTGCCAAGTCTATCTTCCTACGGTGAAGGTCATGTTTGCGCGGGATGTCTGTTTGGCAAGTCTCATTGACTACCGTTTGACAAGTCACAGACAAGGAGTAGTGTGCCGTTGGAGTGCATCCACGGTGACTTAATGGGACCTACTGCTACCCCAAGCCTCGGAGGCAGCAGATATATGCTGGTGTTGATCGATGATTACACCAGATATGTCTGGGTATATTTCCTGAAGGAGAAGGCGGAGGCGTTTGCCAAGTTTGTGGAGTTCAAGGAGCTCGTGGAGGGTCGGTTAGGACTGCGGGTGAAGAAGCTGAGGACTGACAACGGAGGGGAGTTCACCTCCAGTGAGTTCTCTACTTTTTGCAGGAAGGCAGGCATCCG
The DNA here is from genome assembly GCA_033032865.1 of Dactylorhiza incarnata. Classification (NCBI taxonomy): domain Eukaryota; kingdom Viridiplantae; phylum Streptophyta; class Magnoliopsida; order Asparagales; family Orchidaceae; genus Dactylorhiza; species Dactylorhiza incarnata. The sequence continues at coordinate 2,118,230 of JAWHQI010000230.1, read as the reverse complement.
GAGAGAGCTCACTTGTGCACATACTCCACAACAGAACGGAGTTGCAGAGAGGAAGATCCGTCATCTGACGGAGACCTGCAAGTGTTGGCTGCATGCCAAGAGTATCCCAAAGTCCTTCTGGGCGGAAGGAATGTCTTGTGCTGCCTACGTCATCAACAGGATGCCTTTGAGTCCCATCAACATGTTGACTCCGCATGAGATGATGTTCAAGGAGAAGCCAAGCGTGGCACACCTTAGGGTGTTTGGATCCACCTACTACGTGCATGTTCCAGATGCTCTTCGGACGAAGCTAGATGCGAAAGCAAGGAAGCTAGTTTTCGTGGGATACGATGAGCGGAAGAAAGGCTGGAAGTGCATGGACCCGGAGACGCGGAGATTTGTGGTATCTCGCGACGTCGTGTTCGATGAGGTGACATCTTAAAAGGGGTCTTCTGATGTGGAGCTACCAGAGAGCAGGGTGGAGGTGCCGGAAAAAGCTGTGGAGGATCTTCAGGTGGAGCTACCTGTGTCACCAGGTGGTCCATCTCCTTCTAGTTCCGAGACGGGGGCTTCTGGTTTAGGGAGCAGGGGGAGCGATGCTCCTAGCATGTCTGGAAGAGGATCTAGGGAAGAAGCAGCTGAAGATAATGCGGTTCAGGGGAAGGAGCTGAGGAGGTCGAAGCGAGCGATCGTCGCTCCTGATCGCTATACAGGAGGAAATGCAGTGAGTTTCGTCTCATGTTTCTTCGCTGGTCCCTTGGATGAGAGGGAGCCGTCGAGCTTTGATAAGGCCAGAGGTGTGAAGGAGTGGGACATTGTAATGCAAGAAGAGATGGCAGCTCTCGAGAAGAATGAGACCTGGTCTCTTGTGCCCAAGCCCAAGGGCACCACTCCTGTTACATGCAAGTGGGTCTACAAGCTCAAGAAGAAAGCTGGCGGCAGCATTGAGCGGTACAAGGCTCGTCTTGTAGCTCGGGGGTTCTCGCAGCAATACGGTGAAGACTACGAGGAGACATTCAGCCCGGTGGCAAAAATGACTTCAGTTCGGTTCATCATTGCCTTGGCGGCATTCAGTGGATGGGAGATTTGGCAGCTTGACGTCAAGAACGTTTTCTTGTACGGCGAGATTGACAAGGATATCTTCATGGTCCAACCACCAGGCTTTGTGTCTGAAGATTTTCCGGAGTATGTCTGCAAGTTGAAGAAGGCCCTGTATGGGTTGAAGCAAGCGCCGAGGGCGTGGTATGGGAAGATCGCAGAATATCTCTTATTCTGTGGATTTGGTGCTTCAGACTCAGACTCAAGCTTGTTCGTCAAGAAGAGCGGGGAGCTTCAGGTCATCGTGCTGTTATACGTCGACGATATGATCGTGACGGGGAACTCGAAGGAGGAAGTAGCACAACTTTGGGCAGAGCTGTCTATCAGGTTCGAGATGAAGGACTTAGGTGAGCTTCACCATTTCCTTGGACTCGAGGTGCAGAGGAAGGCAGGTGGAGTGCTGGTGACCCAGGCCGGATATGCGGAGCGGGTCGTGGAGTGATTCGGCATGAAGGAAGGGAAATGCACTTCCACACCTCTGGAAAAGGCCACAAAACTTCGTAAGGATGAGGGGAGGATCATGCAAGATCCATTGGTATTCCGAGCTCTGGTTGGGAGCTTGATTTATTTGACGATCACGAGGCCGGATATTGCATATGCAGTTGGCAGAGTGAGTCGATATATGACGGAGCCACGGGTACCTTATCTGCTAGCGACCTCGGACATGGGTCTCCTATACAGGAGGGATGAGGGCTTCGAGGTGCACGGGTTCATGGATGCTGATTACGAGGGAGATTCGGATGATCGAAAGTCGACGTCTGGATTCGTCTTCATGGCGGGCCCTACAGCTATATCATGGTGCAGCAAGAAGCAGGATTCCGTGTCAGTCTCCACCACGGAAGCAAAATACAAGGCTTCGGCCTTGGCAGCTCAGGAAGCCATCTGGCTTAGGAGGTTGGTGGGAGACGTCCACAAGGAGGTTCGGGAGCCGACTCTGCTACGCGGTGACAACGAGAGTGCTCTCAAACTGGTTACCAATCCAGTTTATCACGCGAGGACCAAGCATATCGAGATCGAGCATCACTTCATACGGGAGAAGGTGCTGGAGGGATCTCTTTCGGTCGGGCATGTGCGGAGTGCGGACAACGTGGCGGACATCTTCACAAAGGCGCTGGCGAAGGGGCCGTTCACACGGCTAAGGAGCCTACTGGGGCTAGTTTCAACTTCCCACTTCAAGGGGGAGTGTTGAAATTGTTGAAGTGGAAGTTTGGAAGACTTTTGGACCTGGGCGGTCTGGGAGGAGGTCGGGCGATCTGGCTTAACCGCACGACTTGGCGGTCTGCATCTGCGGTCTGGCTGGTCTAAGCCTAACTGCGGTCTCCTGGCTTGATCGCTGGTATGGGTCCAAGGCGACTGAAGGTGAAGGCCGCGCGGTCTGTCTCTGACCACGTGGCGGGTTGTTCGTCTTCAGGTTTTCTCCAGAATGCGGTCTGGTGGCTGATCGGGCTTTCTGGTGGTGTTTGCGGACTAAGGGTCTTAGTCGCGCGGTCGCAGGTTGCGGTCTCAGGAGGAGACTGGTATGCGAGCTGGATGTTGTTCGCGGTCTCATGTGGAGACCGGTATTCGGACTTGAGTTCGCGGGTTGATGGCGAACTGGCTGTGTTCACGGTCTCGGGCGAACACAGGAGGTGAACAGCTTCGGGCGGTCTGGCGATCTCCTTTGGAGTCGTGATCTGCTGTGAGAGTGGCGGTCTCTCATGGTTGATGTTGAAGCTGGCGAGTTCACCAAAATGAAGCAGGAGTTCTGTTGTTGATCGCTCGGTGTTGCGCAGTCTGGAGGGTGGTGATCCTATCTCATAGGGTGGTGACTGGATCAGGTCTCACGCCTATAAATAGGAGCCACTGTAGCAGCAAATTAAAGACACGCCAAGTGTAAGCTGAGTTCGCTTCTTTCCTGCGGTCTCTATTTGTCTGATCGGGCGGTCTGCTGATTGAATTCTTCTTGTGCAGCTTCTGCGGATAGTGCGGGCAGCAGCGATCACCTCTTCCTCTGAAAGTGTTCGGGCGGTCTGCGGCTTGGAGTTGTGGTGCTGGAGTTCGGGAGAATCAGGAGTTCGGAAAGGAAGGGTGCGCTCTGATCAGCGGGTTGGTGTTGTTCTGAGATCGGCAGCGGGTTGCGGTCTGGCAGGTTGCTGAGGTCGCAAGGGAGACCGCCCGGTCTCAAGTTGTCTTCAATTTCTGTTTTTTCTCTTTGGTGTTTGTGCTGGCGAAATCATGTCTCGCCAAGCATGCCTTGCCTTGTAATTTGAAGTTGCTATCAATAAAGATCGTTTATTTGCCTCCATTTGCTTCTGGTTGTTTGGCTTGTAACTCTAAGTTGACTAACTCCTGCTCGCTTCATAAAGATTCGAAAAATTTCACATATTCTTCCATTCCGCAAGCCTTCTCTTCCATTCCGCTTGACTTCACTTCCATTCCGCGTGACTACTCATCCATCTGCCGAGCAAAGCAGTGCATAGCGACCTGTGTAATCCCCCACGTTGCAAAGCGGTGTCGGCGACCCACATTGTTAATTTAGGTTATTTTATTTTGTTTTCCACAATCCAATTCAAACCTTCCGCAACCCATCCGACCTAAAGGACTTCAATCTCAAGCCTTTCCTCTATAGATAACTCTACCTTATTGTGTTCCTTGTGAGATCGATACTTGGGAAAATTCGTCATTTTATACTACTTGAACGATCGGTGCACTTCCATTTTGTGTCGCAGTCTCTCTCCCGCCTATAGCGGCGTGCAAGATTTGCACATCAGTAACTCCACAAGTATCGATCTCTCAAGGAATACAGGTGTGTATGATAATTTATCTACTTGAGCAATTAATTATAAAGGCGAACAAGAGTGTTACTTGATTTTTAGGTTTTGTAAAAAAAAGCAACTACACTAAAGGGGTGCGGGTCGCAGACACCGCTTCACATAAAAAACCTGGGTGAAGGTCGCTGACGCCTCTTCACTCGCTACCGAGGAGAAAAAACCATACACAAGGCTTAATCCTCAAGCATTCATGAACACTAATATGATTTTTCATAAATATGAAAATAGGAGTTTAATACAATGCATTCATTAAGCATTCATCATTAAATGCAAAATCAACAAAGAGACCTAGATTGAAGAAAATGATGAATAGGAAATCAATACAACCATTGCTCGAGTCTATTCCTTGGAGGTGCATGAGATAACAAGGCTCCTAGCTCGGTTCCTTGTTTGCGTCTGGGGTCACTAAAGCTCTCACCAGTATTGCCCGTATTCTTGCTGGTTCACAATGGGCACGTTGAAATCCACAACTACACCTTCCTAAGAGCTTGGAATCCTTGTGACTGCCCTCTCATCAACCAATAATTGGAGCAATATAGAAATAATGAAAACAAGGAGAGATAAAGTTAGAATACAATATGACCGCCACTTGAGACTTGTCCTTGGTGGAGGAGGAGGGAGCTAATCTCCAGCTCTGACCATGGTTGTCGTCCAGGGTACGGAAGGGCCGTCACTTCCTCCTAATTTATCCGTCTTCTCGATGGAACTATGGATGCCACATCGAAATCACACTTTGAATCCACTAAATCCCTTAGAACTCCTTCCTTGTGCTCTTGGACGTGGAGAGAAGCTTAGGGTGAAGCCCTAGCTCAAAGACGTGGAGAGAAGCTCAGCTCAACTAGAAGCACTGCATGAGCTAGCCTACAATTGTCTCCCTAATTCAAACTATACAATAGCATTAGGCTTCCAAATCTCCATGAAGTGACATGGAGGAAGCTTAGAATGTACAAACAGACAAGTGCACGTGTGTGTGGGGTGTGAGTAATAGTGCATGAGCAGAAAATGACAATTATAAGGATTGCAAAATAAAAGAAGTAAAACACACAAGTGCGCACGTGGGTGGCGACAAACTCCCTCCCCCAGACTTGAATGACATGATGAGTGTAATGCATGAGCATGTAATTGAAACTTGGAATTAAAATAGAGGAGAATCATCGTTACCCAACCGGTAGATATGTGCGAAGCAATTCATAATAGTATAAGTGCAGCAAGCTCCTGCAAAAACTCCGCGACCAACAAAAAGGAAATCATACACGGGATTAGCTTCCAAAAAGACAAAAACAAAATAGACAAACAAAAACAAATATGGATTAGCAAAAAGAAAAACAAACATGCAAACTAAAACAAAAATTGAAATTTAACTAATTATGCTAGACTACAAAAATAAAATTATTGATAAAAATAAAATTACCACTAGGTTTATTATCTGCCCAACATGACTTATTTTTAAATTTAAAAAGTTCTAACTAATAGGAGTATGCAAAGAGAAATGAATAGGCTTGAACTCGCACGGTCTTGTGAAAGGGAGGTTTGATCCAGAAAGAAATGAAAATTCTGATTTCATCATTCATGCTTTGACCACAGAAGTTAGCTGACAATCTCAATTTATGCATGAGTAAAACATGATTACTAAATTTTCTGCAAAATTAATATTTTTATTTTTTGACACTGTAATCTCAAAAATCTTTTGTTATGTTATATTACTCTTTGGAAATTTCTGAAAGATAAGAAGATGATTATATACATCTTATTACATTTCTTTGTCGATTAACATTTATTATGCATGCACATACTGAATAAACAAATCATTATAAAATGCGAGAAGATTTCGGTTGAGCACAAGAGGGAATCAGAGTGGGTTTTCGGCACTGGCGTGCGACTTATGGTTTGTCCGTATAAAATCTCTGAACTAATTTTAAATGAGAATTTTAAGTTATGTTGTTTGTGGATAACCGTTTTTGGTTTGCCTGTAACAAAATCGGAACTAATTTTAAATTGGGATTTTTAGTTATGTTTGTGTGCAGATATCTATTTTTGATTTGCCTTTAACAATACCCATATTATTATTCTATAATAAATATTATTCCTAAAAACAGAAACTCAATAGTCAGTACTCTTATATAACGGAAGTGTTGAAGTTAAAATTTTCAACCTGAACTATAAATTAATATATAAATTTTTCAATCTTAACTAAAAATTACATATAACCGAACTATAAATTAATATATAAATATTTCAATATTTAAATATATATTATTTTAATATATAAATATTTTTAATTATACTTATAGTAATTTTAATCTAAAATCACCAACCACAGAGCTATTCTATCAAACAGATTAATATACTTCTCTGTTCTAACATCACTGAAAAAGCAGATCTTTCAAACAGTTTTACTGATTTTCTCATCACTCTCAAAATCAGCTGATTTTTTCGTCACTTTGCAAATCAACTGTTTCTCCAGTCGCTGCAGCAGAGTCCAACAGAGCCTTAGTCTCTGACTAATGTTTTAGTTGTCACAACCCTAGGAGCAAGAGCATCAGTTGTAACAGTAGTACAACAGGATAGTTGTGATATTGAGACAATACTTAGCTTATTGGTTGATACTAGTGGTGGATACTTCTACTACCACACTAGAGTAGATGGGAGAGCTTATTGGTTTGTTCTATACTTAGCTTTTGTAAACTTATTGTAGGGCATGTCTTTAGTCCATACATATGTTGATGTACTCATACTTTGGACACTTTTGGTATATTTTTTATGTGATTTGTGTTGTGGCTAACAATACTTCTTGTATCTTATACTCCACTTAAATAAATGGTTATATTATGTAGTGATGATTATCTTACAAGGTAAGCGTCTTGCGGTACGGGTTGTTATGCTAACACTATCGTATGGTAGTTACTCCGGGTAAAAGATCTCCCTTGACCGTGACTAATAGCTTGTTATGCCGATAAAAGAGGTCTTTGGGCGAAATGACCGCCCGGCCAAGAGTCCTTCTAACTGCGAGGAGAGAGGATACTGGGCTGGGCCCGGCTGGTTTAGGCCGGGCCCACCGCAATTCGTTCTTGGGGCTGTTTGAGGAGTCAAACAGACTCAGCTTTGTGTGAAATTGAGCTCGTTGGAATCGTCTCGATGAACCTGTGACAGTCTATGTTCGATCCAATATTCCTGCCACTTTAATTTTTCAGGAAATGCCATCAATCTTCAGCTCATTGTGAGTCTGGGGCGCCATCCGCTCCAGGATCAGATTTCTGCACCAGTATTTCTCTGATCACCATCCATAGAAGTTGCCATTGAATGTGATAGAATTAGTCTAACTCACCTGGAAAACTGGCTTAGCAGGTGAGGGTTGCTGAACCATATAAACGGATCAGAGAGGAGAGGATTGGCAGTGTGGGACTATTATTAACATCCCCCCTCGCCCATAGCATGGGCGGACCGGACGGAACCGGGATTCATAGCTCATGGGCGGACCGGACAGAACCGGACGGAAAGACAGACAGAACCTGGCTCTGATACCATGATAGAATTAGCCTAACTCACCTGGAAAACCGGCTTAGCAGGTGAGGGTTGCTGAACCATATAAACGGATCAAAGAGGAGAGGATTGACAGTGTGAAACTATTATTAACAGAATGTAAGTGTTGAAGTATAACCTCCAAGGCGCAAGAAGACAAAGCCATGTTCTCTGGTGTTAATAAATAAATAAGACTTTAGTTTTTTATTTTAATGTTTACTGTAAGCGGTCCAAAACAATATGTACGGATATATATGAGTGTGTATCTGTATGAACTAATATGAAAACAATGTTTTTCTGCAATGAGGAAGCTAGCCGTAACCTTCTTCATCTGATTTAACATTGGTATCAGAGGTAGAGAGGATTCAGCCATCAGAGAACTGTAAGTGAGTATACGATGAAATCCTGTAAGCTCAGCTTGTCTGCATAGCCGATAAGTAATTTAGTTTCTCATCATATGGCATCATCTTCCTCATCTATGCACTTTGTGTATTCTCAAACTGGAGTACCCATCTTTGATGGAGAGGATTATGGATTATGGCAAGTACAAATGAAAACGTTGTTTCAATCTCAAGGGTTGTGGAATTTAATCACTGATGGATTCACAAAACCAACGGATAAACACCCCTTAACTACTTGGGAAGCTACTGCAGTTAAGGAGTATAATGAGAACTTGAAGAAAGATGCTAAAGCACTCCTCAATATCCAGCAAGGAGTAAGCAAAGCCATTTTCCCCCGCATCATAGCAGCTGAATCAGCCCAACAAGCCTGGCAAATTCTGAAAACAGAATATAAAGGTAATGAAAAAATTGTAGTTCTGAAATTACAGGCAGCATGGACTGAATTTGAGAACATGCATATGAAGCAAGGAGAGAGCATGTCCTCTTATTTCTCTCGAATAAATATTATGGTCAATGATATTCGATCATATGGAGATGTAATTGAGGAACAAAAGATTGTCATGAAGGTCTTGCGTAGGTTGCCTCAAAAATATAATTATGTTGTTGCTGCAGTGGAGGAATCCAAAGATTTAAAGCATTACTCTTTAATAGAGCTTAGGGGAACTCTTTTAGCACATGAAGAAAGGTTCACTAATGCTGAGAGCCCTCCAATAGAGCAAGCCCTGCAGTCCAAGTGAACTTTAAAAAAGGACTCTCCTCAATCTGATAAAATTCAAAAGCCATACTCACCACAAAAGGAGAGCAGAGGTTCATTCCGTGGACGCAGCAGAGGTAGAGGCAAAGAAAGAAGTGAAACATATAAGCAGAAAGATGAAAGTCAAGAGACAGAATACAGAAAACAGCATTGTGTGCTATGCAAAAGGACAAATCATGACATGAAGAACTGTTTTTATAAATGTAAGACATGCAAGCGTGCAAATCACCTTGACAGAGATTGTTGGCACAAAAATAAAGGGGGACAAACTGCAGAAACTACATTGACTGAGTTTGCACCTCCTGAACAGATGTTTTGTATTGATAATGATCAATCAAGTCAGTCAAGTGATGTATGGTTACTTGATAGCGGGTGTTCAAATCATATGAGTAATACCCAAGAGATATTTCAGCAAATCAATACAACCTCTAAGGCAACTGTGATGATAGGAAATGGGAATACAATGACCATTGAGGGTCAAGGAGATGTGACCATTCTCAATCCTCAAGGCATTCCCAAAACAATCACTAATGTTCTTTATGTGCCTCAATTACAACATAACCTCTTGAGCATTGGTCAGCTGATACAAAATGGAAACAAAGTTGTATTTGAAAATAATCACTGCCAAGTAATTGAAGATGCAACTAAGCAAACTGTGTTGACAGTTCCAATGACTCGTAACAAACTATTTCCATGTGTTCTTAGACATCATGTCTCCTACATATGCAATGTTGCGACAAGGAATTCAGAGATTTGGCACAGGAGGTATGGACATTTGAATATGAGAGACTTAAGCACATTATCCAAGCAATCTCTTGTAAAAGGGCTACCGAAGCTATCCCTTCAAATAAACAAATGTGAAAATTGCATTTTGGGAAAACAAACTCAAGTAGGAGTACCAAAGGAGTCTACCTGGAGAGCAACTTATCCTCTACAATTGCTTCATTTAGATGTCTGGGGACCATCCAGTACTCCTTCCATTTCAGGTAATCGGTATTTTCTCCTTATAGTTGATGATTACTCACGTATGCAATGGATTTACTTTCTAAAACACAAATCAGAAGTTTTTAACATTTTTACTCAATTCAAAGTGTATGTGGAAAAACAAAGTAATCATCAGATAAAAGGTTTAAGAAGTGATAGGGGTGGAGAGTTTTTGAGCAAGGAGTTCATTGAATTTTGCAAAGCAGAAGGAATACATAGGCAATTATCAACTCCATTGACCCCTCAGCAAAATGGTGTTGTAGAGCGCAGAAACCGCACTATTATAGAGATGGCACGCACAATGTTGTCAGCAAAACATCTGCCAAAGGAGTATTGGGCAGAGGCAGCTAACTGTGCTGTATATCAACTTAATAGAGCACCAACTAAAGCTCTAAATGAAAGCACACCATTTCAAACATGGTATAAGTATAAACCTTTTGTTGCACATTTAAAGACATTTGGATCTTTAGCTTATGTGTATGTCCCTCAGTTTAAAAGAGATAAACTGGATACAAAAAGTGAGCCCTGCATCATGGTGGGCTATAGTCATGAGTCAAAAGCATACAAACTTTACAACCCCACAACTAAACGGGTAGTAATATCCAGAAATGTGATGTTTCAAGAAGATAAAGAGTGGATATGGAAAGAAGTGGAGGATCAGAATCAAACTCATTCTCAAATACCCACGGTTGTCGAAGAGGAATTATCCCCAATTGAAGAGGAAACTCAACTGCCTCGACCATCCAGTCCAAGTATTCCATCCAGTTCTCATCGACTGCCTGATGATTATTATGATTCATCACTTCCCCCAAAGAAATATAGAAAGGTTTTAGAGCTATAGGAAGAACCATATGTAGCATGTGTTGCCAGTGAGCCGCATACTTTTGAAGAAGCCAGAACTAATCCTCTTTGGGTTGAAGCCATGAAACAAGAGATGAGCATGATTGAGAAGCATAACACTTGGGACTTAGTGGACAAACCTCCAGATAAAGAAATTATTGGCCTCAAATGGTTGTATAAGATCAAATATAATGAAAAAGGTCAAATTGCCAAATATAAAGCTCGTATTGTGGCTAAGGGATATGCTCAAATTCCTGGAAGAGACTATACAGAAACCTATGCTCCTGTCACACGAATGGAGACAGTAAGATTGTTTCTATCCATAGCTCTTCATTATCAAATGCCAATTTATCAACTGGACATAAAATCTGCATTTTTAAATGGTGACATCAATGAAGAGGTATTTGTTACTCAACCAGAAGGCTTTCAAAAGCAAGAGGAAGAACAAAAGGTTTGCAAGTTAAAGAAAGCTTTGTACGGATTGAAACAAGCCCCTAGAGCATGGAATGCTCATTTGGATAATTATCTACAACAAGAGAAATACCAGAAGTCTCCATCTGAACCTGCCCTGTATTTTCGAAGGTATGACAGTGGACAATTCTTGTTTTTGGCTATATATGTAGATGATATCATCTATGCAGGAACAAATGAAGAGGTAGTAAATAAGTTTAGAACAAGCATGCTTCAGAATTATGACATGACTGATCTAGGAAAGATGAAATACTTTCTTGGAATTCAAATACTGCAAAGGCCAACATCAATAGTACTCAGCCAAAGTAAATACATCATTGATATGTTGAAACGATTCAACATGTTTGATGCAAAACCAGTGAGTACTCCATTGGTGACTTATGCAAAATTGATGAAACGAGATGCCTCTCAGCCTACTGATGAAACTCTCTATCGAAAAATAATAGGGACTTTGAGTTATTTGGCTGCAACGAGACCAGATATCCATAATGCAGTTAACATCCTATATCGCTTTGTGAGCAAACCATCCCAAATGCACATGATCGCTGCAAAACGTATATTAAGATACTTGAAGGGTACTGTGAATATGGGCATGGTATATGACATAAATGCAAAGAATGAGATAGAAGATTACTGTGACAGTGATTGGGGCGGGTGCTTAGATGATCGAACAAGCACTAGCGGATATCTATTCTTCCATGACTCAAATCTAATTGCATGGAGTACAAAACAACAAAAATCAGTGGCCTTATCATCTGCAGAGGCAGAATATGTAGCCATCGCACACGCTGCATCTGAAGCCGTATGGCTCCAACGAATGCTGTCTGAACTTTCTCCAAAGAAGAAACCGAACAAAGAAGAAGCAGAGACAAGGGAAAAAGGAGTGATCTTACATTGCGACAATCAATCTGCAATTTCTATTGCAAATAACCCAGTGCAACATCAGAGAACGAAGCACATTGACCTAAAACATCACTTTATTCGTCAATTAGTTCAATCAAATGCTATTTCTCTAATGTATTGCAGATCCGAAGCGCAACTGGCAGATCTAATGACAAAGCCCTTAGCACAAGGGCGTTTTGAAGCCTTACCGGGGGAAATGTTGAAGTATAACCTCCAAGGCGCAAGAAGACAAAGCCCTGTTCTCTAGTGTTAATAAATAAATAAGACTTTAGTTTTTTATTTTAATGTTTACTGTAAGCGGTGCATGGAAAATGCAGCCAAAACAATATGTACGGATATATATGAGTGTGTATCTGTATGAACTAATATGAAAACAATGTTTTTCTGCAACGAGGAAGCTAGCCGTAACCTTCTTCATCTGATTTAACAGTAAGCAAAAGATTTTTTTCAAAATATATACTTTTTTGCTGGTGACATTCAAGTTGTTCTTACGTACCTTGTCGTAACAGTAAAGTCAAAATGCCATGCTTGGATCCGCTGCACTCTCTTTATTCTCACCGCAAGCGATGATGTGAATCATATATAGATAATATACAGTGCTACATGAAAGCATGGATGAGTTAATCGCCACCTGGGCGGCGAGATTAGAAAACGAGGCAGAGCAACTCCGCGTCGCCGGCGAAGAAGAGCAATGGAGATCGCCGTCGATCTACCGCGTCCCCCACTTCATCAGAGAAACAATCGACACGAAGGGCATAGTTTTCCAGCCGCAGGTCGTATCATTCGGCCCGTTTCACCACGGCGACTGCAAGCTGAAGCCCATGGAGCCGCAAAAGGAAAGAGCTGTCGTGCACCTCCTCCGGCGGACGAAGACGCCATTGATGAATCTCTTGAAGGCGGTGAAGGCCGAGGAGAAGCGGCTTCTGGAGAGTTATGGCGGGATCGACGGCGGGTGGCGTGAGGGAGGAGATGAGTTCGTGAGGATGATGACGGTGGACGGATGCTTCATGCTGGAGTTGCTGCGAGTTCACCGCCGGGAGGGGGAGGTGGACTACGGGCCCAGCGATCCGGTTTTCGGGATCAACGGCTCTCCTTCGCTGATGCCTTATATGAGGAGGGATATACTCATGATCGAGAACCAGCTTCCTCTCTTCCTACTCAGAACTTTGCTCTGCGTTATTGCCGACCGGCCTAGGAATACTGTGAGTGCATTTGCGTCTACTGTCATAGAAAAAAAATTAAAATAAACTTTATAATATATGAGATTAATATTAATTATATAAAATCAAATAAATATTAGATTCATCAAATTATATATAATGTAATAGGTGTATGTGGAATGATTATCTTTAACTTACACTTAGTATCATAAACTTTGAATTATAATCGTTTATTTGATAGATTAATTAAGCACATATAAGATAGTTTATTCATTTGGTTATAGATGGAAATAATTTTAATGGTTGTGCGCAGTCCTTGATTTGTATGGAGATTATTAGGGTATAGCCAGAAGCTCAAAGTCGCGGCCTTATGACTTCCCGCCACATATGTGACGCCTTATGAGATATTTCGTAACTAACATCAAGAAAGATGTCTTTGACAACCATTAAACTATGAGTTCCGCTTATATGTTACGTATAACACTACATCATCTGAATGGGTAGATGATTATCATAACTTTTCAAATTATTGTTTTTAACTACGCTGCATAACGGCTTCATTTCTACCACATTAAACACAATTCATGGAATCTCTAACCACATGGGTACGTTGGTTGTCCACCACTGCTAGCAAATCATGTGAGATTATGCTTCATTCCCCTCGATCGCAGCAAGATCTCTCCTCGGGGCAATCCATTGGTAAGATTATCAATCAGATTAAATTCTGAATTTACATAGTTGAATGATATCACTTATTTTCTTCTCTGGTTTACTTATTTGTACATAATTCTGATGAACTTAATTATTCATTTTAAAATTAGTGATATTTGAAAATCTATTTTAAATTTATTATCATAGTACAATGAAATAGCAAGTGTAGGTTTAGGATAAATAGCTAGGAATCTCAAAAAGTAAATTATTAAGTTATTCGGCTTCCACACAAGTTGTATCTAAGGCTATGAATTCGGACTCCACAGTACTCCTAGATATATCAGTTTGTTTGGTAGAAGCTCATGAGATGGTAGTTCCTGCAAGTAGGAAAACATATCATATCGTAGTCTTAACATCTAAAAAATCAGTTACACAATTGACATCTGAATATCTTTCTAGCACTTCGAAAAATCACATATATAGTAAGTTATAATTAATTGTTCCACGAAGATATTTAAATATCCTATTGATTGTTATCCAATAATCACTACTAGGATTACTAGTATACTTACTCAATCTGTCTGAGGCATATGAAATATCGGGCCAAGTGTGACTAGCAATATAAAGCAGCATTCTTATCATCTGAGCATATTCATGTTGATCAATAGGTTCACATGTATGTTTGTAAAGCTTTACACTAGTGTCATAAGGAGTAGAATGGGAGGTGAATCATATAAGCTAAATGTGTCTAGCATTCTCTCAATCGAGTGAGAAAAAGATAATGATATACACATCAATTTTAGCTAGCTTCATGGTTAAGATGACATTAGCAACTCCTAAGTTTTGCATGTCAAATTTAGAAGATATATATTTTCTTAATATCAATAATGATCTTTAAAGGTGCCAGAAATTAAAATATTATCTACAGAAAGAGAGAGAAAAACTATGTCATTTTTATCTTATTTTACATATACACATTTATCATATTTGTTGACTAAAAACAAAAATAATAATACAATGAAATCAAATTATTTGATGTTATTGTTTTGGAAACTATTTTAGTCCATAAAGAGACTTGACAAGTTTGCAAATAAGAGCAAATTAGGATTTTGGCACAACTCTGGCACAATAAATTTTAACACACAAATTATTGTTGAAAATATTACTAAATTTTTTGCTCTTTTCGCAATGCAAAATTAAAATATACAAGATAAATTTTCTATTTTCTAAGCAATGTCATTAAACATTGTGCAAATTTTAGAAACAAAACATCACAAAAAAATTGCATATCAACAAGATACTTTGCGTTGACATATGCTCTGGAAGTGTGAAATAATTGTTTCAATTGTAATTATATCTATAATTTTCAATTTAAGCAATTAAGTAATCATTTATCCATTCATCCTACATTTTGTTTCGTAAACGATTCTTTATTATCTTCATTGCAGAAAATATTCTTTCAATACTAGACGTTGCAAGTAGTAAGAGGCATGTCCACTTCAACAGTCTAAGAATTAACTGATAATTGTCTTGCTTTTTAAATTTTACTAACTTTTTAAGTTGTCAACTAATTCCCTTAACTTCGGAAAATATGTCCGTCTGTGTAGAGTGCATGTCAAAAATATATTTATCAAGCTGACCTTCAAGTAACTACAAATCTATTTGAGTAAAATCATATGAATATAATTCAGCAAGATGAACTGAATTTTATTTATCATAAGAACCAAATTGATCATTTGGGTCAAGACAAGTGACACATAAAAGATATTTTATGTTTACTTCATCAAAACGACCATTTAACTCATTTAGCATCAAATCAAGCAATGTATTAAAAAATTCAATCATGAAATAATGTATTAAAAAATTCAATCAAATCAAGCAATGTAATAAACACCAAGGTATTGCTTGTTGGATATGTCTGGTGAGCTCAACTAAGATAAGGGTAAAGAGATCATGGCTTAAAGCTAAACCTTGATGTAAGCCAACATTGATAGGGAATTCCTGTGTTAATCCTCCAGATGTCCTCACCCTTGTCACTGAATTTGTATACATATATTTGATTATGTCAATGTATGATACATTTACACCTTTCTTTTCTAAGACTCTCCATAAGATCTCTCTTGGAACTCTATCATAAGCCTTCTCAAGATCGATAAACAGCATATGCAAATCTTGTTTTCTTTCTCGATAGTTGTCAATGAGTCTCCTCAAGAGATGTATTGATTCCATGGTAGACCGCCCTGGCATGAATCCAAATTAATTCTCTGAGATGTTAGTCTCTCGGCTTACTCTTCTTTCTATTACTCATTCGCTTAGTTTTATGGTATGACTTATTAATTTAATTCTTCTGTAATTAACATAATTTTGTATGTCTCCTTTGTTCTTATACAAAGGTACCAAGATACATTTTCTCCATTGGTCTGGCATCCTCTTTGACTTCAGTATCTTATTGAAAAAATATGCAAGCCACAAAATTACTTCATTCCCTAGACATTTCCATACTTCGATGGGTATATCGTCTGGCCCAACCGCATTTCCAGTTTTCATCTTCTTTAGAGCATCATTTACCTCTGATACTATAATTTTACGATTAAATATTATGTTCATATACTCTTCCTATTTACTTAACTCTTACAAGTTCAATTCATTGTCTTTTGTTCATTCTAGAGTTGATAAAATTATCTTTTCCATCGCTCTTTAATATCCATATCATCCATCAAAATTGTATCTGTTTCATCTTTTATGCTTTTTACTTAGCTTAAATCTCTTGTCTTCCTATCTCTAGCTCGAACAATTTTATATATGTCACGCTCTCTATCTTTGGTATCTAGTCGCTTATAAAATTCTTCATAAGTTTGACTTCTTGCTTTACTTACTAAATGTTTAGCTTCTTTTTTGGCGACTTTATACCGGGATATATATGTTTTCATCATTCCTACAAGCGTAGAGTGATTTATAGATGGTCCTCTTTGCCCTCACTTTGTCTTGCACTTCTTCTTTCCACCACCAAGTGTTGAAGCAGGAAAATTCTGACTCCAAATATTCGGATTAATGCAGCATAAGGTTACTAATTCAGCGGTCCAACTTGACGGCTTGATGGGCAAGGATAAAGAAACTAAGGGAGCAATAATAGGACACCAGGCGCTGCTGTGGGGAGGTCCCACCACGTACCCGGAAGCTTGGAACAGACTTCCCCTTTACAACCAAAGATGGCCGAGCAGGGTACGAGGAAGGCACAAACTTGGCGAGTGTCTAGAATGGCAACCAAAGGGGATGATTAAGATCTCACGATTCAAGTCTTTGAAAATGGGTTCCAAAAGCTCAGTCAAATGTGCAATTCCTGGTACCCATGAGGTCCTATTTATAGGAAAACCAAAGAGGGGGCCTTATTTATAACCCAGCCCTGCCTGGCGACTATGCGACATTGAGGGGATCTCGCATATTTTCGGCGAGTATTCCCTATGGTCGCCCACTTGGCAAGTATGAGGAGATGCTCACACATGCTTGTCCATACTCTCACAGGTCTTCTACTGCTACTGCTGGCATAAGGGGTACGGTTTTTTGTTGTATGATAGACCCTAACCCCTAAACACTTAATAACATCCGTGGAATTCCAATCAAATCATTTTAAGATAATTTGTTATCTTTTAGTTATAACTTTGTAATAACTCTGTTAATTATGTCTGTTAGTTAGTTCTGTCGTTTGTTTTCTTTCTATATATATAGTTGTACATTGTTGTATTCAGAAAATAATGAAAATAAAATTATTTCTTTTCTAGAACGACTATTTTCTTGATATGATATTAGAGGGATAATCCTCTTCTTCTGCCTGCGTCAAAATGGCTAATTCAACAGCTAATGATGTTCTTCCTTCTATCAAGAACAAAATTGAAGATGCCTCCAATCATTTCTACCTTCACCCTTTCGACAATTTGATGCGTGCTTAATTTGGATGCCAGGTGGCGGGAGGACTGTTGGTTATTTCGTTGTATTATGGCTATTTATGTCTTTTGGGTCATTTCAAACTATTATAAATAAGTGGCAGGAGCGGATGAGAGGGTATGGAAAATTTGATTGGCTTTAAGCTTTGTATCCAACTCCGGTGAGTTGAGGAAGTGTGAACAATCTGTTCAGGGTTTATCCCTTAGGATTGTTGTTCTTGTTTCGTTGTTGTGTGGTTGACTATTAATTCTTCTTCATTTGATCAATTCGATCTTGTTGTGTTTTCTTCTTTACTGATTTGTGCTGGTGATTTAAGTGGGATATTGTGAACATTTAAATATTAGATTGCAACACTGTTATCAGAGCATCAATCTTGGCATTCGAGAAATGACGGTATCACAGGGCACGCGATCTCATGATTCTACGGCTGAGGTAGAGTTGCTTAAATAGGCTCAGGCGGCAATGGAGAAAACCCTGCAATCAGTACAAGATCAGTGGAGTCAGACCTTCGAGGAGGTTCGTTAATTGGTCATGGGTTTCAGATCTAGTCGTTCTTTAGAGAAAGGTGTTGGATTTTCACCTTCGGTAATTTCCGAGGTCTGATCTTCATCATCCACTTCCTATCAGCCTTCAACCAGGTTCTCTCGAATTGATTTTACCCATTTTGATGGAGAGGAGGTGTTGGAATGGTTGTCTAAGTGTTCGCAATTCTTTGACATTGATGGAACACCTGCCGATATGAAGGTCAAGATTGTAGTTGTGCATATAGAGGGGCGAACACTTTTTTGGCATCAGGCCTACATTAAGTCTCGTCTCACTCGATAAGGACCTAATTGGGAAGAGTTTTCTGAAGCAGTTTAGAATCAATTTGGCTCAGTGTTGTTTTATGATCCAATATGGGAGTTGAAAAATCTCCGGCAGAAGACGAATGTCCAGCAATATTTAGATGAGTTTGATATTCTTTTGCACCATGTTCTTATTTCTGAATCTCATGTTGTACGCTTCTGCTTGGCGGATCTAAAAGAAGAGATTGAGTATGTTGTAAGAATGTTTCTACCCAAGAATTTACAGGAGGTATCTCATATGGCAAGGATGCAAGAGCAGCATACGTTATCGGTAAGGCGCAAAAGTAGCTTAGCAGAGGTTGGTTACACCAAATCTAGTAAGATGATGGTATCAGGTCATAATTCTGTTTCTATGGGAGGGGAATCCCCAGTTGATAAGAATGGCACCCTGGGGAGGGAGAGGCGTAGGATCTCGTCGGTAGAAATGGAAGAAAAAAGGAATCGAGGTTTATGTTTTTGGTGTAACGATAAGTACACACCTGGTCATCAATGCTTGGAACGTAAAAAATCATATGCCCTAGAAATAATCTCTGACAGTGAAGAAGAATTTGTGGCTAAGGTGGAGGAGGATGAGACTCCTTTAATTGATGAATTGAATTTGGACCAAGAGAATCCCGAGGATTCTGTACATGCACTGTCAGGAATAAACATTTATATATTATGCGTGTAACAGCATCACACATGGGCCAGCCGATTAGCGTGCTTATTGATTCAGGGAGTACCCATAACTTCCTTGATGCTACATTGGCTGAACATTTGCAGTGTTGAGTTGTACCGATTCCTCCTTTTAATGTATTCATAGCTGATGGCAAGAACATTTTGAGTGCTCACAAGGTGTCAGAGGTTTGTTGGAGAATGCAAGAGGCCTTGGTCACCTCAGATATGCTAGTTCTTCCCTTGGGAGGGTGTGATGAGGTAAATGTGAATTTAAGGCCGTATAGATATCCCCCTGCAGAAGACTGAACTTGAAAAACTGGTGAAGGATATGCTGGGTTCGGGAATTATTTAGCATATCAATAGTTTGTTTGCTTCTCCTGTGGTATTAGTCAAAAAATATGATGGTACTTGGAGGATTTGTGTGGATTATATGCAGCTCAACTCACACACCATTAAAGACAAATATTCAATTCCTATCATAGAAGAACTCATTAGTGATTTACATGGTGCTACTATATTCTCTAAGTTAGACTTGAGGGCTAGCTACAACCAAGTAAGGATATCACATGAAGACATTTACAAAACTGCCTTTAGAACTCATCAAGGCCACAATGAGTTCTTAGTGATGCTCTTTGGGCTAACTAATGCACCATCTACATTTCAAGGGTTGATGAATCACATATTTCAGGAATAACTCAAAAAATGTGTATTAGTTTTTTTTGATGACATTATGATCTTTAGCCGTAGTCATGAGGAGCATTTAACTCATTTGTTTCAGGTGTTTAACATTTTGAGGGAGTAGAAGTTAGTGTTGAAGTTGAGTAAATGTTCCTTTGGATTGAAGAAGGTCCGTTACTTGGGGTATATAATTTCTAATGCAGGGGTAGCAACTGATCCAGCTAAGATACACAATATGACAGACTGGATGATACCTGTAAATTTGAAAAACCTGAGAGGGTTCTTGGAACTGACTGGGTATTATAGGCATTTTATCAAAAATATGGAGTAATTGCTTAGCCCTTGACTGATCGGCTAAAGGGTAAAGTATTACAGTGGAACACAGCAGTTGGAGAACCTTTCAATCAACTTAAAGAAGTTATTGCCACACCACCTGTTATGTAGTTTTCGGATTTTAGGACGATGTTTACAATGGAAACAAATTCTTGTGAGGTGGGAGTGGGAGCTGTGTTGATGCAGGGTGGACATCCCGTCACCTTTTTCAGTAGATCCTTGGTACCCAGGTATATCCAGCTATCAACATATGAAAAAGATCTGTTAGCTATAGTTATGGTTGTACAAAAATGGAAACATTATCTGATGGGTACCCACTTTGTGATAAAAACTAATCATCAAAGTTTAAAATGGTTGATGGAGCAACGTCTAGCAACACAAATTCAGCAAAAGTTCATCTCTAAGTTGTTAGGCTTTGTTTATTCTATTCAATACAAGAGGGGAAAGGAGAATTGATGTGTCGATGCTTTATCACGGAAGGCGGAGTTGTATGAGTTAGAATTGCAAGGTAGAGTGGTAGTGGTTTCTGAAATTTCGCAAGAGATTAAGCAGAGTTGGGCTCAAGATGAAGAGTTGAAGAGGCTTATAGCTGAGAAAGAAATAAACCAGCAAACAAACCTAAATATCAATGGTTAATGGGTTATTAAAGAGGAAAGGGAAGCTGGTGGTAGGTAATCTGCCGGTTCTTAAATCAAAATTGTTGAGTATGTATCATGACGGGGCTATGGGAGGCCATTATGGTATAACTACAACCTACAATCATTTAAAGCAGCTGTTTTTCTGGAGGAAGATGAAACCATAAGTGTATTCTTATATTCAATGTTGCATGGTTCACCAGAAATGCAAGTCTGATAATTAGCACCCAGCGGGAATGTTACAACCCTTGCCTATTCTGTCGAGAATATGGCAGGACATTACAATGGATTTCATAGAGGGTTTACCAAAAAGTGTTGGAAAGACAACCATCATGGTGGTAGTTGATCGGTTGAGCAAACAAGCTCACTTTATGGCCATCAATCATCCATATACCGTGGAAGGAGTAGCACAGGTGTTATTAGATTCAGTTTTTTGCCATCATGGTTTACCTGCTTCGATTGTTAGTGACAGGGACACGGTCTTTGTCAGTGAATTTTGGCAAGAATTATTCAGAATTTTGCATGTTCAAATTAAAATTTCAACTGTTTATCATCCTCAAACAGATGGACAGTCCGAAGTTGTAAACAAGTGCTTGGAAGGATATCTCTGTTGTATGCGTTTTGAGAGGCCTTGGACTTGGACTACCTGTCTACCTTTGGCTTAATGGTGGTATAATACTTCTTTTCACAGTGCAATTAAGATGACCCCGTTCGAAGTAGTATATGGACAAGAGCCAACCTTACATGTACCTTATGTTGCTGATTCTTCAATGGTGGAGGAGGTTGATCGATCATTGTCACCTAGAGAATGTGTAATTTCCTTGTTAAAATTCAATTTGGCACAAGCACAGAACATGATGAGAGTACTGATAGATGGGAAAAGAAGAGAAAGACGTCTCGTAATCGGAACTTGGGCGTATGTGAGGTTGCAACCTTACAAGCAAGTAAGCTTGCATAAACATGGGTATCACAAGATTTAACCTCGATATTTTGGTCCATTCGAAGTGTTAGAACAGGAGCAAGGCCGAGAGAGAAATTTTCTCACTCGCACCTACGCACCGGAACTACGCCATCTGAAAGTATCTAGTTGTTACATAAATCACATAGAGGGGGTGAATAGGTGACTTCTATGGCTTTTAAGTGGAATTAGAATCTTGAAAGAAAAGCACACAGAAAATAAAGAACACATACAGACATAAGGATTTATAGTGGTTCCCCGGAATGAGTATGTCCACATTCCCGCCTCACCTATCTAGCATGCCCAGCTAGACTAGGCTACTTCACTAATCACAGATTAAAAATAATCTTACAACTCGGAGTATACAACTCCCACAAACTCGGAGAATAACATCTCCTACAAAAACTCGGAGAACAAACTCTCCTATAAACTCGGAGAACAAACTCTCCTACAAACTCGGAAAACAAACTCTCCTACAAACTCGATCCTCTAAACTAGGATCTATAAGAACTCAGAAGATAAACTTCCTACAAAGTATGTCAATGGATTTTACAAAGAACTTTAGATTGAAAATCAATCTCTTAGAATCTCAAGGAGATTCAACTTCTTCAGATCTGAGAAAAATAGATCTTCTTCTTCCTTGAATGAGATGAAAGCTTGAACTTGAACGGGGAAGAAGAAATCATTGACTTGAACAACTTGATCTGAAAACATATCGAGACAACAAGATCTATAAGACACTTGAATGAATCTTAACTCAGTGATCTTGTTGAATCGAATCTTGGAGAAGAATCGTGCAGAAAACTTGTCGGCGGCAGTAAAGATTCTTTTTTAGAATGAGAGTGGCCGCCGGAGATTACGATCATTCTTTTCAAAAGAGCACGATTAGGGTTTATTGAAAATGTACTTTAAGTATTTATAGGTCCTTCTCAAACGGCTATAAACGAGACTTAAGGAATAAGGTCCACGTGTACTGTACATGGAAGAAACCCAAAAAAGAAAAACCGACGGCGAGTTGAAGAAAATGCGCTCTGTCAGCATTCGTCGAATGAACTCATGGAATCAGATATTACTCGACGAATTCATGTATGACTCGATGAAAAAGACTTAGCAAAAAGCACTGAGACGGGAAGAAAGAGTTCTAAGTCCACTCGAGAATTTCACGAGAGCACTCGACGAATTCGTCGAGTGTTCATGAGAAATCGGCAGACCACTCGATGAATTCGTCGAGTGTTCTCGAGTGAACAAAACTTTACCCGACGAAAAATACTTGTCAATTTTCTCTGAGACCTCTCGAGTAAATTCAACGAATAAATAAGTCTTCACGAGAGCACTCAGCGAATTCAATTTGATTTCTCGAGAGCAGTCGACAAAAAAAGACTTAGATAAAAATTCTTCCAATCCTGAATCCAGCAACTACTTCAACTTGTCTTCTCCATAGTGTTTGAATATGAAGTACATCCCAATAGAGAGATTTCACATGAGTCAACACCTTGGTCTACACAATGAGGGAGTACATTGCATAGGCCTGTGTTTTATGACTCATTGAAACCTGACATTGGTTTGTACTTAGCAAATAATATCCTGCAAACACACAACTAAGATGCCACATCAAATACAATATCAATTCATCTTATTTCAATGGACATTTCTTCAAATCAAGGTTATTGTGGCTACAATACCCAACAATATCCCCCTATTTGAAGAAGTCAGAACCATGTCTACTAAGGTGAATTGCACAGATAATAATCATAAACATAAACAAAAAATATGACAAAGAAATTAACAATATGAATTAAAACATCAAAACATTAATAGATATATAAATGTTTTCAGGATTTCAACACAATCACAACACACAACTAAGGTATTTTATCCTTCCCCTCCTTGCTTTTCTTTAGCTGCCTGGCAAAGTTTGATTTTGGCTTTGGGTAGTATCTTGGAGGAGGTGGAGGAGCATTTGGATTGTTATACCCATGATCTCTGAAGTGAATTTTCTTTTTTAACTTTGCTGGCTTGTGCTTGTTGATCTCTTCCTGACTGTAATAATTCTGGGATACTTCATTTGAGATGTCAATTAATTTGTAAGTATCCAAGATTATAGCTTTAGATGTTGGACTCCAAACTTCAGAAAATTCTCTTCTTTATGCCACTGGCTCTCTGAATTCTATGTCTGGTCCTCTTCTTGCAGAAGGATCTGACTTACTGGCAAAAGGACATTCACCATATTTTCTTTTCTTTACAACGGGCTCTGATCAGAAATATCTTCTGGGTCAGACCAAACTTGAGTATACTGCACTGGAGGGATAGGAGCTATGTCTTCATAAACTTGCTCAGGAAAGGTTTCATCTTGAGATCTCCCCATCAATCCTCCATAAGGCCATTGAAAACTTTGATGGTTGAAAACATTGGCTTCCTAAAACTTGCTCTCAACTTCCCTGCTCAATTCATGCATTTGATGTAGAATTTTCACCTCCCCCTTTCTGACTTCTTCATGTAGGGTTTGGAGAATTTCCTCTTTGAAGATTGACAAGTCAGCAGTGACTTGATCTTTGGTGCTTTCTCCTTGCCGAAAGATTGAGCCTTGACCTTCTAACAGAGCCTTGGAATTATTATAGACATGCTTTAGACCTTCATTTGTGAAACTTACAGCCTTTACACCATATGTAAAATAATTATCCAGGTCATCTTTCATGGTAGACATATTATGCTTTACCTCAGCTAGGCAATTGTTTAGGTCAGCTTCAACCTCTTTGACCTTGTTAAATACTTGCTTCATAGAGAATTCAAAGTGCTCTGCTTGAGTCTTGAGCAAGGCCTCAATTGCTTATAGCAATTCAGAATTGGAGGTTAAAGCAACTGGAGCAGGAGTACTAAGAATAGGAGGTGTGTCTTGGCTCTCATCATTGAACATTATCTCATCAGACAGAACTCCCCCTAGAGAGGGCACATTCAGATGCACTTCATTCTCCTGAGCGGGAGGTGCAGATTGCACATCCTCTCCTTCGTCCTTCTTAGACAAAACCTCTGTAGCTTGAACTTGACTTACCTCTTTCTCATGTTCTCCCACAGACATTGCAGGAGACTTCTTTTCAGATGGAGGAACAAAATCAGCATTAAGAATACCTTTTTCAACAAAACAACTTGTCTGAACTGGCTCAATCTCAGGGCCATCACCACCATCATCATCATCACCATCATTATCAACATCATTGGCATCATCATTGCCATCATCATCAGCTTCAGCACTATCAACATCAGCAACTTCCATATCCTCAGCATCAACATCCTCATCATCATCAACAGATATCCTTTCTGGCTCTCTTCCAGGAAGATTAAGTATCTTTTCTGAGTAGTGCCCAGGGACCAGCTTGAGACTCTTCTCAATATTAACAACAAAAGCAGCAAACTGACTTTGTAGACTTAGAGGGGCTGGCTGAGCTGGAGAGGGCTCTTTCTGAACTGTTGACTCTAGAGCTTGAGAGCTCTCCCCGTGAACTGGTGGAACATTAGAGCTTGAAAGCTCTCCCCTGAACTGGTGGTACATCTGACTATGGAACAAACCTTGAAGGAGAAGGTTGATGCCTTTCCTCTTCTTCCTCCATTTCTTCCTCTTCTTCAGCCTTTTTCAGACCTGGACTCACAATTTTTCCTTCCCATCTGGACAGAATGGAAGAATCAATCTTTTTCAAGTGGTGAATGGGGCTTCTAGTGGCCATATCAAACTGGTTTCCATCCAGTTGATTGAGTTATAGTGAGATGATCCTTCCAAAGTTAGGAACCATCAAACTAGCCTTGATTTTCTCAAACAAAATCAGCCCCCAATTCACTTTCTTCCTACAAATTACGGTTGCTACCAACTTGAACATGTCATTAGAGAGGTAGTCGTGTGAATCTACCCAAACGCAGTGGTCCCATTCATGTACTTTCTACGAACATCAATTCACTTTCCTTCTCCATTCATGTACTTTCTACGAACAGCAGTGGTCCCTCTTGGCAAGCCACAAAATAACAATGCTCTGTTGTGATCCTCTTCAAACAAACAATCTTCTTCCTCCACTGTCGGCAACCTCAGAAACCTGGACAATTTTGATGGCTTCATCTTGATTACCCTATCTCTTACTGTCGACTTGATGACGTCTCTGTGGTGTCGAATGTTGGCGTTCTTGAAGAAATCCAGAACATCCCTGTCAAGCACGCGACAAGGGTGTTCGAGGACGAAAGAGAGGTCGGCTTCTTCCAGGAAAATGACAATATTTCTGAATTCGTCCATGGCGCTTGCAAATCCAGTCCTAACCAGCTCTCCCCCTACCTGAAGGAGTCCTGAGCTTTTGCGAGACATTTCTGCTTGATTCGACATGGGATTTCGGCGAGGGAGATGAATCGACGGAAGATTTTGGCGAGAAATGCGTGTGTGACTCATGTAAAGTGGGAGAAGGCGCGTACCTGATTTAGGAAATGACTCTTCGGATCCAATAATAAAAGAAATTAGGTTGAAAATCTGGCAGATTGGCATTCGACGAAACAGTCCAGAAGATTCGTCGAAATGTCTCGAGTAAATTTGTCAATTCGTCGAAATGACTCAACAAAAATAATTTTCGTCGAAATGATTCTTGAAGACTCGACGAATTCGTCAAATTGACTCGTGTAATTTCCTTAATTTCTTTGACAGACCCGATTTTCTAATTTGAGCTTGATTCCTTTGGCTTTTCTTCAAGAGTCCTTGTTCAGCATACCAAGTTCTAATTTGAAATAATTGAACTTGGTCTCATCAAGCAACTTCGTGAAAATATCTGCAACTTGCTTATCCGTTGGGACATAACTGAGGTTGATTTCCTTATTCTCCACATGCTCCCAGATGATGTGATAGCGTATCTCTATGTGTTTTGTCCGGCTATAAGAGACTGGATTGTTGGCAATTGCTATTGCACTTGATGAGTCACAAAACATCGAAATCTCCTTCAGCTTCATGTTGTAGTCTTCAAGCTGATTTCTAATCCACAAAAGTTGTGCACAACAACTTCTTATGGAGATATACTCTGATTCAGCAGTTGAAATTGCTACACAATTCTGCTTCTTGCTACTCTAAGAGACAAGCCTCTTTCCAAGGAATTGGCATATACCGAAAGTGCTTTTCCTTTCATCCGTGCTACCTGCAAAATCAGCATCTGAAAAGCCCGTTAGTTCGAAGTCATTACTTCTTGGGTACCATAAGTCAAGATTCGGTGTGCCTTTAAGGTATCTCAAAGTTCTCTTTGCAGCGGCATAGTGAGATTCCTTAGAGTTCACCTGAAATCTAGCACAAACACATGTTGAAAACATTATGTCCGGTCTACTAGCAGTAAGGTAGAGCAAGGATCCAATTATGCTTCTGTACTTGGTTTCATCAAAAGGTTTCCCTTTCTCATCCTTGTCCAGAGTCATAGTTGAACCCATTGGAGTCCTCATTGAGGTTGCATTCTCCATTCCGAATTTCTTAATTAACTCTTTGGTGAACTTCGTCTAAGAGATGAAAATTCCATCTTCAGATTGTTTCAACTGAAGTCCTAAGAAATACTTCAGCTCACTCATACTACTCTTTTCAAATTTCTCTTACATCAAGTTAGAGAACTTTTTGCAAAGGTTATCATCTGTAGATCCAAAGATAATGTCGTCGACATAGATTTGCACTAGCAAAATCTTGTCTTTTACTTCCCTAAGAAATAATGTCTTATCTATCGTTCCTCTTGTGAATTTGTTCTCAAGAAGAAAGCTAGAGAGGGTCTCATACCAAGCTTGGGGTGCTTGTTATAGACCATATAACGCTTTTCATAAGAAATAAACATAATCAGGAAGGGAGGAATCAACAAAACCTGGAGGTTATTCTGCGTATACTTCTTCCTTTAAATCACCGTTAAGGAAGGCTGACTTCACGTCCATTTGATAGACCTTAAATCACTTGTGAGCAGCATATGCTATAAACAACTTGATGGCTTCGAGTCTTGCCACTGGGGCATAAGTTTGATCGAATTCAATCCCTTCTTCTTGTCGGTATCCTTGGGCAACAAGTCTGGCATTGTTCTTGATGATTACATTGTCCTCACCCAGCTTGTTTCTGTAAACCCATTTTGTTCTTATGACATTCTGACCTTTGGGCCTTGCCACTAGCTTCCAAACTTTGTATCTTTTGAATTGATTGAGCTCCTCTTGAATTGCAATAATCCATGAAGCATCCTCCTTGGCCTCATCAAATTTCTTTGGCTCAACCTGCGAAAGAAAACTTAAATGCAACACTTCGTTAGTTGTACTTCTTCTTGTCCTTATTCCGACTCTAGTATCTCCGATGATCTGATTTGCTGGGTGATCTCTCTGATATCTGATCACCAGATTTCTTGCATCATCCCTAATAGCAGGTTCTTCGGCTTCTGGTACGTCTTCTACTTCTTGAGGTTCTTCTTTAGGTGTAATTGGATCAATTACTGAAACTGTTCCTGGAGCATCTTCTTTGATGACTTGTATCAAGTTTAGTTCTTTCAGTTTCAAACTTGCACCTGTATCTTCAACAAAAATACTAGAAGAGTTGCTGTGAAGCATACTCGTCTCATCAAATATAA
This sequence comes from Dactylorhiza incarnata, assembly GCA_033032865.1. Classification (NCBI taxonomy): domain Eukaryota; kingdom Viridiplantae; phylum Streptophyta; class Magnoliopsida; order Asparagales; family Orchidaceae; genus Dactylorhiza; species Dactylorhiza incarnata. The sequence continues at coordinate 2,090,019 of JAWHQI010000230.1, read as the reverse complement.
CATTTATTGATTCTTCTACAAACAGAGTTTTCTTGTTGAAAATCTTATATGCCTTATTATGGCTACTATAGCCTACAAAAATACCTTCAAAATATTTTTCACTAAACTTAGTTTTGTAATACTTCCGGTTGTTGAGTATGAAACATTTACTGTCAAAAATTCTAAAATAAGATATTGTTGGTTTCCTGCCCTTTAGAAGTTCATAAGGTGTCTTATGATGGTTCTTGTTGATTAGTGCTCTGTTTTGCACGTGACAAGCAGTGTTGACGGCTTCTACTCAGAAATATTTCGGTAGAGAAGAATCATTCAACATTGTCTTGCTTGCCTCTATGAGTGTCCTATTCTTTCTCTCAGCAACTCCATTTTATTGTGGAGTACGAGGAGAGGAATCTCATGGAAGATACCTAAGCTTTCACAAAATTTTGTCATAGCCCCAGACTTAAATTCTATTCTGTGGTCACTTCTGATTTTGACTACGGGGCAGTTTAGTTCATTCTGGATTTGCCTAACAAAATTAGTGAAAGAGTCAAAAGTATCTGACTTGTGTTTTAGAAAGAATACCCAAGCAAAACGTGAGTAGTCATCAACAATTACCAATGTAAAAGCTTTACCTCCTAAACTCCTAACTGACATGGGACCAAATAGATCCATATGAAGCAGATATAAACATCTGGTAGAATCTTTGTCAATTATGCTCTTAAAGTTAGCCCGATTCTAATTGCCCATTTGGCATGCATGACAAGGACTCTCTTTAATGCACTTAACATCAGGTGCGTCACGCACTAAGCTGTGAGAAAATAGCATATTTATAGTTTTGAAATTAATATGTGTTAGTCAATTGTGTCATTGATCACAAAGAGATGCACTATCTTTTGTCAAAAAGCACACTGGAGTAGAAGAATCTAAACAAAGGAAATTTAAGCAGAAAATATTTCTGCTCCTAGTGTCTGTTAAAATAGTCTCTGGCATATCAGACGACTTGATCAAGCAATTATCCTTGTAGAACTCAACCATATATCCTTTGTCACATAATTGACTTATGTTAATAAGATTATGTTGTAATCCCTTAACATAAGTTACGTCTGTGAAAGAGACTATACTGTTGGTAATCATATTGTAGCCTTTTGTGATCCCCCCGATCTGATCCACCAAAGATAACCTTTGGACCATCCTTGATTGGGGTGTAGTTTTGCAATAGGCTTCTTATTTCGGTCATGTGCCGCGAACATCCACTGTCCAAATACCATATAGGCATGTTGTTGGCATTTGGACATACCTGCAATCAATAATCAATTGCCCTTAGGAACCCAAAAGGATTTGAGTCATTGGCTTCTTGTCAGACGACTTCCACTTGGAGTGTTAATATTGCGAGTCGTCGTCCTTGCATTATTAACTAGTGGAATTCTAGAATTCTTTGGATTAAACCAACAATACATGGCGAAGTGACCAACTTTGTCACAACACCAACAGTCGAATCTGTTATACCTTCTTTTCTTCTCCTACTTAACTCTTTGAACAGGGGGGGGGGTCTAGCAGGAGCTACCGACTTGGAGGTAGAGGCCTCGTGATTGCAGCAAACACATGGCTCCTTCTCAAGTGATTTCGTAGCAACAGATTGAACTTTTGGTGCTTTCTTTGCCGACGGTCCATGCATGAATGAACCATTGTCCTTGAGGACTATCTCTTCATAAGGTGCTTTGAAAGCAGTCATTTCGAAGTTTTGGGGATGACTCCATCTTGGTTATCCTTACTTGACTCAACGTGAGTTGGTCTCGTAAAGTGACAATAGGACGTTTCAAGGTCATAGGTGTTTGTACAAAAAACTACCTTCTTGAAGGAAGGTTGACTTTGATCAGCCTTACCCTTACCCTTAATGGCACTTTTCTCAGCCGCCTTAGTTTTCTCGGTTTGATGACCGATGTCGCTACCCTTCGCAGGAGCTGAAAAGCCATCAATGAGAGGAAGGATGGTCTTTGGTTTAGAAAAGCTTTCCACTAGTTTTCTCTCCACCACTAGCTTTCCTTCCAACTCAGTTATGGATTTCTCCTTCTGCTTTAATTGTTCAGCAGAGCTTTTGAGTTCGTCCTTCAAGAGTTGGACTTCATGTCTGAAAGGAATTAATTTTTCAATTTCTTCCCTCAGATCCGATTCCACGGCCTTGAGAGACTCAATCTCTTTTGCCTGAAATTTGACTACCTTGCGGCACTTGTCAAATCCCTTCAATCGGGCTTTATACTGAACTAGTATAGTTGAGTCTTCCTCTGAGGAATAGTCTTCATCCGCAATGGAATCCGTCTCAGATTCAGAATGAGGTGTATGTGAATTTACCTTCCCCTCATAGGGGGTGTCGTAATTTTCCTTGTCGGTCTGAGCCATGAGCCAGAAGTAGGCTTCTTCGTCTGAGCTTGACTCGTCTGAGTCGCTGTCGCTCAGAGTTTTTGACTTTTTAGCCAAAAAGCTCTTTTCCTCCTTCTTCTTACTTTTGAAGGATTTCTTGTCTTCCTTTCTCGAACCATTTTTCTTCTTGTACGGGCATTCTGCAATCACATGTCCTGGCTTATTACAGCAGTAACAAATAATGTCAGTCGAAATATGTTTGTTCGGTTTAGTTTTATATCTGTCATTGTTGTGTCTCTTCTTGTGATGTTCACCATCACGTCTTGATCTTCTATGATCCAATGAGGAGGATTGACTTCTTCTCTGCTTCCTTTTGTTTATCAATCTCTTGAATTGCTTGGAGAGTAGGGAGAACTCTCCATCGGACATGTCTGAGTTTGATGAGCAAGCCACTGACTCGTCATCTTCATTTGACGACTGTGTCCTCACCGGTAACATGATTTTACCTTTCTTTGACCCTTCGGCCTTCAGTGCTACGGACTTCTCCTTTCCAGAAGCCCTGCTGCCTTCTTCCTCAGCTTTCCTGATGCTGAGCTTCAATTCATGGGAAAGAAGCTTCCCAAACAGTATCTAAGGCTCCAAGTAGCCAGCTTACCGAATTCCCTGATGACATTAGCCTTGGTATCCCATTCTTTCATCAGAGATCTCAAGAACTTATCATTCAGTTCACCAACAGTGAATTCTCGATCATAGTTCCTTAGACCGTTGACGATCTTAAAGAACTTCTCATATGTGTTAGAAATAGAGTCCCTTGGATTTGCTTGAAAGCTTCGTATTCTTGATTTAACAAAGATCTTTGATCATCCCTTACTTCTTCCGTACATTCCATCAGGACGACAAGAGAATCCCACATCTCTTTAGCAGATTTGCAGTGGAAGAGATTCTGTAGCATAGAATCATCCACAACACTGGTAATTATATTCTTCGCCTTCTTGCCCAAGGCGACAAGAGCAATCTCGTCCTTCGTTAAATCAAGCATCTTCTTAGGAACTTGTACGACAGGGTTAATTGTAGATGTTATCATGGGGACATGGGGACCTTCTTCAACAATCTGAAAGATCCTTGGATCGACGGCTTCCATGTAAGACCTCACTCTTTCCTTCCACGCGGGGAAGTTCTCTTTTGTGCAAACTGGCAGCTTCATGTAAGAAACCTTGTTTCTATCCATTCCAGACATGGTGTCTTTGAACAACTAGATAGAGGACTTTGTTTAAGGTGTTAACCTCTTAACGAACAACCTACCTCTAATACCAATTGAAAGTATCTAGTTGCTACCTAAATCACCTAAAGGGGGTGAATAGGTGACTTCTATGGCTTTTAAGCAGAATTAGAATCTTGAAAGAAAAGCACACAGAAAACAAAGAACACACACGGACACAAGGATTTATAGTGGTTCCCCGAAATGGGTACGTCCACTTTCCCGCCTCACCTATCTAGCAGGCCCGTCTAGACTAGGCTACTTCACTAATCTAAGAATTACAAATAATCTTACAACTCGAAGTATACAAATCCTACAAACTCGGAGAATAACCTCTCCTACAAAAACTCGGAGAACAAACTCTCCTACAAACTCGGAGAACAAACTCTCCTACAAACTCGATCCTCTAAACTAGGATCTACAAGAACTCAGAAGATAAACTTCTTACAAAGTATGTAAATGGATTTTATAAAGAACTTTAGATTGAAAATCAATCTCTTAGAATCTCAAGGAGATTCAACTTCTTCAGATCTAAGAAAAATAGATCTTCTTCTTCCTTGAATGAGATGAAAGCTTGAACTTGAACGGGGAAGAAGAAATCATTGACTTGAACAACTTGATCTGAAAACTTATCGAGAAAACAAGATCTATAAGGCACTTGAATGAATCTTAACTCAATGATCTTGTTGAATCGAATCTTGGAGAAGAATCGTGAAGAAAACTTGTCGGCGGCAGTAAAGCTTCCTTTCGAGAACGAGAGTGGCCGACGGAGATTACGATCTTTCTTTTCAAAGGAGCACTATTAGGGTTTATTGAAATGTCCTTTACGTATTTATAAGTCCTTCTCAAACGGCTATAAACGAGACTTAAGGAATAAGGTCCACGTGTACTGTACATGGAAGAAACCCCAAAAAGAAAAAACCGGCGGCGAGTTGAAGAAAACATGCTCAGTCAGCATTCGTCGAATGGACTCATGGAATCAGATATTACTCGACGAATTCACTTATGACTAGACGAAAAAAACTTAGCAAAAAGTGCTAAGACAGGAAGAAAGAGTTCTAAGTCCACTCGAGAATTTCACGAGAGCACTCGACGAATTCACCGAGTGTTCACGAGAAATCGGCAGGCCAGTCGACGAATTCGTCGAGTGTTCTCGAGTGAACAAAACCTTACTCGACGAAAAATACTTGTCAATTTTCTCTGAGACCTCTCGAGTAAATTCCACGAATAACTAAGTCTTCACGAGAGCACTCGACGAATTCAATTTGATTTCTCGAGAGCACTTGACGAAAAAGACAGATAAAAATTCTTCCAATCCTGAATCCAGCAACTACTTCAACTTGTCTTCTCCATAGTGTTTGAATATGAAGTACATCCCAATAGAGAGATTTCATATGAGTCAACACTTTGGTCTACACAATGAGGGATTACATTGCATAGGTCTGTATTTTACGACTTATTGAAACCTGACATTGGTTTGTACTTAGCAAATAATATCCTGCAAACACAACTAAGATGTCACATCAAATACAATATCAATTCATCTTAGTTCAAGGGACACTTCTTCAAATCAAGGTTATTGTGACTACAATACCCAACACCGTCCCCCTCCCAACTAAATAGAGATTTAATTATTCATGACGTTCTCTATGTACCTTCTTTCCATTTCAACTTACTATCTGTCAGTGCCTTATTAACAAACTCTGATTACTCTATTATTTTCTTTCCAAATTGGTTTTTATTCAAGATATCAAGTAGTCCAAGAAGATTGGCAAGCTTAATCTTGTTGCTGGACTTTACGTGTTCTCACTTGCATCAAGAGATACTCCCACTGATGTAGCTTCACCGACTGCTGTATTCATGGTTCCCGTTAGTACAGTCTCTACCACTTGTAATGCCAATATATAACACAATCGTTATTGACGTTTGTCTGATAAAATACTCAAACTGATGAGTACTAAAATTTGGTTTTATTTACTTTTTCTTCAGCTACATGCACTGTTTGTCCTTTAGCAAAGTTTTGACGTCTTCCTTTGTTTCTCATAATAATTCCGCTCCTCCTTTTAATTTTCTACAGTGTGATGTATGAGAACCTTACCATCACGAGACATATAATGTCAAGCGTTATTTTCTCGCCTTGGTGGATGATTGTTCAAGATACACATGGATTTATCTTCTAAAACAAAAATCTGATGCCTCTGCTGCGATTATAAATTTCTTTCACCTTATTAAAACCCAATTTGGTGTAACAGTTAAACGTCTTCGATCAGATAATGCAAAAGAGTTAGCATTAACTACTTTCCTTCAACACCAAGGTACTATTCATGAGTTCTCATGTGTCGAATGACCTCAACAAAATCTAGTTGTTGAAAAAAAGCACCAACACTTAACATTGCTTGTGCTTTGTTTTTTCAATCCAAGGTTCCCATCTCCTTTTGGGAGAATGTGTAGGCACTGCAACATATCTCATCAACCATCTCCCAACACCCCTTCTCACGAACAATCTCCGTTCTAAATTCTCTACAAGCGTGATCCTGATTATAATTCTCTTTGAACTTTTGGATATATGTGCTTTGCTACCACTCCTCAAGCTAATCACACTAATTTTCATCCAAGAGCAATCCCGGTTGTTTTTGTTGGATATGCTCTTGGGTATAAAGGCTACAAGCTCTACAATTTAAATACTAAGCAGTTTTTTATATCTCGAGATCTTATCTTCCATGAAAAATGATTTCCATTTCACATTATTAATTTTCCTAATCACTCTACTTTTTTTATCTTGTTATATCTATTCCTCAGAATGATTTCGACCAATCATTTCCTCTCACCGCCACACATCCTCATGATTCCTCTATGTCACCAGATCTCATTCCTTGGTCTACCTCCCCATTTCCTCTGGAATCATCTATTATTCTTAGAAATCTACTAAAATTTCCAAACAACCTGCTTACCTCGCTGATTATGCTTGTTCTTCTAGTCCTTACGCAATTCATAAACATCTAAGTTATGACAAACTTTACTCCTCCTACAAAGATTTCATCCTTCAAGTTTCCACCATTTATGAACCTCAATTTTATCATCAAGCTGCAAAATTTCCGGAGTGGCGTCAAGCCGTATGAGGAGCTTCAAGCCATGAAAACTAATAACACTTGGTTCATTGTATCATTACCACCAAATAAACGATGTGTTGGATGTCGATGGATGTATAGAGTTAAATACAAGGCAAATGGGACTGTTGATATGCATAAGGCCCGCTTTATCGCAAAGGGCTGCACAGAACAAGCTGGAATTGATTTTTCTGTTACTTTCCCCTGTTGTGAAACTGATCTCCGTTCGTGTTCTTATCGTTGCTGCAACAAAGCAATGGTCTATATTACAATTAGATATCAATAACGCTTTCATAAATGGTGATTTATTTGAATAAGTTTACAAGTCTCTGTCATTGGGCTATCCAATCCAGGAGGAGAATCTAGTTTGCAAACTTCATAAATTTGTTTATAGATTACGCCAATCCTCTCGACAATGGTCCGAACTTGTCATCTCTTCATCAAGTGCAATATTTACTGCAACGGTTATTCAAATTGAAGGTTTTGGGTGACTTAAAGTACTTTCTGGGTTTAGAGATTGCTCATTCCTCCACTGGTATCTCTTTATCTCAATGAAAATATCTTTGACACTGGTTTTATTGATTCAAAACCTCATCCTTTACCCATGGATCCCAACCTCAAGTTACATGCTCTCGAAAGTGATCTTTTTCCTGATGCGTCTTCATATTGACGACTGATTGGGCGTCTCATATATTTAACAGTCTCTCAACCAGACATTTTCTATGCAGTCCAGAAATTAAGTCAGTTCATTGCTTCTCCTCGAACAACACATCTTCATGCAAGTCACCGCCTTCTTCAATATCTCAAGAGAACACCAGGACAAGGATTATTCTACCCTGTCAACACCTCCCTTCGGCTCACTGCGTATTCAGATGTTGATTGGGGAAGTTGCTTGGATACAAGAAGGTCTACCACTGGCTTTTGCATTTTTTTGGGTGATTCCCTCATTTCATGGAAGTATGAAAAATAGCTCACTGTGTCAAAATCTTCCACGAAAACTGAATATCGTGATCTTGCTTCGTTGGCTAGTGAGGTTATTGGTTGCAACGACTTCTTACTCATTTTAAAATTCAAATTCCCACCACTATTTTGTTTTGTGACAATCAATCAGCTCTTCATTTGGCTTCGAACCCTAAGTTTCATGAAAGGTCTAAACACGTTGATATAGCTAGATTGTCATTTCATTCGTGAGCTTATTCAATCCGTCAACTTAAAGCTAGTTCACATCAAAATTCAATATCAAATTGCGGATTTACTCACCAAGCCGCTCCCAAAAACCTAAGTTTCAATTCCTTATTTCCAAGACGAGTCTTCTAGAACTTTATTCCCCATCACGGGGGAGAGTTTTACAATAATTAGTTATCTTTTGGTTATAACTTTCTAATAACTAAAGAACATTTTATTTAATGTTATTATTATTGAATATTAATTGGATCAGAAAAAATAAATTAGAATATAGAATTGCTGAATTGATTTGATGGTCAGGATCTGAACCAGTACATAAATAAGGCGGTGCTGGACTTCTGCCTAAGCCAGAGAGGCCTGCGCGTTGGTTCGCCGGAGTCCTCCGCCGCCTTGGGCCTTCACGCTCTCGACTTATTCCGAAGGAGTAGGCTCCTCCTGAGCACCGCGTGCCCTCCGCCGCCCATCCCATGCCTTCCGTCTTGCCGGAATCTGTTGCAGCTCTGGCCACAACGCCGGAATATCAGATTCCTGCGAACACGCGCGGACGAATCGAGCTCTGACACCATCAGATCGGCCACGCGCCTCCACGAATGCGGCATCCAATTCCGCCGCAGCCCGTCCTCGAGCTTCAACGACATCCGCTTCGACGAGGGTTCCGGCGAGCTGTTCCTTCCGCCCGTGATCGTCGACGACGCCACGGAGTGCGAGTTCCTCAACATGGTGGCATTCGAGCACCTCCACGCCGGCATCGGAAACGGCGTTTCGGCGTTCGTGCAGCTCATGGGAAAGATCATCGACGTCGAGAAGGACGTGGATGTACTGCACCGGCGGGGCGTGCTGGGGAACGCTCTGGGAGGGGACAGAAACCTCGCCGAGCTCTTCAACAACCTGGCGAAGGAGATCACCATCGGCGGCGACGAAAGGCTGCGGGAGGTGGAGGCGAAGGTGAGCAGATTCGGCCGGAGGAGGCGGAATCGGTGGTGTATGCACCTGAGGCAGTACTATTTCAGGAGCCCTTGGACCGTTCTCTCCATCGTGGCCGCCGCCTTCGCCATTCTCCTCTCTCTTCTGCAGACCATCTACACAGTCTGGGGTTTCTATCAGAAAAAGTGACCACTCCTCCCCAATTTTCGCCCCAATCTCAGCTCAGTTTGGCGCCACTCTCAGGCTCACAGTGAACACGGTGGTAAAATCTTAATTTGTGAACAAACATCTAAGAAACTTCATTCACTTTTATGTTCAAGTGACCGAAGTTCTCACTTTTATGTTCAAGTGACCGAAGTTCTTTAGGTGAGCATTCATGAACGATAATTTTACCACCGCGTTCATGACTGTGACCACTGTACCGAACGGAGCCATAGTCTGCTTGTCACTTCTTAAAAGCCAAGCTCAAGTAATTAATGAGACGCATGTTGGATCAGGTCGGGCTTATTCTATTCAAAATCATGAGCCAATTTATATAGGTCGGGTTTTGATTTTTTCAAACCAAACAAACCTTTGCTATATGTTTGTTTTTAATCAATAAAAGTTAGCCACTTTTTGGTCGATACAAGTTATTAAATTTTTATTCATGTCATATTAATTAGTTACTCATCGGCCCTTGGCGATGACGGGTGTGGGTTTGACCTTACCCATTGTAATTTGGCAGGGACCGACTGCCAAAGGGGGCAGACCCTTGGCGATGGCGGGTATAGGTTTGACCTTACCCATTGTAATTTGACAGAGACCGACCGCCAAAGGGGACAGGCCCTTGGTGATGGCAGATGTAGGTTTGACCTTACCCATTGTAATTTGCCAGGGACCGACCTCCAAAGGGGGCAGGCCATTGGCGATGGTAGGCGGAGGTTTGGCGACCTTACCTATTGTAATTTGACAGGGACCGGCTGCCAAGGGGGCAGACACTTGGCGAAGGTAGGCGGAGGTCTAGCGACCTTACCTATTGTAACTTGGTAGGGACCGACCGCCAAAGGGGGCAGGCCCTTGGCGATGGTAGGCGGAGGTCTGACGATCTTACCTATTATCACTTGGCAGGAACCGACCGCCAAGGGGGGCAGGCCCTTGGCAATGGCAGACAGAGGTTTGGCGACCTTACCTATTATAACTTTGTTATCTGAAACATATGAAGTAAATGAAGTCAGAAAAGTAATTCGTAGAAACATATGAAGTAAATGAAGTCAGAAAAGTAATTCGTAGAAACAATGTGCAGAAGTTCAATCACACATTTTTATGGAACACTGATAAAGCTAACATGGCGGAGAGGAGGCGTAAGTACAACTCGGTGAATGAGGAGGAAGCTTTCTCTTAGTGCGATTACTTTTAGGGGTTGCCCCCAGTCTTTCCTGGCAAGCGGGCGGACGATCTCTCACCGACCTGGGTGGCGTGAATTGATTTAATGTTTTGCTTCGCAAGAACCTTCTCAGAAGCCCTTGTCGAATAAGACGCTCGATTTCTTCTTCAACTTGGTACAATCTTCTGTGTGGTGCCCGCGTCCGTGGTGGAACTCACAGTGTTGTGATTGGTCTCCTCTGTTTGGAGCGTTTGGCTTGGTCCTATGAAGCATCACCTTATCTTGGATTGTATAAAGTATGTTGGCCCTAGAAGTGTTGAGGGGAGTGTGGTTCTGATGTTGCTGAGTGCGAGGTTGACCATAACGGTCATTGCTCTTCTTTAGGGAGCGACTGTTCTCGCTCCTTCCGTTTCAAACTTCCTTTGAACTGTTGTCAGTGTGCTTCGATCGCCTCATCTACCGTAATCTAAGCTTCGACTCGGCGTACGAGGTCGGGGTAGCTGGAGACCATCTCCCTCATTAGTGCAGAGTTAAATCCGATGGGTGGGAGCCCTCCCAGGGGGAAGCTACGCAACAGTTGAGGGTCGATTCCTAAAATCTGTCGCGCTTCAGACATGAAGCGACGAAAAATTTCCTTGAGGGTTTCACCCTCGCTTTGACGAATCCCCGAAAGGTGAGAGGGGTCCCGTGCAATCCTCCGGTTTGCGATGAACTGGTTGACAAAGAGTTGAGATAAATTGACAAAGTTGTCGATCCCTCCTTCCTTCAGAGAGTAGAACCAGGTGCGATCTTGTCCCTTTAGTATTGTTGGGAACACTTGACATTGTAGTTGATCGGGGCATTGTTGATCCTCATGATGGTGACGAAGTGGTGGATGTGCTCTGATGGATCGTCCGTTCTGTCGAACATCTCGATGTTCGAAAGCTCAAAATCGTGTGGGACAGGATATTTCAGGACCTCGGGCGCTAATGGTGAGTGATGGCAGAGAGGGTGACGGGTCAAAGCGGCATGCTGCCTAGCTTGTTCATGTTCTTCAGCAATCATGTTGTGAATTTCTTCGCGAGTAGGCCCTTCAATTGCATGCCCGATGGTTGTTGCTTCAGGTTTTCCAGTCTGATGGATTAGGTGCCTTGAGTTGGCCGTGTTGGAGAACTCTTCATCAAGGAAGTTATGCTTGCGAGCGAAGTCCTCTGCTGGAGTACGGTCTAGGGCTGGCGGAGGTAGACAGCCTTATTCGGGGCAGGATTATGAGCACGCGACGCTTCTCTGCTTGCGAGGTACTCTTCAATCTGGCGTACGCGTTCCTCCAATGTCGCACGACGTGCGGCATGACCTCTTATGTGAGAGGTGTGTTGACGTGTGAGTGGGAGGGAACTGGATCGATGTACCCCTCAGGGGCTAATCCTTTAGTAGCGCGGGTAGCTCTTCTTGCCATTGACGTCAGTCTTCGAGTATCGCTGTGAAGGGGATATTGTCTTCTGAATCTTTTGGGAATGTTGGGAACACTTTCTCATAGACGGCACCAAACTGTTGCAGCCAACTCGAGGCTCCTACAGATCGGTCTCGATTGCACCGTCTTAGCCCGGGAGCGGTCGAGTGCGCAAACAGTCAATGAAAAGAAGACGGCTGGCAAGAGAGTATTTTTTGACATGAAAAACCTCGGAAAGAGGTAAAAAACCTCGTGGACGGGGCTGTACCAACCAAACTTCACTATTTGATGTTGTTGCACAGAGCTTTGTAGAGAAGGAGAGGGTGACAGGCCGCTCCTCGTTACAATTGTCGATGGAGAGAGAAAATGTGTTCGGAGGGTGACAAGCCACCGCACACGGAGCTGTCTTTTTCTTTGCTGTAGTGGGAGCGATGTGCTCTGGATGCTTTGAGGTCTTCTGTTGGTGCTCAAAAGCTGGAGGGGCGCGCTCTACGCCTCTCGGTGTATGCTAGTTGTCTCATGTAGCGCACAGAAGGATCTAGAGTTGCGGACTTATTGTCGACTGGAGGGCTTCCAGCTGAGTTGAGGGCGCTGTGAACACTGAGCGCGTTGCGCGAGGAATGCTTATTGCAGTGCGCGTGGGGTGCTTGCTGCGGTGCGTGCAAAGCGTGCTTTTCTCGTGGACGAGTGTCTGCCGAGTGCGTAGTAAAAGGCACGCAGGGTGAAATGTGTACAGGGTAGAACATGCTCTGGGTGGAATGTAAGCGGGGCATAACGTGCACAAGGCGTGCATAAGACGCAAAGTTTGCGCAAGGTGAATTGTGCATGAGGTGCAATGTGCGCAAGAGACAACGTGTGCAAGGTGCAACGTGCGCAAGGTGGAACGTGCACAAAGTGGAATGTACGCAAAGTGGAACGTGTACAGGGGCGCTCGAAGGAGATCGAAGATCTTCGAAGGATTCTTTGAAGAAGCAAGGAGGCCTTCGAAGGAGCTTTCTCATGCGTAGGAGGAGAAGTGTAGAAGGAGAAGATGGAAATGAAGGAGGGTCCTGAGTCCTATTTATAGTTTTTGAGGGTGGCATTTCTGTAATTACAAGGGCGGTTACGGTAGTTATGCGGCTACCCGCACAACATAACCAATTTATGTGTTATACACACACCATAATCAATTTATGTGTTATACACACACTTGTTATGAATATGGCTACGCACACACCTGTTATGAATATGGATGCGCACACACCGTAACCATATAATTTTTTATATGCACACCAATTATGCGTGGATTATTGTTATATGCGCACACATTGTGAATATGGCTACGCGCACACCGTAATCTTATAATTTGTTATATGCACACCCATTATGCGTGAATTATCATTATACGCACACACATTATGAATATGGCTACGCGCATATCATAGTCATATAATTTGTTATATGCATACCCATTATGGTTGATTTGTTGTTATGCGCACACCCATGATGGGAATTTCGCTACGCACACACCCATGATGGGAATTTCACTACGCGTACACCAGTGTTGGAAATTTTGCTATCCGCACACCTATTCTGGGTGGTTTTGCGGATGACACGGCATGACAACGATGGAGCTGAGGTGGTTCGGGCGGTTCAGATATGGAGTTAGTGGGGAACATGGGGATTCCGGCTATCCGCAGCCCGAAATCCCTATAAATTTAGGGTGCAAATATCAATTACAAACAATGTAACAACACGAGGTCTTTAATAGAGCAGTATGGGCGGTTACAATCAGTGTAACCACACATGGTTTTCAAAGCCAACAATTTAGTATGTATGGGCTGTTACACTCAGTGTAGTCGTGCATGATCTTCTCAGTCCCAGTTCAAGTAGTCGTCATCAGCTCAGTCAAAAGGCCCGCTCGGATAGCCTTTAGAGATCTTCTTCAACAGCCAGAACGAACAACTTTCTAGAATTCGCACGGTCGACTCTCTCAGTTTAGCTGTCATCTAGATAGTTCAATCTTTGACAGCAGGGGCGGACACACTTCTTGTGACCGCTCAACCCCTCTTCTTAACTGTCAAGTCTCGCTAAAGCAGCCAGGGAGTTTACGGTTCTGTAAACGCCTGACCCAGTGTACAAGCTATCTAGGAGTCTGGAAGCACTCCCCAAGCAGTTCGTGAGGTTACTTCTTCAGCAAGTGCGTGACCTAGTACTCTTGGTTTCCTGTAAGCCAGACGACCTCATCCTCAGCAGTATGGGTGGACACTCTTCCAGTGACCTCCCAAGCTCGGTGCCACAACCCAGCCTCTTAGACAGCACACCTCTATAGAGTTCGTGCGATTACATCTTTTGTAACCACATGACCTTAGTTTTCTTGTTATATGCACACCAATGTAACCTCTCATCACTACTCGTCTCTCCTGTATCCAGGCAGCCTGTAATTTTTTGACATGCCCATTCGGGCAGCCACCCGCTAGTATAAATAGGTGGACAGTACTATTGAAGGCACCCGTGGGAGAACGCAAAGTTAGTACGAACTCTAATCGACAACTCTTCTAGTGTTGCGACCTCCTTAGGGGCGGTTACTTTCAGTAACTGCAGGTTCTCTTCAGTAGTCGTGGATTTCCTGCTTGTAATTGCGACTACCACTTTTGTAACTGCTTCTCCTTAATCAATAAAATCACCTACAACTAAAGTTGGGAGCCTGGCTTCACTTCTTGTGGCACTCTATTCTCCTTCCTTCAAATCGAGCTTAGAGTAACTGATTACCCTAAAGTTTTGTATTCGACCTATCCTTGTGAGGTGTCGTGGAGTTGAGGCATTCTTTGCTTCAACAGCTCAACACACGACCTTCAGATTGGGCAGTTGGTGAACAACAGTTCATTCGCAGAATTATGAGTTCTCCTAGAGAAACTCGCGGGCAGAAGGTTGAATTCATAAAGCAGATGAATTTAACTTGATGATGATAGCATTAAGGAGACTGTCTGAGCAAGTGAGAATGCTTACCCAAGGGATGACCACTCCAGATATTTTCCATCCAGTCATCTATACAAAATCATTGTCACGCCACACAATGAGGAGCTTGCGAATGTAACACCTCCCCTGTAATGACTGTATAATATGGGTCCGGTCGGGACCCCACAACATATAATCACCACAGCTTTAGTATTAAAAGATGATATAGATCCTACCCAACTCAAAACTCAGAGCAAACACAGCGGAAACACTAACAAAAAACACAGAAGCTGTCCACATCTACATAGGAGTAACCTGGCCTTAAGGCCTTACAAAATCATAGTTCAAATCATCATCCAAACACTACAAAACATCCAACAAGAAAAAAAATATTCATATGCTACCTCGACATGCAAGCCGGAATCAAAACAACAAAGTCATAACATGCAGGGGAACAGGAGCAAATAACACTTCATGAGGCTTAGACCTTTTGTTAGTTATTGGGTGTCTACTTATCACCTAGAGGGGGGGGGGGGGGGGGGGGGGGGGGAATAGGGTTTTCAAATTATTTTACTTCCCTCTTTAGGTGTTCTTGTTTTCTGGATAATAGATTTAGCGTTTGGTAGAGCATAACACAGAAAACACACAAAGACTTTTAGAGGTTCCTCAAGATAGGGTGTCTTGAGTAATCCTATTTCCCTCTACGCCTACCTAGCAGTGTGCTAGGCTCGGCAAACTCCTCCAATGTCTCCGGCCCGCAAGCCTTACAACTCGGACCCTCAAGTCCCTGCAGCCTAGGCCCTCAAGCCCCTTCACTGCACCCGAGTCCACAAGCTCGATACTCAGGCCCTCAAGCCCTACAACTCGGACCCGCAAGTCCATGCAGCCTAGGCCCTCAAGACCCTTCACTGCACCCGAGCCCGTAAGCTCGACACTCAGGCCCTCAAGCCCTACAACTCGGACCCGCAAGTCCCTGCAGTCTAGGCCCTCAAGCCCCTTCACTACACCCGAGCCCGCAAGCTCGACACGTTTGGACCCGCAAGTCCCTCTTTCCTAGCCCTCAAGCCTCGCATATCTCAAGCCCTCAAGCTTGACACTCAGATCTGAAAACAGATCTCACAACTTAGGCCCGCAAGCCTTACAAAGATTGATTTACAATATTGAACTTCTGCCTGATGGAGATCGGCTTCTTTACTTGAAGAAGATGTTTTTGATGTGAACCTTGACAGTGCAAATCTTCTTCAAGCTTCTTGCTCTGTCGGATGTTGACTGGATATCTTCCTTGAACAATTCTTAACAGTCGATGAGACTTGACTGCAACTTGAAGAACAAAGAATGGTCGTTTTTTTCTTCCCTTCTTTCTTTCTTCACCGCCGCTTGTGCTGTTGTATTGCTAGGCAGGATTCTTTTTCGTTCCTTTCTCTCTCTCTCCTTTTCTAGGGCATCACTGTTCCCTTTTATAGGACGGATGAGCTGCTTAATGGTCATATATAATGTCCTTTACTAACAGACGCCCATACCTCAAGAGCATGCGCTGATTGGACAATCAGGCGGCGGCATTAATTATTGACAGCGCGTCCGGCTACTTTTGAATTCGTCTCGACGATATTTCCATTGTTACGACGATATGGACAATATCTCGACGACAGGGCTTGTCGATGTCTTGAACTGGTTTTTTCTTCAATTCTTCATCAGATAGTGATATCTCGGTGATACGGGGCATCACTTCTGCACACGAGCTTAAGACGATACGAAGTCATCAAACTGATATCGGTGAGAACTCCTTGTCTGCTAGATATCCCTGAAACCACATTATCTTGTCGAATACATAATTGATATCATGTCGACAGACTATACTTCAGCAACTGCCTGTCTTCCTATGACCTTCTTTAGTCTTCTCGACGTCACGCCTTCTTGTCGACAATATCGTCGACATCTTTGAGTCTTCATCTTCATCTCGACTTTCTGATATCGTTATGTAGATGTCACAACGATATCACCATTTTGCCTTGCTCTGCATGTTGTTGACGATATGCCTGCTGTTGTCGATGATACACCTGATCCTTTTCGACGGCATCAGACACAATCATTCTTCTTTGCTTTGCCCATCATTTCAACGACGTGCCTATGCTTGTCGATGATGTCCAGCCTTTTTCGACGATATTATACTTAGGCAGGTTATTGAAGTACTAGACATATTGTCTTATCTCTGCAAGCATGAATTAGATATGATATTAGATACAATTTGTACTTATCATTGAGCTGAGCACTTCTTCAAATCAGGAACACTGATGGGCACTGTTCCCAATAATCTCCCCCTATTTGAAGAAGTCATAACCCACTCAATGATAAAGTACATCTTAAGCAAATAAGCATATAATGATGACATTGCAACTATGTTTGAGTGAACACAAAATTTGACAAATATTACTTCATTTATAAATAGTGCCAAATGTTTTTAAAGGATTTTGACATTTCTACATTTAGCCCCCTACAGATTTAGCCATCTATATCTCTGGTGCCCTCATAGCAGCTTCACCCTTTGCTTTCTTGGCACTGGCTTCCTTCTCCTTTTCAGCTTGTCTGATGAAGTATTCAAACAGTTTGGGATGATACTTGAGAGGTTCAGGAGCATTAGTTGGGATTCTACCTGCTTGCTTGTCCCTTCTGTGACTCCTTCTCGATTCTTCTTGATCTTCATATTTAGCCCATTCTTGAGAACTGTATACATTGTATCGTTCACCTTTATTAGCTTTCATTTTCTCCCATGCTTTTAGAATGATGGATCTGGATTTGGGACTCCATCTTTCATAGTCATCCTTTTTCTCCATTTCCTCCCTGTACTTTCTCTTCCTCATTTTTACTTCTTCATCCTCCAGTACTTCTTTCTCTTTACCCTTATCAGTGGCAGTATCAGGAATGTCTGCATGTTGCTCTTCAGTAGGGTACTCTCCTGCAGGAATGTCAAAATGTAGAGGAGGGAGATTCATTGCTTCCCTGATGGTATTTGTGGTCCAGATGGCATGCTCACCACTGGCCTTTATCATTGATCTTTCCCCCTTTATGAATTCTTCAGATATCCCCCTCTTTGGTTTTCCTCAGAAACCAATATCTTGTTTTTAAGCATGTGGATTCTTGCTTCCAAGTGATTCTTTGTCTCAAACAGATGACTGTCTAGATCCTTATTATGGTGATCTAGACTTTCTTGGAGATTAGTTTTGTGTTTAGCCATCCTCTTGGTGGATGCAATGTAGGTCTTTTCTTTGTTGCTGACAATCAATGTCTGATTGACCCCTAAATTAGATAGACCTTTGTGAGTAAGTGATGTCTCTTTGGCAGTATACTCTTCTAGATTCTTCACATCATTTCTCAGGCTCTCAGTTTCAGCAGACAGTTCCCTTTTCAGTTCATTGACCGCAGAGGTAACATAACTTTCAATTTTTAATCTTTGCTCTTCCAGGAGCATCTCTATCTGAGACAATAGTGAGAACTCCACTGGCCTATTCTCTGGAGGTGAACTAGCTTGTCCTGCTTCCTCTTCTTTATTCCCCTCAACCATTGGAGATGGAGATTTTTCTGATGGGTGACTGGTTTGGCTCTTTTTCCTTTTCAGGACTTGGCAGATCTGTGCTAGTGTCATCAACAGAATTCTCTAGCTTCTCTTCTTGGGGATCTTTACTTGGGTCCTCTTGGTCTACTGATTCATGATGGACAACATCCTCAGCCCCAATGATCTTATTGATCACTTCTTCCACTTGAGCAGGGAGTTCACCATTCTTCTCCCCCTCAGTCTCAGCATCCTCTTGCTCTATTCCTGCTGTCACCATTGTCCCGGATCCCAGACTTAGGGCAGAGGTCTGGAGGGAGACATTTCTTTTCTCTACATGCACTTTAAAGTCAGACGAGTCTGAGCTGTTGCTCTATTCACTTTCTTCAGATGATCTTTCTCCCTTCCTCTTCACATCCTCTACAGTCTTCAGCTTCTTGGGAGACTAAGTCAGAGTCTTCTCCCATCTTTCCAGTATCCTGATGTCCAACCTTCTCATGTGATGGATTTTTACGGCATACTTCTTATTGAAGCTTTCAGGGTAGGATAGCAGTAGATACAGTGATAGTATTCTTCCCAAATTTGGAACTTGAAAGCTGTCTTGAATCCTCTTGAAAATAATCTGACACCAGTTGGTCTTCTTACTTAGGATTATCCTTGCCATTATCTCAAACATGGTCTTGGATATCATGTCATGCGACCCTACCTTGCAGAGGAGGGCTTTTCCTACAATGTCACCCATAAGCCTCCCTTATTGATTGAAATTCTTTCTTTCCAGAGACCCATAGGTCTTGCTGGACTGACCGCACCATTCCAGAGCCCTGTTAAGGTCTTCCTGGGTGACCTTTTCATCTTCCTCCCCCTTGGCGAAGGTCGGCAGCTGAAGAACCCTGGCCAACCTCTTGGGATTCACCTTGACCTTTATCCCATTGATCAAGCTTTTCACAGATGTTCCTTTTGAACCACCCTTGGCATTCGAGTAGAACTCCAACACTTCTCTTTTTAATATCACTGTTGACTCTGAGAGAGCGAACTTTAGGCCGACGGTGTCTAATAGCTTAATGGCGCTCTGAATCTCTTCCGGACCTTCTGAGAAACCACCCCTCACTACTTCGCTTCCTTCATAGAGAAATCCTTCCTTATTTGGCTCCATTTCTTACTTGATCGGAGAGGATTCTAGTTTAGTAGACTCGTTTACTCTTCGAAGGCGTAGAGAGCACGATGTCCTTTTAGGGCTAGTGTAGAAAGTGTTTTAACCTTAAGACATCTGACCTTATTTATTGTTTCCGAGTTGGAAGACGAATTGTCATTTGTTAAATGTCTGATTAACTCGAGTTAAGCTCTTATGATTAGTTAAGCTCAGGTCTATTTAAGAGTCCATTGATGATTAGGTATCATCGTGACGCAAATTCGATGTCGAGGAATCATTCCGACGATACCAATCATCATTTCGACGATATAGTTTTGCGTTCAAAATGATAGTGTTCTTTTTCACTCTTTTGTATGATCGGTGCAATGATTTAGCCGTGCCGTACATATGTGCTCCTTGAGTGACAACTTTTGCTTACTCAAGTAAAAATTACCTTTAACAAAATGATAAAGATGAGGTTATGTATTGAACATCAATATAGTTACCTTCACCTTAGCTTTTATATCTTCTTGAGCTAGTAGCTCCCCCTTGATGTGATGTTTCTCTTATCTTTATTTTTATCTCCCCCTTGACCAGTGCATCTTGGCATGTGGTGAGGTTTTTCTTAGTCCAGAGTTAAGCCTGGATCACTTATTGTCCATTAGCCTTATTTGCTTTTGATTGGCTAAATGGACTTCCCTGCAAGACAGATTTAATATCCCTTAGGAACCCAAGGTGACTTGGGTCCTAGGTTCTTGTTAGCATAATAAGAGATTCTTCTACTCACCTTAGCCTTTCCAGGAGGTCTCTCTTTTGCACTAGGCACACTAGGGTTGTGCCAACAGTCAATGGCAAAGTGTCCCAGTTTGCCACAACACCAATATTTATGGATGTTGTACCTTCTTTTCTGAACAATTTTTGAGGTGGGTGGAGAATCACAATGCTTATGTTCAGTAGAGAATGCAGCAACATTCTTCCTATCTCTCTCAGCCAGGGCTGACTAGCTGCTCTAGTATAATTATTTCTTCTTGACTTTATCTGTTGGTCAGCAATAGATGTCAGCTTGGTAGCTGACATGATGTTGATGACATCAGATATGATCAAGTGAGAGTTGATTATACTAGAGCTACCAGACTGCTTCTTATCTGGAAGAGATTGGGAAAGTGTTGCTCCTTTACCCTTGAAGGTGGGGGCTGAGGCACCAAACACAAATGGTCCATGATGGGCCATTTGGATTTCCTCGTGGGGAGCCTTCAATGCACTCATCCCCATTCCCTTTCTCCTCCCATAGTTAGGAGCATTTCCCAAGCTATTGGATCTTCCATTCATCCAGTGACCATAGACATTGTCCTGGTCATATTCGTTGGAGGGAAGCACTACCTTCTGAAAGGTGGTATGAGGCTCAACTTCAGTTTTGCCCTTTTTTTCATTCCCAACATCTATTGTCCCTTCATTGAAACCCAATCCCCTCCTATTTCCATAGGAGGAGAAGGTGTCAATAATGGGCAGTATAGTTTTGGGCATAGAGAATTGAGCCACTAAGCTTCTTTCCTTAAGAAGATCATTCTCAAGTTTCCTAATGAGTTCTTCCCTTTGGTTTCTTTCATCGTGAAGCTTGCCTATGATCTTCTTGAGCTTACAGGAATTGGTGCCCCCATTGTGGGACATACCCATTTCCTTATTCATCTCAGCCTTAATGGGTCTGAGTGATTCTAGCGTATTAGCTTGCTTCTTAACAAGCATCTTGCTCTTTCTCAGAGCAGCCAAGAGATCACCAAACTGATCTATTAGATCAACATGGTTCTTATTGTTGCATGATGAGCAGTCTTCTTCATCATTTTCAGAAGATGAGCAATCATCTGATGCACTCTTGGTCTTCTTAATTGAAGCAGTGGGTAAAGGTGTGTGAGTGATGCATACCTCATCATAATGTGATTCATCATGATTTTCTTCATCTGATAGAGCCATCAACCCATAGACCTCCTCATCCTCAGAGTCACAGTCAGTGAGAGTCAAGGGTGCTCTTATTCTTCTTCTGACCACAGAGCATTCTTCATCTTCAGATTCACTGTCTGAAATAGTCAGGGGTGCTCTGATCCCTATGGCACTGATCCCTATACTTTTTTCTTCTTTGATATGAGAAGAGCTCCAACTACTTTCACTTAAGGATCTGAACTTCCTGATGTCAGATCTTTTGTCTTTCTCCATAGAGTTTGGATATGATAATCAGTAGATATGATACACCCAAGAGCAGATCTGTTCAAGCTGTTAAGCTTTTCTATGAACAACCTCCCTCTGATACCACTTGTTAGTTATTAGGTGTCTACTTATCACCTAGAGGGGGGGGGGGGGGGGGGGGGGGGTGAATAGGTTTTTTAAATTATTATACCTCCCTCTTTAGGTGTTCTTGTTTTCTGGATAATAGATTTAGCATTTGGTAGAGCATAACACAGAAAGCACAAAAAGACTTATAGAGGTTCCTCAAGACAGGGTGTCTTGAGTAGTCCTCTTTCCCTCTGCGCCTACCTAGCAGTGTGCTAGGCTCAGCAAACTCCTTCAATGTCTCCGGTGTGAGGCCCCCATTTAGACCCTACATACATCTGTATCTAAGCTATGTTCATACATGTGTCCCAGGTTGAAGTAAGGCTAGTGAATACAAAATAAAGCCACATAATAAGAAATTTACTTGCATACCTTGCATTATTCGCTGAATCTTTTCTATTTATCCATAATCAGTTCTTTACTTCTTTTGTTTTGCGTATCCAAAGTCATGTCCGCTACCTACAAAAATTGACGACGGGCTTAGTCATAAAAATATGACTAAGTGAGGATATACCTCTTTCATTTCTATATACAATTAGAAAACTTACGCATTTTAAAACATAGTTTTCATACTAACCGTTTTCTGTCTCAGTAATGAACTTATGAAGCATATAACTACATGAACATGTTAGTATCAATAAAACATTATGAGCAGTATAAGATCATAACCATATCATGTACAATGTAACATTAAAGCAGTGTGTCCATGTATCAGTATCAATGAAGGAACATAATAACTGGGGGAACTTGTCAGTAATCATAAACAATATAAGGAGTTGTAGCATTCATATGAACTATGAAACATGTCATGTAATCATAACTGTATCTATATCATGGAAGCAGTGCAAATATATAACCTCATGTCAGTTTTCATGTCTATAAGCATTTATCAATATACCTTTATAACCCTTTAAATCATTATTTCCATGAATGCTTCGTTTCTTAGGATATATTAGGGGCGATTTGAATTCTTTTTCCTTTACCCCGAAGGGTTCTTTACCCCGAAGGGTCCTTTATCCCGAAGGGGCATCATTTTCCAAAACCAGTACGGACAACCCGCATTTATGCCTTTCGGCTCGACTGGTTTGGCAATTCATCACATTCATTTCATTGTGCATGCACTTCAATTCGCCCGTAATATACCCTCGTGTCGACACATTTACATAAAGTTAGTTATTTATTTTTATAATCCCCTCAGAAATATCATTTGCCTGTTTGCCTTTAAGGGGCCATACATTATAGCGATATTAAATATCAGTGATATCAACTATGCATGTAACATTCAGTAAAAAAAGATTACGCATGTATAAAGAAAGTAAAGCCATAAAGCATGAATGAAACAGGTAGCTCTCACCATCAGTATCAGTGTTCATAGCATTGTCATGTCTATTTTGAGGTGCCATCCTCCGTGGTATCTGTATAAGCATTATATCTTTTAGGGTCGTTTATATCGGGGTTGCACCTCGCTATAGCTACAATATTACCTACTATGATTACATCATTTGGAAGCTATTTAATTGGCCCTCTAATTTGCTTAACGAAACAAAAGACACAAGCCCAAAGTCTTAACAAAACTCAATCCCAATTTTTTTGAACCAATAGGAAATAATTGACTTGATTTTAACATGCCCAAATGAATAGCCCTTACAGCCACTCACACTTAACAATCCTCTCTATCTGAATAGGCCAAAGAGGAGCAACAAAGTAAATTAATAAGAGGGGTAGCAATGCAATAGCCGATCACAACATTAGCAATTTCCCCACTAATAACTTATCCTGTAACAAAGATTTCCCCAAAAATTACTGTGTATAAAATGGATTTGGCCCCAATATCAAAAACCCTACAGGTCTCAACTCAATAAAACCATAAGTTTTCTATTAAACTAATAGCTGATGTAGTTTAGGCAAGCCAAATCAGTATGCATGTTAGAGTTTCAAGCCCCTTTTTAAACCAAAGTAAAACATATACTGTAAAGCCCGAATGAAAGAGGAGCAACAGCTGCCAAGAACAACAGCAGAAATCCCACCATAAAAACATTAGCAGCCGACCATACAGCAGCCGGTTTAGGCAATCCAAGACCAACAAAAACCCCAAAGAAAACATATCTAAACGCTTCCACATATTTCATTTCTCCTTAAATTTCCATCATTAAAATAAATTTAAGAGAGTAAGAGGAAGCAAGAAGGCTCACAGTGAGAGGAGAGGAGAAATCTCCATTTCTGCACAGTCGAGCGCAAGAGATTTCGCATTCAGTACCTTACTGCCTCAAGAGAATAGGAAGTAGCTGTAGCCGGATTCGTGAGGAAGGGGAGACAAAATTCTTTAGTTTCCCTTCAAGAGAGGAGAAGATTGGAGGGAGAAGAGGGCAGCTGCAGCAGCTTTCAACGTGCCCTAGGCGAGAACGAGAAGGAGAGGGATGGGCGGTGCTTCCCGTGAACGGATAAGGGGAAATGTGCGATTTTCCCTTAAAATACTTGAACCGGCCCAAACAAAATCCACCGCCTCTCAAAAGTTACACTACACCATATCATGCATATAGTAACGCTTAATTTGTAGCGGTTCAGTAAACGCTACCATAAGTTATTTATGGTAGCGTTTATAACCGCAACTGTAGATAAATAAACGCTACTATAACATATAATACATATAGTGTCTGTTATTTTATCGCGGTTACAAAAATGCTACCAATTTCATGCATCAAGCTATCTCCTCGTGCATCGCCCATACAAATAAAAAACCCGCTACTTTCAAAACCCTAGCAAATACTCCCCAAGAAATCCACTGATGGCGCCGACACTACAAGAAAATGAGTCTACAACGACGCTTTTTAAAACGTTGTTGTAGATATTAACTATTGCGGAGATTTAGAAACACGCCGCCGTAGGTTATTATTTGAGTGGTGTTATGGGCGGAACTGTGTGCCCGGGTCGAAATTTTCGGAAAACAAAAATCTAGTTATAAGTTTAGGTCCACATATATTCATTTTGGCTCAAACCCGAGCTAGTTTAACCATGTTTTGGAGTCGCTAAAGCCAAATTAGCTGGCTGGCTCGACCACGCGCGGGCAGATTTTAATTATTTGATACGCAAATCATCTTTCTCAAATAGCCTTTCACAAATCGTGAGCAGAGCGAGGGCTTCCCTCTTCCGTCCAGAAACCCTGAACCCTCTCCCGCCGACCGTCGTTTTCAAGCTCCTCCTCGTGGACCTTGTCTGGCGATTTCAATCTCCTCTTCGTCCGGCGATTTCAAGCCCCTCGTGGATCATCGTTCAGATTCCATATTCCAGAAATCCTAAATCCTCTTTGTCCGATGAGGTGTGCGGCTGTTCAGATGTTCCTACTTAGATTTCTTGGCATTCTTGCTTCGACTTCCTGCTTCGATTCAAAGGGCAAACCAGTAAACCTAGTTATACTTTCTCAAATAAGACATTCCTCTTCCTCTAAAGTTATGAGGTAAATGTTGCTTCGAGTTCCTGTGATCCTGTTCCTGTTACTTCTAGTTCCTTGTCAATTTCCTGAAGCATTTTCCATTTTTCCTTTGCCGTGTATCTTCAGTATTTTTATGAGGTCATTGTTGAATTAGGGGTTACTTGAATTATCTTCAGTATTTCCGCTCATCAAGTGTTTGAGGAAATGCCAAACCGAATTCAGCTTGGAGGGAACTCAAACCGTGACTTGGCAAAGGCTCAATGTGATGTTTTTGATGTCAAAGAGATCATCCAGGATATTAGGGTGGATGGTAGATTGGCTCAAATGGATGCAGAGTTGGTTTGGCGAATTGTTAATTGTTAACTGCAGCCCAATGTTTTTTTTTGCTTTCAACTCTGAGCTTCCCATTCATGGTTGGTGACAATGTGTTCATCTACTATCAATATATTGAAGCTGATTGCATTTATTGTAAGTGTAGTTCTTCATTTGCTAGAATACATCAATCTATTTATTACCTCCATAAAATTAAGTTTTCACAATTTATTATTTCTTTATAACAGACTACATCAATTAAGCTAATGATGTGCCTGATTTGGAGTAGAGGCAGAAAGGAGCACATATGTGTTCTATGAGGCTGAGCTAGATATATGGATGTTTATGGTATGCCCATCTCTTGAAATAGATTGTTTAGCTTCCTGTCATCATAAGTTTAGTTCTTCATTTGCTAGAATACATCAATCTATTCATTACAGGTCCTGCAACAGTGATAGATCAACACAGATCTTTTTTTTTCTTATCCTGCTGCTGTTTTGCTATCTCTAGTTGGTTTAAGTGGCTCCTACAAATTGCATTTCGCTACCATTATATATTATTATTACTGTTTAACAGTTTAGTGTAGGATTAGGATGCGATTGGTTTAACTTTTCATCCGGTAAAGAAATAGAAATCCTTGTCTAAAGTTTTATCCAGACAGGTTGAATGATGCTCATGAACTTATTGTGTCAATTAAATTCTACTTTATCAAACCTTAGAAGTTTGTGATGTTGGAGATCCAAATGAAACTATACCATGTTCTGATTGTAATTCACCGGGCAATGAACGAATTTGTGAATACAAATGTTTACTATATTATTGTACAGATTCAGGAGAACCTAGCGACAAAGGTACATGTTTGGAGAATCGGATCATGGCTTGCGGAATATATGTCAATATTTAAGACATTTTAATTTTTTGATGATTTTGGTGTCCATCTTCAAAGCTGGATTATGGTTAATGGATTGTTTCTGGACCTCACACCTTGATGCAAATAGTGGCGGAATTCTGATTTCTATATTCATGCAGGGTTTGTGATTCATGGAAGGCAAATTCTAACCAACGCTCATGTAGTAGCCGATCACACTTTTGTTCTTGTAAGAAAGTATGGTTCGCCGACGAAGTATAAAGCAGAAGTTCAAGTTGTAGGACATGAATGTTATTTAGCACTTCTCATGGTCCAATATGAAGAATTTTGGGATGGTATGAGTTCTAATGATTTTAGTCTTAATAGTTTTATTTATGAATCTGTCCCATAGAAAAATTAATGTTGTAAATTATGTTTCATGTTGATATGAGTCCTAATAGTTTCTTGCTTCTAATTTATACGTCCTTTATTTTGTTTTAGGTATATATGAGAAAATGAGGCACCAATGGAAGCTTCGAAGAAGGAAGAAGGCAAGAAGGATGAGCCCGTGAAGAAGAAAGAGATCTATATATGTTTTTTCATGTATTGAGTTTAATAAAGATAATTAAGTGATCTATATATATATTGATTGTATTGAAAGGTTTGGGCTATCTCCCACCTTCTTTTTACTATTAATAAAAAAAATTGAATTCTTTTACAAAATAGATATTATCTCTATTATTGTCTCGTATGTTTATTTTTATTCAATTTAATAGAAAATAAATGAATTAAGCATAAATGCTACCATAAAGTATCTTAAATGTTGCCAAATATAAGCATAAACGCTACAATAGAGTATCGTAACCGTTGCTGTAAAATGAAATAATCGCTACCATTGGATATCATAAACGCTACAATAGATGTACCTATAGTAGCGGTTAGAAAAACGTCACAATACATTGAGTAACCGCTACCATACCCTATGACGTCGGCGGCAGATGTAGCGCGCGCGCAACCGCTACCGTAGACCTACAGTAGCGGTTTTTTCACTTACAGTAGCGGTTTTTGAGCGCTACCATATGCATGATATGGTGTAGTGTTAATCCCAGTTATTATTAACTTAAGCAATTGCTATCAGCACATCCATCAAAACCACCTCCCAAGATGAGTACATATGAACATACATGCATACCTCTATATCATTAAATGTTCCAAAATATATATATATATACCATTATATAACATAACGAAATAAACATTCCCTCAAGACGAATCAAGTGTCGCTAAACTTAAAAAAAGGTTCGCACAAAAACTTTCAAAGCGACACCGAGTCGACACTGATTATTTATTTTCATCATAGGGGATATAAACTTTTATTTCATTTCATTATTCTTTTCGGGTCATTTCACGAGTTGGGCCGTTACAAACTCTTCCCCTCTTATAGAGATTTTCGTCCTCGAAAATGGGACACAGTAACAATTAACAGAAAATTAGTGTTCCATGAAGCCTTTAGCACCTTTTAATACATTCTTCAGTACAGTAAACATTGCCAAAAAGCAGTTTCATCTTGCTTTTTGCATTTGCTTGTCACATTCTTTAGACGTCGTTGATTTGCCTTAACTTTATAGTAAACTATAACAACATGATATGCACATGGCGATCGCTCGTGTTACCCTTTTTTTTTTCCAACATACCGATCATTACTCAGCATTATGCTCATTCCTTGCATGATAATTAAATATTCAAATTTCCTGCAATATGACAGTGTATTTGTATAATCAATTGGCTTTATAAGGTATTACTTACTTTCTCATTCCTCAATTCGAAGTCAGTACATAATAGTGAAACGACTTACTTGGTGGCCTTATTTCATTTATAAGCCATATAAGCCGAAGATAAACGTCAATGCACATTCATTTCCTTACCTATGGCTTGCAAATGGTCTCAAAACTTTGACAATGACTAGTGTTATGAAATCTTTCTACAAACGTTTAACAGTGTCTCCATAACATCCAAAATATAATATAGATCTTGCAGTTCACTTTTCAAACCCTTAAAATGTTTATGACATAAAGGTAAGAGATTTACCATGTTATCTTATTCATGATTACATATATTTGTAACACCTCTTTCAAAACCATATAGCGTATCAAAGATTCGGCCGAAATCCAAGATATACTATAGAGAGTGAAAGTGATATTACAATTCATTATAGTCTTTTACTTTGCTTATTCATTTCCTTAAATGTTACATACTCATCGTAACATACTCCTTTTCTTTTCGCAGTAAGTATTTCATGATTCTTAGCTCAAAGTTAGTGAAAGTGATATTACAATTCATTATAGAAACCCTTCATTTATGCACTCGTCCTTAGCTATTCCACTTTCATATATTCTTCTTCCTTTCATATGAGACTCTTGTCATATAGTCAATTAATTTACAATCATGTCTTTATCTTCATTTGAAGTTTCATGCTAGACATCATAAATATCATCTTTTTATTGCGAACACTATAGTAGAAGCTCCATATTATGGGTCAGATCATTCCTCTGTAGCATACATACGTCCTAGATGATACCACAATAACAGGATCTAGTAGTAGTTTTTCCTTCTACGACATTTCCGGTTATTTTGTAATTATATGATGACAATTGTCATCCCATCTAAACATAATATATTTTCGATCTAGAATTAAATGACCTCAACCATTTCTTGTTTCATTCTCCATCATACATTTCTGAATTTAACGATACAGATTACACATCGTTTTTATCCTTGTTCTAGTCGAATGATTTCCTTTTTACAGGAACCTTCCTTTTTGGGTAACCTTTACCTTAATAGTTCAATCTTAACATATCACACTTTATACACATGCTTCTACATTTGTTTTTGCTAAAATACCCCTTGCTTTTACATACATAAGAAATGTTTCTTGGCGAACATAAGTTTTTGCCAATTTTACAATCGGTCATGTCAGACCTACTTGAATTTAAATCTTTTTGTGCATACGGGCACCTTAATGATAAGCATAATAATCCTTGATATTATTTCACATTTCACCTAATCAAAACTATTTTGATTCCTACGATAACACCACACACAGAGAGTGATAGGTTTACCCAATCTATATTTACGCATTTTGTCGTTATGATAGTCGTACTTTTGTAACATTCACTTCATCTTTGCTGGGAAATATTTTCATGTAAAAAAAAAAATTTGTTTCTTACCTAAGATTACTCACATATTCTTATGTTTACGTAAGGTTGGGTTCTTATTGGGTAAGACATCATTTACTCTTAATCAAAACAAGTCATTACTACGTTATCTTGTCTGCGTTACACACCTTGATTATCCTATTTCCTTGTCATCTAGAATTTCATTTGCTTCCCATGTCGTTGATTCAAAGCACAAATAGGACTTTCTTTATTCATAGCAATATCCTACGTTGAATGTTTAAACCGTTGAATATCCTATCATGCCCTCTTTGTAACCCTTCTTTTAGAACGACTTATACCATATTTCGTTTTTCCTTAGCCTCGTATTTTCATATAACATATTACGTCTTTTCATATTTCCGTTGTTGTCGTTTGCAACTTTCTTTTTATCGTTCTTTACCTCCATTTTCATTTCATTTATAGCTTATTATGCATCACTTGTTTTCACATTCATTGAAATCATAACATAGTATTCACACAAAGTATATTTATAGCTTTTTGTTCTCACTATATTCCGTTTTCTATTTTACATGTTTGTATGAAACATGTAGATGTATAATGCATATTCATTTCAAACATCTCAAAGCTTTAACAGTGAATATTGTTAAGTAACTTTTCTACGGATGTTTAGCAATGCTTCATGGAAAGAAAAATATAAACATTTATCTCTTTTTAGAAAATCAGAGCTCGGTATATATACACCCTTCGTTACGTATTCAACCATTTACATGTCTCTGTCTTCGCATTCTATAACTATACAACGATGTACATTGATCTTTCTTTCCTGTCTAAGCTCATTCAGCTTTCAACTATTCTATGTTTCACATATTCGTCTATCTATCGCAAATAGTATGAAGACATTTCTCTTTGGAAACATTTGGGTTGACTCGTGCAGTAGAAATAATGTCAAATATTACTTGGTTTCGTGTGGCTTTAGGTTCGTGTACATTGCATTTCATTTCTATCTTTTCATAAATGCTTTCACCCTTTCGACTTAATTCCATTTAGACAGATTCCAAATTACTAAATTTCTATAATCGATCTTCTTATCATCATATCATGTGTGCCTATTTAGTACTCACTACAACCAAACTTCTTGAAAATCTCGCTTTGATACCAAATTGTGAGGCCCCCATTTAGACCCCACATACATCTGTATCTAAGCTATGTTCATACATGTGTCCCAGGTTGAAGTAAGGCTAGTGAATACAAAATAAAGCTACATAATAAGAAATTTACTTGCATACCTTGCATTATTCGCTGAATCTTTTCTATTTATCCATAATCAGTTCTTTACTTCTTTTGTTTTGCGTATCCAAAGTCATGTCCGCTACCTACAAAATTGACGACGGGCTTAGTCATAAAAATATGACTAAGTGAGGATATACCTCTTTCATTTCTATATACAATTAGAAAACTTACGCATTTTAAAACATAGTTTTCATACTAACCGTTTTCTGTCTCAGTAATGAACTTATGAAGCATATAACTACATGAACATGTTAGTATCAATAAAACATTATGAGCAGTATAAGATCATAACCATATCATGTACAATGTAACATTAAAGCAGTGTGTCCATGTATCAGTATCTATGAAGGAACATAATAACTAGGGGAACATGTCAGTAATCATAAACAGTATAAGGAGCTGTAGCATTCATATGAACTATGGAACATGTCATGTAATCATAACTGTATCTATATCATGGAAGCAGTGCAAATATATAACCTCATGTCAGTTTTCATGTCTATAAGCATTTATCAATATACCTTTATAACATTTTAAATCATTATTTCCATGAATGCTTCGTTTCTTAGGATATATTAGGGGCGATTTGAATTCTTTTTCCTTTACCCCGAAGGGTCCTTTACCCCGAAGGGTCCTTTACCCCGAAGGGGCATCATTTTCCAAAACCAGTACGGACAACCCGCGTTTATGCCTTTCGGCTCGACTGGTTTGGCAATTCATCACATTCATTTCATTGTGCATGCACTTCAATTTGCCCGTAATATACCCTCCTGTCGACACGTTTACATAAAGTGAGTTATTTATTTTTATAATCCCCTCAGAAATATCATTCGCCTGTTTGCCTTTAAGGGGCCATACATTAAAGCGATATTAAATATCAGTGATATCAACTATGCATGTAACATTCAGTATAAAAAGATTACGCATGTATAAAGAAAGTAAAGCCATAAAGCATGAATGAAACAGGTAGCTCTCACCATCAGTATCAGTGTTCATAGCATTGTCATGTCTATTTTGAGGTGCCATCCTCCGTGGTATCTGTATAAGCATTATATCTTTTGGGGTCGTTTATATCGGGGTTGCACCTCGCTATAGCTACAATATTACCTACTATGATTACATCATTTGGAAGCTATTTAACCGGCCCTCTAATTTGCTTAACGAAACAAAAGACACAAGCCCAAAGTTTTAACAAAACTCAATCCCATTTTTTTTTGAACCAATAGGAAATAATTGACTTGATTTTAACATGCCCAAATGAATAGCCCTTATAGCCACTCACACTTAACAATCCTCTCTATCTGAATAGGCCAAAGAGGAGCAACAAAGTAAATTAATAAGAGGGGTAGCAATGCAATAGCCGATCACAACATTAGCAATTTCCCCACTAATAACTTATCCTGTAGCAAAGATTTCCCCAAAAATAACTGTGTATAAAATGGATTTGGCCCCAATATCAAAAACCCTCCAGGTCTCAACTCAATAAAACCATAAGTTTTTATTAAACTAATAGCTGATGTAGTTTAGGCAAGACAAATCAGTATGCATGTTAGAGTTTCAAGCCCCTTTGTAAACCAAAGTAAAACATGTACTGTAAAGCCCGAATGAAAGAGGAGCAGCAGCTGCCAGGAACAACAGCAGAAATCCCACCATAAAAATAGTAGCAGCCGACCATACAGCAGCCGATCTTAGGCAATCCAAGACCAACAAAACCCCAAAGAGAACATATCTAAACGCTTCCACATATTTCATTTCTCCTTAAATCTCCATCATTAAAATAAATTTAAGAGAGTAAGAGGAAGCAAGAAGGCTCACAGTGAGAGGAGAGGAGAAATCTCCATTTCTGCACAGTCGAGCGCAAGAGATTTCGCATTCAGTACCCTACTGCCTCAAGAGAATAGGAAGTAGCTGTAGCCGGATTCGTGAGGAAGGGGAGACAAAATTCTTCAGTTTCCCTTCAAGAGAGGAGAAGATTGGAGGGAGAAGAGGGCAGCTCCAGCAGCTTTCAGCGTGCCCTAGGCGAGAACGAGAAGGATAGGGATGAGCGGTGCTTCCCGTGAATGGATAAGGGGAAATGTGCGATTTTCCCTTAAAATACTTGAACCGGCCCAAACAAAATCCACCGCCTCTCAAAAGTTAATCCCAGTTATTATTAACTTAAGCAATTGCTATCAACACATCCATCAAAACCACCTCCCAAGATGAGTACATATGAACATACATGCATACCTCTATATCATTAAATGTTCCAAAAAATATATATATATATACCATTATATAACATAACGAAATAAACATTCCCTCAAGACGAATCAAGTGTCGCTAAACTTAAAAAAAGGTTCACACAAAAACTTTCAAAGCGACACCGAGTCGACACTGATTATTTATTTTCATCATAGGGGATATAAACTTTTATTTCATTTCATTATTCTTTTCGGGTCATTTCACGAGTTGGGACGTTACATCCGGCCCGCAAGCCTTACAACTCGGACCCTCAAGTCCCTGCAGCCTAGGCCCTCAAGCCCCTTCACTGCACCCGAGGCCACAAGCTCAACACTCAGGCCCTCAAGCCCTACAACTCGGACCCGTAAGTCCCCGCAGCCTAGGCCCTCAAGCCCCTTCACTGCACCCGAGCCCGCAAGCTCGACACTCAGGCCCTCAAGCCCTACAACTCAGACCCGCAAGTCCCTGCATCCTAGTCCCTCAAACACCTTCACTGCACCCGAGCCCGCAAGCTCGACACGTTTGGAACCGCAAGCCCCTCTGCCCTAGCCCTCAAGCATCGCAGATCGCAAGCCCTCAAGCTTGACACTCAAATCTGAAAATAGATCCCACAACTTTGGCCTGCAAGCCTTACAAAGATTGATTTACAATATTGAACTTCTGCCTGATGGAGATCGACTTCTTTACTTGAAGAAGATGTTTTTTGTAACACCCTCCCTATTACATAGCATATAACAGTAGGTCCGGCCGGGACCCCACGCCATATAAAACGAACAGAAGAGCGCGTTACTAGATTAGCATTAAACAGTTAATAACATAACCATCTCAGCACACAGAGTCACACAACAAAAGCATTTTAATTTCAATTAAAACCAGTGTATACATTGTCCACAATAGCTATTAGGAATGAAAGACATAACAAGTTCTTTACAAGGTTGTTTACATAATAAAGGTGGCTTCCAAACATCGGCATGCAGGCCGGCCACACATGAAAAACAGTAAACAAAAGCTTTGGCCTTCGAGGGCCAGTACAGCACAGCAGTTGGGGCTTCAACCCGCTATTTCCTGCTAGTCTCGCTAGGGCCTGTACAAACAAATCCACCAAGCGATGGGAAAACAACCGGTCAGCTTTAGCTAACCCAGATTTATAACGACACCACCCCATGCTCGGGGCGGCGGTACTTTTTCCATGCAGGCAAGTAACAGCAGTATATATATCCCAGGTGCATCTAAGCACCGCATAGAAGCATTCATCGACAAGTCCTTTTTCAACTCGGATGTAGGCTTACACGCTTTGTGCACTCTCGGCACGCAATCGACAAGTCCTTTTTCAACTCGGATTCTCACTATGAGCTGACTCTCATCAAGGTTGGCCGACCTTGACGAGTTCTAGTACCAAACGGCATATCGTGACCCGAGGTTGCAATCCTCATCACAAGATAGCTAGGGGGGTTTGGTTCCGCCAGATGCCCGCACTCATAATATTAGGGATAACATCCACCTAAAATGGGTACGACTTTCCCTAACCCGCTCTTGACCCGTAAGGTCATTAAAGCAAGGTACGCGGTCCTTCGGCTTCTGCTGCTCAACCCAGTTCATGCACATAGGCTTCACAGGCTTCACACAGCTCACTGGGAGCTACCGCTGGCGTTAGCTCTAACGCCCGGCGTTAGTGACAGAACTCAGTTCTGCTACTCTTTTCCAGGTATTTTCTGGGAAACACCTCCAGACCTCTTTGTAGTACGAAGCAGTACACAGAACTCGAAAAACACAGTATAGATCACGGAGACTTCTCCGGAGTGCACTAACATATCAACATTACCAATGCAGACCAACTTGTCCAGATGGGCTTCACACATCATGCCTATGCCCGTACTTCGATTCCGGACTCAATATGCAATTACTATGGGGATAACATCGGCCCGTCGGCAGAAATCTATCCACTCACTAGTTGAAATCTGCCTACTACTATGCAAATCAAAGGACGAATGTGTCCAAAGACTAGGGAGGAGAATCGTTACCCTCGGCGCTTATTTTGGTGCCATAGATCTGAGAGGAACTCGGCTGGACACTTTGAAACAGCTTCCTTTCCACTGGATCAACGATGGCAAACACGCAAGCAAGCTCCCCCACGGATTTGCTCTCAACACAAGCAAAAGACTAGCCCTAAAAGACCTCCTTCCTTCAGAAATCCCAAGTTCTCTGCCTTTGGAACGAGCTTGGAATCAGAAAATGAGAAGGGAAACTGAATTTGGCTGCCTTTTATATTTTCTTCGCTAACGCCGGCGTTAGCACTTAACGCCGGGCGTTAGCCCCTAAGGCGGTGGCTGAGTTTATCCATAGTCGCTTAAGGCCCGACGACGTTCGGCGATCGGCGTTCGACGAACGGCCTGAAGTTCATCGAACGGCGGTCGACGAACACTCTGTAGCCTGCATTCGACGAACGACCTGAAGTTCGTCGAACGGCGTTCGGCGAACACTCTGCAGCCTACGTTCGACGAACAGCCCGAAGCCTGTGTTCGACGAACGGCTGGCTGCGTTCGACGAACTACTACCTGCGTTCAAAGAAAGGCTTTAGAAAGCTGCGTTCGACGAACGGCTGCCTGCGTTCGACGAACAACTGACTGCGTTCGACGAACGGCTAGAAAGCTACGTTCGATGAACGGCTGCCTGCGTTCGACGAACGACTGACTGCGTTTGACAAACAACCCAAAAATGTTGCGTTCGACGAACAGCCCAAAGGCTATGTTCGACGAACGGCTACCTGCCCTTTCTGAGTTCTCGAGAAATATAACCCTTGTTTTGATTTCTCGAGAAACACTAAGTCCTTGGCTAATGCCTGGCGTTATAGCTAATGCTGGTGTTAGCTTTAAGACTTAATCAATTGCTGATTTCAGTGCAGTGGAAACTGAGGTGTTACAAATCTCCCCTCCTTTAAGAAATTTCGTCCCAAAATTTTAACAGTGCAAAGAAATAAAAAGATACAAAATATAACTTGTACCTCATCGGAACAATTCGGGGAACTCAACCCGCATGGTTTTCTCCCGCTCCCATGAAAGCTCCTCACGACCGCAGTTGTTCCAGCGGACTTTGACCATTCGGATCATTTTATTTCGCAACTGCCTGACATCAGTGTCTTCGATGCAAATAGGCGAGACCAACATCTTCAGCTCATCATCGACCGACACCTGATTCTTTACCAGGAACTGGCTAGGCTCTGGCACAGCTTTCCGCAACACAGAGATGTGAAACACATCATGCAGTCTGCTCAACTCTATCGAAAGAGTGAGCCGATAGGCCGCTTCACCAACGCGCTCCAGAATCTCAAACGGTCAAAGGTACCTCGGACTCAGCTTTTTCAAGCGTCGAATCTGGGACACACCCTTGAACAGTTTGATCTTTAGGTAAACCCAGTCTCCCATGGCGACCTCGACGTTTCTGTGCTTGGCATTGTAGTATTTCCCCTGCCTATCTTGTGCAATCAACAATCTCTCCCTGATTGTTTGAATAGCCGAATTTGCATCTTCGACTTCCTTCCGCTTAAACAGCTTCGTCTCACCTGTCTCCGCCCAAGCTAAGGGAGTGCAATAAGCTCTACCATTGAGGGCCTCGAAGGGTGCCATCTTAATACTTGCTTGATATGTGTTATTATAAGCGAACTCGATCGTAAAAAGATGATCTTCCCACTTCTTACCGAAATTTAGGACGCACATATGGAGCATGTCCTCCAGAGTTATGTTCGTACGTTCAGTCTGTCCATCCGTTTGAGGGTGGAAGGCAGTACTAAACTCCAACTTTGTACCCAACAACTGGTGGATTAGCCTCCAATCTTTCGAAGTAAAGCGCTCATCTCGGTCACTGACGATGCTACGGGGTACACAGTGCAATCGTACAATGCTATCAACATAAAGCTTTGCTAACCTTTCAACTGAATCGACCCTCTGGTTTGGAATAAAGTGGGCTACCTTTGTCAAGCGATCCACGATCACCCATACGACATCATTCCCACTCTGAGATCTCGACAAACCGTGCACAAAATCCATAGAAATATCGTCAAATTTCCATTCCGGTACTGGCAACGACTTCAGGAACTCACCAGGTTTCTGACATTCCGCCTTCACAAGTGCGCAAGTTTTGCATTTTGCCACGTACAAGGCGATGTCTTTCTTCAGATCTGGCCACCAAAACAGCTTTTTCATGTCTTGGTACATCTTTGTGCTCCCCGGGTGAATTGAGTACTTTGTAAAGTGCGCTTCGTACATCAATTCTTCCTGCAACTTACCCACATTTGGAACGCACAACCGACCGTCTTTCCACATCAGACCGTCATCTAACACAAACTCTGCAGCAGTTCCAACTTCAGACTCCGCCAAATAGCGATGCAAGCTCGAATCAAGCTCCAGGGCCGGTCGTATTCTGTCCGCGAGGTCGTATTGCACCTCCATCCAGTTCAAGCACGCACTTGCACTAGAACTCCTCTCCACACAGGAGATCTCTAAAGTGAATGGACAGTTTAGTTCTTAATATTTGTTAAAACTCTTGTTTATTTTTTTTTGCTTTCAAAGTAATGATATATATAAATATATAGATGAGTTTGCTGATTGAGAAATAAACACAAACAGTTAGAGAGCATAAATATCACAGTACAACAAATAAGAAAATAAAACAACAAGCAAACCAAAGCAATCACAGATGACACAAGATATAAAGTAGTTCCCCTCAACTGGGTACATCTACTCTTCTACCCACTTGTAGGAATCCACTAGGAGTTTTGATCAGGTGCCCTCACACCAAGGTATTTTTGATCAGGTGTCCACACACAAATGGGAGTTTTGATCAGGTGCCCAATTCTCCTATAAGCTTTTGATCAGGTACTTATAAACCAAGCTGCATGTTTTTGCTAAGGTGGCATGTCACCGGGAGTAAACTTTTGAAGAGAGTTTTAACCCTTTACAAGATGGGAGGAATAAATAAAGAAAACAGAAAACAGATGTTGTTCTTCTCTTTTGCTGAGAAGACACTTGAAGATCCTGATGAGATGTTCAGTTGGATCTTGATGATAATGTTGTTGAAGAGAGCTCCCCCTGTCTGATTATGTCTGATGACAACTTGTGGAGGCTCCTTCTCTTGGTTGCAAATCATCTGTTCTTCTTCTTGCAGTTTTAGATCCTGAGCAAGTAATATTAGTTTGGTGTCTCAGGATATGTATAGAAGATCTGCAAGAAAAGGATTAGCAAAAAGAAGATAATATATATTCTGATCTGTTCTTCTTTTTGCTCTGTTCTTCTTTTTCTCTTCTTCTTCTTGTTCTCTAATTCCTGTACAGCAGTTGTAATATATATTATGTATATATATATATATGTTAAGAGAGAACAACTGTATATATTCTGATATATCTTCTGCTGTAATATATTCTGCTGTATATGAGGAATCCTTCCTGCTGTCGTGTAAAAGAGTTGTTGCCTTCTTTCAGCTAATTTGAATTCTTGCCGACCAAAGAGGAAGGGAGTAAAGTCTCTTTCATTTCCCAGATCCTTGAGAACATAACTTGCTGTCTTTGACTTGCTGCAACGGCTACAGTATTAAATGCTTTGCTGCCAAACGGCTATAACATTAAATGCTTCACATTGTAATGTTAGATCAGTAATATATAGCAATATATAAATAGAATAAATAATAAATATTACTATAATAAAGTCTGACAGCATATATATAATATTTAATGATATAAAATAAATGCTGCAGAAATTCGTCGAGCTGAGGGCCAAGTTCGTCGAGCTCATCATTTGATTCGTCGACCGGAACATGTGATTTACTGTTTCTGAACATCTGCTGAAATTCATCGAACGCAGACTTGAGTTCGTCGAACGGAAGGATTCATCGACCGCTGAGCTTGAATGATTTCGTCGACCGCTGAAGTATTGAGTTGTTCGTCGAACGCAGATGGCCGTTCGTCGAACGCAGGATTTTGTCGACCGCTGAGCTGGTTGGAATTCGTCGACCGCTGTTCGGAATTCATCGACCGCAGCTTCCTTGCTAATTTGTCAAGCGCTGCTATAATATAATCTTTTCGTCGAGCGCCGTCCGACGAATGCTGAGCGTCGTTCGACGTTCGTCGAACGCAGCTAATATATGAAATACATTTCTTCTCTTATATTTCCCTTATATTAATTTCTCTTATAATATTTTCTCTTATATTATTTTCTCTTATAATATTTTCTCTTATATTATTTTCTCTTATTTTCTTCAGCCTATTATTATATATATATTTTTCTTAGTATATAATATTTATATATATTATTTTCAGCCTATTAACTTAATCTGATTTAACCTAAGTTATAAGATATATTATGATATAAACTTAGATACTAAAGGTGGATCCTAACTCAAATCAAAACTAAGGTTCCAACATAAAGCTTCTAAGTTACTGATCAGTCGCGAGTCATGCATCTGAACCCAGTTGGCCTACGCAGAAGCCCTCCGACTCAAAGCATCTGCGACGACATTTCCCTTCCCGGGAGTGTAGTGTATTTCGAAAGTGTAGTCCCCTAGGAACTCCATCCAC
The DNA here is from genome assembly GCA_033032865.1 of Dactylorhiza incarnata. Classification (NCBI taxonomy): domain Eukaryota; kingdom Viridiplantae; phylum Streptophyta; class Magnoliopsida; order Asparagales; family Orchidaceae; genus Dactylorhiza; species Dactylorhiza incarnata. The sequence continues at coordinate 2,050,638 of JAWHQI010000230.1, read as the reverse complement.
CTTCGCTGTCGCATATTGAGCTCTTTTTGATTTAGCAGATATTTTAGGCTCTTATGGTCCGTAAAGATATCAGCCTTCACGCCATACAAGTAGTGTCGCCATAATTTCAGAGTGAAGATTACGGCCGCCAACTCCAAGTTGTGGACCGGGTAATTCCGCTCATGCACTTTCAACTGGCGAGAGCCTTAAGCTATCACTTGACCATGCTGAAGAAGTACACAGCCTAAACCGCTCCCTGACGCATCGCTGTAAATTTCATAGCCTTTTGCACCACATGGCAAACACAAGATCGGTGCCGTGGTCAGACGCCTCTTTAATTCTTCAAAAGCTCGTGCACACGCTGGTGACCAAACGAACTTCTGATCCTTCCTTGTCAAGGTTGTGAGAGGAAGCGCAATCCGCGAAAAGTTTTCCACGAAGCGTCGATAGTAGCCGGCAAGTCCAAGGAAGCTCCTGACTTCCGCTACTGTCGTCAAAACGGGCCACTCCTGGATTGCATCGATCTTTGCCGGATCCACTGCGATACCCTCGCCACTAACAACATGACCAAGGAACGCCACTGAGGCTAGCCAGAACTCGCACTTGGAGAACTTGGAATACAACTGACTCCGTCACAGGGTCTCCAAAACTACGCGCAAATGAATCGCGTGTTCTTCTTTAGACTGAGAGTACACCAAGATATCGTCGATGAAGACGATGACAAATCGATCCAGGTACTCTCGAAAGGTCCTATTCATCAGATCCATAAATACTGACAGTGCATTCATCAATCCAAACGGCATAACAGTAAACTCATAATGCCCGTAGCGGGTACTAAATGCCGTCTTGGGGATGTCGCATTCTCGAATCCGCAACTGATAGTAGCCATACTTAAGATCCAACTTTGAATACACCGACGAACCCACTAGCTGATCAAATAAGTCATCGATTCGAGGAATCAGATACTTTTTCTTCTCTGTCAGCTTGTTCAATTCACGGTAGTCGATGCATAGACGCAGGCTTCCCTCCTTCTTCACAAAAAGGACCGGAGCACCCCAAGGTGATGTACTTGGGCGTATATAGCCTTGCTCTAGTAACTCCTGTAATTGAACCTTTAACTCTGCCATCTCCTTTGGCGCAATATGGTACAGAGAGCGTGACACAGGCTTGGCACCTGACACCAACTCTATAGTGAAGTCTATCTCTCGCTGAGGCGGCGCCCCAGGAAGGTATTTAGGAAACACATCAGGATACTCTGAAATAACAGGAACTTCACTCAGACTAAGTTGAGGCTTTGCAGCCTCCACTAGCACAACACACAAGTCTGCGCCTTGCCGAACAGCCTTGACTACTTGGACAACATACATCAACGTCTTGCTCGATCCACGCAAACCGGCAAAAGTAGTCGCACGTTCGGTATTCCGCCCCAGTGTGACCTCCTTAGAAGTGCAATCAATGTAGGCCTGCTGCACTGACAGCCAGTCCATACCAAAGATCACATCGAACTCCGAAAGTGGCAGTATCATTGCTTCCAAATCGAAATCTTGACTTCCTATTCGTACCTTTACAACACAGCCTCGATCCGCACTTATCGAGCAGCCATTGTGAAGCATCACATCTAAACGTTCCTTTCTAAATGAGAAGGCACCCCAAGCTGTCGTATGAAGGCCTCCGATAGAAAAGAATGCGAAGCTCCCGTATCAACCAACGCTCTCGCCGGAGAGTTAAATATTAGGACAAAGCCTGACACCACATCGCTTTGTTTTATGGCCTCCTGCTGGCCAAGATTGTACACTCTAGGTTGGGCTGGAGCCGCATGGGATGCGGTTGACTCTGCCGCGTAAGCCGCAGCCGCCTTCTTGCCTCCACGATAGTCTCGGGCCATATGACCCGGCTTACCACAGTTAAAATAGATGAGTGGGCCTCGCCCAGTCGTCACACCCGAAGCCGCAGATTGAGCTGACCTAGAAGGTCATGCTCTATTCCTCCATTTGCCTCGCCCAGACTTCGCAGATCTCGGTGCTTTGAACTCTGGCTTTACCACTGCTAACTCCTTCCTGTTGGAACATGGTCTTCCGCATCTCCTAGGTTTGAGAATAGCAAATCCTATGTGTATTTGATCTTGTGTGTTTAAGTGTGCAGAAAATCAAAGTCCACATGACTCAAGGATGGTTGCCCCTAATTTTGAGCCAACAATTCCAAGTCTCCCACTAGCGCCGGCGGTAGCACGTAGCGCCTGGCGCTAGCGATGATAGCACAATTCCGGGAGCACATATGGAAGGAGATAGCGCCTGGCGGTAGCCGATAGCGCAGGCGGTAGCGACGCACACAGTTGGCAAGGAGGAATTGTTTCCTCGGATTGAAGATTTTGCCGCGCAAAATGTGTCCTAATATGGGATAGCGCTGGCGGTATCTACTAGCGCTGGCGGTAGCTCGGAGCACAAGAGGAATGGCGAAATTGTTTCCCCGAAATAAAGATTCTCGCGCGCAAAATATTACTTAATATGGGATAGCGCCGACGGTAGCACTAGCGCAAGCGCTAGCGCTAAGGCTATAAAATGGACCCCTTGGCTCCGTCTTCCTTACTCTTCTATAACCCTAAACTCCAGAGCTTCGTGCCACATCATATAGAGGAAGGTTCGGAGAGATACTCCCACCAAAAGCTTAGAGAGAATTTCTGAAGGAGGTCTTCTTCACGCTTAATCCGACCGGCGACCGCTTTAACAACGCTTATACTACAGCGGTCCAACGTCTCCAACTTCAGAAGTTCTTAGAGGGAGTTTTTATTATTGATGTTTTTATTTTTCACATCTTTAATCTTGTAATCGTTAGTGAATTCGCCTCGTGTTGGCGACTAGGTCTGGGTAGAACTTAGGGCAGAAATTCGCCTCGTGTTGGCGACTAGGTCTCGGGTGTAGGTCTAGGGGGTGCTCGAGGCCATATCCGGGGAAGGGTTGGCTAGAGCGGCTTGAGGCCGTATCCGGGGAAGGATCGACTAAAGCCAACCGGTTCGTGGGGATACGAGTCGGTATAGAAAACAAAAAGAGTCTTTCTATTAGCTTTGATTTCTAGCTTCGATAAGAGATCAAGTTTTGTAATCATGCTTCTCAAGTTAATAAAATCATGTCTTTACTTTTACTTCACTTGATTTGTCTTGATCTTCTCTAGTTTAATAATCAAAGCTTTTTCAAAGTTATTCAAAATATATTATAAGTTTTTAAAACCCTTATTCACCCCCCTCTAAGGGCGCCTACCGATCCAACAAGTGGTATCAGAGGTAGGTTATTCCAAATCGGCTTAACAACCGGGAATAATGACGTCTCATGATCTCGCTTCTATTAGTGGGGTAAATTTTTATGAAGAAGAAAAATCTCCTAAACCACCTTTATTCGAAGGGAAAAATTATAAAGGGTGGAAATTATTAATGGAAAAAAATATTAAAAGCTTAGATATCAATGCATGGGATATAACAATAGTTAGACCAACGGACGAATCAAATAAACAAGAGCGTCACCTAAATGCAAAAGCTATGCATTATATTTTTTGTGCTTTATCTCAAGATATTTTCAAATTAATATTTTGTTTTTCTAGTGCATACAAAGTATGGAAATTTCTTGAAGAAATGTATGGAACAATCGCAAGAACCGGAGAATATGCAAGCTTGCACAAGTCTTCAAGAATGCTCCTCTCATGACGGACCATTGGAGCACACATCAAATAGAAAAGAAGAAGAAGTACTGTCTTCGGAAGAGGAGTGCCAAAAAGATGTCAAAGAAACGATATGTTCAAATCGTGCCTCTCCCGAAAACAATGTAAGGAAATCAAATTTCATCTTTTGTACTTCTATCTCTTCATTACAATTGCTTCAAACTAGAAAGCGCAAAATTAAGAAATTAAAAAATGCTAATAAACATTTGCGCTTAGAAAAAAAAATTTAAAGGCAAAAATTAATGAAGAATTAAATACTAATTTATCTAGTTCTACACTGGCTCCTTTGTTGAAAACACCACAACTTGTGTAGAATATAATGAATTAAAAGAAAAGCACAAGAAACTTGAAAAGGATTTTATTTTAGTAAAAGGACAAAATGAAAAATTATGTTTAGAAAATTTATCTTTGATAAATGATTGTGCTAAGTGCAAAGACTATAAAATTGAAATTAAAGAGATGGATGAAACATTTGATGAATATAGAAATAACTATCAAGATCATATAGATTCAATTGTTTCAACTCTTCAAAATAGCACAATCGCTTATAATAAAGCTAAACATGATTTAAAGATTAAGAATGATGTATTAAAATCAAAAATCAACTTGCTTATGAAAATTGTAAATACAAATTTACAGTATCAAACTATATCTAAAAACAAGTTGAATATGAATATGAACATCTTACCTAAGTTTAAAAATGGGAGTAAGGAACATAAAGGATTTGTAAATCAAAATCAAAATCACCATAACTTACAAAATCATGTTTCTCCCAACCTAAAATTAAATACAAACAAATTTCCTTCAAATTATAAGTTTAAAAACCTTTTTGATCCAAATGTTCAAATAAATGATTATGGAAATTTGAAAACTAAAAATAATGTTAAACCAAGATTTGAATGGAGACCCAAAGTTAAAGATGAAACACAAACTCCACTCAAAAAGGCTCATTCACTTCCATCTCCCCAAAAGCAAACACGATGTATTTGGGTACCAAATGGAACCGTCACATCCGGTCCTCTTTGGATACCTAAATATCCTATTCATTAGTAACCAATCATTTGCATGAAGTAGAAATCAACTCAAAATAAAATATCAATTCTCTACTTCATGATATGCTTAATTACTTTTTTGTTCTTTGCTTTTTATTTTTCTTTGAGCCATCATGATATGATTACTCTATATAATTTGTGATATGACTCTCACATATTAAACCAAAATTCATAAACAAATCAAATTGAATAAAGTTGAATAAAAAGTCATATCATCTCTCAAGTGATCTACTTATCTTTTTTATTTCTATCCTTCTAAATCCATTTCCTAAAAGTCTTATAAAATTTGAAAAACTAAATTTGTTATATGATATTATTAAGACTAAATGAAATAATTGTCAAAATGGATTTAAAATGTGTATCTTAGGGGTATTAGGCTAAATTTATAAAATGCGCAAGTTTTGCGTAGGTAGTTAATATATTTGCGTCATTACCCCAAGTATGTTTAATCATAATCGTGTTTAAATAGGAATTGAAAAATTGCATGAATATTACTTCACTTATTTATGATCATTTCACTCATGCATATGTTGTGCAAAACTCAATAATTAAGGTTTAATAAATATGAAACTCTAATGAAGATGAAACTCATGTACTAATTTTAACTTCGGCAACTTTTTGCGATTTCTTCTCGTCTCATCACTTCATTAGACAGGCCTTACATTACAAAAACATAATTAAGAAAAATCGGAAGAAAAATCGTAGAAAATCAAGGCTATATGATCAAAATAAGCACTCTTTGTGAGCTAACGCAGGCGCTAGCTCGAGTCTCTGATTTTCTATAAATTTAAAATTCTGAAAAATCAACAAAAATATATGTATTTGTTTAATATTCAAAAACCAAAGAGAAAATTTACAAAACTCTTCAAAATAAACATATTTTCTCATATTCACTATTCACCTTACAACGTCTCTATCTAATAATTTGAAAAGGTTGAATATGAATTTTCTTTAAAAATTCCTCATGTACATTATCATGAATAATTAATTACGAGCTCTTAATCACTATGAATTAATATTAATGATCATATATAATAGTCATGCAAAATCATATGATCTTCTAAGTCAAACATCAAATATAAATACAAAAGATTTTATTCCTTCGAAACATACAGTCTGTGATCATGATTACTATATGAATCTATATATTATGTTTTGCATAGACCATAGAATCACCTCTATATCCATATGAATAAATAAATTAGAATCATCACGTTATTCTATGTCTAAAACTTGAATCTCTATTGTCACATACATGCAACATTGTATCAACAAACCTTGGTATAACATTAATCTCAAACTTATCATACTAACATTATCGACTAAAGAATATTTGTGTCTATGTTAGGCTTTATATGTTTACCAAGATATACAGGCTGGGTATTCTCATCTAAGGCTTATTCAAGATATTCCTGTGCATGAACATTATGGTTAATCACTAAAATCATGCATATTTGATTTGTTCATTAATGTCATCTCATGCAAAGTTTAGTTGGTAAAGTCATATACAAAAGCGCTAATGTTTCATGAAATTTGCACTATCTAGACATTTCCTAAAAATCTGAAATTTCAGCATGAAACTACTATTATGACACTTAATCAAGATCAACAATTAAAAATTACAAAATCATCAAAAATCGGGTACTATTTCCCGCGCTAGCGCTAACGTCGGCGCTAGTGTACCTATGTGTTTTTCTGTATTTTTAAAATTTTGAAAAATCCCTAAAAATATATTAATCTGTGTACTATTCATTTCTGCATTTTTGCTTTTATTACATTTTTGAAAAATAAAATACAAAAATACAAAAGCCAAATTACAAAAAGAATTATATGTTTTGCCTTTGTATTTTTGTCATTTGTTTAAATTCTATTTCTAAAAGAAAAAATCAAATACAAAAATATAAAACAAAAGAATTATCAAAAATTGTTATTTTTAAACTTAACTCTTTACTTGTATCTTGCGAAAGGGTGATTTGGGCTATCATCCCATCATATCACCTAGTACCGGGCGAACCTCTCAAAAGGTAGTCCTCGGGAAGTCCAAGATCAATTGTATAAGTTCAAACTTTAAATAAAAATCAGTCTTCAAAAATATCAAAAATATTGTATGGACTTCATTGAAAATCAAGCATGATTTAATCTATTATTTAGAACTTCTATAATGTTGCAATTTATCTTTTCAAACTACTTTGAACATTGCTTTCATCATGCTTTGATATATCTATTAATATGTGCATCAATTATTGTGAAAAAGTTGTGTAGAACTAAGCTTAGCATGCCTCTAAGTATGAGTAAATGTTTTATGTTTGATAATGATCGCTATTCACTCACTTATTTTGGCATTGTCTACATATGTGTTTAATCTAAGAATGCTTGTGTATATTTTGTAATAGTACAATGAATTAAAATTGCACAAGTATCTTACCTACACAACCTTTATTTGCACTTTTAAAAGTTAAGAAAAGTGGTTATCTTTTTCATAAATTTTATTGGTTTGCAAAAACAAGTGTATTCGGAGAACTTTGTACAAACAACAATCATAAAATAAAGTGACAAAGATAACTCCACCAAGCACTACTTGAACCTCTTAATAAGTTTTAATAAGCGTTGTGAGGTTGAGCACCTTGGAAAGAATAGTAAAGTATCTTGTGCAAACCATAACTTTCTCTCAAAATAAAAACCACTTATTCTTAAGTACACCGGATCACAATAAATAAAAAAATCAATATTCAAGAATAAAATTATGTTATCCCCCAAGCACTACTTTGCACCCTGATAAGTCTTAATGAGCATTGTGCGTGCAAAGCACCTTGGTAGTCGTACATTTTTTTGTGCATTGAAGTGAGTGGAAGTAAAATTATTTGTGTTTTATTGTGCTCTTTACTTTACATATTACTTGTATTTTTGATTAAAATATTTGTTTACTCTATTCAAAATACACTTTTGTGCACATCATTATCTTCCATAAACACTTCTTCTTATGAGTATTGGATCCTAATGCAAATTCTATACTACTCTTTATTTATGAAATGCACTAGATAACCTAGCATGCTTTCTACAATGTTTGGTATGTTTTGAAATTGTGAATTAAAGTAACATTGTAGTAATCTCTTTTTGATAACATTATTTCATGATTGATTACTTTATTACCAAACTTAAAGATTTTAATTGAAAAATGATTTACAAAAATATCTACTTTTTGAAATTTAACTCATATATCTTTCTATGGATCATCATTGATTACAATAAGATGTTTCTTGTATTTCTATAAGTCTTCCGCATCATCACCATATAATTGTTTTACCTTGCACTTTCATGCTTATTTAAAGTCTTTCATTTTGTATGCATCATCACTTGAATCTTCAAATTCCTTTCTTGCAACAAGTGGTAGACTTGCTTGGTAATCTTTATATTGGTTGCTTTTAACATGGATTTTTTTTAAAACTCTGATTTATTAATGGATTTCAAAATAGCTATGTGAGTGTTTTGACAAATTCAAATAAAAATATAAACCCATAGGCTATGAACTTATCACTAAAATTAAATGCCTAATGTTTCCAATAATTATTATCCATGACTTCATTTCTCACCATAGCGGGGGCGTAGGGTTGTAGACATTAGATAACCTTTATCTCTAGTCATGTCTTGTCCTTAACCGGGGAGGGTTCCAGTGGGGCCTTGCGAGGCACTGGGGGGAAAGAGTGATAGGTTAAGTTGTGTCTAGTGTTTGCATATGGGACTAACGCCCCAACCTACGACATGTTTGCAGCTCCTCATGCCCATCCGTCACTTAGTACGGGGCTAGGGTGTAGACATATTGTCTGGGTAGTTTAGTTACTTGGAAATCATTACAATTTGGTTATACTACAAACTCTGATTTATGAAAATGTTGTAATACTCAAACTCTGATCTATTTAAATGAAAAGTATCCTAAAACTCCTTATCATTTCCTTTTCTACAAGCTCCATCATGCTCTTATCTAATTATCAACTTTTAAGTGGTGTCTCCTTACCCGCTTTTGCTAATAACAAAAGGGGGAGAACTAACATGATAAATAGTAATCTACTATCAAACTATAATGCTTAATAAAGATGATAGCTTACATATTAGGAGAGCATTCACTTAGGGGGAGCATGTATTTAGGGGGAGCAATTCTAAATGCTAAAATCAATAATTATCCTAAGTCATCACTCTCACACACACACAAATATAGTTTCATCATGCTTATTTATTAATGCTTTGATTTATCATTAATAGATTTGTTATTATCAAAAAGGGAAGTTTGTTGGAACATGGTCTTCCGCATTTCCTAGGTTTGAGAATAACAAATCCTATGTGTATTTGATCTTGTGTGTTTAAGTGTGCAGGAAATCAAAGTCCACATGACTCAAGGATGGTTGCCCCTAATTTTGAGCCAACAATTCCAAGTCTCCCACTAGCGCCGGCGGTAGCACGTAGCGCCTGGCGCTAGCGATGATAGCGCAATTCCGGGAGCACATATGGAAGGAGATAGCTCCTGGCGGTAACCGATAGCGTAGGCGGTAGCGACGCACACAGTTGGCAAGGAGGAATTGTTTCCTCGGATTGAAGATTCTGCCCCACAAAATGTGTCCTAATATGGGATAGCGCTGGCGGTATCTATTAGCGCTGGCGGTAGCTCGAAGCACAAGAGGAATGGCGAAATTGTTTCCCCGGAATAAAGATTCTTGCGCGTAAAATATTACTTAATATGGGATAGCGCCGGCGGTAGCACTAGCGCTGGCGCTAGCGCTAAGGCTATAAAATGGACCCCTTGGCTCCGTCTTCCTTACTCTTCTATAACCCTAAACTCCAGAGCTTCGTGCCACAACATATAGAGGAAGGTTCAGAGAGATACTCCCACCAAAAGCTTAGAGAGAATTTCTGAAGGAGGACATCTTCACGCTTCATCCGACCGGCGACCGCTTTAACAACGCTTATACTACATCGGTCCAACGTCTCCAACTTCAGAAGTTCTTAGAGGGAGTTTTTATTATTGATGTTTTTATTTTCACATCTTTATTCTTATAATCGTTAGTGAATTCGCCTCGTGTTGGCGACTAAGTCTGGGTAGGACTTAGGGCAGAAATTCGCCTCGTGTTGGCGACTAGGTCTCGGGTGTAGGTCTAGGGGGTGCTCGAGGCCATATCCGGGGAAGGGTTGGCTAGAGCGGCTTGAGGCCGTATCCGGGGAAGGATCGACTAAAGCCAACCGGTTCGTGGGGATACGAGTCGGTATAGAAAACAAAAAGAGTCTTTCTATTAGCTTTGATTTCTAGCTTCGATAAGAGATCAAGTTTTGTAATCATGCTTCTCAAGTTAATAAAATCATGTCTTTACTTTTACTTCACTTGATTTGCCTTGATCTTCTCTAGTTTAATAATCAAAGCTTTTTCAAAGTTATTCAAAATATATTATAAGTTTTCAAAACCCTTATTCACCCCCCCTCCTCTAAGGGCGCCTACCGATCCAACACTTCCTTCTCTGAGACGGCTTCATATACTTTTCTAAGGAACGAGCCGTATTGACCACGGTCATAAACCCCTGTGTCATTGCCCCTGACAGAAGGAACCGCAACTCTTCTCGCAGACCTTCATAGAACCGATTGGTCTTCCGAGCTTCATCGGCAAAGGTCGCTCCTGCGTAGCGCCCCAACCGAGTAAACTCATGCAGGTAATCATCAATCATACGATCGCCTTGAGTCAGACGGTTGAACTAGTTTTCCATCTCGATTTGCTGAGCAGGTGGGAGATACCGCGCCAAGAACAATCTCGAAAACTCGTCAAACGAGATGTCCACCAGCTGCCTTCCTGCTAGGTGATGCAGCTCTATATCATCCCACCACAACTGCGCCTCCCCATCAAGTAGGAAGGTTGCCAAAGTAACCATCTGGCCTTCCTCCGTATCAGTGGCCTTCAAGGTCTTGCTCACCTTTGATAGCCAATCCTCAGCTTGCGTCGGGGTTCCTTCCCCCGTGAACGTAGGAGGATGGAAACTCATAAAGTACTGCAGTTGTTGGTCCGGAGCTCTTCGTGCCCTCACCGGCACTGGACTTTCAACCGCAGGTTCAACTGCCACAACCGGCACTAGGGCCACTCCAAGAGTAGGAGGCTATCCAGGGACATGCCCTCCAGGTTGTGCAGAGAACATAGCAAACACTGCTTCAGCTATCATCCTCACTGTCTCAGCAGAAGGAGGAGTAGGTACTTCAGCTGGTGCACTGCTGGCAGTCGAATGCGGGGGTCGAGATGGCCCCGCTCCACTCCCAGTCATCTATACATGTGCAAAAAACACCATTAGCGACGAAGAGATAGCATGGATCACTAAAGGAACACAGAAGTTACATCCCAATGCTACACACAAACATGTAATTCATTCCTAAAGTGGACAATTACTGGTTATTTATATGAGATAACGACGACGCACACACGTGCTCACCACCCCTTAAAAGAATTCGACCATGAATTCAGACGGAAGACGGATCGAGACCCGGAGCTGATACCAATTTGTAACACCCTCCCGGTTACATAGCATATAGCAGTAGGTCCGGCCGGGACCCCACGCCATATAAAATGAACAGAAAAGCGTGTTACTAGATTAGCATTAAACAGTTAATAACATAACCATCTCAGCACACAGAGTCACACAACGGAAGCATTTTAATTTCAATTAAAACATGTGTATACATTGTCCACAATAACTACTAGGAATGAAAGACATAGCACGTTCTTTACAAGGTTGTTTACATAATAAAGGTGGCTTCCAAACATCGGCACGCAGGCCGGCCACACATGAAAAATAGTAAACAAAAGCTTTGGCCTTCGAGGGCCAGTACAACACAGCAGTTGGGGCTTCAGGCCGCTATTTCCCGCTAGTCTCGCCAGGGCCTGTACAAAAAAATCCACCAAGCGGTGGGAAAACAAGTAACCGGTCAGCTTTAGCTGACCCAGATTTATAACGACCCCACCCCATGCTCGGGGCGGCGGTACTCCTTCCCCGCAGGCAAGTAACAACAGTATATATATCTCAGGTGCGTCTAAGCACCGCATAGAAGCATTCATCGACAAGTCCTTTTTCAACTCGGATGTAGGCTTACACGCTTTGTGCACTCTCTACACGCAATCGACAAGTACTTTTTCAACTCGGATTCTCACTATGAGCTGACTCTCATCAAGGTTGGCCGACCTTGACGAGTTCTAGTCCCAAACGGCATATCGTGACCCGAGGATGCAATCCTCATCGCAAGATATCTAGGGGGGTTGGTTCCGCCAGATGCCCGCGCTCATAATATTGGGGATAACATCCACCTAAAATGGGTACGGCTTTCCCTAACCCGCTCTTTACCCGTAAGGTCAATGAAGCAAGGTATGCGGTCCTTCGTCTTCTGCTGGTCAACCCAGTTCATGCACATAGGCTTCACAGGCTTCACACAGCTCACTGGGAGCTACCGCAGGCGTTAGCTCTAACGCCCGACGTTAGTGACAGAACTCAGTTCTGCTACTATTTTCCGGGTATTTTTTGGGAAACACCTCCAGACCTCTTTATAGTACGAATCAGTACACAGAACCCAAAAAACACAGCATTGATCACAGAGTCTTCTCCGGAGTGCACTAACATATCAACATCACCAATCCAGACCAACCTGTCCAGATGGGCTTCACACAGCATGTCTATGCCCGTACTTCGATTCTGGACTCTATATGCAATTACTACGGGGATAACATCGACCCGTCGACAGAAATCTATCCACTCACTAGTGGAAATCTGCCTACTACTATGCAAATCAAAGGACGAACGTGTCCAAAGACTAGGGAGGAGAATCGTTACCCTCGGCGCTCGTTTTGGTGCCATAGATCTCAGAGGAACTCGGTTGGACACTTTGAAACAGCTCCCTTTCCACTGGATCAACGATGGAAAACACGCAAGCAAGCTCCCCCACGGATTTGCTCTCAACACAAGCAAAAGACTAGCCCAAAAAGACCTCCTTCCTTCAGAAATCCCAAGTTCTCTGCCTTTGGAACGAGCTTGCAATTAGAAAATGAGAAGGGAAACTGATTTTGGCTGCCTTATATATTTTCTTCGCTAACGTCGGCGTTAGCACTTAACCCCGGGCGTTAGCCCCTAAGGCGGTGGCTGAGTTTATCCACAGTCGCTTAAAGCCCGACGACGTTTGACAATCGGCGTTCGACGAACGGCCTGCAGTTCGTCGAATGGCGGTCGATGAACACTCTGTAGCCTGCGTTCGACGACCGACCTAAAGTTTGTCGAACGGCGTTCGACGAACACTCTGCAGTCTGCATTCGACGAATGGCCTGAAGCCTGCATTCGACGAACGGCTGGCTGTGTTCGATGAACGGCTGCCTGTGTTCGACGAACAGCTTTAGAAAGCTGCGTTCGATGAATGGATGCCTGTGTTCGACGAATGGCTGACTGCGTTCGACGAACGGCTAGAAAGCTGCGTTCGACGAACGACTGCCTGCGTTCGACGAACGGCTGACTGCGTTCGACGAACAGCCCAAAAATGCTGCGTTCGACGAACAGCCCAGAAGGCTGCGTTCGACGAATGGCTACCTGCCCTTTCTAAGTTCTCGAGAAATATAACCCTTGTTTTGATTTCTCGAGAAACACTAAGTCCTTGGCTAATGCCTGACGTTATAGCTAACGCTGGCGTTAGCCATAAGACTTAATCAATTGCTGATTTCAGTGCACTGGAAACTGAGGTGTTACATTTTTGATGTGAACCTTGACAGTGCAAATCTTCTTCAAGCTTCTTGCTCTACCGGATGTTGACTGGCTATCTTCCTTGAACAGTTCTTAATAGTTGATGAGACTTGACTGCAACTTGAAGAGCACAGAATGATCATTTTGTTCTTCCCTTCTTTCTTTCTTCACCGCCGCTCGTGCTGTTGTATTGCTAGGCGGGATTCTTTTTCATTCCTTTCTCTCTCTCTCTCCTTTTCTAGGGCATCACTGTTCCCTTTTATAGGACGGATGAGCCGCTTTTCGGTCACATATGATGTCCTTTACCGACAGACGCCCATCCCTCAAGAGCATGCGCAGATTGGATAATCAGACGACGACATTAAATGCTGACAGTGCGTCCAACTACTTTTGAATCTGTCTCGAAGATATTTCCATTGTTACGACGATATGGAAAATATCTCGACGATAGGGCTTGTCGATGTATTGAACTGGTTTCTTCTTCAATTCTTCATCAGATAGTGATATCTCGACGATACATGGCATCACTTCTGCACTCGAGCTTAAGACGACACGAAGTCATCAAACTGATATCGGGGAGAACTCCTTGTCTGCTAGATATCACTGAAACCACATTATCTTGTCGGCGACATAATTGATATAATGTCGACAGACTATACTTCAGCAACTGCCTGTCTTCATATGACCTTCTTTAGTCTTCTCGACGTCACGCCTTCTTGTCGACGATATCGTCGACATCTTTGAGTCTTCTTCTTCATCTCGACTTTCTGATATCGTTGTGTAGATGTCACAACGATATCACCATTTTGCCTTGCTCTGCATGTTGTTGACGATATGCCTCATGTTGTCAACGATACACTTGATCCTTTTCGACGACATCAGACACAATCATTCTTCTTTGCTTTGCCCATCATTTAAACGATGTGCCTATACTTGTCGACTATATGTCTAGCCTTTTTCGACGATATTATACTTAGGCAGGTTATTGAAGTACTGGACATATTGTCTTATCTCTGCAAGCATAAACTAGATATGACATTAGATACAATTTGTACTTATCATTGAGCTGAGCACTTCTTCAAATCAGGAACACTGCTGGGTACTGTTCCCAACATCTTTTTGGTCGGCGAGTTGGGTCCAACTTGTGATACTTGCCCTGCATCCATTACACAAATGCGGTATAACGAGGGTCAGCTATGGTTGACCACAAACAGTGTAACAACACCCCTCCTCCCGGCCGTCCTAGCAGACCTCGGGGAACTACATCACCCTACAAGTCAGCACTTCATATGCAAATATAATTAAACAAAAGTAGCATAGAAACAACAAGTATGAGTGTCACAAGCATCATCCACGTTTCTATGTTGAGCAAATAAAGTAAGGGGCCTACCAATGCAACATGTATGCAAACATGGACTTCACCCAGGGCACCCTATGATGTATGATTCTAACACATCATCATACATCAACAACAATCACAGGGGTACTCATCAATTCCCCCCAAAGGCATCCAAGCCCAAGGCCAAGAACTTCTGTTGAGACCCCACCCGCACATGGCCCACAATACCACCGGGCTTGTCCTTCAGTTCACACGTTCTTTCCAGAAGCACCAAAACAAGCACAATCAATACTAAGAACTCTTGCCTAGAACCCACCCGCGCATAGCTCACAATGCCACCGGGCTTGCCCATCAGCACAGACGTTCTCGTGAGTTTTCACAGAATGGGACTTGTCTTGCCGGGACACTCTCCACACATAAATTTCAACATTCACGAGCTAGCCAGCTGACCACAAAGACAATTCCACACCTTCGAACAAACATGCATCACAAGCCATCAACCACGCACAGATTTTACCGCCCCAAGCCCACATTCATTCTCACACGAAAATACAAGGGCATCACAACGACATTTTCGCCGCCAACGGATTTCTAGCAAAATCCTTAAAATGCACGTTAAGCAACATCACCGAATCAGAGTATCAGTTGCGATTTCGGCTTCACCCACAATGTCTAATCCGCTAACAGAGCGGATCTCTAATGCAAAATCATATTGGGGACGGACTCAATAAACCTGATGGTTCCTCTTGAACCAAGGCGACCCAAACCCCTCTCATTTGAGAGATCCGATGCCAAAAATGCATAAGAAAGAAAAGTGAAACCAAAAGATGCCATGCATGTATCCTAAAATCGGGAGGAGAGATGTCGTTACCCTTTGAGATCTCTTAATTGTCATGGATCGGATGAAAAGCACGGATAGAAATGAGCGCCTTCGAATCCTCTCCGCTATGTCGGTTTCAGATCGACGAACGAAGCTTCGAAGCTTCAACAATGGCAGATCTTGCTCTGCTTCTCCCTCCAAGCTCTCCCTTTCTCTTAGCCCCCAAAAGCACAAAATGACTTGGGAATGAAAGAAAAGAACTTTTCTGCCATACTTAGGGATTTTGAACGCACCAACCTCAACCTTTAGATCAAGATCTAAGAAGATCGGATGCCCATAAATGCTACTTACAGATCTAGTTCCGTAAGTTACCGCGCGGCGGTAGCGATACCGCGTCGCGCTAGCTTCGCGCTTAACCTCTCTCAGCATCCCGTCGATACTCTTTCGATGACACTACGACGCACATCGACTTGAAGACCTACCGCTAGCGCTATCGCTACCGCATCGCGCTAGCGTCTCGACAAATCCCTCTCGACGATATTATCTTATCGACACAGCTAAGCTTCCCATCGATTAAGATACCTCCTGCGTTAATACTAGAGCGTGGTGCTAGCTTTCAACGACGGTCACTCGCCGAACTTTCTCGACGATATCCACTCGACGCACCTTCTCGACGATCTCGACGCCAAAGCTACCTCCAACGGTAGCACCTACCGCCAGCGGTAGCAGCTACCGCCCGACATTAGCAATAGGCTGCTTGTTTTCACAGCATTGTGAAAGTTTGTAAAGGTGTTTTCTCGCCCGTAATTGTCCCATCGCACCTTGACCTGCCTGACTTCCTTATTCCGCGAACGCCGGATTTCCAAATCCTCCACGCAAACCAGACGAACTACCGTCCTCAAATCCTCCACCACTGGTACCGCCGCTGATTCAACCACAACACTCGGCTCCACCAAAAATTTCCTTAACACAGATACATGGAAAACACCGTGTAATCCACTTAGCTCCGCGGACAACGCCAACCGGTACGTTGTTTTGCCTATGCGCTATGTAACCTCGAACTGACCCAAATACCTCAGATTCAACTTCTTGAGTCGCCGAACAAGCGAAACGCCGTTGAACGACTTGATCTTCAAGTAGACCATGTCGCCCACTGCAAACTCCTCATGACTATGGCGTACATTAAAATACTTTGCTTGTCGATCCTGAGCGACCTTCATGCGCTCCCGGATCGTTCGCACCAACTCACAAGCGTTTGCCACCACTTCCTTTCCTAAAAGATGAGTGTCTCCCGTCTCCACCCAAGACTTCAGTGTTCGACACCGCCTCTCATACAATGCCTCGTATTGCGCCATCTTGATACTCGCCTGGAAACTATTATTGTAAGCAAACTCTACCATGAATAGGTGGTTTTCCCAACTCTTTCCAAAATCCAGAGCACACATTCTCAACATATCCTCCAAAGTATGATTCGTTCTCTTCGTTTGACCATCAGTCTGCGGATAAAATGTTGTACTAAACTTAAGCTTTGTGCACAAACTTTTCTGCACTAACCTCCAGTCCTTGGAGGTGAACCGTCCATCAGGATCACTAATAAAGCTCTTTGGAATCTCGCACAATATTATGAACTTAAAGCTCCACTAGCTTCTCCACGCTATCTTCCTTCTGATTTAGAATGAAGAGATCT
Source organism: Dactylorhiza incarnata (assembly GCA_033032865.1). Lineage (NCBI taxonomy): Eukaryota > Viridiplantae > Streptophyta > Magnoliopsida > Asparagales > Orchidaceae > Dactylorhiza > Dactylorhiza incarnata. Next base: position 2,033,315 of record JAWHQI010000230.1, on the reverse strand, counting down.
CACACTCAATGTTCCCTTGATTTGAATAGACCTGACACTCAATGCTAAGTACAAGTTGTATTTGATAAACCCTATTTTTATCTCATAAGTATGCACGACAAGGGCACACCATGGTGTAATGTATGATCAGCCGAGACGAGCTCTCTGTCTCAGCTGAACTGCTGAGACAAGACTAGGAGCCACTGAGAAGGTTTCTGGGCAAGCTGAGCTGCAGATAGAAGAAAACCGCTGAGACAACTGTCTGTCTCAACTGATCCGCTGAGATGGGACAGAAGCAACCGCTGAGACGGCTGACAATCTCAGCCCAACCGCTGAGACGGATTCAAAAGTGATCTGGCGGGTTCTGCTTTTGGCGTAAGCTGCAGAAATGCCTATTGGGGTCCACCAATCACTCCCATACCTGTCAGGAGGACAACTAAGAGCCGTTGAGGGTCAGTGGTGTACAAAAGGAATAAGTTAGGGTTGAGTAAAGGACTTTTGCTATTACTCTCCAACACAAACTCAAGAATATACTATTCCATTGTTGGAAGCCAAGAACTGAGCTTACACAAGGCTACAAGGAGAAAAGAGATTGCTTATCTTGATTCATCTCAAGATAGAGCAAGTAGATCAAGTCCATCATCTAAAGGGCTGATTAAGAAGAATCAAGTTGGAGCTGCACTTCTCCTCCCTGGTTCAAGTCTGCAACAACAGCTGTCAAGAAGAAGAAGAACAAGGCATGATCTATTCTTCCTTCAATCTGTAAACCTTATTATATCATTTGTAGGAGACTTTGGGTTCTGAGACTGTAGGGCTTTATTGCCTGAGTGTGTAAGGCTGATTGGCCTGAGCTGTAGAGCTGAGAGGTCAGCTTGAGGTAGGACCTGGAGGTGGTCTGAGTTGTAGGAGGTGGATTCCTCTGAGGTAGGGCTGCTATGCCTGAGGTAGGGTTTGGGAAAACCTGAGAGATCCTGTGGGATCTGTGCTGTAGGCTCTTGGAGCTGAGTTTGGAGAAGTTGGCCTTATCTAACTCATTGTTAGAAAGGTGAAGGGGCAAAGAGGACTACTCAAGACACCCTGTCTTGAGGAACCTCTATAAATTTCTTTGTGCTTTCTGTGCTTGATAATTTGCTAACCTAAATTCAGAAAACACTAAGCCTAAAATAAAAGAAACCTATTCACCCCCCTCTAGGTGTTTAAGACTACTTCCTATATAAAATATCAAGTGGTATTAGAGGGAGGTTGGTCAAGAAGGACATAACTGTCTGACCAGATCCTATAAAGGAATAGTCTTATCAATCCAATGGCTTCCTCTGGATTGCAGAAGGAGATGGGATCCATGAAGTTGCCCATATGCAACAAAGAAAACTTTGGCATATGGAAGCAAAGGGTTAGATTGTTTATGGAAGCATCTGATCCAAGGATCTACATAACTGTAAAGCAAGGGCCTTTCACCTTTCAAACTGCCTCCACTATAGATCCAACAAGAAGAGTGCCCAAGACCTTCAATGACTTGACCAAGGATGAACTTGCATTATTCACCATGGACAAAAGAGCCCAGAACATCATAGGTAATGCTATTGATGATTTCACATTTCAAAACTTAGTACACTGCACTACTGCCAAGGAAATGTGGGACACATTAGTAGTATATATGGAAGGGACAGCTGAAGTGAGGGATGATAGAAAGCCACTCCTTAACCAAGAGTATGAAGCCTTCAGGCAGCTCAGCCAGGAGAGCATCTCTATGTGCTATGAGAGGTTCTTCAGAATAGTCAATGAGCTGAGAACCTATGAGAGAGTGTTCACTGATTATGAGCTGAATGATAAGTTCCTTAGATCTCTAACAAGGGATTGGGACACAAAAATCTGTGCTATCAGGGAAGTGGCAAGGCTTGGTAAGACCCCCACTCATACACTGTTTGGAAAGCTGCTCTCTTATGAGATGCAGCTGTCTACAAGAAAGGAAGAGGACACCTCAACAAAGGCTCAGACAAGGGATAAATCTATAGCTCTCAAAGCTGACAGCTCCAAGAAAAGCAAGGGCAGGATGGTGTCTCCTCCAAGGAGAGGTGTTGAATTTGAAAAATCTGAAATTAGCACCTCAGATAGCTCTTCCTCTGATGAAGAGTTTGTTGCCTTCTCAAGGCAGTTCAAAAAGATGATGAGGAGGAAGCAATGGAAGAACAAGCCCTCCTCATCATCACACTCTAAGAAAGACCACAGGAAACCTGAAAGACAGCACCCAAAGGGTGACAGGTATGATTCTAAATCTAGTAAACATGTTTCAAATAATATTATTTGCTATTGCTGCAGCAAACCTGGACATGTCATAGCTGTCTGTCCAGCCAAAAGAAAGAAGAAGAGTGATAAGAAGCATCATCACCAAAAGGATAGGAAGGGTGAAAAATCCTTCCTAGCAAAGAAAGGAAAAAGCTGGAGTGAATCTGAATCCTCAACTTCAGATTCAGAGAATGAAGAAGAGGCCTACATAGGGCTCTTTGCAACAGAAGAGGATGAAGATTATCCTGCTGCCAAGGTTGGAGTCAGGGCCCCTCTATCACACTCAGACAGTGATATAGAGGAGGATGAAGAGGACAATGTTCAGCTAGGCCTCATGGCCATCACTGATGAGGAGGACAGTCAGTATATCTCTGAAAATGAACAGGTATTAATTCATTCCATATCCTCTTCTGATTATGAGACTTGCCCAGAATCTGGAGCACCATCATCAATTGGTTGAAGTGATTCAGAAGCTGAGGTAGATGTCAATCAATTGATTGACAAGTATGATGCTCTCTTGGAAGCTCTGAAAAGGAGCAAAAGGCTAGCCAAGAGGCAAGCCCAAGAGATTGATTCCATTAAGATGGAAAAACAAGAATGCACTGAATCTTCTACCAAGATGAGTCAGATGTATAGGGAAATTAGCCATCTGAAGGGGATAACTATCACCCATATGAGCACCATATCCCTGAAAAACAAGGTCATCAAGGATCTTGAGGAGAAACATGTGAAAGAAAGAAGCCTAGTGGCTCAATTCTCCAAGCCAAAATCTGTGCTCCCTATTATTGACTCCTCTTCTCAATCCAATAGGAGAGGGCTAGGATTCAATAAAATGGAAGCAGGAGAAGGGAGTGGAGAAAAGAGCAGGGGTAAGGCTAAGCCTAAAATCACCTTTCAAAAGATATTACTCCCTTCCAACAGGCATGACCATTAAAACATGTATGGTCACTGGAAGAATGGAAGTACCTATAGGAAGGAAAACACTCCTTCCCATAGTGGAAGAAAGGGAATGAGATTGAGTGCTATGAAGGCTCCCCATGAGGAAATTCAAATGGCCCAACCTGGACCATTTTTATTTGGTACATCAGCCCCTTCATTCAAGAATAAGAAAGCAAGCCCTTCTAAGGTTGATTCAGCCAAGAACATGACTGCTGTCAAATCAGTGGACATGTCTAATTGCTCAGTGTCTAATGCCATCAAAACTTGCATTGCCCAAAAGCCAAAGCAAGTTGATGCCATTAATACAAAGACCTCTAAGACTATCCACAGATTGACTTTCAGCCAAATCCTTGCTGAAAGAAACAAGAGAAAAGCTGTTGTCTCTCCTCCTGAACATGTGGACTGTGCTGCACACCCCACAAGAAATGTTCAGAAGAGTAGATACAACATTCATGAATGTTGGTGATGTGGTAAAGTAGGACACTTTGTCATAGACTGTTGGCACAATCCTAATGTGTCATGTGCAAAGATGAGCCTTCCTGCAAATGGTGCAACTAGTGTAAGGTCATTTCATCATGCTATTAAGTACCTAGGACCCAAAGCTATTTGGGATCCTAAGGATAACTAAACTCCTTTTTGCAGGATAGTTCAAGTGCCATCCTCAACCAAATTTGGTACTTGGACAGTGGGTGCTCAAGGCACATGACAGGATTAAGAAATCTTCTACAGGACTATAAGGCTGTGAAGAATGGACCCAAAGTTATCTTTGGGGGGGGGGGGGTCAGAAAAGGGAATCACCAAAGGACATGGTATGATCTCCAATGGCATAGTCTCAATTACAAGGGTAGCTTATTTTGAAGGGTTACAATACAACCTAGTAAGAATAAGTCAACTATGTGATCTAGGATATGTCATTGAATTCCACAATGACAAGTGCTTGATTAAAAAGTCTAAAGACTTAGAGACTATTCTCTCAGGCACTAGGAGTGGGAATGTTTATTGCTTAGACTTTATATGCAGTAATTCTCTTACATCTGTTTGTCCAGTAGCTAATTAGAATGAGTCCCTTTGTGTTCAATGGCACAAGAGACTTGCTCGCATTAACTATAAGACAATGTATAGACTATTCTCAAAAAACCTTGTTAGGAATAGTCCTAATATAAAATGTATTAAAAGTGGTCTCTGTCATGCTTGACAAATGGGTAAGCAAACAAGGGCCACCTTTAAAAGTATTGGCTCCAAAGACACTGAAAAATGACTTTATGTCTTGCATATGGACTTGTTTGGTCCTTTGCTAATTCAGAGCCTAGGTGGAAAGTTGTATACTTTGGTGATTATTGATGATCACTCAAAATATACATGGGCATTCTTCCTAAAGAAGAAGTTTAATACTCTAGATATATTTATAACTCATGTCAAAGCAATTCAGAATGACTTGCAATGTGTTGTGGTCAGGACTAGAACTGACCATGGCACAGAATTTCAATCTGAAGCTATGACAAGGTTTTGTCAAGAATGTGGTATCACCCAAGAGTTCTCCTCCCCAAGGACTCCACAATAAAATGGTGTGGCTGAGAGGAAGAATAAGACCTTGATAGAAGCTGGGAGAACACTGCTTAGTGACTCCTCACTCCCAGAATACTTCTGGACTGAGGCAGTCAATATTGTATGTCATGTTCTCAATAGAGCTTCCATCAATAAGGTTCATGAAATAACTCCCTATGAGATTCTGAAAGGCAAACAACCTACAATTTCATACTTTAGAATCTTTGGCTCCAATGCTACATTTTAAACAATGGAAAATCTCAATTAACAAAGTTTATAGAGAAATGCAATGTGGGTGTTCTTGTTGGTTATAGCTCACATAGTAGAGCTTATAGAGTGTATAACAAGAAAACTCATGTTGTACAGGAGTCTATGCATGTAGTATTTGATGAGACCAGCCTAATATATAAGGGCTAGTCTAGATCTTCTGTCTTGGCAGGAAATGAATAGGATTTGGAAAGGATGTCTGTACAAGACACACCCAGCAGCAGCAAAGCTTATTCTGATGCTGCCATCCCTGAAGAGGAAGAAGTCAATGCTGATGAAGACACTGCTGAACCAGCAGAAATAGCACAGCAAGCTGAGAACAGACTGCCTACAGCTGTAAAACATCTAAGGGATCATCCAAGAGAATAAATAATTGGAGATCGGATTCAAGGTGTATTAACCAAAAGCAGGGCTCATAATGAAGCCCTATTCTTTAGCTTCCTATCATAAATGGAGCCCAATAAATTTGAAGAAGCCAACCAAGACACCTTTTGGATTCAATCTATGCAAGAAGAACTTCTACAATTCAAGAGATGCATGGTATGGAAATTGGTGCCAAAACCACAAGGACACAATATCATAGGTACCAAATGGATTTATAGGAACAAGTTAGATGAAAATAGCACAATCATAAAGAACAAGGCAAGGCTGGTAGCCAAGGGGTATAGATAGGAAGAAGAGATAGACTTTGATCAAACCTTTGCCCCTGTTGCAAGGTTGGAAGCAATTAGGCTATTCCTTGCCTATGCTGCCCACAAGGGGTTCAAAGTGTATTAAATGGATTACAAATCATCCTTCCTCGATGGTGACTTGAAGGAAGAGGTATATGTTGAGCAACTATCAGGTTTTGTACATCCTACCCTCTCTAGTCATGTTTACTTACTTAGGAAAGCTCTGTATGGTCTTAAATAAGCCCTCATGGCTTGGTATGAGACATTGTCTAGCTTTCTCATCAAGAACAAGTTCTTGAGCGGAGATAGATAGCACATTGTTTCTTAGGGAAACAAGGGGCAAGTGTCTCCTAGTGCAAATATATGTTGATGACATAATATTTTGGTCTACTGATGACAACCTATGCAAAAGGTTTGCCAACCTAATGCAGGGGGAGTTTGAGATGAGCGGTTTGGGAGAGCTCAAGTACTTTTTAGGCCTCCAGGTAAAACAGTCGGATGAAGGTATATTCATTTCTAAGACCAAGTACACTAGGGAGCTTATCAAGAAGTTTGGAATGGAATCAGCTTCCACCATGAAAACTCCCATGGGGTCCAACATTTCCCTAGACAAGGATGAGAAGGGCAAGGCCTTTGATGAATCCATGTACAGGTGCATCATTGGATCCTTTTTATATTTAACTGCTAGTAGACCAGATATTATGTATGCTACCTATGTGTGTGCTATGTACCAGGCATGTCCTAAGGAATCTCACTACACAGCTGCAAAGAGGATTCTGAGATACCTTAAAGGCAGCCTACATCTTGGCCTTTGGTACCCTAAGAACAATGATTTTGAACTAACTGGTTTTCCAGATGCAGATTTTGCAAGCTGCAAAGAAGCCAAGAAAAGTACAAGTGGCACTTGTCAATTCCTAGGAAGAAGGTTGATTTCATGGAGCAGCAAAAAGCGGACAAGTGTGGCTATCTCCACTGCTGAATCTGAATACATTGCTGTATGGAGCTGTTGTGCACAGCTATTGTGGATTCAACACCAGCTAGAGGACTACAACCTCAAGGTAAGTAACTCTCCTCTTTATTGTGACTCATCCAGTGCTATCTCTATTGCTACGAATCCTGTCTCTCACAGCAGGACTAAGCATATAGAAATAAAATATCATTTTATAAGAGAACATGTAGAATCTCAAGATATCTGCGTTGAATTTGTCTACACTGACAGTCAAGTGGCTGATATCTTCACTAAGCCATTGGGTGAGGCCAAGTTTAATGCCTTCAAGATTGAACTAGGAATGTTAAATGTAGAATAGTGTAAAACACTTCATTCTTCCAATCTTGATTTGATATAACTTAAAATGTTGACACATCAACCATATGAGAGACATGATTAGGCATTCAAGTAATCATATCTCTAATGATTTTAAAGCAGTATGATCAGCTTAACCAGAACAATCCGATTCAGCTGAGCTTAGGTTGCACTTAGGCAGCTGGGAAAAGTCTCAGTTCGACGAACTCTTTCCTGGGTTCGACGAACGTCGTGTTTCAGTTCGACGAAATTGCTCCTCAGCTCGACGAATTCAGTCTTCCAGCCAGTTCAGCAGATTTTGTCTTCAGTTCGACAAACTCCAGTTTGAGTTCGATGAACTCAGCTTTGTGTTCGACGAACTCAGTTTGAGTTCAACGAACTCAGCCTTATGATGTTGTTTCAGATGAACTCAGCTTTGTGTTCGACGAACTCTAGTTTGAGTTCGATGAACTCAGCTTTATGTTCGAGAACTTAGTTTGAGATCGACGAACTAAGCCTTATGATGTAGTTTCATTTACACTTACAATTATAAGAGCAATCAAATCCAATTACTAGGTTTAATTTTACCTAAGTCTTAAGCCATATAAATAGCCAATCTGATTAGTGAAAAGCACTCGACCCTTCTCTTCCAGCCGCCGAGATGAATCACCTACTCTTCCGTCCCAGCGCATTCCTCAACCACTACATTGGCTCCCAAAAGCGCTAAAGATCTTCTTGAAGGATATGAGATAGTAAGGCATGGGTTTTCCCATGCTCCAGAAGAAATTAAGGGAGTGATTCAACTCCTAGAAGACCAAGGCCTGGAATTTCTACTATCTGAACCATGTGCCATTCTCAGAACTGAAGTTTTGGAATGGTTTGGTAATGTCAAGTTGTCCACCTCCAAATGCTCCCTCAAGTCAAAGATTGGAGAAGATAGAATCAAGATAACCCCAATAAAACTATAAAAAGCATTACATCTTCCATCCTACAGTCCAAGTGAGGAGGATGACATCTCTAAAAAGGACAAGAAAAAAAGCTCTAAAATGGACTGAGTACAATGATGCCAAAATTGGCTCATTGAAGAGGAATTTTTTCAACCAAAAGGGAAAACTTTTATCAGATATTGTGGGAAAAACCATTATTTGCAAATCAGGGTCCCATGATACAATCTCACAGTACATTTTTGACCTCATGATAAGAATAATTCTAAAAAATAAAACCTCTTGGGGAGAGGTCATCTTTCAAAGAATAAAGGAATGCATTCAGGCACCCAATATGGGAAGAATTCTCTCCTTATACCTCCTACAAACCCACCCTGACAAGTTCAAAACATCCAAAGGAGCAAATCTTCACTATCTCAAGAGAATGGATATCAAGACTTTAGAAAGATTCACCAGGGTATTGCCTATGAGTCAGGCCTCTAAAACTAAAGGAAAAGAGAAGACAATCCCCTCATCTTCTAAGAAAATAAGGCTGATCATGTCCAGTTCTGAGTCTGATCATTCAGACAAAGATGAAGATGTTGGTGCTGACATTGGGTCACACAGCATTCTTGACAAAGAGGCTACACCAAATGACCTGCCAACTGAACCTGTCCATCCACAGCAGCTGGACAAAGTCATAACTTCTGGTAACTAATTCAACTCCTCCTAACTCATTAATCATAGCTAATAATAATAGTTAGTCAAATCCGACATTTAATTAACGTGGACCCCAGATCCTCAAGAACTGGTGTGTGATTCATTTGAGGAGGAGTATCAACAAGAACCATCCCCCATTGATATTACAAAAATCAATGATGATGATGTGAACACAAGACCATCACCTCAAAATTTACAAGGTTAGATTGACACAATTATCTTCAGTCTTGAAGAAAGAATAAGAAACATTCCTGAAAATGCACCAGCCCTGTGGTCATTACCTTCACAAGGTTCATCTGATGCCCCATCTGAGGGGGAGCAGCCACAAGAGCCATTAGCTGATAAAGATCAGGTTATTGGTAAGCCCTACAAACCCTGCCTAAACATTCAGAATCATAAAATCTAACTTTACTATTCTTGTTCTAGAATTCCTAGATTCATCCATTCAAGTTGATTTTGTTGGAACATGGTCTTCTGCATCTCCTATGTTTGAGAATAACAAATCCTATGTGTATTTGATCTTGTGTGTTTAAGTGTGCAGGATAACAAAGTTCACATGACTCAAGGATTACATAAGATGGTTGCACCCAAAGTTGAGCCAACAAATCCAAAACATCTACTAGCGCTGGCGGTAGTACTAGCGCAGGTGCTAGCTGCCATTCGACGAACTGTTAGCGGCGCTCGACGAAATTCTCATCATGGCGTTCGACGAAACTTCGCTCGACGAAATCTTAGCGGCGTTCAACGAAATCTTGTTCGACAAAATATTGGCTCGAAGCGCAATTGTCGGGAGAACTTATAGAAGGAGATAGCGCCCGGCGGTAGCTACTAGCGCTGGCGGTAGCATGGCGCACAAGAGGCATAGAGCAAAATGTTGCCGCGGATAGAAGATCCTGCCGCGCAAAATGTTACTTAATCGGGGATAGCGCATGCGGTAGCGGTAGCGCCGACGGTAGCGCTTGGGCTATATAAAGGACCCCTCACCTCTCGTTTCAGAGGGACATCAGAGAGAGAGGTAGAGCTACAACTCCAGAGGCTTGTCTTGGCCGAAATTTGAGGTCCGAGCGAAGCTCTGCCAATTTTTGAAGAAGAATTCCATCACGCCGAATCCAGACGAAGTCCGCTTCAACAAACACTGATTTTACAGCGGATCTTCACCTCCATCTTCAGAAGTTCATCTTAAGGGAAGTTTTATTATTTTATTTATCTTTCTTTGTAAACAGTAGTGAAATCGCCTCGTGTTGGCGACTAGGTCTGGGGTAGGACTTAGGGCTGAAATTCGCCTCGTGTTGGTGACTAGATCTAGGCTAGGTCTAGGGGGTGCTCAAGGCCTTTCTGGGGATAGATTGGCTAGAGCGGCTTGAGGCCGTATCTGGGGAGAGATCAGCTAAAGCCAACTGGTTCGTGGGGATACAAGTCGGTATAGAAAACGAAAAAGGATTTTTATTAGTCGCCTCCGATTTCCAGCGTCATAGAAATCAAGTTTTGTAAAACATTATTTGATATTAATAAAGCATGTCTCTTCATTATTGTTTTACTTGATTTCTCATTGTATTAATCTTGCAATATTTCAAAGTTTTCTAAATATAATCTTAAGTTTTTGAAAACCCTTATTCACCCCCCCCCCCCCTCTAAGGGCGCCGACCGATCCAACAAGTGGTATCAAAGCGGTTTTATTCCAATCGGCTTAACAACCGGGAATAATGACGTCTCATGATCTCGCTTCTTTCAGTGGGGGTAATTTTGAAGAAGAAGAAAAAACTCTTGCACCACCTTTATTCGAAGGATCAAATTATAAAGGATGGAAAATTTTAATTGAAAAATTTATTAAAACTCTAGATATCGAAGTATGGAATTTAGCCATAACTAGACCTGCAAATGAATCAAATAAAAAAGAACTTCAGTTAAATGCAAAAGCTAAACACTATTTATTCTGTGGTCTTTCAAATGAAATTTTCAAATTAATATACTGTTTTTATAGTGCATACAAAGTATGGAAATTTCTTGAAGAAATGTATGATCTTCCTCTCGCAGGTATGGAACAAACACAGGAATAGAAAAATGTCCAAGCATCCACTATCATTCAAGAAGATCTCTCTCGGAGCAAAGCCATGGAGAATATTGTAATAGAAAAGGAGAACAATACACCAAGAGAAAGAGAAGATATAGATCCATCTATGATGGAGGAAGGCGCAAAAGATAACGAAGGAACTTCATGCACACATTTTGCCTCTACCAAAAGCACTGTAAGAAAGTCAAAATCTTCTTCTTGTGTGATAACTTCCATTTCTAGTTTCAATAGACTAAAAACTGCTAAACGTAAGATCAAGAAATTGAAAATCACTATTAAAAATTTACATTTAGAAAATAAGAGATTAAAAGCTAATGTTGATTTAGAATCAAATTGTGATGTGGTTTCACCATCTTGTCCTTTACTTGAAAACACAAAACCTTGTTTTGATTGTTATAATATTAAGGAAAAACTCATGAAACTTGAAAAGGATTTTATTTTAGTAAAAGAACAAAATGAAAAATTATGTTTAGAAAATTCATCTTTAATAAATGATTATGCTAAGTGCAAAGACTATAAAATTGAAATTAAAGAGATGGATGAAACATTTGATGAATATAGAAATAAATATAAAGATCATATAGATTCAATTGTTTCCACTCTTAAAAATAGCACAATAGCTTATAATAAAGCTAGACATAATCTAAAGATCAAAAATGATGAATTAAAATCAAAAATCAACTTGCTTATGAAAATTATAAATACAAATTCACAATATCAAGAAATATCTAAAAGCAAGTTGAATATGAATATGAACATCTTAACTAAGTCTAATAATGGGAGCAAGAATCACAAAGTGTTTGTAAATCAAAATCAAAATCATCATTATTTACAAAATCATGTTTCTCCCAACCTAAAATTAAATGCAAACAAATTTCCTTCAAATTATAAATTCAAAAACCTTTTTGATCCAAATGTTCAAGTAAATAATTATGGAAATTTAAAAACTAAAAATAATGTTAAACCAAGATTTGAATGGAGACCCAAAGTTAAAAATGAAACACAAACTCCACTCAAAAGGGCTCATTCACTTCCATCTCCTCAAAAGCAAACACGATGTATTTGGGTACCCAAAGGAACCGTCACACCTGGTCCTCTTTGGATACCTAAATCTCTTATTCATTAGGTATCATCAATTGCATGAAGTAGAATCCTTTCAAAATGAAATATACAAATTTCTACTTCATGATGTGCCTTAATGTTCATTTTATTGTTGTTTTTTCCTTTTGAACTATCATGTCATGGTCATCCTATATAGTATTGAAAATATGATCCTATCTCTTAAAAGCTTAAAATGTTTATAAAATCAAATTGATCAAAATTCAAAAGTCATATCTAATTTTGATGACATATCTATCTTTCTAATATTCACTGCTTATAAATATCTTATATTATGAATTAAACTCTAAATTTGTTATGAGATATTTATCTAAATTATAAAGAAAATCACAAAAAACATATTGAAAGATTAATTGTCTTAAATACTAAGGCCACACGCACCACCGTGATCTAGTGTTGTCCTTTTGATAAAATTCTCTAAAATCGTATATCATAATTCATATACAAAAAAAAAATAAAAAAAAAACTATCTCTATCACATGTATATGAATTATATGACAATAATTGGCATTATAATTGTTTACCATGGTTGGTGTTATGGTGTATTATGTGTGTATTGTGATTTATGTCTAGTTTAGACCTTTGAATCATTTTGATATCAAATCAAATAGAATTGTCACTCCATTTTAGGTCTCTAAGTTGAAACACAATCAAAACTTGGTATAACATTAATCTCAAACTTATCATTCTAACATTGCCACCTAAAGAATATTTGTGTCTATGTTAGGCTTTATATGTTTACCAAGATATACATGCTGGGTATTCTCATCTAGGGTTTATCCAACATATTCTTGTGCATGAACATTATTTTTAATCACTAAAGTCATGCATATTTGATTTGTTCATTCGTGTCTTCTCGTGCTTACATTTCCTATCATTGTCAAACTACATTAGATTGATAAATACAAGCCTTAGAAAAATTAAAATGGAGATATAATAATTTATATCTCATGCTAAGTTTATTTGATAAAGTCATATACAAAATCGCTAATGTTTCATGAAATTTGCAATATCTAGACATTTCCTAAAATTCTGAAATTTCAACATGAAACTACTATTGGGACACTTAATAAATACCAACAAACAGAAATTTCAAAATCATCAAAAATCGTGTACTGTTTCCCGCGCTAGCGCTAACGCCGGCGCTAGTGCACCTATGTGTTTTTCTGTATTTTTAAAATTTTGAAAAATCCCTAAAAATATATTAATCTATGTCTACTATTCATTTCTGCATTTTTGCTTTTATTACATTTTTGAAAAATCAAATACAAAAATACAAAAGCCAAATTACAAAAAAAAAAAATTATATGTTTTGCCTTTGTGCTTTTGTCATTTGTTTAAATTCTATTTCTATAAGCAAAAATCAAATACAAAAATATAAAACAAAAATTTATCAAAAAATATTATGTTTGAACTTAACTTTTTACTTGTATCTTGCGAAAGGGTGATTTGGGCTATCATCCCATCATATCACCTAGTACCAGGCGAACCTCTCACAAGGTAGTCCTCGGGAAGTCCAAGATCAATCTTATGAGTTCAAACTTTAAATTATCAAGAATACTGTATGGACATCATTGAGAAAATCAAGCATGATTTAATCTATTATTTAGAACGTTTGTAATGTTGCAATTTATCTTTTCAAACTACTTTGAACATTGTTTTCATCATGCATTGATATATCTATTAATATGTGCATCAATTATATTTTAAAGGTTGTGTAGAACTAAGCTTAGCATGCCTCTAAGTATGAGTAAATGTTTTATGTTTGATAATGATATTTATTCACTCACCCTTTTTGGCATTGTCTACATATGTGTTTAATCTAAGAATACTTGTGTATGTTTTGTATTAGTACAATGGATTAAAATTGCACAAGTATCTTACCTACACTCATTATTTTGCACTCTTAAACATTAAGAAAAGTGGTTATGTTTTTCATAAATTCTATTGATTTGCAAAACAAGTGTATTCGGAGAACTTTGTACAAAACAAAATTATAAAATACATGACAAAGATAACTTCACCAAGCACTACTTGAACCTCCTGATAAGTCTTAATAAGCATTGTGAGGTTGAGCACCTTGGAAAGAATAGTAAAGTGTCTTGTGCAAATCAAATCTTTCTTTTAAAAATAATAAAAACCACTTACTCTTAAGTACACCGGATCACTAGTCTCAAAATTCAAAATAAAATATGTGATCCCCCAAGCACTACTTTGCACCCTGATAAGTCTTGATGAGCATTGTGTGTGCAGAGAACCTTGGTAGTTGTACGTTTTATTGTGCATTAAAGTGTGTGGAAGTAATCTTATTTGTGTTTTATTGTGCTCGTACTTTACATATATCTTGTATTTTTGATTAAGACATTTGTTTACACTACTCAAAAATACACTTTTGTGCACATCATTATCTTCCATAACACTTCTTCTCATGAGTATTGGATCCTAATGCTAATTCTATATTACTCTTTACTTATGAAATGCACTAGATCACCTAGTATGCTTTCTACAATGTTTGGTATGATTTGAAATTGTGAATTGAAATAACATTGTAGTAATCTGTTTGTGATAATATTATTTCATGCTTGGTTATTTTTGTCAACCATAAAATATTTTCATTGAAACATGATTTACATAAACATCTTCTTTTTGAAATTAAACTCATATATCTTTTTATGGATTATTCTTGATTACAATAAGCTGTTTCATGTATTTCTACAAGTCTTCCGCATCATCACCATATAACTTTTACCTTGCACTTTCATGCTTATATCAAGTCTTAAATCTCAATTTTTTTTAAAAACAAGTGGTAGACTTGCTTGGTAGAATATATATTGGTTGTTCTAACACGCATATCATTTTTAGAGTAACAAAATCTGATTTATTTCAATATAAACGTGTATGCTAAACGCTTTTCCAACAAGTGAAACATTGCTAAAAGGATGTTGTTTCTTTCTTCCAAAATGCTTCAACTCTTATCTTTATAAAGTTAGTTTTGAAACTAAAAAATATCTCCTTTTTAACTTAAACTCTTATTTAGTATTATGGTGTTTCTTTTTCGAAATCTTCCGCAATGCTCAAACTCTGATACATTCATGAATTTCAATATAGCTAAGTAAGTTTTATTTCAAAAAATTCAATTATAATTCTTCCCATTAGATTTAAAAGCTTCATGTTTCAAAAAACTATTATCCGTGACTTCATATCTCACCATAGTGGGGGCGTAGGGTTGTAGACATTAGATAAACTTATCTTTAGTCATGTCTTGTCCTTAACCGGGGAGGGTTCCAGTGGGGCCTTGCGAGGCACTGGGGGGAAAGAGTGCTAGGTTGAGTTTTGTCTAGTGTTTGCATATGGGACTAACACCCCAACCTACGACATGTTTGCAGCTCCTCATGCCCATCCGTCACTTAGTACGGGGCTAGGGTGTAGACATATTGTCTGGGTAGATTGGTTATCCTTATTTTTATGCTTAAAACTTTTATATAAAGGGAAAATCATTACTTTTTTATGCTAAAACTCTGATTTCCTTCTATGAAAAATTTTGTAATGCTTATAACTCTGATCTATTTCGATGAAAAACAATTTTAAAACTCTTTATCATTTACTTAAAAAGCTCGATCATGCCTTCTCTTTTATTTACACATTTTTTAGTGCTTTGTTTCCCTACCCACTTTTGCTAATAACAAAGGGGGAGAACTAACATAATAAATATAACCCGCTATCATAAACCCAACATGACAAATTCAGATGATAGCTTACATATTAGGGGAGCATTCACTTAGGGGGAGCATGTATTTAGGGGGAGCAATTCTAAATGCTAAATGCTAACATTATCCTAAGTCATCACTCTCTCACACACACAAGTATGTTTCTTCATGCTTATATATTAATGCTCTGATTTATCATTAATGGATTTGTTATTATCAAAATGGGGAGTTTGTTGGAACATGGTCTTCTGCATCTCCTAGGTTTGAGAATAACAAATCCTATGTGTATTTGATCTTGTGTGTTTAAGTGTGCAGGATAACAAAGTTCACATGACTCAAGGATTATATAAGATGGTTGCCCCCAAAGTTGAGCCAACAAATCCAAAACATCTACTAGCGCTGGCGGTAGTACTAGCGCAGGTGCTAGCTGCCGTTCGACGAACTGTTAGCGGCGCTCGATGAAATTCTCATCATGGCGTTCGACGAAACTTCGCTCGATGAAATCTTAGCGGCATTCGACGAAATCTTGTTCGACGAAATATTGGCTCGAAGCGCAATTGCCGGGAGAACTTATAGAAGGAGATAGCGCCCGACGGTAGCTACTAGCGCTGGCGGTAGCATGGCGTACAAGAGGCATAGAGCAAAATGTTGTCGCGGATAGAAGATCCTGCCGCGCAAAATGTTACTTAATCAGGGATATCGTCGGCGGTAGCGGTAGCGCCGTCGGTAGCGCTTGGTTTATATAAAGGACCCCTCACGGTAGTGCTACAACTCCAGAGGCTTGTCTTGGCCGAAATTTGAGGTCCCAACGAAGCTCTGCCAATTTCTGAAGAAGAATTCCATCACGCCGAATCCAGACGAAATCCACTTCGACAAACGCTGATTCTACAGTGGATCTTCGCTTCCATCTTCAGAAGTTCATCTTAAGGGAAGTTTTATTATTTTATTTATCTTTCTTTGTAAACAGTAGTGAAATCGCCTCGTGTTGGCGACTAGGTCTGGGGTAGGACTTAGGGCTGAAATTCGCCTCGTGTTGGCGACTAGATCTAGGCTAGGTCTAGGGGGTGCTCAAGGCCTTTTTGGGGATAGATTGGCTAGAGCGGCTTGAGGCCGTATCTGGGGAGAGATCGGCTAAAGCCAACCGATTCGTGGGGATACGAGTCGGTATAGAAAATGAAAAAGGATTTTTATTAGTCGCCTCCGATTTCCAGCGTCATAGAAATCAAGTTTTGTAAAACATTATTTGATATTAATAAAGCATGTCTCTTCATTATTGTTTTACTTGATTTCTCATTGTATTAATCTTGCAATATTTCAAAGTTTTCTAAATATAATCTTAAGTTTTTGAAAACCCTTATTCACCCCCCCCCCCCCTCTAAGGGCGCCGACCGATCCAACAGATTTATCTGAGGAGGAGGTGCAGAATGCTCCTCCTGCAGAGAAATATGAAGTTCTAGGTAAATCTTACATTATTATCCTTAGAACCTCTAAGTAGTTCAATCTAACTCCAACTCATTGTCCCAGCATTCCTGGACTCAACTGAAAAGAATGCTCTCTCTGAGGGGGGGGGGGGGGGGGGGGGATGATGATAATGCTGGTGATGTCAATCTGAGTGATCATCAAGATGCTGACACTGAAGATGAGCATGATGATGCCCCAGCTGCCGTTATCAACATTTAGCAAGCCTCTTCCTCCACCTCACCCAATGAGGCTCTTCTCAGTGCCATAAACCTGCTAATACAGTCCCATCACACCACCATGCAGTCACATGTAGATCAATCAATTACATCTATCAGGGGATACATTGATCAGTCCATCTTGAATGTGAAAGCTGAGATCATGACTGAGGTCAAAGAAATAAAGGGTAACACTAGCATGCTCACCAAAGAGATGACCAGGTGGTTTGAACTTGCTGAAAAATCAGTAATTTCTCAGAATACCATTCTAAGATCCATGGACAAACATCTCCAGCTGTCTGAATATGATATGGGATATGTCAAGAATTATGTAAGTAAGACAGATGAGGAGATAGAGAAGTCAAACAATCATCTTCAAGAGTATCTCTATTCAACTGCTATGCAGTTAAATGAAGAAGCTGACAGGCACAAGGAAGAGCTGAGAGAAGAAATTGCAACTGTCTCTCAATCCATTGCTGCAAGAGCCACCTCTTCCCATCTAAATGAAGAAGTAGGCAAGTTAAAAGATGTACTTCAAGCTGACCTTGAGAATGTATTCCAAACTCTCTCTGGCACAATAACAACAACTAAGCAAGACCTCCATCAGCAGATCTATAAAGAAGCCAGAAAGAGGGAGGATACAAATGCAGTCATCAATTCTGACCTCACACTGAAAGTCCTACAAGGTACAAGGATAGCTCTGAATATTCCTATATTAAATGTTAATAGGGCAGAAGACTAGGATTTCCCTCATCAAGAGGCAATAACACAAAATGAGAGATTGAAAAAGAAAAGAGAAAGAGAGCATGTGTTGCTCACTGAGGAATTCATGGCCAAACAGAGGGATGAAAATAGTAGAGACCCTGATTTTGAATATTGGAGTGATGACTCCAAAGAGATAATCCTAAATGCCTGGCTAAGCCATGGCCAAATAAGCAAAGACATTGATAAGTTATATCCATCTGAGGAATGGATAAAGCATTTAGAGAGGAACACAAAAAGAGATAAAGTATTCAAAGCAAACCTTGTAAAAAAAGATAACCCAAGAAGGATGCCATCTAAATACATCCCAAAGCCATTCATGTATTTTAAAAGGAAAGAGAACAAGAGGAAGATAGCTGAGATTGAAGCAGCAAATGCTGAAAAGGACACAACCACAAATCTGCCTGAATACATGGCTGTACCTGCTGAAGATAAGGAGCCTCCAGTCCAAGAAGAAATGGTTGCTGAAAACATGGATGCTGCAGCAGACCAACTGGCCTCAACTAAAGGAAAAGAAGCAGCTGCTGATTTTCCTGAATGTTCTTCTAATAAGAAAAGAAAGCTTTGAATGACTATTGAAACAGTTTATGTATATAAATGTTAATGAACTATAATGACTTATGATTATATGAATGCAAACTGAGCTTTGAATTACTATTCTATTTGGATTGAAATTGATGGATTGTTAATGTAATCAGCTTTGTGTTCGACGAACTCCAGTTTGAGTTCGACGAACTCCAGTTTGAGTTCGACGAACTCAGCTTTGTATTCGACGAACTCCAGTTTGAGTTCGACGAACTCAGCTTTGTGTTCGACGAACTCCAGTTTGAGTTCGACGAACTCAGCTTTGTGTTCGACGAACTCAGTTTGTGTTCGACGAACTCAGCTTTATGATTGGTTAATTCATAAACCAGAGTGTAATCAGCTTGTATCATAGCTAAATCTGAGTTATATCTAAACCTTACCCTGTTTTGATTGGTTAATTCAATCTATGTTGCATTGTTATGTTTATCAAATCTTACTAATGGATTGATTAAACTCTGTGGTAGAATCTTTTTATAACAACCATATGTTTTAAAATAACTGATGCACTAAACATGATATGTTGAACTCATTATTGCAATAACACATATCAAGACTTTATGAGTAATGTATTCTAGCATTTGAGGGTGTTCTGCCTTCTTCAAATAGGGGGAGATTGTTGGGAAAATGACCCTCAATGTTCCCTTGATTTGAAGAGACCTCACACTCAATGCTAAGTACAAGTTGTATTTGATAAACCCTATTTCTATCTCATAAGTATGCAGGACAAGGGCACACCATGGTGTAATGTATGATCAGCTGAGATGAGCTCTCTGTTTCAGCTGAACCGCTGAGACAAGACCAGGAGCCGCTGAGAAGGTGTTTGAGCAAGCTAAGCTGCTGATAGAAGAAAACCGTTAGATAACTGTCTGTCTCAGCGAATCCGCTGAGACGTTACAAAATCAACTGCTGAGACGGCTGACAATCTCAGCCCAACCGCTAAGACAGATTCAAAAGTGATCTGGCGGGTTCTGCTTTTGGCGTAAGCTGCAGAAATGCATATTGGGGTCCACGAATCACTCCCATACCTGTCAGGAGGACAGCTAAGAGCCGTTGAGGGTTAGTGGTGTATAAAAGGAATAAGTTAGGGTTGGGCAAAGGACTTTTGCTATTACTCTCCAGCACACAAACTCAAGAACATACTGTTCCATTGTCGGCAGCCAAGAACTGAGCTTACACAAGGCTGCAAGGAGAAAAGTGATTGCTTATCTTGATTCATCTCAAGATAGAGCAAGTAAATCAAGTCCATCATCTGAAGGGCTGATCAAGAAGAATCAAGTTGGAGCTGCACTTCTCCTCCCTGGTTCAAGTCTGCAACAGCAGCTGTCAAGAAGAAGAAGAACAAGGCTTGATCTATTCTTCCTTCAATCTGTAAACCTTATTATATCATTTATAGGAGCCTTTGGGTTCTGAGACTGTAGGGCTTTATTGCCTGAGTGTGTAAGGCTGATTGGCCTAAGTTGTAGAGCTGATATGTCATCTTATGGTAGGGCCAGGAGGTGGTCTGAGTTGTAGGAGGTGGATTCCTCTGAGGTAGGGCTGTTGTGCCTGAGGTAGGATTTGGGAAAACCTGAGAGATACTATGGGATTTGTGCTGTAGGCTCTTGGAGCTGAGTTTGGAGAGGTTGTCCTTGTCTAACTCATTGTTAGAAAGGTGAAGGGGGAAAGAGGACTACTCAAGACACCCTGTCTTGAGGAACCTCTATAAATTTCTTTATGCTTTCTGTGCTTGATAATTTGCTAACCTAAATTCAGAAAACACTAAGCCTAAAATAAAAGAAACCTATTCACCCCCCCTCTAGGTGTTTAAGACTACTTCCTATATAAACTATCAGATACCTCAAACTCTTGTGTTCCGTGAAGATCTCTATGTACCTTTGCACCATACACGTAGTGCCGCCACAATTTCAATGCAAAGATCACCACCACCAACTCCAAGTCATGGATGGGGTAATTCCTCTCATGAGGTTTTAGCTATCTCGACCCATAAGCTATCACGTTGCCATGCTGCACCAGCATGTAACCCAACCCACAACCCGACGCATCGCTGAAAATCTGAAACCCTTCAGTCCCACTAGGAAGACTTAGGATTGGAGTAGACATTAACCTTTCCTTCAAGGTCTCAAACGCATGGGCACACTCCGGCGTCCACACAAACTTCTGGTCCTTTCAGGTAAGAGAGGTGAGGGGAAAAGCCACATGCGAAAAGTTCTCAATGAACCTCCTGTAATAACCGGCTAGTCCAAGAAAACTCCTTACTTCCACCATGATTCTCAATACAGGTCAATCTCTAATTGCTTCAATCTTTGACGGATCCACCTCCACACCATCTCCACTGATCATGTGACCCAAGAATGCCACCTTCCTGATCCGTAACTTGCACTTTGAGAACTTAGCATAAAACTGGTTCTCCCTCAGAGTTTGCAACACCAACCTCAGGTGAGACTCATGCTCCGCCTTCGACTTCGAATACACCAAGATGTCATCGATGAACACCACCATAAAAGAATTCAGGTATTATCTAAACACTCTGTTCCTCAGATCCATGAACACTGACGACGCGCTCATCAAACCAAACAACATCACCAAGAATTCAAAATGACCATACCTCATCCCAAATGCTGTATTGGGAATATATTCTTCTCAAATCCTCAACTGGTAGTATCCCGACTTCAAGTCCAACTTGGAATACACTGTTGACCCCACCAGCTGGTCGAACAAATCATCGATTTGCGTAATTGGATACTTATTCTTGATGGTCAACTTATTCAACTCACGGTAGTCTATGAACTACCACATACTACCATCCTTTTTCTTTACAAATAACACCGGTGCGCTCCATGGTGAAGAACTTGGCCTAACGTACCCTTGCTTTAACATTTATTGCAAACGAACCTTAAGCTCGGCCAGTTCCTTCGGTGCGATCCTAAATGGAGGACGCGACACCGGCCTCGCACCCGGTGCTAACTCTATCGAAAAGTCGATTTCCCGCCAAGAGGGTTCTCCCGGAAGCTCCTCGAGGAACACGTCCTCAAACTCTTCCACCACTGGGACTTCTCCGATCACCAACCTTGTGGAGTGAGTCTCCAACAAAGCTATAAATGCCTCACCTTCTTAATTCACCGCATGCACTAGTTGTACGGTGGAAATCAGGGAGCAAGCCACTCCGCTTAGGCCCTCAAACTTGACCTCCGCTCTACCTTCACTCCTCATGGTCACCACCTTCAATCGGCAGTCAATACTAGCTTGCTGCCCTGCAAGCCAGTCCATCCCCAAGATAACTTCAAACTCAGCTAGTGGTAGAATTGAAGCTATCAACTCGAAGTCACAATCACATAATCTCAAAACAATGTGTCCTTTCCTCTTGGTGGTCATGAAAGATCCGTTTGGCATGCGCACGCTCAGCTCCACCTCCGCTTCGACAAACTAAACCCTGATCCTCCGGATAAAGCTTTCTGCGAGAAAAGAGTGTGACACTCCCGTGTCAAACAACACTAGGGATGGGTAGCCAGAAACTAGCATGAAACCTAAACACGCGCATAACAAATAAAAAAGGTCACAAACAGTTCCAACTTACCGAATGAAAAATCTAAACTTTTCATACCTGTCACCACATCGGGTTGACGAATCACTCCCTACTACCCAAGGTTATACGCTCTAGGCTGCATCAGGGGGAAACTTGAAGCACTTGACTTTGCCACTTTCCCTTTCTCCTCATAACTAGAGATGGAACGCACTGACTGCTCTGGCCTCTGCTCTGGCTCAGCTCCGCCCTCGGTACAGAACCAACTTTTGTGGCCTACATTGAGACACTTAGAGCACGTCACCGGACCCTTGGAAAAAAATCCCCAGAAGCTATATTGCTTCTCTCACCAGGCCTATAAAGACGGGGCTTCTTCTTCCGCCGGATTCCTTCTGACTTCCCTTGAGATTGAGAAGGCTTACCTTCTCCTTACTTTGCTGCAAAGCCCTTACGACACTGGGTTCTCTCCATGTCGCTCTCCAATGTCCGAGCGGCTTCGACTAGCTCATTGAATCCTGCATTCATTAAGGCTATTAGCGGTTGCCTTAGATTTTCTCTCAGCCCTTTATAGAAGAGATTATCTCTCTCCCCATCATCTGTCATGGTCGTCCCCGCGTAACGACCCAACTGAGTAAACTCCTGCAGGTACTCGTCTACCATCTTCTCACGCTGCACCAAGTGCAAGAACTGCCTCTGTAGTGCTAACCTCATCGAAGAGGGGATATAACGCTTCAGGAATGCGTTTCCAAACTCCTTCATGGACGGGGCACGCCCAGGAAAATGACGACCGCTATGATTCACCCACCACAGTTTGGCGTCACCTTCCAACATAAAACTCATGAATATGGACTGCCTGTCCTCTAGGATCTCTGCTGCTTTCAGGAGTTTCTGAATTCTAAACAACCAATCTTCGGCATCCGTTGGAGTACCAACTCCCTTGAATGTCGGAGGATGGAAACTCAGGAAATACTTCATAAATCGATCTCCATGCCCAAATGCTCTCTCCGCTAACAGCTCTGCCTGCCTTACTCTGGCCTGCGGTGTAACAGGCATCACCACCGGGGTAACAGGAGTTGTAACTTGCACGACAGGCGTCGAAAACTGTGGCATCGCCGCAGCTTGGGCCTCTATCATCTCCTTTGCTAGCATACGACAAAAGTCTGCTGGGGACACACACCCATACCCATGAGGCCCGTAGCAGTAATACTGCTCGCCAAAGGCTCCTCTTGCCATCTCGACGTCCCCGCATCGTCGCGTCCATCCTAGCATAATCCAGGAAACAAACAAATCAAGCTCTATTCGCAAGACTCAAACACAGGAACACTCATGGCCCCGCAAATGCTCATATGTGGACAACCTCTTTCCGCAATCTGATTACACTAAATCTCATCAAGAACGCTAAACCTATATCTGATACCAAATTGTAACACCTCCCATTTAATGACCATATAATATGGGTCCGGCCGGGACCCCACAACATATAATCGTCACAACTTTAGTATTAAAAGATGATATAGAATCTACCCAACTCAAAACTCAGAGCAAACACAACGTAAATATTAATAGAAAACACAGAAGCTGTCCACATCTATATATGAGTAACCTGGACTTAAGGCCTTACAAAGCCATAGTTCAAATCATCACCCAAACACTACAAAACATCCAACAGGGTAAGAGCATTCCTATGCAACCCCGACATGCAAGCCAGAATCAAAACAACAAAATCATAACATGCATGGGAACAGGAGCAGATAATACTTCATGAGGCTTAGGCCTTGTTAGCCGATGAGCTGAGTCCAACTTGTGATCCTTGCCCTGCATCCATGACACAAAAGCAGTATAACAAGGGTCAACTATGGATGACCACAAACGGTGTAACAACACCCCCTCCTCCTGGCAGTCCTAGCGGACCCCGGGGAACTACATCACCCTGCAAGTCAGCACTTCGTATGCAAATGTAATTAAACAAAAGTAGCATAAAAATAATAAGTATGAGTGTCGCAAACATCATCCATGTTTCTATGTTGAGCAAATAAAGTAAGGGGCCTACAACATGTACGCAGACCTGGGCTTCACCCAAGGCACCCTATGGTGTATGATTCTCACACATCATCATACATCAATAACAATCACGGCGGTACTCATTAATTCCCCCCAAAGGCATCCAAGCCCAAGAACTCCTGCTGAGACCCCACCCCACATAAACCACAATGCCACCGGACTTGTCCATCAACTCAAACGTTCTTGTTAGAAGCACCAAAATAAGCACAATCGATACTAAGAACTCTTGCCTAGACCACACCCGCACATGGCTCACAATGCCATCGGGCTTGCCCATCAGCACAGAAATTCTCGCCAGTTTCCATAGAAGGGGACTTGTCTTGCCGGGACACTATCCACATATGTATTTCAACATTCACGGGCTAGCCAGCCAACCAAAAAGACAATTCCACACCTTCGCACAAATAGGCATCACAAGCCATCAATCATGCATGGATTTTCCCACCACAAGCCCACATTCGTTCTCACACAAAAATACAAGGGCTTCACAACGATGTTTTCGCCGCAAACAGATTTCTAGCAAAATTCCAAAAATGAACGTTAAGCAACATCACCGAATCGGACTATCGGTCATGATTTCGGCTTCACCCACAATGCCTAATCCACTAAAGAAGTGGATCTCTAATGCAAAATCATGTCGGGGATGGACTCAATCAACCTGATGGTTACTTTTGAACCAAGGCGACCCAAACCCCTCTCATTTGAGAGATTCAGTGCCAAAAATGCAGAAGAAAGAAAAACGAAACCAAAAGATGTCATGCACGCATTCTAAAACTGGGAGGAGAGATGTCGTTACCCTTTGAGATCTCTTCCTCGCCATGAATCGGTTGAAAATCATGGATAGAAGCAAGCGCCTTCGAATCCTCTCCGCAAAGCCGGTCTCGGATCGATGAACGAAGCTCCGAAGCTCCAACAATAGTAGATCTTGCTCTCCTTCTCCCTCCAAGCTCTCCCTTTCTCTTAGCCCCCCAAAGCACAAAATGACTTGGGAATGAAAGAAGAGAATTCCTCTGCCTTACTTAGGGCTTTCAGATTCACCAACCTCAGCCTTTAGATCAAGATCTAAGAAGAATGGATGCCCAGAAATGCTACTTACAAATCTGGTTCTGTAAGTTACCGCGCGGTGGTAGCACTGCTGCGCCGCGCTAACTACACGCTTAACCTCTCTCAGCATCCCATTGATACTCTCTCGATGACATTACGACGCACATCTACTTGAATACCTATAACCAGTGGTATCGCTACCGCGTCACGCTAGCATCTCGATGAATCCCTATCGACAATATTATCTCGTCGATACAGTGAAGCTTCCAGTCGATTAAGCTACCACCTGCGGTAATACTAGAGCGCGACGCTAGATCTCGACGATAGTCACTCGCCGAACTTTCTCGATGATATCCACTCGACGCACCTTCTCAACGATCTCGACACCAAAGCTACCGCCAGCGGTAGCACCTACCGCCCGGCGTTATCAACAGGCATTCTATTTTCACAGCATTGTGAAAACAAAGGTGTTACAACACAAACTAGACTGGACTTCTGCGGAGTTACAACCATGTCAGGGTCTCCACGAGCTCTCAACTTTGAAGAAGAATTCTCCCCTGAGGTAGAGGAAGAGGAGTCTTCCCCTTTTGTAGAGATCATCAGGTGCGAACCATTCTCCGTTGGTTTTAGAGAACCATATCTCTCTCAGTTTACTGGAAGATAAGACCCAATGCTCCAGCCTCAAGATTTTGAAAGCGCTCTTTGTCTTCGAACCCTCTCCGATGGTATTCGATGCAAGCTCTTGTCAACAATCTTTGAAGACAAGGTAAGTGATTGGTATTTTCAGCTGCCACCAGAATCAGTGACTTCCTTCAAGGGGTTAAAAGTGAGTTCTTTATGAGGTTTGCTATCTACAAGAAGCAGAAGATTTGTTAACATGCATTTTTAGATCAAGCAAGGCGTTACAGAAACTCTTAGACATTACATCGACCACTTTCAAGAGGAATTTCTTGAGATTCACGATGTGGGTTGCTCAATGCTCCAAGTTGATCTGATTTATGGATTTCAAGAATAACTCTTTAAGTTTGAGGCCAGCCAAAGACCTCCAGGTTATTATACCGAACTGATCGAGAATGCCCAACTGGTTCGTCGAAGGTGAAACAACCAATCCAGAGTTTGTATCCTCTCTTGCTCACTTGACTCAGCAATGACGGGGCGGTAACTCTTTTGTTCGGCACTCTGAAGAGTACTCTTACCGCCTTGAGAGAAAAATGCACTCTGAACACTGAAGAGTCACTCTAAAAAAGCGCTTCAGGAGAAAAATGTCCATCACCAGCGTCCGCCTCCATCAAGACACTTCCAATTTATGCAGTCGCCGTGACCATCTTCTCCACCTCAAATTGCACTAATATAATTACCGTCCCAAAGATCAACATGACGACCCACAAGAAGAGTATACTGACTTGGTCATTCTCATGAAGGAGGTTCTTTAGATACTACAGAAGCAGCCAGACTTCAAGAGACCTCCTTCACTCAAGTCGAAGTACTTGAACAGGAATATGGAGCTCTATTGTGAGTACCATAGAGATGTCAGACATGACATAGAAAGCTTCTGAGCCATTCACTACCTGATCGAGAAGATGTTGAACGCTCGGAAGCTGTGAGAGTATATTGCCTACAAAGACGATGGAGTGCATAGAAGAGCTATACATTGGCACCCTTGGGAATGTTAATTGAATAAATGATTACATGGAGAGGAAATACGTCAACTTTCCTAGCCAAATAAGATGCATCCATGAAGGAATTGATCTTGTGCAACCAGAAGGTAGACATGCAGAATAAATCCCTTTCTCCACTTTACTTCTTTTTTGATGTATTTTCATACTTTCATCAAACTCTCTTCATTCAAAAATGTCTCCAACACATTTCCTCTCTTTTGGCTATCTTAGTGAAAGATTTAGGTTGTCTAAAATACACTTAGAGGGAGGGGTGATTAGGTGTTTTCAGTGTTATTTTCTACTTTAAAATTTTATCTATCACAACATAGAAACAACACAGAAAGCACACAGGATTTATAGTGGTTCCCTTCAAGACAATGCGTCAAGAGCTAGTCCACTGTCTATCCCACCTATCTAGCAATGAGCTAGACTAGACAACTTCTCCAACTCAGATCTCTTCTTAATAAGCAGATCTTACAGCTCAAGCTCACAAAGAACCCTACCAAACTCAGACTTTATAAGTCTTACAATAACTCAGATCTTCACCAAGATCCTACTAAACTCAGGATCACACAGAACCCTACCAGTCTCACGCTCACACATAAACCTACCAACACTCAGATCTATTACAAGATCCTACAAGCTCAGGCTCACACAGGACCCTACAAGAGGAAAAAGGTAGTTTTGTTGTTGTAGAAGAGAAGACTTCAAGATAGAGCTTTTCACTGAATAGATTTCTTCTTCTTGCAAATGTAAGCCCAGAGATCTTGTTAATCACTGAACCTTTCCATGAAGTCTATTTCTTAGTTATTAGATGCACTTCTTGTACAGGAAGAAGATTCTTTCATTAATGCTGTGTAATGGCTATATTTTGTGGAGAATATATCATTTAATATTCTTTGATTAGCGCACAAGATATGCAGCGTGCGCATTCCCAGTATTTCAATTTCTGAGAAAATCAACGCATTAAATGCAGCTCTTCATCTGTCAAGACGATAAAATTCTTTCAAGCCAATATCATCTTGATCAATCTAAACGATATATATTCTTCAAGTCGATATCGTCTTGATCTTCTACTCGATATAGAATCTTCAAGCCAGTGTCGTCTACATGATCCTTTCTTCAAGACTTAACATATTATCTCAACGATACTGCTTCTTCTAGACGATATTGTCGAGATGTTTTCTTCTACACAATATATCTTCAAACTTCAAGATGGTGTCTTCTTCAAGATGATATCGTCGAGATGCTTTCTTCTATACAGCACATCTTCAATCTTCAAGATGATATGTCTTCTTTAAGACGATATTGTCGAGATTACTGAACTTAGCTTTCTCAACGATAAAGCTTCTTCAAAATGATAGCGTTGAAATTATCTCAACGATATTCTTCTGTCTCTACGAAATTTGGCTTAGTGAAGGTTTCACTTAAGATTCCTGAAGAACTTCTGTAAGGTAGTCTTTCCAACAACAACTTTCCTTTCTCAACAGTAAACTTAGCTCCTTTCAGCGACAAGTCTACACTCTTCTCCACAAAGGATTTTATACTGATTCGGAGATATGTATATTATTTCAACGATACGTGTATCATCTCAACGATATGTCCAGTCCTTCTCAGCGATTTTGGCCTTAGAGAGATTAAAGGTTTACTGGACATCCGTTTATTTTTTGCAGTCATAAATAAAATATACCATCAAATACATAGTGCTTTTATCATTTACCTGAGCACTTCTTCAAATCAGGAATATTGCTGAACAATGTTCCCAACAATCTCCCCATATTTGAAGAAGTCATAACTCACTTCAATGATAAATGCCAAATAATAAATTGAATCAAATTTAAAGATACTTAGCAAATGTAAAATGATTCAACTACTAACATTATATAAATAGAGATAATGTTTTAAAACAAAATATTTCATAGTCATTTGCCCAAGTCATTTGCAGACAAAACATTCATTTGTCTTCAAATCCTACTGTCACTTCCTTTTCCTTTCTTTCTTTGCCTTTCATAGAAGCTGATTGGCTTGGGTATCTTCTTTGGAGAAGGAGGAGGGCCATGAGGGAATGCTAGCTTATAATTCCTCCTTTTCTCCATTTGATTAAGATGAAGATTCTAGTCAGTAGAATAATAGACTCTTTCTAACCCATCTCGAGGGTATCCAAATTCCATCCAAGCTTAAGAGAAAATGGTCCTAGAGTTAGGACTCCACTTGACTGACTGTGGATCCTGCTCAATTTTCTTTGTCCTTTTCTGCTTGTACTTTTGTGCTGAACTCTCTTCCTTTTCCTTGAATTGGCAGAGTCTCCAATTTCAACACCATATTCATCTGAAGCAGTGCTTTCAGATAGTTCTGCTAACTCATAAATAAGGCTTGCTTGACCTGATTTATAGTCCACATGACCTGATTTGAGCATGCATTTATTATTGTCTTCTCCCCCTTTAGGAATTCTTCAGTAATGTGATCATCCAAAGCTATTAGAACCAAAGTGACTCTTTCAGACAGATGTTGTTCAACCTCATCCAAATTATTTCTTACTTCCAGTAGATGACCATCTAGTGTCTGAGTATTCAAGTTCACTCTATTCAGAATTTGCTTTTTATCTTCATTCATGAAGTTTACTACTTGTTGAAAAGCCCTCTCAGTATCTTCTGTTATAGTGGTGTGATTTTGAGTGATTTGGTGAGTTACATGCCCAACCTTACTGATCTCCTCACCAATATGCTCCATGGTTGGAGCTGCTATGTGAAGGAAATGAGTGTGCTGAGTATTGAGATGATGCATGTCATCCTTCACACTTTGCAACTCAGCCTTTATCTCCTGCCTTAGTCTATCCATTGTCTGCAGAATGAACCTTTCCATCTTCTCCCTTTGAACTTTCAGCAATGCTGAGATTATAAGGAATATGGAGCCAGATTAATCAGAGGATGTTCCAGCAACATGCACTTCTGGAGCAATGTTCTCTTCTGGAGCAACATTTTTAGTAGCACTGTCATGACCCTGAAAGTCAGGAAGGTCTACTTGCATTTGGTCTTCTTCCAACAACACTCCCTTCCCTATGAATAGAACTAAACCAAGCCTAGCCAGAGGTTCAGCACTTTCAACTTTCTCTGGCTCCTTGCCACTTTCCTTCTCTAGCACTTGTCCTGCACTTTCCTCTTCAGGCTCTTAGCCTGCAACCTCTTCTACTTCTGGGAAAACCTTCTCCTAGATTACTTCATTATAATTTCTTAGGATAGAGCACACCAGATTGCTCTCCCTCTCAGCATTGGCAGTTTCTTAGGCTGAGGTCCCAAGTTGAGATTCCCCCTCAATTGGATCACCTCCCAGAATGGGGCTTCTTCTCTCTTCATCAACCTC
Source organism: Dactylorhiza incarnata (assembly GCA_033032865.1). Lineage (NCBI taxonomy): Eukaryota > Viridiplantae > Streptophyta > Magnoliopsida > Asparagales > Orchidaceae > Dactylorhiza > Dactylorhiza incarnata. Next base: position 2,003,143 of record JAWHQI010000230.1, on the reverse strand, counting down.
TGTGTTAGCAGGTTCATTCAAATTTTCTGGGATCATTTGGCTAAGAGCTGCCTCCCCCTCTGTCAAAGCAGGGTTTGGTAGGGATGGGACTCCTACTTCCTCAGCATCCTTGAACAGATTTGGGTCAGGAATTGATGGGGCTTCTCCTTCTTCAGAACTGCTAAAGGACCCTACCTCCTCTGAGTCATCAACTACTACAGCTTTCCTTTTCTTCTCTTTTAGAGCAGCTTGGACATCCTTGGAAGATTTGGAGATAGCTCTATCCCATCTATCCAACATTTTTGAGTCTAGCCTCTTGGAATAATGTAGAGGTACTCCCATTTTTCTTTTCAGCACATCCCCAAGGGAATTCAAAAGGGAGATAGATAATATTCTTCCAAATGAAGGGGTCTTCAAGGTGCTCTTTATCCTTTGGAACAGAAACTTTCTCCAGTTTGTCTTCTTTGAGACAATGATCCTACACATGACCTCAAACATTTCCTTGGAAATCCTATCATGGGAACCGGACTTACACAGTAGCACCTTCCCTACAATGTCAGCCAGAAATTTTCCCTTCTGGTTGAATTATGCTCTTTTGATAGACCCATAGGTCTTGCCACTATGCCCTCACCAGACATAACCTGCATTAAAATCTTCTACAGTTAATCCTTCCTCTTCTTCTTCTCCCCCAGTCGGGGAAGATGCAAAGCTTTTCCTAAGATTTTGGCTGACATTTTTTACTTTCTTCTTAGCTACTACAGATTTCAGTAAGGGCTCAGAATGATTGAGTCTTGCTCCGTCAAAGAACTCTATCAATTCTCTATGCATCAAGACACCTGGCTCACACATCAGATACTCTAATCCAGCTGCTTCAAGTAATCCAATGACTGACTTGATCTCTTCAGAGCAAGAGTTGAACCCTCCTCTCTGAAGCTCACAACCTGAAATGATTGTAGCTTCATCCTTCTTGGGGGCCATTGAATCAGACTGGCGGGAATGGAAAATGTCTAGGATGGAATGAGGGTTTGTCGCAGAGAAGACTTATGGCAAATGAAAGCGTAATTTTGTTCTAGGCATTCATTCTATTTATAGTGTGAGCAGGTGAAGAGGCGCATACCTTTTTGTACTAATGATTTGACTAATAAATCATTGGATGGCTCTGATTAAAAGATCCAATATTGCATTGAGTATCTGGGTTGTATTTCGACGATATGCTTTTTTGTCGTCGAAATAAGTCGATGTCATGAATCCTTCCCACTGAGTCTACGTGTCATTGAGGCTAACGTAATATCATTGAGACATCCGATTATGTTGTCGAGAAATTTCATTCTGTGTCGCCGAGAAGCCTTCTGTATCGTTGAAACAAGCATCCAATATTTGTCTGACTTGAGAAAATTATCAGCACTTCTTGAGGGATTCCTGGAGGCTGTGCTATTTAGACTTCCTCCTTCAAGTCTCTTATTTAGAGATGCTGATTTGACATTCACTTGATAGTCTTGGAATTCTCTATGGGCTACATAGATTAAGAATATTATGTTTGATTCCAATCTTGCAATAGGAACAAAGGGTCTGGTCAAAATCAATGCCCTTCTCCTATCTATACTCCTTTGCAGCTCTTGAGTTGATTTAGTTCCTCCTACATTGCTTGATTGACAACTCCTTATAATTTTCTCTTGAGGATGATGTCTGACTTGTCTAAGAGCAGCTTGCAATCTTTTGGGAATGACTTTTGTCTTTCATTTAAGATTCAGCCTTGTCATCAATGAATATCTTTTCCAATTTCTATGATGTATTTGCATCCACTAATGAACTATACTAGCCTTGTGAATAAGGCATAACATTTGGTCACCCCTTTTTCTAAACCCCCAAATATAATTGTTGATCCATTTTAACTGGGGTGAAGTTTCTCAAATACATATTTACTCCAGCCATGTGTCTGGAGCAACCACTGTCCAAATACCAAATGAGAGACTGGTTGGTATTTGAACATACCTACAAGAAAGATTACTTACCCTTAGGTACCCAATTGGATTTGGGTCCTAAGTTTCTGTTAGGGGAAAAACTGAAACATCACACCTCTGAGTGGTCTGCACTCTCCTTGCACCAGGCACTGTTGGGTTGAACCAACAGTCCAAGGAAAAATGACAAACTTTCCCACAACATCGACACTCATACCTATTGTATCTTCTCTTTTGCCCCACCATCTGGGAATGTTTGTGGACAGGAGTGAAGACAGCTGGCCTAGCAGGCCTTGGGTGAACCTCACAAGTGTGTGTATGTAGTTGAGCTAGTCTCACCACTTTTTGGTTCACCGCCTTGGGAACAGGCTTGGTGGGAATTGCCTTTCCCTAACTTTTGGGTGTTGTTGTTGCAGATCTATGGACAAGAGGACTTAGATTCTTCATTTGAGTTTCTTCAAGGGGTGCTTTAAAGCACTCAGCCCAAAGCCTGCTCTTCTATGTGTGTTAGAGAGTTTAGTGCCTCTTGTAGAGCAGGAATTGGTGAGATGACGATATCGAGTTACTGGTCAAAGAGATTTGATGCTAGTAGCATCTTCTTGAAAGAAGTTGAGCTTCAGAGGCCTTTCCCTTGACTGTCTCCTTGCCAAATCCCACACCACCTCTGAATGGTGCAAAAAATCTGTCAATGATGGGAAGGACAGTCTTGGACTTTGAGAATCTGGCACCAATTCTTTTCTCAACCAACAATATTTCTTCAAGATCCTTGATTACCTTGTTCTTCTAACCCAACTCAGCATTTTTGAGCTTTGTGGCTTCCTTGAGTTTGTCCATTTCTTTGCTCATAGCAATCAGCTGTCTCTTGGAGCTCAGATTGGGCAGATTTCAAAGATGTTAACTCCTTAGATTGAGCTCTAAGAATCTTCGTACCTCTTTTCAAAGCAATCCACAAGGCTTCATTCTGCTGCACTAGTTCAGATTCAACCTCATATGGGGATCTTGAGGGTATGATGTTGGAAGCAGATTCACACTTACTATCATGCATAGAATCTGACATTGATTTAGAATGACAGGCAGAAGAGGGAGCTCTTATAAGTACCTTCCCAGGAGAGGTGCCTCATCCTGTATTTATTCATTTATGGCCATGAGGCCAATGATAGCTTCCTCCTCAGTTTCTGATGAATTTGAATCAGAATCGCTTACGATTCTGATTTTCTTAGCAATGAATCCTTTCTCAGATTTCTTTTTGTCCCTTGGACTTCTTTTATCATCATTCTTCTTTGATTCCCTCTTCTTGAAGGGGCAGTCAGCAATCATGTGACCTGTCTTCTTGCAGTGATAATAAACTATGTTAGTCAAATCAAATTTACTGAGTTTAGATTTATACCTTTCCTCCCTTGAAGATTTGGGTTTATCATGTTGACCAGATCTTTTGGAGCTTGAAGAGGATGCCATATGGCTGTCTCTTCTCCTTCTAGACATCAGCCTTTTGAACTGCTTGGAGAAGAGTGCCAGTTCTTTATCAGTGTTATCAGATTTTGATGTACTGACATTAGAAGCTTCACTGTCTTCAGAAATATCCTGAAATCTAGGAGTCTTGTCCTTGGTAATTCTCAAGCTTTCAGCCTTAAGAGCCATGGGCCTTTCTCTGGTGCTCCCCTTTGAGTTTTCTTCTTTATCTTTTCTAGCGTTAAGCTGAAGTTCATGAGATAGCAGTTTACCATACAGATTTTTGGGCTCCGTATTGCCCAACTAGCCCATCTCCCTGATGGCACAAACTTTAATATCATATTCCTTAGTGAGGGATCTAAGAAATTTGGCATTGAGGTCTGAGTTTGTAAACTCCCTTCCATAAGTTCTTAGGCCATTTACAATCTTGAAAAATCTCTCATAGCAGTTGGAGATATTTTCACTCTTGGCTTGCTTGAAATCCTCATACTCCTGGTTTAGAAGGGACTTCCTGCCATCCCTTACTTCTTTAGTCCCCTCCATGTAGACCACCAAGAAATCCCATATTTCTTTTGTTGTTTTGCAATGAATTAAGTTCTGAAATGTAGAATCATTAATTGCATTGACAATTATATTTTTTGCTCTCTTGTCCATAGTCACCAAGGTTACTTCATCCTTGGTAAACTGGGATACAGTTTTAGGGACTGAAGGTGTTGTTGGAGTCACTGAAATAGTCTTGGGAACATAAGGTCCCTCTTCAACAACCATGTATATTCTAATATCTGAAGCTTCCATGAATAACCTGACTCTTTGCTTCCAGATGGCAAAGTTCTCTTTAGTGCAGATGGGCAGCTTCATCGAGCTCATCTCCTTATGATGATCACCATCCATTGAATGATCACAACCCAATAAACTTGTAGATATTATTCTAAGTTGTTAAGCCTTTAAACTCAACCTATATCTGATACCAATTGAAAGATTTAGGTTGTCTAAAATACACCTAAAGGGGGGTGATTAAGTGTTTTTAGTGTTATTTGCTACTTTAAAATTATATCTATCACAGCACACATGATTTATGGTGGTTCCCTTCAAGACAATGTGTCAAGATGTAGTTCACTATCACTCCCACCTATCTAGCAATGAGCTAGACTAGGCAACTTCTCCAACTCAGATCTCTTCTCAATAAGCAGATCTTACAACTTAGGCTCACAAAGAACCCTAACAAACTCAGATTTTACAAGTCTTGCAATAACTCAGATTTTCACTAAGATCCTAATAAACGCAGGCTCACATAGAACCATACCAGTCTCAAGATCATACAGAACCCTACCAACACTCAGATCTATTACAAGATCCTACAAGCTCAGGCTCACACAGAACCCTACAAGATGAAAAAGGTTGTTTTGATGTTGTAGAAGAGAAGGCTTCAAGATAGATCATTTCACTGAATAGACTTCTTCTTCTTCTTGTAAATGTAAGACCAGAGATCTTGTGAATCACTGAAACTTTCTATGGAGTCTTCTTCTTAGATATTAGATGCACTTCTTATACATGAAGAAGATTCTTTCTTGCCTTCTCAGCAAAGTGATGATGATATCCTGCTTGAGCACTTTTTCTCATTTCTATTCTTGATCAGTGAAGGTGTAAAAGAGAGAGAGTCAAGTCTATTGCTGAATTCAAAAGTCTTTCTATTTATATTCCTCTGAACTTTGCATAAAGTCCCTTAGAATTTATTCCATATTTAATTGACCAGAAGGAATATTGACAGATGCGGCATAATATATTATCATAAATGATTTGTCGTTCTTGGAACTTGCAGAATATGAAAGTGAATAATATTCTTCATTAATGCTGTATAATGGCTATATTCTGTGGAGAATATATTATTTAATTTTTCTTGATTAGCGCACAAGATATGCAGTGTGCGCATTCCAAGTATTTTAATTTCTGAGAAAATTGGTGCATTAAATGCAGCTCTGCATCTGTCAAGATGATAAAATTCCTTCAAGCCGATATCGTCTCGATCAATCTAAACGATATATATTCTTCAAGTCGATGTCGCCTTGATCTTCTAGAGGATATAGAATCGTCAAGCCGATGTCGTCTACATGATCTTTTCTTCAAGACTTAACATGTTATCTCAACGATACTGCTTCTCTAGACGATATCATCGAGATGTTTTCTTCTACACGATATATCTTCAAACTTCAAGACGATGTCTTCTTCAAGAAGATATCGTCGAGATGCTTTCTTTTATACATTACATCTTCAATCTTCAAGATGATACGTCTTCTTTAAGACAATATCTTCGAGACAACTGAACTTAGCTTTCTCAACGATAAAGCTTCTTCAAAATGATAATGTTGAAATTATCTCGACGATATTCTTCTGCCTCTACGAAATTTGGCTTAGTGAATGTTTCACTTAAGATTCCTAAAGAACTTTTGTAAGGTAGTCTTTCCGGCAACAACCTTCCTTTCTCAACAATAAACTTAGCTCCTTTCAGCGACAAGTCTACACTCTTCTCCACAAAGGGTTTTATACTGATTCAGAGATATGTATATTATTTCAACGATATGTCCAGTCCTTCTCAACAATTTTAGACTTAGAGAGATTAAAGGTTTACTGGACATATAATTTATTCTCCGCAATCATAAATAAAATATACCATCAAATACATAGTGCTTTTATCATTGACTTGTGCACTTCTTCAAATCAGGAACATTGTTGAACACTGTTCCCAACACTTAGCCCCACCATTAGTAGTTGAACCATCTCAGAGGTAATCGACAGAGCCAACCCCTCCAATCTTGAAATTCTGATCTTTGACGTAAAAGTTCTGTCCATGCATCGCAACTAGCTATAATGTATAATGGTTGTGTGGTGGTAGTCTGATCCCATTTCAGAACAAGGTCCTTATGTCATGTATCTCTCGCCAACATCTCTGGTACTATCCTGTCGATTGGCTATAAAAAAGCCAGTCACCATTGCTCTCATTGGAAATGCTCGCGACCTCACGACTTGCTTAGCGGTTATTGATAATGGTTGCAAAACTCTATCGAGCATCAACCGAGATGTGACAAACACTAGCGAACCTCTTGGGACAAGTACACTGTGAGTGCCCATTAGGTTCACCATAGCCCATGGCCATTGAAACCCTCTTCAGAACTAACTCACTATTGTCGGGTGTTATGTTTTTTCAGGTTAACAAACACCAAGACCTTGGTCTCTCACAAATACGTCACTTTCTCTTGCAGATAGTCGGTTCTCCACTCTTTTGTTTGTGGATAGTCGATTCTCGACCCTTTCCCTTGCGGAAAGCCGATTCTCAACCCTTTATCTTGCGGATAGTCAATTCTCAGCCCTTTTCCCACGTGGATAGTCGATTCTCGGCCCTTTCCCTTGCAGATAGTCGATTATAATCCCTTTCCCTCGTGGATGGTCGATTCTCAGCCCTTTCCCTTGTGGATAGTCGATTCTCGGCCCTTTCCTTTGTGGATAGTTGATTCTCTGCCCTTTCCCTCGCGGATAGTCGATTCTCGACTCTTTCTCTTGCGGATTGCAAATTCTCGACCATACTGCGATGTGGGCACGTCCTGCGGACTAAACGCGTCAATGAGGGTTGTTACTTGCCTCGACAGATCTTGTCGTAAATAATAGGAATGGGTTGCCTCTTGATTCCCCCATGCAACACTCATTCCTTCAGGAGTGATGTACTTCATTGCTAGGTGTGGTATGGAGGGAATAACCTCGAACAGGATCTAGAGGGGGGACCAAAGACGGCATTGTAGGCAGAGTCAAATTCCACTACTAGGAACTGAATGTTGTGTGTTGCTTGCGAGTGAGTTTGCGAGAGCTTGATTGGCATGATACGCTGGCTGTGTGGGTACTACTCCTTGGCATTGCTGTCAGTCAAGAGTACTTGCACAGAACAAGTACTATCTTCAGAAAATCTTCATAGTTGTGGGAATACTGTTGGGAAAAACTCCTTTTAATTTAACTTAACAAATTATCTATATGGGATTTTACTCCCTAGGATTATTACCCACATTGTATAGAAAGGGTAAAATGGTCATTAGATGTCTTAGGATGCTACACTCATCTTAGAGTGTAAAGACCAGGTCAAGGTAATCACAAAGTCAGCTATGTTAAGACTTGCGTCGAATGAAAGTCGACGCAACTTCGACTTGATGTCGACGCAACTCAGACAAGAAGTCCAAGAAACTTAATCAGTATGTCGAAGTATAAGGCTTTATTTGGCGCGTCGGTGGCGGGCTGCATTTGTGGGTGGAAAGAGGGAGTTGGGAACAGAGGGGAGGAGGGGGGATGGAAACGGGGCGTTTTGCCCCGTTTTCCATGGCGCGGCGGGTCCAGCCGGAGCAAACGCCGTCGGAGGGAGTTTGTTTGCCCGCCGTCCAGCGGCGTTTGCCCCAAACGTGCGGCCAAAATGCCGCGCTAAATGAACCCTAAGTCAAGTCGACGCAACGTCGAAAGGGACTCAACACAGAAGGATGAGCTTGTCGAAACCTTCAGTGAAGTCGACTCAACTTCTATTTCAACTCGACGCAGAAGATAAAGTCCAAGTTCAAGCTTCCAACTTGACGGATACATCGAGAAGTATTCGACGTAACGTCGACATCTGAGTTCAATCAGAGCTGAAAACTATTTCGAAGCCACTTCAATAAGAACTCATAGGTGCGTCGATAAGAAGGAAGTCAATTCGACGCAACGTCGACATCTGAGTTCAGTCAGAGCTAAGAAGGATTTCGAAGCTACTCCTATAAGAACTCAGAGGTGCGTCGATAAGAAAGAAATTTAATTCGACGCTGCGTCGAATACTGTCTAAAAAAGTAAGCTTTTTTGATGTCCTTTTATCACCTTTTCAGAAGGTCCACAAAGCTAAAGGCAGTTCTCCAACGGCTCGTTTATTGCCAAGAATGGAATGGAGTATTCCAGGACACAGCAAAAACATTCTTGGAATCCTTTTATCTGATGGACGGGTCGGGATCAAAAGAATTTGGTAAATCAAATGTCCAATAAGAGTTCCTTTTCAGGACAGCCTAAAAGTAGAAAGAAATTCACATACCAAAGATACAAAATAAGTATACTGAAGAGGAGAGGCAAAGAAGACATCATTATTGATACAGAAAAACAAGTGCTCTCTGTGCACATGAAAAAAATACATCTGATCCCTCTTCTTCATCATACAACAACAAGATTATAAGAAGTGTATCAAGCAAATAACCCTTGCAATCATCTCAATCTTAAGCAAGGGTTCATCATATACAGATCAAGTGGAAATCAGAAGCCGTAGTTCTTGAGAAATTGCTTCTGAAGAATTCTAAGAACAAAATTCTATTCTCACTCTTCTTTCTTTCTTCTCTTATTCTTCAAGCTGTAAAAGAGTTTTATTAATCTCTCTTTCAAAAAATTCAGTGGTTCTAAAAGTCTCCTTATCAAAAGACTCAGCGGTTCTAAGATTCTCCTTATCAAAAGACGCAGTGGCTCCAAGAGTCTCCTTATCAAAAGACTCAGACACAGGTTGTGCAATCCTACCAGGGAGGTAGAAGAGAGGAGTACCCATATTTTGGAGAACCTCTATAAAAATTCCTATGTCCTCTGTGTTTTGATTTTCTGTGTTGTCCCTATTTCAGTTTTCTGTGTTTATTTTTCCAGCAATCTGTCTTTACTTTATTCTGTCTTTGGATTGCTGATTGCATAATACTTAGTATTTTTATTGTGTGTGCATAATAAGGGTAGAAAATATTTAAAACTATATTTACCCCCTCCAGAGAATACTCAGAGGCACACTGTGCACTTTCAATTGGTATCAGAGGGAGGTTGATCATTAAAATGTTAACCGCTTGATCAAAAGATCTCCTCACTCTGATTTCCTTATTTTAAATTAGTTTAAACTATTTTTAAGAAAACGTGTTCTAAGGATTATGCATCAACAAGACCACCAGTGTGCAACCTAAATAAGATTACACTCTGGAAGGCCAGAATAAAGCTTTACATGAAGTCTATTGATGAAGACATCTTTGATGTTATAATTTCAGATCCCCCACCTCCAGTCAAACAAGATATCAGTGGATCTTCACCACTGGAAGCTATCCCAAGGAATAAGTGGACAGAGGCTGAGAAGAAGCAGAAGGCATGTGATGCCAAGGCTATGAACATTCTGGTTTCCACAATATCAGATGACATTTTCAAGAAAGTAGCTGACTGCCAATCAGCAAAATACATCTGGGAATCCCTTTCAAGAATGGTAGAAGGGAGTTCTAATGAAAGAAAGGACAGGAGGTCTCTTCTCATATCCCAATATGAGAACTTTCAAAAGAAAGCTGAGGAAAGTGTTGCTGAAATGTATAACAGATTCATCATCATTATTAATGAGCTAAATAGTTTGGACAAGGAAATATCCTTGACAGAGATCAATGATAAGATCCTCATGTGCTTCCCAAACTCATGTGACTCAAGGACCTGGGCCATCAGAGAGTCCAGGTGCCTTAGAGATCTCTCTACAGACGCTTTGCTAGGAAATCTTAAATCACATGAGATGCTACGGAAAAGCAGAGTTGAAACAGAGGAAAATGAGACACCCTCAACTCCCATCCAGAGGAGCCTTGCCTTGAAAGTTGCTGAAGGAGAGCCCTCCACTCCTGAAGATAAAATGTTCAGTCTCCTAGCAAGGAGATTCAGAAAGTGGGTCAAGACAGAAGACTCAAAGAGAAGAGAGAGGAGATCAAGGCATAGATTTCATAAGACTCCAAAGAAGGAGGCGATTTGCTTCTCCTGCAACAAGCCAGGGCACATAACCCATGATTGCCCACAGGAACAAAGAGACAAGAGCAACAACAAAGATGAGCAGAAGAAGAAGTCTTTTAGGAGGAAAGATAAGAAGAAGGGCAGAGGTTTCATTGTTGAATCCTGGAGTGACTCTGAAGTAGAGTCAAGCTCCTCTTCATCAGAGAGTGATGAAGAAAAAGATGCTGAAGTAGCCTGCATGATGTCATTAGGGATATCCTCAGATGATGAACAAGAACAGGTATCTCTGTTTGATAATTTTGATTTTAATTCTGATGATTTAAAAAATTGCTTTAAAATTTTTTGCAATGATTTCCTCAAGATACAAAAAGACTTAGAAACATATAGGGAAGAATTAGAAAAATCTTAAGAAAGATGAATTATATTCAATAAATAATGATTTGAGAAATAAAATTCAGGTTAAAGAAACAAAATTGATAGAGATAAGAAAAGACAATCTAAAATTAAAAGAAGAGCTAACCAAGGCAAAAGCCTTTGAGGACTCTCTCAATGGGAGGAGTCAAAAGCTCAAAGATATTATACAAAATCTCTCCATGAGATTTAAACACCTAGGTCTAGGAGCAGACCCTTGCACTAGCACTGAAATCACTAGTAGACTAGCATGGAAAATTCTAATTAGATTTATTAGACCTTGTGATTTTCAAACAAGTGAGAGGAGTGCACTAACTATGGATCAGGAAATTAATAATCCAAATAAAATAACTGTGCCTAATAAAGTAATTCTATACAATGAAAAGAAATCTCTATGCAAGAGTATTGCAGAGAAATTAACCAACAATAATCAAAAGGCTAAAGTCAAAAGTAGAATAGTTAAACATTCTATTGACTTATTATATTTGGATATATTTTATACACATCTGAAGTACCAAAATAATAAATCAAGGTTTGATAAACTCATTCTCTGCCATCCAAAAGGATATGATCATGAAAGACCCTCTTACTCTTTCATAGAACCTTATAATGGTAAAAGAAAAGGGCGCATGATAACCTGGGTTCCTTCTAATGTTTGAACTACTTGTGCAGGATTAGGTAGGATCCCTTCTAGGAGATAACGGAAGGGAAAGGAAGAACTATGGCTTAATAAAGAACTAAATCCAACAAGGGAGTGATTTCTTCTCTGAATCCTCTTATTATCTTCTTTAGTTCATAAAAATGATAGCATAAATCATATTTTCAATAAAAAACATTGTTAGGAAAAACAACAAGAACTTTTTAAGAAAATAGATATGTTTATCAGAGTTGCGTCGAATAGAATTTGATGTACCGTCTAATTCTATTCGACGCCAGCTTCGAGAGCCGCATAAATCGAATAATTCGAATAGCATTCGGCGCAATATTGACAACATATCGACGGATACGTCGATTTGTATGTTGCTCGTCAAATTTAAAGGTGCGTCGAGTTCTAATCAATGCAATGTCGACATAACAAAGCACGCGCAGTTTCACTTCTAGAAGCTGCTTTGACACAATTTGGCTCGCTGACTATTAATATTTGTCGACGATGCTTCGAATAAAACCCTAAGGTGCGACGAATCATCTTCTTATAAGCAACATTGGCGTCGAATTCATTTCGCCTTCGAATTCTCTCTTTCCTTCTCTCGTGCCCTCCCTCCCTCCAGCTCTCCTGCATCTTTCTCTCATCTCTTACTCTCTCTCTATCTCTCTTGTCTCTTTTTGCAGGTACTTTTGAATCAATGGCTCCTCCAAAGATAAACTCTGGCTTTGATGTTGATATAGACTGCTTCAATGTAGCATCTGACAACTTTAAAGCCATCCTTGGCTTATGTCATGCTGCCAATTTGACAAAGTTGATTTCTTCAAGGTGCAAGATTCTTGATACTGAATTGACAGAGTTCAAGGACAATATGCAAATAGGAAATGATGGCTCCCTCAAGGGGAAAGTTTCTGAGATAGAAATACATATAATAGTTCAAGGAATTGCTAAATCAAACATATGATCTACCCATTGGCAGTGATTCAGATGAACTGACAGGGGAAGAGATCAAAAAGGCTCTAGAGATCATGCAGTTCAAGAAAGAGAAGGCCATCAATCTGAAGAAGATTGATCTTGCAGAAGAATATAAATTCCTTGCTAATATAGTAGGGAGGACGCTCCTATGCAAAATCTTAGCTCATGATGATATCCCCAAGCAGCAGCTGCAGATCATGGGCATTCTAGTCCTTAAGAAGAAGATAAACTGGGGGAGAAGTCTCTTGAGAATGATTGGCCACAAATATGCTCACAAAGAAAATGCATATATGAGAATCATGAGCCAGGTGCTCTTCCACCATTATCCAATGGTGTGCAAGTCAAAAGGAGTGCCCATTCCTCTAGGGAAAAGAATGAATATAGAGATATTTTCTAAATGGACCAGGCAGATTCCGAAGCCTGGTCAATCTGCACCCTCGCCTCCTACTTCTCCACCTACACAAGACATAGAGCCAAATCTACCATATCCTCCAAGGGATAATTCTCTTCCACAGGACACCCCAGCAACTCAACAAGATATTAGTCCAGATGTTGATCCAACCCAGTTCAACCACACCAGTCCATCCATCCCTACCACAGAACCTGCACCTCAGGTTCCTCTCCAACCTCAGCAACAACCATCTACTATAATCACAGACAATCAATTTACTCAACTACCTCCATACCATATCTCTACAAAGGTGTATCAATCCCTCTCCCTTGTTCACCAAGATCTTCCAGACATCAATTCAACAACCATTCCTCTAGTTATCCAACCATCACCTCCATTTGATATTGAGCAAGCAATCTCTAAAGCAGTAGGGATGGCCTCAAGCACATTTGCTGACCTACTGACCACTCAAGCCAGAAGGTTCAATAAAAAGTACTCACAGATGGAGAGTGAAGTGCTAGAATTAAAAGGGTCTCTCCTGGCTCTCAAAGAATTTGTGTCATCCTCCTTGGTAACAAAAGAATTCTTAACCTCCCTTGTTAATAAGGTCAAGAAGGGGGAGAAGATTCAGGAGGAGGAAATGCCTAATCTAGAAAAGAATGGCCAGGAGAAGGACAAAGTTGATGAAGTTCCTGATCATGATAGACTTACTATATTCCAAACAGTAAAGCTAGAAATTCCAGATGCAAATATCCAGGGGGAGCCTCTCACAAGCCCTCAAGAATTTCTTGCAGTAACCTAGGGGAGCTCCCATCAACTCAGGGGGAGCTTCTACAAGATGAACAGATATTGGATGAGGTTGCATTAATTGTTAAGGAGGCTGCTCTGAATGATGAGCATAATGCACAATCTCAAGGGGAGCCTCCCAAAGAAGATCACGCTCATCAAGAAGCCAACGAGACTAATGTAGAGGAGAATGAGACTCTTGTATTTGCTCCATGAAATGTGATACCATAAGTATTTACAATCAAGAGGAAAACTCCTGATACTCCTCGGCGATGTTCAGGTATTATGTATACATGTGAAACAATTTTCATTATCGAATGGATACTGTAATTCAGAACGGTATGATTACTTGGAAGTTTACTATATGATCTATGATGTTATTTAATAATGTCTGTATTGTATCTGTATGATTGTTTGTATTAAGAATTGTGTCAAAGTATGTGTAAAATCACTTTAAACAATTTATAAAATTTGTTAAGATAAATAGGGGAGATTATTGGGAAAAACTCCTTTTGATTTAACTTAACAAATTATCTATAGGTGATCTTACTCCCTAGGATTATTACCCACATTATATAGAAAGGGTAAAATGGTCATTAGATATCTTAGGATGTCACACTCATCTTAGAGTGTCAAGACCATATCAAGATAATCACAAAGTCAGCTAAGTAAGACTTGCGTCGAATGAAAGTCGATGCAACTTTGACTTGATGTCGACGCAACTCTGACTAGAAGTCCAAGCAACTTAATTAGTCTGTTGAAGTATAAGTCAAGTCGACACAACATCGAAAGGGACTCGATGTAGAAGGATGAGCTTGTCGAAGCCTTCAGTGAAGTCGACTCGACTTCTATTTCAACTCGACGCAGAAGATGAATTCCAAGTTCAAGCTTCCAACTTGACGGATACATCGAGAAGTATTCGACGTAACCTCGACATCTGAGTTCAATCAGAGCTGAGAACTATTTCGAGACCACTTTAATAAGAACTCAGAGGTGCGTCGATAAGAAGGAAGTCAATCGACGCAACATCGACATGTGAGTTCAGTCAGAGCTAAGAAGGATTTCGAAGCTACTCCTATAAGAACTCAGAGGTGAGTCGATAAGAAAGAAATTCAATTCAACGATGCGTCGAATACAGTCTGAAAAAGGAAGCTTTTTTGCTAACACCTTTTTAGAAGGCCCACAAAGCTAATGACAGTTCTCCAATAGCCCGTTTATTGCCATGAATGGAATGGAGTATTCCAGGGCACAGCAAAAAATTCTTGGAAGGTATTCACATCTGATGGACGGGTCGGGATCAAAAGAAGAAAGGTAAATCAAATGTCCAATAAGAGTTCCTTTTCAGGACAACCTAAAAGTAGAAAGAAATTCAAATACAAAAAATACAGAATAAGTATACTGAAGAAGAGAGGCAAACAAGACATCATTATTGATTATTTTTCATCTGTCGAAAGAGGGTTCTTCTTCTTCTTCCTCCTTCAACCCTAAGACAGAAAATAAGTGATCTTTGTACTCATGAAAATAATACAACTTCTCCCTCTTCTTCATCATATATCATCTAGATTACAAGAAGTGGATCAAGCAAATAACTCTTGCAATTATCTTAATCATAAGCAAGGGTTCATCATATACAGATCCAGTGGAAATAAGAAGCTGCAGTTCTTGAGAAATTGCTTCTGAAGAATTCTGAGAACAAAATTCTATTCCCACTCTTCTTTCTTTCTTATCTTATTCTTCAAACTGTAAAAGAGTTTTATTAATCCCTCTTTCAAAGGATTCAGTGGTTCTAAGAGTCTCCTTATCAAAAGACTTAGTGGTTCTAAGAGTCTCCTTATCAAAAGACTCAGTGGTTCTAAGAGTCTCCTTATCAAAAGACTCAGGCACAGGTTGTGCAATCCTACTAGGGAGGTAGAAGAGAGGAGTACCCACATTTTGGGGAACCTCTATAAAAATTTATGTTTCCTCTGTGTGTTGATGTTCTGTGCTGTCCTTATTTCAGTTTTCTGTGTTTATTTTTCCAGCAATCTGTCTTTACTTTATTCTGTCTTTGCATTGCTGATTGCATAATACTTAGTGTTTTTATTGTGTGTGCATAATAAGGGTAGAAAATATTTAAAACTCCATTCACCCCCCTCTCTAGAGAGTACTCAGAGGCACATTGTGCACTTTCAAATACCTTTACCACAAAAGGCGCCAAACTATTGCGGGTCGCTTGGCTCTCCCACGGACCTGAAGAATCAGATCATCTTAGCTCGAGAGTGATTCAAGGGTGCAAACTGTCAAAATTATGAACCAACATCAGACAACAAGTTTTTTATGTGGAAAACCAAGGGAAAAACACGGGGCCAGACCCAGTTCTGATGAAATACACTAGTTTTAGTTGATTACATGAGTTAGTGTTTAGGAGGGTGACAAGCCACCATTCTTTTACAAGTCTTTGGAGGGTCTAGTCTTGAGAAAAACTTAATGTTGAGGAACGCTCACTGGAGCAGTAAAAATATAAAAACTATCCCAAATGGAGCGTGAGTTGAGCAAGAGAATGAGCAAAGAGTCAAGTCTTCGCCAGAAACTTTAGATCTCATCTCTCTTTTTTCTTTGTCCCTGCAAATGAAGGCCTAGGCGCTTTTTTATAGTTTTCAGAGGGGGCGCACAAATAATTGTGTCATTTTGGCAATTGAACGAGTGAATATGAACGCATGGTTCGGGTCACCCAGATTGCCATTTTTAGGGATATGATGATCATGCCCGCGGGGCGGTTCGGGCAACTCGGGCAGTGCGGTCAGCATTGTCGCCGCTACCAGCGCGAGGGTGAGCGCGAGTGTAATGGGGATGCGCGGGACAATGCAAGTGACAAGCGGTTCACGCCCACACGCGCAAGGCTTCCGCAGGTGCGTGCAAGAATGTACCTCGAGCGCGGGGCTGCCACGCACCCGTGTGCTTGTAAGGTTACCGTACACGCGGGATTGGCGTGCGTGCGGGGCTGACATGCGCATGGACGCGCGAGGGGTTGCCGCGTGTGTCGGGATGCGCTCGTGCGCGTGCATGCCCTTTTGTGGCACATGCTACGGTTTTGGTTGAAGCGAGGCCTCGTACGGACGAGACGAATCATTTTGGCGAGCCGCCCGGGGATGCGAGTCAATATTTATCTATTATGGGATAACTACCAACTTAAGTGAAAACTACCGATTAGTTGTAAATACTCATTTTATGGATGTGATTGATCGCAGCACATTTATAAAACCTATGGAAAGGGTACTCGGTCTCTAAGTTCAATCACTCATTTATTCTACACCATCTAGAGGCAGTGATCGAGGGCTTAGAAGATCGTTACTCACGTCGGAGCCCTACTCGGTGAAAGCATCAATGGTCGAAGGTTTGATCTTATTATTCTGCCTTAAGTTTTATTCTCATACTACACGTTTAAGGTCATCGTTCGTGTAGATTTTTATCTAATATTTGGGTATCAGAGTGAGGTTATCTCTGTTTTGATGTGAAATCCGACGTTGAATTCATATTTGTATGCGTAAATTATGTCTAAATAATTTTTACAATGATATTCTCAGCAATTAACCATTATTAATTATTAGTCATTTTCTCGGACGGTTATGAAGGCGGATTGCACTTACCATGCACGAAAAATTTTATATGTTTTATACGAATGAATGCATCATTTTGTATTAAATGCATATTAAAAATTCATTAGTGTAGTTATATGTGAACATGCATATTTATATATATAACGCCAATGGTTTGATTTACCACAGTATTTGTGGTATGAGATGTTTTAATTTTTTTTTTAATTTTTAGATGTTAATTTCAATTTTAGACTCATTCAATGCATATTTTACGCGCCGATTCAAAAAAAAATCAAAGCAAGTTTATAATTTTCAATTTTGACTATTAGGTCGCCGATTTTGGATGTGGATTGCACCTTGACACACATTTGTGCATCTTTATAAATATAATTTGTCTAATTGAAAATATTATTTTAAGTTTTGGATAATCTTCATTTTTGTGCAATTATTTTTTATGTTATTAATATTACGATATTTTTATGCATAAAATATACAGTTTAATATCTTGATCATGATTGGTATTATTTTGATTAATTGGGCTTAGCTAAAGCAACTCAATTCTATTAAAATTATACATTAAAAATTATAATTAATTAGGTTCACATTTAGATCGAGATATATAATTATAATTAATTATATTAATATAATAATTTTAGGAAGATGTTATTAGCAGTCTACGACGACTATTCACAGTCCTAAAATACCTAAAACGACTATTCACGGTACTAAAAATACTTAAATTCATTGGACTGTGTTTAGCCGTTATAGGACTGCTTATAACATTGCCCTGATTTTATCCCACGTGAATTTTGTTATATTTAATATAAATAATTATGATAAATATCAAATATATCATTTTTAATTTACCCATGGGAATTAAAATTTGACATAATTTGATGATTTTATTTTTAAATCCATAAATATATCCACTTTGAATTAAAATTTTAGCTAACAGACAAATTATATATAGTTTTGTAGTTTTTTATCAAATGGTAAGCATGCATATTTATTACTGTTATTTAACATGTTAGTACTTTTGATTTGAAACATAATCTTCCTGAATTAAAAGATGATACTTATAGATTTTGAAAGGATTTACTTCAGTTAGGGTGGATGAACATTACCTATGTCATATAGAAAGATGAACCACCTCTAGTAACTGATGCTAGCACTATAGCTCATGTTGCTCTTTATAAACAATGGGAGCGGCCTAACCGCCTCAATGTGATATTTATTAAGAGCAAACTTTCTGCTAGTATTCGTGGTTTTATTGAACAATATATCAATGCTAGAGCTTTACTTATGGTTATTGATGAATAATTTGAGTCATCGGCAAAAACTCATGTCATTATCCAACTTTTAAAAAATTTCATCTCTGAAACCCACCAATGCTAGAGGTGTGCACGAGCACATCATGAAGATGAGAGATATTGTTACTCAGTTAAAGAACCTGAAAGTGGATATATTTGAATCTTTTCTTGTGTATTACATCATGGACACTCTTTCTCAATGTTATTGGTCTTTCAAGTTCTCTTATAATACACATAATAAGAAATGGTCTATTAATGAACTCATGACCATGTGTGTTCAAGAGTAAGAAAGACTCAATATGAAAATGGGAAAGAGTACTTATTTAGCGACACATGTAAATTTTAAAGGCTAAGATAAGAAGAAAGCAAAGGGTGTTATTCAACATAAGGCTGACATAAAGAAGGAATCCAAATATTGTTCTATAAAAAAAGGACACGTGAAGAAGGATTGCGCTAAGTTCAATGTTAGGTTTGAAAAGAAAGGTAATCTACTCTCTTGTGTTTGTTATGAATCTAATATGGTAGATGCATGTAGTACTTTTGGTGGATTGATTCTAAATCACACTCAACATTTCAAATTCCTTGCAGGGGTTTTAAGTCACAAGAAACCATTGGGAAGTGAACAATATATCTATTCAGGAAATAAGATGTGCTTGCACGTGGAGGCTATTGGAATATGTAGACTAGTTCTTAATAGTGATCATCTTTTGTATATTGAAAAGACCATTTATATTCCAAGTTTCTCAGATTTATCTTTCCGTTTATCTTATAAATTTGAAATTATTGGAAATGGTATTTTATCTGATGGTCTTTTTAGAATTAATTTACAAAATGATGACTATAATAATGCGATGCATGTTCACAATAATGCGTGAATTAAAATAAATGTTATGAATGAAGAATCCTCTATGCCGCGACATCCAAGATTAGGGCATATCTCTTTGGAAAGAATCAAATAATTAGTAAATCATGGAGTATTTAATACTTTAGATTTTACTGATCAAAAGACTTACTCAGACTATGTTAAAGGAAAGCAAACAAACAAGTCGTTGAAAGGTGCCAAGAGGAGTACTACCGTTTGTAGATCATCCATACAGATATATGTTGCTTATATATGGACACGCATGATCAGAAATATTGCATCACTTTTATAGATGATTACTCACATTACATGTATCTCTACATGCTTCATAATACGTTCAAAGCATTAGACAAATTTAAAATTTTCAAGGCTGAAGTAGAGAAAAAATGTGATAAGTAAATAAAGATTGTGAGATTAGATATGGGTGGTGAATATTATGGTAGATATACTGAGGATGGATAAGCACCTGGACCTTTTTGCAAAGTTTCTTTAAAAAATGATATAATTGCCTAATACACTATGTCTGGTACTCCTGACCAGAATGGTGTAGCAGAAAGAAGGAACCAAACATTACTAGACATGGTGCGTAGCATGCTTAGCATCTCAAAACTTCCAAAGTCTCTATGGATAGAAGCTTTAAAATGGTATTGTGCATATTAAACTGTGTTTCAACCAAGGTTGTTTCAAAGACAACTTGTGAGTTATTCAAAGGTTTGAAATCGAGTTTACAGCATGTACACATATGGGGTTGCCCTTCAGAAGTAAGTGTATAATCCACAAGAGAAGAAGTTAGACCCGAGGACTATTAGTGGGTATTTCATTGGGTATGCTGAAACGTCCAAGAGATATAAATTTTATTGTTCATCTCATACAACTAAGATTGTGGAATCAAGAAATGCTAAATTTCTTGAGAATGATTTAATCAGTGGGAGCGATCTTTTTAGGGATTTAATTCAAGATAAAGATCATTTAGATACACAACCTTTCACTTCAAGCTATAGATTTGTCATTGCTCACAACACTCCTACAATTCAAATTGGTGTTGAAGAACCACTGATTGAGATTCCACAATATGTTGATATTGATTTGGTAAATCATGTTGTTCGACAATTACCAGTACTTGTTGAACAATCAATTGAACAACATGCTCATATGAGGAATGTTGATACATCATTAAGAAGATCTACTAGAGAAAGAAAGTTAGTAATTTCTAGTGACTATATTGTACATCTACAAGAATCTGACTATAATATTGAAGCTGAGAATGATCCTGAAACTTTTTCACATGCAAAGAATGATGATAAATCAAATTTGTGGTACGATGTAATGTTGTAGGAGCTGAATTATATGGTCTATAATGAAGTCTTGGATTTGGTTGAGTTGCCCAATGGGGTGAAGGTCATAGGTTGTAAATGTCCTTAAGACTAAGAAATATTCATTGGAAAATACTGAACAATATAAAGCCTTGCCAAATGATTTATTCAAAGGGAAGGAATTGATTACACAGAGACATTTTCTCTTGTATCTAAGAAAGCTTCTCTTTGTGTGATATTAATATTAGTAGCACATTTCGATATTGAGCCACACCAAATAGATGTGAAAACAACATTTCTCAATGGAGATCTAGATGATGTGGTTTACATTAAACAACCATAATGATTCATCTCTAATGATTGTGAGCATTTGTATGCAAACTTTAGAAATCTATATATGGATTAAAATAAGTCTCTCGCTAGTGGTATTTGAAATTTCATGACATTATTTCTTCCTTTGTATTTGTAGAAAATGTCATGGATCAATGTATATATCAAAGGTTACTGGGAGTAGGATTTGTTTTCTCGTGATATATGTAGATGATATTTTACTTGCAACCAATGATAAAGGGTTACTACATGAGTTGAAACAATTTCTCTCTAAAAATTTCGACATGAAGGATATGGGTGAAACGTCTTAGGTCATTGGCAATAAGATAAATAGAGATAGACCTCGTGATGTTTTTGGTCTCTATCAAGAAACTTATATTAATGAAGTCTTAATGAGATTTCAGATGAAGCATTATACACCGAGTATAACACCGATTGTAAATGGTGATATGTTCCATTTGAATCAGTGCTCTAAGAATGATTTTAAAAGGGAACAAATAAATAACATTTCTTATACTTCTGTTGTTGGAAGTTTGACGTATGCTCAAGTCTGCAGTAGATCTGACATTGCTTGTGTTGCGGAAATGTTAAGAAGGTATCAAATAAATCTAGTATGGACTAATAGAAAGCTGCTAAGAAAGTTATGAGGTGTCTTCAAGGTACCAAAGATTACATGCTTATGTACCTACAGACTTATCAGTTGGAGGTAATAGGGTACTCTGATTCCGACTTTGCTTATGTACCAAAGATACATTTTCATGTTTGTTGGCGGAGTCATGTCTTGGAGGAGCGCAAAGCAGACCAGGACTGCTACTTCTACTATGGAGACCGAGTTCATTTCTTGTTTTGAGGCTACTTCTCATGGTGTATAATTGAAGAGTTTCATTTCAGGGCTTAAATTTATTGATTCTATTTCTAGGCCATTAAGAATATATTGCGACAAATGAGTTGCTGTCTTTATGGCTAAAATAACAGATGTAGTAGTCGAAGTAAGCATATCGACATTAAATATTTAGCCATAAAGGGAACGTGTTAAGGAAGAAAAAGTGATTATAGAACAGTAAGCACTGAATTGATGATAGTCAATCTTTTAACTAAATGCATGCCACCGTTTAAATTTAAGGATCATGTGGTTAGTATGAGATTGAGTCATATTATGTAGTTTTTCATTATATGAACAATGTGATTTATGAAACTCTTATCTTATGGTATTTTTCTCGTATGATTGTTTACACTTAATATTGTTGAGAAAATTTATTATGGGCAGAACCTAGAATAAACATATGTTTATTCATTAAGTGATGTTACCATATTTAGATTAATATATCTAAGAGATAGTGCACATGTGATACATGGATGATATTACTCAATATATTTTGAGATTTATCGTCATATTCATGTATCGTATTTCTTAGATTGGTATATTTTCAGATTAAATTAAGTGAAAGTATTAATCAAGTGGGAGAATGTTAAAATAATTCATTTTTATATAAATTAATTATAAATTAATTAATTGAAATTATTTTAATTAATATGGTCAATAACTTCCTAGATAGGGATAACTTCTTATTTAAGTTATGGTCAATAACTTTCTATTATACAAATAACTTCTCATTGAAATGAATGGTCAATATTTATCCATTATTGGATAACTACCCACTTAAGTGAAAACTACCAATTAGCGGTAACTACTTATTGTATGGATGTGATTGATGACAATACATCTATAAATATCTATGGAGGGGTACTTGGTATCTAAGTTCAATCACTCATTCATCCTACACCATCTAGAGTGAGTGATCGAGGGCTTAGAAGATCGTTACTCACGTCGAAGCCCTACTCGGTTAAAGCATCAATGGTCGGAGGTTTGATCTCACTCTTCCGCCTTAAGTTTTATTCTCATATTGTGCATTTAAGATTGTCGTTCACATTGATTTTTGTCTAACACGCCTATCTTCGCAGTTGGATGCCACTCACTTTGATCCTATTTATCGTCGAGTAGATTCAGTTCAATGTCAATCCCACTTGTAGCTTCTCCTCCGGGTAGCCGTCGAGTTGAGCTCAACAACTTATGGTGTGAACTGTTTCCTATAGTTAATATTAGGGAATAACCATTCTTATTTTAGCTAAATATGCTTCCTTGAGCTAGTACTATGATTTTTTGTATATGGTTCTGATATGGCAAGACGACTCCCCCGTGATTTTTTTGGACCTAATCACAGTAGTAACTAAAACACTTTGATTTTAGCAAAACATGTAATTATTTCATAACATTTTCAGCCCAAAACATTACATCAACAATGGTTTTATTAAACACTTATCAAGAATGATCATTAAATATGAGTGTAAGTTGTAAGGTGGTAGTGTAACCATGAGTTCATATTCTAATTTTCTTATGTTGGTGTCCTTGTTCTAATCTCATTATATTGTTATGATATGTTAATTTATAGCTAAATGGGTAAAATCAGAGAATGAGGCATGTCTACAACTTAGACAGGAAACTTGAATTAGGAAATAGACCCTCGCCCAATTTTCTAATGATGGGCAGAACAATCTCACGTTTAATTTCCAAGAATGAACAAAAGAATTGTATGATGCATGTGAGCATTTTCAACATTCAACAAAAATTATAAGCTAATGCTTTGAGGAGGTTTATGTGCTCAAAATAAAACTCTCTTGATCTTATAACACTTGAACAATTTGTTTATAAATATCTCAAAGAGGAGATTAAATGATGAATGATGCATGCCATATTTCAAGAATTATATTGGTGCAATCGACTAAAGACATATTGATGCCCACATCCCATAGACCAACATGTTTTATACATAGGACATTATGGTTTTCAAACTCAAAATACTATGGTTATAAGTGATTTCAATATGACCTTCTCATTTATATTCATGAGTTGAGAGGGTTCTGTACATGATAGTCATATTTTTCAAAGTGCAATTGTGGATCAACGTTGCAATATCAAACATGCCCTATACTCACTACAATATAAAAATATTAGAGGTTCAAGAACTGGAGCGGATGAAATGGCCATACTGCATGATTTCATTATTGAAGAGCTTTATGAAGTTACAATGCATTAAATGCACATTATTATGTTTATCGTACTCTATTTCTTATTTACTTTATTTAAACGGTTTACAAACATTTATTAAATTTATTTGGGTGTATTTTTAGTAATTTAAATGTAAATTGTTAGCACTTATATTTTTACCAAACAACTAACTTATTTCCATGTCTTAAAATGGGCAACAATCAAACTTTATCCAAATAATTTTCTTAGTTTTGAAAATATAATTTCTCACAGCTTCAGTTGTCATCTTCACTTGGCAGTGCTCCATTTAAAAATGACAATGTTTCATTTGAAAATGACTACTCTCAAATAAGACTTAGTTCTAAGTAGGCCTACAAGCGTTGGGGTTTGAGCCTAACCCGCAACCACATTGACAGGGATCAGTTTTGGATAGAACAAAATCACATCGCACTGAGACCATGCAATGTGGCTTGTAGTCGGTTTTTGCGGTGTGATTTTAGTTTTTATGCAATTTTGGAGATGCGGATGGATGGATCGATGCAAAAATGCAATTTGCTATATGACTTTGCTAAAGGTTGGAATTAAATTAGTTTATATGTACTACTTAGTTTTGTATTTCTGACATTTGTTATTTTTGTTTTATTTATATTATGGAAAATCAACTACAAAATTTCAAAATTCAAAAATACAAAAATATGTTTTTGGTTTTCTGTTTTTCTTTCATTAAAAATTTCAAAAAAAAAAACGGTATGATCTTTACTGTTAATATCAAGCATGTATGAATTCTATTATTTAGAATTATTTACAATGTTAAAATTTATTACTATGTACATTGTGTTGTTTATCATGCTTTGATATATCTAATTAAGTGCATCAATTGTATTGAAAAATATGTGTAGAACCAAGCTTAGCATGCCTCTAAGTATGAGTAAATGTTTTGTGATTGTTAATGATACTTTTTCACTCATTCACTTTGGTAATCTACATGTGTGTTTAAATCTAAAAATGCTTGTTGTGTATTGTACTTGTATAATGAATTAAAACTTGCATAAGTTTATTATCTACACTACTTTTGTATTGCACTTAAGAAATTAAGAAAAGTGGTTGAGTTTAAAAATTATGTTGGGTTTGCAAACAACTGTATTCGGAGAATGTTGTCTCACAAAAGTGAACAAAAAAAATATAGACAAATATAACTCCACTAAGTACACCTTGGAAAGAATAGTAAAGTGTCTTGTGCAAACCTTGGTTATTACACCACTTTTTTTCTAAAATATGTGCATTAAAGTGTGTGAAAGTTAATATACTTGTGTTTTATTATGCACTTTACTCTACATATGTCTTGTATTTTGTGATTTAAATCACTTGTTAACATTACCCAAAATACACTTATGTGCACATCATTATCTTTCATAACACTTCTTCTTAAAAGTATTGGATTCTGATGCTTTATCTATACTACTCTTTATATAAGAAATGCACTAGATAACCTAACATAATCTCTACAATGTTTGGAATCCTTTAAAGTTGAAATTAAGTAACATTATAGTATATTCTCTTTTTGATATGTTCATTTCATGCTTGGTAACTTTATGTAAAACTATGAGATTTCAAAAAGGTTAAACATTCTTACATTTTGAACTTAAACTCATATTTATACTTAAACTCATACCTTTAGCATATGGAGATGTCTTGATTGCTCAAATTGCATAAAACTTTAGCATTTTTCATATAACTCATCCATAGATGTCCATGACTCTTAATTCTAACCTTAACATTTGAAACCTTGCATCGGGAAGAGGTTTAGTGAAAATATCAGCAAGTTGAGAGTCTGTGCAAATGAAACTTATTCTAACATTTTCTTTTTTAATGGGATCCCTTATGAAATGATGTCGTACATCTATATGTTTGGATCTAGAATGGTGTACCAGATTATTTGTAAGATCAATGGCACTTTTGTTGTCACATTTTAATTCAATATATTTTAGATAAAAACCAAAGTCCTCTAGAGTTTGGCTCATCCATAGTGCTTGTGCACAACAACTCCCTAGTGCAATGTATTCGGCCTCCGTGGTGGAGAGTGCAACTAAATTTTGTTTCCTACTAGACCATGCAACTAATGAAGGTCCTAAAAAATGGCAAGTACCGCTAGTGCTTTTTCTATCAAGTGAGCATCCGGCGTAGTCCAAATCAGAATAGTCGTGAAGTGTAAATGAATTATTGTGTGAGTACCATTATCCTAATCTAGATGACCCAATTAGATATCTAAAAATACGTTTTACCGCTTTTAAATGAGATTCTTTTGGATTGGCTTGAAATCGAGCACATAAGCAGACGACAAACATAATATCGGGTCTAGTTGCACTTAGATAAAGTAGAGATCCTATCATACTTCTATATAAAGTTTGATCTATTTAAATTCCCGATTCATCTTTTCCTAATTTTAGTGATGCACTCATTGGTGTAGAAGCATGTTTAAGGTTTTCAAATTCAAAGTGTTTAAGCATATCATAGACATATTTAGTTTGACATACAAAAATACCATCATTTCTTTGTGATATTTAAAAACCAAGAAAATAAGAAAGTTCTCCTACTAAGCTCATTTCAAATTCATTTTTCATCACTAGAATAACTTCATTGCACAACTCTTCATTAGTAGATCCAAAGATTATATCATCAACATATATTTGCAAAATAATCAAATCATCATTTTTGTGCTTAATGAAGAGAGTATTATCGGCACTTCCCATAATATAACTGTGCTTTAATAAAAATGATGTAAGTCTTTCATACAATGCACGGGGCGCTCGTTTTAAACCATAAAACACTTTTTCTAGTTTATAAACATGATTGGGAAATTTTTCACTAATAAAACCGGGAGGTTGTTCAACATAAACTTCTTCTTTTACAAACCCATTTAGAAAAGCACTTTTTACATCCATTTGAAATAGTTTTATTCTTTTAAAGCTTGCAAATGCTAGGAAAATTCGTATAGACTCCAATCTAGCAATGGGTGCAAAAGATTCATCAAAATCTATCCCCTCGATTTATGAATATCCTTGTGCTACTAAACGTGCTTTATTTCTAGTGATTCTAGACTCGCCATCTAATTTATTTTTAAAAATCCATTTTACACCTACAACCGGGTGATTAGATGGTCTTTCTACTAATTTCCAAACATTATGTCGCTCAAATTGTTCTAACTCTTCATTCATAGTCAAAAACCAAAATTCATCATTTAAAGCGGTTGAAACAGCATTTGGTTCGGAAACAAAACAAATGTTTGAGTAAGATTCATGAAGAGAAGAACTAGTTATTATCCCAATGGATGGTTCACCAATTATTAGTTCCCTTGGATGATCCTTTGTAAATTTCAGGCGCTTGGAGGCACATAATCATCTTCCTTGACCTCCTATTTCTCTTCTTTGGAAGGTTCCTAGTCATCATGCTCCAAAGGTGGTAAGAGATCATCCTCTTTGCCTATGGAAAGTCTTTCTACACAAGGAACAAGCTCATCAAATTCACATTAATTGACTCTTCAACTTTACTAGTTCTTTTATTAAAAATTCTATAAGCTTTACTAGTTGAAGAGTATCCAAGAAAAGTTCCTTCATCACATTTTTCATCAAACTTTCCCAAGCTATCTTTAGTATTCAAAATAAAACATTTACAACCAAAAACTTTGAAGTAGGATACGTTAGGCTTCTTTTGAAAATAAAGTTCATATGGTGTGTGATTAAGAGATGCGCGAAGCATGATTCTATTAATAGCATAACATGAGGTATTTATGGCTTCGGCCTAAAAGTACTTAGGCAATTTATATTCACATAGCATAGTGCGTGCTAGTTCTTGAAGTGTCATATTCTTTCTTTCTACAACACCATTTTGTTGTGGTGTGCGTGGTTCGGAGAACTCATGTTTAATGTCTAACATATCACAAAAAGATGTAAACTTTTCATTTTCAAATTCTCCTCCATGATCTGAGCGAATGCATTTAATTTTTAAATCACTTTCATTTTGAATACGAGTACATAATTTTGCAAATTCACAAAACGCATCAGATTTGGATGAGAGAAATAGTGTCCAACAATATCTTGAAAAATCATCTATTAAAACATATGTATATGATCTACCACCAAGACTTGCGGTGCTAACGGGGCCAAAAAGATTCATATGAATTAATTGCAAGGGTCTTGTTGTAGAATAAAATTTTTACTTTTGAAAGAGGATCTAGTAAATTTACCTTTTTGACATGATGAACAAAGTGAAGGTAAAGTTCCATTTAACGTAGGCAATCCTCTAATTAAATCACTTTTAGCAAGTTTTACAATAAGTTTTGTGCTAGCATGTCCTAGCCATCTATGCCAAAGTTCTAATTCATCATTTTTAGTGATAAAACATTTTATAGATGATTTAGAAAGATCATGAAAAGAAACTATATAAACATTATGTATTCTTGGTGCAGTTAGTAAAATATCTTTTGTAGTAGGATTGGATATTTTGCATAAATTAGTGGAAGATTCAAAAAAAACGTCTAATCCTTTATCGCATAATTGGCTAATAGAAATTAGATTGTGTTTTAGACCTCTTACATAAAGAACATTAGATATCGTAAAGGATTCGTTACCAACTGTACCAATTCCCATGATTCTTCCTTTTTCGTTATCGTCAAACATCACGATCCATCCCTTCTTCTTTTCTAGGCTAAGGAATTTTGCTTTATTGCCCATCATGTGCTTGGAGCATCCAGAATCCAAGTACCATACGTCTTCATTGTCCTTAGCCTACCTGCATATCTAGAAAGAAGATGAGAGTAAAGATCCGGATACCCAAGCGGTACCACCCATAGAATAAGTGGAAGCCTTAGGTACCCAGATTTTCTTTAAAGTATTTTGTTTTACTTTACTGCAAGAACTAGATGTGTGACCTAACATATAACAGTTTGCACACGAAATAAAGGGGGTTGAGACCCTTTTCTGAAATTGTGTTATTCTTGCTGGAAGGAATCATTTTTACAGAAGAAAAGATTTTGCAAAAGAAAATGTTGAGTTCTTGCATGAGGTGCTAGCGCCGGCATTAGTGGCTAGTGTTGGGCGATAGCCCTCACCTCTATATCCGAGCCCAAATTTTCTATAACCGTAGCACTGGTTCCCTAAAATCATATCCAGTGATTTTTGGCCTATTCCAATTTTTTTTAATGGCCATGGTGAGATCATGAACTTGTGCTTTAAGTGATGAATTTTCTTTCACAAGCATGATACACCTATTTTCAAAACCCTTTTTATTATTCTTAATTTGCAAAAGAGAGAATTCTAATTTCCTTTCTAATTTAATTTCCCCTTCTCTTTTGTAAGAGTTTTTTCATGGGAGAGGGCTTTAGAAAGAGAATCTTCAATATCTTTTGCCATTTTAATGGAGTGATCACACTCTTGGCAAGAAACCTTTCTTTTTTCTAAAACAATTAATTTTTTGGAAAGCTTTTGATTTTCTTTAATTAGAGATTCATTTTCACGATTCAATAAAATACAATCTTTCATATTTTTATCGAAAACTTTGCAAGTTTCAAAAAATTCATTAAAAAGTTCATCATATGTGGGAGGAGTTACCTCAGTGTCGCTAAGAACACTGGTATCATCATCATCGTTTCCATGTCCCATGAGGCACATGTTTGCTTCCTCATCTTCGCTTGATGAAGACCCGCTTGATTCTTCGGAGGAGGAGGAGTCATCCCATGTTTTAGCTTTTAGCACCTTCCTTTTTTCCTTCCCTTCGTGCCGCTTTTCCTTTTTCTCCAAAAACTTTGGGCACTGGCTCAGAATATGCCTGGTCTTCCTGCAATGATAGCATTCTGGTGGAGGTCTTTCTTCTTCATCGTCGCTCTCCTTTTCCTTTTTTGAAGATGACCCTTTCCATCTTGCATCCTTTCGAAAATATTTCCGGAAGATGTTTCTCCTTACCAAGAGATTTTCTTCATCTTCATCCTCATCCTCTTGGCAGTCCTTCTTTGATTTTAATTCCAATGTCTTATTCTTTGGCTCCTTGTTGTATTCATCGTATTGGATCTTGAGTTCTACCTCATAGGTTTTGAGATTCCTAATGAGGCTCTCAACCTAGAGCGTTCTTAGATTGTGCGACTCCGAGATAGCTGTCACCTTCGGATTGAATTTTGGAGGAAGAGATCGAAGAATCTTTCGGACCAAGTAGTCCTTGGAGAAGGTCTTTCCTAGAGCTTTGGAGGCATTGGCGATCTTGGTGAAGCGTGTGTACATTGCATCAATATCTTCGCTTTCATCCATCCGAAACTTTTCATATTCTGACTCCAGTTAGAAAAGTTTTGAATATTTAACCTGTGATGTACCTTCATGAGTAATTTCAAAATGATTCCAAATATCATATGCAGTAGTACATGCAGAAATTCAATTAAATTCATTTCTATCTAATGCACAAAATAAAGCATTCATGGCCTTGGCGTTATTTTTGCATTTAAGTTTATCCCTATCATCCCATTTATCATTTGGTTTTTCTAATGTTATCTCTCCAACTACAATTGTAGGAGGAGAGTATTCCTCTTCTACCATATTCCATACCTCAATATCTAGGGTCATAAGAAAACATCACATCCTATTTTTCCAATAATTATAATCTGACCCAGTAAATAGTGGAGGTCTACTTGTTGAAACCGTCAACCGGTCTCTGAGTTCAGACCCACAGGGGGTGTAGCCTGCGCTTCTCCCTCACTAAACTCTCTTGACCGTGGATGAAAAATCTGGAACAGACCCAAGGCTGTAGCGAGGAGGTCCCGCCACACAAAATGTTGAAACCGTCAACCGGTCTCTAAGTTCGGACCCACAGGGGGGTATAGCCTGCGCTTACTTCTCCCTCGCTAAACTCTCTTGACCGTGGATGAAAAATCTGGAACAGACCCAAGGATGTAGCGAGGAGGTCTCGCCACACACCCGGAAGATCTTAGAGAGCTTCTCCTGCCAAACCAATACTCAATCGGGCACCTTGGAGGGCACTAGCAGCCAACTCCAAAAATTGCCTGGAGGAGAGAGCTCAAAAAGATCTGATCTCCTCCAAGGTGCCCTTAAGGGTCTATTTATAGATTTTTCTAGGCAGGTCTACAAATAGCATGAATCCACCATTTGGTTTTGCTAACCGCACCCCAAACTGGTCTGCCAACAGCCTAACTCCGCTGTTCTGAGGAGCTATTGGCAGTCCACGAGGGCTATCTGGGTCATTATGCCTCCAGATCCCCTTGTGTGAGTGGCCCCTGAGGGCACCACTCACCTCCCTGGGCGAGTGGTCCGTGAAGGCACCATTTGCTTACTATGGGCGAGTGGTCCGCCGGGGCTCCACTCGCCTCTTCCTGATCCCCCAAGCGAGCGGGGCTTCGACCCCCACTCGCCCGTCTATCCGCACTACAGAGCCTTCTCGCCAGCGAGTGCTTCCTCATGCTCTTTGGGCGAAAGCCCCTTTCGGCTCATGCGAATGTTTACTTATACCACCCATTTCTCCTTGTAGTGACCTTGAGTCTGGGGTGGGACCACTCGGCGAATACGGGGTTGTACATAATCCCCGCTCTTTGCGAGCGGATCTTTCGCTCGGAAAGAACTGTTCAACCCAGTATTCGAGGAGCGTCCTGCTGATCTAGACAGAATCTTTATGTGGGTCCCACCGCTATGATATATATATATATCCCTGCCCCGGGCATTTTCTTCGGAGCGTTCTCTTTTCTTTGGCACAAATTCCTCCTACATTTTGAGCTTTCGCCTCTTTGAGATGGCCTTCATGCGACCATCCCCGAAACCGATCTCGCAAGAGATGTTGGACAGCCTGGCCGCGGCCCAGGAGAAAAATTCCCCTAAAGCTGCTCAGTTCGCCCCGTGGCGCTCTTCGAAGAAGGACCATAATTCTCCCTTCCGTTCTAGGAGATCGTTGGCGGTTCAGCGGGACTGAGTGGAGGGCGAGTCCGCCTCGGAATCCCCTCATCCGGCAAATAACCCTCCTCCTGATAGGCAGATGCAGGTACTCCCATTTCCTTTGATCCCCCTGCTGACCCTCGAGGTAGCGTCATTACCAGGGTGCTGACCATTCGTAAGAGGCATCGGCTCCCGAGAAAGATCACGGGACCGATCTGACGAAATCAGCAATGCCCCCCCCCCCCCCCCCATGACACGAGACCCACTCCTAACGAAAGCCTTGCTTCCTTGAACACTCGGGGCGATACCCTGCAGCAAGCTGGTAATTGGTAAATAGTGTAATTTTTTTGCATATTTCTTGCCTCTGACCGCTATTTTTCGCAGTCCTTAATCCTGATGCCGCAGAACGGCCTTCCACCCCTCGCCGCTCTCCCCTTCGCCAGGGAACTCCTATCTCCGCGAATGGGCACGGGGGCTCTCCGGGCCGAGACCTTGGTCGTACTCATCCAGCCGCCAACCAGGTGCCCTACCGCCCCGGGAGAGGGAAGTGTCTGCATCCCTCCACTAGCTTATTCGAGGGGCAGCCTTCCACGCTCCCCCTCCCAAGCAGGGAGTGTCCGTGCCGAGTTAGTGAGCTCACTCGCTCTGATGTGACCCTTTTACCTGTCAAGACCAACATTTTTGTTTTCGCAGGTCATCGGAAGGCCTCCCCTATGGGATCCTACTATGAGGGAGGAGAAGGGATGGTCTCGCCGCCTCCTTCCCCTTGTGAGCTTTTGGATTTTCTAGGTGAGCCTTCTGACGCCCAAACCATGAAGGAGCGAATGAAGGAGGTACTTGGCAAGCTCATCTTCATGCAGCGAGACCTCGCAGGACAGCTGGACAGGCAGCGGATTGATACGAGGCGCGAGCTGAAGTCTCTTCGTCGGGACTGTGCGCGTCTTCTTGCTGAGGTGGAGCGCATGGGCTACGAGGGCGGGGAACTCTCTCCCAGGAGGCATGCTGCGCGAGCTAGGAACCAGCTGCATTTGGCCAACCGAGAAATCACCGCTATGAATGCTTATTACTATCCGTGAATGCCTCCGGAGGCGGGGACGCGAGGTCGGGGTCGATGGCATTGGATTGAACACTAGCCTACCGACACTCGCTCCCTTGTCTCCACTGCTAGCATTTCGCAAAGATATTACTAAACTATTTTGATTCTGTAATAATTTTTTGACTGCGTTCTGCGAATGACTCTTTTTCTTTCCTATTCCGTCATGGTTTCTTATAATAATTTTTTATATCTCCGTCGAATGCTGGCGTCTCGCACATCACCTAATCACTTTTGGTTGTCTTACTTCCCGCCGGGCGACCATTCTTCTTGCCTTCGCTTCTAATGGGAGAGAAGCTTTGGCGCGGGTTTCGAGGCGTCGGAGAAGCGCGGTTAATATCCGCACACCCGCTGCCTAGAAAATCCCCCGATTTTTCACTTTCCTATAAATAGTTGACTCCACCAACCTCATTTATTACATTTTCACTTTGACCACCCATCTCTCTCCTCTCGCTAGCACTCGCCCTTCTCTCATCCGCGTGACCTCGGATTTTCCTTGCTCCCGCAAGATGGACGGCGAGCCGGATGGCAGGGGCAAGTCTGCGAATGCATTTGCTCAGCAGGGTTTCGACCCCTGCGATCTAACCGAAGATGAGTATATGACTACCGTCACGGACTACATTCCGTCGGCCTTTTTCGAAACCCGCCCCGGGCCAGACCACCGCATCAATACTTTTGCCCCAGGCACCCTCACGATTCCGCTGGAGCACTTTGAGGTGGGCTTCCGCCTCCCCATCTGCCCGGAGCTTCGCCAGACGCTCCATTACTTCGAATTCATCCACGCCCAGCTCAATCCAAATTCTATTGCCATGTTGGTGGGGTTCTCCTGCTACTTGCGTGAGGAGGAGATAGAGTTTAGCCTCCCCGTCTTCCGCAAGCTCTTCACCTTTCGGGCGAAGAGCGAGACAGCTTTCTTTTTGGGCCAGAATCCGCTCAAAGTGGCCGGTCTCGCGAACAAAAACCATGATTGGACCCGCAGCTTTGTCTTCGTCCGCGGGAACTTCGGCAACGTTCTCTTCGCGCCGGTGCAAGAGGAGGAATCGACCTTCAAACCCCCGCCGCTGGGCGGTCACGAGGCCAAGCTCCACCAGTATATCTTGGAGCACGGGATGGACGTTGTCTATCTCCGGCGAAACGTCAACTCGCTCCCGCCTATTTCTCCGGGAGAGGGTAAGTTTGGATGGTTTCAGTATGCTCAACTTTGCCTCTTCCCCTCCCTTTCTCGCTAAGTGAACTTCTTACGGAGTTAGGTGTGCGTGACTTCCTGCTCCATCCCCCTCATCCGGCGGGGATGGCCTTGGGACCCTCCCTGTCCACTACGCGGGCTGCCGCAGAACTCTGCCGGGAGGAACTGGCAGCCTCTAAGTCTGGCGGCCAGAAGCGGAAGCCGGATGCTCCCCTTCCCGCCTCCTCTTCTAAGAAATCGAAAACCCCCACCTCCGTAAAGGGTAAGGGAACCTTGGTCGACGCTCCCTCCATGAATGCTCCGGCCGGGACCTCGGCTCCACAGAAGGAGGTTCGTTCAAAGCCGCTGCCCAGAGATCACCGAAATTTCGTGCACAGCGAAAAGTTTGTCGACCCCACCGGAGCCCCACTCGTTCAGTGGGACAGGAATGCAAATAGGGTATCGCTCTCCACCCTCCATTCTTCCTGGATCGAGACCGAGGTCGCTAGAGGTGAAGCCCACTCCATCGGCTATGCTCTCTACGGCAGAGACGACGCAGATGTCTTCGATGCCGAAAAGACCCAGGTGCTCGCTCACAAGACATCGTGTGCTCTCCTCCGAGCCTTCAAGCTTGCACACATGTCTTCGATGTTGGATCGGTCGGCGCCCTTAGAGGGGGGTGAATAAGGGTATTCAAAAAACTTTAGATTATATTTAAAAACTTTGAATTATTGCAAGATTGAAGACATGAAATAAGTGAAGTAAAACAAAAAGGAGACAAGCTTTATTAATGATAAATATGTTTTACAAAACTTGATCTCGATGACGCTAGAGATCGGAGGCGAATAATAAAAAAGCTCTTTTTGTTTTCTATCCCGACTCGCTTCCCCACGAACCGGTGGCCCTAGCCTCCTCCTTCCCGGATTCGGCCTCAAGCCGCTCTAGCCAATCCTTCCCCGGATGTGGCCTCGAGCACCCCCTAGACCTAACCTAGATCTAGTCGCCAACACGAGGCAATTTTCAGCCCTAAGTCCTACCCCAGACCTAGTCGCCAACACGAGGCGATTTCACTACCGTTTACAAAGAAAGATAAATAAAATAATAAAAACTTCCCTTAAGATGAACTTCTGAATATGGAGGCGAAGATCCGCTGTAGAATCAACGTTTGTCGAAGCGGCCTTCGTTTGGCTTCGGCGTGATGGAATCCACCTTCAGAAGTTGGCAGAGCTTCGCCGGGACCTCAAATTTTGGCCAAGATAGGCCTCTGGACTTCTAGTACTCTCTCTCTGAGGTGTATGCAATTGGTGTACGAAAACAGGAGGAGAGGGGGTCCTTTTATAGCCCAAGCGCTACCGCCGGTGCTAGCGCTACCGTCGGCGCTAGCCCGGATTAGGAAACACTTTGCGCGGCAGGATCTTCAATCCGTGGCAACATATTGCTCCATGCCTCTTGTGCGCCATTCTACCGCCAGCGCTAGTAGCTAACGCTGGGCGCTAGCTCCTTCTAAAAACGATGCCGGAATCGCGCAGATCAACGCTAGCGCCGGGCGCTAGCGCTACCGCCGGCGCTAGTGAGCCTCTTCGAATTTTGGCCTCAATTTTGGGGGCAGACATCATGAGTACTCCTTCAGTCATGTGGACTATGCTAACCTGCACACTTGAACACACAAGATCAAATACACATAAGATTTGTTATTCTCAAACCTAAGAGATGCGGAAGACCATGTTCCAACAAACTCCCCCTTTTGATAATAACAAATCCATTAATGATAAATCAAAGCATTAATAGATAAGCATGATGAAACTATACTTGTGTGTGTGTGAGAGTGATGACTTAGGATAATAATTGATTCTAGCATGTTAGACTTGCTCCCCCTAAATACATGCTCCCCCTAAGTGAATGCTCCCCTAATATGTAAGCTATCATCTTAATTTGTCATGTTGGGTTTTTGATAGCGGGTTATATTTATCATGTTAGTTCTCCCCCTTTTGCATTTTATCATGTTAGTTCTCCCCCTTTGTTATTAGCAAAAGTGGGTAGGGAAACAAAGCACTAAAAATGTGTAAATAAAAGATAAGGCATGATCGAGCTTTTTAGGTAAATGATAAGGAGATTTAGAATTGTATTTCATTGAAATAGATCAGAGTTATTACAAAATTTCAGGTTCTTAGCATAAAAGATTTTTATGTTTGAGGTAACCAATAAAAAGTGTTCCAAGGAAATCTATCACTTAATGAAAGATAGGAATTTTTAAGAATAAGTGATGATGCAAATAATACAAGATAAGAAGTAAGCATGAAAGCGCAAGGTAAAAAACACTTATATGGTTAAGATGCGGAAGACTTATAGCAAATAGTAATGATAATCCAAAAAATATGAGGTAAAGATCACAAAAAATGATGTTTTTGGAAATCATTTTGCAGTTTTAAATTTTAGAATAACCAAGCATGAAGTAATGTTTATCAAAAAGAGATGACCACGATGTTACTGTAATTCTTAATTTCAAAAACATACAAAAACATTGTAGAACACATGCTAGGTTATCTAGTGCATTTCATAAAGAAAAAGTAATATAGAATTAGCATTAGGATCCAATACTCATGAGAAGAAGTGTTATGGAAGATAATGATGTGCACATAAGTGTAAATTTGAGGAGAGTAAACAAATGTTTTAATCAAAAATATAAGTAATATGTAAAGTAAGAAGCACAATAAAACACAAATAAGATTACTTCCACACACTTTAATGCACAAAAAAAATATACAACTACCAAGGTGCTTTGCACACACAATGCTTATCAAGACTTATCAGGGTGCAAAGTAGTGCTTGGGGGATCACATATTTTATTTTGAATTTTGAGACTTGTGATCCGGTGTACTTTAAGAGAAAGTGGTTTTTCTTATTTTTGAAAGAAAGAGTTGATTTGCACAAGACACTTTATTATTCTTTCCAAGGTGCTCAACCTCACAATGCTCATTAAGACTTATCAGGAGGTTCAAGTAGTGCTTGGTGGAGTTATCTGTCATTTATTTTATAATTTTGTTTTGTACAAAGTTCTCTGAATACACTTGTTTTGCAAATCAATAGATTTTATGAGAAAAAATAGAACCACTTTTCTTAATTTTTAAGAGTGCAAAAGAAGGAGTGTAGGTAAGATACTTGTGCAATTTTAATTTATTTGTACTAATACAAAACATACACAAGCATTCTCACATTAAATGCATATGTAGACAATGCCAAAAAAAGGTGAGTGAATAAATATCATTATCAAACATAAAGCATTTCTCATACTTAGAGGCATGCTAAGCTTGATCCTACACAACTTTTAAACTATAATTGATGCACATTAGAATAGATATATCAAAGCATGAAGAAAGACAATGTCCAAAGTAGTTTGAAGAGAAAAAATTGTAACATTGTAGAATTTCTAAATAGTAGATTAAATCATGCTTGATTTTACAAGAAAAAATCATAGAGTTTTTTTTTTGATAGTTTTAAAGTTTTATATTTTTGTATTTGATTTTAGCAAATAAAAGCAGATTTTTGTAATTTTTGCTTTTGTAATATTTTTTTTTTATTTTTGTAAAAAGATGAACTTTAAACAAAGGAAACAACAAAAGCAAATAAAGGAAAAACATATTTTTTGTAATTTGTTTTGTTTTTGTAGTTTTGTATTTGATTTTTGCAGAAAAAATGACACACAAAAACAAAATGAAAAACATTGTTTTTTTTGTAATTTGGTTTTCTATTTTTGCATTTGATTTTTTTTAAAAGGAAAGAAAAACAGATATGCAAAAACTAAATAGTACATATAGATCAAAATATTCTTAGGAATTTTTAGAAATTTTAAAAACACAAAAATTCGAAACTCGACGCTAGCGCCGGCGCTAGCGCTAACGCGGGAAACAGTAAGTGATTTTTTAGGGTTTTGAAAATTTTGATACTTGAACTTGATTAGGTGTCCCATTAGTAGTTTCATGCTGAATTTACAGAATTTTTGGAAATGTTTTTGATGGTTAAAAATGAAGAAAATTGCATTAGTAAGCATGTTTTAACTTGAAAGATCTAGGACACCTAATTCAAGTCGTAATAATCGAAATCTTGCATCGGGAAGGGGTTTAGTAAATATGTCAGCAAGTTGAGAGTCCGTCCCAATGAAGCTTACTTTTACATTCTCTTTCTTAATGTGATCCCTAATGAAATGATGACGAACGTCGTGTGTTTGGATCTAGAATGGTGTACGGGATTATATGTGAGGTCTATTGCACTTTTGTTGTCACATTTAAGATCTATGTTTTTGAGATGAAATCCAAAGTCCTCTAGTGTTTGGCTCATCCATAACGCTTGTGCACAACAACTACCAAGTGCAATATATTCGGCCTCCGTGGTGGAGAGTGCAACCGAAGATTGTTTTCTACTAGACCAAGCAACTAAAGAGGGTCCTAAAAAGTGACACGTACCACTAGTACTTTTTCTATCTAGTGAGCACCCGGCGTAGTCCGAATCGGAATATCCGTGGAGTGTGAAAGAGTCGTTATGTGGGTACCATAATCCTAGTTTAGATGACCCTATTAGATAACGAAAAATACTTTTTACCGCTTTTAAATGAGATTCTTTTGGATCGGCTTGAAAGCGAGCACATAAACATACGGCAAACATTATATCTGGTCTAGATGCACTTAAATAAAGAAGAGAACCCATCATTCCTCTATATAGCGTTTGATCAATAGAAATTCCAGATTCATCTTTTCCTAGTTTTAAAGAAGCACTCATAGGAGTAGAAGCTTGTTTAAGATTTTCAAATCCAAATTGTTTAAGCATATCGTGAACATATTTTGATTGACACAGAAAAATACCATCAGTTCTTTGTGAAATTTGAAAACCAAGAAAGTATGATAGTTCTCCTACAAGACTCATTTCAAATTCATTTTTCATTATTAAGACTACTTCATTACACAACTCTTCATCAGTGGCTCCAAAAATGATGTCATCAACATATATTTGTAGAATAATTAATTCGTTATTTTTATGCTTAATGAAGAGTGTGTTGTCTGCACTTCCCATAACATAACCGTGCTCTAACAAAAATGATGTAAGACGATCATACCAGGCACGGGGCGCTTGTTTTAAACCATAAAGCGCTTTTTCTAATTTGTAAACATGATTTGGAAATCTTTCATTTATGAAGCCGGGGGGGTTGTTCTACATAAACTTCTTCTTTAATGAACCCGTTTAAAAAAGCACTTTTAACATCCATTTGAAATAATTTTATTCTTTTAAAACTCGCAAATGCCAAAAATATTCGTATAGATTCTAAGCGAGCTACGGGTGCAAAAGTTTCTTCAAAATATATCCCCTCGATTTGTGAATAGCCTTGAGCAACTAAGCGTGCTTTATTTCTTACAATCCTAGATTCACCATCTAGCTTATTTTTAAAAATCCATTTTACGCCAATAATTGGATGATTAGATGGTCTTTCTACTAAATTCCAAACTTTATTTCTTTCAAATTGTCCTAACTCTTCATTCATTGCCAAAAACCAAAATTCGTCATTTAAAGCGGTGGAAACGTTTTTAGGTTCAATTTCAGACACAAAGCAAATATTTGAAAATGTTTCATGAAGAGAGGACCGAGTTCTTACCCCAGTAGAAGGTTCCCCAATGACTAGCTCCCTTGGATGATTTTTGGAGAAGTTTAGAATGCTTGGAGGTATATATTCATCTTCTTTTGACTTCTCCTCCTCTTCTTTGGACGGTTCTTCTTCGTCGTGCTCCAAGGATGGCAAAGGTTCATCATCGGTACCTGTAGGGAGCTTTTCTGCACATGGAGCAAACTCATCAAATCTGACATTAATTGACTCTTCAACCTTGTTTGATCTTTTATTAAATATTCTATATGCTTTACTAGTTGAAGAATAACCAAGAAATATTCCTTCATTGCATTTTTCGTCAAATTTTCCTAAAGAATCTTTTGTATTAAGAATGAAGCATTTACATCCAAATACTCTAAAATACAATACGTTAGGTTTCTTTTGATAGTAGAGTTCATATGGTGTGAGAGTTAATGATGGGCGAAGCATAACTCTATTCATTACATAGCATGCAGTGCTTACAGCTTCTGCCCAAAAATACTTAGGTAATTTATAAGCAGATAGCATTGTGCGTGCAAGTTCTTGTATTGTCCTATTTTTCCGTTCTACAACACCGTTTTGTTGAGGTGTGCGTGGAGCAGAGAACTCATGCTTAATACCTAACATGTCACGGAAAGATTTAAAATTTTCATTTTCAAATTCACCTCCATGATCTGAGCGAATGCATTTTATTTTTAAATCTAATTCATTTTGAATGCGAGTACATAATTTTGAAAATTCGCAAAACGCATCAGATTTGGAAGAGAGAAATAAAGTCCAACAATATCTAGAATAGTCATCTATGAGAACATAAGTGTATAATCTACCACCAAGACTCGCAGTGTTAACGGGACCAAAAAGATCCATATGAATTAATTGCAGAGGTTTTGATGTAGAAATTTCGTTTTTGCTTTTAAAAGATGACTTAGTAAATTTGCCTTTTTGGCATGGAGAGCATAATGAAGATAAATTTCCATTTAACTTAGTCAATCCTCTAATCAATTCTCTTTTTGCTAGTTTTAAGATGAGCTTTGTACTAGCGTGGCCTAAGCGTCTATGCCATAATTCTAATTCATCAATTTTCATTATAAAACATTTTATATAAGATTTAGAAAGATCATGAAATGAAACTATGTAGACATTATAAATTCTAGGTGCAGTTAATAACACATCTTTTGTTTTAGGATTAACAATCTTGCAAAGGTTAGTGGAAGATTCAAAAAGTACGTCTAAACCTTTATCACACAGTTGACTTATAGATATTAGGTTATGTTTTAATCCTTTCACATAAAGCACATTTGTTATAAGAAAAGATGCGTTACCCACTGTACCAACTCCCATGATTCTTCCTTTACCGTTATCGCCAAATGTTACTATTCCTCCTTTCTTCTTTTCTAGGCTAAGGAATTTTGCTTTATTGCCCGTCATGTGTTTGGAGCAGCCTGAGTCCAAATACCACACGTCTTCTGTTTCCTTAGCCTTCCTGCAAATCTAGAAAGAGGATGAGAGTAAAGACCCAGATACCCAAGAGGTACCACCCATAGAGTAAGTGGATTTCTTAGGTACCCAGATTTGTTTTAATGATCGTTGATTTATTATATTCCTGCAAGAGCCAGACGTGTGTCCAAATTTAAGACAATTAGCACACGAAATAAAGGGGGTTGAGACCCTTTTCTGAGTTTCTATGTTGCCCTTGCTGGATGATGTTTGTACATAAGAGAAACTAGAAGAATTTTTAACTTTAGAGCAACCGCCGGCGTTAGTAGCTAGCGCCGGGTGGTAGTGTTCACTTTTATATCCGAGTCCGATTTTTCCAGACCCAAAGCATTGATTACCCAGAAGCATATCCAGGGATTTTTGACCAATCTCGAATTTGGTTATGGCTAAATTGAGATTTTGATTTTGTTTTTTAAGAGATGTATTTTCTTGAACAATCATAACACATTTGTTTTCAAATCCTTTTTTGTTCTTTTCAATTTGTAATATAGATGTTTTCAACTTTCTCTCTAAGTCCCCCTTTTTTGCAATGATTTTGTTTTGTGAAAGGGCATTAGAGAGAGAAACTTCAAGTTCTTTTATCATAAATAAAGAGTGCTCACATTCTTGACATGAAACTTTTCTTTTTTCAAGAGAGACTAATTTTTTTGTGAGCTTACGATTTTCTTTTATAATAGATTCATTTTCATGATTTAATAAAACAAATTTATCATAAAGTTCTTCAAAGGTAGGAGGAGATACCTCAGTGTCGCTAAGAACACTGGTGTCGTCATCGTCGCTTTTGGCCATTAATCACAAGTTTGCTTCCTCCTCGCTATTTGACTCAGATCCGTTTGACACTTCAGAGGAAGAGTCATCCCAAGTAGCGGCCTTCAGCGCTTTCTTCTTTTCTTTTGCTTTCTTTTGTTCTTTCCGTTCCTTTTGGTATTTTGGGCACTGGCTCCGAATGTGCCCGGTTTTTCTGCAGTGATAGCATTCTGGAGGCGGCCTTTCTTCTTCGTCATCGCTTCCTTTTTCTTTCTTCGATGAAGAGGAGGATCCCTTTCGTCGAGTATCCTTTTGGAAGAATTTTCGGAATGTGTTTCTTCTCTCTGGATTTCTGATGAACTTCTTGAAATTCTTCACCAGGAGTCCTTCTTCATCATCATCGTCCTCTTCGATGCACTCCTTCTTTGATGTCAGCGCCAACGCCTTTTTCTTTGGCTCCTTGTTGTATTCGCCATGTTGAATTTGTAGTTCTACCTCATGGGTTTTGAGATTCCCAATGAGATTCTCGATCTGAGCGTTCTTAAGTTGTGCGACTCCGAGATGGCTGTCACCTTTGGATTGAACCTTGGAGGTAAGGAACGAAGAATTTTCCTCACCAAGTCCCCGTCTGAGTAGGTCTTTCCAAGTGCCTTTGAAGCGTTGACGATCTTGGTGAAGCGGGTGTACATCGAGTTAATGTCCTCTTCGGTATCCATCCTGAATTTTTCATATTCAGATTCCAGTTGGAATAGCTTTGCATCTTTCACCTATGATGTACCTTCATGAGTAACTTCCAATTGATTCCAAATATCGTAAGCAGTTGTGCATGCAGAAATTCTATTAAACTCAGTCCTATTTAAAGCGCAATATAAAGCGTTCATTGCTTTAGCATTATTTTTACACCTTAGTTTATCGTTATCGTCCCATTTATCCTTAGGTTTTGCTAATGTCGCCTCTCCCACTACAGTTGTAGGAGGAGAGTACCAAACTTCTACCATGTTCCATACTTCTACATCCATAGTCATAAGAAAACACATCATTCGATTTTTCCAGTAGTTAAAATCAGACCCAGTAAAGAGAGGTGGTCGACTAACCCCTTGACCCTCAGGAAAAGTGAGATCATGAGACGCCATTGTTCCCGGTTGTTAAGCCGATTGGAACAAAACCCCTCTGATACCACTTGTTGGATCGGTCGGCGCCCTTAGAGGGGGGGTGAATAAGGGTTTTCAAAAAACTTTAGATTATATTTAAAAACTTTGAATTATTGCAAGATTGAAGACATGAAATAAGTGAAGTAAAACAAAAAGGAGACA
The DNA here is from genome assembly GCA_033032865.1 of Dactylorhiza incarnata. Classification (NCBI taxonomy): domain Eukaryota; kingdom Viridiplantae; phylum Streptophyta; class Magnoliopsida; order Asparagales; family Orchidaceae; genus Dactylorhiza; species Dactylorhiza incarnata. The sequence goes on along the minus strand of JAWHQI010000230.1, from coordinate 1,959,981 downwards.
AGCTTTATTAATGATAAATATGTTTTACAAAATTTGATCTCGATGACGCTAGAGATCGGAGGCGAATAATAAAAAAGCTCTTTTTGTTTTCTATCCCGACTCGCTTCCCCACGAACCGGTGGCCCTAGCCTCCTCCTTCCCGGATTCGGCCTCAAGCCGCTCTAGCCAATCCTTCCCCGGATGTGGCCTCGAGCACCCCCAAGACCTAACCTAGATCTAGTCGCCAACATGAGGCGATTTTCAGCCCTAAGTCCTACCCCAGACCCAGTCGCCAACACGAGGCGATTTCACTACCGTTTACAAAGAAAGATAAATAAAATAATAAAAACTTCCCTTAAGATGAACTTCTGAATATGGAGGCGAAGATCCGCTGTAGAATCAGCGTTTGTCGAAGCGGCCTTCGTTTGGCTTCGGCGTGATGGAATCCTCCTTCAGAAGTTGGCAGAGCTTCGCCGGGACCTCAAATTTCGGCCAAGATAGGCCTCTGGACTTCTAGTACTCTCTCTCTCTGAGGTGTATGCAATTGGTGTACGAAAACAGGAGGAGAGGGGGTCCTTTTATAGCCCAAGCGCTACCGTCGGCGCTAGCGCTACCGCCGGCGCTAGCCCGGATTAGGAAACGTTTTGCGCGGCAGGATCTTCAATCCGTGGCAACATATTGCTCCATGCCTCTTGTGCGCCATTCTACCGCCAGCGCTAGTAGCTAACGCCGGGCGCTAGCTCTTTCTAAAAACGATGCCGGAATCGCGCAGATCAACGCTAGCGCTACCGCCGGCGCTAGTGAGCCTCTTCGAATTTTGGCCTCAATTTTAGGGGCAGACATCATGAGTACTCCTTGAGTCATGTGGACTATGCTAACCTGCACACTTGAACACACAAGATCAAATACATATAAGATTTGTTATTCTCAAACCTAGGAGATGCGGAAGACCATGTTCCAACATTCGCGCCGCAGAGTCAACCTCGCGCGGAACCTTAGTGACGTGGAGACCACTTGGTCCCTCGCTTCCGCCGAGATCTTTGTTGGAACCATAGCTTTTGATTTGAGTTAGGATCCATCCTCTTATTAAATCTAATAATTTAGATCAATCTAAATTAACACAAATTAAGTATGATGCGATCGAATCGGAGAATATACTTAAGCAAATAACATAAGTTCTCTACGTTCGACAAATGTCGAACGGTGCTCGACAAATAGCCAGACGGCGCCCGACAAATAGCCAGACGGCGCCCGACAAATAGCCAGACAACGCTCGACAAATATTCATCAGAACAGCGTTCGACAAATAGCGAACGGCGCTCGACGAATCCAGTCAGAACAATTGGAGCGGGCAGGCATTCTCTGAACGGCACTCGACGAACTGGATCATCCAGACTTAGCACGTCGACGAGATAAATCAAGATCGACAAAATATCTTATTTGCAGAGAATTGCTCAGCACATCAAAAGACGCTCGACAAATGCCGGTCAGTGCTCGACAAAATTCTAGCCAGAGCTCGACTAATATTTTATTTTGCTATCTTTCTTTATAATATTTAATCTAGCCGTTACAATATTAAAAGCATATTGCCGTTACTGTATTGTCAAATCGGCAACTCCTCTTTCCAAGGAACAAAATTAAAGAGATTTTATCTCTTTCCATTTTCCCGAGCAAGGATTTAAAAAAGCTTTCTCCAGACTATATATTTATGAGAAGAGCAGAAAGAAAGATACAGATATAGGAGAGACAGAGAAGAAAATACATAGAAGCAAATTTATTTTTCTTGCTAATATTCTCTTGCAGATCTCATACATCCTGAGACAACAATCACGGCCAATTGCTCAGGATCATCACTGCAAAAGAAGGAAGAAGCATTTGAACAATCAAAAGGAAGAGACTTCCAGAACTGTCATTCATCTATACCAGACAGGGGGAGCTCTTCATCATCTGATCCTTTCAACACCATATCAGGATCATCAAGAGTCTTCTTATACAGAGAAGAACAATTTAATTTCTGCTTTTATTTTTCCCCTCTTTACACCATCCTGTACAGGGTTATAACTCCCTTCAAAAGTTAACTCTCGGTGACAGGGCACCTTAGCAAAAACCTGCAGTTTGGTTAGAGCACCTTATCAACAGCTCACCTGGTGAGAGGGCACCTTATCAACAACCTCATAGTGGATTCCTACCAGTGGGTAGAAGAGTAGATGTACCCAGTTGAGGGGAACTACTATACATCTTGTGTCATCTGGATGGTTGTTTTGTTTTTTATGCACTCTCACTGTTTGTGTTAATTACTCTTTCAGCAAACACATATAAATATACATATCATTTATTTTAAAACCAAAACTTAATCAAGATCTTTTAATAAAGTAAATAAGAACTAAAACACTCCACTTTCAATTGGTATCAGAGGAGGTTGATCTCTTTACAGGCTAACACCTGGATCACAAAGATCACTTTAGTTCTTTCATATGTTCAACACAGTTTTTCAAAATGGCTCCATCAGTTTTCTCTATTACAGATCCACCTTTATGTAACTTGGATAGATTTGAGCTATGGCAAATTAGAATTAAATTATATATGAATGCCATAGATGAGAACATTTACAAATCTATTTTGACAGGACTTCCCCTCATGTCATCAAAGGCAGTTACACCTGCATTACCTAGTTCCATGGGTATCAAGTCTCCTTCGAGAGCAATGAAAGGGCCTGTTTACAAAAGAAAACGTGGCAACAGAGAGACTGATGTCACTGCCCGTGTTTGCAAAATGAAGCCAGATAAATTCAAAGCTGGTACTGATGATGGGCGGACTGATAAACATAAAGAACCTTCCCCATCTATAGAACCTTCTCCATCCTCAGAAGCAGATGCCAAAGCCATGCAGATCTTGGCTCAGTCAGTGTCAAAGGACATTCTTCAAAAGCTTGAAGACTGCACCTCTGCAAGAGGAATCTGGACCTCCCTCTCCAACATGGTAAATAAACCTTCTTTCATCTCTTCAACTAATTGTATTTTTGATGCAGAACCATCAACAAACTTAAGTGAAGAAGAAGAAGAAGAAGAACTTAGAGCTAGAGCTTTCTGCATGATGGCCATAAATGGGTCATATCACAATCCAGATGCAGAAGCAGAAGTAGAAAAGGTAAATGAGGTAATATCAATTCAAAACCCTACCTCTAAAAAGTACAAATCTTCTTTTAAAATAACTTTTACCAATTTAGTAAAATGTAACATAAAAATAAAGAAGTCAACAAATATAAATCATTTGATTTCCGAACATAACAAACCTAAAGAAGAACAAAATGACTTTTTAAAACATAAACTTGAACATTTTTGTAAAAGAAAAACAAATTGATTATGTTCAACAATTTCAAGAAAAATTTTCAAATTTATATTTTAATGAAATAAAAAGGCTAAAACTGCTAAACCTTTCAACTCTAATAAAATTCAAAGAAGTTTTCTAATTAATTTCTCACCATTAAACTCCATCCCAATTCAAACAGCAAATCTAAAATTTACATGGATTGTTTCCATCATAAAAACTATGTTAAGACAACTTTGTATTCTTACAGACTTCTCCAAGTCAGTTTGAGCATTCTACTGTAGCTGCATTGATCAGTATTGATCATAGCACTGAGTGTGATTCTCTTCTGATAAGGGGATTCTATGAGAAAGAAAATGTCTGCAATGTTTTTATAATCTAAAGCATTCCTTAAAATCCATTAACAGCTGTAGCAATTCAAGATATTAAAAACATATTAACTCAAATCTAGATCAAATGAGTTGCTTAAATAAAATAATTTAAAGAGTCTACAGAAGAAAATTGAAAACTAAAACCAAGTGAGAGAGAAAAGGAGAACATCAGAGAAGCCAAGTGAGAGAGAAAATGAGAAACACAAATCTCAAACTAAACTTAAATCTGTATAAAAGCTGCTGCAACTGAAAATTCTAAAAACCATTTTAAGATTACCAGGTCACTAGTTTTGAATTGATCCCAACTCAAATAGGGGGAGATTGTTGGAACCATAGCTTTTGATTTGAGTTAGGATCCATCCTCTTATTAAATCTAATAATTTAGATCAATCTAAATTAACACAAATTAAGTATGATGCGATCGAATCGGAGAATATACTTAAGCAAATAACATAAGTTCTCTACGTTCGACAAATGTCGAATGGCGCTCGACAAATAGCCAGACGGCGCCCGACAAATAGCCAGACGGCGCCCGACAAATAGCCAGACAGCGCTCGACAAATATTCATCAGAACAGCGTTCGACAAATAGCGAACGGCGCTCGACGAATCCAGTCAGAACAATTGGAGCGGGAAGGCATTCTCTGAACGGCACTCGACGAACTGGATCATCCAGACTTAACAGGTCGACCAGATAAATCAAGATCGACAAAATATCTTATTTGCAGAGAATTGCTCAGCACATCAAAAGGCGCTCGACAAATGCCGTTCAGTGCTCGACAAAATTCTAGCCAGAGCTCGACTAATATTTTATTTTGCTATCTTTCTTTATAATATTTAATCTAGCCGTTACAGCATTAAAAGCATATTGTCGTTACTGTATTGTCAAATCGGCAACTCCTCTTTCCAAGGAACAAAATTAAAGAGATTTTATCTCTTTCCATTTTCCCGAGCAAGGATTTAAAAAAGCTTTCTCCAGACTATATATTTATGAGAAGAGCAGAAAGAAAGATACAGATATAGGAGAGACAGAGAAGAAAATACATAGAAGCAAATCTATTTTTCTTGCTAATATTCTCTTGCAGATCTCATTCATCCTGAGACAACAATCACGACCAATTGCTCAGGATCATCACTGCAAAAGAAGGAAGAAGCATTTGAACAATCAAAAGGAAGAGACCTCCAGAACTGTCATTCATCTATACCAGACAGGGGGAGCTCTTCATCATCTGATCCTTTCAACACCATATCAGGATCATCAAGAGTCCTCTTATACAGAGAAGAACAATTTAATTTCTGCTTTTATTTTTCCCCTCTTTACACCATCCTGTACAGGGTTATAACTCCCTTCAAAAGTTAACTCTCGGTGACAGGGCACCTTAGCAAAAACCTGCAGTTTGGTTAGAGCACCTTATCAACAGCTCACCTGGTGAGAGGGCACCTTATAAACAACCTCATAGTGGATTCCTACTAGTGGGTAGAAGAGTAGATGTACCCAGTTGAGGGGAACTACTATACATCTTGTGTCATCTGGATGGTTGTTTTGTTTTTTATGCACTCTCACTGTTTGTGTTAATTACTCTTTCAGCAAACACATATAAATATACATATCATTTATTTTAAAACCAAAACTTAATCAAGATCTTTTAATAAAGTAAATAAGAACTAAAACACTCCACTTTCAATCTTGGAGTTGAAGCAAAAGTTGTAGTCAGCCAAAACCCTTCTTGCCAGTCGCCCTGTTCGGGAGGTATGCAATTTCCTGAAAACATTTGTGTTTTCGCTTTTCTTCTCCCCGTCTCACCATCTCCCTTTTCGCAGGACACTACTAGCGCCGCCGTGCTCCGCGTGCGGGTGGCCGGGCTGGAGGACGAGGTTCGGGAGTCAAAAGCCGAGTTCCAGCGCCTGCGAGATGCTGCGGTCTTGACCCTTGGGGAAGGGAGTAAGAAACATTTTTACTCTGATTATGAGTTTGAGGAGCTGCTGCAGGAGAGTGCTCAGGACGCTGTGGAGCACACACTGCAGGTACTTCGCGATGCTGGATACCTGATGGAAGGCGCCGAGTCGCTCTCAGCCCGTCTGGTCGTGTCGGACATCTTCGTGCCAGTTCCCGTCCCCGAGGATGAGGACCCTCTGCAGAAAGATGAGGCCATCCTCGTCGACTCAGACGAAAGCCGTGGCCTTTCTGGCGATAGCCCTAGGAATCCCTGAAGAATGTATTTTATGATGAACTTTTATTCCACGCTCTCATTTTGAAATATATCGGGGGCGGAACCCCCCCCCCCCCTCTCTTTTTTGTTAATGTTGGCCCTCATTTGCGAATGCTTTTCTATTATGTTTTTGCATCTCGCTAGGCTCTTTAGGACGTTGCGTTATTGCACGATTGCTAGAGCCGCTCAACGAACTATAGGGGGAACTTGTCCCATCTCACCGGTGTTGGATAATCGCGGGACGTTACACTCTCCTCCCCCCGGGTCACTCGCCGGGGGCGTTCGTATTGCGTGAGTAGTCATCGAGCGACAGGCGGATCACTCGGCTTGGCTGAGTTCTTGCCCATTCATCACGGGGCATCTCGCAACCCTTAGATCGGCCAGAGTTTCGCCGTGCACTTCGCTGGCCGAGTGGCGACGTCTATCTGTACCATTCGCCAGCGAGTGCTTTTATAACGGGCACCATTCGCCGATCTTATGTTTAGACTTGTCCCCACCTAATTTTTCGCCTTGAACTTTTCTTTCTTACTCAGTCAATCATGGGAGCCTTTAGAACCTGCCACCGAGTGAGCCTACGGCCCTGCCAGCTAGGTGAGATCCTGGACAGCAGGTCTGCCCTGGGCCAACCTGTGAACCTTTAGAACCTGCCACAGAGTGAGCCTTCAGCCCTTCCAGCTAGGTGAGAGCCTGGACAGCGGGTCTGCTCGGGGCCAACCTTTGAACCTTTAGAACCTGCCACCGAGTGAGCCTTCGGCCCTGCCAGCTAGGTGAGAGCCTGGACAGCGGGTCTGCTTGGGGCCAACCTTTGAATCTTTAGAACCTTCCACCGATTGAGCCTTTGGCCCTGCCAGCTAGGTGAGAGCCTGGACAGCGGGTCTGCTCGGGGCCAACATTTGAATCTTTAGAACCTTCCACCGAGTGAGTCTTCGGCCCTGCCAGCTAGGTGAGAGCCTGGACAGCGGGTCTGCTTGGGGCCAACCTTTGAACCTTTAGAACCTGCCACCGAGTGAGCCTTCGGCCCTGCCAGCTAGGTGAGAGCCTAGACAGCGGGTCTGCTCAGGGCCAACCTTTGAATCTTTAGAACCTTCCACCGAGTGAGCCTTCAGCCCTGCCAGCTAGGTGAGAGCCAGGACAGCGGGTCTGCTCGGGGCCAACCTTTGAACCTTTAGAACCTACCACCGAGTGAGCATTCGGCCCTGCCAGCTAGGTGAGAGCCTGGACAGCGGGTATGCTCGGGGTCAACCTTTAAATCTGTAGAACCTGCCACCTAGTGAGCCTTCGGCCCTGCTAGCTAGGTGAGAGCCTGGATAGCGGGTCTTCTCGGGGCCAACCTTTGAACCTTTAGAACCTGCCACTGAGTGAGCCTTTGGCCCTGCCAGCTAGGTGAGAGCCTGGACAGCGGGTCTGCTCGGGGCCAACCTTTGAACCTTTAGAACCTGCCACCGAGTGAGCCTTTGGCCCTGCCAGCTAGGTGAGAGCCTGGACAGCGGGTCTGCTCGGGGCCAACCTTCGAGTTTTTAGAACCTGCCACCAAGTGAGCCTTCAACCCTGCCATCTAGGTGAGAGCCTGGACAGCGGGTCTGCTCGGGGCCAACCTTTGAATCTTTAGAACCTGCCACCGAGTGAGCCTTCGGCCCTGCAAGCTAGGTGAGAGCCTGGACAGCGGGTCTGCTCGGGGCCAACCTTTGAACCTTTAGAACCTGCAACCGAGTAAGCCTTCGACCCTGCCAGTTAGGTGAGAGCCTGGACAACGGGTCTGCTCGGGGCCAACCTTTGAATCTTTAGAACCTGCCACCGAGTGAGCCTTCGGCCCTACCAGCTAGGTGAGATCCTGGACAGCGGGTCTGCTCGGGGCCAACCTTTGAACCTTTAGAACCAGCCACCGAGTGAGCCTTCGGCCCTGCCAGCTAGGTGAGAGCCTAGACAGCAGGTCTGCTCGGGGCCAACCTTTGAACTTTTTCCCACCATTCTCACGGAAGCCGTTGTACTATGCTCATATATATATATAAGAAATGGAATTTCAAAACATAAGTATTCTTATTACACGGCCTTAGGGAAAAAAACGCTTTAAGTCATCACCACTCCATGTGTGACTGAGGGGCTCGCCCTCCACATTTTGGAGGCGGTACCCCCCTGATCTCAATGCTTCTTCAACTACGTAGGGCCCCTCTCAATTGGGATTGAGCTTTCCCACCGCGGCGGACCGTCCGGCCGCGTCGAGCTTTTTTAACACGAGGTCCCCCTTTTCGAATTGCTTAACCCTGATGTGCTTGTCGAAGTACTTGGCCATCTGTCGTTTGACCTCCTCTTGGCGAATGGCGGCGAGATCTCGGGCCTCCTCGATAAGATCTAGGGAGAGCCGCAGCTCCGCCTCGTTTCCTGATCTCCATTCTTCATCTCCATCTGAGGCGGCCCTTACCCGTGGCGTTTTGACTTCGAATTCCACAGGGAAGATGGCCTCGCAGCCGTGAGAGAGCTTGAAGGGGGTCTCGCCAGTGGCGGTGTTGGGGGTGGTCCTTAGAGCCCATAGGACCGAGGGGAGTTGATCCACCCAATTAACCTTCAAGTTCTCCACCTTCTTTTTGAGCAAGTTCACTATGATCTTGTTTGCCGCCTTCACCTGCCCGTTGCTCCGGGGGTGGTGGACGGATGCGAACCTGAGATCTATCCCCAACTGGCTGCAAAAACTGGTGAACTCCTCGCTGGCGAATTGCGGGCCATTATCCGAGACTATGGCCTGGGGGAGTCCATGTCGACAGATGATCTCCCCTCATACGAAGTTGCGGATGACTTGGGAGGTGACCTTGGCTAAAGCCTTGACCTCCAACCACTTCGAGAAGTAGTCAATCATGACCAAGAGGAACCTTCTCTGCCCGCTTGCCTGGGGGAATTGTCCTGCCAGATCCATCTCCCATATGGCGAAAGGTCATGGGGTTGTGATGCTCCTTAGCCTTTGAGCTGGCAAAAGCTGAAGTGGGGCGAACAGTTGGCACTTTTGGCATTGCCTAGCGAATGCTGTCGCATCCCCGCTCAGGTTCGGCCAGAAGTATCCCTGCCTCATTATCCTTGCTTCCAACGTCCTGCTCCCCGAGTGACTGCCACATTCGACGGAATGAACCTCCTCTAGGACCCTCGGGGCTTCATCCTCCAAGACACATTTTGCCAAGAGTCCGGAGAGGGTCTTCCGATACAAATCGCCTTCATGAAGCACGTAGTAGGCGGACTTGTATTGAAAGCGTCTTTGATCTGGGACTTCCTCTGGAAACTCACCCGTCGCCAGAAATGTTATGAAAGGGTCCTTCCACGAGCGCCATTGTTCTATGTCCATGAGCTCCCCTTCCTCAATCGAAGGGCGAAATAGATCTGCCAAGGTTCCTCCGACCCGAGGGCCAGACTTGGCCAGCCGATCTGCCGAGATGCTTTCTTCCCTTGGTATGTGCCTAATGGAGAAGGTCTTGAATGCCCCGATGAGCCCCTTTACTTTGGCCAAATATCTCGTGAGTGTGGGCTCTCTTGCCTCGAACTCACTCCTGATTTGCGAGACTACCACCATTGAATCCGTGAGGACTTCAACGTCGTGAACCCCCAACTTCCGAGCCAGACGTAGGCCGGCGATTACTGCCTCATATTCCGCCTGGTTGTTGGTGATGGGGAAGTGTATTACTAGCGTTTGTTCGATTTTCATCCCATGAGGGCTCTCCAACACCACCCCTCCTCCTAAGGAATTCCTGCCTGACGCTCCATCGACCAGCAACTTCCAGGGGATGTGGTGGGGAGCCTGGCCTTCCTCCATTTCAATTATGTAGTCTACCATGAAATCTGCGACCACTTGAGCCTTCATCGATAATCGGGGGACAAAGGAGATGCCGTACTAACTCAACTCCACCGACCACTTCGCGAGCCTCCCCGAGTGCTCCACCCCTTCAAATATTTTGCGAAGGGTGTAAGTTTATGGGTTTGTAGTCTAAATCACCTAGAGGGGGGTGAATAGGTTTCTTTTGATTTCTTTTAAGTACCCTAGCTGATTTCTGAGTTAGTTTAAGCAAATCAACAAACACAGAAAGCACACAAGAATTTATAGTGGTTTCCCAAAGACAATGTGTCTTTGGGTAGTCCACTTTCCTCCTTCACCCTTCTAACAATGTGTTAGACATGGCCAACTCCTCCAACTCAGCTCCAAGAGCTTACAACTCAGATCCCTCAAGATCTCTCAGGTTTTCCCAACCCTACCTCAGGCTAAACAACCCTACAACTCAGATCAGCCCCTGATCATATAGCTCAGACCTCAGCAGGTCCTACAACTCAGGCTAAATAGCCCTACAACTCAGGCTCAGCAGCCCTACCTCAGATCATCTCCTGATCCTACAGCTTAGACCCCTCCAGGTCCTACAACTCAGATCCACAGATCCTACAGTCTCAGACCAAAAGGTCTTACAACTCAGGATGTTAAGCCCTACAGAAAAATGAGTTTAAATCTTACTACAGATGACAGCAAGTCCCCTGTAGTTCCTGCACAGCTTGTGCTTCCTGTAGCTGGTGATGTTGATGTCAGCTACTATCTGATCTTCTTCTTCAGATGAAGGTTGGAAGATCTCCTTGCTCCTTCTTGCAAAGGAGCTAACTTTCTTTCTCTATTTTCTTCTTCTTGTTCAGTGAGCAGGAGGAAGAATACGAGAGCTTCTCCCGTCAATGGAATAGTGAATATGTCGCCTTACTTCAGGGTGCTTTCATAAGTGCCCTAATTTCTTCTTTTATACATCTATGATCTTCAACGGCTCTTAGCCGACCTTCTGAGAAGTATGGGAGAAACTGGTGGACCCCACACAACTTTTCTGCAACTTCGCCACGGGCAGAACACGCAATCTGTGTTCGACGAACACGCTGTACTGTGTTCGATGAACTTGTCAAACTCTGCGTTCGACGAACTTGCCAAACTCTGTGTTCGACGAACTTGCCAATCTCTGCGTTCAACGATCGGCACTCTACGTTCGACGATCTGCCTTGTCTCTGCGTTCGACGATCTGCCTTGTCTCTGCGTTCGACGATCTGCCTTGTCTCTGCATTCGACGATCTGCCTTCCAAGTTCGACGAACATGCCAGCTCTCAGTTGTTTCTTCCTTTCTGTCTGCGTTCGACGAACTGCCTTCTGAGTTCGACGAACATGCTGGCTCTCAGCTGATTCTTCTATGGTCTCGTCTCAGCGGTCGACGAACTGAGTTCTGCGTTCGACGAATGGCTCTCTGCGTTCGACGAACACGTCATTCTTTCCAATCTGCACGCTGCTCCTTTCCCGTCTCAGCGGATCCGCTGAGACAGCGATCTCATCTCAGCGAATTCTTGGCTATCTGCAGCTCAGCTTGCTTATAAGCTTTATCAGCGACTCATATTCTGGTCTCAGCGGTTCCGCTAAGACAGTGGGCTCGTCTCAGCGGTTTTGACCCTTCGTCTCAGCGATTCTGCTGAGACAAATCTTCATCTCCTTGTAGATGAATTCTCCTCATTTAAGGGCATGTTTGGCCCTTCCTTTTGAGTCACATGTGCCTGTATATCCTACACAAGTATAGCTTTATCAAATACAATATGTCCTTAGCATTGAGAGTGATGCCTCTTCAAATCAAGGTAATATTGAGGGCAATATTCCCAACAATCTCCCCCTATTTGAAGAAGACAGAACTTTCCCAATGCTAAGGTACATGAACAACAAAAACATATCACAATAACGATCTATATAGCATGGGCCCTAACACCCTAGGCATTGGCCCAATCTAGCATGGGCCCTAACACCCTAAGCATTGGCCCTATCTCCCCCTTTCTGGTTTCTTCAACTATTTATCCCTCTATGGATTGGGAGGAAACATCTATAGATCCCTTTGGATCAACTAATAGGTCAACCTATACACTCTTAGCATTTTCCATCTCCCCCTCAATCTGAGTAGGGATTTTGCTCCCCCTCAATTAGAGAGCTATTTTCTGTAATAGCTGATCTTGTTCAATTTGAACAACCCTTTCTAACTCGAATACTGAAAGTAGAAATACAGAGTACATATACCAACAGTAACAAACACAATACGATTTTCAGAATTTGAAATATCATTTCAATTAAATGTTCAGTACAGACATTTCAAACAGTTCAACATATGATTGTACATTGAATAATTTATAGAGCATCTCAAGGCAGGGTCTTCTTAGATGGTCCCTGGGAAGAGCTTTCTCCATCTTCAGACTTTCTCTTCCTAGGTTCAGCAGCAGCCTTGATCTTCTCCTTTACTTTGATGTACAGAAATGGCTTGGGAAGATATCTTGTGGAAATCCTTATAGGAGTTTCCCTTCTTATCATGTTTTCTTTGAGAATCCTTTCCCTTAGAGATTCCCTCTCAAGGTACTTGATCCATTCAGCAAATGAATAGACATGGTCAATGTCCTTGAGTTGATTGCCATGGCTGACCCAGGTGTTGACAACAATTGTGTCCAACTCCAGATTGTCATCCTCATGGAGTGGATCCTCTAATCTTTCCATCCTCTTCTGGGCCATATACTCTTCAGCAGTTTGAATGCCCTCTGCCTTTCTCCTCTTTGCTTCCCTCTCATCTTGAATTAGATCTGATTGACCTTGGAAGTCAAAGTCTTCAGGTCTGCTTGGATTCAATATTGGAAGATTCAAGGCAATCCTTGTTCCTTGTAATACCTTTAAGCTTGAGGTCCAATGATTATCATTAATCTTTTTAACCACAGTTAGGATATCTTCTTGAATTGCATTGGAAGCTTTGTTGACCACTTCCACCGCTTGCTTGCTGGCTGCTGCCTGATTGGAGAATATCAGCTAGTGGGCTTTCTCCATGTTGTTATATAGCCTTATGTGAGCTCCTTTCAGCTTAGCATTTAGCTTGGCAACCTTCTCCTCACCCTCTTTGCCTTTTTCCAATATCTTTTTCTCTATTTCAGAGTGTTGATCTATTATGGATTGGGAGAGAGTTTGGAAAGTGTTGTCCACATCATCCAAAATGCTTTCCTTGGCCTTGTCAATGTGGGGCATGACATGGCTGCTAGAGGTGTTAGCCACTTGTGCCATTCTGGCAACTACATTCTCCCAGACATTTTGATTCCTATAAAGATGATTCTTTACATATGTAATGTCCTTTGTGGAGACCCCTTGATGATCAGCAATTTGCTTCAATACAGTGTGTTGAGCAGCAACTGTGCCTTTGGCCATCTCAAATCATCTTGTCATTTGCTGGAGGATATGATCAGATGCAGTTTTGACATCATTAATCTTGGTGTTCAGCTCAGTTCTTACTGCAGTCACCCTTGATTCCATTCTTTTCTCACTAGCTTGGATCTCTTGAGTCAATGCTGTTCTTGTAGCATATAACTCATCCCTTATATGAGCAATGGCATCTTGAACTTTTTCTGCAACTAGCTCTTTCACAGATAACATCTGACCCTCAATGATGGAACTTATTGAGTTCAGCAGGTCAGATGTGTCTAGCACAGCTGCTGGCCTTTCCTGGGCAACTTCATTCTCCACTACCTCATCAGCTTCATAGCTGGCCTTCTCCATTGCAGATTCAGATCTTGGCAGCTCTTCAGCATTTGGGCTGTGCTCCCCCTCACTAGCACCCCCACAATTATCTCCAAGGGGAGGGAAATGCTCCCCCTCACTCAGAGCATCCATATTTAGGGAGTTCTGTCTAGGAGAACCTGAAAAATGATTGATGGGTTTGTTAGACACCTAGACTAGACTATTGTTAGAGGGGAGAAGTCTAACTGAGAACCTAATTTACCATGGATAGGTGAGTTCAGTAGTTCATCTTCAGCTGGAGGAACAGCTGGATCAGTATCAATTTGAGTTGGCTCAGAAGTAGAATCAACTTTTCCCTGGGGTTCATCATCCCCACATGTCCTGGGGACATCTTCTCCTCCCGCATCTTCCATGTGATCTTGAGGATCATCATTCTTCCTATAGGACTCAGCACCTCCTACCTCACTCTTCTTTACTTTCTTCTTCTTCTCCTTTAGCTAAGCCACCATAGAGGGTTGGCTCATGGAGAGGACCCTTGTTGACCTGTCTAGTGTCTTAATATCTAACCTCTTCAAGTAGTGGATGTTAGTACCCTTGATGGAGGAGAATTCTCCTGGATAAGCCTTCAGCAGGAAGAGTGAGAGGATCCTTCCTAGGTTACGAGCCTGCAGACATTGCTTTATCCTTTGGTACAGGACATTTCCCCAGCAAGTCCTTTTCTTCAAGATGATCCTTACAACCAGCTCAAACATGGGTTGTGAGATTGAGTCATGTGAGCCTGGCTTGCACAGAAGGGCTTTTCCCACTATGTCACACAACAGCTTCCCTTGTAGGTTGAAGAATTTCTTATTCAAAGATGCAGTCTGGGAATCACTGTATTCACACCACTTTAAGGCTTGCTCCTTGTCTGATGTAGATATCTCCTCTTCTTCCACTGTAGGTAGGTCCAATACCTTTTCCAATCTCTTAGGGGATAGTTTCACCCTTATCTTTCCAATTTTAGACGATAAGCCATCCTTAGTAGATGACTGCCTAGCATTTGCATAGAATTCTAGCACTTCATGCCTGAATATCTGAGAGGGTTTAGATAACATGAAATCTAGACCGGCAGAAGAGATGAGGAAGATAACACTTAAAATCTCTGGTGAAGCATGGAGAAAGCCATCCCTCACTAGTTCGCATCCTTCTAGCAACTCCTTCACAATCTTGGGCGCCATTTGGTCGAAGAGAAGAACGCTGGGACGGAAGGGTAGGAGTTTCGTCTCGGCGGCTGGAGTGGGGCAAGTGAATGTGAAGAGTCATCTAATACGGTCTGCTATTTATACACTAGGTCTTAGTGTTAACCTAATCGACTCAGCGGAACAGCTGAGAAGATTCATCTAAGTTTTCATTCTAGGGCTGAGTTCGTCGAACTCAAACTAGAGTTCGTTGGACTCAAACAGGACAGAGTTTGTCGAACTCAGGACAGAGTTTGTCTAACCCAGGTTTTCCTTAGCTGTTAAGAAGCAATCTGAAGCATAGCTTAGGCAGATTGTACTGGTTAATCTAATCATCCTACTTTAACATTATTAGAGACAGCATTTGATGGTAGTTTCATAATAGGTAGGAGACATACTTACCTTGAGGATTTAGTCCTCAAACTGATGTTGACTTCATAATATCAACTTCCTTTCTTTCATGTGTCATGGGTACTCACTGTTCAAGTACCAAATGATGATGGGGCTGATACTTGAACTATCCTGCAAAACAGAGTTTAATGTCCCTTAGGAGCCCAAGATGACTTGGGTCCTAGGTTCTTGTTAGCATAATCAAATGACCTTACTCTAGCTGCACCCTTTGCAGGAAGGTTCATCTTTGCACATGGCACATTAGGGTTGTGCCAACAGTCTATTGCAAAGTGACCCACTTTACCACAGCACCATCACTCATGGATGTTGTATCTCCTTTTCTAAACCTTCCTGGTAGGAGCAGAAGTCTACCTAGGTTCAGAGAAGGCGACAGCCTTCTTCTTAGGCTTTGCAGATGGAGGAGGTGTGGCAGCTGTTTGGGGCTTGTGCACATGAGAAGATTTCTTCATGTTACCAACAGATTTCAGCTTTTCAGCTCTTACACTGTTGACAGCATCAGAAATGTTCTGATGTGGATTTGCCCCACTGCAGCAGCCAGCATTTTTCTCAGCTGGACCAGTCTTGGAAGAGCTGGCTTCCTCTCCCTTGAGAGAAGGTGCTGGGGTACCAAAGACAAATGGTCCAGGTAGGATCATCTGAATTTCTTCATGGGGTGCCTTCATAACACTCAATCCCATTCCCTTTCTTCCACTATGGGAAGGAGTATTTTCCTTCCTATAGGTACTTCCATTCCTCCAGTGATCATAAATGCTTTCATGGTCATACCTGTTGGAAGGAAGTAATACCTTTTGAAAGGTGGGTTGTGGCTTAGCCTTCCCCTTGCTCTTCTCTCCACTCCCTTCTCCTACTTCCATTTTATTGAATCATAGTCCTCTCCTATTGGTTTGAGAGGAGAAGGTGTCAATAATAGGAAGCATAGATTTGGGCTTGGAGAATTGAGCCACCAGGCTCTTCTCCTTCTCAAGCTTTTCCTCAAGGTCCTTGATGACCTTGTTCTTCAGGGAAATAGTGCTTAATTGCACAATAGTTAACCCCTGTAAATGGCTAATCTGTCTAATCATCTGAGCCACCAGGGTGGTAGGTTCAGTGTTGACATCCTTAGTCATTTTGAGGGAAACAATTTCCTGGGCTTGCCTCTTGGCAAGATTCTTGCTCTTCTTCAGAGCCTCCAAAAGAACACCATATTTGTCAATCAATTGATTGAGTTCTTCCTCAGCTTCCTTGCCCCCTTCCATCAATTGATGAAGGTGCATCAGATTCTGGACTAGTCTCATACTCAGAAATAGAAGTGGAATGAGATTGTGCCTGAACATTGTCAGAAGCATTCTGAATCCCTTCCTCATCAGTGAAGGCCATAAGGCCTAGCTGAACAATGTCTTCTTCATCCTCCTCTTCATCACTATCTGAGTGTGAAAGAGGGGCCCTGATTCCAACCTTTGCAGCTGGATAGTCTTCATCTTCTTTGTTGGAACATGGTCTTCCGCATCTCCTAGGTTTGAGAATAACAAATCCTATGTGTATTTGATCTTGTGTGTTTAAGTGTGCAGGAAATCAAAGTCCACATGACTCAAGGATGGTTGTCCCCAAAATTGAGGCCAGAATTCCAACATGGCCACTAGCGCCGGCGGTAGCGATAGTGCCCGGCACTAGCGATGATTAGCGCGATTCCGGCAGTGTTTTTAGAAGGAGCTAGCGCCCGGCGGTAGCTACTAGCGCTAGTGGTAGCATGGCGCACAAGAGGCATAGTGCAAATTGTTGCCGCGGATTGAAGATCCTGCCGCGCAAAATGTTACTTAATCAGGGATAGCGCCGGCGGTAGCTACTAGCGCTGGCGGTAGCGTGGCGCACAAGAGGCATAGAGCAAAATGTTGTCGCGGATTGAAGATCCTGCCGCGCAAAACATTACTTAATCCGGGCTAGCGCCGGCAGTAGTGCTTTGGCTATAAAAGGACCCCCTCTCCTCTTGTTTTCGACACACCTATTGCATACACCTCAGAGAGAGAGTGATAGAATTCCAGAGGCTTGTCTTAGCCGAAATTTGAGGTCCCAGCGAAGCTCTGCCAATTTCTGAAGTAGAATTCCATCACGCCGAATCCAGACGAAGTCCACTTCGACAAACGCTGATTCTACAGCGGATCTTCGCCTCCATCTTCAGAAGTTCATCTTAAGGGAAGTTTTATTATTTTATTTATCTTTCTTTGTAAACGGTAGTGAAATCGCCTCATGTTGGCGACTAGGTCTGGGGTAGGACTTAGGGCTGAAATTTGCCTCTTGTTGGCGACTAGATCTAGGCAAGGTCTAGGGGGTTCTCGAGGCCACATCCGGGGAAGGATTGGCTAGAGCGGCTTGAGGCCGAATCCGGGAAGGAGAAAGCTAGGGCCACCAGTTCGTGGGGAAGCGAGTCGGGATAGAAAACGAAAAGAGTTTTTATTATTCGCCTCCGATCTCTAGCGCCATTGAGATCAAGTTTTGTAAAACTTATTTAATATCAATAAAGCTTGTCTCTCTTTTTGTTCTACTTGACTTCTTGTTTTAAATATTGCAATATTCCAAAGTTTTTCTAAATAAAATCTAAAGTTTTTGAAAACCCTTATTCACCCCCCCCCCCCCTCTAAGGGCGCCGACCTATCTAACAAGTGGTATCAGAGCAGGTTGTTCCAATCGGCTTAACAACCGGGAACAATGACGTCTCATGATCTCGCTTTCTCGGAGGGTCAAGGGATTAGTCGACCACCTCTCTTTACTGGGTCAGATTTTAACTATTGGAAAGATAGAATGATGTGCTTTCTTATGACGATGGATGTAGAAGTCTGGAATATGGTAGTAGCCAGGTACTCTCCGCCTACAACTGTAGTAGGAGAGACGACATTAGCAAAACCTAAAGATAAATGGGATGACAACGATAAACTAAGGTGTAAAAATAATGTTAAAGCAATGAACGCTTTATATTGCGCTTTAAATAGGACTGAGTTTAATAGAATTTCTGCATGCACATCTGCTTATGATATTTGGAATCAATTGGAAGTTACTCACGAAGGTACATCGCAGGTGAAAGATGCCAAGCTGTTTCAACTGGAATCTGAACACGAAAAATTCAGGATGGACACGGAAGAGGACATCAACTCAATGTACACTCGCTTCACAAAGATTGTCAACGCATCAAAGGCGCTTGGAAAGACCTACTCCGACGGGGACTTGGTGAGGAAAATTCTTCGTTCCTTACCTCTAAGGTTCAATCTGAAGGTGATGGCCATCTCGGAGTCGCACAACTTAAGAACGCTCCAGATCGAGAATCTCATTGGGAATCTCAAAACCCATGAGGTAGAACTACAAATTCAACATGACGAATACAACAAGGAGCTGAAGAAAAAGGCGTTGGCGCTGACATCAAAGAAGGAGTGCATCAAAGAGGATGATGATGATGAAGAAGGACTCCTGGTGAAGAATTTCAAGAAGTTCATCAGAAATCCAGAGAGAAGGAACACATTCCGAAAATTCTTCCAAAAAAATACTCGACGAAAGGGATCCTCCTCTTCATCGAAGAAAGAAAAAGGAAGCGATGACGAAGGGATCCTCCTCCAGAATGCTATCACTGCAGAAAAACCGGACACATTTGGAGCCAGTGCCCAAAATACCAAAAGGAGCGGAAAGAACAAAAGAAAGCAAAAGAGAGGAAGAAAGTGCTGAAGGCCGCTACTTGGGATGACTCTTCCTCTGAAGAGTCAAACGGTTCTGAGTCAAGTAGCAAGGAGGAAGCAAACTTGTGCTTAATGGCCAAAAGCGACGATGACGACACCAGTGTTCTTAGCGACACTGAGGTATCTCCTCCTACCTTTGAAGAACTTTATGATAAATTTGTTTTATTAAATCATGAAAATGAATCTATTATAAAAGAAAATCGTAAGCTCACAAAAAAATTAGTCTCTCTTGAAAAAAGAAAAGTTTCATGTCAAGAATGTGAGCACTCTTTATTTATGATAAAAGAACTTGAAGTTTCTCTCTCTAATGCCCTTTCACAAAACAAAATCATTGCAAAAGAAAAAGGGGACTTAGAGAGAAAATTGAAAACTTCTATATTACAAATTGAAAAGAACAAAAAAGGATTTGAAAATAAATGTGTTATGATTGTTCAAGAAAATACATCTCTTAAAAAACAAAATCAAAATCTCAATTTAGCCATAAACAAATTCGAGATTGGTCAAAAATCCCTGGATATGCTTCTGGGTAATCAATGCTTTGGGTCTGGAAAAATCGGACTCGGATATAAAAGTGAACACTACCGCCCGGCGCTAGCTACTAACGTCGGCGGTAGCTCTGAAGTTAAAAATTCTTCTAATTTTTCTAATGTACAAACATCATCCAGCAAGGGCAACGTAGAAACTCAGAAAAGGGTCTCAACCCCCTTTATTTCGTGTGCAAATTGTCTTAAATTTGGAAACACGTCTGGCTCTTGCAGGAATATAAAACAACGATCTTTAAAACAAATCTGGGTACCTAAGAAAACCACTTACTCTATGGGTGGTACCTCTTGGGTATCCGGATCTTTACTCTCATCTTCTTTCTAGATTTGCAGGAAGGCTAAGGAAATAGCAGACGTGTGGTATTTGGACTCAGGCTGCTCCAAACACATGACGGGCAATAAAGCAAAATTCCTTAGCCTAGAAAAGAAGAAAGGAGGAATAGTGACGTTTGGCGATAACGGTAAAGGAAGGATCATGGGAGTTGGTACAGTGGGTAACGCATCTTTTCTTATATCAAATGTGCTTTATGTGAAAGGATTAAAACATAACCTAATATCTATAAGTCAACTGTGTGATAAAGGTTTAGACGTACTTTTTGAATCTTCCACTAACCTTTACAAGATTGTTAATCCTAAAATAAAAGATGTGTTATTAACTGCACCTAGAATTCATAATGTTTACATAGTTTCATTTCATGATCTTTCTAAATCTTCTATAAAATGTTTTATAACGAAAAATGATGAATTAGAATTATGGCATAGAGGCTTAGGCCAGGCTAGTACAAAGCTCATCTTAAAACTAGCAAAAAGAGAATTGATTAGAGGATTGCCTAAGTTAAATGGAAATTTATCTTCATTATGCTCTCCATGCCAAAAAGGCAAATTTACTAAGTCATCTTTTAAAAGCAAAAACAAAATTTCTACATCAAAACCTCTGCAATTAATTCATATGGATCTCTTTGGTCCCGTTAACACTGCGAGTCTTGGTGGTAGATTGTACACTTATGTTCTAATTGATGACTATTCAAGATATTGTTGGACTTTATTTCTCTCCTCCAAATCTGATGCATTTTGCGAATTTTCAAAATTATGTACTCACATTCAAAATGAATTAGATTTAAAAATAAAATGCATTCGCTCAAATCATGGAGGTGAATTTGAAAAAGAAAATTTTAAATCTTTTTGTGACATGTTAGGTATTAAGCATGAGTTCTCCGCTCCACACACACCTCAACAAAACGATGTTGTAGAATGGAAAAATAGGACAATACAAGAACTTGCACGCACCATGCTATCTGAATATAAATTACCTAAGTATTTTTGGGCAGAAGCCGTAAGCACTGCATGCTATGTAATGAATAGAGTTATGCTTCGCCCATCATTAACTCTCACACCATATGAACTCTACTATCAAAAGAAGCCTAACATATCGTATTTTAAAGTATTTGGATGTAAATGCTTCATTCTTAATACAAAAGATTCTTTAGGAAAATTTGACGAAAAATGTGATGAAGGAATATTTCTTGGTTATTCTTCAACTAGTAAAGCATATAGAATATTTAATAAAAGATCAAGTAAGGTTGAAGAGTCAATTAATGTCAGATTTGATGAGTTTGTTCCATATGCAGAGAAGCTCCCTACAGGTACCGATGATGAACCTTTGCCATCCTTAGAGCATGACGAAGAAGAACCGTCCAAAGAAGAGGAGGAGAAGTCCAAAGAAGATGAATATGTACCTCCAAGCATTCTAAACTTCTCCAAAAATCATCCAAAGGAGCTAGTCATTGGGGGACCTTCTACTGGGGTAAGAACTCGGTCCTCTCTTCATGAAACATTTTCAAATATTTGCTTTGTGTCTGAAATTGAACCTAAAAACATTTCCACCGCTTTAAATGACGAATTTTGGTTTTTGGCAATGAATGAAGAGTTAGGACAATTTGAAAGAAATAAAGTTTGGAATTTAGTAGAAAGACCATCTAATCATCCAATTATTGGCGTAAAATGGATTTTTAAAAATAAGCTAGATGGTGAATCTAGGATTGTAAGAAATAAAGCACGCTTAGTTGCTCAAGGCTATTCACAAATCGAGGGGGTAGATTTTGAAGAAACTTTTGCACCCGTAGCTCGCTTAGAATCTATACGAATATTTTTGGCATTTGCGAGTTTTAAAAGAATAAAATTATTTCAAATGGATGTTAAAAGTGCCTTTTTAAACGGGTTTATTAAAGAAGAAGTTTATGTAGAACAATCCCACGGTTTCATAAATGAAAAATTTCCAAATCATGTTTACAAATTAGAAAAGGAGCTTTATGGTTTAAAACAAGCGCCCCGTGCATGGTATGATCGTCTTACATCGTTTTTGTTAGAGCACGGTTATGTTATGGGAAGTGCAGACAACACACTCTTCATTAAGCATGAAAATAACGAATTAATTATTCTACAAATATATGTTGATGACATCATTTTTGGAGCCACTAATGAAGAGTTGTGTAATGAAGTAGTCTTAATAATGAAAAATGAATTTGAAATGAGTCTTGTAGGAGAACTATCACATTTTCTTGGTTTTCAAATTTCACAAAGAACTGATGGTATTTTTTTTGTCAACCAAAATATGTTCACGATATGCTTAAACGATTTGGATTTGAAAATCTTAAACAAGCTTCTACTCCTATGAGTGCTTCTTTAAAACTAGGAAAAGATGAATCTGGAATTTTTATTGATCAAACGCTATATAGAGGAATGATAGGTTCTCTTCTTTATTTAAGTGCATCTAGACCAGATATAATGTTTGCCGTATGTTTATGTGCTCGCTTTCAAGCCGATCCAAAAGAATCTCATTTAAAAGCGGTAAAACATATTTTTCGTTATCTAATAGGGTCATCTAAACTAGGATTATGGTACCCACATAATGACTCTTTCACACTCCACGGCTATTCCGATTCGGACTACGCCGGGTGCTCACTAGATAGAAAAAGCACTGGCGATACATGTCACTTTTTAGGACCTTCTTTAGTTGCCTGGTCTAGTAGAAAACAATCTTCGGTTGCACTCTCCACCACGGAGGCCGAATATATTGCACTTGGTAGTTGTTGTGCACAAGCGTTATGGATGACCAAACACTAGAGGACTTTGGATTCCATCTCAAAAACATAGATCTTAAATGTGACAACAAAAGTGCAATAGACCTCACATATAATCTCGTACACCATTCTAGATCCAAACACATCGACGTTCGTCATCATTTCATTAGGGATCACATTAAGAAAGAAAATCTAAAAGTAAGCTTCATTGGGACGGACTCTCAACTTGCTGACATATTTACTAAACCCCTTCCCGATGCAAGATTTCGATCATTACGACTTGAATTAGGTGTCCTAGACCTTTCAAGTTAAAACATGCCCACAAATACAATTTTCTTCATTTTTAACCATCCAAAACATCTCCTAAAAATCTGCAACTTCAGCATGGAACTACTATTGGGACACTTAATCAAGATCCAAAATTAAAATTTCCAAAATCCTAGAAAATCGTTCACTGTCTCCCGCGCTAGCGCCACCGCAGGCGCTAGCGTCCATGTTCAATTTTCTGTATTTTTTAAATTTAGAAAAATTTATAAAAATATATTAATCTATATTTTCTACTTAGTTTTGCACTTCTGTGTTTCTTTATTTTTTGAAAAATCAAATACAAAACTACAAAACCCAAATTACACAAAAATATGTTTTTTTTCTTTTTCGCTTGTGTTGTTTCCTTTGTTTAAAGTTCATCTTTATGCAAAAATCAAATATAATAATTACAAAAGCAAAATTTACAAAAATATGCTTTTATTTGCTAAAATCAAATACAAAAATCAAAAAAACTGTATGATTTTTTTGTGAAAAATCAAGCATGATTTAATCTATTATTTAGAAATTCAACAATGTTGCAATTTATCTTTTCAAACTACTTTGGACATTGTCTTTCTTCATGCTTTGATATATCTATTCAAATGTGCATCAATTATAGTTTAAAAGTTGTGTAGGATCAAGCTTAGCATGCCTCTAAGTATGAGAAATGTTTTATGTTTGATAATGATATTTATTCACTCACTTTTTTGGCATTGTCTACATATGTATTTAATCTAAGAATGTTTGTGTATGTTTTGTATTAGTACAATGGATTAAAATTGCACAAGTATCTTACCTACACTCCTTATTTTGCACTCTTAAAAATTAAGAAAAGTGG
The DNA here is from genome assembly GCA_033032865.1 of Dactylorhiza incarnata. Taxonomy (NCBI): domain Eukaryota; kingdom Viridiplantae; phylum Streptophyta; class Magnoliopsida; order Asparagales; family Orchidaceae; genus Dactylorhiza; species Dactylorhiza incarnata. Next base: position 1,936,484 of record JAWHQI010000230.1, on the reverse strand, counting down.
TTATGTTTTTCATAAAATCTATTGATTTGCAAAACAAGTGTATTCGGAGAACTTTGTACAAAACAAAATAATAAAATAAATGACAAAGATAACTCCACCAAGCACTACTTGAACCTCCTGATAAGTCTTAATAAGCATTGTGAGGTTGAGCACCTTGGAAAGAATAGTAAAGTGTCTTGTGAAAATCAAAACCTTCTTTCAAAAATAAGAAAAACCACTTACTCTTAAGTACACCGGATCACTAGTTTCAATCTCAAATTTAAATATGTGATCCCCCAAGCACTACTTTGCACCCTGATAAGTCTTGATGAGCATTGTGTGTGCAGAGCACCTTGGTAGTTGTACTTTTTTATGGTGCATTAAAGTGTGTGGAAGTAATCTTATTTGTGTTTTATTGTGCTCATACTTTACATATATCTTGTATTTTTGATTAAAACATTTGTTTACATTACTCAAAAATACACTTTTGTGCACATCATTATCTTCCATAACACTTCTTCTCATGAGTATTGGATCCTAATGCTAATTCTATATTACTTTTTATTTATGAAATGCACTAGATAACCTAGCATGTGTTCTACAATGTTTTGTATGTTTTTGAAATTATGAATTAAAGTAACATTGTGGTAATCTCTTTTTGATAAACATTATTTCATGCTTGGTTATTATCAAATTTAAAGATCTAACTGCAAAATAATTTACAAAAACATCATCTTTTGTGAACTTTAACTCATATTTTTTTTGGATTATCATTACTATTTGATGTTTTTTGTATTGTTATAAGTCTTCCGCATCTTAACCATATAAGTGTTTTACCTTGCGCTTTCATGCTTACTTAATATCTTGTATTCTTTGCATCATCACTTATTCTTAAAAATTCCTATCTTTCATTAAGTGATAGATTTACTTGGAACACTTTTTATTGGTTACTTCAAACATAAAAATCTTTTATGCTAAAAACTCTGAAAATTTTGTAATGCTTATAACTCTGATCTATTTAAATGAAAAACAATTCTAAAACTCCTTACCATTTACTTAAAAAGCTCGATCATGCCTTCTCTTCTATTTACACATTAGTGCTTTGTTTCCCTACCCACTTTTGCTAATAACAAAGGGGGAGAACTAACATGATAAATATAACCCGCTATCAAAAACCCAACATGACAAATTAAGATGATAGCTTACATATTAGGGGAGCATTCACTTAGGGGGAGCATGTATTTAGGGGGAGCAATTCTAAATGCTAAAATCAAGAATTATCCTAAGTCATCACTCTCTCACACACACACAAGTATAGTTTCATCATGCTTATTTATTAATGCTTTGATTTATCATTAATGGATTTGTTATTATCAAAAGGGGGAGTTTGTTGGAACATAGTCTTCCGCATCTCCTAGGTTTGAGAATAACAAATCCTATGTGTATTTGATCTTGTGTGTTTAAGTGTGCAGGAAATCAAAGTCCACATGACTCAAGGATGGTTGTCCCCAAAATTGAGGCCAGAATTCCAACATGGCCACTAGCGCCGGCGGTAGCGATAGCGCCCGGCGCTAGCGATGATTAGCGCGATTCCGGCAGTGTTTTTAGAAGGAGCTAGCACCGGCGGTAGCTACTAGCGCTGGCGGTAGCATGGCGCATAAGAGGCATAGTGCAAATTATTGCTGCGGATAGATCCTGCCGTGCAAAATGTTACTTAATCAGGGATAGCGCCGGCGGTAGCTACTAGCGCTGGCGGTAGCGTGGCGCACAAGAGGCATAGAGCAAAATGTTGTCGCGGATTGAAGATCCTGCCGCGCAAAACATTACTTAATCCGGGCTAGCGCCGGCGGTAGCGCTTTGGCTATAAAAGGACCCCCTCTCCTCTTATTTTCGACACACCTATTGCATACACCTCAGAGAGAGTGATAGAATTCCAGAGGCTTGTCTTAGCCGAAATTTGAGGTCCCAGCGAAGCTCTGCCAATTTCTGAAGGAGAATTCCATCACGCCGAATCCAGACGAAGTCCGCTTCGACAAACGCTGATTCTACAGCGGATCTTCGCCTCCATCTTCAGAAGTTCATCTTAAGGGAAGTTTTATTATTTTATTTATCTTTCTTTGTAAACGGTAGTGAAATCGCCTCGTGTTGGCGACTAGGTCTGGGGTAGGACTTAGGGCTGAAATTCGCCTCGTGTTGGCGACTAGATCTAGGCTAGGTCTAGTGCTCGAGGCCACATCCGGGGAAGGATTGGCTAGAGCGGCTTGAGGCCGAATCCGGGAAGGAGAAGGCTAGGGCCACCGATTCGTGGGGAAGCGAGTCGGGGTAGAAAACGAAAAGAGCTTTTATTATTCGCCTCCGATCTCTAGCGCCATTGAGATCAAGTTTTGTAAAACTTATTTAATATCAATAAAGCTTGTCTCTCTTTTTATTCTACTTGACTTCTTGTTTTAAATATTGCAATATTCCAAAGTTTTTCTAAATAAAATCTAAAGTTTTTGAAAACCCTTATTCACCCCCCCCCCCTCTAAGGGCGCCGACCGATCCAACATTCTTCTACTGCATACAGCCCAATGTAGGCTTCTTCTTCATTCTCTGAATCTGATGTTGAAGGATCAGATTCATTCCAGCTTCTTTCATTCTTTGCTAGGAGGGATTTTTCACCCTTCCTATCTTTTTGGTGATGATGCCTCTTATCACCATTATTTCTTTTGGCTGGACAGTCAGTTATGACATGTCCAGGCTTGCTGCAGCAATAGCAAACTTTGTTATTGGAAACATGTTTACCAAGTTTGGAATCATACCTGTCACCCTTTGGGTGCTGTCTTTCAGATTTCCTGCTATCTTTCTTATAATGTGATGATGAGGAGGGCAAGTTCTTCCATTGCTTCCTCTTCATCATCTTCTTGAACTGCCTTAAAAAGGCATCAAACTCTTCATCAGTGGAAGAGCTATCTGAGGTGCTGGTTTCATATTCAGCACTTCTCCTTGGAGGAGACACCATCCTGCTTTTGCTTCTCTTAGAGCTGTCAGCTTTGAGAGCAACAGATTTCTCCCTTGACTGAGCCCTTGTAGAGATGTCCTCTTCCTTCCTTGCAGACAGCTGCATCTCATAGGAGAGCAGTTTTCCAAACAATATGTGAGTGGGGGTCTCACCAAGCTTGGCTACTTCCCTGTTTGGATTGTGATTTGACTATTCCCTTTGTAGGATCTGGTCAGACAGTTATGTCTTTCTTGACCAACCTCCCTCTAATACCACTTGTAAGTTTATGGGTTTGTAGTCTAAATCACCTATAGGGGGTGAATAGGTTTCTTTTGATTTCTTTTAAGTACCCTAGATGATTTCTGAGTTAGTTTAAGCATATCAACAAACACGGAAAGCACACAAGAATTTATAGTGGTTCCCCAAAGACAGTGTGTCTTTGGGTAGTCCACTTTCCCCCTTCACCCCTCTAACAATGTGTTAGACAGGGCCAACTCAACTCCAAGAGCTTACAACTCAGATCCCTCGGGATCTCTTAGGTTTTCCCAACCCTACCTCAGGCTAAACAGCCCTGCAACTCAGATCATCCCCTGATCCTACAGCTCAGACCTCAGCAGGTCCTACAACTCAGGCTAAACAGCCCTACAACTCAGGCTCAGCAGCCCTACCTCAGATCATCTCCTGATCCTACAGCTCATACCCCTTCCAGGTCCTACAGCTCAGATCCACAGATCCTACAGTCTCAGACCAAAAGGTCTTACAACTCAGGCTGTTAAGCCCTACAGAAAAATGAGTTTAAATCTTACTACAGATGACAGCAAGTCCCATGTAGTTCCTGCACAGCTTGTGCTTCATGTAGCTGGTGATGTTGATGTCAGCTACTATCTGATCTTCTTCTTCAGATGAAGGTTGGAAGATCTCCTTGCTCCTTCTTGCAAAGGAGCTAACTTTCTTTCTCTGTTTTCTTCTTCTTGTTCAGTGAGCAGGAGGAAGAATACGAGAGCTTCTGTCGTCAATGGAATAGTGAATCTGTCGGCTTACTTCAGGGTGCTTTCATAAGTGCCCTAATTTCTTCTTTTATACATCTCTGGTCTTCAACGGCTCTTAGCCGACCTTCTGAGAAGTATGGGAGAAACTGGTGGACCCCACACAACTTTTCTGCAACTTGCGCCACGAGCAGAACACGCAATCTGCGTTCGACGAACACGCTGCACTGTGTTCGACGAACTTGCCAAACTCTGCGTTCGACGAACTAGCCAAACTCTGCGTTCAACGATCGGCACTCTACGTTCGACGATCTGCCTTGTCTCTGTGTTTGACGATCTGCCTTGTCTCTGCGTTCGATGATCTGCCTTATCTCTGCATTCGACGATCTGCCTTCTGAGTTCGACGAACATGCCAGCTCTCAGCTGTTTCTTCCTTTCTGTCTGTGTTCAACGAACTGCCTTCTGAGTTCGACGAACACGCTGCCTCTCAGCTGATTCTTCTATGGTCTGGTCTCAGCAGTCGACGAACTGAGTTCTGCGTTCGACGAACGGCTCTCTACGTTCGACGAACACGCCATTCTTTCCAATCTGCACGCTGCTCCTTTCCCATCTCAGCGGATCCGCTGAGACAGCAATCTCGTCTAAGCGGATTCTTGGCTATCTGCAACTCAGCTTGCTTATAAGCTTTCTCAGCGGCTCCTGTTCTGGTCTCAACGGTTCCGCTGAGACAGTGGGCTCGTCTCAGCGGTTTTGACCCTTCGTCTCAGCGGTTATGCTGAGACAAATCTTCATCTCCTTGTAGATGAATTCTCCTCATCTAAGGGCATGTTTGACCCTTCCTTTTGAGTCACCTGTGCTTGTATATCCTACATAAATATTGCTTTATCAAATACAATATGTCCTTAGCATTGAGAGTGATGCCTCTTCAAATCAAGGTAATATTGAGGGCAATATTCCCAACAAAGGGGATGGCCCGTCACAACTTGGATCGAGTGAGCCTGGAAATATGTCCTGAGCTCCCTGGTCGAGATGACTAGAGCAAAGGCCAGCTTCTCCAAAATCGGGTATCGGAGTTCCGCCTTCTTCAAAACCCGGCATACGTAGTAAACGGGCAGCTGCTTCTTGCCCTCTTACCGGACCAACACGGAGCTTACGGCTTCAGCCCCGACCCCTAAATACAAGGATAGATTCTCCCCCTCCTTAGGACCTTGGAGTAGTGGAGCTTTGGTGAGCTGGCTTTTTAGGGACTGGAAGGCCTCCTCACATTCCTCCGTCCATTCGAACTTCTGGTTTCCTCGCAACACCTTGAAGAAGGGGGAGCATTTCTCTCCGGCCCGGGAGAGAAACCTACTCAACCTTGTGAGCTTCCCAATTAGACGTTGAACTTCTTAGCATTTTGCGGTGATTTCAACTCCATTATGGCCTTGACCTTGTCCGGATTCGGCTCTACCCCCACCTGGGTAAGGAGATTGCCTAGAAATTTCCCCTTGTTGGCCCCAAATACGCACTTCAGGGGATTTAGCTGCATCTTATACTTGCGCAGAGTGGCAAAGGTCTCCTCGAGGTCGTTGAGGTGAGAGCTCACGCTCTTACTCTTGACCATGAGGTCATCTACATAAACCTCCAAGTTTCTCCCTCTTTGCTCCCGGAAGACCTGGTCCATCATTCTTTGGTAAGTTGCCCCTGCGTTCTTTAGCCCTAACGGCATCATCTTATAGCTATAACACCCTTCCCTTGTGATGAAGGAGGTGTCTTTGACGTCCGGGGAGTGCATCCTAATTTGGTGGTAACCTGAAAAAGCATCTAAGAAAGACATTACAGAAAAACCGACGACTGAGTCAACCAGCGCGTCGATTCGAGGCAAAGGATAACAATCCTTAGGGCAGGCTTTGTTTAAAAAAGAAAAATAAATACACATAAGCCAGCGACCATCGCTTTTCTTTACCATAACAACATTGGAGAGCCATCCTGGGTACTGGATCTCTGATGCGAATCCTGCCTTGAGGAGCTTTTCTACGTCCTTGCTGATCGGCTCCTCCATCTTGTCAGCGATGGCCCTCCTCTTCTGCCTGATGGTGAGGGCTCCCGGCTCAAGGTTGAGGTGGTGGCAAGCCACGTCTGCATCGATGCCTGGCATGTCCGCCGCGCTCCATGCAAAGATGTCCAGTTCCTCTGGATGCATTCGAACATCCTCTTCCTGTCCTCCGAGCCAAGACCCCCGCTGACCCGCACCTTTTCCACTCTTCCCACTTGGGTGGTGACCTCCATATCGACCACTTCCTCGACCGCCTCAAGACGGGCCGGCTCTTCCCAACTACTCTTCTCCTCCCTCCCCTCGGGCAGGGTCTTCTCTTCCTTCGGAGCCTCCTCCTCCATCGGCTCGTCACGCTCCTCCAGAGCCACTTCCTTCTCCTCTCCTGGGATGCTGCTCTCTCCTTCTCCTTCCTTCCTACCTCCACCCGGCCCCTCCGGTCCCTCCATCCCCCAATCCACCTTTTCAGCCTCCTCCATCCAAGAGATAGTGTTGACGGTAGTCAAATAGCACTGCCTCGCCACCTTTGCATCCCCCCGGATCTGGACCTGAACTCCTCCGCTGCGGAACTTCAAGCACTGATGGAAGGACGAGGGAACGCACCAGAAGGTGCTGATGAGAGGGCGTCCAAATATGGCATTGTAGCTGCTCGGATCATCCACAATGACGAACCGGCAGTTCCTGGGGACCCCTCCCAATGTCACCTGGAGGCCGACTCCTCCTTCAACTTCTTTCCTCTCCCCTGAGAACCTGAACAGGGGTCCATCTGAGGCTTGCACTCTCTTCGCTTCCACCTCTAGCGCGTCAAAAGCCTTCTTGAAGATAACATTCACCGAACTCCCATTGTCGACCAAGATTCAGGAGACGGTGAAGTTTTTAATTGCCGCCTGGATCACCAAGGCGTCGCAGAATGGGTCTTCAAAGTCTGGCGTGTCCTCTGCAGAGAAGGTGATCTTCTCCGAAGGGGGTGGGGTTTGGGAGGTCGACGTGATGCTTCTCCTGAACATCGCTTGGAAGCTTCTCTTGCGAGTCGCTTCTATTCCCACCCCACCATAGATCACTCCAACCCCTCCCCTAGCTCCCATGTCCGTCCTGTCTTCGCATCTGTCTTCTTCATATCCGGGTAGCACCTCTTCGATCCTCACAGGCCGCTGCGGCTGCTGGCCTCTTCCCCTTACCTCCAGAAATTCTGGGCAGGTGGCTGTCGCGTGACCTTCTTCCTGATGAAAGTCACAGTAAGGCAACGCCACCCTGCCCCCTCTTCCACCTCTTCCTCCTCTTCCCCGGCCTACCGCCATGGCTTGCTCTCGAGGGGGGTGAGGTGGTCTGGGACCCTGCCTCCATCCCAGATGATTGACTCTCCCCTCCTCCCTTCGTTGGTGATCTCTTTCCTGACCTCTCACTGGTCCTTCTTGGGGCCTCCAAGCCAGCCGGTTATTGGGCTCCTGATACCCCCAATCCCGCTGCTGCCCCCGAAACCCCTGACCTCTGGGTTCTTCCCTTCTTATTCCCTCCTGGTGCCTTACCTCTGGCTCGCTCAGCCTTGCCAACCTCTTATAGAACTCCGAGTTGGCGGCCTCCCCTTCTATCTCCTCCGCTGCCCGCTTCATCAGCTCCTCAAAGGATAGAGGGGCCTTTCGCTTCAGGTCCATTTTAAAGAACCCCTCTCGCAGCCCCACTATGAATGCCATCTGGAGGGTGAACCTCGGTACCTCCTGCATGAGGAGGACCACCTCCTAGAATCTATCCACGCAATGGGCCAATGACTCCCCGGGCCCTTGCTTGATCTTAAAGAGTGCCTCCGCATCCTTCTTCCTCTTTTTTGACGTTGAGAAGCGCAACCTGAAGCTACGGTGCAAGTCCTCGAAGGCGTAGATGGAACCCACAGGGAGCTGGTGGAACTAGTCCCTCGCCTTCTCTTTTAGGTTAGTGGCAAAGAGCCGACACTGGAAGGCATCTGTCATCGGGAGGATCGAGACCATGTCCTCAAACCACTGCAGGTGCAGGACTGGGTCATCTTTGCCGGTTGAGTAAGACATCTCCGGCCCCCTGCACCCCTCTGGCACCGGAGCTGAGAGGATCAACTCACAGAAGGGGCTCCCTTCCCCTGCTCGGCGAGTGGTCCTTTCACGCGGAGTCAGTTCGCACACCTCCACACTCGACGGGCAGCTGAACAGCTGCCGCCCGGGGAGATCTCGTGCACTCGCTTCCGTCGCGACCTCCTTCCCAAGCCGTTGGCCCAGAGCGTTCTCGCCTATCTGTTGGGGCGGAACCACCAGAACCACAGGCGTCTCGCATTCGCTTCTTCTGGTGAGAGCTACCTGCATGGTCTGCATGACCTCTCGCTTGAACTTCTCGAACATCTCTAGCCACTCCATTGCTGTCGGTGGCTGCGAGTGGTCTGGATCAGAACCATTTCCTCCATCTCCTGTCATCGAGCTCAACTTGGAATTTTCTTGCACTGGCTATGGTCCATGCTCACCGCACCAAAAATGTTGAAACCGTCAACCGGTCTCTGAGTTTGGACCCACAGGGGGGTGTAGCCTGCGCTTACTTCTCCCTCACTAAACTCTCTTGACCGTGGATGAAAAATCTGGAACAGACCCAAGGCTATAGCGAGGAGGTTCCGCCACACACCAGGAAGATCTTAGAGAGCTTCCCCTCCCAAACCAATGCTCAGCCGGGCACCTTGGAGGGCACTAGCAGCCAACTCCGAAAATTGCCTGGAGAAGAGAGCTCAAAAAGATCTGATCTCCTCCAAGGTGCCCTTAAGGGTCTATTTATAGATTTTTCTAGGCAGGTCTGCAAATAGCATGAATCCGCCATTTGGTTTTGCTAACCGCACCCCAAACTGGTCTGCCAACAGCCTAACTATGCTGTTCCGAGGAGCTATTGCCAACCCACAAGGGGTATCTGGGTCATTTTGCCTCCAGATCCCCTTGTGCAAGTGGCCCCTGAGGGCACCACTCGCCTCCCTAGGCGAGTGGTCCGTGAAGGCACCATTCGCTTACTATGGGCAAGTGGTTCGCGGGGGCTCCACTCGCCTCTTCCTGATCCCCCAAGCGAGCGGGGCTTCGACCCCCACTCGCCCGTCTATCCGCACTCCAGAGCCTTCTCGCCAGCGAGTGCTTCCTCATGCTCTTTAGGCGAAAGCCCCTTTCGGCTCATGCGAATGTTTACGTATACCACCCATTTCTCCTTCTAGTGACCTTGAGTCTGGGGTGGGACCACTCGACGAATACAGGGTTGTACACTACTACTTCTCTGGCCCTCCAAAAAAAATGAGATCATAAGACGTCATTATTCCTGGTTTATAAACCAATTTGGAATAACCTATCTCTCATACCACTTGTTGGATCGATGGGCGCCCTTAGAGGGGGGGGTGAATAAGGGAATAAAAATCTTTTTATAAAATTAAGCAATTTACAAAATTGTTTTAAAGTAAACGAGAGTGAAATAATAATTTAGGTAAAAGAAGAAAATAATGTAATTTGCAATTTTAGAATTTAGCAAAATGAAAGAAATCAAGTAAACACAAATAGAGACATGATTGTTGGGAAAATGACCCTCAATGTTCCCTTGATTTGAAGAGACCTCACACTCAATGCTAAGTACAAGTTGTATTTGATAAACCCTATTTCTATCTCATAAGTATGCAGGACAAGGGCACACCATGGTGTAATGTATGATCAGCTGAGACAAGCTCTCTGTCTCAGCTGAACCACTGAGATAAGACCAGGAGCCGCTGAGAAGGCATCTGGGCAAGCGGAGCTGCAGATAGAAGAAACCGCTGAGACAACTATCTTTCTCAGCGGATCCGCTGAGACAGTTCAAACGTGATCAGGCGGGTTCTGCTTTTGGCGCAAGCTGCAGAAATGCATATTGGGGACCACCAATCACCCACATACCTGTCAGGAGGACAGCTAAGAGTCGTTGGGGGTCAGTGATGTATAAAAGGAATAAGTTAGGGTTTAGAAAAGAACTTTTGATATTGATCTTTCTCTCCAGCACACAAAGAAGCAGAAGCATACTGTTCCATTGTCAGCAGCCAAGAACTGAGTTCACACAAGGCTGCAAGGAGAAAAGAGATTGCTTGTCTTGATTCATCTCAAGATAGAGCAAGTAGATCAAGTCCATCATCTGAAGGGCTGATCAAGAAGAATCAAGTTGGAGATGCACTTCTCCTCCCTGGTTCAAGTCTGCAGCAGCAGCAGCTGTCAAGAAGAAGAAGAACAGGCTTGATCTCTTCTTCCTTCAATCTGTAAACCTTATTGTATTATTTGTAGGAGCCTTTGGGTTCTGAGACTGTAGTGCTTTATTGCTTGAGTGTGTAAGGCTGATTGGCCTAAATTATAGAGCTGATAGATCAGCTTGAGGTAGGACCAGGAGATGGTCTGAGTTGTAGGAGGTGGATTCCTCCGAGGTAAGGCTGCTGTGCCTGAGGTAGGGTTTGGGAAAACCTGAGAGATACTGTGGGATCCGTGTTGTAGGCTCTTGGAGATGAGTTTGGAGAAGTTGGCCTTGTCTAACTCATTGTTAGAAATGTGAAGGTGGAAAGAGGACTACTCAAGACACCCTGTCTTGAGGAACCTCTATAAACCCTTGTGTGTTTTCTGTGCTTGATACTTTACTAACCTAAAATCAAAAAACACTAAGCCTAAAACAAAAGAAACCTATTCACCCCCCCCCCCCTCTAGGTGTTTAAGACTACATCCTACATAAACTATCAATGATTGTATTAGATAAAAAATGTTTACATACATTTGATTTCAATATCACTAGAAATCGGAGGCATACAAATTCAATTACTTTTTCCTTTTCTATACCGACTCGTATCCCCACGAACTGGTGGCTTTAGCCTATCCTTCCCCAGATATGGCCTCAAGCCACTCAGATAGCTCTTCCTCTGATGAAGAGTTTGCTTCCTTCTCAAGGCAGTTCAAGAAGATGATGAGGAGGAAGCTATGGAAGAACAAGCCCTCCTCCTCATCACACTACAAGAAAGACCACAGGAAACCTGAAAGATAGTACCCAAAGGGTGACAGGTATGATTCCAAATCTAGTAAACATGTTTCAAATAACATTATTTGTTATTGCTGCAGCAAACCTGGACATGTCATAGCTGACTGTCCAGCCAAAAGAAAGGAGAAAGTGTTGGATCTTACGGCGCCCTTAGAGGGGGGTGAATAAGGGAATAAAAATTTCTTTCTTATAATTTTATGAAAATTACTAAATTGTTTTATAATATGAGAAAGGCAAAATGACAATTTAGCTAATTTGTGAGAATATCATAATTTTCAAGTTTAGAAATGAGTACTAAATTGTTTTATGATTAAGAGATTGAAATAAACAATTTAGATAATGTAATTTGAATTGAAAACTTTGTAACCAATATTTTAGAGATAACGCCAAAGGAGAGAAATCAAGTAAACACAAATAGAGACATGATTGTATTTATATAAAAAGGTGTTTACATAAATTTGATTTCAATATCGCTAGAAATCGAAGGCGTACAAAAGTAAATATCTTTTCCTTTTCTATACCGACTTGTATCCCCACAAATCGGTTGGCTTTAGCCTATCCTTCCCCGGATAAGGCCTCGAGCCGTTCTAGCCAATCCTTCCCCGGATATGGCCTCGAGCCCCCCTAGATCTAATCACCTAGAACTAGTCGCCAACACAAGGCGAATTCTTCCCTAAGTCCTGCCTAGACCTAGTCGCCAACATAAGGCGAATTACTCTCTAAGTCCTACCCAGACCTAGTCGCCAACACAAGGAGAATTCTCTAAACGGTTACAAAAAGTATGGAATGAAAATAATGATAACAATAATAAAACTCCCTATATGAGATCTTCTGAAGTCAGAGATGAAGGATCGTTGTAGTATAAGCGAGGTCGAAGCGATCGTCCTTCAGATGTAGCGTGATGAAGTCCTCCTCCAGAATTCTCCATAAGCTTTTAGTGGGAGATCCATCTTCGGCAGCATAGCAGCAGTAGAATTGTGGCACTTGCAACCTCTCTGGGATGGATAGCCAAAACGAGAAGCAAAGCTCCAATATATAGAACTTCTCGCTAGCGCATGCGGTAGCTCCTAGCGCCTGCGGTAGCGTTCGTGTGGAGCGGTTGCAAAATCGTCTGCGGCGTGGCGCTGTGCACGAACTTGAGATAGCGCCTGGCGGTAGCGCTAGCGCTGACGGTAGCGGTTGCAAAACCGTCGGTGGCGTGGCAGAACAAACTTTTGTCGAACAGAATTCGTCGAACGAAATTTTCGTCGAGCGGAGCTTAAAGTTCGTCAAACGAAATTCGTCGAACGAAAATTTTTGTCGAACGGAGCTTCAAGTTCGTCGAACGAGCTAGCGCCTGGTGGTAGCGCTAGCGCTGGCGGTAGTACATTGTTTGAGATTTTTGAATTCAGCTGCTTTCTACCTGTGGAGTATTGCACCTATAGTTCCTGCACACTATAAACACGCGACAAGCAAGATCAAATACAATTTGGGATTTGTTATTCTCAAACAAAGGGATGTGACACATGTCCAACAATCTCCCCCTTTTGATAATAACAAATCCTCTTAGCAAGAAATCAACAATAGTGTTTATAGTATATGATAAGCAAGATGATAGTGCAACTATAGTATATGATAATCATGATAATATTCATACTCCCCCTATCTTAATGCTCCCCTACATAAATGCAATTTATGTTTTACTCCCCCTAAATGATAGATTACATGAATTTATTCTCCCCTTAATCTTCTATATTACTCCTATATAGATTTCTTTAATTAATCTCCCCCTTTTGGTATTATCAAAAGAAGGTGGGGTGAGGGTAGTAAGGAGGCATTCTTTAGGCTAGTTATAAATCATGATCGAGCTTTTGTAATATATGAAATGATAAAGAGTTTAAGCATAGTATATATAAGAGATCAAATAAAAAGATAAGAGTTGTAAGCAAGCGGAAGATTATAAGAAACATCTTTTTGTAAGCATGAAAAGCATAAGTAAAAATATGAGTTTTAGTTCAAAATTGAAAGATGTTTTAACCTTTTTGAAATCTCAAAGTTTTTCATAAAGATACCAAGTATGAAATGAACATATCAAAGATAGATTATACTACAATGTTACTTTATTTTAAGTTCAAGAGATACTAAAACATTGTAGAGATCATGTTAGGTTATCTATTGCATTTCTTATATAAAGAGTAGTATAGATAAAGCATTAGAATCCAATACAAACACAAGTATATCAACTTTCACACACTTTTAATGCACATAATTTTTAACAAAGTGGTGTAATAACCAAGGTTTGCTCAAGACACTTTACTATTCTTTCCAAGGTGCTCAACCTCACAATGCTTATGAAGACTTATCAGGAGGTTCAAGTAGTGCTTGGTGGAGTTATATTTGTCTACATATATACTTTTTTTTTCATATTTGTGAGACAACATTCTCCGAATACACTTGTTTTGCAAACCCAATTTTTTAAACATAACCACTTTTCTAAATTTCATATAAGTGCAATTCAAATGTAGTGTAGGAAATAAACTTATGCAAGTTTTAATTCATTGTACAAATACAATACATAAGCAAGCATTTTAGATTTAAACAACACAAGTTGATTACCAAAATAAGTGAGTGAAAGGTATCATTAACAATCATAATACATTTACTCATACTTAGAGGCATGCTAAGCTTGGTTCTACACATATTTTTCAATACAATTGATGCACTTTAAATAGATATATCAAAGCATGATAAGCAAAACAATGTTCATAGTAATTTGAAAGAATATGTTTTAACATTGTAAATAATTCTAAATAATAGAATTCATACATGCTTGATATTAGCAATAAAGATCATACAGTTTTTTTTTGTTGTTTTAAAAAAAATTAATGAAATAAACACAGAAAAATCACACAAACATATTTTTGTATTTTTGAGTTTTTAATTTTTGTAGTTGATTTTCCATAATATAAATAAAACAGAAAACCATAAAAACATATTTTTGGATTTTGAAATTTTATAATTAATTTTCCATAATATAAATAAAAAACAGAAAATCTCAAAAACATATTTTTTTGTATTTTTGAATATTGAACTTTTATAGTTGTTTTTTCATAATATGAATAAAACAAAAATAACAAAGGTCAGAAACACAACAAATAAGTAGTACATATGAACTAACATATTTTTATAGATTTTTACAAATTTTTAAACCCAGAAAAATCAGAAATTTGTTAATTTTTGGAGATGTCTTGATTGCTCAAATTTGCATAAAACAATAGCTTTTTCAAATACATGTGTTTTACAAAAACATTTAAGCCCAAAAATAAATAAATTATGCAAACACAAGAGGACATTTTTTTTATTAAACAACCCAAAATATGCATGATTTAAGTGATAAGTAAATAAAATGATCATGCGAAGAGTAATATAAGTATGTCTTAAGATTATAGACTACCCCGACAAAATGTCTACACCCTAGCCCCGTACTAAGTGACGGATGGGCATGAGGAGATGCACACATGTTGTAGGTTGGTGTGTTAGTCCCATATGCACACACTAGAGAACACTCAACCTAGCACTCTTTCCCCCCAGTGCCACTGGAACCCTCCCCGGTTAAGGACAAGACGTGACTTAGAGGTTAGGTTTCTAATGCATACAACCCTACGCCCCCGCTATTGTGAGATATGAAGTCAAAGGTGAATAATCTTTGGACAACCTATGCTTTTTAAACTGGGTTGAATTTATAAACTATAGGTTTTGTTTAATGTGATGAGTTATATAAAGCCGCATAGTTTTTCTACATTTATGAGATGACGATATGAGATAACTAGCACAATTACTAATATTCAATAAGTGATAAAGCTAGTATGATGAGTTTTGGGTTTAATGTCATGTCATAAGATTAAGATTAATGTTGCATGTATTCCAAAATAGAGTTTCAAAGTATAGATCTAGAATAGAGTGACGATTAAGTTTGATTTATACTTTCATTACAAAGTTGATTCTAGAGTCTACAAATATGAGAGATACATGCAATCACTAGCAAAGTAAATCAATACATCAAATAATGAAAAGGAAACATTATTCATATTTTTATCATAAGATTCATAATTCCTAGGTGATAAACATTATTGTTTTGAGATATGTCTTGATAAAACATGAATTATGATTTATGATTATAGAGAATTTTGCATAAAATATATATTAGATCATCATGATGAATGTAAATTCTATTCCTTCCAGACTTATGGCAATTATGATTTGATGATTTTCTTTTGAATGAGCATGTTTGATTTGTAAGTCTAGAAAAAAAATGATGATCATCCAATCATACCAAAGACAAAGATCACATATATAACGTTTTGAAATTTATAATAAAATTGCATTGGATAATTAGATTTATTGATCTTTGGTTTTGCATGACGATATATAGTTTCATGATATATATATTAATGATCAACCCATAAACTATGTGTTTGTTGGAATTTTAGTATTCTATTATAATTTCAAATCACATAGTTATCATCAAATTTAAATAACATTGTACATGTTATACCTAGCATAAATATATAAGCATAGACCAAGAAGTGATGCTAGGATGATGAGTTTGAATGCAATGTTATTACATAGGATTAATGGAGACAATGTTGCATGTAATATGAGAAGTTTTCAAATTAATTTTCTTTAGACCTAGAATGAAATGATTAAACTTTTGATTTGATCTTAATGATACAAGATGATTCTAAGGTCTAAATTACATGCAAACATTGGTGACACACATTACACACAATATACAAAGAATATCATGTGATGAAGAATTCAAAGACACAGAAATTGCCGAAATAAGAAGACTGATATAACTTTTAAACAAAGTTGAGTTTGGGCAATTTTGACAGCACCAAACGAATTTTAATGGACAAGTTTGGTTCTCCATTAGATGGAGATTTCTGTGCTCTTTCCGTAAAGATATTAAACGCGAAAATCGGACGAGCGGATCAAAAGATATGGCTTTTGAAGTTTAGATCTAAAACTCGCATTTTTGAAAGATTAAACACGCGTTTTGTGAATGTTTGTTTTCGATTTTATTTGATAATATTTTTCATTATAAGGGCTATAAAATGCAGCAAATAACATAGAAAATAATCAAACCATTGCGCATTTTAATTTTTAGCTTAAGCCCTTCAATAAACCATTTAAATCCAATCTTTAAAATAGTTTCAATAGTCTTGATAATAATTTCAATATTCAATTTGTAATGATAATTCAAGACAATTAAGGGTAAAGGATTTAAAAGGATAAAGAACAATCAAAGATGAGGGATAGATCACTTTGAAAAATATATGACTTAATGATCAATTTTAATTCAAATTTGATTTGACAAACATTAGGCTTAATATATGATAGTCATATTTCATGATATATAAAGTGATCATAGCATGTTTGTTCAAAAAATAATAAAAAATAAACAAGAGAAAAGTGACAATAAGCATATCATGAAGTAGAGTAGTGATATTTCATTTTTATTTGTTTCCACTTCATGCAAATGAATGGATACTAATGAATAAGAGATTTAGGTATCCAAAGGGGACCAAGTGGGATTGTTCCTTTGGGTACCCAAATACATCGTGGTGGGTTTTTAGGAGACAAGGATAAATGGGCCCTTTCAATTAAAGTTGATGTGTCATTTTTCTTTAAGGGTCTCCATTCATACCTTGGTTGTTTATCTTTTAAATTCATATTATGATTATGTGACATCATTATATGATTATATTTGTTTGAAAAATAATTCAATTTTGATTTATGTTTATTCAAATTATTTTTCAAAATAGATTGATGTTGATAATCATAATGAATTTTATTATATTGATTTTTTGAAAGTTTATAAGAGTGATTGTCTTTCTTTAGAAGTGATTGTTGAAAGAGTGGGTTTAGCCTATCCTTCCCCGGATATGGCCTCAAGCCGCTCAGATAGCTCTTCCTCTGATGAAGAGTTTGCTGCCTTCTCAAGGCAGTTCAAGAAGATGATGAGGAGGAAGCAATGGAAGAACAAGCCCTCCTCCTCATCACACTACAAGAAAGACCACAGGAAACCTGAAAGATAGCACCCAAAGGGTGACAGGTATGATTCCAAATCTAGTAAACATGTTTCAAATAACATTATTTGTTATTGCTGCAGCAAACCTGGACATATCATAGCTGACTGTCCAGCCAAAAGAAAGGAGAAAGTGTTGGATCTTACGGTGCCCTTAGAGGGGGGGTGAATAAGGGAATAAAAATTTCTTTCTTATAATTTTATGAAAATTACTAAATCGTTTTATAATATGAGAAAGGCAAAATGACAATTTAGCTAATTTGTGAGAATATCATAATTTTCAAGTTTAGAAATGAGTACTAAATTGTTTTATGATTAAGAGATTGAAATAAACAATTTAGATAATGTAATTTGAATTGAAAACTTTATAACCAATATTTTAGAGATAACGCCAAAGGAGAGAAATCAAGTAAACACAAATAGAGACATGATTGTATTTATATAAAAAGGTGTTTACATAAATTTGATTTCAATATCGCTAGAAATCGGAGGAGTACAAAAGTAAATATCTTTTCCTTTTCTATACCGACTTGTATCCCCACAAACCGGTTGGCTTTAGCCTATCCTTCCCCGGATAAGGCCTCAAGCCGCTCTAGCCAATCCTTCACCGGATATGGCCTCGAGCCCCCTAGATCTAAACACCTAGAACTAGTCGCCAACACAAGGCGAATTCCTCCCTAAGTCTGACCTAGACCTAGTCACCAACACAAGGCGAATTACTCCCTAAGTCCTACCCAGACCTAGTCGCCAACACAAGGCGAATTCTCTAAACGGTTACAAAAAGTATGGAATGAAAATAATGATAACAATAATAAAACTCCCTATATGAGATCTTCTGAAGTCGGAGATGAAGGAAAGTTGTAGTATAAGCGATGTCGAAGCGATCGTCCTTCGGATGTAGCGTGATGTAGTCCTCCTCCAGAATTCTCCTTAAGCTTTTAGTGGGAGATCCATCTTCGGCAGCATAGCAGAAGTAGAATTGTGGCACTTGCAACCTCTCTGGGATGGATAGACAAAACGAGAAGCAAAGCTCCAATATATAGAACTTCTCGCTAGCGCCTGCGGTAGCGTTCGTGTGGAGCAGTTGCGAAACCGTCGGCGGTGTGGCACTGTGCACGAACTTGAGATAGCGCCTGGCGGTAGCGCTAGCGCTGGCGGTAGTGGTTGCGAAATCGTCGGTGGCATGGCAGAACAAACTTTCGTCGAACGGAATTTGTCGAACGAAATTTTCATCGAGCGGAGCTTAAAGTTCGTCGAACGAAAATTTTTGTCGAACGGAGCTTCAAGTTCGTCGAACGAGCTAGCGCCTGGTGGTAGCACTAGCGCTGGCAGTAGTGCATTGTTTGAGATTTTTGAATTCAGCTGCTTTCTACCTGTGGAGTATTGCACCTATAGTTCCTGCACACTATAAACACACGACAAGCAAGATCAAATACAATTTGGGATTTGTTATTCTCAAACAAAGGGATGTGACACACATGTCCAACAGAAAGGTGACAAGAAACACCGTCACCAAAAGGATAGGAAGGGTGAAAAATCCTTCCTTGCAAAGAAAGGAAAAAGCTGGAGTGAATCTGAATCCTCAACTTCAGATTCAGAGAATGAAGAAGAAGCCTACATAGGGCTATTTGCAGCAGAAGAAGATGAAGATTATCCTGCTGCCAAGGTTGGAGTCAGGGCCCCTCTATCACACTCAGATAGTGATATAGAGGAGGATGAAGAGGACAATGTTCAGCTAGGCCTCATGGCCATCACTGATGAGGAGGACAGTCAGAACATCTCAAAAAATGAACAGGTATTAATTCATTCCTTATCCTCTTCTGATTATGAGACTGGCCCAAAATCTGGAGGACCTTCATCAATTGATGGAAGTGATGCAGATGCTGAGGTAGATGTCAATTAATTGATTGACAAGTATGATGTTCTCTTGGAAGCTCTGAAAAAGAGCAAAAATCTAGCCAAGAGGCAAGCCCAAGAGATTGATTCCCTTAAGATGGAAAAACAAGAATGCACTGAATCTTCTACCAAGATGAATCAGATGTATAGGGAAATTAGCCATCTGAAGGGGATAACTATCACCCATTTGAGCACCATATCCCTGAAGAATAAGGTCATCGAGGATCTTGAGGAGAAGCTTGTGAAAGAAAGAAGCCTAGTGGCTCAATTCTCCAAGCCAAAATCTGTGCTCCCTATTATTGACTCCTTCTCTTCTCAATCCAATAGGAGAGGACTAGGATTCAATAAAATGGAAGTAGGAGAAGGGAGTGGAGAAAAGAGTATGGGTGAGGCTAAGCCTCAAACCACCTTTCAAAAGGTATTCTCCCTTCCAACAGGTATGACCATGAAAGCATGTATGGTCACTAGAAGAATGTGGGTACTTATAGGAAGGAAAACACTCCTTCCCATAGTGGAAGAAAGGGAATGGGATTGAGTGCTATGAAGGCTCCCCATGAGGAAATTCAAATGGCCCAACCTAGACCATTTGTATTTGGTACATCAGCCCCTTCAATCAAGAATAAGAAAGCAAGCCCTTCTAAGGTTGATTCAGCCAAGAACATGACTGCAGTCAAATCAGTGGACATGTCAAATTGCTCAGTGTCTAATTCCATCAAAACTTGCATTGCCCAAAAGCCAAAGCAAGATGATGCCATTAATACAAAGACTACTAAGACTGTCCACAGATTTACTTTCAGCCAAATCCTTGCTGAAAGAAACAAGAGAAAAGTTGTTGTCTCTCCTCCTGAACATGTGGATTGTACTGCACATCCCTCAAGAAATGTTCAGAAGAGGAGATACAATATTCATGAATGTTGGTGCTGTGGTAAATTAGGACACTTTGCCATAGATTGTTGACACAATCCTAATGTGCCATATGCAAAGATGAGCCTTCCTGCAAAGGGTGCAGCTAGTGTGAGGTCATTTCATCGTGCTAATAAGTACCTAGGACCCAAAGCTATTTGGGCTCCTAAGGTTAACTAAACTTCTTCTTGCAGGTTAGTTCAAGTACCAGGCTCAACCAAATTTGGTACTTGGACAGTGGGTGCTCAAGGCACACAACAGGAACAAAAAAATTTCTACAGGACTACAAGGCTGTGAAGAATGGACCCAAAGTTATCTTTGGGGGGTCAGAAAAGGGAATCACCAAAGGATATGGTATGATCTCCAATGGCATAGTCTCTATTACAAGGGTAGCTTATTTTGAAGGGTTGCAACACAACCTAGTAAGCATAAGTCAACTATGTGATCTAGGATATGTCATTGAATTCCCCAATGACAAGTGATTGATTAAAAAGTCTAAAAACTTGGAGACCATTCTCTCAGGCACTAGGATTGGGAATGTTTATTGCTTAGACTTTAGTAATTCTCTTACATCTGTTTGTCTAGTAGCTAATGAGAATGAGTCCCTTTGTGTTCAATGGCACAAAAGACTTGCTCACATTAACTACAAGACAATGTATAGACTATTCTCTAAAAACCTTGTTAGGAATAGTCCTAATATAAAATGTATTAAAACTGGTCCTTGTCATGCTTGCCAAATGGGTAAGCAAACAAGGGCCACCTTTAAAAGTATTGGCTCCAAATACACTGAAAGATGTCTTTATCTCTTGCATATGGACTTGTTTGGTCCTTTGCCAATTCAGAGCCTAGGTGGGAAGTTATATACTTTGGTGATTGTTGATGGTCACTCAAAATATATATGGGTATTCTTCCTAAAGAAGAAGTCTGATACTCTAAATATCTTTATAACTCATGTCAAAGCAATTCAGAATGACTTGCAATGTGTTGTGGTCAGGACTAGAACTGACCATGGCACAGAATTTCAATCTGAAGCTATGACAAGGTTTTGTCAAGAATATGGTATCACCCAAGAGTTCTCCTCCCCAAGGACTCCACAACAAAATGGTGTGGCTGAGAGGAGGAATATGACCTTGATAGAAGCTGGGAGAACACTGCTTAGTGACTCCTCACTCCCAGAATACTTTTGGGCTGAGGCAGTCAATATTGCATGTCATGTTCTCAATAGAGCTTCCATAAATAAGGTTCATGGAATAACTCCCTATGAGATTCTGAAAGGCAAACAACCTACAATTTCATACTTTATAATCTTTGGCTCCAAATGCTACATTTTAAACAATGGAAAATCTCAATTAACAAAGTTTGCAGAGAAATGCAATGTGAGTGTTCTTGTTGGCTATATATCACATAGTAGAGCTTATAGAGTGTATAACAATAAAACTCATATTGTAGAGGTGTCTATGCATGTAGTATTTGATGAGACCAGCCTAATATATAAGGGCTGGTCTAGATCTTCTATCTTGGCAGGAAATGAACAAGATTTGGAAAGGATGTCTATACAAGACACACCCAGCAGCAGCAAAGCTTATTCTGATGTTGCCATCCTTAAAGAGGAAGAAGTCAATGCTGATGAAGACACTGCTGAACCAGCAGAAACAGCACAGCAAGCTGAGAACAGACTGCCTAAAACTGTAAGACATCTAATGGATCATCCAAGAGAACAAATAATTGGAGATCAGAATCAAGGTGTATTAACCAGAAGCAGAGCTCATAATGAAGCTCTATTCTTGAGCATCCGATCACATATGGAGCCCAAGAAGTTTGAAGAAGCCAACCAAGACACCTTTTGGATTCAAGCTATGCAAGAATAACTTCTACAATTCAAGAGATGCAAGGTATGGAAATTGGTGCCAAAACCTCAAGGACACAATATTATAGGTACCAAATGGATTTATAGGAACAAGTTAGATGAAAATGGCACAATCATAAAGAACAATGCAAGGCTGGTAGCCAAGGGGTATAGACAGGAAGAAGGGATAGACTTTGATCAAACCTTTTTCCCTGTTACAATGTTGGAAGCAATTAGGCTATTCCTTGCCTATGCTGCCCACAAGGGGTTCAAAGTGTATCAAATGGATGTCAAATCAGCCTTCCTCAATGGTGACTTGAAGGAAGAGGTATATGTTGAGCAACCATTAGGTTTTGTACATCCTACCCTTTCTAGTCATGTTTACTTACTTAGGAAAGCTCTTTATGGTCTTAAGCAAGCCCCCAGGGATTGGTATGAGACATTTTCTAGCTTTCTCATCAAGAACAAGTTCATGAGGGGAAAGATAGATAGCATATTGTTTCTTAGGGAAACAAGGGGCAAGTGTCTCCTAGTCCAAATATATATTGATGACATAATATTTGGGTCTACTGATGACAACCTCTGCAAAAGGTTTGCCAACCTAATGTAGGGGGAGTTTGAGATGAGCAGTATAGGAGAGCTCAAGTACTTTTTAGGCCTCCAAGTAAAACAGCCTGATGAAGGTATATTCATTTCTCAGACCAAGTTTACTAGGGAGCTTATCAAGAAGTATGGGATGGAATCAGCCTCCACCATGAAAACTCCCATGGGGTCCAACACTTCCTTGGACAAGGATGAGAAGGGCAAGGCCTTTGATGAATTCATGTACAGGTGCATCATTGGATCCCTATTATATTTAACTGCTAGTAGACCAGATATTATGTATGCTACATGTGAGTGTGCTAGGTACCAGGCGTGTCCTAAGGAATCTCACTACACAACTGCAAAGAGGATTCTAAGATACCTTAAAGGCAGCCTACATCTTGGCCTTTGGTACCCTATGAACAATGATTTTAAGCTAACTGGATTTTCAGATGCAGATTTTGCAGGCTGCAAAGAAGACAGGAAAAGCACAAGTGGCACTTGTCAATTCCTAGGAAGAAGGTTGATATCATGGAGCAGCAAAAAGCAGACAAGTGTGGCTATCTCCACTGCTGAGTCTGAATACATTGCTGCAGGGAGCTGTTTTGCACAGCTATTGTGTATTCAACACTAGCTAGAGGACTACAACCTCAAGGTAAGTGACTCTCCTCTTTATTGTGACTCATCCAGTGCTATCTCTATTGCTAAGAATCCTATCTCCCACAGCAGGACTAAGAATATAGAAATAAGATATCATTTTATAAGAGAACATGTAGAATCTCAAGATATTTGCCTTGAATTTATCCCCACTGACAGTCAAGTGGCTGATATCTTCACCAAGCCATTGGATGAGGCCAAGTTTAATGCCTTCAAGATTGAACTAGGAATGTTAAATGTAGAATAGTGTAAAACACTTCATTCTTCCAATCTTGATTTGATATAACTCAAAATGTTGACACATCAACCCTATGAGAGACATGATTAGGCATTCAAGTAATCCTATCTCTAATGATTTTAAAGTAGTATGATCAGCTTAACCAGAACAATCTGTTTCAGCTGAGCTTAAGGTTACAATTAGTCAGCTGGGAAAAGTCTCAGTTCGACGAACTCTTTCCTGGGTTCGACGAACGTCGTGTCTCAGTTCGACAAAATTGCTCCTCAGCTCGACGAAATCAGTCTTCCAGCCAGTTCAGCAGATTTTTTCTTCAGTTCGACGAACTCTAGTTTGAGTTCGACGAACTCAGCTTTGTGTTCGACGAACTCAGCTTTGTGTTCGACGAACTCAGCTTTATGATGTTGTTTCAGATGAACTCAACTTTGTGTTCGACGAACTCAGCTTTATGATGTAGTTTCAGATGAACTCAGCTTTGAGTTTGACAAACCCAGCTTTGTGTTTGACAAACTCAGTTTGAGTTCAACGAACTCAGCTTTATGATGTATTTTCAGATGAACAGCTTTGTGTTCGACGAACTCCAGTTTGAGTTCGACGAACTCAGCTTTGTGTTCGACGAACTCAGTTTGTGTTCGACGAACTCAACTTATGATGTCGTTTCATTTACACTTACAATTATAAGAGCAATCAAATCCAATTACTAGGTTTAATTTTACCTAAATCTTAAGCCATATAAATAGTCAATCTGATTAGTGAAAAGCACACGACCCTTCTCTTCCAGCCGCCGAGACGAAAAACCTACTCTTCCGTCCCAGCGCATTCCTCCACCACTACAATGGCTCCTAAAAGCTCTAAGGATCTTCTTGAAGGATATGAGATAGTAAGGCATGGGTTTGCCCATGCACCAGAAGATATTAAGGGAGTGATTCTACTTCTAGAAGACCAAGGCCTGGAATTTCTACTATCTGAACCCTGTGTCATTCTCAGAACTGAAGTTCTGGAATGGTTTGGTAATATCAAGTTGTCCACCACCAAACACTCCCTCAAGTCAAAGATTGGAAAAGATAGAATCAAGATAACCCCAACAAAACTACAAAAAGCATTACATCTTCCATCCTGCAGTCCAAGTGAGGAGGATGACATCTCTGAAAAAGACAAGAAAAAGGCTCTAAAATGAACTGAGTACAATGATGCCAAAATTGGCTCATTGAAGAGGAAATTTTTCAACCAAAAGGGAAAACTTCTATCAGATATTGTGGGAAAAGCCATTCTTTGCAAACCAGGGTCCCATGATACAATCTCAAAGTGCATGTTTGACCTCATGACAAGAATAATTCTGAAAAAGAAAACCTCTTGGGGAGAGGTCATCTTTCAAAGACTCAAGGAATGCCTTCAGGCACCCAATATGGGAAGAATTCTCTCCTTATACCTCGTGCAAACCCACCCTGACAAGTTCAACACATCCAAATGAGCAAATCTTCACTATCTCAATAGAATGGACATCAAGACTTTAGAAAGATTCACCAGGGTATTGCCTATGAGTCAGCCCTCTAAAACTAGAGGAAAAGAGAATATAACCCCCTCATCTTCTAAGAAAACAAGGATGATCATGTCTAGTTTTGAGTCTGATCATTCAGACAAAGATGAAGATGTTGGTGATGATATTGGGTCACATGGCATTCTTGATAAAGAGGCTACCCCAAATGACCTACCAACTGAACCTGTCCATCCACACCAGATGGACAAAATCATAACTTCTGGTAACTAATTCAACTCCTCCTAACTCATTAATCATAGCTAATAACAATAGTTAGTCAAATCTGACATTTAATTAATGTGAAACTCAAATCCTCAACAACTGGTGTGTGCTTCATCTGAGGGGGAGTATCAACAAGAACCATCACCCATTGATATTACAAAAATCAATGATGTTGATGTGAACACAAGACCATCACCTCAAAATTACAAGGTCAGGTTGACACAATTATCTTCAGTCTTGAAGAAAGAATAAGAAACATTCCTGAAAATGCACCAGCCATGTGGTCATTACCTTCACAAAATTCATTTGATGCCCCATTTGAGGGGGAGCAGCCACAAGAGCCATCAGCTGATGAAGATCAGGTTATAGGTAAGCCCTAAAACCCAGCCTAAACATTCAGAATAATAAAATCTAACTTCACAATTCTTGTTCTAGAATTCCTAGATTCATCCATTCAAGTTGATTTATTTGAGGAGGAGGTACAGAATGCTCCTCCTACAGAGAAAGATGAAGTTCTAGGTAAATCTTACATTATTATCCTTAGAACCTCTAAGTAGTTCAATCTAACTCCAACTCATTGTCCCAGCATTCCTGGACTCAACAGAAAAGAATGCTCTGTCTGAGGGGGAGGGGGATGATAATGTTGATGATGTCAATCTGAGTGATCATCAAGATGCTGACACTGAAGATGAGCAGGATGATGCCCCAGCTATTGTTATCAACATTCAGCAAGACTCTTCCTCCACCTCACCCAATGCGGCTCTTCTCAGTGCCATAAATATGCTACTACAGTCCCATCTCACCACCATGCAGTCACATGTAGATCAATCAATAACATCTGTCAGGGGATACATTGATCAGTCCATCTTGAGTGTGAAAGCTGAGATCATGACTGAGGTCAAAGAAATAAAGGAAAACACTGACATGCTCAACAAACAGATGACCAGGTGGTTTGACATTGCTGAAAAATCAGTAATTTCTCAGAATACCATTCTAAGATCCATGGACAAACATCTCCAGCTGTTTGAACAGGACATAGGATATGTCAAGAATTATGTGAGTAAGACAGATGAGGTGATAGAGAAGTCAACCAATCATCTTCAAGAATATGTCTATTCAACTGCTATGCAGTTAAATGAAGAAGCTGACAGGTACAAGGAAGAGCTGAGAGCAGAAATTGCAACTGTCTCTCAAGCCATTGCTGCAAGAGCCACCTCTTCCCATCTGAATGAAGAAGTAGGCAAGTTAAAAGATGTACTTCAAGCTGACCTTGAGAATGTATTCCAAACTCTCTCTGGCACAATAACAACAGCTAAGCAAGACCTCCATCAACAGATCTTTGAAGAAGCCAGAAAGGGGGAGGATACAAATGCAGTCATCAATTCTGACCTCACACTGAAAGTCCTACAAGGTACAAGGATAGCTCTGAATCTTTCTATATTAGATGTTAATAGGGTAGAAGACTGGGATTTCCCTCATCAAGAGGCAATAGCTCAAAATGAGAGATTGAAAAAGAAAAGAGAAAGAGACCATTTGTTGCTCACTGAGGAATTCATGGCCAAACAAAGGGATGGAAACAGTAGAGACTCTGATTTTGAATATTGGAGTGATGACTCCAAAGAGATAATCCTAAATGCCTGGCTAAGTCATGGCCAAATAAGCAAAGACATTGATAAGCTATATCCATCTGAGGAATGGATAAAGCATTTAGAGAGGAACACAAAAAGAGATAAACTATTCAAAGAAAACCTTGTAAGAAAAGATAACCCAAGAAGGATGCCATCTAAATACATCCCAAAGCCATTCATGTATTTTAAAAGGCAAGAGAACAAGAGGAAGATAGCTGAGATTGAAGCAGCAAATGTTGAAAAGGACACATCCACAAATCTGTCTGAAGACATGGTTGTACCTGCTGAAGATAAGGAGCCTTCATTCCAAGAAGAAATGGTTGCTGAAAACATGGATGTTTAAGATAAGGAGCTCCCGGCACAAGAAGAAGTGGTTGCTGAAGACATGGATGCTGCAGCAGACCAACTGGTCTCATCTAAAGGAAAAGAAGTAGCTGCTGATATTCCTGAGTGCTCCTCTTCTAAGAAAAGAAAATTCTAAATGAATGTATAAATATCTTATGAATGGCTGGATGATAATTGAACTATAATTTGTCTGAAATGTTTTATGAATATGTGAATGCAAATTGAACTATGATTTATTACCCTATCTGAATTGTTAATCTGGGATTTATCTAAATTTTACCCTGGTATTATTGGTTAAATTAATCTGTGTTGCATTGTCATGTTTATCAAATCACACTGATGGATTGATTAAACTCTGTGGTAATATGACTATCATAAATATTATCTGTTATAAAAATTTTGTTACAATGAGCATGATATGATGAATTCATTATTGCAATAACACATATTAAGAATTTATGAGTTATGTACTTTAGCATTTGAGGGTGTTCTGCCTTCTTCAAATAGGGGGAGATTGTTGGGAAAATTACCCTCAATGTTCCCTTGATTTGAAGAGACCTCACACTCAATGTTAAGTACAAGTTGTATTTGATAAACCCTATTTCTATCTCATAAGTATGCAGGACAAGGGCACACCATGGTGTAATGTATGATCAGCTGAGACAAGCTCTCTGTCTCAGCTGAACCGCTGAGACAAGACCAGGAGCCGCTGAGAAGGCATCTGGGCAAGCTGAGCTGCAGATAGAAGAAACCGCTGAGACAACTGTCTGTCTCAGCGGATCCGCTGAGACAGTTCAAACGTGATCTGGCGGGTTCTGCTTTTGGCGCAAGCTGCAGAAATGCATATTGGGGACCACCAATCACTCACATACCTGTCAGGAGGACAGCTAAGAGCCGTTGGGGGTCAGTGATGTATAAAAGGAATAAGTTAGTGTTTAAAAAGGAACTTTTGATATTGATCTTTCTCTCCAACACAGAAAGAAGCAGAAGCAAATACTGTTCCATTGTCGGCAGCCAAGAACTGAGTTCACACAAGGCTGCAAGGAGAAAAGAGATTGCTTGTCTTGATTCATCTCAAGATAGAGCAAGTAGATCAAGTCCATCATCTGAAGGGCTGATCAAGAAGAATCAAGTTGGAGATGCACTTCTCCTCCCTGGTTCAAGTCTGCAGCAGCAGCAGCAGCAGCTATCAAGAAGAAGAAGAACAGGCTTGATCTCTTCTTCCTTCAATCTGTAAACCTTATTGTATTATTTGTAGGAGACTTTGGGTTCTGAGACTGTAGGGCTTTATTGCCTGAGTGTGTAAGGCTGATTGGCCTGAATTGTAGAGCTGATAAATCAGCTTGAGTTAGGACCAGGAGATGGTTTGAGTTGTAGGAGGTGGATTCCTCTGAGGTAGGGCTGCTGTGCCTGAGGTAGGGTTTGGGAAAACCTGAGAGATCCTGTGGGATCTGTGTTGTAGGCTCTTGGAGCTGAGTTTGGAGAAGTTGGCCTTGTCTAACTCATTGTTAGAAAGGTGAAGGTGGAAAGAGGACTACTCAAGACACCCTGTCTTGAGGAACCTCTATAAATCCTTATGTGTTTTCTGTGCTTGATACTTTACTAACATAAAATCAGAAAACACTATGCCTAAAACAAAAGAAACCTATTCACCCCCCCTAGGTGTTTAAGACTACATCCTACATAAACTATCAATGATTGTATTAGATAAAAAATGTTTACATACATTTGATTTCAATATCGCTAGAAATCGGAGGCATACAAATTCAATTACTTTTTCCTTTTCTTTACCGACTCGTATCCCCACGAACCGGTGGCTTTAGCATATCCTTCCCCGGATATGGCCTCAAGCCGCTCTAGCCAGTCCTTCCCCGGATATGTCCTCGAGCACCCCCTATATCTAATCACCTAGACCTAGTCGTCAACACACGCGGCGAATTCCCCCTAAGCCGCGCAAGGACCTAGTCGCCAACACAAGGCAATTTAACTACAATGATTCAAAATAATGAAATAACAACAATTGAAAACTCCCTCTATGAGATTTTCTGAAGTTGGCGATGAAGGATCGTTGTAGCATAATCGAGTTTGATGTGATCGTTCTTCGGATGTACCGTGATAGCTTCCTTCTACAGAAATCTTCTTTAGCTTTGAGTGAGAGATGACTTTTTGGCAGAGTAACAGCTCTTGAAATTTGGCACAGGAATTCTCTCTGGGATAGGTGTGCAAAACGAGAGAGAAAGCTCCATTTTATAGAAATTGGAGATAGCGCTTGTGGTAGCTCTTAATGCCTGTGGTAACTGTCAGTTAGAGATCATGGCGAACCGTCGAGACGTGGCACCGTGGAATGATCTGGAGATAGTGCCAGGCGGTAGCGCTAACGCCCGTTGTAGAGCTAACGCCTGCGATAACTCTAGCGCTGGAGGTAGTGCTCCATTCAAAGATTTTGGTTCCAAGCTGCTTTCTACCAGTGGAGTCTTGCAAATATAGTTCCTGCACACCATAAACACACTACAAGCAAGATCAAATACAATATGGGATTTGTTATTCTCAAACAAAGGGATGTGACACACATGTCCAACAGGCGGGTGGCGCGGCCTGCACCATTTTCGTCGGTGTCGCGCCGCCCCTCCCTCGGTGGTGACCAGGTCTACCACCCCCGGCCGGCTCGTTGGGGGTTGGGCTTGCCTCATGTGGTGGTCCGGTGGCCTGGCGCCGTCGGCCGCCGACGAAAATTATTAACAGAGGAAATATAGGAAAATAGGGGCCTTACGGGTGTCGTCAGAGATGCGTTCTCCCGCGGCCCCGCCACCTCCCATCACCAGGGAAGGGTCCCCCAGTGGGATGTTAACCTCCTAGCGCCGCCACTAGCGCTGGGGGTGATGTGCCCTCTGTGCTCTCCACCCGAGCCTGGTCTTGGCTCGGGTGCTGTCGGCGGCGCTTCGGCGGCCGTGGGGCACATGCAGGTCGTCAGAGGGATGGGGAAGGGGGGAGAAGGTGTTCCACCTGACGTGGGGGAGCTCGGGAGGTTCCGGGCAGGTCGGCCATGAAAGGTGGCGGGGTGGCGTGAGGACTCGGGTGGTTTTCCGGTGAGATAGCTCCGACTAGCGGGGAAGGTATGAGGGTGGTGTGAGCTCAGTTAGGGGGGAGGGGTTGCCTCTTATAGGGAGGGATGAGGGCCTACCTCCCCTTTCTCACGATGTGCGAGTAAAGGGAGGGTGAGGGGAAGATATTTCTCCCCCCCCCCCCTCCCTCCATTACCTTATGGACAGCTGGCCTCCTCCATGGGTAGGGGCAGCACCCTAGTGGATGAGAGGGGAGGGAGTACACCCCTTAGTAGGGTGATGGTTTTGGAAAAAGAGGAGGGGAGGAGGTGGTGGGTTTGGCCAAAGCCCATCTTAGGGTGCCCTTGCTCATTTTGAGGTCTTAAGTATAGAGAGGTGGGGCCCAAGTGTTGGTGGTGGGAGGGGTGAAGCCCCGCTCCTCATGTTGGTCAAAGTCCGAGTATGTCCAAATCGTTGGGTGACTGGTCAATATTTGTGTTGAATCCAAAATGGCACCTCCACGATCTACTCGAGGAAATAGGGAGAAAAGGAGGCCGCGAGTAGCTGGTTACTTGAGTCGTGAGTGAAGAGGGGAGAAGAAGAGAGGGTCGCTAGCTTGCGGCGAGGCCAGACTTCGCCCGTCGCGGCAAATGTCACTCCTGCGACGGGCTTTCCCTTTATTTAATAATCTGTATTACAGCTCATAGTGTTTAGTACATTGAAATAGAATGAGTACAAGAGAGTTGCGGGTAAGAAAAGAATAAGCCGCGCGGGCTGTTTGTCGAGGTCGCTCGGCCTGGTCACAGAGGTTGCTCGGCCTGGTCGCAGAGGCCTCCTGGACAGGTCGCCCGGACAGGTCGCCCGGACAGGTCGCAACTTGGTGCGGTTTGACTCTTTTTAGCTGCCGGTTTTGTCCCCCCACCTGCCTGCGCTTTCTTCATGGTCGAGGGTCCTATTTATAGGCTCTGGGTCGGTGTCGTCACCTCCAGTGAGCCGGTGACCGGATCCCTACCCGCGCGGTCTGAACAATGGAGACCGCCACCTTGGGCGGTCTGAAGGAGAAAGCCGCCCCTGCTCGATTTGAAGGGGGAGGCCGCCTACCCGCGCGGTCTGAAGGACGAGACCGCCTACCTGCGCGGTCTAAAAGGAGGAGGCCGCCCCTGCTGGGTCTAAAGGGGGAGGTCGCCTACCCGCGCGGTCTGAAAGACTAGACCGCCTACCCGCGCGGTCTAAAGGACGAGACCGCCTACCCGCGCGGTCTAAAGGAGGAGGCCGCCCCTGCTGGGTCTGAAGGGGGAGGCCGCCTACCCGCGCGGTCTGAAGGACGAGACCGCCTACCCGCGCGGTCTAAAGGAGGAGGCCGCCCCTGCTGGGTCTGAAGGGGGAGGCCGCCTACTCGCGCGGTCTGAAGGACGAGACCGCCTACCCGCGCGGTCTAAAGGAGGAGGCCGCCCCTGCTGGGTCTGAAGGGGGAGGCCGCCTACCCACGCGTTCTGAAGGATGAGACAGCCTACCCGCGCGGTCTAAAGGAGGAGGCCGCCCCTGCTGGGTCTGAAGGGGGAGGCCGCCTACCCGCGCGGTCTGAAGGACGAGACCGCCTACCCGCGCGGTCTAAAGGAGGAGGCCGCCCCTGCTGGGTCTGAAGGGGGAGGCCGCCTACTCGCGCAGTCTGAAGGACGAGACCACCTCTGCTGGGCGGATAGGAGATCCCTAGCCGCATGACCTGTAGGAGAAACGCAGAAAAAATCTCCTCGAAAAGGATCGCCGATTTCTGGGTCAACAGAGGCCGCGAGTAGCTGGTTTCTTGAGTCGTGAGTGAAGAGGGGAGAAGAAGAGAGGGCCACTAGCTTGCGGCGAGGCCAGACTTCGCCCGTCGCGGAAAATGGCACTCCTGCGATGGGCTTTCCCTTTATTTAATAATCTGTATTACAGCTCATAGTGTTTAGTACATTGAAATAGAATGAGTACAAGAGAGTTGCGGGTAAGAAAAGAATAAGCCGCGCGGGATGTTTGTCGAGGTCGCTCGGCCTGGTCGCAGAGGTCGCTCGGCCTGGTCGCAGAGGCCGCCCGGACAGGTCGCCCGGACAGGTCGCCCGGACAGGTCGCCCGGACAGGTCGCCCGGACAGGTCGCAACTTGGTGCGGTTTGACTGTTTTTAGCCGCCGGTTTTGTCCCCCCACCTGCCTGCGCTTTGTTCATGGTCGAGGGTCCTATTTATAGGCTCTGGGTCGGTGTCGTCACCTCCGGTGAGCCGGTGACCGGATCCCTACCCGCGCGGTTTGAACAATGGAGACCGCCACCTTGGGCAGTCTGAAGGAGAAAGCCGCCCCTGCTCGGTTTGAAGGGGGAGGCCGCCTACCCGCGCGGTCTGAAGGACGAGACCACCTACCCGCGCGGTCTAAAAGGAGGAGGCCGCCCCTGCTGGGTCTGAAGGGGGAGGTCGCCTACCCGCGCGGTCTGAAGGACGAGACCGCCTACCCGCGCGGTCTAAAGGATGAGACCACCTACCCACGCGGTCTAAAGGAGGAGGCCGCCCCTGCTGGGTCTGAAGGGGTAGGCCGCCTACCCGCGCGGTCTGAGGGACGAGACCGCCTACCCGCGCGGTCTGAGGGACGAGACCGCCTACCCGCGCGATCTAAAGGAGGAGGCCGCCCCTGCTGGGTCTGAAGGGGGAGGCCGCCTACTCGCGCGGTCTGAAGGACGAGACCGCCTACCCGTGCAGTCTAAAGGAGGAGGCCGCCCCTGCTGGGTCTGAAGGGGGAGGCCGCCTACTCGCGCGGTCTGAAGGACGAGACCGCCTCTGCTGGGCGGATAGGAGATCCCTAGCCGCATGACCTGTAGGAGAAACGCAGAAAAAATCTCCTTGAAAAGGATCGCCGATTTCTGGGTCAACAATTTGGGCATTAAATTAAGCTGGGTGCGCACATGCTTTTCGGTGTGCCATAATGCTTGATTTGATCGTAGTTTGACTTTCCGACGTCGTAATTGGTTATAACGACCCTTGTTGGTCTGGTTTTGACTTTAGGAGTCCAAGGAAACTGGTCATGGTTGATTACGAGTTCGTTCATTTAATATTTGAAAAGTGCGCAGTGGCGGGCTACGAGGCCTAAAATAGTTATATTTCTCATACGACCTCCGATTGAAACAGAATGAGTTTCATTGCACCGGTATTGATTATACGAGTCTAACGGAACTAGCGGAAGTCAATTTGGAGTATGTGTGGTCACTGTACCCCAACGATGTTTTCGTGACGCACTACGATACTCAAAATGGTCATTTTCTCTAAACGACCTCGGATTGGAATGGGACGGGTTCCGTTACACTCATATTGATCATACGAATCTAACAGAACTGACGGAAGTCAATTTGGAGTACGTATGGTCATTGTACCCCAACAATGTTGTGGTGACGCACTACGATACTCAAAATGTTCGTTTTCTCTAAACGACCTTGGATTAGAATGTGATGTATTCTGTTGCACTCATATTGATCATACGAATCTAACGAAATTTACGGAAGTCAATTTGTAATACGTATGGTCACTGTACCCAAACGATGTTGTTGTGATGCACTACGATACTCAAAGTAGTTGATTTCTCTAAACGACTTCGGATTGGATTGGGACGAGTTCCATTGCACTCGTATGGATTATACGAGTCTAACGAAACTGACGGAAGTTAATTTGGAGTTCCCTAGCACAATATCCTACAATGCGGTTATTTTATATCCTTTGAGTTACTTTTATTGGGTCCACTAGGGTCTAGTGACCCAATAAAAGACGAGATGTTACACTACTTGCACCTCGTCTGGGAGATGGAGTGACAGGGAGGCGGGTGCAAGGAGACTTCTACCGGGAGTCGTATCGCGTGGGCAAGGGATGAAATGTGCTTGGTCAATTAAGAGTTACCACTATGAGCGCTTACTACTACCCACGAGTGCCACCGAGGACGGGGAGGCGAGGTCGGGGTCGATGGAAGTGGATCCAGTATTAAGCCTACCGGCACTCACCCCCCCCCCCCCCCGTATACGTACCTTAATTAACTTCCTTTTTCTGTAATGAATTTCGATCTAGGCCTTGCTTTGCGAACAATCATGTTATCTCAGATGTTAACCCTATTTCTATTTCGCATGATTTCTTTTATGCTTTGTCGAATGCTGATGTCTCGCATAACGTTTTGGTTTCTCCTTGTGCTATATACTGCTCCTCCCGCCTTCCTACGGAGGACCTTGCACGCTACACTCACCATCTGCAGGTGAGTGGGGCGAAGGTGGGGCTGACTCAAATCCCGAGGCACCGGGGCAGCGCGGTCGCTACCCGCACTCCAGCGCATAGGAAGCTTCTCGATTTCCTCATTTTCTATAAATAGCCAGCCCACCCACCGCATTTATTTCGTTTCATTCATGCTTTCTTCTTCTCCTTCCCGCACTCGCACTCCCACTCGCACCTCGCTCCAGACTCTCGCGCGACTCAACTTCAACCCTCACTCTTGCCTGATGGTGGTCAAACCCGATGGCAGGGCAAAGTGTGACCAGGCATTCGCTAATCATAACTTCGCCACCTGTGATTTGTTGGAGGATGAGTTCATGAAGGCGATCGCGGATTACGTCCCGCTATATTTTGTCGTGCATCGCCCTGGAAATCGTGACCAAATCAACCAGTTCTCACCGGACGCGCTCGCCATTCCACTGGATCATTTTGAAGTGATATTCCGCCTCTATCTCTGGTCGGAGTTGTGCCAGACCTTCCGCTACTTTGGCGTCGTTCCTGTGCATCTCAACCCCAACTCCATATCCATGTTGGTAGCATTCACCTGCTATCTGCGCGAGGAGAGGATCAAATTCAGCCTCCCCATTTTCCGCAAACTGTTCAACTTCCAGGCGAAAGGCGGGTCGCCTTCTTCTCTATCCAGCACCCACTCAAGGTCGCCGGTCTTGCCAACAAAAAGCACAACTAGGTTCGGCGCTTCGTCTTCGTTACCGGTAAATTTGGCAACACCCTTCTCGCGCCTGTGTAGGAGGATGAATCGACCTTCAAGCCTCCGTCACTGGGAGGTCATGAGGCCAAGCTCCATCAGTTCATCATGGGGAATCGCATGGACATTGTTCACCTGTGGAAAAACGTCAACTCACTCCCCCCAGTCATGTCGGGAGATGGTAAGGCGAACTGCTTCAGCCCTAGCTCCCGCTTATCTTTCTGTCTACTTTTCTCACTTGGTCAAACATGATGCAAGAGCGCGGGATTCTCCACTACATCCGTTGTATGCAAATGAGGAAACTCACGAGGCCACCCTGTCTCTCACGCGATCCGCCGACGAAGCCTGCCGAAAAGATCTGGGCTCCTCCAAGCCCAGTGGCCAGAAGTGGGAGCCCAAAACGGCTCCCTCTTCGTCTCATTCCAAGCGGTACAAGTCCTCGGCACTTGCCAAGGGTAAGGAGGTCGTCGCTGAGACTCTTGGGCGAGTGCCCCGGTCGCGACGGGATCGGCAGGTACCGCAGCGGAAGGGGATGTCAGGACCTCCGACGCGCCGGCGGAGGCCTCCGTGAGATCGGTGCCGAGAGGGCACCGGAATTTTGGTATGGACAAGAAGTACGTTAATGAAGCAGGTGACCCCTACTTCAGTGGGACTGAAAGGCCAACCGGGTCTCAATTTCCACACTCCTACCATTCTGGATGGAGCAGGACACCACCTGTGGCGAGGCCTACGACCTCTCTTTCGCTCTCTACAGCTGAGAGGATGCCGCGATCTTTGATGCCGAGACCACCCGAGCGCGAGCGCTCAAGGCCGTGCGGGCTGAACTGCGCGTTCTCGAGCTTACACACATGTCCTCACGCCGCAGAATCAACCTCGCGTGAAACCTCACCGAGGTCGAGAGAACGCGAGCCCTCACCTCTTCCAAAGTCGTGTCCTTGACGCACAAGTTGGAGGCCGCCGAGACCCTTCTCTCTAGCCGCCCGGTCAGAGTGGTAAGTGCGGCCCTTCATAGACGCTTGTGCTTTCGCGCCCCCTCCCCTTTTTTCTTTCCCTAACCTTATCGTTTTCCTTTCTTCCAGTACACCTCGAATGTGGACATATTACGTGTGTGAGTGGCCAGCCTCGAGGGAGAGGTCAAGGAGTCGCGGGCCAAGAACCAGAACCTGCAAGATGTCGCGGTCCCGCCACCTCCTGTGGAGAAAAGCAAGAGGCACCATTACCCAAATTATGAGATCGAGGTGATGATGCAAGAAAAAGCCCAAGGAGAAGCGAAGCACGTGCTGCAGGTGTTGCAGGATGCTGATCTCTTGAACGAAGGGGGCGAGAAGCTCACAGCTCACAATGATCTGCCCTGGCTCTTCATCCCGCTGGATGTGCCAGAGGGCGATGCAGACCTTCAACAGGAGAACGGCGCCATCCGTCCTTCAAGCGAGAGCGATGAGTCCTCCAGCGAGAAGTCCAGCGACTCCCCCTGAATACTTTCTATTTTCTTTTTCTTTCCTCCTTTTTGATTGTAATACAAGCTTGGGCGAGACCCCCCCTCCCCCCCCCCCCCCCCCCCCACTGTAAGCGAAAACTTTTTTGTAATGGAATGAAATGTTTATTTTTTGTTCTTCATCGTAATGAAATGAAACGTTTATTTTTTGTTCTTCATTCTTCATTCTTTACTTACCTATCACCACTCGCACATAGCTCGCGCACTCGTACGTCATTGGTACTTGACCCTGGGTCATGATCAAGTACTTCTCGCCCCAATGGTGCGTAATTAATAAGTTGTAGCCCATCCGCACGCGCACATACCCTTCTAGAAATTAGGGGGCGACCTCGATAATTCTGCGGGAAGCGCGATCTTGCCGAGACCGCGCCTTGTCCCGAATGATTCCCACACCCCTTTAGGTAGGTTGGCACCTTGGGTGTATTCGTCGGGCGAGTGCCCCTCTTAGTGGACCCCACTCGCATATCTTAGACTGAGAGACTTCCCTCTCTTGTGCAGATCTTCCTTTTCTCAGATTTTTCTTCCCCTTTGTTCTTTCACCCTGAATAGCCACCGAGTGAGCCTACGGTCCTGCCAGCTAGGTGAGAGCATGGTCAGCGGGTCTGCTCGGGGCTATCACATGTTGGAACTTTCTTTCTTATCATTCCACTGATTGAGCATACGGCCCTGCCGGCTAGGTAAGATTCTGGTCAACGGGTCTGCTCGGGGCTATAACATATTAAAACTTTTCTTTCTTTCATGCCGCCGAGTGAACCTACGGCCCTGCCAGCTAGGTGAGAGCATGGTTAAAGGGTCTGCTAGGGGCTATCACATATTAAAACTTTTCTTTCTTTCATGCCACTGAGTGAGCCTACGGCCCTGCTAGTTAGGTGAGAGCCTGATTATCAGGTCTGCTTGGGGCTATCACATATCGAAACTTTTTTCTTTCATGCCACCGAGTGAATCTACGACCCTGCCAGCTAGGTGAAAGCCTGTTCAGCGGGTTTGTTCGAGGCTATCACACATTGAAACTTTTCTTTCTTATCATGCCACCGAGTGAGCCTATGACCCTGCCAGCTAGGTGAGAGCCTGGTCAGCAGGTCTGCTCGGGGCTATCACATATTGAAACTTTTCTTTCTTTCATGCCACCGAGTGAGCCTACAGCCCTGCCAGCTAGGTGAAAGCCTGGTCATCGGGTCTGCTCTGGGCTACTACATATCGAAACTTTTTTTCTTTCAAGCCACTGAGTGAGCCTACAGCCCTACCAGCTAGGTGAGAGCCTGGTCAGCGAGTCTGCTCGGGGCTATCACATATTGAAACTTTTCTTTCTTATCATGCCACCGAGTGAGTTTACGACCCTGCCAGCTAGGTGAGAGCCTGGTAAGTGGGTCTGCTCGGGGCTATCACATATCGAAACTATTTTTCTTTCATGCCATCGAGTGAGCCTATGGCCCTGCCATCTAGGTGAGAGCCTGGTCAGCGGGTTTGCTCGGGGCTATCACATATTGAACCTTTTCTTTCTTATCATGGCACCGAGTGAGCCTATAACCATGCTATCTAGGTAAGAGCCTGCTCAGTGGGTCTGCTCGGGGCTATCACATATTGAAACTTTTCTTTCTTTCATGCCACTGAGTGAGCATACATCCCAGTCAGCTAGGTAAGATCCTGATCAGCGGGTCTGCTCGGGGCTATCACATATTGAAACTTTTTTTTTCTTTCATACCACTGAGTGAGCCTACGACCCTGCCTGCTAGGTGAGAGCCTGGTCAGCGGGTCTGCTCGGGGCTATACATATCGAAACTTTTTTTCTTTCATGCCACCGAGTGAGCATACAACCCTACCAGCTAGGTGAGAGCCTGTCAGCGGGTCTGCTCAGGGCTATCACATATTGAAACTCTTCTTTCTTATCATGCCACCGAATGAGACTACGGCCCTGCCAGCTAGGTGAGAGCCTGGTCAGCAGGTCTGCTCGGGGCAATCAAATATCGAAACTTTATTTTCTTTCATGCCGCTGAGTGAGCCTACGACCCTGTCAGCTAGGTGAGAGCCTGGTCAGCGGGTCTGCTCGGGGCTATCACATATTGAAACTTTTCTTTCGTATCATGCCATCGAGTGAGCCTACGGCCCTGCCAGCTAGGTGAGAGCCTGGTCAGCGGGTCTGCTCGGGGCTATCACATATTGAAACTTTTCTTTCTTTCATGTCACCAAGTGAGCCTACGACCCTGCCAGCTAGGTGAGAGCCTGGTCAGCGTGTCTGCTCAGGGCTATCACATATCAAACTTTTCTTTATTTCATGCCACTGAGTGAGCCTACAGGCCTGCCAGCTAAGTGAGAGTCTGGTCAGCGGGTCTGCTCGGGGCTATCATATATCGAAACTTTCCTTTCTTTCATGCCACCGAGTGATCCTACGACCCTGCCAGCTAGGTGAGAGCCTGGTCAGTAGGTTTGATCGGGGCTATCACTTTCACATAAGCATCATCATCTTATAAGTTGACACCAACCATTCATAAAAAGAAAAACAAAGTTCAAAAACAAAAACTTTTATTGTTTGCATTCAAGGGTAGAAACGCTTCAAGGCATCACTTCATTCGGGAGAAGGTGCTGAAGGGATCTTTGTTGGTTGAATATGTGCGGAATGAGGACAATGTCGCACACATCTTCACAAAGCCACTGTCGAAGGGACCTTTCGGTCGGTTACCGGATCTTCTTGGGCTGACTTCCACTTCTTACTTCAAGGGGGAGTGTTGAAATTTCTTGAAGTGGAAGAGGAAGTGTGTTGGGCGGTCTGAGGAAGATCGCAGAGATCGCGCGGTCTGTGCTGCATCACTCTTTGGTTTTTTAGTCATGGTCAGCTAGTCTTGTAGGTTCCTATTGTTGATCGCGCGGTCTGGGTTGTTGAGACAGCTTGCGATCTGTATGGGCGGTTATTGTACCTCTCTGGGGCGGTAACGACATCCATCTTTCTGCCTATAAATAGAGGTGCAGGGCCCGTCATTTCTATTGAGAACTGTAAGAATTAAATCTTGGGTTGTTTTTGCTGATCTCACTTTTGAGGTCGTGCGGTCTGAAAGTGGTTTGATCGTTTGTTGTGTTCGCAGGTCAGCGGCCAGCAGTCAGCGATCTTCTTCCTTGGTCATTTTCGAGCTTTGAATAACCAGTTCACTAGTGGTCTCACTGTACGATCTTTTTTGTGGTTCTTGGGCTGCTCGCAGGAAGCTCAGCGGTCAGGCGATCAAGAGTTGCGGTCAGGCGACAGTTTTTTGCAAGTCTGTTCTCTGTTCGTGGGCAGCTTTGGTGATCAAGCGACCTTGCGGTTAGGCGATCAAGAAGTACGAACATGTTGTTTTTTCAGCAGCTCGTACAGTCTGAGGTGGTGGTCTGGCAGATTACAGGTTGTCGACTTGTGTTGTTCGCACGATCTCAGTGGTGTCCGTGCGGTCTGACTGTTTCAGCGGTCTCTGGCGGTCTCAGTTGTTGTTGTTGACATTACTCCTGTGATGTGCAAGTGGGTTTACAAGCTGAAAAAGAAGGTTAACGGCAGCATCGAGCGGTACAAGGCTCGCCTTGTAGCTCGAGGGTTCTCTCAACAGTTCGACGAAGACTATTAAGAGGCTTTTAGTCATGTTGCCAAGATGACTTCAGTTCAGGTGGTGATTGCATTGGAACTTGCCAAGGGTGGAAGATTTGACAACTAGACGTAAAGAATGCTATCTTGTACGGCAAAATTGACAAAGATATCTTCATGATGCAACCACCTGGCTATGTTTCTCAAGCGCATCCAGGACATGTCTGCAAGCTCAAAAAGGCTCTTTACGACTTGAAGCAAGCGCATCAAGCGTGGTATGGGAAGATCGCAAAATATCCACAATTTTGTGGATATTTTGCTTCTGATTCAAGCTTGTTCGTAAAGAAGACGGGGGAGCTTCAAGTCTTGGTGCTATTGTACGTGGACGACATGATCATCATGGGGAACTCTGAAGTGGAAGTAGCTAGGCTCCGAGCTGAGCTAGCTATCAGATTTGAGATGAAGAATTTGGGAGAGCTCCACCATTTCCTTGGTCTTGAGGTGGAGAGGAAAGAGAGCGGTGTGCTCGTTTCCCAGAAGGGCTATGCAGAATGGATTGTGAAGCAATTCGGCATGGAAGATGGGAAGAGTAGCTATACTCCACTGGAAGTTGGGTTGAAGCTTCAGCGGGATGAGGGAAGGGTTCTCTCTGATCCCTTGGTGTTCCGAGCTCTTGTTGGAAGCTTGATTTATCTGATAATTACGAGGCCGGATATTGTTTATACTGTGGGCCGAGTAAGTCGATATATGGCAGAGTCGCAGAAACCTCATCTAGTAGCGGCAAGGAGCATTTTGAAATATGGAGGAGATTCAGATGATCGAAAGTCGACTTTTGGGTATGTCTTTATGACTGGCTCCGCATCTATCTAGTGGTGCAGTAAGAAGCAGGATTCAGTGCCTATTTCCACTACGGAAGCGGAATACAAGGCTTTGGCCTTGGCTGCTCAAGAAGCCATCTAGCATAGGAGGCTAGTGGGAGACATCCATGAGGAGGTGCGAGGTCCTACTCTACTACGTGGTGACAACAAGAGTGCTCTTAAACTGGTTAATAATCCAGTTTGTCGTGCACGGACCAAGCATATTGAGATCGAGTATCACTTCGTTCGGGAGAAGGTGCTGGAGGGATCTTTGTTGGTTGAATATGTGCGGAACGAGGACAATGTCACATACATCTTCACAAAGCCACTGTCGAAGGGACCTTTCGGTCGGTTACGAGATCTTCTTGGGCTGACTTCCACTTCCCACTTCAAGGGGGAGTGTTGAAATTTTTTGAAGTGGAAGAGGAAGTGTGTTGGGCGATCTGAGGAAGACAGACCGCAGAGACCGCGCGGTCTATGCTGACTCACTCTTTGATTTTTTAGTCAAGGTCAGCAAGTCTTGTCCAAGTAGGTTCCTATTGTTGATCACGCGGTCTGGGTTGTTGAGACAACTCGTGATCTGTATGGGCAGTTATTGTACCTCTCTGGGGCGGTGACGACATACATCTTTATGTCTATAAATAGAGGTGCAGGGCACATCATTTCTATTGAGAACTGTAAGAACTAAATCTTGGGTTGTTTCTGCTGATCTCACTTTTGAGATCATGCGGTCTGGAAGTGGTTTGATCGTTTGTTGTGTTCGCAGGTCAGCGACCAGCAGTTAACGATCTTCTTCCTTGGTGATTTCTCAGCTTTGAATAACCAGTTCGCCAGTGGTCTCCATGTGCGATCTGTGTTGTGGTTCTTGGGTTGTTCGCAGCAAGCTCAGCGGTCAGGCGATCAAGAGTTGCGGTCAGGCGACAGTTTTTTGCAAGTTTGTTCTCTGTTCGCGGGCAGCTTCGGTGATCAAGCGACCTTGCGGTCAGGCGATCAAGAAGTGAGAACATGTTGTGTTTTCAGCAGCTAGGGTAGTCTGAGGTGGCGGTCTGGCAGATTACAGGTTGTCGACTTGTGCTGTTCGCGCGATCTCAGCGGTGTCCGTGCGGTCTGACTGTTTCAACGGTCTCTGGTGGTCTCAGTTGTTGCTGTTCGCCAGTTTTTTGTTTGTCTCTATTTTTTCTCCCTTGTTTTCTGATAAATCATGTCTCGTCATGTATAACTCGCATTATAAAGAGATAGCAAATACCTGCTTCTTGTCCTTCTATTGTGCTGGTTACTTAACTTGGTATGGTTATAGTGTTCCTACGCCTTATTCCCGTTTCTAATTAAGTATTCTAACTCGGTATCTGAGCTGAAATCTATCAGAAGATATCAGAGCTAGTGAAATTTTAACAGTAACACCAAAAGAGATAGTGAATTTGATCGGCACCGATCTGGCTCCATGATTTTTCACCTTTTTTCAGGTTTTCAACGTAAGAAGTCGTCTTGTCTGTTGTCTCACCTTTCTTTAACTGATTGTGCGATCGGCTCACTCAAGAGCTGAGGCGGTTCAATTCGACTGGTCTAACAAGTGCGTCGAGCTACCCGCAACAACAATATTTCCACTTATTAATTATATGATAATTATTTTATCTAATTAAGTGTAAATTAAAATTCATATGAGAAAATCAAACTACTAACAAATATTTAATCGTATCTGATTGGTATTATTTAGAGTCACATTCTCACCAAATGCCCAACACGGATCTCGAGCTACTATGAAAGAAATGTTAGGAATCTTGCTAGAACCTTCAGATGAATTCATTATATACAAAAATATATATTTTTTGAACAAATTAAAAAAAATCCGCAATATTGGGCCGCAATATTGGGCCGACATGTCCGACATGTCGGCTGCAATACTGAAAAATACCAGAATTATCAAATATGGCGAAAATATGTCGATTCTCCCACATAAAATACCCGAAGATACTACAATCAAGAACTATACAAAATAATCACTTCAAGCATCAAATATCATCCTCAAGTACAAGAATATGGAATGAATTTCTTATTTAAAACAAAATTGAAAGATAGAAATTTGTCAAATCCTATTTAAAACAAAATAGCACGCGGAGCTTACTTGACATTCAATATCATATTTTAAAATAGGATATAAAGTAATACAGTAACTTTATCTTTTTTCTTCCACAAATATAATAAATTCACTTGGACTGAGTAACAATATAGTGAGTACAAAATGCAGATAACCATTTAGTCCAAATAATATTGTGTATAAAATGAATAATAGTGATTATAAAATGCAGATACCTATTTGGTAGTAGTGAATATAAAATGAATAACTAATTAATCGCAATCATCATCTGCATATCTTTCCCATTTGAAGGTTCTTGTGAAATAATATTTTGGCACAAATTTGAATTTGGTGGCTTTCTCTTCACCTACAAAAGAACACAATATAATCATTTTTTTTAATAATTATACTATCAAAATGAAATAAAATGGCATACTAACGGTTGAAACCCAAAATTGGAATTCGAACAGTTCGAAATCAGGGTAGACAGCTTGCCCTTACTCCTCTCGGGTGAAGTCTCACGACCGGTCACTTAGAGCCTAGGAAGATCTCTACTTGTGGACTTAGATGAAAATAGATCTCACGAGCTGCAGCGAGGAGGTCCCGCCACTAACCCGAAAGATCTAAAATCTTCCTCTCCCAAGCCAATGTCGAGCCTGAGCACCTCGGAGAACGCTAGCGAACACCTGACCGCTTGCCTCGGAGCTTAGATCCATAGTCATGGAACATTCACTCCCCTCTTCGGTGCAAGTGGAGAAGCCTTTGCTCAAAAGGCACCATCCTGAGCCAGCAGGCGGGACGACGTCTTCGTCCACACTGATGTCCGAGCTCAACAAGCACCTGGGGACCTTGGAGATGATGCCGAGTTGCGGCAAGAAAGAGGGGTCTCATGGGCAGCTAGGTCAGGGAGTGCGGGCATCCGGTCAAGTCCTCCTGCCCACTCCCCGATCCATGGCGAGTATCTTTACCCGTGTTTGGTAGGCACGCTTGTACTTATGTTGATGACTCTTCTTCTTCCTTCCTTTCTTGCAGTCCCCCCGTTCTCAGTCACAGAGGGCACCTCCAGCATGCCAGTGTATTCGATTCCACCCGCACTTGAGCCGGCCAAGCGGCGCAGCCTCGAGAGACCTCTTTTTAGAGCCGGTGCAGGGAAATCTCTGGTTCTTCCTCCTGCTGGTACCTACGGTACGCTGCCAGGGCACTTCTTGGAGCAACGTTGTGATCTCTCATCCT
The DNA here is from genome assembly GCA_033032865.1 of Dactylorhiza incarnata. NCBI lineage: Eukaryota > Viridiplantae > Streptophyta > Magnoliopsida > Asparagales > Orchidaceae > Dactylorhiza > Dactylorhiza incarnata. Next base: position 1,892,347 of record JAWHQI010000230.1, on the reverse strand, counting down.
CTCATCACGGAAAAGAGTCGAGGACCCCGCGAGGTAGGTCTTCTATAGAGGGAACTGAGCATGTCGAATGTATGGGTAACGAACTCATTACTCATGCAGGTCCGGAAGAGACTTCGACTGGTAGGTCGGGACAGATGGGAGCGCTCTCGCCACCCCTCTCCCCTTCGGCAATAGACGAGCTCGTCGGGCACCCTTCTAACGTTTCGGAGTTGAGGGACCGCCTGGTTGACATGATTCAGAGGCAGGGACGTTTCCTTCATGAGCTACGAGAAGGGCGAGGGTTCGTCGAACCGAACCCTCTCGCACGTGTCCGCGCGATGGAGCAGCGGATGGAAGCGTTGGAAATGGACCATGCCCTGCTAGTAGATGAGGTTCGACTTTCTTTGGACGGTATGACAGCATCGGTAGAGGACCACCTGCGTCGAGCGGGGGCTAACATGCGTGCAGCGAATGAGGAGCTCGCCTTGACTCTCGAGTGTGTCGGATCCATGCGTGGACAGAAAGCCCGGACCCGAGGTCGGGGCTTTTGGACGTGGACCCAACTTTGAGCGAGACCTGAAAAACTCCTCCTATTTGCCGCTTTTAACTTATCTTACCGCAATGTGATGTAATAAGGCAACTGTGTGTGACTACTCGACCTGCTTTGCACTGTCGCAATTATCTTTCTAAGTTATTTGTTCCGCGCGCGATATACTTGTCTTTGCTTAACTGGGTTGTTTTCCGTGCGCGGATATAGTAGTTAATAAGTCGAGCAGAAGGGTCGAAAAGGAAGCGAGTGGGAGGGAGTGAGTGGGAAAGGGTGGGAGAGGGTGAGTGGGAAAGGACTCCCACGCTTGCCTATAAATACTCCCCTCCCCCTTCATATCTTCCTACCTTGCCTCCCTTACTCGCCTCTCCTCCTCTACTTCTTGCTTCCACTCTTGTTCATTCTTCTTTTCACAACTTGAGATGGCTCCTAACCGCTCCTCTCCTGGTAAGAATGGGCAAGAGCAGTGCGTGACGAACTTCTCTGAACTTCCTTTCCCTGCTGGGAGGAGTTTCTTGCCTTTGAGAGCTCCTTCCTCCCCGAAGGGCTGGTTGCTCGCACCCCCACCCCCCCTACCGAGGGTGAGTCCATCAACTGCTTCTATGATGATTGGCTTGCATTCCCGCTCTCCCACTTCGAGTTTGGGCTCCGACTTCCCCTTTGGCCCGAAGTGAGGCAATTCCTTAGATACTTCGGAATTGTCCCGGCTCAACTCAACTCGAATGGGATATCAATGTTAATCGCCTTCGCTTGCTACTTGCATGAGGAGGGTATTGAATTTAACCTAACGGTTTTCCGAAAGGCATTCATCTTTCGGGCTACTGCCGACGGGGTGTGTTTCCTTACCGGCGCGCATGGGAAGGTGAGTGAGAACACAAACAAGGTTCATCATTGGAGCGACAAGTTCGTTTTTACTCAGGGTGATCTTGGAAGGATCCCCTACTCGCCCGTTCAGAGGTCAGAGAAGATATTCAACGCCCCTCGCGTGGATGACGAGGCAACCGAGCTGTACGAATATCTCACGGGAGTAGGTTTTAAGGTTGAATATCTGCGGAGGGACGTCGACCGTCTTGCCTTCATTTTGTCGGGGACAGGTGCCTCCCCTTCTCCCAAACTTTCCTCTTTCTATCCTACTTGTTTACTTAGGTCTTACCACCCATCATTCTTCTTATTTTTGCAGGTGAGAGGAGTCTTCCAAGACATCCCCCACATACAAGGAGGAACTCTTCCTCTTCCACTCATCAACTTGCTCGGATGGCCGCAGCCGCCTGTGCCTCCCACCCTGATGCTCCTGTGTTAAGGCAATGAAAAGAGAAGGAGCCGGTGGTGGAATTAGACTCTCCCCCCCCCCCCCCCCCCCCCCCCCCCCATCCGCCAAAGGAGCCGAAGATGCGTAGGGGGAGAGCTGTCCGCAGGGGGAGTAGATCCCGATCCATGGCGAGGGAGGCAGGGGAAACGACGACTCGGATGCGCTAGCTCGCCATCCCAATTTCGAAATGGGGGATGGTGCCAAGGACCAGCTTGGCGAGCCTGTCCTTCACTGGGATGAATCGATGAACTAGGTCTCACTGTCATCCCTTCAGTCCTCTTGGATCGAGGGAGGGCCTGTCAACAATGCTGCATATGACCTCACTTATGGTTTGTATGGTAGGCAGGATGCAACCGTCTTCAAAGAAAGTTCTACGCGTGACCTCGCCTACTTGAGCTCACAGGCGCAGCTCCGCGCAACCGAGCTCTCTCACATGACCGCTCATCGAAGTCTTAGACTCTCCAGGTGACTCATTCAGGTTGACACGGCGAGGCAGGTGGCTGAGGATAGAGCTTCTGACCTTGCTACACGTCTCAAGATGACTGAGAGGCTCCTCGAGTAGTCATCAAGGGGCCTGGTATGCACTCTTTTGAACGAAGATACTCTCCCCTCTTTGTTTTTTGTTCTTTATTGCTTACACGACTTCTCCATCGCAGGGACCCGATGCCGCCAATTCGGTTAGGAGACGGGTCAAAGATTTGGAGTTGGAGGTGGAGAGCTTAAAGGTTCAACTTGTTGAGGCTCGTGCTACGAGGTGAGAAAGACACGGCGAGTCTTTGAGGGTGGCGGGGCTTCTTCATTTCACCCCTGCCGAGGTCGAGGCTGCCCGCCGGAAGACTGTGATGATAACGGCCAATGTCGTGGTCAATTCTCTCCATGAGGCCGATGCGTTTCGGGATGAGTGGAAAAACATCACTGTTGACATGGTACTTCCGGAGTACTTCCCTTCTACCTCGCCCCCCGGCTCGCTTTCTTCCGGCCACGACTATTCGCCCTCTTCCTGAGAGTCGGGAGGACTTCCTCATGCTTAGTTAGCTACCTTCCCTCTTGTACAGGCGAGCCCCCTTTTGCTTTACTTTTGTGTAAGGATCAATGGGGGTGCTTCACCCCCACCTGCCCTGTAATTTTCTCTACTTTATGAAGAATTTTCTTTCCTTGTCTCCCTTGTTTGCATACCATTTGAGCCAGCTCTATTGCTTAGTCCTCTTGGGATCTTTGGCCGAAGATAAATGAACGGCTCTCCGAGTGAGTTCTACTGCCCTGCCGGCATCAACAAGCCCGGTCAGCGGTCTTTTCTCGGGGCCTTAACAAAAATAAGCCATCTGCCTCTCCGAGTGAGTTCTCCCGCCCTGCCGACATCAACAAGCCCGGTAAGCGATCTCTTCTCGGGGCCTTAACCAAAATAAATCACCTGCCTCTCTGAATGAGTTCTCCTACCCTGCCGGCATCAACAAACCCGGTCAGTGGTCTCTTCTCGGGGCCTTAACCAAAATAAATCACCTGCCTCTCTGAGTGAATTCTCCTGCCCTGTCCGCATCAACAAGCTCGGTCAGCGGTCTCTTCTTGGGGCCTTAACCAAAATAAATCACTTGCCTCTCCGAGTGAGTTCTCCTGCCCTGCCGGCATCAACAAGCCCGGTCAGTGGTCTCTTCTTGGGGCCTTAACCAAAATAAATCACCTGCCTCTTCGAGTGAGTTCTCTTGCCCTGCCGACATCAACAAGCCCGGTCAGCGGTCTCTTCTCGGGGCCTTAACCAAAATAAATCACCTGCCTCTCCGAGTGAGTTCTCCTGCCCTGCCGGCATCAACAAGCCTGGTCAGCGGTCTCTTCTCGGGGCCTTAACCAAAATAAATCACCTGTCTCTCCAAGTGAGTTCTCCTGCCCTGCCGACATCAACAAACCCGGTCAGCGGTCTCTTCTCGGGGCCTTGACCAAAATAAATCTATTCTATTCTGCAAAACATGATTCATTAAGATAAGACGTTAATTGTTCATTACAAGATAAGTAAGCGGACTACCACGCCCTGCTTGACGACCTCCTAGATCCTCCTTCTCTCACCCTTGCTTGGCTTTCAGATGCCTTACACTTTTCCGGGCTTCATGCTCTCTTCCCCGATGACTTGTCTGACCTTCGTTTCCTCTGTCACCTCCAGCCGAGCCAGGTTCTCTATCATCTCATCCGTCGCCTTCGCTGCTTCCTTCCAAGTGACGACATTGACCGCCGTGACATAGCACTGACGGGCCAACTTAGGATCTTCGCGGACTCAGATTTGCAATCCTCCTACGCTATATTTCAAGCATTGGTGATAGGAGGAAGGTACACACTTGAATGCGCTGATGAGGGGGCGCCCAAAGATGGCGTTATAGCTGCAGAGTGCATCCACGATGATAAACCGACAATTCTTTGATGTCCCCCCAAAGTGACCAGGAGCTCGACTCCACCTTCAACCTCCTTCCTTTCCCCTGAAAAGCCGAAGAGTGGTCCGTCTGATGCGACCACCTTCCTTGCCTCTACCTTCATTTCATCGAAGTCTCTTTTGAAAACTACGTTCACCGAGCTCTCGTTATCCACCAGGATTCGGGAGACTGTGTAATTTTCCATCACAGACTCGATCACTAGTGCATCGCAGAAGGGATCCTCGTGTGCTGGCATGTCCTTTGATGAGAAGGTGATCTTTTCTCCTGGGGGCGGGACTCGGGAGGTGGAAGCGACGCTTCGCCGGTAGATGGCGTGGAGGCTCCCCTTACGGGTGGCCTCAACCCCTACCCCTCTGTGGATCACCCCAATCCTGCCCAGTGCTCCGTGTCCTTCCAATCTTCACACCGATCCTCCTCTCCTCCTTCTCCTCTTTCTTCTCTTCTTTCTTCTCTTCCGTCTCCTAGCAGAAACTACTCTCCCCCTGCAGGGGCCCTCCTCTCTTCCCTGACTTCCAAGAATTCAGGGCATGTGGTCGTTGCATGGCCCTCCACCTGATGGAAGTCACAGAAAAGCAACTCCCTTCTACCTCCTCTTCCTCTTCTGCCGCCTCTACCACCGTGGTTTCTTCTCCCTCTCCTTCCTTGGCCAACTGCCATCGCGCGCTGGGGGCTCGGGCTCGAATGCCACCCTGGAGGGTTGTAGTGCCTCTGCCCCCCTTGAAAGTTCCCGTTTTCTAGAAATTTGCCCCTTCCCTGGCCCTGAGGGGGCCCTCCTGCTGGCCTCCATGTCGGTCGATTGACTAGTGGCTGGAATCTCCATCCCGACTCCTGTCCTCCTGGAGGCCCTTGCGGACCTTGCCTCCTCGTCTCCTCCTTCTTCTTCATCTCTGACTACTGAGCCTCTCCTGACTTCCCTTTGTCTTCCATCCACTTGGCCATTCTTGCTGCGAACTCTGGGTTTGTTGCCTCTATTTCAATCTCCCGCCCTGCTCGCTCCATCAACTCCTCATAAGACAGAGGGGGGTCCCGGGACAAGCCCATGCGAAATAACCCTTGCCGCAACCCGAGGGTAAGCGCAAGTTGTAGAGTGTGTCTGGGGACCTCATTGACGAGAAGGACCTCTTCTTGGAATCGATCCACGTAGCTTCCTAGCATCTCTTCCGCTCTCTGCTGGATCAAGAAAAGGGCTTCCGCCCCTTTCCTCCTCTTCTTGGACGTCGAGAACCTCAACAGGAAACTCCGCTTCAAGTCCTGGAAGTTGTAGATGGACCCGGAGGGGAGTTGATGAAACCAGTCACTAGCCTTCTCCTGAAAAGAGATGGCAAATAACCTACATTTGAATGCATCGGTCGTTTGCCTGATAGACATGACATCCTCAAACCACTGGAGGTGCTGCTGGTGGTCATCCTTTCCCGTGTAGTGGGACATAATCGGCTCCCTAAATCCTTCCAAAACTAGGGTGGACAAGATCAACTCTCAAAAAGGTCTTCCCCTTCCTACCTGGCAGGTCGGCATTGCTCGCCCGACCTCTTCGCTAGGATGCAGAGCACTCACCGGGCTAGGAAACAATACCCGTGCGTGAAGAGTTCTATCATCTTCCACCTGCACTTCCTTGCCAGGTCGCCCGACTGGTGCCGTCTCGCCTAGAGAAGGCGAGGCGAGAACAGGAACCGCTGGAGTCGAGCACTCGCCCGCAGGGGTGAGTGCCAAGCGCAGGGTCTCCATGATTGACTTCCTGAACTCATCGAAGGCACTCTTCTGCACGTAGTCGCCGAGAGGGGGTGAGTTCCCTAGCTCTTCACTTCCAGCCATTGGACTTAAGATTTTTCCGATCAAACTGCGCTCCACGCTCACCGCACCAGAATGTTGAAACCCAAAAACTGGGATTCGAACAGTTCGAAATCAGGGTAGGCAGCTTGCCCTTACTCCTCTTAGGTGAAGTCCCACGACCGGTCACTTAGAGCCTAGGAACCTCTCTACTTGTGGACTTAGATGAAAATAGACCTCACGAGCTGCCGCGAGGAGGTCCCGCCACTAACCCGAAAGATCCGAAGATCTTCCCCTCCCAAGCCAATGCCGAGCCTGGGCACCTCGGAGAACACTAGCGAACACCTGACCGCTTTCCTAAGGGACTTGGCGAGCGGAAGACAGGGACGCCTGCTAACCGACAACACACTAAGGGGGGTGGGGTAGAGAGATGCCAACCCTTCCCAAGGTGCCCATGGGGGTCTATTTATATATTTCCTGAAAATGGGCTGCGAATAGCATAAAAGGTCTGTCAATAGCCAAATTCCTGTAAGACCCCCCCTCCCAAATCGACGGTCTGACCGGGGGATCTTATCGCACACCACCCTTTTAGCACGACGCCGAAGCGATCCCTAAGGGTGGAGGTACTAGCTTCTCCAACCCCTTCCCTGAACACTCTGTCGTCACGCCTAGGGGTGGTGTTAAGCGAAAGTCAGTACACACCAACAGAGTAAGGAAGCAGTATTCCAGCGGAAGACATCATCACAGAGTGCACTTTATAGCACTTAGCGGAAGACGTAGTATTTATAGCGGAAGATTAACTATCACAGAAACCTTAAACTCAAGACCTGTATGAATAATTTCCATACCTCCGCCACATTAAATCCTGTCCATCGATGATTCATTGCCGATGTATAGATGTCGTGAGGTGGGGCACAACAAAAGGGATGCGGCTTAACAACTTGTACCTGGCGTAGCCTGCTCCGTGGCTTCATCCACACATAGGTGTTGTCACTCATCTGCACCTGTCACCTGTGCTAAAGACAAGTTATTAGAACCACGAACAGAATCCAACCCCTAATAACAATAGACATAATATAACATTTATAAGGGAGGGGCTATCTGGACTCTTATTGGGCCGAGGCAGTCTTCCCACGACCACCGCCTACGTACTCCGTATCATCCTGCATACGGTCTCAGACCCACGTAGTTCTGTTAGTTTCGCACGGGTTGCCCTCCCAGACCGTCCATCGTGCGGGTTGCCTTAGAGTGAAACTCATCGGCCATCCGACATTCTCCCAAGGCACATTTTCCGAAGGCACAATATATTCCCGTAAGAATATTTCTCGAAGGCACAGTATATTCCCGTAGGAATATTTATCGGAGGCACAATTTATTCCCGTAGGAATATTTCTCGAAGGCACAATATATTCCCGTAGGAATATTTCTCGAAGGCACAATATATTCCCGTAGGAATATTTCTCGAAGACACAATATATTCCCGTAGGAATATTTCTCGAAGGCACAATATATTCCTGTGGGAATGTTTCTCGAAGACACCATATATTCCCGTAGGAATATTTCTCGCAGGCACAATACATTTCCGTAGGAATATTTCTCGAAGACACAATATATTCCCGTAGGAATATTTCTCGAAGGCACAATATATTCCCGTAGGAATATTTCTCGAAGGCACAATATGTTCACGTAAAATTTATATTACGGTCAATACAAGGATCAAACCTCAAACATTGATTCGTCACGCTGCTCTACAAGCGGCGACCAGTTCGGCACTATTTAGGGTTGACTCGGAAGGACGACCCCATCTTTATGTCAACTATAAATTATAGTGCAATAAAGGAAGAAAAGCCAAGACATCGAACTGTCCGCTCTGCTCCAAGAGCAGCGGCCAGTTCGGCACTATTTAAGGTTGACTCTGAAGGAATGCCCCATCTTCACGTCAATTCTAAATTATAGGCAACAAGGAAGGAAAAGCCAAGATATCGAACTGTCCGCTCTGCTCCAAGAGCAGCGGCCAGTTCGACACTATTTAGGGTTGACTCTGAAGGAATGCTCCATCTTCACGCCAACTCTAAATTATAGTCAATAAAAATGAAAAGGCCAACACATCGAACTGTCCTCTCTGCTCCAAGAGCAGCGACCAGTTCGTCACTATTTAGGGTTGACTCTGAAGGAATGCCCCATCTTCACGTCAAATCTAAATTATAGGCAACAAAGAAGGAAAAGCCAAGACATCGAACTGTCCGCTCTGCTCCAAGAGCAGCGGCCAGTTCGACACTATTTAGGGTTGACTCTGAAGGAATGTCCGATCTTCACGTCAACTCTAAATTATAGGCAACAAAGAAGGAAAAGCCAAGACATCGAACTGTCCGCTCTGCTCCAAGAGCAGCGGCTAGTTCGACACTATTTAGGGTTGACTCTGAAGGAATGCCCCATCTTCATGTCAACTCTAAATTATAGTGCAACAAAGAAGGAAAAGCCAAGACATCGAACTGTCCGCTCTGCTCCAAGAGCAGCGGCCAGTTCGGCACTATTTATGGTTGACTCTGAAGGAATGTGTCATCTTCACATCAACTCTAAATTATAGTCAATAAATAAGGAACAGCTAACACATCGAACTGTCCGCTCTGCTCCAAGAGCAGCGGCCAGTTCGACACTATTTAGGGTTGACTCTGAAGGAATGCCCCATCTTCATGTCAACTCTAAATTATAGTGCAATAAAGGAAGAAAAGCTAAGACATCGAACTGTCCGCTCTGCTCCAAGAGCAGCGGCCAGTTCGGCACTATTTATGGTTGACTCTGAAGGAATGTCCCATCTTCACGTCAACTCAAATTATAGGCACTAAATAAGGAAAAGCCAACACCTCGATCTGTCCGCTCTGCTTTACAAGCGGCGGCTAGTTCGGCACCAGTTAGGGTTGACGCTGAAGGAATGTCCCATCTTCACGTCAACTCTAAATTATAGGCAATACTGAAATAAAGTACATAAATGAACTGGACCAGTACGAGACCGGAGTAAAGGAAAGTACTAACTGAAAGCAGTAAATGCAGGACCAGTGCGGGACTGGAGTAATTGAAAGTACTAACTGAAAGCAGTAAATACAGGACCAGTGCGGGACTGGAGTAATTGAAAGTACTAACTGAAAGCAGTAAATGCAGACTGGAGTAATTGAAAGTATTAACTGAAAGCAGTACATACAGGACCAGTACGGGACTGGAGGAAATAAACAAATAAACAGGTTAGTAGTCCAATCACTCCATAATCAGGAGGCTTCAAAGTCGACTCCGTTCTTAGGAGGAAGTTCCGTTCAATCCCCGTTCATAGGGGTCTCTTCCAAGTTCTGTCTTTTGTTAATAGTCCGACCTTGGATTTTAATTGCAACCTTTAAGCATGGCTTAAGCGGACTTGAGGAACGATGTTATGAGTTTCTTAAAACCTCAAAAGAGGTGATTCCCAATGTCCGAGCATTATTCTAATCGCAGCTCGTTGAGTTATTATTCCCTTTTAAGATCATTAGACTTGAAGCCCATATATGAAAATCATCCCACTTTTATCTTAGGCTGATGACATCTTTAAAGAGTCATCATAAAATTTGCAAGGCTTTTTGAGGTATAAGTGGTCTTTGCTAATTTATTTAGGCTCTTATAACCGCCAAATAAATTCCCAAATATAGGAAGAGTACTTTAAAATTAACCAAACTTTTTCAGACGGTGTGATGCCACCTCCCAAGCTTCCCATAATTTTTTGGAGACATGTTGGAGGAGAGCGTAATTCATTATTAATTTATAACATAGGTTTTAAGCATCTAGAAATAATAAACCTATTTCAAAAATTACAAAATAATTACATTAAATGTAGGTCAGTAGTAGGAAGCTTCCCAAATTTTATCAGACTTTTCCATCACTATTAAGGCCCTCTGATAATTCAAAAACCCAAAATATCACAGTATTTTAATTTCTAAAAATACTTAGCCTCCACCAAAAATTATGAAATTTTTACAGAGGCTAGCCCTTGCCAAGATGAGCAACTTTTATGTTCAATGTTTTTGCATTTGGGATTCATATAGGGCCCGGAAAATTCACATATGATAATATATATAATTATAAAATTTTATAAAAATTTAGACAAGAGTTCGCGCATAGCCGCCCCATGCGGGTCTCCTCCGCCGCTGGCCGGCCACCGGCCGGCCATGGCTCCGCCCCCGACCGACTCCTAGGGGGCGTGCGCTCCCTCCGGCGGTGGTCCGGTGGCCTGCCGCCACCAGCCACCGCCGGAGTTGCTTGTTTTCCTGTTTCGGACGGAGGAGAGGGGAGAGGTAGCGGCGGCACTCCGGACGCCGGAGTTGACATGCGAGGCGTCCGAAAGTGAGGTAGGGAGGAGAGGAGAAGGTCGCATAGTATTTGGGGTCCTCCGGGAGCCCTCCGACGAACTTGCCATGGGAGGGTGGCGAGGTGGTGGAGCTCGGGTTGGTGATTCTCCGGCGAGGTTGGCTCCGACAGAGGGTGGTGGTGGGTTCGACTTGAGATGGGGAGAGGGTACTCTTCCTACCTGGCTGTGGGAGGGCTTATATAGAGATGGCTGAGTGCCCTCCTCCCTCTCCTTCTCTCTCTCTTCTTTACTCAAGTGAGGTTGAGTTCATCCAACTAGGGTTCGCCTGGGGGCAGCTGGCAAGAGCTTAGTGGGGCGAAGAAAATATCTGCTTGCATAGGCTGGTTGAGGTAGCTTGGGTTGGGAGGTTGGGTTAGTGCTTGGTTAAGCTAGGGTTAGTGAAGGGTTAAGGCTAGAGCCTAGGTTGTTTTTGTTTTGCCATGGATCACCCATTGGCCAATCAGATATGAGCATGGGGATTGGTGTTCATTAGCCATGGGAGGGGGAAGAGTGGCTTGGGTTAAGTGGTTTATAATTTATAAATAAGAAAATCCCATTTTTGGAGATGGATTGACCAAGTCAACCCTAAGTGGGTCCCCCTCATGTAAGTCAAGGTCAATGTGGGTCCGAGTCGTCAAGTGTCGAGTTATTCTTATTGTGACGGGGTTGAAATCCAGCGTTCACGTATCTCGAGGTTTCGTATAATTTTACGAAAAATTATTTTATTTACTTGATTAAACGACGTCAGAATCGAACGAAAAGAATTCTGTTGGATTCATATCGATCATATGAGTCTAACACAACTAACAGAATTCAATTCAGAGCTCGTTTGCTCATTAATCTAAAATGGCGTTGTTGTGACGCTCGACGTTACTCAAAATAGTCGTTTTGTCCAAACGACCTTGGATTAGAACGAAACGAGTTCCGTTGCACTCGTACCGACCGTGCGAGTCTAATGCAACTGACGAAAGTCGATTCGGAGCACGTATGCTCCATATTCTAAAATTGTGTCGCCGTGACGCGCTACGATACTCAAAATAGTCATTTAAATGACCTCGGATTGAAACGAAACGAATTCCGTTGCACTCGTATCAACTATACGAGTCTAACAAAACTGACAAAAGTCGATTCGGAGCACGTATGCTCAATATTCTAAAACTGCGTCGTCGTGGCGCGCTACGGTACTCAAAACGGGCACCTTCACCAAATGACCTCGGATTGAAACGAAACGAATTCCGTTGCACTCGTATCAACTATATGAGCCTAACGCAACTGACAGAAGTCGATTCGGAGCACGTATGCTCAATATTCTAAAACTGCGTCGTCGTGACGCGCTACGGTACTCAAAACGGTCACCTTCACCAAATGACCTCGGATTGAAACGAAATGAATTCCGTTGCACTCGTATCGACTATACGAGTCTAACGTAATTGACAGAAGTCGATTCGGAGCACGTATGCTCAATAAACAACTTTGACTTTGTGACGAAGCACGATGCTACCCAAAACAGTCATTTCTCTAAATGATCACCACTATGTAGAGAAGGTCGGGTCGTGATTGCCCTATGACCCGGCCTAGGTTCCTCCAAGGGTTCAACTGAACCGGCTAGACCCCCTTTTTCAAAGTTGGGATGTTACAATTCCACTCCCTGAAAATACTATCCGCACCCCAACCTGAGCCCTGCTCCAAACGAACGAGACCACCTTGCCCAGGTGAGTGGACTACAAATCCATCCAACTTCCATCGGGCGAGTTGGACACATCCCACCCGCTCCCTTAGGCCGGACGAGTGGGACATGTCCCACTCGCCCCCTTGGTCGGGCGAGTGGGATATGTCCCACTCCCCTTCTTGTCGGGCGAGTGGGACATGTCCCACTCGCCCCCTTTGGTCGGGCGAGTGGGGCGCATCCCACTCACCCCCTTTGGTTGGGTGAGTGGGACGCATCCCACTCGCCCCCTTTGATCGGGCGAGTGGGACATGTCCCACTCGCCTCCTTGGCCGGGCGAGTGGGAAATATCCCACTCGCCCCCTTGGTCGGGCGAGCGGACCGCAGTCCATTCGCCCCTCCTTGGCGTCGGGGTTTTGCCTATTTCGAGCCTTTGTGGGATCGAATATCACCCGCCCATCCATATTAACCTTGAGCTCTGCCCTCTGCTGTCTTTCGTTAACTCACGCTTAAAGAGGTCAATGACTGGCTCGCTCGACAAATATGGGGGTTGTACACTAACCATTAATTTTGATCGCATAGTAGATGTTGGCATTGTTGTAGGTATATTATTGGATGACTGACCACAACCCTTTTTATTATGCCTCATTTCCCCATAATTAGAGCATGTGTACTTTGAGCCATGTCATTTTTACCCATATATTTTCTTGTCTATCTCATCAGTTTCCTTCCTTCTGGCACATCCTAATGGTCTTCCAGACTTCTTTCATTTTTTAAGTCATGGGACCACGAGAAGTAGGTTGGAATTGGGTCACTCTTTTTGTCTTTTATTGGGTTTAACCTCTGTTCATATGCCTTCAAAAAAGTACTTCTCTGGAACCTATAATCAATGTAATCTTCAACGTTCTCCCCTTTGTAGAAAATGCATGTTATGACATGCACACAAGGAATACCACTACGATCCCACTTGTTGCAACTGCAACTTTTGATAACTAAGTCAACTGTCCATTTATCACTAAGCCATCCTTTTACTTCAAGTTTGTCCATTCCATTCCACCTCAAACTGTAATTCTCCCGTAGTATTGAAGCACAATCCGACTTCAAATTCAAAATTTGAGTCGTCTGCATTGCTCTGATAAATTTGATAGAGTGAAGTCTTGTTTTTTGTTTTCTTTACAAGTCTATAATGTTCTATCAATTGATGTTGTTGATCTCTTTTACGTTCATTGGACTCATGAAATCCAACCCATTTAATGTCTTCGACGATGTTATCATCAAACTGTATGTCATCATACTTGTTGGAAAAAATATCCTCTGAATTTATCTTACAAATTATACAAGTGATTTCATCATCTAGGATTCATTACTCATATTGTATAGATAGGGTAATTTGGTCATTAGATGTCCTGGGATGTCAAAGACCAGTACAAAATTCAGTTGAGTTAAATCTGCGTTGAATAGAAGTCGACGCAGCTTCGACTGCAAGTCGAAGTAACTTCGAATATAAATAAGGATAACTCAGGCTGGTAATCAAAGTATTAGTTGAAGTCGACGCAATGTCGAAATATCCTCGACGTTGAAGGCAGAGCAAGTCAAATCAACATTAAAGTCGACGCAACTTAGAGTTACATTCGACGCATAAGGAAGAGCTCAGAGTTTATGATTTCATCTCGATGATACGTCGATAAGTATTCGACGCAACGTCGACAACAGAGTTCATTTCTAAGCTGAGGAGGATTTCGAAGCAGCTTCTATTAGAACTTAAAGGTGCGTCGATAGGAAGACAAATGTATTCGACGCTACGTCGAACACAGACAGAATTAGAATATTTTCTGTATTCTTTTCTAAAGCTAATTCAGAAGTCATAAATGGAAATGATTTGATATTCAACGGGTTGTTCATAACCGTGAATGAAAAGAAGGACTCCAGGGACACAATAAAGATATTTCTATAAGTCATTCAAAAGGGGATTGACGGGCGGACAGTCAACTGAAATAGAAAGAGAATATTATTATCCCTTGAACATTCCTACTAAGGATACAACAGAAGAGGAAAGTAATTCAAATATTATTCGATAGAAGAATAAGTATACTAAGGAAGATTTAGAACAACAATAATTTTCATGATTTTGTCTTCTTGTTGTTGAAACTTTCTCTCAGACAGAACTACAGGACAGATCTCGGTACAGAAAAATACATAGAAGGCTTCTTCCTCTTCCTCTCTCTCTAAAAGAAACATATTGACATACATAGGTCATCATCAGGATATGAACTATAACAATCCTTACATTCTCCTCTCTCTCTCAAGCAAGGATTCATCTACTGATGAGAGATCCATAAAAACACTAGGTGTCTGAATCCTCAGTGACTGTTGTAGGAGGATTCAACCAGAAGAATCATCTTCATTATTATTCTTCTCCTTTACTCTCTCTTTCTCCATTATAATTTGAGTAAAGAGTCCTTAGAATTCCTCTCCAAAGGATTTAGTGGTTCAAGATCTTCTTATCAAAAGATCTAGTTTGGTTCTAAGAGTCTCCTTAACAAAAGACTCAGATTTTGGTTCTAAGAGTCTCCTTATTAAAAGACTAAGTGGTTCTAAGTGTCTCTTTATCAAAAGACTTGGTGGTTCTAAGAGTCCCTCTATCAAAAGACTCGGGCACTGGATAGTGTATTCCTACCAAGGTGGTAGAAGAGTGGAGTACCCATATTTTGGGAAACCACTATATATCTTGTCTCATCTGTGTTGTGATAATTGTCTGTGCTGTCCCTTTTTATTTATGCATTTCTATGCTTACTTTATTCTGGTTAGATTTCTGAATGCATATTTAGTATAATCATTTTATTGTTCTGCACATTTTTAATGAAGAGTTTTAAAACTCTATTCACCCCCTCTAGAGAATACTCAGAGGACTCATTATGGACTTTTAATTGGTATCAGAGGGAGGTTTGTCATAAAGAGGTTAACACTTTGATCAAAAGATCCTCTCACTCATTTTTTTACATTTTAAAATTATTTTCAGAAAATAAGTTCTAAGGACTATGCATCCACAAGACCACTAGTGTGTAATTTGAATAAGTTTACACTCTAGAATGCCAAAATAAAACTTTATATGAACTCTATTGATGAAGAAATCTTTGATATCATTGTATCAGGTCCTCTACTCCCATTCATAAAAGATGCAAGTGAAACTGTGGCACAAGAACTTGTCCCTAGAGCATAATGGATTGATGTTGAGAAGAATTTGAAAGCATGTGATTCCAAGGCTATGAACATTATGGTATCAACTATGTCAGATGACATATTTTAGAAAGTGGTTGACTACCAATCAGCAAAGGATATCTGGGAGTTACTATCCAGATTGGTAGAAGGTAGCTTAGATAAAAGAAATAACATGAAGTCCTTTCTTATATCCCAATATGAGAACTTTCAGAAGAAGGCTGAAGAAAATAGTGTTGAGATGTTTGAGAGATTTAACATCATTATAAATGAGCTTAAAGGACTGTATAAAAAAAATCTCTCTAACTGAAATCAATGATAAGCTTCGCATGTGCTTCCCAAGCACATGGGACTCAAGGATCTGGGTCATTAGAGAGTCTAGATGTCAAAGAGAAATCTCCACAGATGCTTTGCTAGGCGATCTCAAGTTCTATAAGGTACTACTAAAGAGCAGAGTTGAGACAGAAGCCAAAGAGAAAGTATTAACTCCTAAAGAAAGGACTATAGCTCTAAAAGTTGCTAAAGGAGAACCTTCCACTTCTGAAGTAGAGATGTTCAATCTCTTGGTCAGAAGATTCAGAAGGTGGGTCAAGTCTGAAGACTCTAGAAGGAAGGAAAAGAGCTTAAGCAAACTTAGGTTTGACAAGACTCCAAAGCAAGAGATAATCTGCTTTGCATGCAGAAAACTAGGGCATATTACCCCTGAATGTCCTGAATAGCAAAAAGACAGAAGTAGCAGCAAGAAGGAGCATAAGAAGAAGTCCTTTAGAAAGGTTTCATAGCTGAAACCTGGAGTGACTCAGAATCTGTGTCAAGCTCCTCTTCATCTGATAGTGATGAAGAATGTGCAACTGAAGAAGCCTGTCTGATGGCTTTAGAAGACTAAACTGAAGAAGATCATGTATCTTTATTTGAGGAATTTGATTTTTCTTCAAAATATTTTAAAACCTATTTTAAGGAATTTTGTCAAGATTATCTTAATCTTCAAAAAGAAATTGAAACAGTTAGGGAAGAACTAGAAGATCTTAAGAAAGAAAATCTACATTCTATTAATTATGATTTGACAAATCAGCTATATAAAAAGGAAACAGAAATAGATAAACTAACTAATGAAAATTCAAACTTAAAAGAAAAGCTTACAAAGACAAAAGTCTTTGAAGACTCACTCAATGGGAGAAATCAAAAGCTCAAGGATATCACATAGAATCTCTCTATGAGATCTAAATATCTTGGTCTAGGAGCAGATACAGTAACTAGCATAATAATCTCCAGCAAACCAGCCTGTAAAAATCCAGATTATTTATTTGTCAGACCTAGCGACTATCAAATAAATGAGAATAATCCAATGTTTAGAGAACAAAACAACAATCATCCTGATAATCTCACTATATTTAATAAAGTGAATCCTAATAATGAGACGAATACTCTAGGCAATAACAATTCAAAAAAACCAATGAACCACAATCAAAATACTAAAATCAAAAGAAAAATCATTAGGCATTCAACAGATCTATTGTTTGAAGATGAATTTTATGCAAACTTCAAGTACCAAGATAATAAATATTGGTATGATAGACCTATTTTTAGTCATCCAAAAGGGTATCATAAAAGACCACTCTATTCTTTCATAACACCTTACAATGGTAAAAGTAAAGGGCCAGGGTATGATAGTTTATGTAGGATGTAGTCTTAAACACCTAGAGGGGGGTGAATAGGTTTCTTTTGTTTTAGGCTTAGTGTTTTCTGATTTTAGGTTAGTAAATTATCAAGCACAGAAAAACACAAAGAGATTTATAGAGGTTCCTCAAGACAGAGTGTCTTGAGTAGTCCTCTTTCCCCCTTCACCTTTCTAACAATGAGTTAGACAAGGCCAACTTCTCCAAACTCAGCTCCAAGAGCTTACAACACAGATCCCTCAGGATCTCTCAGGTTTTCCCAAACCCTACCTCGGGCACAGCAGCCCTACCTCAGAGGAATCCACCTCTTATAGCTCAGACCTCCTCCTGATCCTACCTCAAGCTGATCTCTCAGCTCTACAACTCAGGCCAATCAGCCCTACCTCAGATCACACACTGATCCTACCTCAGAGGAATCCTCCTCCTACAACTCAGGCTAATCAGCCCTACCTCAGATCACACGCTGATCCTACCTCAGAGGAATCTTCCTCCTACAACTCAGGCCAATCAGCCTTACAACCTCAGGCAATAAAGCCCTACAGACTCAGAACCCAAAGGCTCCTACAGATGATATAATGAGGTTTACATAATGAAAGAAGAAAAGATCAAGCATGTTCTTCTTCTTCTTTTCAACTATTGTTGCAGACTTGAATCAGGGAGGAGAAGTGCAACTCCAACTTGATTCTTCTTGATCAGCCCTTCAGATGATGGACTGGATCTACTTGTTAAGCCTTGTTCTTCTTGATCAGCCCTTCAGATGAAGGACTGGATCTACTTGCTCTATCTTGAGATGAATCAAGATGAGCTATCTCTTTTCTCCTTGCAGCCTTGTGTTAGCTCAGTTCTTGGCTGCCGACAATGGAGCAGTACGCTTCCGCTTCTTTGTGTGCTCGAGAGAATGATTGATAGCAAAAGTTCTTTTCTCAACCCTAACTTATTTCTTTTATACTCCTTTGATCTTCAACAGTTCTCAGTCGTCCTTCTTACAGATATGGGAGTGATTGGTGGACCCCACAATGCTTTTCTACAGCTTGCGCTAAAAGCAGAACCCGCCAAATCACGTTTGAAACTGTCTCAGCGATTGGACTGAGATGGTCAGCCTTCTCAGCGGTTGCTTCTGTCCCATCTCAGCAGATCCGCTAAGAAAGAGAGATGTCTCAGCGGTTTCTTCTATCTGCAGCCCAGCTTGCCCAGATGCCTTCTCAGCGGCTCCTAGTCTTGTCTCAGCGATTCAGCTGAGACAGAGAGCTTGTCTCAGCTGGTCATACATTACATACACCATGGTGTGTCCTTGTCCTGCATAACTATGAGATAGAAATAGGGTTTATCAAATACAACTTGTACTTAGGATTGAGTGTGAGGTCTCTTCACATCAAGGGAACATTGAGGGTCATTTTCCCAACAATCTCCCCCTATTTGAAGAAGGCAGAACACCCTCAAATGCTAGAGTACATTACTCATAAATTCTTGATATGTGTTATTGCAAGAATGAATTCATCATATCATGCTCATTGCATCAAGGATTTTATAACAGATTATGTTTATGAAAGTCATATTACCACAAAGTTTAATCAACCCAACAGTGATATTTGATAAACATGACAATGCAACATAGATTGAATTAACCAATCAAAACAGGGTAAAGTTTAGTTCTAACTCAGATTTGCAATTTAGATAGGGTGGTAATTCAAAGCTTAGTTTGCATTCATATATTCATAAAACATTTCAAACAAATTATAGTTCAATTTTCATTCAGCCATTCATAAGATATTTATGCATTCATTTAGAATTTTCTTTTCTTAGAAGATTTGTTTTGAATACTTTATCTCCCCCTTTCTTAGAAGATTTATGCATAAGATATTTATGCATTCATTTTGAAAAAACTTTTCTTAGAAGATTTGTTTCTGTGTGAGGTCAGAATTGATGACTGTGATGACTGCATTTGTATCCTCCCCCTTTTTGGCTTCTTCATAGATTTGTTGATGGAGGTCTTGTTGAGTGTTGATAACAGCAGCTGGGGAATCATCATGCTCATCTTTAGTGTCAGCATCTTGATGATCACTCAGATTGACATCACCAGCATGATCATCCTCCTCCCCCTCAGAGAGAGCATTCTTTTCTGTTGAGTCCAGGAATGCTATAACCTGATCATTATCAGTTGATGGCTCTTGTGGCTGCTCCCCCTCAGATGGAGCACACATCAGTGCTTGAGGATCAGAAGTTATGACTTTGTACACATCAGAGCTGAGTTCGTCGAACTCAAACTGGAGTTCGTCGAACTCAAACTAGAGTTCGTCGAACATAAGGCTTAGTTCATCTGAACTACATCATAGAGCTGAGTTCGTCGAACTCAGAGCTGAGTTCGTCGAACTCAGAGATGAGTTCGTCGAACTCAAACTAGAGTTCATGTGAACTACATCATAAGGCTAAGTTTGTTGAATACAGAACTAAGTTCGTCGAACTCAAAGCTGAGTTCGTCGAACTCAACGCTAAGTTTATCTGAACTACATCATAGAGCTGAGTTCGTCGAACTCAGAGCTGAGTTCATCGAACTCAACGTTGAGTTCATGTGAACTACATCATTAAGCTGAGTTTGTTGAATACAGAACTAAGTTCGTCGAACTCAAAGTTAAGTTTATCTGAACTACATCATAGATATGAGTTTGTCGAACTCAGAGCTGAGTTCGTCGAACTCAAACTGAGTTCGTTGAACTCAAAGCTGAGTTCATGTGAACTACATCATTAAGCTGAGTTCGTCGAACTCAAACTCGACGTTCGTCGAACCCAGGAAAGAGTTCGTCGAACACAGATTTTTCCCAGCTGTCTAAGTGCAACCTGAAGCTCAGCTGAAACAGATTGTTCTGGTTAAGCTGATCATACTCCTTTAAAATCATTAGAGATAGGATTACTTAAATGCATAATCATGTCTCTTATAGGGTTGATGTGCCAACATTATAAAGTTATATCAAATCAAGATTGGAAGAATGAAGAGTTTTACATTATTCTACATTTAACATTCCTAGTTCAATCTTGAAGGCATTAAACTTGGCCTCATCCAATGGCTTAGTGAAGATAACAGCCATTTGACTGTCAGTGGGGACAAATTCAAGGCAGATATCTTGAGATTCTACATGTTCTCTTATAAAATGATATCTTATTTTTATATGCTTCGTCCTGCTGTGAGAGACAAGATTCTTAGCAATAGAGATAGCACTGGATGAGTCACAATAAAGAGGAGATTTACTTTCCTTGAGGTTATAGTCCTCTAGGTGGTGTTGAATCCATAATAGCTATGCACAAAAGCTCCTTGCAGCAACAACAATGGAGATAGTCACACTTGTCTGCTTCTTGCTGCTCCAAGAGATCAGCCTTCTTCCTAGGAATTGACAAGTCCCACTTGTGATCTTCATATCTTCCTTGCAACCTGATGGTTGCTCTACATATACTTCCTTTTTCAGATTTCCATTTAGGAAAGCTAATTGGACATCCATCTTGTTCCTGAAGATCCATTTGGTGCCTGTCATATTTCTTGAGCACCCACTGTCCAAATACCAAATCTGCCCAAGGCTGGTATTTGAACTAACCTGCATGATGAAATTAATTACCCTTAGGAGCCCAAGTAGCTTTGGGTCCTAGGTACTTGTTAGCATGATGAAATGACCTTACACTAGCTGCACCCTTTGCAGAAAGGCTCATCTTTGCACATGGCACATTAGGATTGTGCCAACAGTCTATGGCAAAGTGTCCTACTTTACCACAGCACCAACATTCATGAATGTTGTATCTCCTCTTCTGAACATTTCTTGAGGGGTGTGCAGCACAGTCCACATGTTCAGGAGGAGAGACAGCAGCTTTTCTCTTGTTTCTTTCAGCAAGGATTTGGCTGAAAGTCAGTCTGTGGACAATCTTAGAGGTCTTAATATTAATGGCATCAGCTTGCTTTGGCTTTTGGGCAATGCAAGTTATGATGGCATTAGACACTAAGCAATTAGACATGTCCACTTATTTGACAGCAGTCATGTTCTTGGCTGAATCAACCTTAGAAGGGCTTGCTTTCAAATTCTTGAATGAAGGGGCAGATGTACCAAATACAAATGGTCCAGGTTGGGCCATTTGAATTTCCTCATGGGGAGTCTTCATAGCACTCAATCCCATTCCTTTTCTTCCACTATGGGAAGGAGTATTTTCCTTCCTATAGGTACTTCCATTCTTCCAGTGACCATACATGTTTTCATGGTCATACCTGTTGGAAGGGAGTAATACCTTTTGAAAGGTGGTTTGAGGCTTAGCCTTACCCCTACTCTTTTCTCCACTCCCTTCTCCTACTTCCATTTTATTGAATCCTAGTCCTCTTCTATTGGATTGGGAAGAGAAGGAGTCAATAATGGGGAGCACAGATTTTGGCTTGGAGAATTGAGCCACTAGGTTTCTTTCTTTCACAAGCTTCTCCTCAAGATCCTTGATGACCTTGTTCTTCAGGGATATGGTGCTCATATGGGTGATAGTTATCCCCTTCAGATGGCTAATTTCCCTATACATCTAATTCATCTTGGTAGAAGATTCAGTACATTCTTTTTTTTCGATCTTAAGGGAATCTATCTCTTGGGCTTGCCTCTTAGCTAGCTTTTTGCTCCTTTTCAGAGCTTCCAAGAAAGCATCATACTTGTCAATCAATTGATTGACATCTACCTCAGCTTCTGAATCACTTCCACCAATTGATGAAGGTGCTCCAGATTCTGGGACAGTCTCATAATCAGAAGAGGATAAGGAATGAATTAATACCTATTCATTTTCTGAGATGTTCTGACTATCCTCATCATCAGTGATGGTCATGAGGCCTAGCTGAACATTGTCCTCTTCATCCTCCTCTATATCACTATCTGAGTGTGATAGAGGGGCCCTGACTCCAACCTTGGCAGTAGAATAATCTTCATCTTCTTCTGCTGCAAACAGCCCTATGTAGGCTTCTTCTTCATTCTCTGAATCTGAAGTTGAGGATTCAGATTCACTCCAGCTTTTTCCTTTCTTTGCTAGGAAGGACTTTTCACCCTTCCTATCCTTTTGGTGATGGTGCTTATTATCACCATTCTCCTTTCTTTTGGCTGGACAATCAGCTATGACATGTCCAGGTTTGCTGCAGCCATAGCAAATTATATTATTTGAAACATGTTTACTAGATTTGGAATCATACCTGTCACCCTTTGAGTGTTGTCTTTCAGGTTTCCTATGATCTTTCTTGGAGTGTGATGAGGAGGAGGGCTTGTTCTTCCATTGCTTTCTCCTCATCATCTTCTTGAACTGCCTTGAGAAGGCAACAAACTCTTCATCAGAGGAAGAGCTATCTGAGGTGCTGATTTCAGATTCAGCACTTCTCCTTGGAGGAGACACCATCATGCCCTTGCTTTTCTTGAAGCTCTCAGCTTTGAGAGCTACAGATTTCTCCCTTGCACTCTTCTTGTTGGATCTATGGTGGAGACAGTTTGAAAGGTGAAAGTCTTGTGCTTTACAGTTATGTAGATCCTTGGATCAGATACTTCGATAAACAATCTAACCCTTTTGCTTCCATATGCCAAAGTTTTCTTTGTTGCATATGGGCAACTTCATGGATCTCATCTCCTTCTGCAATCCAGAGGAAGCCATTGGATTGATAAGACTATTCCTTTATAGGATCTGGTCAGACAGTTATGTCCTTCTTGACCAACCTACCTCTGATACCACTTAATAGTTTATGTAGGATGTAGTCTTAAACACCTAGAGGGGGGTGAATAGGTTTCTTTTGTTTTAGGCTTAGTGTTTTCTGATTTTAGTTTAGTAAATTATCAAGCACAGAAAAACACAAAGAGATTTATAGAGGTTCCTCAAGACAGGGTGTCTTGAGTAGTCCTCTTTCCCCTTCACCTTTATAACAATGAGTTAGACAAGGACAACTTCTCCAAACTCATCTCCAAGAGCTTACAACACAGATCCCTCGGGATCTCTCAAGTTTTCCCAAACCCTACCTCAGGCACAGCAACCCTACCTCAGAGGAATCCATCTCCTACAGCTCAGACCACCTCCTGGTACTACCTCAAGCTGATCTCTCAGCTCTACAACTCAGGCCAATCAGCCCTACCTCAGATCACACACTGATCCTACCTCGGAGGAATCCTCCTCCTACAACTCAGGCTAATCAGCCCTACCTCAGATCACACACTGATCCTACCTCAGAGGAATCCTCCTCCTACAACTCAGGCCAATCAGTCTTACACCCTCAGGCAATAAAGCCCTACAGACTCAGAACCCAAAGGCTCCTACAGATGATATAATGAGGTTTACAGAATGAAAGAAGAAAAGATCAAGCATGTTCTTCTTCTTCTTTTCAACTGTTGTTGCAGACTTGAATCAGGGAGGAGAAGTGCAGCTCCAACTTGATTCTTCTTGATCAGCCCTTCAAATGATGGACTGGATCTACTTGCTAAGCCTTATTCTTCTTGATCAGCCCTTCAGATGAAGGACTGGATCTACTTGCTCTATCTTGAGATGAATCAAGATGAGCTATCTCTTTTCTCCTTGCAGCCTTGTGTTAGCTCAGTTCTTGGCTGCCGACAATGGAGTAGTACGCTTCCGCTTCTTTGTGTGCTCGAGAGAAAGATTGATGGCAAAAGTTCTTTTCTCAACCCTAACTTATTTCTTTTATACTCCTTTGATCTTCAACGGCTCTCAGTCATCCTTCTTATAGATATGTGAGTGATTGGTGGACCACACAATGCCTTTCTGCAGCTTGCGCCAAAAGCAGAACCCGCCAGATCACGTTTGAAACTGTCTCAGCGGTTGGGCTGAGATGGTCAGCCATCTCAGCTTGCATGAATTCGAAGTCACGTCGAGTAACAATCGAAGCAACGTCGACATGCCAAGTGCGCACAGTTTTGCTTCTAAAAGCTGCTTCAACACGTTTTGGCGCGCTGAAACTATTTCCATTCGACATTGCTTCAATTAAAACCCTAAGCTACGATGAATCGTCTTCTTTTAAGCAACTCAGACGTTAGATTAACTTACACTTTCGAATTTTCTCTCCTACTCTCTAGCTCTCTTGCATTCTTGCTCTTGCGTCCTTCTATCTTTCTTGTCTTATTTTTGTAGGTACTATAGAATCAATGGCCCCTCCCAAAGCTAACTCCGGATTCGATATGGATATCGAGTCATTCAATGCTGCCTCTAAAAATTTCAAGGAAATTTTGGGGTTGTTCCAAACCACAGGGTTGACGAAGCTAATTTCGACAAGATACGATGTATTTGATGTAGAATTAACAGAACTAAAGGACAACATCCATATTGTAGGCGATGGATCTCTTCATGGAAGAATTTCAGGAAATGATATTGATATCAAAGAGGAGATGTTGAGTCGCACCTTTGATCTACAAGAAGGTGATGATTCATATGAACTGACGGCGACAGAGACTCAGCGGGCACTGCCGACAATGAAGTTCAACAAAGAAAAGACCATCAACCTAAAGAAGAATGACTTCTCAGAAGAATGACTTCTCAGAAGAATGACTTCTCAGAAGAATATAAGTTTTTTGGCAGACATAGTAGGAAAATTTTTACTATGTAAAATTTCTGCTCATGATGCTATTCCTAAACAGCAACTGCAGATAATGGGAGTTTTAGTTCTAAACAAGAGAATACACTGGGGGAGGTGTCTTCTCAAACTAATAGATCACAAGTATGCTCATAAGGAAAATGCATACATAAGAATCATGAGCCAAGTCATGTTTCATCACTATCCAATGGCGTGTATATCAAAAGGAGTGCTCATTCCTCCTTGAAAGAGAATTAACATAGGCATCTTCTCAAAATAGACCAGGCAAATTCTGAAGTCTGGTCAAGCTCCACCCTCTCCCCCTCCATCTCTAGTTCCTCAAGATCATGATACAGTCTTAACATACATCACAGGTGATGCTCCAGCTTAAGATCCTGCAACAGTTCTACCAGACACAACAACATAACTTGCAGCAATGACCTCCTCACTACAACAACCACCACTTGTCACTCCTGCAAAAAACCTCACAGTCATCCCTTTTGCTTCTCTAGACCATCCTCAATCACCAACTCCTCTTGTCAACATATCAACACCTTCTGTTGATACACATCCTACTTCTACCTCACATCACACATCTCCCTTTGACATGGATCAAGCCATTACTAAAGCAATGGGTCTGGCAACTAGGACTTTTGCTGACCTACTACAAAGCCAATCAAGAAAATTCCAAAGAAATTATTCTCAGATAGAGTCAGAATTGCAAGATTCTAAGGAATCAATCCTGGCACTCAAAACTCTTATGTCCTCCTCAATGGTCACAAAGTCTTTCTTAACCTTCCTTGTTAACAAGGTTCAGAAGGGGGAGAATGTTCAAGAGGAGGAAAAGAAAATGCTTGCCCAAGAAGAGGAGAAGGACAAGTTTATACAAGAACCATAACTTTTGATTACTCAAGAGGATGAGCGTACTAATCCAGAGTGGCCTGCATTAATCCAAGGGGAGCCCCTCACAACCAATGAACAGATCATAAAATAACCAAGATTGCTAAAGAAGCTGACAAGATAGCTGAAGATGTTACATTAATTCAGGGGGGGGCTCACCAAGAAGATGACAAGACTGCCAAAGAGGTGAGCCACTTGTATTTCCACCAAGAAAAGTTACACCACATGTCTTCTCAAGGAAGAGAAAAAAATCCTCCAACAGAATAATAAAAATCAGGTAATCGGCAAATGAACAATTTCTCTTATAAGTTCTCAGTAAACATATTTGAGATAAAGCTATGGAAGACAATCTGATCAATTGAAAGTTTCTCATATCATTCTAGTCTATGCTTTTATGCAATGATGCTATTTTGGTTTATTGTATATTTATTTGTACTCAACTTTATTTTTCAGTATGATTGAAATCACTTAAAATATTTGTAAAATTTGTCAAGATAAATATGGGGAGATTGTTGGGAAAAACATCTTCTGGATTTATCTTACAAATAATGTACAAGTGATTTCATCATCTAGGATCCATTACCCATGTTGTATAGAGAGGGTGATTTGGTCATTAAATGTCCTAGGATGTCACACTCTCATTAGGATGTCAAAGACCAGTCCAAAAGAGTACAAAATTCTGTTGAGTTAAATATGCGTCGAATAGAAGTCGACGCAGCTTCGACTACAAGTCGAAGTAACTTCGAATAGAAGTAAGGATAACTCAGTTTGGTAGTTGAAGTATCAGTTGAAGTTGGCGTAATGATGAAATATACTTGACGTAGAAGGCAGAGCCAGTCA
The DNA here is from genome assembly GCA_033032865.1 of Dactylorhiza incarnata. Classification (NCBI taxonomy): domain Eukaryota; kingdom Viridiplantae; phylum Streptophyta; class Magnoliopsida; order Asparagales; family Orchidaceae; genus Dactylorhiza; species Dactylorhiza incarnata. The sequence continues at coordinate 1,866,103 of JAWHQI010000230.1, read as the reverse complement.
AAGCAGTATTAAAATCGACGTAACATAGAGTTATATTCGACGCAGAAGGAAGAGCTCAGAGTTTGGGCTTTCATCTCGATGATACGTTGATAAGTATTCGACACAACGTCGACAGCAGAGTTCATTTCTAAGCTGAGGGGAATTTTGAAGCAGCTTCTATTAGAACTCAGAGGTGGGTCGATAAGAAGGCAAATATATTCGACGTTACGTCGAATACATATATAATTAGAATACTTTCTGTATTCTTTTCTAAAGCTGATTCAGAAGTCATAAATGAAAATGATTTGATTTTTAACGGGTTGTTCATAACCAAGAATGAAAAGAAGGACTCCAGAGACACAATAAAAACATTTCTAGAAGTTATTCAAAAAGGGATTGACGGGCGGCAACTGAAATAGAAAGAGAATATTATTATCCCTTGGACATTCCTACTAAGGATACAACAGAAGAGGAAAGTCATTCAAATGTTATTCGACAAAAGAATAAGTATACTAAGGAAGATTTAGAACAACAACAATTATCATGATTCTGTCTTCTTCTTGCTAAAACTTTCTCTCAGACAAAACTACAGGACAGATCTCGGTACATAAAAATACACAGAAGACTTCTTCCTCTTCCTCTCTCTCTGAAAGAAGCATACTGACATACAGAGATCATCATCAGGATCTGAACTATAACAATCCTTGCATTCTCCTCTCTCTCTCTCTCTCAAGCAAGGATTCATCTACTGATCAGAGATCCAAAAAAATACTAAGTGTCTAAATCCTCAGTGACTGCTGCAGGAGGATTCAACCAGAAGAATCATCTTCATTATTCTTCTTCTCCTTTACTATCTCTTTCTCCATTGTAATCTGAGTAAAGAGACCTTAGAATCCCTCTCCAAAGGATTCAGTGGTTCAAGATCTCCTTATCAAAAGATCTTGTTTGGTTCTAAGAGTCTCCTTAACAAAAGACTCGGACCTTAGTTCTAAAAGTCTCCTTATCAAAAGACTCAGTGGTTCTAAGATTCTCCTTATCAAAAGACTCAGTGGTTCTAAGATTCTCCTTATCAAAAGACTTAGGAACTGGATAGTGTATTCCTATCAAGGTGGTAGAAGAGTGGATAACTCATATTTTAGGGAACCACTATATATCTTGTCTCATCTGTGCTGTGATAATTTTCTGTGTTGTCCCTTTTTATTTATGCATTTATGTGCTTACTTTATTCTGATTGGATTTCTGAGTGTATAGTTAGTAGAATCATGTTATTGTTCTGCACATTTTTAGTGAAAAGTTTTAAAACTCTATTCACCCCCTCTAGAGAATACTCAGAGTACTCACTGTGCACTTTCAATACTCAAACTCACTGTCTTCAAAATCATCAATGAAATTAGAACCATTTTCATCATTATTCTCCTCGTTAATGATATCACAATCATTATCAAAATCCATTATTTTCATATCGAAAGCATCATGGCTTTCTTCCATATTGTTTATAGACATACAAGGATCACTATCAATCATATAATTGTCCTCACTTTCAATTGTGTCAACATAGACATCAACCACGCGCTCTAAGCTACAATAATTTAACAAAGTTCTTGCTTCTTTGTCAGTAACAATGAGAATCAAATGGTTGCAATCACTGGGGCCAATTAAACTGCAATAAAATCTCACTCACCCCACTTAACCCTATTGCATAATCATTTCATGCAAATCCTTCAACATAAACTGATTAGCATTGCAAAAATCAAAGTAGGTAATTTTATCAGCCAAAAACACAGTTCGATTAGATGCAATGAATGATTCATAATGATGCATCCTGATAGTGAATGGCATGTTTTCATTTTCTGAATCTACAAAAACAAATCACTATATAATTTAACAGTCAATTGTACGCTACAAATATGATAAAGTGCTTGCAAATATATTACCATAAATCGGAGATTGAAATGTTAATTCCAAACAATCAATAGCTCTTTGAATCCACACCATTGTAGATGACCTAAAACCTAGGAATACAAGTTTTCATCTTCATTATAAAAAATCGAAATAATCATCAAACGAGCATCGGAACAAACGACTATATTCTCAAGGCTGATAATCAATTCAAAACAGATCTAAAAACAGAGAAACAAAATTACTACAACCAAACAATCATTTCTACTCATCATTTGTGGAAAGATGTGAAAATATGATCTTATTTTCTTAATTAATAACTTTAGAATCAGAAAATGACGATAATGATGCAAACTACAAGAGTAGAAGTAAAATCAAATCTAGAAGAGTAAATGTAAAATCAAATTGATTTGAAATAACAACATTCACCATATCTAGAAGAGTAGAAGCATTCATCATATCCTCCCAACTGATTGCACAAGTAAAAAAAAAGCACACGACAAATCAGCTAATCTGCTAATCATTTATTAAAAACATAAGTGCAAACTCAAAAGTGCTAATCCATGCATTCAACACAAACTAAATTTATTATGACAAATCTAAGCTTTCAATACATTTTTTGTCGTATGCTTGTGTCCTAAGCATTCAACATAAGCACAAACTCAAAAGTACCAATAAGTGCAAACTCACGCATTCAACACAAACTAAATTTGAAATCAACGAGCATGTAGTGGAACCGAAATTAACCCTAAGTTGAGAATAAAAAATTGCAAAAAGGAAGAAAAAGAAGTTTACAAACGGCGATCTTGGAGGAACCGACGAGCTCGGAGGAGGCGAGCGAGCTTGTACGATACCGACTAGCGTCACCACCATCAAGCTTGAAGGAGATCACTATCTGCTTAAGGAGCAACGGGATGCGGTAAATGAGGGCTACAATAAAATAAGGGCACGGTAAAATGAGGTCCGGTAAAACCAGTCCTGAACAAAAAAATTGTCGGGGCGGTCCGGGACCGGTATTTTAAAAGACCGGTCTTTTGGCAGACCGGTCCCGTGCAAACCAGTCACGGTCCGGGACCGATTTTCCTCCTCTCGAGGAGGACCGGCTGGGACCGGAGGACCGGTCCTAACCGGTCCCGGACCGGTCTTTTTATTTAAAATAAAAATTTAAAGTATATTAATATAAAGTAAATTAATTTTTTCTTATAAAATTTGATTTTTATTAAAAATTATATAACATTACAAATTACAAAATTATTTAAAATACATTTTAGAAAAATAAAATAACATTACAATAATTACATTTAAATTTTAAAATAAAATAAAATGAAAATTACATTTAAAATAAAATAAAATAGCATTCAATTGAGAAAAAAATACATTTTGCTACTTTATTCTGCACGACCCAGATTTAAGTTATTCAGCTCGTCTTCAACTCCAGACTCGTTATCTTCAATTGATGAAACATGTCTCCTCCTCGGAGCATCCAAATAATCTTTGTAGCAAATGCAAATCTCCAAAGATTCTTTAGTTAAATGACTTCTTCGCTCGTTCAGAATCCTATCACTCAAAGAAAACGCAGATTACGAAGCTACCATACTAGTTTAGATTGTTAGTAAATCACAGACCATTAATGCCAAAATATGATGCACATTAGTTCTAGATTTTCACAAGTTTAAAATATCAAAAATTTCAATTTCGTTTGCGGTCATATAATCTTGAAATTGTGTTTTGCTATATAAACCTAATTCGTTTAAAGTACTTTATGTTCTTTGTTTTTTTCTAGAAGCTAATTCTAAAATTTTATTTTTGTAAATATCTTTTATTTTAGGTTGGGTGGATTCTACGCGAGGCCGCGATCTGTACCTTTGATCATAATAATTATAAAGGCGAGTAAATTTAGAAATAAATTTTGAAACACTAACATTAACAAAAACACTAGAGGATTCGTCTAAATTTAAATTCTGATTAATTTTTTCTATAAAATTTTCTACACCGTCTACACTCATTAAAAGGTTCAAAGTCGCGGCGCAAGAAAATATATGAGGCAAGTTTTTGTAATATTTTAAAAAAATCCTCCATTATTAATATTAACGGACGCCACATTTCGTTCGTTTTGTAATTTTTAAACGTTTCAGAAATTAATAAAATATTTTCAATAACTAATGAGCTAGTAGGATAGTAAACTCCGGATAAAATAGTTGTTGCTCGATAAAAACATTCTAATAAATTAACATAATCTTCGAGCACGGCACAGTCCGACGCGCCTAAATCATGTGCTTCCACACTATTATAAAATTCTATTAGTAAAGTTTTTGTGATAAAGCTCTCTTTAACATTTTATAAGTTGAGTTTCATCATATAAGCATATCATAAGATGGTCCTAAAAACTTTTTACCTTGGAAATAACAATTTATTTGAAATCTTGTTTTCTTCTTTTGGAACTATAAATAACTCTTAACATAGTGCGTATTTTACTAACATAGTCGTTCATAAATTATAAACTATCTTGCACAATTAAATTTAACGTGACATACACAACGCGTATGAAAAAATATTTCATCATACATTGGTTGTAAATCTGATAACAAATATTTGACGATCATCCCATTATTTGAAGCGTTATCGAAAAAAAAATACTCATAATTTTTTTTTTAATTCCCTAATAGTTTTAGTAATAACCTGATATATATTTTTACCGGTGTGCGGATATTCAAATCCTTCAAAATAAATTATACGTTTATTTAGTTCCCAACTATCTGAATCGACCCAGTGACAAGTAATGCAAATATAAGAAAGTTCATTAATTATACCGCTAGTCCAAACATCGCTCGTTAAGCTAACACGATCGTCGAATGTTTCTTTTAAAATATTCTTTAGATTGCAAGTAAGCCGCTAAAGCATCATGTCTAGTTGTAATACGATTTACCTGGTGATATTTAGGCTGGAGTACGTCGTGAATGTAAGACGTCATTTATTCATCGTCGTAGTGGTTGAATGAGAGTCCTTTTTTGATGACGTTCTCCATTTGTTGCTCTCGTTGTCGAACTTGGTCGTACGTCCAAATGTGCCCGATTGCCAAAATTTGAGCTTAGGTAGACTCCGGGACTTGCCTCGTGAGTGTTTTGGGTCACCGAGAGTTGACTCGGGCTCGGTATAAGTACTAGGACCCTGAGGTGGTCAGGTTTGAGTTACGGTCAGCAAGTGATGATTGATTTACTCCACTCTAATTGCAATGTTGTTAGTAAAAGTATGTACTGGTAGTCCAGAAATAGACCTTGATAGAAGTAGGTTAGGTTAGTTTAGACAAATTTAGGAAAAAGAAATGTGCCAAGTCAAAATCGACGGGACCTCCCGTCGATCGACGGGACCTCCTGTCGATCGACGAGACCGTCCCGTCGATCTTTGGCATCAGCTGGGAAGGTGTTTCCCTTAACCTCTAAGTTGAAATCGACGGGGCTTCCCGTCGATTGACCGGAGCTCTCGTCGATCTTTGCCATCAGCTGGGAAGATGTTTCCCCTAGGCTCTAAGTCGAAATTGACGGGGCTTCCCGTCGATCGACGGGAGCTCCCACCGATTTTTGTTTCCTTCGTACAGTTCGTTCCTTTAATGCTGTCGCCTTCTGAAATATGCTGACGGTGGTGATATCTTATCCTTGCTTATTTCAAGGCTGGGAGGTGGCTTAGGCCAATAAGATAGTGACACATGGATGAATTGTCCAATCCAAAGCATGGGAAATGTTTTCCCCATTAATTCCAGTCAAATCAGCCACTATTTTCTCTCTCCTCCCTTAACCTTGAACTTCACCCCTCATCCAAAGGCTGATCATTTTTCTTCTTCCTCTTCCCCACACCTCAAGGAACTAACCAGCAACCTTCTTGAAGGAACAAGACTAGAGAGAAGGCTTGGAGCTTGGCCGACCACCACCATGTCGCTAAGAAGACGAGCTTAAACCATGGTTGAAATTAAGGTGACTTCCGCCCCTCTCCCTTTATGCTAGATCTTTAGATCTGATTTAGGAGAGATGTCAGCTCAAAAGAGCTTGACCGTGGTGAGTTTAATGGAGTTTTCTAGGAAGAGACAACGCTAGAACTTTGTTCTAGGGCATCGTTCGCCGAGAAAATATCTTCAATCAAGTCATCTCTTCAATACGAAGTTGTAGGAACTGATTTCGTGAAGAATGATGGTCTATTGAGGGAGTATTGGAGGAGAGAAAGCGAAAAAATATTTGTGTGCTGGAGGAATAAGATGAACATATATTGTTTATCTGTCTTAAGATCCGTGCTGATTTATAATATTTAGACAGAAATCTGTTTTCTGCACGCGACGAACTTCAAGTCTATTTTTAGGCATGATCCGGCCACATTCAGGTCTTGTGCTCAACACGAAAGTTGTAGCCCTCGGAAAGACCTTTCCAACGAGCGGTTGTGGGTTTTCAGGGGAGCTCTGTAGCTCCAGCAAAGTAAAATTGAAAATGGCTGAATAGAGTCTTATCTGGTTTACGTACATGACAGTTTGCTATCCAGATTTACACTGCTGGGTTCAAACCCGATTTTAGATAGGTTCGGCTTAGATTTTGACCTTGGGCTCAACACAAAAGTTGTAGCCCTTGGAGATACCTTTTCGGAATGGGTGACACATAATTTTTGGTGGTCTGTAGCTCCCCAAAATCACGTTTTAGTAAGCATTGTTGAATATGTACAGATTTTTGAGGTTCTGCTGATTTCTCGCAAAATATTTATCGGATGCTTACAAAATTTGGTAGAGATGTACCTGATGATATTGTGATCACCCCGTTTAGTTTCAGAATTTTTGGAAACATATTTACCCTGAAATTACTTGTCGTATCATATAAATGTAGAGCACCGTAATTAAGTATTACGTGATACAATGAGACCGAAATTTGATAGGAATGATTCAAGCCTTATTTATGATCTATGGTAGAAGTTTCAAATGATTTGGTTTTGAAATGAGCCCTGAACTAAATATGTCGTTATAATTTATTACACTGAAATGAAATGTTAAGTTACTCATTTAGACAAGAATTTTGGAAACATGCGTAAAATTGTACATATATCATTTGGTAATCTAATAGAGAGTTAAATTTGTGATAACCACTTGTTAGAAATTATGATTGATAATGAGAATGGGCGTGAGATGATTGGTATTGACTAAGCGCGATCTAATGATGCTTATGAATTCAATTGTGTTCAAAGCCGATTGTGAATCGAGCACGAGGATTGATATGGTTAATGTGTATTGGCAGATTTGTATAGTGAACTCGAACATGACATTACGCGCACAAGTAGTCCTATAGGACCAAAGATAGTATTTCCCTTTCATACATGCACCATTGTACAAGAGTTATGATAACTCGGTATGGGTAGCAGTGACGGTCTGGTGTGGATTATAAGATATGGTTATATCCTAAGGTGCTATGTTCAGGACCCGGTTGGTAGGTCCTTCGATGCTAGTTAACATCGTTTGAACTTGTAATATTAACTCGTGTTATGGACTTGGTGGGGAGTCCCTGGGTGCTTGATAACACTGTTTGAGCATGAGAAATTACTTGGGTGTGTATAGGTTCACACGATTGCATAATGATTTGGAGGATTACTTGTGGCAGATCTACGGGCTCGTCGGTCGTTACACCGACGGGAGCTGGCAGATAGATCTTGGCCAGTTGGGCTGGGCTCTTTGTGCTTATTTTCAAAGACCCCTTCTGCGCCAATGATCGGTTGGGCTGGGCTCTTGGTGTTTACTTCCCAAGACCCCTTCCGCGTCATAAGACTCGGCTAGTTTGGCGAGCAAGAGTACGCAGGAGCTCTGCTGTTGTGTTCTTAGCATTGAGGCGTACGTAAGGCCTAGGTCTGGTAGTGTGCATACCCACCTAGTAGAGGAGAAGCCCGCTCCACTGTCTCCGTCAGGCCACGATGTGAGATGCCTGAGTAGTTAGCTACCCTCGAAAAGCGGGATGTACAAGTCTATGTCGACATAGCGAATTAGAGTGCGTGTGTAATCATGGGTGAGTCATCATACATACATTCATTGCATTGCATATTTGCATTGCATAAAGACCCTCATTATATAAACTTGTATAGACACCTTTATATGATGAGTTACTTGTTGTTGCAAAAGATCCTTAACTTATAAGCTTGTATGAGCATCCTTATAAGTTAAGTTTAATTCGGTTCTTTATATACTCTGCTCTGTTATACCCTGTTGCTGACTATACTGCTAGATGCTATTCTTTTATACATGCTAGTATTTCTTGTTGCTTACCTATACATATGATGCTCTCTTATTACACTGTCATATTCCACCTGCTTGTATATATACTGATTATATTGCAGCGTTCTCCTATTTCCTTCCGTCCGGTGCCTAAAAGTCACTGGGGGAGAGGATGTGAAGCCACTTAGTCTTTATGACTAACGGTTGCTACGTCACTATTTTTAGGAGGGCACCCACCGGTAGGTAGAGCAGCAGCGTACGACGCATGAGGACAGCCAAGCCAGGGCGACATGGGCTAAGACTACGATACCTTCGCTACCATCAGTGACAGATGTGAGCGAGTGTTTTGAAATGTAGCCTTAGTGCAAATTTTTGTACTCTGATATTTTGTAGGAGCTTTGTAGCTACCCGTTCATTTGGATACTTTTACTTATTTGTGAATAATGACTTCTATTGTTCTTCTATTATTGATGAGTTTGCATGATGATATTTGAGAATAGCCGGCAGGATAGACGTCTTGTGGAAGGGGGCTAGCCCGTGCGTTGACACTTCCGCAAGGCGATTGTCCTGGGCATAGGACTCCCCTCGGCCGTGTTCTGTGTTCCGGGAGGGGGGTCTTACACAAGATTTCACATGTCTGACCAATGTTATGTTGCTGCTAATGACCATTAGCTTCCCGCAAAGTTTGCACTTCGCCTTTATTTCGCTATCGATCCGCACTTTATCAAAGTTCTCTCATACTGCCGCTTTGTGGCGGTGCTCTATTATCTCATGAGCGACAAGCGCGGAGGAGGACGCCACGTAGATGAGGATGAAGCCATTTGGAGAGAGTGAGTGAGAGAGAGAGGGGGTCGGATGATAGGAGGGGGGGGGGGGGGGGGGGGTTATAAATATATATATTTTTTAAGTGAGGGAGAGATGGGCCTGATAGGATAGGTGAGAGAGAGTGATTGAGAGAGGGTTTTTTTTATTTAGTCTAGGGCCTAGGCTGTGCAGCCTAGACCCTAGGCTGGCAACAGCAGCAGCAGGCCAACGACATTAATTGCTGCCGGCAGATAACGACTCTTTAAAAGAGCCGTTACCCAACAGCTAAATTAGAGCTGTTAACGATGGGATCGGTCATTGACCGGTCCCGGTCCTGTCCCAGGACCGGTAAAAGACCGGTCATTATCAGTACCGATCCGGGATCGATTTTTGCCGAAAAAAGGGGGACCGGTCGAGCCCCTGGGACCGGACCGGTCCTAACCGGGACCAGAAGACTGAAACAGTCCTAACCGGGACCGGACAGGTCGAGCCCCCCGGGACTGGACCGGTCCTAACCGGGACCGGTCCCTAGCCTGTTCCAACCGGACCGAATACTCTTTGTATTTTATTTAAAAGAAATAAAAATTGTAAATTAATAGGAGAGGGTGCAAAATGTAACGTGCCAATACTAAATTATTAGGATACAAAAAGTCCTCTATTTTATTTCTCAATCGCCAGCTAAACGAGCACTAAGGCTGTAAGTGCGCGCATGTGTGAGGAGGGTTAGACGACCAGTGCAAGTGCGAGACCTTTTACCATTATAATTCGTCGTCGGCTCCGGCGGTTTATCGCGCCATAGCTCGATAATGGCGGCGGGAAGCATACCGACGGAGCCCCTCGTGAAGCTTGCGGATATACCGGGCCGTGGTCGCGCCCTCTTAGCCTCTCGTGACATAAAAGCCGGTGAGATCCTCCTCTCCGACGCCCCTCTACTTCTCTACCCCGCCAGCCCCACGGCCTCTTCTTCCTCATTCACATATACCTTACCGTTTTGCTCCCACTGCTTTCGATCTCTACGCTCCGCTCCAGTTCCTTGCGTCTTCTGCCCCTCCGCCGTCTTCTGCTCCTCCCGCTGCCTTTCTGCCGGACTCTCTTCCTTCCACCACCCCTCTCTTTGCGGCGTTTTAGCTGCACTTCCACCCCTACCCAATTCCGACCTCCTCGCCCAGGCCCACTTCCTTCTTGCCGCCTTCATTCTCTCCTCATCCTCCCCTGCCAACTTCCATCTACTCCTCTCCCTCGATGGCAGTGATGCCAGCCCCGCCCAGGAGGACACAATCTTCCTCCATTCCCTTCTTGCTCCGCTTACCGGGTTCTCTCTCGAACTCACAGCCGCTTTGATCGCCAAGGATAAACGAAACTCTTTCGGCCTCATGGAGCCCTTAAGTAAGGAGGATGCCGGTGGAAGAACGGTTAGGGCTTACGGAATCTACCCCAACGCATCTTTTTTCAACCATGATTGCCTTCCTAATGCCTGCCGCTTCGATTACCTAGATCGGGATGGGGACGGGAACACCAACATTACGATTAGGGCGATTAATGACATTCCGGAGGGGAGAGAGGTGTGTTTGAGCTACTTTCCCGCAAATTGGGGGTACACGGAGAGGCAGCAGAGGTTAATGGAGGATTATGGATTCCATTGCAACTGTGACAGATGTGAGGTGGAGAAGAATTGGAAGGATGATGATGACGGCATGGAAGAGGAGGATGAAGATGAAAGGGTGGAGGGAATGGAGGGGGAGAATTGTGAGGATGCAGGAGATGGTGATGCTGATTTCCCCCATGCTTATTTCTTTGTTAGATATGTATGTGATCAGGAGAACTGTGGAGGGACAATGGCTCCCCTGCCACCATTACCAGAGGGTACCCCATCTGGCTTGTTGGAGTGCAATGCATGTGGCTGGTTAAAGAAGGAGGAAGGCTTTGGTGGGGATGATGATGATGAGATGGAGTAATGCTTGATGTATGAAAGCTGTGGCTGACTCTTGTAGGTACATTTTTACAGCCCCTTTTTTAATTTCTGTGTCTAACTTCAGTGCATGGATTTATTTTCTCCCTTTCAATTAGCTTATTTTTATTAACGTATGCAAAAATAAGAAATCTTATGACATTGGAATAGTTAAAGTGCAAGTTCAAAATGAGTTTGGAGGTGACATTGGAATGATGCATGTTGTTTGATACCATCTCAGGATAGATGATCCAAATAGATGAGATTAATGTTCTCTCTTGCTATCCTCTAAATGTAATCCATTTGATTACGAATTTTAATTTGTTCATGCACTATAGAATAAGGCGCATAATCACTTAGCTTCCGCGTACACTGAAGACTCTAATATGCCCCTTTTATTAACATATCTTGAAAAATTCTTTGTTATAGTTTCTCATCTTTCAAAGTTCACTACCTTATCCTAGAAAATTATTTATTTTGATTGTTTCTTAATTTTTTGTAGAATATACATCAACTTTATCGATTTTCAATTTCAGGTCGGCCAAAATTCGAACAATTATCGAGCGTGTATTGAGTAGATGTAAACATCATCCTCAGTACCAATTGTGAATCCTCACATAGCACATTCTACTATAATATGCATGCACATCTAAGTCACCTCTAATCAATATCCTTTTCGTTTCAAGTGTATATCGTAATAGTTTCTATCTCTCCTCAAAACTTTAGTTTTATACTAATCCAATTTGAGGAATAAAGAGCTCAAAAACTACTATATTTGTAATGTTCTTATTGATAATTATTTTATTAACAATTACCCTATCATTGAGCATATTTACCCCAACAAGTCAACTATCATTCCACTACTATCCAACTCTATTTGTATTATCAACCTTTTCAACTTACACTAACATATAAATTTATTTAATTTCTTTGGATTCCCCTCTTTCTATTTAGCTTCATGTAGAGAAATGTTTATTCTTCTTCCAATTATTGTGTCCACTAGTCTTGTCTTCCCGTTCAAATGCCTTAAAATAGATGTAACAATATAATTTGAGTTTTAAGACTCATCCTTATTATTTTACATCTCAATTGGGTTAACTTATGACGCATAGTGAATGATTGACATCTTAGAAATTCTTTGCATAATTCATAATTGAGCCAAGTTATAGCATGCAACCTAAGGGCTATGCCCTAACAAATCTGTCTATTTCTTACCACAATTAGGTAAGAGCGTAGTCCGCTGCTACTGGGGAATTACTAGGCACCATGAAAATTTAGATATGGATTCATTTTATTAATTGTGCATAAACTTTATGATTGATAATTTGTCCTGTAATTACCTTCAACCTTTCTCATTTGGGTTTGTGACCGACAAGGAGACAATGATGATTTTGAAATGAAGAAATACTGTGATCTTTATTTATTTATTTTTTGTTCCAGGACATCAAATTTGGGTTTATTTTAAACATAGATGAAGATTATGACTCGGTTTGATACATTTGTTGTTGGCCGAAAAGTCAAATGAGAAGTTGTTGCGGCTATTGTTAAAGGTTTAGAGCTCTGTATGTTGAAACCGATATCTCGGTCTCTGTGGAGTTCGGGGTCCCAAAAAAGGGGTGACCGCGCACTTACTACGCTCAAGTAAACGATCTAGACTCAAGACTAGGAACTCGAAGTACAGATCCAAGGTCTCAGCGTGGAGGTCCCACCGCACACCCGGAAGACTAACTAACTCTTCCCCTCCTAAGCCAATGGCTGAGCTAAGGCACCTTTGGAGGGCTCTCTTGGCCGGCCAAAATCTCAGAGCCGACCCTTTCCCCTCCATAGGTGCACCTCCCTGGATCTATGTAAAGCCTTTTTTGTCCGGTCGACGAATATCGTACTCCCGCCTAACAGTTTTACTATACGCAGACCAAATGGGGCTGCCAACAGCGTGACTCCGCTGTTCCGGGAGACTATTAGCGAACCCTCAGGGGCTACCAAGTAAATTTCCCTCTGCGCCCCCATCGTGCGAGGGGTCTACGAGGACTCCACTTGACTACGATTGAAAAGATAAACAAAGTACATGCATCACAGATTACAGGAATGTGAATTCCATACTTCGGCACGCAGGCCGGCAATATAAATAAATAAGGCCTTCTCGGGCCGGCACAACCTTGGGTTTAAACCCGCTATTTCCTGCTTTGTTCCGCAACACTTGTACACCAACGTCCTGCCAAGCGGTGGCAAGCTGAACATCGATCAGCTACAACGGGCCAAAGCCTATCGACCCTACCCCTTTTTTGGGGTGGCAACATTTCGCCCCTGCAAGCAAGTAGTATGCAACTTCCTCGGAGTCTTCTCCGGGAACCCCAGAACATCACCAATCCGGATTGACATATCCGGATGGGCTTCACACAGCATGCCTAAGTCCGTACTCGTGCTTCCGGACGCTAATGCAATTACAAGCGGGGATGTACACATCGACCCGTCGGAGAGCTCCCTTCCTCCACCCGTTGGTGGAGAGGGGCTTCCATGCAATCATGATAAATTAGGGCTTCACCTGCCCGAGGAGAAATTTCGTTACCCTTGAAGCGTGTTTTGGAGGCATGACTCGGACATGAACGACGAAGGCGAAAACGCTTGCTGCTCTTTACCAAGCTTCCGGTCTGCCACTTCCGACCAATGTTAGGACCATAGCCCTAGGTCGGCAAGGGGCTCGGCTCTGGCTTCTCCTTCCAGCAGCAGAACAAGAAAGGGAGAAGGGGTCTTGGGTCCTCTTTGCTCAAGGCCTACGGGTTGCTGCCCTTGCTCCAGGCGGCGACTGCTTGGGGCGGTTCCTCCTTACTCCAAGCCGACAGGGAGAGAGGGAGAAGGGGGCTCGGGGTCTGCGTTTCCCTGCTCCAGGCCGACGGGGAGAGAGGGAGAAGGGAGAGAGGGAGCTCGGGGTTGCGCTTTCCCTGCTCCGGGCCGACGGGGAGGATGGGGAACGGGATCGGGGCTCTTCCTTTTGCTCACAGCCAACGGGAGGGGGAGGAGGGAGCCTTTTCCCTTACTCCAGGCCGACGGGGAGAGAGGGAGAAGGGGGCTCGGGGGCTGCGTTTCCCTGCTCCAGGCCGACGGGGAGAGAGGGAGAAGGGAGAGAGGGAGGAGACGAGAGAGGGGGCGACGAGGGAGAAAGAGATCGGGGGCGCAGAGGGGGCTCGGGTCCTGCGGCTGGGAAAAACTTGAGGAGGGGGTTTTAGTTTTAGGTTTTATAAAAACCCTAGCCAAAATTGGCTATCCGCAGACCACTCCTCTAAACGCACACCAAAACCCGCTAACCGCACCCCGATCAACGCTAGCCCATCACAAGACACCTCGGGTCCCAGCTATCTGGGGAGGGTCCCACCCGACGGGTACGGGGTTGTACACTGTATTTTTTTTTTTGAAATGTCAAAAGACTAAAATGCCCATGCAAATTATTCTAAAGGAAAAAAGAGGGGTTAAATAACTAAGATAAATTTGTTACCTGCCACTACTGATTGTATTCCTATCTTTGAAACCAACAAGATATTATTCAAAATATAACGTAGTTAATTACTATCCAACTTAACCTGACATGTTTCCCTGCTGAACTCTTGTTGTCGAGCTCGACCAGTAAGCACTTTGATGAGTGTTATGGGTCCACGATGGGGCAACTAATAAACGACGAGCGAAGCTCCTCAAGTATTGAACGAGTACTTCTCTTATCGTTTTCGCATATTCTGTGTATTTCCTATGCACTAAGAACATTTGATTATTACTTAGATTTATGAAGCCTTGTGAGGATTATTTTTGATATTTGGCATGGCGGGCCTCATCCTACTTGGAGAGGGTAAGAATGAAATTATGGCAAGCAATTATTATCTAAAATTCTCTTCTCTTCTCTTTCTCTCCTCTTCTATCTGTAGGAACCCGTTATGGGTTGCCCTTCAGCTGAGCGCCCCCTCTTCACACCGACCGGATCCACACCAAGAAGCCATGGAAAATCCTCCCGGCGGCGCTCTCTTTTCCTGCACCGCTACCATTGGTCCATCTAGATCAAGGGGAACTCCAACTTCCTCCCGCCTCACATGAGATCTCAGTCAGGAGCACATATCCACTTGGTATCAAAGCCATATGTCTCCACCTACGCCCTCCACACCTCCTTTTCTCAATGCACCCGCAAAACCCCTCTGCCTGCTCCTTGACGCGTTGACAGCGCGAGCCTCCACCCGATCGGTTTCCCGAGCCTGTTGTGTATGATCCATGAAGGGCTTGATCGTGAACGCTAACCTTCCGCCGTGAGCTTCAACGTTCACTTGCTTGATCTGTCTCCGTCCAGTGCCAGTCTCCATACGAGCAGCGCCGACATACTCCCCACTCCGATTTTTTTTGCAGCCCCTCAACCCTGATCCCATGGAGGAAGGTGGCCTGAATTTAGCCCGTGTGATGGAAATGTTTCAGAAAATGATGGCTATGAACACCGCCATGCTCGAATCCCTCACTGCTCACCTTGATAGGATGCCCCTACCACTGTGAGACACCTCGGGCTCTGGCATAATGGACCGCGCAAGCGCATCTTTCCGACTCCAACAGACACCTCTCGGAAGGGAGTGATGTTCCCTGCTACATGAAGATGAACTTCCCCTCTTTGACGACCTTGAGGGCCTTACGTGATGCGAATAGTTCTTCGCAAATCATCGTACCCCGTTGGAACAATGGATTTACATCGCCTCTTTCCATCTCATGGGATCCACCCAGCTATGGTTCACCTGGCTGCAGAGGGAGAAACCACACTTGACTTGGGAAGATTTCAAGGTTAACTTCAACCTGCGATTTGGGCCGCCCTTTTGCAGCAATCCCATTGGCGACTTGGTATCCCTTAAGCAGACGGGCTCCGTCGATGACTATTTAGATAAGCTTCTGGTCCTTCTCGCCCGTGTCCCCTCTATTTTCCCCGAGCACCAAAAACCTGTTTTCACCACAGGCCTCCATGCCCGTCTCCATGTCATGTTGAATTTGAAACTTCCAATATCTCACGACCGCCATGAGTCTCACACACGTCTATGAAGTGCTTTCTTATGGGCCGACCCTACAATGCTCGTCAAGGAGGTGACAGGCCTTCCAGGGGATTCAGGGCACCCCATCTCCAATCCAGTAGTACCCTTGCCAAGGGGAAGGAGACTGGCCTCCCAATGTTCGTCCGTCGCCTTTGATATTCATTGTACTCCCTGGAAGGGAAATGTTGTTGCAGATGCGTTGAGTCGGCGGGCTCCCGCACAAGCAAATTGGATTTTGATGCATGATGATCGTCTAATCCGTGATCTAGAGTCCTTGGAGATCTCTTTTGTTGGTAGGAGAACATCTTCTTCAGCATGCTTGTTGAACTGGACGGAGGTTCAATATGACCTTGGGGACCGAGTTCGACGAGCTTTGGAGCTGGATGAAAGCACGAAGTACTATAAGGCGAAGACTGTGGATGAGTCTAACGCTGATTTCTCCTTCGAAGATGGTCTTCTATGGAAGGATACTAGATTGTGCGTCCCAAATGTTGGCAAATTACGGGAGGAATTGATGTACGAGGCTTACTTTACCAAGTACTCAATCCACCCGAGGAGCACAAAAATATACATGGACATGAAGAACTCTTTTGATGGCCGGGTATGAAGAAAGACATTGCCCTCTACGTGACAAAGTGTCATACTTGCGCGTTGGTGAAGGCTGAATGTCAATGACCTGGAGGGTTTCTAAAGTCTTTGCCGATTCGGAATGGAAGTTCAACGATATATCAATGGATTTCGTGCACGGATTGTCGAGATCGCAACATGGTAACGATGGCATATGGGTGATCGTAGATCGTTTAACAAAGGGTGTCACGATTCATTTTGAACCGGAAGGATGATTCCGTGGAAAAGTTAGCCAAGTTATAAGTTGACAATATCATACGATTGCATGGAGTTCCCCGTAACACCGTGAGTGGTCGTGATGGACGTTTCATGTCAAGCGACTGGAGGCTAATCCACCAACTGTTGGGTACCAAGCTGAAATTTAACACGACTTTCCACCCGCAAACAGATGGACAAACGGAGAGAACCAATAGGATGATGGAGGATATGCTCCGGATGTGCGCTTTAGATTTTGGAAAGAGATAGGAAGACCATCTCTATATGATTGAGTTCACCTACAACAACAACTACCAAGCTAGTATTAAAATGGCGCCCTTCGAGGCCCTATATGGTAGGAAGTGTTGTACACCTTTGGCTTGTGTGGAAACGGGCGACACGAAGCTGTTGAAACGAAAAGACGTGGATGAGACGAATACATCAATTCGAGCAATACGAGAGAGGTTGCTAGTTGTCCAGGATAGATAAGCAAAGTCTATAATGCAAATCACCGGAACATCGAGTTCGTCGTTGGCGACTGAGTTTACTTGAAGATCAAACCGTTCAAAGGAATCGAGGATCCGACGCTTGACAAAGCTAAGTCCAAGTTACTTAGGACCGTTTGAGATCTTGGAGCGTATTGGTGAAGCTGCCTACCGGCTTGCTCTATCTACAGAGTTAAGCGGTCTGCACGACGTATTTTATATTTCTGTGTTGAAAAAGGAGATGCAAGAGCCTACTCATATTGTTGCGGTCGACAAAGTGTCAGTTGATGGTGGGCTAACGACGAAAGTCAAGTCTGTTCGCATCGAAAACACTGAAGTCAGACAATTGCGGAATAAATCGATCAAGATGGTTAAAGCCCGTTGGGACAATTGCGGACGAGAGGAGCTTACATGGGAGCGGGAGCAAACCATGCTTGAGGAGTTCTCTGAGTTGTTCTGTTGAGGTACAAGTTAAATATTTTGGTGTCTTTTTACTGTTTTTTTATTCCTGGAATTTCGGGACGAAATTCTTTTAAGGGAGGTGAAGTTGTAACACCCCATTTCACAATGGGAAAAATCATTCGAAAATCTATAGCAGACGGCTAACGCCGCGCGGTAAGTACTACCGCTGGAGGTAGGTTTATCGACTAGAAGCTCCAGGTTGCCGACCTGAAGCTCATCTGTGTCGTCGAGACGGCTTGTCGACGAGACAGTTAACGCCATGCGATAGCAATACTTATGGCGGTAGCTATATCGATGGGAAGCTCCATTGTGTCGTCGAGAGGTTGTCGACGAGAAGATATCGACTAGACGCTTATGCCGGGTGTAGTGATACCGTCGGCGGTAGGTCTTCAAGTCAATATGAAGCACAATATCGACGAGAGAGCGAGACGCTACGCTGGCTGTTCGGGATAAATCAAACGCTATCGCGAGCGGTAGCAATACTGTCGGTCGTTAGCCGACGGATCCAGATTCGCGAAACAACAATCGTGACAGTCAAATTATTTAGGGCTTTTGATCTAACAGCTGGGAAATGTTCCTGAAACACTTAAGTCGTGAAATGAGTCATAAGTCTTTTCTCTCCAAGTTTGAGAAAGTGGAAAGCCAAGGAGTAAGAAGAAGACTCTTTCCGCCATTGACGGAGCTCCAAAGCTCCGAATCGCGAGCCGATTTCAGATCCATGGAGAGCAGCCCGGTGCAGTTCTTTTCATCCGACTGAAATCTTGGATTCATTGCGCCAAAGAGATCGGCGGGGGTAATGATCCTTCCTCCCGGTCTTAAGACGTGTTTTGCTCCTCTCATTCCTTTTTCTATGCTTGAAAAGGGTTGTCTCTTTCACTAATTAGGGAAGCGTAAGACTCCCTCTAGTTCTTCAGAACTCCGGGTCGATTGTGTCCGTCCCCGACATGGATTGCATATAGAAATTCGGTAGTCGTACTTATTTAGGCATTTTGTGTGAAGCCTACTCGTGACCGTTAGCCTAGATTGGTGATGCTTGATTTGTGACGTGCATTTAGGTTAAGCCTAGAATGCTTGCCGGAGAATTACTCTGTGAAATATGTCATTTTAAATGCGGCACTTGAGTTTTAGGTGTCTTTTGGATAGCCTAACGGAAGCCCCATGCTTGGGTTGTGGTTAAGCGCAAACCTTCATCACGGATTTGAAGTTGAGTTTTCTTGGACCTCCTTCGCTGGTTGTATTTGCGAAGCCTATGTCCTATAGTAAGGATTATGTGCGTAGCTTGATTTTTGTGTAGGACTTGTATGTGTTAAACCCTTATGGGCCGAGGCGAAGCCGTACCCGCGTCGTGCTGATGGATCACGACGACTAAAGCATGGGCAAAACTGAATCGAACCTGTTTCCATGCAGACCGGTGAGAGGTCTTAACCTCCTGTACGTCGTACGATCATGTCAGAGTCCGTGGAAGGTGTTCACTTAGTCCGGCCAAAAACTCTTTTCCTACCTAAGGTTGTATAACTTAGGGTGACATTGGTACTCATGAAAGAGTACATTGGAAGCATGTCTTGAGTGCATGAAACGTGTGGTCATAAGTACCCGCGTTTGTGTTGTGATGAATTGATGTTATGTTAGCCTCATGCGGTTGCTTAGGCGGTTGTGGGGATCCTCCGGGTGAACCCAACTAATATCATTTGCATACCTAAGTTTCCTTTTCTTTGATGCTCAACCTAGAAGATTGATTGTGCTTGAAATCTCACCTTGTGTAGTGTAGATGCAATTTCTTATTTATATTACATATTGCATATTCGGCTTACTTGCAGGTGAGCGGTGCCCCGCCCCGGAGCCGACTAGAATGGCCAGGGGGTGGGATCGTTACGCGGTTTGTGGTTAGCTCATAGCTGACCCTCGTTTACCTCTTATTTGTGGATGATGCAGGTGCTGGTGAGATAAGCGAGAAGTAGCGGGTTGAAGCTCATTGCTGAGTTGGCCCTCGAAGGCTAATTTATTTTACTGCTTTTCATATATTGCCGGACTGCGCGCCGATGCATGTTTTAGAGTTTTGTTACATGGTTGAATGTAAGACCTTAAAGACATAACTCGATTTGTAAACATTCCCGAGTAGGTGGACATTCTATTATTAAATGTTTAATGAAAGCTTCCGCCATCGTTTATACTCGTGTGTTTTTGGTTATTTTGTTTATCAACTCATAACGTCTAGCTAGTGTGCCCAATATGGCGTGGGGTCCCGGGCGGACCTATTGTCATATTGTTTGTACTGGCAGGGTGTTACAACCTGACTCCATAATATCAGAAATATTGCCTCCTTTCTTTCATTTCAACCCATACTAAGTTGAACCACAGGTTGTCTTTTTTATAGGTAGCCTACAAATACTTTCTAGGAGTTCACTCATCCCGGGAATACTCCCACCAAAGTATGCTTGACTATGAAGTTTTCCAACACAACTCCAACTGCTCCAAGAGGCACCTTATTGGAGCAAGTGGTGAACTTGTGTTGAAAACTCCATAGTTAAGCGTGCTCTAGTAGGAATAATCATGTGCTGAGTGACCCTTGGGAAGTACTCGTAGGTCACATGTGGAAAAAGATAAAACCATGCGGTTCAATTTATTATGGGTTGGAATGAACCAAAGCGTTGGAATGAACCAAAGCGGACAATACTTCTAACATTATTGGAGTTAGGTTGTTACAAATGGTATCATAGTCAGACCTCCTATAGTACAATGTTTAGTTCGGGGAGGAACTACTATACCTATAATATTATGAGTCGAGTCGTTACAAATGGTATCAGAGCCAGATCTCTTGTAGTACGATGTGTGGTTTGAGGACAAATCATGCGGAAATTGGTGGGCCTATATCATACCAAATCCGATGAGTGCGGTCTGATAAGGGCGAGTAGTGTCTTTGAGGCAGAGAAGCCCGGAGAAATACGGCTCCTGACAAGCTTCTAGGATGACATACTTCTAGGTGAAATGATGTACATGAATTGGTGGACCTATGTGCCACGATGATGTGCATGAATGAGATCACAACGAACGATTGTAAGAGAAGTATTAGCTATTACATTGTACATTCTAGCACAACATGGATCAATCAGAGCAACATGTGAACGCTTCCAACATTCAACCGAAACCATAATTATTTATTTCTCAAATGGCATAAGAGCACTACTGCTTCTGGCGATAGAGGTTATAAAATCGACTGATTGACAGGTTAGAGATATACCAGTAGATATAATACATGATGAGCGATATATGCATTTCTTAATGATTGCTTAGGCGCGATTGATAGTACACATGTTGATGCAAGGATACATGTAGAAGATCAAGTTCGATATATTGGTCGTCATGGTACCACGACAGAATGTTATGACGGTTTGCGACTTCAACATGTGTTTCACATTTGTGCTCGTTGGATGGGAAGGATCAACTCATGATAGTCACATCTTTGCACACGCTCTGACTCACCGTAGCCTTCATTTTCCACATCTCCGCAAGGCACTTCTATTTTTAATACTATTGCACTTTCATGTGCACTAAATATCTTTAATTAAAATTATAAAATTTTACAGGTAAATATTACCTAGTTGATACAACAAAAAATGGGAGTTGCGGAGATGAGAATGCTTAGGTGGATGTGTGGTCACACGAGACTGGATAAAATTATGAATGAATGGATCAGGGATAAGATAGGAGTGGCGCCAATTGTAGAGAAGATGCGAGAAGCTCGTTTAAGATGGTTCAGACATGTACATAGGAGAACATTAGAGACACATGTTAGGCGTTGTGAGAGTTTAGTCACTAGACATGTTAAACGGGGGAGGGGTAGAGCAAAATAGACTTGGAATGAAACTATAAGGAAAGATATGATGTACTTAGCCATTAGTGAGGCTATGATTAAAGAAAGAGCGCAATGGCGACAAAGGATTAGTCCTGAACGAAGAGAAAATTTTCTGTGAGTTAAACGCATGGGAGATCTGTGGGGGACCTTTTTTTAGTTCAAAAATATAACTGGATTTTCATTGATTTTAAAAATGGACTGGATTTTAGTTCAAAAAATGGACTCGATTTTTAGTTCAAAAATAGGATTTTTTTACAGTTGTATTTTCACTCCAAAATATAGTCATATGGGTACTTAAAATGAGCGTAAAAATACATATATCAATATTTCGTGAATTATTTTGTAAAAAAATAGAAAACATAGGAGGATTTTGTATTTCCCCCACGGTCCTCCCCGTGCGTGTAACTCACAGAAAATTTCTCCCTGAACAAAAGGACCGGCAGTCCGGTCCGGGACCGGTCCCGAACCGGTCCCGTTCAAACCGGTCCTGGTCCGGGACCGATTTTTCTCCTCTGGAGGAGGACCGTCTGGGACCGGAGGACCGGTCCTAACCGGTCCCGGACCGGTCTTTTTATTAAAAATAAAATAAATTTAAAAAATAAAATATATAATTATAATTATATAAATTAAATTAAATTTTTTTTGTGATTTAAAACTAATGAGCATGCAAGTTACAAAATAAAATTGAATAAAACTCAAAATGATAAAAAGTCAAAATGAAATAAAATTTGATTTTTATTAAAAACTAAACAACATTAAAAATTACAAAATTATTTACAATACATTAAAAAAAAATAACATTACATAAAATAAAATGAAAATTACATTTAAAATAAAATAAATTACATTAAGTTGACGAAAAAAATACAATTTACTAGCTTATTCTGCGCTGCCCAAATTTAAATTATTCAGCTCGTCTTCAACTTCAGACTCGCTATCTTCAATTGACGAAACATGTTGCCTCCTCCTCAGAACATCCAAATGATCCTTGTAGCAAATGCAAATCTCCAAAGATTGTTCAGTCAAACGACTTCTTCGCTCGTTCAGAATCCTGCCACTCAAAGAAAATGCAGACTCCGAAGCTACCGTACTAGCTTGGATTGTTAGTAAATCACGAGCAATTAAGGCCAAAATAGGATACACATTAGTTTTAGATTTACACCATTTTAAAATATCAAAATTTTCAATTTCGTTTGCGGTCATATAATCTTGAAATTGTGTTTTGCTATATAAACCTAATTCGTTTAAAGTACTTGATGTTTTTTGTTTTTTCCTAGAAGCTAATTCTAAAAGTTTATTTTTTAAAGTATCTTTTGTTTTAGGTTGAGTGGATTCTACGCGAGGTCGCGATCCATACATTTGATCATAATAATTATAAAGGCGAGTAAATTCAGAAATAAATTTTGAAACACTAACATTAACAAAAACACTAGAGGATTCGTCTAAATCTAAATTCTGATTAATTTCTTCTATAAAATTTTCTACGCCGTCTACGCTCATTAAAAGGTTCAAAGTCGCGGCGCAAGAAAACGTAGGAGGCATATCTTTGTAATATTTTAAAAACTTTTCCTCCATTATTAATATTAACGGACGCCACATTTCGTTCGTTTTGTATTTTTTAAACGTTTCAGAAATTAATAATATATTTTCAATAACTAATGAGCTAGAAATCTTGTTTTCTTCTTTTCGAACTATAAATAACTCTTAACATAGTGCGTATTTCACTAACGTAATCGTTCATAAATTGTAAACTATCTTGCACAATTAAATTTAAAACGTGACATACACAACGTGTATGAAAAAACATTCCGTCTAACATTGGTTGCAAATCTGATAATAAATATTTTACGGCCATCCCATTATTTGAAGCGTTATCGAAAGAAATACTCGTAATTTTTTCTTTTATTTTAAATTCCCTAATAGTTTTAATAATAACCTGATAAATATTTTTACCGGTGTGCGGATACTCAAATCCTTCAAAACAAATTATACGTTTATTTAGTTCTCAACTATCTGGATCGACCCAGTGACAAGTTATGCAAATATAAGAAATACCGTCAATTATACCGCTAGTCCAAACATCGCTCGTTAAGCTAACGCGACCGTCGAATGTTTTAAAAAAGTTTTTTTAATATTCTTTAGATTGTAAATAAGCCGCTAAAGCATCGCGTCTAGTTGTAATACGACTTACCTGATGATATTTAGGCTGGAGTACGTCGTGAATGTAAGACGTCATTTCTTCACCGTCGTAGTGGTTGAATGTGAGTCTTTTTTTGATGACGTTCTCCATTTGTCGCTCTCGTTGTCGAGCTTGGTCGTACGTCCAAATGTGTCCGGTCGCCGAAATTTGAGCTTGGGTAGACTCCGGGGCTTGCTTAGAAATACAAGATATCACCTGTCGGACGAGCGTTGTGTTGCTGCCGATGGCCATTAGCTTCCCGCAAAGTTTGCACTTCGCCTTCATTTCGCCATCAACCCACACTTTATCAAAGGTCTCTCATATTGCCGCTTTGTGACGGTTCTCTATTATCTCATGATCGACAGACGCGGAGGAGGACGCCGACATGGATGAAGAAGACGTCATTTAAATTAAAGCGGATTTGAAAGAGAGAGAGAGAGAGAGAGAGAGAGAGAGAGAGAGAGAGAGAGAGAGAGAGAGAGAGAGAGAGAGAGAGAGAAATAGAGAGAGAGAGAGAGGGAGAGAGAGAAGTTGAGAGAGAAATGGAGAGAGAGAATGGGGGAGAGGGGGTATTTATAAAAAAATTTATTTTATTAATTTTTTTTAATTAAAGAGCCTTAGGATCTTTAATTAAAGAGACGAACGGCTCTTTAGAGAGTCGTTACAAACGGCTCTTGACCGGGACCAGTCTTTGACCGGTCCCGGTCCGGGACCGGTTTTTGCCAGAAATCAGGGAACCGGTCGAGCCCCTGGGACCGGTCCGTAGCCAGTCCGGTCCCAACCGGACCGGTTAGGACCGGTCTTTTTGTACACGCCTACAAAGGATCCATATAGCTGACCCCACTATGGTGGGATAAAGGCTTAAGTGTTGTTGTTGATGTTGGATACCCACTGAGGACAGAGTATTTAAAGACCTATTCAGACACAAGATATCATTTAGCAGATTATGCACGGGGTAGTCATTCAGTTCAAGGCCGACATGAATATTTCAATAAGGTACATTCATCACTTCGAAGTGTGATCGGACATATATTTGGTGTTTGGAAAAAGAAATGATGCATTCTTCAAAACATGCCACAATACACATTCCGAAAACAATATTCTATTGTAATTTCTACAATGTTGTTGCATAACTTTATTCGTAGACATCCATCTCGCATAGATCCTAAATTTATGCTTATGATGCTGATGAAAATTTAATATACCCTAAGGCACATAGGTCAGGAAAAATATAAGGTAATGTTATAATGGAAACTGACATGGACACATATCTGTTTGGAGAGATGAGTGTAGATGATATGTCTACGGTACAAGATTTTGCTGATGATGAATTGTATAATACTCGCAGGTACATAGATCTTATTAACGACAATAGAGTCCTAAGCAGGTTGTGGCAAACCATGCTTACGATAACACGTGTCCTCGAGGTGACCATCCCGGACACAGTAGGTACACTTAAAGGGAGTACAATTGTTGCGGCCTTTACCCCGAGATGAGGTCCGACCCCCACGAGAAGATGGAGGAGTAAAGGGAGGTGGAGAAGACTTCTGGAGCAGAGTCGGAGAGGGGTTCCCGGGAGCATCGGGAGGTGGTGTGACCTTTAGCAACATGGAGTACATATCTGATAAAGATGGAATGGTGGATGAGAGGATTTGAGCTAGGATGCTGTGAAGGTATGGTGGAACACGCGCCATCATCATGGCAATGCCAACTGCCTCTTTCTGAGTACGTTGAGCAGCGAGATCAAGAGTAGGAGGTTGATGCTGAAGCTAGGATTCTACTAGAATTTTGAATCGCGCAACAAACGAAGTGAGATCGCCAGTCACCCCTGGGTCAAGAGACTGAAGGTCCGTGATGATGTCAAAGAGATGTTGTAAGATGTCCTTGCCCGAATAAAGGGAGTGCAGTTCCTCCCACATAGCTTTGGTCGTCTCATGATATATAGCCATACGATATGGTTCACTGTCCATCGAATTTAGAATCCAGGATTGGACACGACCATCAACGCTCCCACCAACACTCAACTGACATTGATGTCTTGCGCACCCAACTCCAGCAAATTCAAGGAATGCTCAGTTGTTCCTCCGGTTCTGTGGCCTCTGTCTCCGATGAAGGTATCTCCTGTCTCTCCCATAGGCGTGCAGAAAAGGCCCTCCGGGCCCAGGCCAGGCCCGGCCCCCTGGGCCCGGGCTTTTTTGCTACCGGGCCCAGGCCGGGCCCTGGTCAAACCGGGCCCAGGCCAGGCCCGGGCATCCACCAAAAAACGGGGCCTGATTTAGCCCTTTAATCGGGCCCAATCAGGCCCCAAATGCTGGCCGCCCAGCATTTCTGCTGGGCCGCCAGCAATGGCAGCCCAGCATTAATGCTGGCTGCCAGCACTTAATGCTGGCTGCCAGCACTTAATGCTGGGCAACCAGCACTTAATGCTGGCTGCCAAGCATTAAATGCTGGGCGGCCAGCATTAAATTGCTGGCTGCCCAGCGGGCCTTAATGCCTGGGCGGGCCTGGGCCTGGCCCGGGCCGGGCACCAGGCCAGGCCCTGCCCAAATAAGGGGGCCGGTTGAGCCCCCTTAGGCCTGGCCTGGGCCCGGTCCGGGCTAATCGGGCCCAGACCTAACTGGGCCCAGACCCGGGCAGACCCGGGCTGGACAATCGGGCTCGGGCTTTTTCTGCATCTCTACTCTCCCATAGTTCAACTTGGATTATGGATTCCGGAGCAACTCATCATATTACCCCAAAGCAACCGTCTCACTACTCGAACTCAGAACATCCGAAGTACATTACTGTGGCAAATGGGAACACCACTCCGGTTTCTGGATCAGCCGACATGCCTCTTACTCCCTCCATCTCTCTTCGCTCGGTTCTACATGTCCCGGGCACTCCGTTTAATCATCTCTCTATTAGTCGGCTTATTAAAGATCTTGATTGCTATGTGACCTTTTCTTCCTCTTCTTTTGTTGTGCAGAATCGAAGGACGCAGACTATCATTGGAAAAGGGAAACTGACGAA
The DNA here is from genome assembly GCA_033032865.1 of Dactylorhiza incarnata. NCBI lineage: Eukaryota > Viridiplantae > Streptophyta > Magnoliopsida > Asparagales > Orchidaceae > Dactylorhiza > Dactylorhiza incarnata. Next base: position 1,839,392 of record JAWHQI010000230.1, on the reverse strand, counting down.
TGGGTTATACACTCTGTAACTTCCCCCTATGGTTCTCTCTTCTGTTAGTACTATTGACTGGCATCATCGCCTTGGACATGCCCCTCTTCCAATACTCAAGAAAGCTCTTCCAGATCTCTCCCTCAACGACTTCACCTGCGAGTCCTACATCTTCGGCAAACAACATCACTCTTCCTTTTCTCCTCATTGTACTCGGAGCGATGCTCCTTTTATGTTAGTACATTCAGACATTTGGGGACCTTATAAAGTAACTAGTAGTTGTGAGTGTCGTTATTTCATTGCGTTTATTGATGATTACTCTCGCATGACATGGTTATATTTACTTCATGATCATTCTGACATAACTCGTGTATTTCGTGTCTTTATTACTGAAACTCGCAACCAATTCTGCACCACTGTTAAAACTATATGAACCGACAATGCGCGAGAATACACAGGAAACATGTTTACCAATCTATGTGATGAGTTTGAGATTATCCACCAAACCTCATGTGCGTATACCCCACAACAAAATGAGATACCTGAACGAAAGAATCGTCACCTCCTTGAGGTCGCTCGCTCCATGATGTTTCAGATGTAGGTTCCCAAAGTTTATTGGCATTTCGCGGTGTCTAAAGCATGTTACCTCATCAATCGTATGCCCTCCTCTCTTCTCAACTTTGCAACCCCCTTTAGCCTTCGGTTTCCCTTCATGCCTCCCTTTACTATCACACCTCGTGTCTTCAGCTGCACTTGCTATGTTCACAACCTTGGTACACTTAAAGGGAGTGCGATTGTTGCGACCTTTACCCTGAGAAGAGGTCCGACCCCCACGAGAGGATGGAGGAGTAAAGGGAGGTGGAGAAGACTTCTGGAGCAGAGTCGGAGAGGGGTTCCAGGGAGCATCAGGAGGTGGTGTGACCTTTGGCAACATGGAGTACACATCTGATAAAGATGGAATGGTGGAGGAGAGGATTTGAGCTCGGATGCTGTGAAGGTATGGTGGAACACGTGCCATCATCGTGGCAATGCCAACTGCCTCTTTCTGAGTACGTTGAGGAGCGAGATCGGGAGTAGGAGGTTGATGCTGAAGCTAGGCTTCTACTAGAATTTTGGATAGTGCAACAAACGAAGTGAGATCGTCAGTCACCCCTGGGTCAAGAGACTGAAGGTCCGTGATGATGTCAACGAGATGTTGTAAGATGTCCTTGCCCGAATAAAGGGAGTGCAGTTCCTCCGACATAGTTTTGGTCATCTCATGATACATAGTCATACGATATGGTTCACTGTCCATTGAATTTAGAATCCAGGATTGGACACGACCATCAGCGCTCCCACCAACACTCAAACCGACATTGATGCATTGCGCACCCAACTCCAGCAAATTCAAGGAATGCTCAGTCGTTCCTCCGGTTCTATGGCCTCTGTCTCCGATGAAGGTATCTCCTGTCTCTCCCATAGTTCAACTTGGATTATGGATTCCGGAGCAACTCACCATATTACCCCAAAGCAACCGTCTCACTACTCGAACTCAGAACATCCGAAGTACATTTCTGTGGCAAATGGGGACACCACTCCAGTTTCTGGATCAGTCGACGTGCCTCTTACTCCCTCCATCTCTCTTCGCTCGGTTCTACATGTCCTGGGCACTCCGTTTAATCATCTCTCTATTAGTCGGCTCACTCAAGATCTTGATTGTTATGTGACATTTTCTTCCTCTTCTTTTGTTGTGCAGGATCGAAGGACGCAGACTATCATTGGTAAAGGAAACTGGTGAATGGGCAATACACTCTGGAACTTCCCCCTACGGTTCTCTCTTCTGTTAGTACTATTGACTGGCATCGGCGTCTTGGACATGCCCCTCTTCCAATACTCAAGAAAGCTCTTCCAGATCTCTCCCTCAACGACTTCACCTGCGAGTCCTGCATCTTCGGCAAACAACATCACTCTTCATTTTCTCCTCATTGCACTCGGAGCGATGCTCCTTTTATGTTAGTACATTCAGACATTTGGGGACCTTATAAAGTAACTAGTAGTTGTGGGTGTCGTTATTTCATTACGTTTATTGATGATACTCTCACATGACATGGTTATATTTACTTCATGATCATTCTGACATAACTCGTGTATTTCGTGTCTTTATTACTGAAACCCGCAACCAATTCTCCACTACTGTTAAAACTATAAGAACCGACAATGCGCGAGAATACACAGGAAACATGTTTACCAATCTATATGCTGAGTTTGGGATTATCCACCAAACCTCATGTGCGTCTACCCCACAACAAAATGGGGTAGCTGAACGAAAGAATTGTCACCTCCTTGAGGTTGCTCGCTCCATGATATTTCAAATGCAGGTTTCCAAAGTTTATTGGCATTTCGCGGTGTCTAAAGCTTGTTACCTCATCAACCGTATGCCCTCCTCTCTTCTCAACTTTGCAACCCCCTTGAGCCTTCTGTTTCCCTCCATGCCTCCCTTTACTATCACACCTCGTGTCTTCGGCTGCACTTGCTATGTTCACAACCTTGGACCATCCACATACAAGTTTGCTCCTCGTGCTACCAAATATATGTTTGTCAGTTACTCTCGCACTCAGAAAGGTTATTTCTGCTATTCTCCTATTGATCGGAAGGTTGTTACTTATGCCGATGTCACTTTCCTCGAAGAGCAACCATATCAGTCTACACCTACTATTCTTCGAACACCTCCCACCATCCCTCGTCCTACTGTTCCAGTTACGCCTCAACTACCACCATTACTACCCACACCAGCTCCCATCACCACCAAACCACCTCTTCGCGTTTACACTCGTTGCAATCCTACGTCGGATGCTCTGAAACAGGCACCCTCTACCAATGATACTTTGCGGCCCGAAGATTCGGCACCTGCTTCTACGGCTCACCCCCTGGTAAACCATGTATCCTTACATTGCCTCTCTCCGGAGCTCCGCGAATTTGCAACTTCTCTCTCTTCTAGCTCCCCCCTAACTCTTTGCAAGAGGCTCTTCAACATTCAGGATGGCGGGCAGCCATGGATGAGGAAATGTCGGCTCTTTGGGCAAATCACATTTGGGATCTTGTCCCTCTTCCTTCTGGTCAGTCTTGTGTGGGATGTAAGTGGGTCTTTGTCATCAAGCATGGTCCTGATATGACAATTCAATGTCTCAAGGCTCGTCTTGTTGCTCGCGGCTTTACTCAGCAACAAGGCCTGGATTATGATGAAACTTTCTCTCCTGCCGCCAAGCTGAACACTGGCCACTGCATCAATTGGATGTTAAGAATGCTTTTCTCATTGACGATTTGCAGGAAACTGTCTACATGCAACAACCTCCCGGGTTTGAGACCACGGGGGAGTCTCTTGTATGTCGTCTAAAGAAGTCCTTTTATGGTCTCAAACAGTCTCCCCGAGCATGGTTTGACAAGTTCAGTCAGGTTGTTCGTGATGTTAGGTTCACTCGAAGCTCGGTTGACTTCTCTCTATTCACTCAACATAAACCGACAGGCACTGTGATCCTCATGGTATATGTTGATGATATTTTGATAACAGGAGATGATCTCCATGGAATACATAAGATCAAACAACATTTGGCCTCGACTTTTCAAACTAAAAACCTGGGAAACCTTCGGTACTTTCTTGGTATCAAAGTAGCTCGGCGTCCTGATGGTCTTACTCTGTCCCAACGAAAATACTGTCTTGATTTACTTCGTGATGTTGGCTACTCTGGTTGCAAGCCTGCTGACACTCCTATGGATGTCAATCAAAAGCTCTATGCTCATACCGCAGACTCCGATCTTCTGCTTCCAAATCTGGAGTACTATCGACGCCTTGTAGGAAAATTGATACATCTCACTGTTACAAGGCCTGATATATCATTTGTTGTTGGCGTCGTCAGTCGATTTATGCATGCTCCACACACCTCTCATCTTCAGGCAGTAGAGCGCATCCTTCGATACTTAAAGACAGCTCCTGGACAAGGACTTGTATACAAGCCATCTTCATCAACCTTATCTCTCACTGCATACTCTGATGCTGATTATGTTGGCTTATTAGATGATTGTCATTCCACAAGTGGATATTGTACATACTTTGGTGGACACCTTATCACCTGACGTAGCAAGAAGCAGGCTGTGGTTGCTCGCTCGTCCGCCGAAACTGAGTATCGGGCAATGACCTTTGTTGTGTCCGAGCTCACCTAGTTAGAAAGTCTTCTCAGTGACCTTGGTGTAAAACTTCCCTCACCTGCCACTCTCTATTGTGACAGTCAAGCTGCTATACATATTGCCAAAAATCCTATTTTTCATGAACGTACCAAACACATCGAAGTCGGCTGCCACTTCATTCGGGAGAAGGTACAACTGAGGAAACTGGAGTTGAAACATGTTCCTGCTGCCGGGCAAGTTGCTGATATTCTCACAAAGGCTTTACCGCGCTCACTATATTATCAGTTCTTGTCCAAACTTGGTGCCTACGATCTGTATGCTCCAGCTTGCGGGGGAGTGCTAAAAAAAACATGTAAAAAGGCTCAATAATGAAGGCCCAGCTAGACCCTTTTTCTTTGTAGTTCTTTTAGTCCCACATCTTAGAATGAGATTTCCTCTCCTCTCTCTTTTCCTATATAAGTGTACAAATACTTGTTGTAATATATGATTTTTGGATATATATATAAGCTTTTCTTGCTTTTTCCACATTTTGCTATAAAAGATATCTCACTAATCTGTGCATCTTGCACTCTACAGGTAGATGGAATTCTACAAGGAATCGAAGACAGAAAATACACTCGAAATAATTTGTCTTGTTATGTTTATCGTTATTTGAAACTTTACATATTATTATTTTAAACGTTGTGACTGATGTTGAAGACAATTTACCTTTTTGTTACATGCTTATTTATAATTTATATAATTTTGCTTATCTCTGCGATAAATGATTAGCATAAAACACATATTTATTATTAAAAGGTCAGACAACTATTACTAAAAAGTTGCTCTTCTAAACAAAAAACATCTTTTTGAAAAACACTTAATGGAGATTTTCCAAACAACGTACAACTTTTTCAAAACAACTTTCTGGACAGCTCTACTGCCGCCATTGGCTTTTCACCACTACTTTTTCCACCACCACCGCCGTTCCAAACAGATCCTCAATTAGAAAATTCTATCAAAGTACATAGAAATGTTCAATAACAATGTCAATAACAACGTCAATAACATTCAAGAGAGAACACAATACATATTTCAAAAGGTTCACAGTACATAAAAGGGTTCAATTAGGAGATGTCATGACATGCAGCATAAAATGGACAATGGAGAAACATATCAAAGCATATCAGTGGTGACTTAATTCATAATGATTTGTAATCCACCAAACCTTTGAGTTGGAGGAATGCTCATGAAGATCTCTTGATTGCACTTGTCTCTTATAAAGTTTAGAGCAAAAAAGTATAAAGGTGGATTCTCTTTAATTTCCGCAGTGTTTAAAATCATTTCCACAACTTCTTTAATAGAAACTCCGGCTGGCGGCTTTGCTGCAATTGCTTCTTGTTTTAACTCTTACATATACGATAGTGACACCGCTTTCTTCTTCCCATCATTTTTTTCTTTTATTTATAGATGATGACACATTGCCTATGGTTGTTAATGTCTCCCCGCCAAGATCTTTGTTCCTACCAACTGGGGTAGCCGAATCCTCTGCCAAATCTTCATCTTCTGCACCAATCGCCATCTCTGATGGTAAATTACCTACCGAAGGTGCCCATCCATCCTCACTAGTAGCTACCACTTGAGTAAACATTCTATCAAGTTTATCCTCCAGGTCAGGAGCTAAACCCGCATAGCGAAGTTTCTTTGATGCAGGAACCACCTATACGTAATAAATAGGAATAATGATTAAACTAGATTACATAATTGAATTTTTTAATGATAATTGTTAATGATTAAAATCTTTAATCTTTCCTCCCACCACTCACTGGATGCGTCAATGATTCTTTTCTCCATGTCCCAACCCAATCCTGTTTGTCCATTCTTGAGCTCTTTCCATAACTTCCACTCATTTTTGAGTTGATTTCATTTGTTTTTCATTTGTGTACGGTCATAACATTTACCCGTATGTTGTTTAAAATTTGCCACTAGATTTTTCCATCCGTCCTTGGTAAAATGGATTGTAGGTCTATTTCCCAAATCAATCTCTTCAACTCAAAGATCACAAAAAAAATATTGTTTCAGTTATCTCTCATGTAGCTGAGATGCCTCCTTCCTTTATTTTGCCCATTTTCAAGATAACTATGAACAAAGATCTCGCAGTTAACTGATTTCCAAGACAATTCCACAAATTTCCATCATACATGCAAGAATTCCTTGCCCCGCTTATACTTTCTGTAGAAAATTAAATTGGGATAATTCCAAGCCACTTCATTGTGCTAAGTAATTAAATATTTTGATCGCATGCTCTCATGTTCCAAGCAATGCAGGACTAAAGAAAAATCTGAAAAACAATACATGTGCTCAAACCTCAACCTAATTGGTGCAGAAACAAATCAGCAGAAGTAGGATGAAAGCACTTCTGACTCTAAATTCAAAATTATGGAAAGAATGAATGCCTCAACAGCGAGGAGCATAACTTAAATTGATGTGAGAACGGCCGACCTGGATCGTCAAAGCAGGAGATGCGAGAACGGCCGATCGAGAGTTGTTTCTGCGAGAACCCTAGCTCCGTAGAAGATGGAGCGCCCGGGGTTTCTACGAGAACCCTAGCGTCTAGAGAAGATGGATCAGATGGTGAAGCGGGAGATGTGAGAACCCTAAGGTCGTTGGGGAGTCGTTTCTGCGCGAACCCTAGCATGAGATCGGGAGAAACCCAGTGTCGAAGAGAAGTTCGAGCTGCCGGTGAAGCAGGAGATCGGGATCCTTTCGCATGAAAACAGGAGCCGGCTGCGTGAAAACAGGAGCCGGGTTGCGTGAAATGAGCTGTGAAAACGTGAATTTCTTTCAGTGCAAAAACGTGAATTTGTTTTTCCTAGAAATTGGTGTGTCCATAGCCGAAATTGGTGTGTCCATATAGTAATATAAAGTTATGTATGTGTGTTTTTTTGTGTGTTTGTGTGTATATGTGTGTGTATGTGTGTGTTTGTGTTTGTGTGTGTATGTGCGTGTGTTTGTGTATTTGTATGTGTTTTTGTGTGTTTTTGTGTGCGTGTGTGTGTGTGTGTGTGTGTATGTGTATGTGTGTGTGTGCGTGTGCGTGTGTGTGTGTGTATGTGTATGTGTGTGTGCGTGTGTGTGCGTGTGTGTATATGTGTGTGTGCGTGTGTGTGCGTGTGTGTATATGTGTGTTTGTGTGTATGTGTGTGTGTTTGTGTATGTGTTTGTGTGTATATGTGTGTGTATGTTTATATATGTGTTTGTGTGTGTATATATGTGTTTGTGTGTGTATATATGTGTGTGTATGTTTGTGTATGTGCACATATGTGTTCGTGTACGTGTATATATGTGTTTTTGTGTGTATGTGCGCACAAATAATTTTATTCGACGACACTCTTCGCGAACAGATATTGATTTCAGTGACTGTGAGCAGGGATGTGGGGATGAGGGGGTGAGCACACAAGGGCATTGAGAAATTTGTCCTGATACTGCAGGCATGGTAGAAGAGATGATCATGTTGCGTGAAAGTATATCGCAACAGTTGTACGCTTCTAGATCGTAGATGGTGGGAAGAAATATTGTTATTTTTATCAGAAATGTTGTAATTATTACCAAAGTTATGTATTTTATGTGTGTTAAGTATCATATTAAGGAGAAAAAAATTAAAAACTCTATTTTGTTACCAAACAACTTTTTCAAAACTCAATTTCAATCAGCACTGAAAACTCAATTTGACCCAAACAATTTTTTTGACAAAACTCTATTTCTCAAAAACAACTCCTTTTCAAACTCCATTTCTGATCAGCAACTTCTCATCAGCAACAGCCCAACCAAACGCACCCTTATTGACTGCATATTTCTCTTTTAGATACATCAGAAAACTTTTCAAGGGTGGGTATATGATGGTCAGTCTCAACTATAGAACTCAGGAGAACATGTTTATTTTTGTGTTGGACACGTGTCTGTGTAATTGTTTTAAACTTTGTGATGTGTATATATCATTGTAACATGAACTGATATAATAATATGTTTTTTTCTTCTGAGCTAATGTTGCTTTAAGGATTCTTACCTTGTACATTCGTTCCCATCTCATTAGTTCGAGCTTTTCAGGTCAGGGCGTGACAACAAAAATAGTCATTGCTCGCCATCTCCCCTCCCTTCTCTCTTCTTGCCTTCCCTCCTTTTTAGGTGGTAAAAAGAGAGAGTTGTTTGTGCACATCTAAAGGCGCTATGTGCATACAAATACCCAAAGTAATAACCTGGTTTTCTCCCCCGCTCGGATATGGCGTAGATGGACCTTGTTCACCCTTACCAGGGGTTGGCAAGTGTGTTGCTCGAGATTAGCTCTGGAGGTCCTTGTGCCGGAGGTAGACGCTCGGGCGGCATTGAGGGACTTTCGTCCTCCCTTACCCGGGTTGGCAAGTTTGTTGCTGGAGATGGTTCCAGAGGTTATCACTCGGCGTTAGTGTCGGAGGTTGATGCTCGAATGTGGCATGGATGGACCTTCGTCTGCCCCATACCGAGGTTTGGCAAGCATGTTGCTTAAAATTAGTTCTGAAGGTCGTCGCTCAGCATCAGTGCCGGAGGCAAACGCTCAGATGTGGCGTAGAGGGACTCTTTTCTGCCCTTATTGGTTGGTTAACTTGTTGTTTAGCTCCGGAGGTCGTCACTTGGCGTTAGTGCAGGATGCGAATGCTCGGATGTGGCGTAGAGGGACTCTTGTCCACCTTTACTGGTTGCTTAACTTGTTGTTTGGCTCCGGAGGTCGTCGCTCGGTGTTAGTGCCGGAGGTGGACGCTCGGATGTGGCGTAGAGGAACTTTCGTCCGGTCTTACCAGAGGACGTGGAGTAACTCTTGTCCGCTCTTACCAGAAGGCGCAGAGGGACCGGGGCCCGCTCTTACCAGAGGGCGTAGAGAGACCTTTGTCTGCTCTTATTAGAGGGCGTAGATGGACCGGGGTCCGTGTTGGAGCTTGTGTTCCACATCTATTAGTTTGATAATAACAAATCACACTATGTATTTGATCTTGCTTGTGTTTATAATGTGCAGGTACTGTAGGTACATATCTCTATGAATTGGATTGTTATTAATGACGATTCTCTGAAAAGAGATCTAACGCTCGGCGTTAGAAGTTAACGCCTCGCGTTAACTTTGGTCAAGAAAGAATTCGTCGAGATGAAATGACGTCGAGATGACACGACGTCGAGAAGGAATCCGTCGAGAAGCCAGAGACAACGCCAACGTTGGAGTTAACGCTCGCGTTGAGTCCACGATCTGCCACGATCCCGACGGTTGCACGATCTCAGCCATGATCGTACATGATCCTTAACGCTGACGTTAATTCTTAACGCCACGCGTTAGCTCCCCTGTGTATTTAAAGAGCTGATTTCGTTGCTAAAATGCTAATCTTCCAATCCTTCACTCCAATCTTCTGTAAGAGTATTTCATCCCCGAATTCAGAGAGCACTCCCTACACCACCATTGAGAATGAGATTTCCAACGGTCAAATTTGAAGGACGCTTGCTTCAACTCCGACGATAGTCATTGCGTGTCTTCAACATCTTCAGAGCTCTTCATTATAGGGAGTTTTTATTCCGAATTTACTTTTATCTTTTCATTATTTTCTTGTAAACGGTAGTGAATCCGCCGTCTTGTGTGTGGCGACTAGGTCGGGTTCGGTTTAGGGGGTAATTCGCTGCCTTGTGCGTGGCGACTAGGTCAAGGGTAGATCTAGGGGGTGGCTAGAGGCCTTATTTGGGGGAAAGATATGCTATAACCAACCGGTTCTTGGGAGAAGGACCGGTGAAGAAACAAAAATTAATTTTACATTGTCGCCTTTAATTTCAAGCGTTATTGAAATATTATCTTTGTAATTATCTTTGTAATACAATATTCATTTTCATTATCTCTGATTTTCTGGAATTGTATTTCATTAAAGTTTTCATAAGTAAAATTACTTTGACATAATTCTGAGAAGCTTAATTTTCAGGAGAGCTAACGCCCAACGTTAACAATTAACATCAGGCGTTAGCAACAGTAAAGAAAAAGTTTTGTTTTTCTATAAATCTCTCATTTTACAGAAAAAATTCGTAAACGTCGTATTCACCCCCCCCCCCCCCCCCCCCCCCCCCCCCCCCCTCTAAGGGTGCCATAAGATCCAACATGTGGTATCAGAGCGAGGTTATTTCAAAATGATTTCACAACCGGGAATAATGACGCATCATGATCATGCTTTCTTGGAGGGTCAAGGGATAAGTAGACCTCCACTATTTACTGGTATTGATTATAATTATTGGAAAACAAGAATGCGTTGTTTTTTAACTGCTTTAGATAATGACGTTTGGGGCATGGTAGAAGTTTGCTACTCTCCACCAACATTTGTTGTTGGAGATGTTATTAAGGAAAAACCTAGAGATAGATGGGATGACAATGATAAGTTGAGATGTAAGAATAACGCTAAAGCAATGAATGCGTTATTTTGTGCATTGGATATAACAAAATTTAATAGAACTTGTGCTTGCGAAACAGCTTATGACATGAAATTTATTAGAAATTACTCATGAAGATACTTCGCAGGTCAAGGATTCAAAGCTCTTCCAACTTGAATCCGAATATGAGAAATTCCGGATGGAGGCGGATGAAAACGTAGATTCAATGTACACAAAGTTCACCAAGATCGTCAACGACTCAGAAGTACTTGGAAAGGTGTTCTCCAATGACGACTTGGTGAGAAAAATTCTAAGGTCTCTCCCTCCAAAGTTCAATCCAAAGGTGACGGCTATCTCGGAATCGCACGATTTGAAGAAGCTCCAAATTGAGAGCCTCATTGGGAACCTCAAGACCCATGAGGTTGAAATCAAAATTCAATAACAAGAGTACAACATGGAGCCAAAGAAGAAGGCTTTGGCCTTAAAATCAAAGGAGGCTAACGGAGATGACGATGAAGAGGACGAGAAGAGCCTTTTTGTGAAGAAGTTCAAAAGGTTCATGAAGAATCCGGAAAGGAGAAACATCTTTCGGAAATATATCATTAAGAAGGGATCCTCATCAAAGAAAGGAAGAGGTAGCGATGAGGACGATGATGAGCGACCACCACCGAAGTGCTTCCATTGCAGAAAGATCGGACACATCCGGAGTCAGTGCCCGAAATATCTGAAAGAGCGTAAAGAAAAGAGGCACGTGGGAAAAGAGAAGAAGAAGGTCCTAAAAGCGGCTACATGAGATGACTCCTCCGAGGATTCAAGCGGTTCATCCACTAGTGATGAAGAAGAGGCAAATATGTGTCTTTATGGGAAAAAGTAACAAGCCATTCGATGATGAAAGCAGTGTCCAAAGCGACACCGAGGTAACTCTCCCTATTACTTATGATGATTTATATATTGAGTATTTACAAACATGCAATTTTTTTGATAAAAGTTTAAAGGATATTGAGATTCTAAATTCTGAAAATAAACTTTTGTTAAAAGAAAACAAAAAATTGTCTAAACTATTAGGGAAAGAGAAAGTTTCTTGCCAAGAGTGCAATCACTCCTTGGCAAGAGTGAAAGAACTTGAAGAAGCTCTTTCTAAGTCTCACTCCAATATCGAAATTCTTACTAAGGAGAAGGGGAATTTAGAAAGAACTTTAAAAACCTCTCTTTCTCAAATAGAAGAAGGAAAAAAGAGTTTTGTGAATCAGTGTGTTATGTTAGTAACGGAAAACACCGCTCTCAAAGCTCGTATTCATGATTTAAATATGGCTATTAAAAAATTCGGAGTTGGGTAAAGATCTCTAGACATGATCTTGGCCAACCAATGTCATGCTAGTGCCAAATATGGCCTTGAATATGTTACTGGGAGCTACCGCCCAGCGTTAACTATTAACGCTGGCGTTAGCAATAAATCCAAAAAATTTATTTCTGTTAATAAAAATTCAGTTAAGAATTCAAATGTTATGTCATCTTCCTGCAAGAGCTTATCCAAAACTCCAAAAAGGGTTTCATCCCCTTTTATATCGTGTGTCAAATGTCATATTTTTGGACACACTTCGGACTCATGTAGGAAGAAGGGTCGTAGTGCTATAAAGCAAATCTGGGTGCCTAAGGTTTCCACCTATTCTATGGGAGGAACCTCTTGGGTATCCGGATCTTTACTCTCATCTCCTTTTTAGGTATGTTGGCAGGCTAAGGACAAAAAAGACGTGTGGTATTTGGACTCGGGAAGCTCCAAACACATGACGGGCAACAAAGCAAAGTTCCTTAGTCTTGAGTTGAAGAAAGGAGGGTTGGTAACATTTGGAGATAACGGAAAAGGAGGGATCATGGGCATCGACACAGTGGGTAACGGATTGTTTTCAATTTCTAATGTTTTATTTGTAGATGGTTTGAAACATAATTTAATATCAATTAGTCAATTATGTTATAATGGTTTAAATGTTTTATTTGAATCATCTACAAATCTTTACAAAATCATAAATTCTAAAAAAAATGATGTCGTACTCATCACACCTACGATGCATAATGTTTATATGATTGAATTTAATGATCTTTCAAATTCTTCTTTAAAATGCTTTATTTCTAAAAATGAAGAATTAGAACTTTGTCATAGGCGCCTTGGTCACTCTAGCACCAAGCTTATTTTGAAATTATCAAAATATAAATTAATTAAGAGATTACCTATACTTAATGGAAATTTATTTTCTCTGTATGCCTTGCCAAAAAGGAATGTTTTCAAAAAATTCTTTTAACGGCAAAATTGTAATTTCTACTACTAGACCACTTCAATTAATTCATATGGATTTATTTGGACCGGTTAGCACTTCAAGTCTAGGTGGTAGAAAATATACTTTTGTAATAATTGATAATTATTCTAGATTTTGTTGGACTTTATTTCTATCTTCCAAATCCGATGCATTTCTTGAATTTACTAAACTATGCATTCATATTCAAAATGAACTTGATTTAAAAATTAAATACATACGCTCGGATCATGGAGGAGAATTTGAAAATGATATGTTTTCCACTTTTTGTAATGATTTAGGAATTAAACATGAGTTTTCCGCTCCACGCACACCACAACAAAATGGTATAGTGGAGAGGAAAAGTAGAACCCTTCAAGAGCTAGCATGCACTATGCTTTGTGAATATGAGTTGCCTAAATCATTTTGGGCTGAAGCAGTTAATACTTCATGTTATATTATTAATCGTGCATGCTTCGACCTATTTTAAAATTAACACCTTATGAGCTTTATTTTAAAAGAAAACCTAATTATTCTTATTTTCATGTTTTTGGTTGCAAATGTTTTATTTTAAATACTAGAGATGCATTAGGAAAATTTGATGAAAAATTTAATGAGGGAATTTTCATTGGTTAGTCTTCAACTAGCAAGGCTTATAGAATTTATAATAAAAGAACTAAAATAGTTGAAGAGTCTATTCATGTAGGATTTGATGAGTTTGTTCCTTGTGTAGAAACTAATCGTACAAGAAACGAAGACGAACCACTTCCCCCTTTGGAGCATGAGGATGTTGAATCGCTTGGAGAAAAAGAAGAGGAAAAAGAAAAAGAACAAGTGGATATGTTCCTCCAAGTGTGCTACAATTTTCAAAGGATCATCCAAGGGAGTTTGTCATAGAAGAACCATCAAAAGGGGTAATCACTCGTTCTTCTTTACATGAGTCTTTTTCAAACTTTTGTTTTGTATCCGAAATAGAACCAAAAAACGTTTCAACTGCTTTAAATGATGATTTTTCGTTTTTAGCTATGAATGATGAATTATATCAATTTGAACGTAGCAAGGTTTGGAATTTAGTAGAGAGGTCATCTAATCATCCGGTTATAGGTGTTAAATAGATTTTTAAAAATAAATTAGACGGTGACTCTAGAATTACAAGGAATAAAGCTAGACTAGTTGCACAAGGGTATTCACAAATCGAAGGGGTAGATTTTGATGAAACTTCTGCACTCATTGCTCGCCTTGAATCAATTAGAATATTTCTTGCATTTACGAGTTTTAAAAGATTTAAATTATCTCAAATGAATGTTAAAAGTGCATTTTTGAACGGGATTATAAAAGAAAAAGTTTATGTAGAATAATCCCTCGGTTTTGTGAGTGAAAATTTTCCTAATCGTGTGTATAAGTTAGAAAAAGCGCTTTATGGATTAAAGCAAGCGCCACGTGCTCGGTATGATAAATTAATTTTATTTATAATAATGCACGGTTATAAAATCGGAAGTGTAGATAATACACTTTTCATTAAGCATGTAAATAATGATTTGATTATATTGTAAATTTATGTGGATGATATTATTTTTGGAGCCACTAATGAAGAGTTATGTAATGAAGTAGTTTTAGTGATGAAAAATGAATTTGAAATAAGCTTGGTAGGAGAACTCACTTATTTTCTAGGATTTCAAATCTCACAAAGACAAGATAGTATTTTTATTTGTCAAACTAAATCTGTTCATGATATTCTTAAAAGATTTTGATTTGAAAACCTAAAACAAACTAATACATCAATGAGTGCATCACTAAAGTTAGGAAAAGATGAAGCCAATATTTTTATTGATCAAACATTATATAGAGGAATGATATGCCCATTGCTATATTTAAGCGTAGCTAAACCCGATATTATGTTTTCCATTTGTTTTTGTGCTATATTTCAAGCTAACCCAAAATAATCACATTTAAAGCGGTTAAACATATTTTTAGATATCTAATCGGAACATCTAGACTAGGCTTATGGTATCCTCATAATGATTGTTTTATTTTACACGTTTTTTTATTCGGACTATGGGGAATGTTCATTAGATCGTAAGAGCACTAGAGGCACATGTCATTTTATAGGCTCTTCACTCATATCATGGTCGAGTAGGAAATAAAATTGTGTTGCCCTCTCTACCACCGAGGCCGAATATATCGCGCTAGGTAGTTGTTTTGCACAAGCCTTATGGATGACCCAAACTTTAGAAGACTTTGGTGTTTATCTAAATAACATAGAATTACAATGTGACAACATGAGCGCTATCGTTCTTACAAACAATCCCGTACATCATTCTAGATCTAAATATATATATGTCCGACATCATTTTATTAGGGATCATATCAAGAAGGAACATGTTAGAATTAGCTTTATAGGGACTGACTCACAACTTGCAAATATTTTTACCAAATCTCTACCCGATGCACGTTTTAACATGCTTAGGTTAGAATTAGTGTCTTAGAAATATCTCATTAAACCCTATACAATGATTTTAAAATTTTATATGTCCTTTTCTTTAATAAAAAATATTTCAAAAACTACTAAAAATGTTGAAACACCTTTATAAAAACCACCAAAAACATGCTAAATGAGCCTTCAAATCATCTTTATAATCTCTGAAATTTCAACAGTAAGAAGGACTCTTTACAATACAAATGAATTATGAAAAACATTTTTCAAAAAAATCAATACTTGTAGTTCTGTTTTGGCGTTAAGAAGCTAACGTTTGGCGTTAGCCCATTTTGCTCCAAAAAATTTTCTGTCTTTATGAAAAATTTCTGGTATTATTTTAATGCAGTGTTTTATTTCTCCGTTTTAAAAAGTTTTCTATTTTAAAATATTTCTTTTTTAAAATGATTACAAAATTATGCTTAAATGCTTAATTCAAGGATAATTATATTTATTACTTAAAGATTATTTACAATGCTTAATATTATTTTTCAAGTTTCTTAAAAAATATTATTTTGTACTTGTCATGCCTTGAAAATTATCTTGTTATGTGCAATGAAATTGATTATAGATAAATATTTGTAGAAATGCTTAGCATGCCTCTAAGTATGAGTAATAAATTATGTTTGATAATGATTCACTCACTCACTTATTTTTTGATAACCTACATGTGTTTACAATCTTATTCTTGCATAATTGTGTAGTGTAATAACATAAATAATTAAAATGCATAAATATATTACCTACACAACATTGAATTGGTTATTTCAATTCTTTGTTTTCATGCACTTGTGATTAGAGAAATGTGGTATATAAAATAAAATTTCTATGTTTGCAAAAAACAAGTGAATTTGGAGTCCTTGATCATAAAAATCAAAATCAAATAAAAATAGATGACAAGGAAAACTCCACCAAAAATTGTAAAGTATTTTGTGCAAACAAATTTTAACCACTTCTCTATAAAAAAATATCTTTATGTGCATTGAAATATTGTGGAAGTAATATTATTTCTGTTTTTAATGTTGTGTTATTTCATTATATATGTCATGTGTTTTTTATTGATTCACTTGTATATTTTATCAAAACACTATTTTGTACACATCATTATTTTTCATAAAACTTCTACTAATAAGAATTGGATCTTAATGCTCATCTACACTATTCTCTACAAACTTAAGTAAATGCACTAGATAGGAAAGCATGATCTTTACAATGTTTATGTTTACTTGAAATGCAAATTAATTTACATTGTAAAGCATATCTTGTTGGAACCAGGACTTGGCCCCAACGAGGAGATCCGACCCCTTAGAGGGGGCAGGTAGCACCTACTAATCCTGCAGAAGAAGCGCACCGGAGACTAAGAGCTTAACACAGACCCTTGGCTACAACACGGAGGTCCCATCACACACCCAGAAGATCTTAGAACGCTTCCCCTCCCAAGCCAAAGCTGAAGCTGGGCACCTTGGAGAGTCTGAGGAGCTAACCAAAGAACCTAGGGAGGAAGAAGCCAGAAATTGGAATCCTCTTCAAAGGTGCCCTTCAAGGTCTATATATAGCTCTTCTAGTCTGGTCTGCTAATAACGTGATCCCGTTTTTTGGTTTTACTAAATGCACCCCAACTTGGCCTACTAACAACCAAACTGCGATGTTCTGAAGGGCTATTGGCAGCCCACCAAGGGTATCTTTGTAATTTTACCCCCAAGGCCCCCTAGGCGAGTGGTCCATGAGGGCACCTATCGCCTAACCTCCCGCATACAAGACCTCCCGGCGACCGCGGGGCGAATGACCCTTGAGAGCGCCACTCGCAGGGTCCTTGGTGTTGTAGGCGAGAAGGGCCCCGCCTCTCACTCGCCTGATTTCCATGACATCCGTGCCACTCTCGCGCGAGTGTCCTGCGAATACCCTGCGAGAGAGGCGACATTCGCTCGAGACCCCTTTTTCCCTTCCTGAGCTGGGCGAATGTCCTCCTTGCCCGCCCTTTTGCGTACCTCAAGCCTGGGCCCCCCACTCGACAAATACGAGATTGTACATAATCCCCGCTCTTTGCGAGTGAGGCACTCGCTCGGAAAGAAAGTCCAACCCCATACATTTGGTGAGTTCATGCTGACATGGAGGGAATCTTTTAGTGGGACCCTCCACTTTGATATATATATCTCATGATGTGGGGCTCGCTATTCGTATTCCCCTCACTGTCGCTTACTTCCTCCTCTTTTCTGGGCTCTCACAAACTATAACTTCCATGAAACCGCAACTGCGGCCTCTCTCCCAGGCGATGATCGATCGTCTCGTCGAGGCGAGAAAGAGGGACTCCTCTACTGCCGCCAAATACGCCCCCTGGGTTGCGTATAAGAGGGATCCCACCTCCCCTAACCGGCCGAGGAGGGCCAAAACTGTTAGGAGGGGCCCGATGACCAATGAATCAGCATCGGCGACCCCGCCCCCTTCTCGTGATTCACCTCATGCGCTGCAGGCAATTGATACGCGAAAAGTGTATATATACGCAAGTGCATGTGTCGGTTCAAGTAATAAAGTGTGAATACAGTTCGTTCCCTCGGAGACGTAATTAATCTAAACGCTTGCAAATACTAGCTTAACCCGCTCTTCAAATTCAAGTAAAGTGATTAAGGTGATTTTTGTTGAAAACTAATAAAATTACAACGAATTATAACTATGAATACTTACAAATACTTTTAAAGAATTTAGAAGAATGGTCTTGTACACTGCTTTCCATTGTTCTTTGTGATATATTCTTAAGGTGACTCTTTTATGAATGATTAATCATCTATCTTGCAACGATTTGAAAATGGACTGCGTTATCTCTCGATATCCGAAATCCGTTTATTCCATATTTTCCTAGTTATCTCTAACTTAGGTAAAAACAAAGAATAACTTAAAGCACTCAAATCAATGTTGCTACCGAGAAAACCAAATCTCTTTCTCCCTTCTACGATATATTGAAATTATGATAAACTTACGTTACTCCTCTCTCGAATCTCGCAACGTAGTATAAAGACGAAATTTTTGGTGAAATACTTACGCAACTCCTCTCTCGAATCTCACCGCGCAGAATAAAACATTCATCTAGCCTGACTCCTCTCTCGAATTTTGCCAAGCAAATTTTAAAGATGAAAACTTAACCCAAAATTTCCAAGAACAACTTCATAAATTCAATAAAGATAAAATCTCAAACATTCATAATAAAAATTAAGGTTCAAACATCACAATAAAGCAAAGTACTCGCAACATACACGACTTAGAAAATTAGTTCATAACGGAAAAAGGGGAACACGCAATTGTAAAGATTTTACTAGACATGGTTAAGGAGAAAAAGAAAGATGTAAGAATTTCTTCCCCAAAACGCTGCAGGAAAATCCACCTCCTTCTTCCCTTGGCCGAAATTCTTCCTTCTTCGTGAATAGTAAAACAGCATGAATCCTAAAAAACTGCCCGGAATTTCCCTTTTTGGCGTGAGAGAGATAACTCTCCCACTTTCTCTCTCTCCTCTTGTCCAATAATAAATTAACTACCTTCAGTGTTTCACCCACTTATAATTCAAAAATCCACTGAAAAAGACGCACTCTCTCCACGTTTGTAACCGCCGCAATCATAAAATGCGGGTTTAAAATCTGTAATTTCGGATCCAGACTTCTTGTAACAACTTTTTTAACCCAAAAAAAGTTGTTGCAACAATTTTACTTGGACATAAACTATTTTTGTCTTCATTTCTTCGGGATGGCTCTTTCAACATTTTTCTTAGGGATGATACCTCCATTATTTCTACAATGAAAACATAGCAACATAATGAATATATCCATACTTAAATTTATAATGGAAATATCGAAGTGTTAAGCTTTTTAAGTAAATGATTCTCGAATAAATATGTTATAAAATTATATTTAAAAGTGAAAATAACTTCTTTTCAAAAAGTTATCACACCCCCGCACTTAAGACTTTGCTAGTCCTTAGCGAAGAAAATCAACAATAGTATAATTGGGTGATCAACTATATAATACAACTTCGATTGACCCTTATCACTGATATAAGAATAATTATCACAAGAAATTTCTTTTAACAATTGAAAGACTTATCAATCTTCAGGATTTCACAATTACAAAAGAAAATTCATTAGATTGATCGAGGATAACATTCAGTTAAGCTTTCTAGTGTAGTGTAGTGTCAATTCTCAAAATTCATTAATCCTACACAAGTTTATAATCTTGAACTTTCATACTAATGAGGATGAAAATGAATAAGTTGAATCATGATTTGGTCTTCACATAAGTTTGGTAGTTCGATTGAAAGAGAATTTACGGGGACATCATAAACGTGGCTAGAACCATAAACTTTTGATAACGAGATAAAAATCTCTTTCTTAATAATCTTAATGATGGTATATTATATGGGGTTTAACTATACAACATTTCTTGAAGTCATAGTTGGGATCATTCCAAGCATGTGTGAACATACTTAGGCCGCATATCACTATGAACTATTTTTCTCTTTTGCACATTGTTTTTATAAATCTCATAGTTGGGATCATTCCAAGCATGTGTGAACATACTTAGGACGCATATCACTATGAGATGTTCTTTTTTTCACTTTTTTTTCTTTTACGGAAAATTAAACACCCATAAATATAGACTTTCATTAAAATATATTAAGAAGGATTATAAGATAATTCGTTTCAAAATGAAATGACTAACAAATTGAAGTCCCTAGATCCTCTCACCAATCAACTACTGAACTCGGATTTTAGCTTACATCAATCATTCAATTCTTGCTTAAGCTTTCATCATTTCGTACATCATTCAATAAAAATGTTTTTGCATAGGAGAAAATTCATTTGAGAAAACATAAAATAAACTGCATAGGACAAAAAATCTTAAATGGAGCTTATCCGATCAAAATAAGTTTTAATTTTATAATTGGTAATCCTAAGCTTGACTCGTCATCAATTGTAATTAAATGACTTGAATAACACAATCATGAGTATAAGATTAAGGGTAATCGATGAAGTAATAAATAAAACCATGTTTCACCCAACAAGAATAGTGTCATCACCCCCGCACTTAGGATTTTGTTAGTCCCTAGCAATTAATTTTATAATACAAAATGCAGGACGTAACTTTGAATCAAAACTCAGGATTAATAATAGAAGTAAGAATTGAAAACAAGTACTCCCCTGGAAGAAGATTTATACGAATTCATGTCCTTTCTTGTGTTCACTTTTATCTACCTCTCGACATTCCACTTTGTATGGGATATCCTGCACTTTATGAGGAATATGAAAAGAAAATGTATCCCACAAGAATGCATCATTCAATCAGTAACAATGGATGCAGTTCAATTGGACAATATAATATGGAGAGTAAACATAATGCATATTCAAATAGTTATCAGTCTAAACAGGAACAATACAAATATCTAGCATTTGCAATAAAGTCATCCCAGATAAAATGCTAAAAAAGTCATCCAAAGAAAACGAAAAGTATAGTAGAAATTAACATTACATCACCAAAGAAAATATAATCATAGTCAATTAGTCACTCAGAAGCATCAGATGCTTCTTCGTCTTCCTCTTCATCACTTGAACTCTCCATATCCTCCTCTGCTCGGATAATGATTGTGGGATCCACACATTCCCCATCATCATTTATCAAATAAGCTTCGTCATCGAAATGCACCGGATGACTACGAGATGGTTCATCATGTTTCCCTCTTCCCTTTTTCAATGATGACACCTCTTTCTGTAGCTGGTTGATGAGTCCAATTTATATAGGGTTTTTCGGACTCATCTGGGCTTGTTTTCACGCACATGCACTTCACTTTTAGTTCATTATTGCGTAAATTTCACTTGAACATATTTCTTCACAAAGTGCACCATTTCGGCCCGTTGTGGTGTGCAATTGCGCACTATATTGCTGGGAGTAAGCACATGGTGCTCCCCATTGTATTTCTATTATTATGCTTGTGCTGGAAGTGTATTCCCAGCGTGTGTTTTGGCTGTGTTTGTGGGCAGATCTCCATTTTGCCCGAATTCATGTATGCATGAATCGCACGGTCGTGCGTTTTCTTGACGCACGATCTCTGCGATCGTGCGCTCATAGTTGTTGGTAAAATGGTAATCTGGATTTGCTCGTGCGTTTTACGCACGATCGGTTGCGACCGTGCGTGAGTAAAACGCACGAGCCCCCTGTTTGCCTATTTTCATTCAATCGGAAGTTTCCCGTGCGTTTGTACGCACGGTCAGATTCAACCGTGCGTGAGTAAAACGCACGTGCGCGTCCTCCTTCTCTGGCCATTCTGCGCTAGGTTTAAGTATCGCACGGTTCACGCACGGTCGTGCGTTCGAGCGTGCGTGACCAAATTTCTGATCTTTTTCTATAAAAGCTGCAGTTTTCAACCTAATCGGGACCCGAACAGCTCTGCGATTTCTTCCACCGGAAGGGGCCGACTGCTCCGTTTTTCTTCTTCCAAGGGAGGGTATCACTCCATAGTGTTTCCCCATCATCCTAAGCTCTCAAGAAGGTGATCTCCACTCCATATTAATTAGCTGGATTGCAAGGAAGGACAAGGGCATTGACGTGGACAACGTAGACACTCGAGAAGACGGGCTAGAGGTGGTGAGAGCTTCAGAGATCCCAGACGCAACCGATGAATGGACTGTAGGACATGGATTGACAAGCCAGTGCATCCTCCCATTTCTACAGCATAGTCTCGATCGTTGTTTGTATTTCTACCCTTATTTTCCTCTTTTAAGGTTGTATGGTATGAAATCACCTATACTTTGATGATGAACCTTGCTTAAACCTATCTTAATTGTTATTAGCTTTCATTATGCTTTTATGAAAGTTCTTTTTGTTTATGCTTGGTGTGTGGAATCACTATAGAATGATACGCCTATGATCTTGGTTGAACTTTGTGACGAGGTGTTTGCGACCCTCATTCCGCTGGTGCGATCCATTCCATCTGCAAGCCTACTCTTCCATCCGCGTAGCGAAGCGGTGCTAACGGCCTGTGTAATCCATCTGCCAAGCTAAGAGGTGCTAACGGCCCTCAAACCTTTCCGCCAGTGCGAACCACTCCATCTGCTTGCCTACTCGTCCATCCGCCCTTGTGAAGTAGTGCGTTCAAGGCCTACGTAGTTTTCCATCCCGCCTAGCGAAGCATTGCATAGCGGCATTGCATAGGAGTAGTTGTAGTTATTTTCTTTTATTTTCCACAAACCAAAACCCCCCTTTTTCCGCAATCCATTCGACCTAAAGGACTTCAATCTCAAGTCCTTCCTTAAAAGTAAACTCCACCTTACTGTGTTCCTTCGAGATCGATACTCGGGGATTCAATCCTCGTTTTATATTACTTGAACGATCGGTACACTGTCGTTTCGTGCCGCAGTCTTGCTACCGCCTATAGCGGCGTGTGAGATCAATGCATCTAGTTTTTGGCATCGTTGCCGGGGAACACTATCGTGTGAGTTTCTGGAGAGGAAGTCGAGAGATAGAAGCCCTTTTCCATTTGTTTATACCATTTTCTTCTTTGTTTTAGCTCTTAGAATTTGTAGTTTTAAATTTCTTTATTCCTTTTCTATTTTGTGATTTATCTAAAGCAGGCATTCATTTTTTTTATTTCTTGCGTGTAGTTAATTTTTGCAAAGAAATTTTTTTTTCTGTTGGTGAATTATCCCCCGCTACACCATGTATTCGGCTTTCAATATCCGTTGTAGATGGTGTGGAAATCATAATCATTCTGGTGATAAATGCCCACTGGAGATGGTGAGCATAATTCTCGAGGCCCAGTATATGGAGCACCGTTCTCTTACGGTACTTCATACACCGTACCTAAGTCTTATGGTCACTCTTCTTCACCCCATTTACCGTTTTCATATTCCTCTCCGGCCCCGTCTGGACCGAGGAATAATGGAAAACGGTGTTTGTGTTGTCATAGCACTGAGCATGTGTTGAAAGATTGCGCAAAATTTCAGCGCCAGATGGAGGAGGATGATGAAACTGATGTTCGTATCATTCCATCCACCTCTCATTTGGGTGCTCATTCTGATTCTGATGATATATTCGTAGTACCACCTTGTCTATGGGGGACTGCTGCGGATATCCCCATCAGACTTTCTGCTGATCGGTGTGACGACATGGTGGAGACTTCTCTCCCGGTGCATTTGTCACTCCTTTTGGATTCACCCCCGGAGGAACCTGTGCACATTTTCTCTGATGATGTTATTACCTTTGTTCCTCCGCTTTCTTTGCAAGAATTCTCTACACCTATTTTTGGTGAGTTGGTTGATGATGTTAGGCAGGAAGTTGATTCGAAGCCTGAGGCTGCGCCTAAGTGGGATGATGAAGTTATTCTCTCTGATAGGGAGTGTGACTCCTTGGAACACGATGACTCACTGAGGTGGGATGAGGAGGAAACCCTTTCTGATGAGGAGTTTGCACTTCCTTATCGGATGAGGAGTTCCAACTCAACACCGAGGACCTCGAGCTTTCGGACTCCCCTTGCTACGACTCATATGATACCGACAGTGATCTATGCTTGGATCCTGCTGGGAGTGAGACCGGGACCACTCCCCCGATTGATGTTTATTTAAGTTTTTCTTCTCTTTTATTTCCTAACCCCCCTTCATCATCTGAGCCTGTGCAGGTTGAGTCTTCACAGGTACTTCAGGAGGACTTGGAGCATTCTGCTCAAGTCAATGATGAGCGCATCCTCTTATGTGAGGAGGTTGATCCCTCCTCCATAGAGGAAGCCTCACTCATTACATTTTCCTCCTGCCGCCTCCCTAAAGATGACACTTTGCTGGGCAAGGATATTTTTGGTGAGATGTGTGAGGAGTACTCCTCCTCCACTTCTTACTTTATGCTTCCTCTACCTGTGAAGAGCATGTATTATTATTTAGGTAGAGGGGTAACTGTTTTATCGCCGTATCGGTACCCGTTACCGACACGGATATTAGAACAGTTACCTGTGCACTTTTCTTTTCATAGACCCATTAGCTAGAATTGTTTAAATTTGAATAAGTCGTGCTGGGAAGACAATAACCCCAGTAGTTATCTTACTTTTCTTGCAATTTCAGTTCATCTAGTTTGTTTAGTTAGTTGTACTTTATTTTATTCTGTATATTTTCTTTTGTTTTTGCGGAGCTCACCCCTGCAGGTTCTTTTTCTGGATGGCGGATGCTGCAGCTTTTTCTTGGTTTACACGCCAATCTTCTGGTATGCATACTTCTGAGCATTGGGTACTCTCTTTCCCTAGAATTCATTTTGAACTTCATGGTTATATCTTGTGTTGGATTGTTTAGATTAAGTCTGGGGGAGAGCTGTTGTATTTGTTACCCATTGCACGCGCACACATTCTTATTGCATGCTAGAAGTACTTTTATTCAGTTTTATAATTGTTGTTTCATATGCACCGCACACCACAACACCACTTGAGCGTGCACTCGCTTGTTTGTATGCTCCCGTATATCCAATTCGTGGTTGTGATGTAGGAATTGTTGTATTAGCCAAAAAAATTGCAAGATGGAGTGGCATGTTGACTCATGCAGTGCTCTAGTTGAGTACTCGTGTCTTGTTTAGGAATTTGACTAGAATTAGTTTTTATTTATGCTTCTAATTTACAATTAGTTGATTTGCGTAGATTTTAATTTATTTTACTCAAAATGATGAATGTGGTTGAATCTAGTGGTAGTGTGGTATTGTGTGTAGGTGAGCGCGAGGTTCATGTTACTCGAGTCGGGAGGAAGGATTACCTTTCTCGGGTGCTAAGAACTTGCCCCAAGCGACTCTCGAAGCATGGGTGCGAACGATTTGCAAGTTGAGCGTGATGTAGGCCATCTATTTGGCAAGCTTGAGCTTTGTTCTACCATTCCTATACGCTAATCGTTGCTAGTCTATTTTTGTGCCTACCCGACCTTTTGGTTCAGCTCCACCATACTTCACCAAGGCCTAAAAGCTAATCCCATTATTGCAACCAAAATTAAGCCAAAAGCATTAATGAATTGTAATTTTCCAATGCGGTGCTGTCTTGTGAAACTTTTGTGTCGATGTGGTTATCTTAAAAAAGAAAAATTCTATATGCTGAGATTCTTGCTAATAGATTTGGGGATATAAAAAAAGGAAGGAAAAGAAAAAGAAAAGCAAAGAAAAAATATAACCCTAGCATTTTAATTTAAGCATCTATCTCTTTCGATTGGAGTAGGCCTTGTGCACACCCGGTTTCAAAGTCAAGTCTGGGGGTGTGTTGCACATGTTTTATTGGGGGCTGCTTTGAATTAGCTTTTGTGAGCTCTTTTGGGTTGCGATTAGCCTTCATGTTTATCTTTGCATTCAAAACCGTAACCTAAGCCTCGTGTATACCTAAAGTCCTATCGATTCGTCTTGTGAGTTTATTAGTGCCGTGGAGAGAGTGTGACAGGGCGAGCTTATGGTTCTCGACGTTGATGGATTTCAACGGAGATAATTTCGAGTTCCGGTCTTGGGTAACACTCCCCTTCGCGTCTTGCTTACTTTCGTACTGCGTGTGACCACGAGATTCACCAACATTCCATTTTTGAGTAAAAATAAATTTCTTTTTACGCATTTACACTTTTATAAATTAGCTAGCATATGTAGAAACTTCTTCTAATGAATTTCTATGCACACAAGTATGCAACTTCGCATTCTATTCCATGTTTGCAATTTTTTGGCTAGCTATGCTTTTCCTACTCCGCCGGATTTGTTTGCTCGGGACGCGCAAACAGATAAGTCTGGGGGTGTGATGAGTCCAATTTATATATGGTTATTCGGACTCATCTGGGCTTGTTTTCACGCACATGCACTTCACTTTTAGTTCATTAGTGCGTAAATTTCACTTGAACACATTTCTTCACAAAGTGCACCATTTCGGCCCGTTGTGGTGTGCAATTGCGCACTATATTGCTGGGGGTAAGCACATGGCGCTCCCCATTGTATTTCTATTATTATGCTTGTGCTGGAAGTGTATTCCCAGCGTGTGTTTTGGCTGTGTTTGTGGGCAGATCTCTATTTTTCCTGAATTCATGTCTGCATGAATCGCACGGTCGTGTGTTTTCTTGACGCATGATCTCTGCGATCGTGCGTTCATAGTTGTTGGTAAAATGGTAATCTGGATTTGCTCGTGCGTTTTACGCACGATCGGTTGCGACCGTGCGTGAGTAAAACACACGAGCCCCCTTTTTGCTTGTTTTTGTTCAATCGGAAGTTGCCCGTGCATTTTTACGCACGGTCGGATTCAACCATGCGTGAGTAAAACGCACGGGCGCGTCCTCCTTCTCTGGCCATTCTGCGCTAGGTTTAAGTAGCGCAAGGTTCACGCACGGTCATGCGTTCGACCGTGCGTGACCAAATTTCTGATCTTTTTCTATAAAAGCTGCAGTTTTCAACCTAATCGGGACCCGAACAGCTCCACGATTTCTTCCACCGGAAGGGGCCGACTACTCCGTTTTTCTTCTTCCAAGGGAGGGTATCACTCCATAGTGTTTCCCCATCATCCTAAGCTCTCAAGAAGGTGATCTCCACTCCATATTAGCTGGATTGCAAGGAAGGACAAGGGCATTGACGTGGACAACGTAGACACTTGAGAAGACGGGCTAGAGGTGGTGAGAGCTTCAGAGATCCCGGACGCAACCGATGAATGGACTGTAGGGCATGGATTGACAACCCAGTGTATCCTCCCATTTCTACGGCATAGTCTCGATCGTTGTTTGTATTTCTACCCTTATTTTCCTCTTTTAAGGTTGTAGCATGAAATCACCTATACTTTGATGATGAACTTTGCTTAAACCTATCTTAATTGTTATTAGCTTTCATCATGCTTTTATGAAAGTTCTTTTTGTTTATGCTTGGTGTGTGGAATCACTATAGAATGATACGCCTATGATCTTGGTTGAACGTTGTGACGAGGTGTTTGCGACCCTCATTCCGCTGGTGCGATCCATTCCATCTGCAAGCCTACTCTTCCATCCGCGTAGCGAAGCGGTGCTAACGGCCTGTGTAATCCATCTGCCAAGCTAAGAGGTGCTAACAACCCTCAAACCTTTGCGCCAGTGCGAACCACTCCATCCGCTTGTCTACTCATCCATCCGCCCTTGTGAAGTAGTGCGTTCAAGGCCTACGTAGTTTTCCATCCCGCCTAGCGAAGCATTGCATAGGAGTAGTTGTAGTTATTTTCTTTTATTTTCCACAAACCAAAACCCCCCTTTTTCCGCAATCCATTCGACCTAAAGGACTTCAATCTCAAGTCCTTCCTTAAAAGTAAACTCCACCTTACTGTGTTCCTTCGAGATCGATACTCGGGGATTCACTCCTCGTTTTATATTACTTGAACGATCGGTACACTGCCGTTCCGTGCCGCAGTCTTGCTACCGCCTATAGCGGCGTGTGAGATCAGCGCATCACTGGTCAAACCGAGAAACAAAGTATAAATGTTGGTGTCATTGGTAAGCCTTCATGTACTCAATATTTTCCATAACAAGATCTAAATCTGCCCCACTAACATCAGGAATGTTGTCAAACTTGGGTATAGCTGGCTTGTCCATCCCCTTTGTGGATGAGAGAGATTCTTGTTCTTTGAAATTTCGTGATATGACATTCTCTGTAATATGATTCCCAACAACAGTGACATAATCACCATCTCTAACAATAACTCCTGCATTCCTGCACAACCCCGTGATGAGTGCTGGGAACCACAATTGGTGAATTCTGCTTTCCTTAACCTTTGATCTTATACCCTTTGTAATTATGTTCCCAATGTTTATTTTCTCACAACGCAGAATACTAAATATAAGGGCAACCTTTTCTAAGGATAGGTGGTTCATATGTTTGGTTGGCGTAATGCTAGAGTTTATAAACAAAAGCCATATTTTTGCTTCCTTTGATAGACGTTTTGTCTTAAGGGTATGTTTAGATGTGTTAGCCCAATCCTGTCCATTTGCATAACACAAGGGATGTGAGTTCATTAGAGGGGATCGTGGTTTTGGACATTGTAAAATCGTCCGGATTGTGGTTGTCCAATTCAAAATAACTATTGATGGCAGCGTGAGAGGACCCAGCGCAACCAACTGCACCAAAAGCCCAGACTTTTGGTGCAGTTGGTTGCGCTGGGTCCTCTCAATTGGTATCAAAGCAGGTTGCGGGTTCGAGACCGGGGGGGCGCTGATAATTCCTGAAATTCTCTTTACCTGTGTGGGTCCTGGCGGGTCAGGCGGCCGGAGCCATGTGTCAAGCCACCTCTGAGCTTGCGGGCCATGTGGAGCACCTCTGAGCTTGCGGGTCGTGTTGGACGCTGGGGGGGGGGGGGGGGGGGGGGGGATTGTTGGGTTCAGCGTTCCTTCACTTGACCCGTAGCGCCTTTCCGTTGATATAAAGATCAAGTTGCGCCTTCACCAACACTCCGGGCTTTTGGTGCAGTTGGTTGCGCTGGGTCCTCTCAATTGGTATCAAAGCAATTGAAAGTGGAGGTCAGATCTTAAAGTACTCTAGAGGGGGGGGGGGGGTGAATAGAGTATTAAAACTTTTTGTTTAGTTTTATAGCGGAATTTAAAATACTGTTTAAGTATGTGTGTAATCAGTGAGAGTTAAAGATAAAGACAGGAACAATAAAAAGAAAAACACACAGTACAAGCACAGAAGACACAAAGAGCTATAGTAGTTCCCAATAAATCTGGGTACGTCTACTCTTCTACCACCCTTGGTAGGAATCCACTAGGAGGGTTGATCAGGTGCCCAGGCACCAAGGGGTTTTTGATAAGGTGTCCACACACCAATAAGCTTTTGATAAGGTGCTTAAAAACCACACAAGGATTTTTTGATAAGGTGTCTTGCCACCACTGGGTAAACTTTTGGAGGGAGAATTAACCCTGTACAAGATGAGATAAAGATGTTTAGAGTGTTCTTCTCTGCCAATGATCTGAGAGAAGACAAGATGGTGTTGAGGCTGAAAGCTCCCCCTGTCTGATGAGAGTTGATGACAGTTTGTAGACAGAGCTTTCTCTAACACAAGTCTTTTGTAGCAGATTATCTGGAAGAAAAGAATCTTCAGATTGTTGTTGCTCTTTGAAAGACTTTAACTTGCAGCTGTTCTGAAAGGTTGGGTATTGTTCTCAGAATGATGAGGGTGCTGTCTTGAGTAAGAAGAAGACTGGAAAATATGAATTGTCCTTCTTCTTCTTTCTCTAATACTTCTCTTTTTCCTTCTTGTTCTTTTTTTGCAGAGAGACTAACAGAGAGTGATCCTTATTTTTGTTTGTATCTCTATGCTCTGTATGTTGAGCAAAAACCAATTTTTTTTTCTTTTACCCTCGGCTTCTTCTTTTTATGACTTGTATATATTCAAAAAAAAATTCTTTTTAATCATCTCCTTTTTTAAGGAATATATATATTCTGACTTAAATCCTTCTTGGAACTATGTAGCCACCCAAAATGATTTTGGCAGGTCCTTTCAATTCCTTTTGTCGAGAAGATGCCTTGTCATTAAATGTCAACGGCTATTATTTTTCTTGGAACAGAAAGAATATAAGGATATAATAAATAAGAAAGATATCCTTACATGGCTGACTGAATACGTCGAAGGAGAAATAAATATATCCGTTATTCTGTCGATTTGTGTTCAGAGAACTGATATCCAACTGAAACTATTTTTCTGAGCTTCAGACAGGAATTTGTCGAGCGCTGGCTAGAATTCGTCGAGCGCTGCTAGCAATTTGTCGAGCGCTGCTAGCCATTTGTCGAGCGCTGCTCAGAAAATATCCAGTGCTGGAACTGGCTATATTTCTTCAGTCTGCTGAAAACAATTTGTCGAACGAAGCTGGTCATTCGTCGAACGCCACTCGCCATTTGTTGAGCTTGAATTGTCCTAAGTTCTGACTAATCTAATCAGCCTAAAACTTGACCCTAAGACTATACAATGAGGTCAATACAGATCCTAATCAACATATAGTGATCCTAGCCCAAATCAGTAATAGGGTTGTTCCAACAATCTCCCCCTATTTGGGATAGGATACTATTTGACAATTAATCAAATAAATACAATAGAAAACATAAACAGCAGAGCATGAAATATATGTGTCTGACAGAATGAAGAATTCATTTCAGCAGATTGAATAAAATTAGTGCTCTGAGTTCATTACAATCAAAAAGTTTAATCAATAATAAAAATAACTAAATCTGAACCTCTTTTATTTCTTTGCTGATGGAGGTTTGAAGATTATTTTCCTGTTTGGATCTTGAGATTTCTTCTTGCTTAAGTAGAGATCTTGAGCTCCCAGTATGGTTTGAGATTTGACATGGGGAACAAAAGCTTCTGGGTGCATATCAATATATTCTTCAGTATTGAAAAATTGTTTGGAGTTGTACTTGTCAAGTTCTTTTCTTCTGTAGTCAGACATGGTAGAAATGTTTGAGAAGTCTTTACCTTCTGATTTTGCTTTTTTAATCTATGCAAGAGCAGTTGACTCTTTGAGTCTTGCCATTTGAAATAATCTTTCTTCATTCGTTGCCCAAGCATTCGTTGCCCTATCTCGAAATATCAATGAACTTCTTTCGCACAAACACTTTTTCTTCATTCGTTGCCCTAGCATTCGCATAAAACTCATAGACCCAAGGAAGGATCACATCAGATGAAGCATGGCACAAAGTTTCCCATTTCAGAGCTTGAATTTGGTTTTCAAAATCGATCGTCCAACCCCTCAAAGTTATTTTAAAACCTCGTTCAAAGATGAACGGTATACCCTCTAGGCTGCGGAAATGATTAGCAGCGACATCATTAACAAATTTGATGTTTTTAACTGCCACCTCCTTCGATTTACCCTTGCTCTTTTGTTTTACTTTTGACGACATGACCTATGAAGGAAAAAAAGGTGTTAACCACACTTAGAACTACTCACACTCTCTGATTTTTCAGTATAAAATTTATTCTAGGGTTTACCTTATGGTGATTGCTGGAGGACCGAGGAGTTCGTCTTCAAGCTTATGGAAGAAAGGCACTGCTGAAATCTCGTGAGTCTCCCAAATGCCAGTCGTCGGTCATCTCCCTCTTCCTTTCGTCGCAATGAGGAAGTCATCGTCGTTCGTCGGTGCAGCGAGTCGTCGTCGTTCGTCGGTACAGCGAGTCGTCGTCGTTCATCTCCAGCATCCTCTTCACTTCGTCGCGCTCAAGCCCTAGCACGGGAACCGCTGGTATGGTGTTGAACCACGGGAACCGCTGATATGGTGTTGAACCAGAAGAAGGGGATTAAAAACAAAGGGGGATATACCGGCTTATGTTGAACCGGTCTAGGTTGAACCGGTGCTCATGCTAAAAACATTCTTACTCTCAAAATGGCCGAAAAAAATTGTTTTAACAACTTTTTTTAACCCAAAAAAGTTGTTGCGACAATTGTTACAGGTTTTCTAAAAATGTGCAGGACATTATTTTGGCCAAGTTTTCTGAATGGTGATTACTTTTTCCTTTTACATTAATTTACTGGGAAGTAAAATCAAGTAGTTGCAACTAAACTTCTTCATTAAAATCTAAATAAGAACATACGTAAATATAAATATATAAATTA
This sequence comes from Dactylorhiza incarnata, assembly GCA_033032865.1. Lineage (NCBI taxonomy): Eukaryota > Viridiplantae > Streptophyta > Magnoliopsida > Asparagales > Orchidaceae > Dactylorhiza > Dactylorhiza incarnata. The sequence continues at coordinate 1,807,513 of JAWHQI010000230.1, read as the reverse complement.
ATTTGGGTTGCCTCCCAAAAAACGCCTAATTTACTAGTCCCGACAAGACTTCCTGCACTAGATATGTTACGCAAGAGTAATGACTGTTGCCTCACAACGATCATCATTTTGAAAATAGTGTTTAAGCCTTTGTCCATTCACTTTGAACTCGGACCCATCCTTTTCATTTCCGATTGTTATAACTCCAAACGGGTGGACTTCCTTCACTCGAAATGGCCCCGAACATCTAGACTTTAATTTTCCCGGGAATAATTTCAGTCTCGAATTATATAAAAGAAAGAGTTGGCCTACATTAAATTCCCTTTTTTCTATCCTTGCGTCATGCCATTTCTTAGTGCGTTACTTATATATCTTAGCATTTTCATAAGCATTTAATCTCATTTCCTCGAGTTCATTTAGTTGGAAAAGTCTATTCTTACTAGCATCCAGAAATTCAAAGTTCAATTTCTTGATGGCCCAATACGCCCTGTGTTCCAATTCTACGGGAAGATGATAAGACTTACCATAAACCATTTTATAGGGTGTCAATCTGATAGGTGTCTTAAATGCAGTCCTATACGCACATAGTGCATCGTTCAGTTTCTGTGACCAGTCCTTTCAAGATGCACTTACCGTCTTCTCTAGAATTGATTTAATTTCTCTATTTGAAAGTTCAGCAAGCCCATTGGTTTGTGTGTGATATGCTAAAGCAATTTTATGTGTCACTCCATACTTCCGCAAGGGTGTTTTGAATTGCGTATTGCAGAAATGTGCTTCGCCATCACTAATAATGGCCGGTGTACCAAACCTCGTGAAGATATTCGATTTTAAGAATTTTAACACAACCTTGGCATCATTCTTCTGGGTGGCTATAACTTCTACTCATTTAGACACATAATCTACCGCTAATGGAATATATAGATTTCTGTTTGAATTCACAAACGGACCCATGAAATCAATACCCCAAATATCAAACACAAGTGCATGTGTCGGTTCAAGTAATAAAGTGTGAATACAGTTTGTTCCCTCGGAGACGTAATTAATTTAAATGCTTGCAAATACTAGCTTAACCCGTTCTTCAAATTCAAGTAAAGTGATTAAGGTGATTTTTGTTGAAAACTAATAAAATTACAACAAATTATAACTTGGAATACTTACAAATACTTTTAAACAATTTAGAAGAATAGTCTTGTACACTGCTTTCCATTGCTCTTTGTGATATATTCTTAAGGTGACTCTTTTATGAATGATTAATCATCTATCTTGCAACAATTTGAAAATGGACTACGTTATCTCTCGATATCCGAAATCCATTTATTCCACATTTTCCTAGTTATCTCTAACTTAGGTAAAAACAAAGAATAACTTAGAGCACACAAATCAATGTTGCTACCGAGAAGACGAAATCTCTTTCTCCCTTCTACGATATATTTAAATTATGATAAACTTACAGTACTCCTCTCTCGAATCTCGCAACGTAGTATAAAGACGGAATTTTTGGTGAAGTACTTACGCAACTCCTCTCTCAAATCTCGCCGCGCAGAATAAAACATTCATCTAGCCTGACTCCTCTCTCGAATCTTGCCAAGCAAATTTTAAAGATGAAAACTTAACCCAAAATTTCCAAGAACAACTTCATAAATTCAATAAAGATAAAATCTCAAACATTCATAATAAAAATTAAGGTTCAAACATCACAATAAAGCAAAGTACTCGCAACATACGAGACTTAGAAAATTAGTTCATAACGGAAAAAAGGAGAACACGCAATTGTGAAGATTTTACTAAACATGGTTAAGGAGAAAAAGAAAGATGTAAGAATTTCTTCCCCAAAATGCTGCAGGAAAATCCACCTCCTTCTTCCCTTGGCCGAAATTCTTCCTTCTTCGTGAACAGTAAAATCGCATGAATCCTAAAAAACTGTCCGGAATTTCCCTTTTTGGCGTGAGAGAGATAACTCCCCCACTTTCTCTCTCTCCTCTTGTCCAATAATAAATTAACTACCTTCTGTGTTTCCCCCACTTATAATTCGAAAATCCACTGAAAAGGACGCACTCTCTCCATGTTTGTAACCGTCGCAATCATAAAATGCGGGCTTAAAATCTGTAATTTCGGATCCAGACTTGTTGCAATAACTTTTTTAACCCCAATAAAATTGTTACAACAATTTTACTTGGACAAAAAAACTATTTTTTTCTTCATTTCTTCGGGATGGCTCCTTCAGCATTTTTCTTAGGGATGATACCTCCATCATTTCTGCAATGAAAACATAGCAACATAATGAATATTTCCATACTTAAATTTATAATGGAAATATCGAAGTATTAAGCTTTTTAAATAAATGATTCTCGAATAAATATGTTATAAAATTATATTTAAAAGTGAAAATAACTTCTTTTCAAGAAGTTGTTAGTAATTCTATCTCCTTCTTGCCTTGTTGCTGCGCTGTCCAGTGTGATATCTCAAGAGTCAAGTTCACTCGCAGGAGAAACTGCTGACGAGAGATGCCCCCGAGACCAACCATGCGGGCGCCGACTCGCTCCCTCCCCCTCCTGATGACGTTTCACTAATTCTTGAGGCCCTCCCTCCGGTCGTCCCTACTAGGACCCTTCCTCAATCTGGTAAACTAGCACCGCTTTCTCGCGCAGTCCGACCTTTTGTTATGTTACCTATCTCGCCCCTCGCAGCCTCGACTTTCGGGACCACAGGGCTTCCTCCTTCGCGGAAACCAACACTGCGAGACCCAATGCCGCGAGATCCTCCTCCAACCCCACTCGCCTCCCCAGCTCTCAAGACAACAGCTCTCGTCGTGTTGTAAGAGGAGCGCCCAACCGAGGAGGTCTCAACGCGTAACCCCTCGGATGCTGGTGAAGGTACCACGTCAACTACTAACCCGGAACCTTCCAGCCCAGGGAAGGGAAATTCTCTACATCCCCCCGGCCAGCCATTCGCGGGGCGGTTCACCAATGCCTTAAGCTCAGCGTCGAAGGGATCCAGGTCCGGGTGAGGGGTGACCCCATGTTGGCGAGGCATTGCTACATCACCGCGGTCAACACCACCTGGCAAGCCGAGGCAGAGGAGATGAACCGTGAGATGGAGCGGCAAGAGGAAGCGGAGGGGGTCGTCGGAAAAGCCTGGACGGAGGAGACAGAGGAGAAGAGGGGGAGAAGGGGAGAAGAAGGGGAAGCCCTGGAAGAAGGGGCAGAGGAGTTAATGGAAGTTCAGGAAGATGAGATGGAGGAAGGAAGGGCCGAGGTGGGTGCATGCGGCGAAAAGAAGGAGAGCGATTGGGGGGAGCAGTCCCGGCTGGAGGCCGTGGATGAGATCGTAGAGCTGGAGGTCACTTCCTTGGTAGGGGTGATAGAAAAAGTGAAGATCAGCGTGAGTGGACCCAGCGCAACCAACTACACCAAAAGCCCGGACTGTTGGTGAAGGCGCAACTTGATCTTTATATCAATGGAAGGGCGCTACGGGTCAAGTGAAGAGACGCTGGACCCAACAATCACCCCCCCCCCCAGCGTCCAGCACGACCCGCAATTCAGAGGTGCTCCACATGGCCCGCAGGCTCAGAGGTGGCTTGACACATGGCTGTGGCTGCCTGACCCACCGGGACCCACACAGGTAGTGAGAATTTCAGGAATTATCAGCGCCCCCCGGTCTCGAACCCGCAACCTGCTTTGATACCAATTGAGAGGACCCAGCGCAACCAACTACACCAAAAGCCCGGACTGTTGGTGAAGGCGCAACTTGATCTTTATATCAATGGAAGGGCGCTACGGGTCAAGTGAGGAGACGCTGGACCCAACACAGCGGGGAGCTCGGCCCCGATGAGCAAAAGAAGATCCTGGCCTGCGTCCAGGAGAACGTGGACATCTTCGCATGGAGCGCGTCAGACATGCTCGGAATCGATGCGGATGTGGCCTGCCACCGCCTCAACCTTAGCCCTGGCACCCATCCCATCCGTCAGAAGAAGAGGTCCACCGCGGACAAGCTGGAATGACCCATCCGGGAGGAGGTGAGCAAGCTCACTAGGGCAGGTTTTGTATCCGAGATCAAGTACTCGGGCTGGGTCTCTAACATAGTGATGGTAAAAAAGGGAGATGGTAAGTGGAGGATGTGTGTAGACTTTTCTTTGCTAAATAAATCATGCCCCAAGGATTGTTACCCCCTGCCTCGAATCGACACGCTGGTTGACTCAGCCGTCTGGTTTTCCCTAATGAGTTTTCTAGATGCTTTCTCAGGTTACCATCAGATCCGCATGCACCCTACCGACGTCAAGGATGTCTCTTTCATCACAGGGGAGGGGTGCTACTGCTATAAGATTATGCCCTTTGGGCTAAAAAATGCAGGGGCAGCGTATCAGCGAATGATGGACAGGGTCTGTAATTTGTGCATTATGAAATGTGAAATTCAGGGGAGATAAAAACATCCCCTTCGGAGTACATTTTCAGAGGAGGTATTTTGTGCATTATGAAATGTGAAATTCATGGGAGATAAATATTATGTTTTGTAACATTCATGGGAGGTTTTTGTAATTTCAATAATAAGAGGGGTGCAATATGTAATTATGCTAACTTCCAGGGGTGTAAATTAAAATGTGCTAGTTTTGGTAATTATTCGTTTAAATAAATTAATAAAACTCATGTATAACTTGCAAAAAATGTATGTATACAGTCTAAAGCTAGCTAATCAAAGGGCACTGATATTAGCACTATAAAGTTGGCTATCCTCACTAACGGCTAACCGCAAGCATCATTTTGAGGATTGGCTATCCGCAAGTAATATTTCAATTTGCACACCAATATATTTTGGATTCAATTTGAGCTTCTACTTCTTTTTTCTGTCGATTCACGGATTGGTTCGTGTAAGCTTCATTCTAATGATCATGAATTTCTCGAATTGATTCGCCCACTTCACCGTGTATGTAGCCGCATATTTTCTCTGTTGATCATACGAACGTAACTAATGAAATTCAAAATGGAACTTCAATTTAAGTTATTTTTTCTTAGCGAAAAATTTGTGAACTGAAATCAGGAAGTTCTCGAATTGAAATCAATCTAAGTAAACAAATAGAAGCTACCCAATTCTGAGAAAAGTTTGCGAACAAAAATCAGCCTACATCACTTCTCTACATATCTCTGAACTATTTCAGTTTGATTTTCTTTCAATTTGAGTCTCAGGAATTTGGATGCCAGGAAGACATACTCTTCTGTGGGACATTTGACGACCATGGTTCTTGGGGGCACTATGTGGCTAGATATATCCGGAAGTCTCTCCCCTCTTCCCTGCTCTACAACTGGGCAGAAAACTCTTGCTACGACCTCCATTAAAGAGGATAATAGAAGCATTAATCATTCTGAAAGATGGAAAAAGACTAGGTTTTAACGCCAGCAAAATAGGCAGATCCATGGATAACCGAATGAGCGACGGGATTCGACCAACTTAGCACCTCGACTCCGCCGAGAAGACACTCAAGGTCGGTCCAAGGTAGCCACGCCGCGATCGATCGTTGGTTCCGCCGAGATTCGAGGCCGCCGGAGAGCTGGAAGGAGCGATGCGGGGTTCGCGAGAAAGGAAGGAGTGACGACCGACCAGTAGTGCGAACAAACAATGCTGATAGAATTGAAAAAAAGCCCTAAAATTAGATTGAATTGCTGTGCGAATAGCTAGATTTGCAGTGTTGTTATCAACACCTTAATTAAAATTGGGGAGAATGTGTTAGTTCTAACTATCATTGAGTTGGCTAAATCAATCAAGTCGGTCCTGATTAAGAATATGCATCAGTGCGAGTTTATTTGGATCTCCGACAAATGTGTTGTTTATTGGGTGTCAACTTATCACCTAGAGGGGAGGGGGTGAATAGGTTTTTCAAATTATTTTATCCCCTTTAGGTGTTCTTGATTTCTGATTAGTAGATCTATAAATTATAAAGCACAACACAGAAAAACACACAGTGATTTATAGAGGTTCCTCAAGACCGGGTGCCTTAAGTAGTCCTCTTTCCCTTTGCGCCTACCTAGCAGTGTGCTAGACTCGGCAAACTCCGCCAAAACTTCTAGGAGTCACTGTAGCAGCAAATAAAAGAGCACCAAGTGTAAGCTGAGCTCGCGACCTGTTCTTGCGGTCTCTTGTTTGTGACCGGACGGTTAGCTGATCGAACTTGTTTTGTGCAGCTTCTGTGGATTGTGCGGGTAGCAGCGGTCACCTCCTCTTCTGAAGGTGTTTGGGCGGTCTCGCGGCTTGCAATGCGGGTTGCTGGAGTTCGGGAGGATCAGTGGAGTCCGGGAGTTCGCGTGGTTCTGAATTGGTGTTGTTCAAATTGCAGGCAGGCAGTTTGGGTGATCTGGTTTTTCTAGCCGGGCGGACTATCAGGTCGGGCGGTTAGGCGGTCTCGAGGAGTCAGACCGCTGGTTTTCCTTTTCAGCTGTTTTCTTTTCTGTTTTTTTTGTGTACTGGCGAAATCATGTCTTGCCATGTATACCTCGCCCTGTAATGAAGAATTGTGCTTATCAATAAAGATTGTGTTTGCTTCATGTGCTTCTGGTTGTTTGGTTTGAACTTTTAGTTATTCTATTCCTGCTCACTCCTAGATCTACGGTAAATTTCACATGGTATCAGAGGAAGGTTGGAGTGGATAGAGCAGTGAATAACTAAAGTTGTCATCGCCTTTGTGAAGAAGGAACCAGTGGTAGAGCCATGGAAGCGAGGGGTCTTGGAATTGAGATACTTACTTCGACTAACTTCAAGAAGTGGAAGTCATGTATGCAAAGTTATCTTCTGGGTGAGGACCTCTGGGAGGTGGTTGGAGGAGAGAGCACGGAGGAAGTGTTTCTGGTTGGAGATAACCATCATGAGGTGAGGAACTGGAGGCGGATCAATGCCAAAGCAGAGTTCGCCCTGAAAAGGGCAATATCACCTGATCTGTTTGATCACATCTTGGGGTGTGCATCAGCTGCAGAGATCTGGAGAGCCCTGGATGAGCTGTTTAACAAAAAGAATGTGGCAAGACTTCAATTCCTGGAGAATGAGCTGGCCAGATCGGCTAAAGGTTATCTCTCTATCTCTACGTTCTTCTTGAAGATGAAGAACTTGTGCGCCGAGATCTCAGCGTTGGATCCTGATGAGCCAATTTCTGAGGCAAAGCAGAAGAGGCACATCATCCGTGGCTTGCGGAAGGAATATGTTGCCTTTGTGACGTCGGTGCAGGGTTGGGCAAATCAGCCATCTCTGCTGGAGCTGGAAAATCTATTTTCTTCGCAGGAGAGTCTGGCAAGGCAGATGGCGGGGGTATCAGTGTCTGGGGGAGATGGCAAAGTTCTCTTCACAGGGAAGAAGAAGAAGTGGGATAAGAAGAAGACTGCTGGAGGAGGCTATGGGCCTTCAACTTCTGGACAGCAGGAGAGGGGCTATGCTCCGAAGGTTGAAGGGAATAAGAAGGGAGAAGGTCCCAAGTGCTTCAGGTGTGGAAAGGTTGGTCACATCAGGAAGGATTGCCGGGTGAATCTTCAGTCGGGGCATGCTGCTGCAGGTAAGGAGGAAGCTGAGGCCAGGCAGATTGATGGAGGATGGGGAGGAGCCTTCTCGGCTTCTATTGGAGTTGCGGTTCCTATCAACTATCAGGAGGACTGGATCGTGGACTCATGGTGTGGTCATCACCTCATCGGAGACGAGTCGAAGCTTACTTTTGCGCAGCCCTACTCAGGTAATGATGCCATTATTACTGCTGATAATACCGTGCATGCTGTAGAGAAGGTGGGGGTCGTTTCCTTGGGCAGTAATAGGGGGCCACTAACTTTGAAGAGTGTCTATCATGTGCCCGGAATGAGGAAAAACCTCTTCTCCATAACCAACGCTGTTGACGCTGGGTATCACGTTCTGTTTGGCCCAACAGAAGTGAGGTTTCTTCGGAATGTTGAAGCAGTGAAGGAAGAGGTCGTTCATGTCGGGAGGAGAGCAAAAGACTTGTTCGTTTTATCGACAAGTTCTTATGTTGACAAGATGCGGACGAATGATAGTGCTGTCATATGGCACGAGAGGTTGGGGAACGTAGGAATGGATAAGCTGAAAGCTATGGCGGTGAAACGTCTGGTCAAGGGCATGCCTAGTCTATCTTCCTACGGAGACGGTCATGTGTGCGCGGGATGTCAGTTCGGCAAGTCTCATCGACTACCATTTGACAAGTCGCAGGCAAGGTGTTGTGTGTCGTTGGAGTGCATCCACGGTGACTTGATGGGACCGACTGCTACCCCAAGCCTCGGAGGCAGCAGATATATGCTGGTGTTGATCGATGATTACACCAGATATGTTTGGGTATATTTTTTGAAGGAGAAGGCGGAGGCGTTTGCCAAGTTTGTAGAGTTCAAGGAGCTCGTGGAGGGTCGGCTTGGTCTGCGGGTTAAGAAGCTGAGGACTGACAATGGAGGGGAGTTCACCTCTGGTGAGCTCTCTATTTTTTGTAAGAAGGCAGGCATCCGGAGGGAGCTTACTTGTGCACATACTCCACAACAAAACGGAGTTGCAGAGCGGAAGATCCGTCATCTGACGGAGACCTGCAGGTGTTGGATGCATGCCAAGAGTATCCCAAAGTCCTTCTGGGCGGAGGGAATGTCTTGTGCTGCCTACGTCATCAACAGGATGCCTCTCAGTCCCATCAATATGAAGACCCCGCATGAATTGATGTTCAAAGAAAAGCCAAGTGTGGCACACCTTCGGGTGTTTGGTTCCACCTGTTATGTGCACGTTCCAGATGCGCTTCGGACGAAGCTAGATGTGAAAGCAAGGAAGCTAGTCTTCGTGGGTTATGATGATCGGAAGAAGGGCTGGAAGTGCATGGACCCCGAGACGCGGAGATTTGTTGTATCTCGCGACGTCGTGTTCGACGAGGTGACATCTTACAAGGGGAGTTCTGGTGTTGAGCTACCAAAAAGCAGGGTGGAGGAGCCAGAGAAAGCTGTGGAAAATCTTCAGGTGGAGCTACCTGTGTCACCAAGTGGTCCATCAATATCTAGTTCTGAGACGGAGGCTTCTGGTTCAGGAAGCAGGGGGAGCGGTGCTCCGAGTACGTCTGGAAGGGGAGCTAGAGAAGAAGCAGTTGAGGATACTGCGAGTCAGGGGAAGGCGTTGCGGAGATCAAAGCGAACTATCATTGCCCCTGATCGCTATACAGGAGGAAACATGGTGAGCTTTGTCTCATGTTTCTTTGCTGGTCCCTTGGATGGGAGGGAGCCGTCGAGCTTTGAAAAGGCCAAAGACGTGGAACAGTGGTATTCAGCATGCAGGAAGAGATGAGTGCTCTTGAGAAGAATGAGACTTGGTCTCTGGTGCCCAAGCCCAAGGGTATCACCCCTGTGACATGCAAGTGGGTTTACAAGCTCAAGAAGAAGGCTGACGACAGTATCGAGCGATACAAGGCAATACGGTGAAGACTATGAAGATACATTCAGTCCGGTGGCAAAAATGACTTCAGTTCGGGTTGTGATTGTCTTGGCGGCATGTTGGGGGTGGCAGATTTGGCAGCTCGACGTAAAGAATGCTTTCTTGTACGGCGAGATTGACAAAGACATCTTCATGGTCCAGCCGCCAGGCTTCGTATCTGAAGATTTTTCGGAGCATGTCTGCAAGTTGAAGAAGGCCCTGTATGGGTTGAAGCAAGCACCGAGGGCGTGGTATGGAAATATTGCAGAATATCTCCTATTTTGCGGGTTTGGTGCTTCACACTCAGACTCAAGCTTGTTCGTCAAGAAGAGCGGGGAGCTTCAAGTCATCGTGCTGCTTTACGTCGACGATATGATCGTGACAGGGAATTCAAAGGAGGAGGTAGCGCAGCTTTGGGCAGAGCTATCTATCAGGTTTGAGATGAAGGATCTGGGTGAGCTTCACCATTTCCTTGGACTCGAGGTGCAGAGGAAGGAGAGTGGAGTGCTGGTGTCCCAGGCTGGATATGCAAAGCGAATCGTGGAGCGGTTCGGCATGAAGGAAGGGAAGTGCATCTCTACACCTCTGGAGAAGGCCATGAAACTTCGGAAGGATGGGGGGAGGATTTTGGAAGATCCGTTGGTATTCCGGGCTCTGGTTGGGAGCTTGATCTATCTGGCGATTACCAGGCCGGATATTGCGTATGCAGTTGGCAGGGTGAGTCGGTATATGGCGGAACCACGGTCGCCTCATCGTCTAGCAGCCAATAATATATTGAAGTATGTCAAGGCGACTTCGGATATGGGTCTCCTTTATAGGAGGGATGCGGGATTCGAGGTGCATGGGTACATGGATGCCGATTACGGGGGAGATTCAGATGATCGGAAGTCGACGTCTGGATACGTCTTCATGGCGGGCCCCACGGCTATATCATGGTGCAGCAAGAAGCGGGATTCCGTGTTGGTCTCAACCACGGAAGCGGAATACAAGGCTTCGTCCTTGGCAGCTCAAGAAGCCGTCTGGCTTAGGAGGTTGGTTGGAGATGTCCATAAGGAGGTTCGGGGTCCAACTCTGCTCCGCGGTGACAACGAAAGTGCTCTTAAACTGGTTACTAATCCAGTTTGTCACGTGAGGACCAAGCATATCGAGATCGAGCATCATTTCATTCGTGAGAAGGTGCTGGAGGGGTCTCTTTCGGTTGAGCATGTTCGGAGTCAGGACAACATTGCTGACATCTTCACAAAGGCGCTGGTGAAGGGGTCGTTTACTCGGCTACGGAGTTTACTTGGGTTGTTTTCAACTTTCCACTTCAAGGGGGAGTGTTGAAAATGTTGAAGTGGAAGTTTGTGAAGTTGGCGGTCAGGGGGGAGAGACAGCGCGGTCTGGTCTGACCGCACGGTCTTGCGGACTCCTCTGGCGGTCTGACCTCTTTGGTCTAGCCGCGGGCTTTTCGGCGTTACCGCCGTTCTTCTGTCCAAGGGTGCCGAGGTGAGGCCGCGCAGTCTGGTCATGTGACCACGTGGCGAGCTGGAGTAACCGCGCGGTCTGGTGCTTGTGACCGCGTGGTGCGGGTAGCCCGGTCTGGTGGCTGTCCGGGTTCTTTGTGGTGCGCGCGGACTAAGGTCTTCTTAGTCGCGCGGTCTCCGATGTGTGTTTGCATGGTTGGTCCTTCGGCGATCAGCTGGTATATGCAGTCACAGGTGGTTGATCGACTTGGCGGGCTGTTGCCCTAGTCGGTCTGGTGTGTTCGCGGTCTCTGGAGGAGGTCGGGTGGCGAACACAGGTGGTGAGCGTCATGACCGGGCGAGTTGTCATGATCGCGCGGCTTATGTTGAAGTCGGCGAGCTCACTAAGCAGGAGGATCTTTTGCTGATCGCGTGGGTTGATCGGTCTGGTTGCGCGGTCAAGGGTGGTGACTCTATCTCATAGGGCGGTGACTGGATCAGGTCGCCCGCCTATAAATAGGAGTCACTGTAGCAGCAAATAAAAGAGCACCAAGTGTAAGCTGAGCTCGCGACCTGTTCTTGCGGTCTCTTGTTTGTGACCGGCCGGTTAGCTGATCGTACTTGTTTTGTGCAGCTTCTGTGGATTGTGCGGGTAGCAGCGGTCACCTCCTCTTCTGAAGGTGTTCGGGCGGTCTCGCGGCTTGCAGTGCGGGTTGCTGGAGTTCGGGAGGATCAGTGGAGTCCGGGAGTTCGTGTGGTTCTCAATTGGTGTTGTTCAAATTGCAGGCAGGCAGTTCGGGTGATCTGGTTTTTCTAGCCGGGCGGACTGTCAGGTCGGGCGGTTAGGCGGTCTCGAGGAGTCAGACCGCTGGTTTTCCTTTTCAGCTGTTTTCTTTTCTGTTTTTTGTGTACTGGCGAAATCATGTCTCGCCATGTATATCTCACCCTGTAATGAAAAATTTTGCTTATCAATAAAGATTGTGTTTGCTTCATGTGCTTCTGGTTGTTTGGTTTGAACTTTTAGTTATTCTATTCCTGCTCACTCCTAGATCTACGGTAAATTTCACACTTCATTCTTCGTTTGACGAACTTCATTCTTCTGTCCCGTCTCTGCGTTCGACGAACTTTATTCTTCATTCGACTATCTCCCTTAGTCTCGACGTTTGCTTCTGTCCAGTCTCTTCGTTCGACGAACTTTATTCTGCGTTCGACAAACAACATTCTTCTTTACTTTGTCCATCATCTCAACGATGTGCCTGTACTTGTCGATGACATCTCCTATTCTTCTCGACGATATAGTACTTAGTGAAATAACTAAAGTACTTGACATATTTTCGATCTCTGCAAGCATGAACTAGATGAGACATTAAATACAACTTGCACTTATCATTGAGCCGAGCACTTCTTCAAATCAAGAACACTGTTGGGCACTGTTCCCAACAATCTCCCCCTATTTGAAGAAGTCATAACCCACTCAATGATAAATGGCACTCAAATAAAAGGTTTAATATTTTAAGCAAACAAGCATATAATGATGACATTGCAGCTATAATTGAGTGAACACAGAATTTGACAAACATTACTTCATTTATAATTAGTGCCAAATGTTTTCAAAAGTTTTGACATTTCTACATTTAGCCCCTAAAGATTTAGCCATATATATCTCTGGTGCCCTCATATCAGCTTCACCCTTTGCTTTCTTGGTACTGACTTCTGTTCCTTTTCACCTTGTCTGATGAAGTACTCAAACGGTTTAGGATGATACTTTAGAGGTTCAGGAGTGTCAGCTGGAATTCTTCCTGCTTGACTTCTGTATTCTCTCCTTACTTCTTCTTGATCTTCATGCTTAGCCCATTCTTGAGGACTGTATACATTATATCTTTCACCTTTATTAGCTTTCACTTGCTCCCATGCTTTTAGAATGATGGTCCTGGATATGGGACTTCATCTTTCATAGTCATCCTTTTTCTCCATTTCCTACCTGTACTTTCTCTTTCTCATTTTTATTTCTTCATTCTCCAGTGCTTCCTTTTCTTTACCCTTATCGGTATCAGGAATATCTGTATGTTGCTCTTCAGCAGGCTCGTCATAATGTAGAGGAGGGAGATTCATTGCTTCCCTGATGGTGTTTGTGGTCCAAATGGCATGATCACCACTGTCCTTTATCATTGATCTCTCCCCCTTTATGACTTCTTCAGATATCCCCCTTTGGAGATTCTCCTCTGAGGCCAATATCTTATTTTTGAGCATGTGCATTTCTGCTTCCAAGTGATTCTTGGTCTCAAGCAGATGACTGTCTAGATCTTTATTGTGGTGATCTAGACTTTCTTTATTTTTGTGTTCAGCCATCTTCTTGGTGGAAGCAATGTAGGCCTTTTCTATGCTGCTGACAATCAATGTCTGATTAACCCCTAGGTTAGATACACCATTGTGAGTACGGGCAGTGTATTCTTCCAGATTTTTCACATCATTTCTTAGGCTTGCCGTTTCAGCAGACAGTTCCCTTCTTAGCACATTGATAGCAGAGGTGACATAGCTTTCAAGTTTTAATCTTTGCTCTTCCAGGAGCATCTTTATCTGACATAATAGTGAGAGCTCCACTGGTCTATTCTATGGAGATGAAGTATCTTGTTCCTCTTCTTCATTCCCTTCAATTATTGGAGATAGAGATTTTCTTATGGGTGAATGGTTTGGCTCATTTTCCTTTTTAGGACTTTGTTGATCTTTGCTAGTCTCATCAGCAGGGTTCTCTTGGTTGTCCTCTTGCATTGCTGGTTCAGAATGACCAGCATCCTCAACCCCTATGATCTTATTGATCACTTCTTCCACTTGAACATGGAGCTCACTGTTCTTCTCCCCCTCAGTTTCAGCACTTCCTTGATCTGTTCCTGCTGTTATTCTGGATCCCTGACTTAGAGCAGAGGTCTGGAGGGCGACATTCCTTGTCTCCGCAGGTACCTCAGAGTCAGATGGAGGTGAGTTGTTGCCTGACTCACTTCCTTCAGACGAGCTTTCTCCCTTCCTCTTCATATCTTCTGTTGTCTTTAACTTCTTGGGATGTTTAGTCAGAACTTTGTCCCACCTTTCCAGTATCCTGATATCCATCCTTCTCATGTGATGGATTTTTACTCCATACTTTTTGTTAAAGCTTTCAGGGTAGGATAGCAGAAGATACAATAATAGTATTCTTCCTTGATTTGGAACTTGAAGGTTGTCTTGAATTCTCTTGAAAATAATCTGACCCCAGTTGGTCTCTTGCTCAGGATTATCCTTGCCATTGTCTCGAACATGGGCCTGGATATCCTGTCATGCGACCCTACCTTGTAGAGGAGGGTTTTTCAATGTCTGCCATCAGCTTTTCTTGTTGATTGAAGCTCTTCCTTTCCAGAGACCCATAGGTCTTGCTCGAATGCCCGCACCATGCCAGAGCCTTGTCAAGGTCTTCCTGGGTGATCTTTTCATCTTCCTCACGCTTGGAAAAGGTCGGCAACTGAAGAGCCCTGTTCAATCTCTTAGGATTCACCTTGACTTTTATCCCATTGATCAAGCTTTTCACAGACGTTCCCTTTGAGCCACCCTTGGCATTCGAGTAGAACTCCAGCACTTCTCTTTTAATATTACTGTCGGCTCAGAGAGGGCGAACTCCAGGCTGATGACGTCCAATAGCTTGATAGCATTTTGAATCTCTTCTGGTCCTTCCACGAAACCATTCCTCACCACTTCACTTCCTTCAAAGAGAAATCCTTCCTTCTTTGGCGCCATCTTTTGCTTGATCCAGGAGTATTTCAGCACTGCCGACTCGTCTACTCTTATAAGGCGTGGAGAACACGATGGCTTTTAGGGCTAATGTAGAGAGTGTTTTAACTTTAAGACATTTGACCTTATTTATAGTGTCCGAGTTGGAAGTCGAAGTGTCATTTGTTAAATGTCTGATTAACTCGAGTTTAGCTGTAATGATTGGTTAAGCACAGGTTTATTTAAGAGTCCGCTGATGATTGGGTATCGTCGTGATGCAGATTCGATGTCGGGGAGTCATTTCGACGATACCAATCATCATTTCGACATGGTTTTGGTTCATTCTTTTGTATGACTAGTGCAATGCTTATAGCAGTGCCATACATATGTGCCCCTTGAATGATAACTTTTACTAACGTGAGTAAAAACTACTTTTACAAAATGAAAAATATGAGGTTATGTATTGAGCATCAACATAGTTACCTTCACCTTAGCTTTTAAGTCTTCTTGAGCTAGTAGCTCCCCCTTGATGGGATGTCCACTTATCTTTACTCTTAGCTCCCCCTAGATAAGTGCACCTTGGCATGTGGTGAGTTTTTCTTAGTCCAGAGTTGAGCCTGGAGCACTTATTGTCCATTAGCCTTGTTTGCTTTTTATTGACTAAATGGACTACCTTGCAAGACAGATTTAATATCCCTTAGGAACCCAAGGTGACTTGGGTCCTAGGTTCTTGTTAGCATAATAGGGAATTCTTCTACTCTCCTCATCCCTTCCAGGAGGTCTCTCCTTTGCACTAGGCACACTAGGGTTGTGCCAACAGTCAATGACAAAGTGTCCCACTTTGCCACAGCACAAACATTCATAGATGTTGTACCTTCTTTTCTGAACAATTTTTGAAGTATGTTCAGTAGAGAAGGCAGCAACATTCTTCCTATCTCTCTCAGCCAAGAGCTGACTAGATGCTCTAGTATAATTATTTCTTCTTGACTTTATCTATTTGTCAGCAACAGGTGTCAGCTTGGTAGCTGACATGGTGTTGATGGCATCAGATATGATCAAGTGAGAATTGATTATACTGGGGCTACCAGTCTGCTTCTTATCTGGAAGAGATTGGGAAGATGTTCCTCTTTTATCCTTGAAAGTGGGGGCTAGGGTACCAAACACAAATGGTCCATGATGGCCCATTTGGATTTCCTCATGGGGAGCCTTTAATGCACTCATCCCCATGCCCTTTCTCTTCCCATAGTCAGGAGCATTTCCATGACTAATGGAGCTTCCATTCATCCAGTGACCATGGAAACTGTCCTGATCATACCTATTTGAGGGAAGCACTACCTTCTGAAAGGTGGTATGAGGCTCTGCTTTAGTTTTGCCCCTCTCTCCATTCCCAGCATCTATTGCCCCTTCATTGAAACCCAATCCCCTCCTATTTCCATAGGAGGAGAAGGTGTCAATGATGGGCAGTACAGTTTTGGGCTTAGAGAACTGAGCCACCAAGCTTCTTTCCTTAAGAAGGGCATTCTCAAGTTTCTTGATAAGTTCTTCCCTTCTGCTCCTTTCATCATAAAGCTTGTCTATGATTTTCTTGAGCTCACAGGAGTTGGTGCCCACATTGGGGGACATACCCATTTCCCCATCTAACTAAACCTTAAAAGGTCCGAGTGATTCTAGCTCCCTAGCTTGCTTCTTAACAAGCATTTTGCTCTTTCTCAGAGCTCCCAAGAGATCACCAAACTGCTCTATTAAATCAGCATGGTTCTTATTGTTGCAAGATGAGCAGTCTTCTGCATCATCTTCAGAAGATAAACAATCACCTGATGCACTCTTGGTCTTCTCAAATAAGCAGGTAGTAAAGGTGTGTGAGTGGTGCATACCTGATCATGATGTGATTCATCATGATTTTCTTCATCTGATAGAGCCATCAACCCATAAACCTCCTCATCCTCAGAATCACATTCTGTAAGAGTCGAGGGTGCTCTTATTCTTCTTCTGACTACAGAGCATTCTTCATCTTCTGATTCACTGTCTGAGGTAGTTAGGGGTACTCTGATGCATACTTCTTCATGAGGGTTTCTTCTTGAAAATCTTCCTCTAACCCTTCCATGAGGAGCCCTAGGTAGTTCCACATGTCTTTTGTTGTTTTGCAATAAGTCAGCTTCTGGAGTGTTGGCAGATCTACTGCACCAGCTAGAATACTTCTGGCTTCTTTGTCCAAGCTGGCTAGGATGATCTCATCTTCAGTCATTTTCATGGACACAGTCTTGGGGACATAAGGCCCTTCTTGAACAATTTGGAACATTCTAGGGTCCATAACCTCCATGTATATTCTTGCTCTTACTTTCCAAAGGGCAAAGTTCTCCTTAGAGCAAATAGCTATTTTTGATTCCATAGCTATGATGAATGAACACCCAAGGGCAGATCTGTTCAAGCTGTTAAGCTTTTCTTTGAACAACCTACCTCTGATATCACTTGTTGTTTATTGGGTGTCAACTTATCACCTAGAGAGGGGGGGTGAATAGGTTTTTCAAATTATTTTATCCCCTTTAGGTGTTCTTGATTTCTGATTAGTAGATCTATAAATTATAAAGCACAACACAGAAAAGCACACAGTGATCTATAGAGGTTCCTCAAGACCGGGTATCTTGAGTAGTCATCTTTCCCTCTGTGCCTACCTAGCAGTGTGCTAGGCTCGGAAAACTCCCCCAAAACTTCAGGCCCGCAAGCCTTACAACACAGACCCGCAAGTCCCACAGCCTAAGCCCGCAAGCCCCTACTGCACCCGAGCCTGCAAGCTCGACAATCAGGCCCTCAAGCCCTACACAACATAGACCTGCAAGTCCTGTGCCTACAGCCTAGGCCCGCAAGCCCTTACTGCGCCCAAGCCCTCAAGCTCGACGATGTCGGACCCGCAAGTCCACTGCCCTGGCCCTCAAGCCTCACAGCTCTCCAGCCCTCAAGCTAGACGGTGTCAGACCCGCAAGTCCACTGCACTGGCCCTCAAGCCTCACAGCTCTCCAGCCCTCAAGCTAGACGATGTCGGACCCGCAAGTCCACTGCCCTGGCCCTCAAGCCTCACAACTCTCCAGCCCTCAAGCTAGACAAATAGGCCCTCAAGCCTTACAACAATAAAAGGTTTACAGTAACGAACATTGTTTCTTTTGCCTGATGAAGATCGGCAACTTAGCCTGATGGAGATCGGCTTCTTGAGGTTGAAGAAGATATTTCTGATCCTAATCTTGAAAGCACAGTTCTTCTTCAATCTCTTTTCTTAGCCTGATGAGGAACGACTTCTTATCAGTCAATGGAGATGACTGATTCTTCTGAGAACGCTTGATTCTTGTTCTCTACTTGTTCTTCTTCTTCTCCACAGAATATACTGCTGTATTGAGAAGCAACGGCGGGATTCTTTTTCGTTCTTGTCTTTCTCACAAAGATTGCATTTTCTATGGCATCACTGTTCCCTTTTATAGGACGGATGAGCCGCTTAACGGTCACATATAATGTCCTTTAATATCAGACGCCCATTCCTTAAGAGTACGCGCTGATTGGACGATCAGGCGGCGACGTTATATGTTGACAGCGCATCCGCAACATTTGAATTCCGTCTCGACGATATTTCCATTGTTACAACGATATGGACAATATCTCGACGACGGGACTTTGTCGATGCCTTAAACCTTGGTGGATCTTCAAGTTTTCTAGCTTCTCCCTCTGATGTTGGTATCTCGACGATACGAGATATTCTGGCATTTCTGCATATACAGCGATATGCTATCTCTGACTGTGTCGTCATGATCTTCTTTCTTGTAGTCTGTCGTAGTAATCACTTTGTTCTTTTGACGACATGAGCGATATCATGTCGACATACTATGCTTTAGCAACTACTTGTCTTCAGTCTTCTCGACGACAAGGCTACTTTGTTGATGTCGACGATACTGCATCTTCTCGACGACATTCCTTCCTTTGATATCTTCATGTCTTCACTGCGTTCGACGAGCTTCATTCTTCTGTCCCATCTCTGCGTTCAACGAACTTCATTCTTCGTTCGACGAACTTCATTCTTCTGTCCCGTCTCTGCATTCGACGAACTTTATTCTTCGTTCGACGAACTCCCTTAGTCTCGGCGTTTGCTTCTGTCCAGTCTCTTCGTTCGACGAACTTTCGACGAACAACATTCTTCTTTGCTTTGCCCATCATCTCAACAATGTGCCTGTACTTGTCGACGACATCTCCTATTCTTCTCGACGATATAGTACTTAGTGAAATAACTAAAGTACTTGACATATTGTCGATCTCTGCAAGCATGAACTAGATGGGACATTAAATACAACTTGCACTTATCATTGAGCTGAGCAGTTCTTCAAATCAGGAACACTGTTGGGCAATGTTCCCAACAAAATGTGTCAATTTAGTTTGTGTGGATAGTCGAAACCTGCGACAAGTGGACTAGACAAATTTGCACCTTTATTGTGCAAGGTGGTCTCTTGCAAAAATGTATAGTAAGGTTTGTCTACATTTCACCCTTATGGTTGGACCCTTCCCATGACCCTCGCTACGTGGGAATGCTTTGTGCACTGGGCAGCCTTTTTTATTTTGCAAGCGTGATCTCACTCTTTGCATGTTCGGAACGATCGACTTCAACTTCGTGCACCCAATTAAGCGTCTGGGACGAATTTGACATTAATTAAAATTTGAGGGGTATATTTGAACTCGCCCATCTTCTATCTTAACGCCTCTCTCCTATTAAAGAAGTGTAAGGACCGGTCATTCTTAAGCAAGTATTTTCCCAAACATGAACATGAGTGAATATGTAACATCCCGACTTTTAATTGGGTCACTAGGACCCTAGCTGACCCAATAAAGTTACTCGATCACCAGCAAGGTACCCTAGAAGCTAGGAGGTGACTCAAAATGTCATTTTGAGCAAACGAGCTCAGAATTGATTTCTGTCAGTTGCATTAGACTCGTATTGTCAATACGCGGAACTCGTTCGGTTCCAATCCGACGTCATTTAGAGAAAATGACCATTTTGAGTAACGTTGTACGTTGTAACGACACCAAAATGACATATCAAGCAAACAAGCTCCGAATTGACTTCTATCAATTGCATTAGATTTGTATTGTCAATACGAGTGCAACAGAACTCATTTTGTTCCAATCCGAGATCATTTAGTAAAAATGACCATTTTGAGTAATGTTGTAAGTCGCAACGATGCCGAAATGTCAAATTATGCAAATGAGCTCTGAATTAACTTCTGTCAGTTGCATTAGACTCGTATAGTCAATACGATTGCAAGTTTCGTCTGAATACGAGGTCATTCAGTGAAAATGATAATTTTAAGTAACGTCGTTCGACACAACGCCCTGAAATATCATATTGTAAATGAACTGAGAATTGACTTCTGTCAGTTGCATTAGACTCTTATAGTCAATACGAGTGCAACAGAAATTGTTTCGTTCCAATCCGAAGTCATTTAATAAAAATGATAATTTTAAGTAACGTCCTTCGACACAACGACCCCCAAATGTCAAATTGAGCAAATGAGCTCATAACTGTCAGTTGCATTAGACTCGTATGACCCATACGAGTGCAGCACAACTCGTTTCGTTTGAATTCGAGGTCATTTAGAGAAAATGACCATTTTAAATAACGTCGTTCGAAACTATCACCCCAAAATTTCTCTTTGAGCAAACAAACTCAATAATGATCCCAGTCAGTTTCATTGGACTAGTATAGTCTATACGAGTGCAACATAACTCGTTTTGCTCAATTCTAACATTGTTTGGTCCATTAAATTAATATAAAACTCGTAATATTATACGACATCTCAAAAATGGCGAACGCTTGAATTTGACCATATTGAATCAATATTGACTTATCACTCGACGACTCGGACATGCATGCATCGACCATTACCCACATTGGGGACCCACCCTAGGGTTGACTTTGGTCAAACTCCAATAAAAATATAAAATTTAAAGCTTAAAATGGAAACTCCACCCAAGCTCCACTCACTCATCCACCCAAAGACAATTAGGTTCATCTAGGCACTGGTTTCTAGAAGGGAGGGGGTTGGGTGCAAGGCTACTCCAAGCCTAGGTCCAAGCATAGGCTAAACTAGACCACTCCCTCTCCTTCTCCCTCTTTCTCTCTCTTTCCCCAAACCAAACTCCAAGCCAAGCAATGCCCTAATCTCCTCTCTCAGATGGAAGCCAACTGCCTTTGACATATCAAGGGTTAAGGGGGAGGGGTGGGTTAGCCTTCAGCTCTATATAAACCCTCCCCTCCCTCGACTTCCCAACCTGACCTGAGCCAAGCCAACCCCAACCTCTGTCGGAGCTCCACCTCGCCAGAGAAAACCCAAACTCGTCACCTTCCTCCGCCACCTTCATGGTGTACCAACCCGAGAGCTCCAGGGGACCTCGCCACCAAGTGGTTTCCTTCTCCTCCCCTCACCCTTAGCACGGTCGATGACTTGTATGCATCCTCCAGCCGCCGGAGAGTCGCCCCGCTCCACTCAACCCCTCTTCTTTTCAGGTGGTCGGCCGGTAGAAGCTCCCCAGGCCCCCATCAGGCTTCTTGGGGTGCTGCTCTTTCCGGGTGAGGGCTCGGCGGCCTTCTCCGGGGTGTTTACAGGTGGCGGCACCACCGAAGAACAGAGCTCCGGTGGTGCCTAGAGAAACCAAGCTCTGTTGAGATGTTTCCGGTGGTCGCCGATGATACTAGGTCGTCGGAGCACCGTCAAGAGATTTGACGGCCTCCGGCAAGCTGGCTGAAGGCGGCGGCGCAGCCGCCGGTGGTCTGTCGGCGACGGCAGAGACGAATTATGTCTCTGCCGCTCAATAAAGCACAGATGCCGAATGATCTCTTAACAGAGATCGAACGACTCTGATAACATTAAAATACTCGAACAATCATTAGCTTCCCCGCAGCGGATCCATACCTGATCCGTTGTGGGGTCTCTGTTTTCACGTGGTCCGACTCGATCTCAGCCAAAGATCTACTTTAACATCTGTGAAAAGTTATATTTGATGATAACATATGGGTTTTTGAATTTCTGGGACTAATCTACAGCGCTGGTGGATAAAATTTGAATACCAAACTTGTAGGGTCCGTTCGTTTGGACAGAATTGGAAATTGATATTGGAATTCGATATTGGGATTCGATATTCAGAATTGGAATTAATCTAATTCCAATTTCATCGTTCGCCTAGTAAACAATATTGTTGAATACTGTGGAATTAATCAATTTTTTTTGTTAAATAAAATTCAATCTAAGAATTGAAAAATATTATAAAGAAACTAATATTTTTTTACATATATAATAAAAATGTGCGTCATGGCAAAAAATGCGCGCCCAGGCGAAAAACTCGCACCCGGGCGAAAAATTAAGCGCTCGGGCGACAAAACGCGCGCCAAGGCAAAAAACGCTCTCCCGAGCGAGAAACGTGCGCCCGGGCGAAAATTGTGCACCAGGGCGAAAAATGCGCGCCTGAACGAAAAACTCGCACCCGGGCAAAAAACACGCGCCCTGATGAAAAACTCGCGCCCGAGCAAAAATTGTGCGCACGAGCGAAAAATGCGTGCCCGGACAAAAAACACGTGCTCGTGCGAAAAGCGCGCACCCGAGCGAAAAATGCGCGCCCAAGCGATAAATGTGCGCCCAGGCGAAAAATGCGCGCACTGGCAAAAAATGCGTGCTTCGGCGAAAACGAGCGCCCTGACAAAAAACTCGCGCCCGAGCGAAAATTTTGCGCACGGGCAAAAAATGCGTGCCCGGACAAAAACACGTGCTCGCGCGAAAAATGCGCGCCAGGGCGAAAAATCCGCGCCCAGGAGAAAAATGCGTGCCCGGGCAAAAAATGCGCGCACGGGCGAAAAACATGCGCCCTGGCGAATAACTCCCGCCCTGGCGAATAACTCGCGCCTGGGCGAAAAATTCTGCGCCCGGGCGACAGAACGCGCCACCGCGCGAAAAACGAGCCCCTGGGCGAAAAACGCGCTCCCAGGCGAAATAACGCCCGAGAGAAAATTCCGCGCCCGGGCGAAAAATTGCGCTCCCGGGCGACAAAACGCGCGCCTAGGCGAAAAACGTGCCCGGGTTAAAAACTCGTGCCTAGGAGAAACATTGCGCGCCCGGGCGACAAAACGTGCGCACGGGCGAAAAAACGCGCCGCCGAGCGAAAAACGCGTGCCCAGGCGAAAAACGCGCGGCCGTGCGAAAAACTTGCGCCCGGGCGACAAAATATGCGCCCGAGCGAAAAATGCGCCCCCGGGCGAAAAATGCGCGACAGGGCAAAAAATGCGCGCTAGGGCGAAAATCTTCCGCATGGGCGAAATTTGCGCGTCTGGGCGAAAAACGCACGCCCGGGCGAAAAACTCGCGTCCGTGCGAGAAACTCGCGCCCGGGCAAAAAATTGTGCGCCTAGGCGCATAAACTCGCGTCCGGGCGAAAAACGCAATAAATCGAGCGTGCCAGACGCCCTATTCCGATATGTCCAGCTAGATTTTGTGTCTAGGCTAAAATCAATTCCATGATATTTAACTCAGATTTCAATTATTAAAGCTACCTAACAAGCGAACGGCGTAATTGAAATTCGACGTCGAATTTTAATTCCAAGTCTTCAATTCCGTTCAAACGAACGGGCCCGTAGAGAACACGAAGGGGTATCCTCTGTAAATTTTTGGCAATTTTCTGAGTATGTATGGTATTTTTAATAAATTAAAAATGAGAACATTTTATTGTTTTTAAAATATCAGAGGCCCCTAATCCCGTGTTAAAAATCTGAAAAAAAAATAACACAGTAGAGAGATAGTGATCCTCAGCTACTGTAATAATATCGTGATTTATGAAGGTCTTATATTATTTTCAAATGATTAATGTAACGCCTTAATTTCAATAAAATGAATTTGGGGTGCGTTTAGCGGTGTTTGGGGTGCGGATAGGAGTGGTCTGCGGATAGTCTTGGGCTAGGGTTTTGTTAAAACCCCAAACCCCTCCCTCTCATTCCCGATCTCCCTCCCCGACCTCCCTCTTTCTCGTTCTTTTTGGAGCAGCCGCAAACCCCCCCCCCCCCCCTCCCGATCTCCCTCTCGATCGCTCCTCCCCCTCCCGATCTCACTTTCTCCCCATCGGCCTGGACCAAGGAGGAGTCGCCCCAAGCTTCCTCCTCCCTCTCTTCCCGTTGCCGCCTAGGGCAAGGAGAGCCTCGTCCCCCTCTTCCTCTCCTTTCCTCCCATCGACAAGGAGAACCCCGAGCTCTCTCCTCCCTCCTCCTCATCGGCCTGAAGCAAGGAGATCTTAAACCCTCTCCTTCTCCCTCTCTCTCGTCGGCAAGGAGGAGCCGCTCGAGCCCTCTCCGCCCCTCTCAGTCTAGGGCTGCTACAAAGGGAGACCGCAAGCCGCAGTGTAAGCTTGGAGCGTCGTTTAGCGACTCGAAGCGTCGAGTGGAGGCCGGATCTGCAAAGAGGACAGCCATCTTGAACGTGCTCCATGGTTCATAAGCGCACTTCAAGGGTAACGACTTTTCTTCTTGGGCAGGTGAAGCCCTTAATTAGCATATTTGCATGGAAGCCCCTCTCCACCGACAGGTGGGGAAGAGTGCGCTCCGACGGGTCGATGTTTACATCCCCGCGTTTAACTGCATTAGTATCCGGAAGCGTAAGTACGGATTAGGCATGCTGTGTGAAGCCCATCCGGACAGGTTGGTCTGGATTGATGATGTTCTGGGGTTCCCGAAGAAGACTTCGTGGAATGTGCTTGTTTGGATCGTAGACATTAGTTCCCGGGAAACTTTTGTTGCGTTTGTGCGAAGCCCGTCTCTCGGAGGCCGTTGGGCTAGCGTGTGGAGTTGTGCGCCTTGGGTGCCCAACTTAGGTGGCCGCGAGTGCCGCCCTGATTACATAACAAGCGGTTATGTAGGCGATAACAGGCAAGGGGAGGCTGACCCGCGTCGTGCGTGTTGTGTACGACGACTTGAGCAACGGGCTTGGCTGAACTGTACCTGCCCTATGTGGTGTTGTTCGACTACCTAAGGTATCTGGCATGTTGCTACAGGCATAGGAGAGAGCCGTGACCATTGGGTCTCGGTTAGCGAATGCTCAACTTTGGGCCATCCAGCCTGGGACTGAGGATGGTGGTGGGACCGGGGAAATCTGGTACACCGTTAAGGTGCCCTGAGTGCACGAGACGTTGGGCCGATCGAGCCAACGTTTGTGATGTTTGGTGCTTTTACGGCACACTCTAGCTTTATGTGATTATGCTAACTTGCTTGCAGGGAAGAAGCTCCGCCACCCCGAGAAAGGGGTGGGGTCGTTATAATTTGGTCAGCTGTGCTGACCGTTGCTTTGTTTGCCACCGCTTGGTGGAATGTTCTTATGCAGGAGCAGGTGAGCCGAGCGGGAAGTAGCGGGCTGATGCCCTTGTGCTGAGCCGGCCCTCGAAGGCCCAAATGTTTTGTTTAGTCTTTTTCATGTGTTGCCGGCCTGCGTGCCGATGTACGCAAAACACATCTTTTTGATTAAACATTAGTGATGTAAGGCCTTAAGGCCAAACTTTGATCGTGCGTCTTTTCATTCCGGTTTTTCTATGTTTAGTGGACATTCCCCGTTGGGTGGTTATTTCATCTCTTTAAAAGCTTCCGTTAGAATGCAACACTGTGTTAGGGTGCGTTTTGAAAGAAAAAGAATTGATTGATCTCATTTAGTAATGCGTCCGTCTGTTCGTATAATATGGCGTGGGGCCCCGGCTGGACCTTCTGTTATACTATTTGTGACGGATGGGGGTGTTACATTTTGGTATCAGACTCTGGTGTCGTTTCCTTCTTCGAATTCGTGGTCGAATTCTTTTAAGGGGTGGTGAGCACACACGTGTGTTGCCGGTATAACGTGAAAAGAACACATGAATGTCCACTTAGGAATGAAAAACACACATGAAACATGCTAAAAATAGTATTTGCGGAACCTGAGTGTTCTCTTGTTTGTTGCTTGTTATGTGTATCAGTCGCTAATTTGTGTGTTTGACATAATTATAGGTGACTAGAAGTGGTGCGGGGCAGTCCGAACCCCGACACACTGCTGAGAGTAGTGCATCCGCCGAGATGCCTACACCCCCTCCTTCTACTGAAACGATAAGACTGATTGCCGAAGCTGTGTTTGCCACTATCAATGCGCAGCCAGGAAGGCCTGTACAGCCTCCTGCCCTTGCGGTGGCCCCGGAGCCGGTTGCCACAGTTGAGCCCGTTGTGGAAAGACCAGTACCTGCAGTACCGGTCGAGGCGATACAAACGACGAGTCATCATCTGAAGCATTTCCTAGGCTTCCACCCTCCTACGTTTGGAGGAGTGGGAACGCCAACGCAAGCAGAAGTTTGACTATCTCAGATAAAGATAACCCTGACAGCTACAGAGACGGAGGAAAAGCAGAAGGTAACCCTAGCTACCTACTTGTTGGTTGGAGAGGCTAGGCTGTGGTGGGAACAGTTGGAAAGGCATCAGTTTGCGGGCAGGCAGCTGACAGACATCTCGATTGACGAGTTCTTAAGAGTGTTCTTGGCCAGGTATCTCTCTTCTGCTCAACGCATCGAAATGGAGATCCAGTTTCAAAGGTTAACTCAAGGGGATAGAATGGTGGATGAGTACCTCCATGAGTTCACATGACTTGGACGGTATGCGGGCTCTTCCTTTGATGATGAAGAGCGAAAGAACAACCGGTTTTACATAGGTCTGCGTGATGAGTTGCGACTGCTTCTGTCAGGCCCGATGACGCAGGGCTTTCTGACGTTGGTAGAGACCGCTAGATCCCTTGAGAAGTATATGAAGAGAGTCCAAGCTAATAAGGACCGAGCTGTGACAAAGACGGAGTTCAAGGTACCGAGTTCTGCAAAGTCGGGTTCCCAAAGGTATAAAAAGAAGTCTAGGTTTTCGGAACCGGCTTCCTCTTCTGTTCCGGGATCCAGTCACATGTTTTAATTGTGGCAAGGTCGGCCACTTTGCACGGGAGTGTCGCGTCGGCAAAAAGGCAGTTGCGGCTTATGCGGCGGAGAAAGGGAAGGCAGCGGAGTCGTCTGCATCCCACTACACTCCAACTCAACCGCGGCTATATAACCTTGGCCAGCAGGAGGCAATAAAACAAAGTGACGTGGTGACAGGTACGACATTGTATACAGTTTTTACTGCTTCATATACTTGCTACCTTGTGCTTTTCTTAATTTGTTCGAATCAGGTTTTATCCTAATTTTGGATCATCCGGCGAGAGCGTTGTTCGATACAGGCGCTTCTCATTCCTTTCTATCTAAACACTTCGTGTTGCGTATCGGAGTGCCTTCCGTTTTAGCAACGAATAGATTGAATGTCTTGCTGCCTAACGGATGCTTGATGCGTGCGGATAGGACCTGTTGTGTTCAAGTGCAAATAGGGAATCGTGAGTTTAGGCTGGAAGGTTCTGTACTGCCCATATCCGAGTTCGACGTGATCTTTGGCATGGACTGGCTCTCGGAGCAGCGTGCTTGTATTGACTGCAACTCGAAGGAAATCACTCTGGGACAAGGTACTGGGTGCGAGACCAAATTCGCTGGTATGCGAGGATCGAGCAAGACGTTGATGTCTGCTCTCCAGGTGGTCAAAGCAGTTCAGAAGGGCGCGGAGCTATTCTTCACGCTATTGGAAGCTGTAGAGCCGAAGCCTCGTCTGAGTGACATTCCTATCGTATCAGAGTTCGCGGATGTGTTCCCTAAGGATCTACTTGGGATTCCACCCCAGCGGGATATTGACTTCCCTATTGATCTGGTGCCAGGTGCGAAACCTGTGGCCCGTGCACCGTACAGGGTGGCACCAAAGGAGATGGCGGAACTGAAGGTTCAGCTACAGGAATTGCTAGAGCAGGGCTACATACGTCCAAGTGGTTTCCCTTGGAGTGCGCCGGTCCTCTTCGTGAAAAAGAAGGACGGGAGCCTGCGTCTGTGCATTGACTATCGAGAACTGAACAAGCTAACGGAGAAGAACAAGTATCCGATCCCGAGGATTGACGATTTATTTGATCAGTTGGCGGGATCAACTGTCTACTCGAAGCTGGATTTGAAGTCCGGTTACTATCAGTTGCGTATAAGGGAGAGTGATATTCCCAAGACAGCGTTTGGTACACGCTATGCCCAATATGAGTTCACCGTGATGCCGTTCGAGTTGACAAATGCACCGTCGGTATTCATGGATTTGATGAACAGGACTTTTCGGGAGTATCTGGACCGATTTGTGATCGTCTTCATCGATGACATATTGGTTTACTCGCAGTCGGAGGAGGAGCATGCGAACCATTTAAGATTGGCGGTTTTGTGTTCGCCATGTGGTACGGACGGCTATGAGATCTATAGCGACGCCTCAGGGAGCTGCCTAGGTTGCGTCCTCCTGCAATTTGGAAAGGTGATAGCGTATGGCTCACGCCAGCTGAAGGTGCATGAAAGGAACTATCCAGTCCACGACTTGGAGTTGGCGGTGGTGATATTCGCCCTGAAGCTATAGCGTCATTATTTATATGGCGTGAAGGTTGACATCTTAACGGATCATAAGAGCCTTAAGTACATGTTGAACCAGAAGGAGTTGAACATGCGACAAAGAAGGTGGATGGAATTCCTCGGGGATTACACCTTCGAGATACATTATACACCCGGGAAGGGGAACGTGGTCGCTGATGCTTTGAGTCGCAGAACTCCAGCACGAGCAAACTGGTTGCGCATTCATGATGATCGTTTAATCCAGGAGTTGGAAGCCTTGGGCATTACCTGTGTCGACAGAAGTGCTAGTGCAAATGCATGTCTGAACTGGACGAAGGTGCAGTGTGACCTCGCGGACAGATTTCGGAGAGCGTTGGAGCTTGATGAGAGCATGAAGCGCTATGCAGCGGAAGGGCCAAAGTTCTCTGTTGAAGACGGTCTCCTGCGGAAAGATGATCGTTTGTGCGTCCCGAAATCTGGTACTTTACGGGAGGAGTTGATGTATGAGGCTCACAATACCAAGTACTCAATCCACTCGGGGAGCACGAAGATGTACAAGGACATGAAGACGTTGTTCTGGTGGCCGGGTATGAAGAAGGACATAGCCCTTTACGTAGCGAAATGTCAAACGTGCGCGCTAGCGAAGGCCGAGTGCCAACGGCCAGGAGGTTTCTTGAAATCGTTGCCAATCCCGGAGTGGAAATTTGACGATATTTCCATGGATTTTGTGCACGGTTTGCCAAAGTCACTGCAGAAAAATGACTCTATCTGGGTTATTGTGGATCGGTTGACTAAAGTTGCACACTTTATCCCGAATCAGAAAAGCGATCCAGTGGAGAAGCTAGCAAAGATGTATGTGGAGAACATCGTTCGATTGCATGGCGTCCCTCGCAGCATAGTTAGCGACCGTGATGGGCGGTTTACGTCCGGTGATTGGAGGCATGTCCATCGATTATTGGGCACAAAGCTCCAGTTTAGCACGGTCTTCCATCCGCAAACGGATGGGCAGACCGAGAGGACAAATCGGACAATGGAGGATATGTTGCGAATGTGCGTTTTGGATTTCGGGCAGCGTTGGGAAGATCACCTTCACATGGTAGAGTTCGCCTACAACAACAGTTACCAGGCGAGTATTCAGATGGCCCCGTACGAGGCATTATACGGCAGGAAGTGTCGTACTCTATTAGCGTGGGCGGAGACTGGTGATACCAAGCTGCTGAAACGCAAAGAAGTTGTCGATGCGAATGAGTCTATACGGACCATTCGAGAGGGGTTGTTGACCGCCCAAGACCGACAGGCGAAATATTACAACGCCAAACACCGGAACGTCGAGTTCGCAGTTGGTGATTGGGTATACTTAAAGATAAAGCCTTTCAAAGGAGTGTCGAGGATCCGACGCTTGAAGAAGCTAAGTCCGAGGTATGTAGGGCCATTCGAGATCACCGAGCGCATCGGCCAAGCAGCTTACCGACTTGCTTTGTCGACGGAGCTGAGTGGGCTGCATGATGTCTTCCATATCTCTGTGTTGAGGAAGGCGGTGCGAGAGCCCGATTCTGTGTTGGAGGCCGTTAGTGTGCCAGTGGAGAGTAGCCTAACTACCAAGGTGACTCCGGTTTGCATTATTGATGTTGATATTCGGCAGTTGCGGAGAAAGGCCATCAAAATGGTGAGAGTCTGTTGGGACAACTGTGGTCGTGAGGAGCTCTCTTGGGAGCCAGAAGAGATCATGCGCGAGGAGTACCATGATCTGTTTACTCAGGTATGACGAATTTCATTTCGTTGTTTGTGCTTTAAATTTCGGGACGAAATTTCTTTAAGGGGGAGAGATTTGTAACGCCTTAATTTCAATAAAATGAATTTGGGGTGCGTTTAGCGGTGTTTGGGGTGCGGATAGGAGTGGTCTGCGGATAGTCTTGGGTTAGGGTTTTGTTAAAACCTCAAACCCCTCCCTCTCATTCCCGATCTCCCTCCCCGACCTCCCTCTTTCTCGTTCTTTTTGGAGCAGCCGCAAAACCCCCCCTCCCGATCTCCCTCTCGATCGCTCCTCCCCCTCCCGATCTCACTTTCTCCCCGTCGGCCTGGACCAAGGAGGAGTCGCCACAAGCTTCCTCCTCCCTCTCTTCCCGTCGCCGCCTAGGGCAAGGAGAGCCCCGTCCCCCTCTTCCTCTCCTTTCCTCCTGTCGACAAGGAGAACCCCGAGCTCTCTCCTCCCTCCTCCTCGTCGGCCTGAAGCAAGGAGATCTTAAACCCTCTCCTTCTCCCTCTCTCTCGTCGGCAAGGAGGAGCCGCTCGAGCCCTCTCCTCCCCTCTCAGTCTAGGGCTGCTACAAAGGGAGACCGCAAGCCGCAGTGTAAGCTTGGAGCGTCGTTTAGCGACTCGAAGCGTCGAGTGGAGGCCGGATCTGTAAAGAGGACAGCCATCTTGAACGTGCTCCATGGTTCAGAAGCGCACTTCAAGGGTAACGACTTTTCTTCTTGGGCAGGTGAAGCCCTTAATTAGCATATTTGCATGGAAGCCCCTCTCCACCGACAGGTGGGGAAGAGTGCGCTCTGACGGGTCGATGTTTACATCCCCGCGTTTAACTGCATTAGTATCCGGAAGCGTGAGTACGGATTAGGCATGCTGTGTGAAGCCCATCCAGACAGGTTGGTCTGGATTGGTGATGTTCTGGGGTTCCCGAAGAAGACTTCGTGGAATGTGCTTGTTTGGATCGTAGACGTTAGTTCCCGGGAAACTTTTGTTGCGTTTGTGCGAAGCCCGTCTCTCGGAGGCCGTTGGGCTAGCGTGTGGAGTTGTGCGCCTTGGGTGCCCAACTTAGGTGGCCGCGAGTGCCGCCCTGATTACATAACAAGCGGTTATGTAGGCGATAACAGGCAAGGGGAGGCTGACCCGCGTCGTGCGTGTTGG
The DNA here is from genome assembly GCA_033032865.1 of Dactylorhiza incarnata. Taxonomy (NCBI): domain Eukaryota; kingdom Viridiplantae; phylum Streptophyta; class Magnoliopsida; order Asparagales; family Orchidaceae; genus Dactylorhiza; species Dactylorhiza incarnata. Next base: position 1,776,546 of record JAWHQI010000230.1, on the reverse strand, counting down.
GTATGACGACTTGAGCAACGGTCTTGGCTGAACTGTACCTGCCCTATGTGGTGTAGTTCGACTACCTAAGGTATCTGGTATGTTGCTACAGGCATAGGAGAGATCCGTGACCATTGGGTCTCGGTTAGCGAATGCTCAACTTTGGGTCATCCAGTCTGGGATTGAGGATGGTGGTGGGACCGGGGAAATCTGGTACACCGTTAAGGTGCCCTGAGTGCACGAGACGTTGGGCCGATCGAGCCAACGTTTGTGATGTTTGGTGCTTTTACGGCACACTCTAGCTTTATGTGATTATGCTAACTTGCTTGCAGGGAAGAAGCTCCGCCACCCCGAGAAAGGGGTGGGGTCGTTATAATTTGGTCAGCTTTGCTGACCGTTGCTTTGTTTGCCACCGCTTGGTGGAATGTTCTTATGCAGGAGCAGGTGAGCCGAGGGGGAAGTAGCGGGCTGAAGCCCTTGTGCTGAGCCTGTTGGAGCTTGCTTTCCGCATCTCTTGGTTTGAGAATAACAAATACCATGATGTATTTGATCTACTCTTTTGTGTGTTTATAGTGTACAGGTGATACATGTTAAATAAAGAAACACGTCCTCGTTCATGGATCAAAAAGACAAAATGACGAGTTTTGTATGTTAAACTTCAAACGGCAATAACTTTCAATCCAGGAAGAGTTACGGAACGTGACACCCTATTTCGGAGATGAGAACGACTCAATCTACAGTCTGGAGAAGTTTCGGACAACAAAAATGAAGAGGAGCTGTCGGAATATTCCGACAGACAATGTCGCCCAGGCGACAGCAGAGAAGTTACAACAACTGCCCGCACGGCAGCACGACGAGCAGCAGTTTGGCGCTGTCGGAATTTTCTGACAGCTACTGTCGCCCAGGCGACAGCTCGGAAGTTACCGCAACTGCCCGCACGACAGCACTACGAGCGGCAGTTTTGCGCTGTCGGAATTCCGACAGTGATGTCGCCCAGGCGACAGTGAAAATCTATAAAATGCTTCTTTCTGTTCGTGCATTACAAGTTTGGAGAATTCTAAGTTCCTTCCTGAGGGCATACGAACCAGAGAGCTCTAGAACTTCATGAACTCCCATTTGTGCTGAGAAGGTTTGAAATTGAAGACGAGATCGGACGCGCTTCTACATCAACGATCATCTCGAGGCTTCAACCTTCCTTTCAGAGATCTGAATTTCTAGGGAGTTCATCATTTCATTTTGTATTTTCATTTATTTACATTTTGTATTGGTAGGGAAATCGTCTCCTTGTGCGAGACGTCTAAGTCCTTGCGTGGCTTAGGGGAAAATCGCTTCCTTGTGCGGAGCGTCCAAGTCCTTGCGTGGCTTGGTAGGAAATCGTGGCCTTGTGTGCTACGTCTAGATCTTGGGAAGATCTAGAGGATAGGCTTGGGCTTGGTCTAGGGAGAGACAAGTGATAGCCTTCCGATCCTTGGGAGAAGGATTGGTAAACACAAATTGTTAAAACTTTATTTTTATTATACCCTTGATTTTAAGCTTTATTAAGATCGACAATCCTTTGTATTCATCACTTGTGGAAATAAATTTGATTTCCAATTTCTTATGATTTTCTAAGTGTTTATTTGAGTTGTCTAAAAATCTACTTGTTTATCCGTTAAAATTATCATAATATATTAGAAAAATTTCAAAGTAAATTTTAGCCCTTATTCACCCCCCCCCCCCCCCCTCTAAGGGCGCCGCAAGATCCAACACGTGGTATCAAAGCCAGGTTATTCCAATACGGCTTCACAACCGGGAATAATGGCGCTTTATGATCTCGCATCTTTTAGAGAGGATAATTTTTATGAAAATGAAAAATCATTATGTCCACCATTATTTATGGGTGAAAATTATAATGGGTGGAAAACACTTATGGAAAAATTTCTTAAATCTTTGGATATGGAAGTTTGGAATATTACAATTAAAATGCCCTCAAATATTTTAAATAAAAATGAAATGTTTTTTAATGTCAATTCAATGAATAGTCTATATTGTGCATTAGATCAAAATATTTTCAAACTTATTTATACACTTCCTAATGCTTATGAAGTTTGGAAATTTCTTGAGAATTCTTATAGTCTTCCTTCCGCAGATGATGCCTGTGAGCAATTCCTTATGGATCCAAGAGAAGAAGACAACGTCACAATATTGGACTCAGTTGATGGCAAAACATCAAGCAAAAGAGAAGACGGAAACTATAGCAATGTAAGAAAATCTAAATCTTCTCTTTTAGTAACAAATTCTATTTCTACATTTCGTGTGCTTAAATTTGCTAAACGTAAAATTTCAAAGTTGAAACCTGCTAATTCCAAATTACGTTTAGAAAATAAAACTTTAAAAGCAAACGCTAAAGTAGAATCTTATATTGATGTTTCAAATTCTTGTTCATGCTCTTTAATTGAAAATGCTAAACCTTGTTTTGATTATAATAGATTTAAAGAAGAACTCAAGGTTTTGGAAAAAGGTCTTTTAACTTCCAAAGAGCATAATGAAAAATTGTTAAAAGAAAATGATAATTTAAAGGATAAATTAGAATCATTAAAAATGTTTATTCAAAACTTTTCATATAATAAAACATCTTTTATTTCTAGTTTATCAAATTATCAAAAGTCTAAAAGCTTAACTTCATATTATAAGAGTACGTCTATAAGAAAGAGTGGAAATGGAAATCATCAAAATAAGAACCAATCATTTAAAACATATTGTAACCCACTTTTTCAACATTCAATTCTTAAGAAAGACCATCACTCTTATAAACTCTCAAAGAATCAATATAATAAAATTCATTATGATTATCAACATCAATGTATTTTGAAAAATAATTTGAATAAACATAAATCTCAAATGAATTATTTTTCAAACAACTATCATTCCAAAAAGATGTCAAATAATCATAATATGAATTTAAAAGATAAACAACCAAAGTATGAATGGAGGCCCAAAATTAAAAACGAAACACTAACTCCACTTGTAAAGGCCCATTCATCACTATCTCTCCAAAAGCCTACACGATGTATTTGGGTACCCAAAGGAACCATCACACTTGGTCCCCTTTGGATACCTAAGTCTCTCATTCACTAGGAATCATTATATTGCATGAAGTAGAAATTAATTAAAAATGAAATATCAGTACTCTACTTCATGATATGCTTAATTGCTTTTTCTTTTGTTTGTTTTCTTATTTTTGAGCCAACACGCTAAGGTCACTTAGATATATTATGAAATATGACTTTTACATTTTAAGCCTAATGTTTATCAAATCAAAATTGAATTAAATTGAACATAAAGTCATAATTTTTAAGTGATCTATCTTTTCTTTTTGTTTTATCCTTTTTAAATCCTTTGCCTATAAATGTCTTATATTATCATTATAAATTGAATGCTAAATTTTCTAAATGATATTATCAAGACTAATGAAATTACCTTCAAAATTAGATTTAAATGGATTTTTAGGGGTCTTAGGCTAAAATATTAAATGCGCAACTAATTGCATATTTGTCTGTTTTTCGTTGCTGCATATAATAGCCCCTATATTGAAAATCATAATCGAGAAAAATCAGAATCAAATAATATCAAAAACAATGTGTTTTAAATCAAATATAGTAACTCCGTCACTAATGCTGCGGTAGCATATTTTCCTAAAAATTCTGATTTTCTCTGAAAAATTATTTTTACTATCATTGTTGTCAAATACCTTGTATTTGTTTTGTCTAATTTCTAAAAATTAAAATCAAAAAGAAAATTTATAAAAATGATGAATATGATTTCACAATCACCATCATGATCTATTAATATCCTATGCTAAAATTCACTATAATCATATATCATAATTCATGATCCACCAAGACCTATCTTAAATCAACTAATTCTATCAGCCTTAGGAATTATGAAATATATGATTGCAATTGGTATTATAGTTTCATATCTTGTTTTGTGTGTGTGATGTGCATCTTTATTGTTTGCATGAATCTCATTATCTTTAGACCTATGAATTAACTTGATATCAACAAGATGAAATCAAATAGAATTGTCACTTCTTTCTAGGTCTATGAAAATTCAAAAATCTATGTCTGAATACATGCAACTCAATCTTATATTTGTCCATCTTTACTTAGCTTTGCACCATGTTGTCTTAATTCATCACACTAGCATTATCACGTACCATAGATAGAAATCAATGCTCATGCTAGTTATATCTTGCAATGCTAAAGTAAATTATATCATTAAAATATGAAAATCTTATTTTCCTTTGTAGTTATTTGCATGAATAAAACTTTTCTAAATGGATTTAAAATCAACAATCTTCGATAAAATTGTAAATCCAAAACTAATCATGAAATTATAACACAGTTAATATATTTAAAGCTTACACGCTTAGTATGTCCATAATCAATAAACCTATGACATGTGTCTCACAATAGCGAGGGCGTAGGATTGTGTGCATTAGAGACCTAACCTCTAAGTCATGTCTTGTCCTTAACCGGGGAGGGTTCCAGTGGGGCCATGAGAGGCACTGGGGGGAAAGAGTGCTAGGTTGAGCGTCGTCTTTTGTATGCATATGGGATTAACACCCCAACCTACGGCATGTGTGCAGCTCCTCATGCCCATCCGTCACTTAGTACGGGGCTAGAGTGTAGTCATGTAGTTAAGGTATCTTGATCTTAGATATACTTATATTATATTCATTGCATGAACATTATCTCACTCTTTATACATAAATCATGCATATTGTTTTTATTCTAACATTGCATCATGTGTTTGCATATTTTAATATTTCGAGCTTTAATGATTTTACCAAACACAAGTATTTGAAAAATCACCAAATACATGTTAAAAGAGCCTTCAAATCTAATCAATATACTCTGAAATTTCAATTGAAGGAAGGTCTCTTTATAATACAAATGAATTGAGAAAAATATTTTTCAAAACATCAAGAAATGCAGTTCTATTTTGGCGTTAAGAAGTTAATGCCTGGCGTTAGCTCCTTTGCTCCAAAATATTTTTTTGTTTTGAATTATTTCTGGTATTATTTTAATATTTTGTGTGTTTGTAAAAAGTTTTCTATCTTTTATTCCTTTTAAAACAAAATTTTATTTCTTTTAAAAAAAAAATTTATGTATTTTCTCATACGTTATTTTTGTTTATTTCTCTGGCATAGAATATCATTTACTGAAAGGGCTATTAAAGACTTCTATGATTTCCAAAGAATATATATAAAAAAACAAATACAAAATTACAAAACAATTTCAAAGAACAAAAATATGTTTTTCTTTATGTGTGTTTATTGTTTTGTGCATATATAAAAAAAATTCAAAAATTTATAAAAACAAAATTGATTGTTATTCATTGCCATTGTCAAGGATGGATGATTAATTATATCAATTAAAGATTAAATACAATGTTTAATTTAACTTTCAAGTTTCTTAAAAACATTTTTTTGTATTTGTCATGCCTTGAAAATTATCTTGTTATGTGCAATGAAATTGATTGTAGATAAACATGTGTAGAAATGTTTAGCATGCCTCTATGTATGAGTAATGTATTATGTTTGATAATGATTCATTCACTCACTTATTTTTGATAACCTACATGTGTTTACAATCTTATTCTTACATGATTGTGTAGTGTAATAACATAAATAATTAAAATGCCTAAATAGATTACCTACACAACATTGAATTGGTTATTACAATTCTTTGTCTTTCATGCACTTATTCTTTAGAGAAATGTGGTTTGAAATGCTATGTTTGCAAAACAAGTGAATTCGGAGTCCTTAGTCACTAAACTAAAAAGCAAATAATAAATGACAAGGAAAACTCCACCAAGCACTACTCACCCTCCTGATAAGTCTTAATGAGCATTGTGAGGTTGAGCACCTTGGCTAAGAATTGTAAAGTGTCTTGTAGCAAACAATTTATACACCACTTCTCTTTTGTACACCGGATCACAAAAAAATTGAAAATAAAGCTAAAAAGTATAAAAGTGATCCCACAAGCACTACTTTGCACCCTGATAAGTCTTAATAAGCATTGTGTGTGCAGAGTGCCTTGGTAGTTGTACTATTTATTCATGTGCATTGAAATAGTGTGGAAGTAATATTATTTGTGTATTTTAATGTTGTGTTATTTCATTATATATGTCATGTGTTTTTGATTGATTCACTTGTATACTTTATCAAAACATTACTTTGTACACATCATTATCTTTCATAAAACTTCTACTCATGAGAATTGGATCCTAAAGCTCATCTACTCAAATCTCTACAAACTTAAGTAAATGCACTAGATAACAAAGCATGACCGCTAAAATGTTTAAGTTTACTTGAAATGCAAATTTTATTACATTGTAGTTTGTGTATCTTTTCTTGATATTATGAAATCATGCTTGCAATTTTTTTATCTTAATGGAATAGCATCTCTTCAATCTTTAACTCAAACATCAACTTTTCAAATTTAAAACTCATTATCCTTTATATGGTTTTATCTTCTAAAATGATGTTTATGTTTAAGAGTGCTTATTATTTTTAACACCGTGTTTTCCTTTAAGCAAGTGGTATCTTAAAATAGAATACTTACTTTATCATGTTAGCTATGTTGCTTACTACTTTATGTTACATCATGCTTATATTTTTCTCAACAAGTAGTATTTAACAAGCTTTTGATTGCATCCTATTTTTCTTCTCGACATAAAATCTATTACTCTTATATACTCCCATATTTATTATTTTTTCATAATTATTCATTCTTTCTTTCAAAATAACTTTTGATAATATCAAAAAAGGGAGAACTATAAATTCAAGAAATCTCTTACTAATCTCAATTTTTCAGAATGCACCATTGCAATTAATTATAACATTTAGGGGGAGCATACATTTAGGGGGAGAATACAATTTAGGGGGAGTATATTAAAAAGTTTTCATGGAAAGCGTCTATGTAGAGGGAGTGATATTGCTCGATCATGACAACCCACTTTTGGTAATAACAAAAGGGGGAGAATAAAATGAGAAATCTAGTGACATAGATATTTAGGGGGAGTAAAATATATCACGCGGTAAACCTTTTATTCATGCATATCTTTTATCGCACTTATCTATAAACTCACTAATTTCTCATATGGGTATTTGTTATTATCAAAAGGGGGAGATTGTTGGAGCTTGCTTTCCGCATCTCTTGGTTTGAGAATAACAAATACCATGATGTATTTGATCTACTCTTTTGTGTGTTTATAGTGTACAGGTGATACATGTTAAATAAAGAAACACGTCCTCGTTCATGGATCAAAAAGACAAAATGACGAGTTTTGTATGTTAAACTTCAAACGGCAATAACTTTCAATCCAGGAAGAGTTACGGAACGTGCCACCCCATTTCGGAGATGAGAATGACTCAATCTACAGTCTGGAGAAGTTTCGGACGACAAAAATGAAGAGGAGCTGTCGGAATTTTCCGACAGTCAATGTCGCCCAGGCGACAGCAGAGAAGTTACAACAACTGCCCGCACGGCAGCACGACGAGCAGCAGTTTGGCGCTGTCGGAATTTTCCGACAGCTACTATCGCCCAGGCGACAGCTCGGAAGTTACCGCAACTGCCCGCACGACAGCACTACGAGCGGCAGTTTTGCGCTGTCGGAATTCTGACAGTGATGTCGCCCAGGCGACAGTGAAAATCTATAAAATGCTTCTTTCTGTTCGTGCATTGCAAGTTTGGAGAATTCTAAGTTCCTTCCTGAGGGCATACGAACCAGAGAGCTCCAGAACTTCATGAACTCCCATTTGTGCTGAGAAGGTTTGAAATTGAAGACGAGATCGGACGCGCTTCTACATCAACGATCATCTCGAGGCTTCAACCTTCCTTTCAGAGATCTGAATTTCTAGGGAGTTCATCATTTCATTTTGTATTTTCATTTATATACATTTTGTATTGGTAGGGAAATCGTCTCCTTGTGCGTGACGTCTAAGTCCTTGCGTGGATTAGCGGAAAATTGCTTCCTTATGCGGAGCGTCCAAGTCCTTCGTGGCTTGGTAGAAAATCGTGGCCTTGTGTGCTACGTCTAGATCTTGGGAAGATCTAGAGGATAGGCTTGGGCTTGGTCTAGGGAGAGACAAGTGATAGCCTTCCGATCCTTGGGAGAAGGATTGGTAAACACAAATTGTTAAAACTTTATTTTTATTATAGCCTTGATTTTAAGCTTTATTAAGATCGACAATCCTTTGTATTCATCACTTGTGGAAATAAATTTGATTTCCAATTTCTTATGATTTTCTAAGTGTTTATTTGGGTTGTCTAAAAATCTACTTGTTTATCGGTTAAAATTATCATAATATATTATAAAAATTTCAAAGTAAATTTTAGCCCTTATTCACCCCCCCCCCCCCCCCCCCTCTAAGGGCGCCGCAAGATCCAACAGAGCCGGCCCTCGAAGGCCCAAATGTTTTGTTTAGTCTTTTTCATTGTTGCCGGCCTGCGTTCCGATGTACGCAAAACACATCTTTTTGATTAAACATTAGTGATGTAAGACCTTAAGGCCAAACTTTGATCGTGCGTCTTTTCATTCCGGTTTTTCTATGTTTAGTGGGCATTCCCCGTTGGGTGGTTATTTCATCTCTTTAAAAACTTCCGTTAGAATGCAACTCTGTGTTAGGGTGCGTTTTGAAAGAAAAAGAATTAATTGATCTCATTTAGTAATGCGTCTGTCTGTTCGTATAATATGGCGTGGGGCCCCGGCCGGACCTTCTGTTATATTATTTGTGACGGATGGGGGTGTTACAATTAATCTGAGGCCAACTATTTGTTTTAAAAGGAGTTGAGGATTGAATATTTAAAATTTCTGAACATTTTATAGTTGGTCAATAAGGAGTGGATACAGCTTCTGAAAAGTTTTGGAAATTTTATAAATATTCCTAGTGTTTAAAAGGATTTATTTTGAGCTCAAAGTTGCTATAGAAATTAATAGAGGCTATGTAAGACCTCAATATACTATGAAATAAATCTGAGAATAATCAAATGATGTTTTAAACCCGCTGTTAAACTTTGATGATTTTTGGTAATAACCAACTATTTTAAGTAATTTAAATAGGTTGAGATTACGTGTTTTTGATTTTTCAGAGGTATTTATGTTGATCAAAATATCTGAAAAATTTATTGGGGATTAGTAGAGGTGTTGTAAACCCAGGATTTTTGGAATATTTTGGGTATTTTTTTAATTATAAAAATAATAAATTATTTGGGGTAAATGATTTATTGGAGGATAAATAAGAGCTCAAAATGATTTGAGAAAATTATGAGAAGCAAGTTAGGGTAACCCTAGCCTCTGGATTTAATTTCACGATTTCTCAATTTTTTTGGTATTTAATAAATAAATGGGGAGCTAAAAATCAAAATAAAATATATCAGGTAAAAAGTATGAACTCAGAATGTCCCGCTAAAAATGATCGATGTTACTAATCTCATATTGAGCCTCATGTGGAGATTTGGCGCTTTGCCGATTTAATCAGGTATTTATAATGAATCGTAAATTAAAACCTCAAAATTATATTAGGCTCAAACAGATCGTCGAATCCTGAAAAGACTCACAATCTGATAATTACCCCAAAAGATGCAACATAAGTAATTATCGGGTTCGAATAACTTAGAAATCGGCAGACCCTAATCATATTAATAACACGTAAAATCTGTCGCATAATTGTAAAACATGCCTCCTCGAAACGGAGATGCCTCATCCGAACGGAGATGTCTTATGAACGGAGATGTCTCTTATGAACAGAGATGCCTCGTCAAAATGGAGATGAGAACTGAATTTGCATCCTCGGAACAGAGATGCCTCTTTGGAAAGGAGAAGGAACTGCAAATATTGGAATTTGAATTGTTTTTTATTTTGTTCTTCTTATAACTGCATTCTATTTATTGCACTTTATTTCAGTATTTTACTTACTCCACTTTATTTCAGCATTTTATTTGTTGCACTTTATTTCGGCATTTTATTTATCACACTTCATTTACAACAATTTATTTACTGCAGTTTACTAGTGCATTTATTTAAGTTGTTTAACTTAAAATGATCGTTATTTAAGGTTAACTTGGAGACGGGCATTCTTCCAAGGGTAACTTTAAATAATGAGCGCTCTTGATCGCCACGCTTTTAATTAAAGCCGGAACGGTACGATCAAGCCTCGTGAAAAGTAGCGTGCTCGAATTAATTTATGTCAAGTAGGGCAGACAACCGCTAATTCAAAAGGTGTAGGCATGTTTTCTTTATATAATGCTTGTAAATTGATTTCATTTATAGTTGCGGGTCGGTCATGCTCATTAGTCGTTCATACATGCATGATGAAAGTGCATAATAACTTCCATGAGAATTCTCAATAGGGGGTGAATAGAGATTTTAAAAACTTTTATTAATAAGTGCACGGAAAAATTAATCATAATTACTAGGCATCCAAGATTCCAACCAGAATAAATTCAATCACCGAATACTAGAAATAATCAAGAGGCAATCATAGAAAATTTACAAACATAGAAGACACAAAAGTTATAATGGTTCCCCAAAATTCGGGTAATTCACTCTTCTACCACCTTGGTAGCAATACACTATCACAGTGCCTGAGTCTTTTGAAAAGAAGACTTTTAGAACCACAAGGTCTTTTGATAAGGAGACTCTTAGAACCAGGAACTGAGTCTTTTGATAAAGAGACTCTTAGAACCAAAACTCGATCTTTTGATAAGGAGATCTTGAACCAAAACTGAGTCTTTTGATAAGGAGACTCTTAGAACCAAGACTGAATCCCTTTGAAGAGGAATTCTTAAAACTCTTTACTCAGTTTACAGAAATGAGAATTAGAGTAAGAAGAAGAAGATGATGAAGTATAATCTTCTGATTTGAATCCTCTTTCAGCGGTCACTAAGGATTCTAGGCACTAAGTGTTCTAGATCCATTGTAAGATGATGAACCCTTGCTTAGAAGAAGGTGCAAGGATTATATGCACTGATCCAGTCTTTCAGATTGATCTATGTATCTTTGATTAGTTTCTTTTAGAGAGAAAAGGAAGAAGAAGCTTTCTACAGCTTGAGGAAGAAGAAGTGTTGTCCAGAGATCTGTGGGTAGAATCAGAGAGAGAGAGAGGGATAGAGAAAAGAGCCCCCCTCTCCCTTTTTGAATTTTGTACGTATATAATCCTCTGTCAATTTTGAATTGAATCTATTTCCCTTTTGATCGATTCTCCAATTGGAATGTAGGAGGGAAATTATTGCTTTCTTTCCATTTGTGTTGACAACCCGTCAATATCCTTTAATATATCTTCCAATTATATTATCTCTGAATCTTTAATACCTTTCTTTCTCTTTATATCCTGTTGCGACCCGTTAGGATTCAAATATCTTTTATATATATATTCTGAATAATCATCAGAATTCATTCCTGGAAGTTTCCAATTCTTTGACTGTATCCGACGTTGTGTCGAACAACTTCCGACTTTATACCGACGCACCTTTGAATTCTACTCGAAGCAGCTTCGAAATCTGCTTCAGAGAACCTCAGCTTTGAATTAAACTTTGCTATCGACGTTGTGTCGATTCATTATCGACGTATTCGTCGAGATAAAGAACGTAGACTTTAAATTCTGACTTCTGCGTCGAATATCATTCGATACTGCGTCGACTTCCAAATGAAGCGTCGACTGTCAGTCTGAGTTATCGTTACTTCTATTCGTAGCTACATTGACTCTCAATCGAAGTTGTGTCGACTCTGTTTCGACGCAGATTTAACTCAACTGGTTTTTTTATCTCCTTTTGACTAGGCTTTGACATTCTAAGATGAATATGTCATCCTAGGACATCTAAAGATCATATTACCCTCACTATACAACATGAGTAATAAATCCTATAGAATGAAATCACTTTTACATAATTTGTAAGGTAAATCAAGAGGATATTTTTCCCAATAATCTCCCCCTATTTATCTTGACAAATTTTACAGACTCTTAAGTGATTTCAATATATTGAAGAATAAAAGAATGTACACAAAAGCATATGGTAAAAGACAGCAACATAAACTAAGAATCTTCTGAGATAAAATTGAGAAACTTCTGAATAAAGGAAATGTTATGCTCATCATAATTGAGTTACCCAAAGATTCATTCTACCTTTTCTTTGTAAGGAATGTAGCTAAGGCTTCATAGATTTTCCTGAACTTTGTTTCCACATACTTGAAATTAGCAGATTTTGCCTTCTCTGGATTTTTCTGGATTCTGCCATGCCCTTTGAATAGTTTTTCTATATCAGTTTCTGCAATTGAAAGGACATCATTTACCTTGAATCCAGTGTTTATGATTTTAGCAGCCAATTCATTTATTTAATTCAAATCTAGCTCATCTGATTCTGGATCTGGCACTATGAAGATTGATTGTGTGATGTCAGGAGTTGGAGCTGTTATGAAAACAATCATTCTGTTCTTTTGAAATGGCTGATTTGCTACATTTTGATCAAATCTAAGTCCCCCTTTGTGAAGTTGTCCTTTATCTTTCAGAACTATTGCTTGAGGATTCTTGGTAGCATATTTTGAAGGATCAAATAATGTGCTTAGAATTTTGATGGCTTCTTTTATCTGCTCTTCTTCCACTGTATATTTTCCTTTCTTGAGCCTTTCAATAAATTTGTTTCAATTATCTTCAATCTCTTTTTGAGCAATATTATATTCATACTGATACCTTTCTCTAATCTCATCTAATGCTTTGTCAAGATCTGGATCAGTATATACCTTCATCTGATTTTCAGGCATTTGAACCTTCTCATAGGTTTTATAATATGACATGTCCTTTTTGTACAACTTTCTTTGTTCTTTAGAACATCTCTCCTAGATAGGTATTTGCCTTCCATATTGTCTTCTTCTGAATGTACCACTTTCACTTTGAACTTGTCTAGGAGCTAGTGCTCGAACTGGTAGAACAGAAGCAGGAGGAAGCAGAGCAGGAGCAGGAGGAAGCAGAGCAGGAGCAGGAGGAAGCAGAGCAGGAAATAGGGTTGTTGATTCTTCTGAGATGGGTTTTATTTCTGTGTTCTCAGTAATGGGTGATTCAGTTGATATTGAAAATTCTTTCAAACTCATCCAATAATCATCATCATTTGAGAAAAGCCCAGACTCCCCCTGAACTAAAGAGTCCCCATGGATTGCAGGTGTGAATCTGGTTGGAAAAGATGGCGCAGGTGCAAGAAGGAGTTGAGAGATGATTGATGGTTCTCCTTCAGAGATATAAGAGGAGTATTGATGCTCAATAGCCGTATAAACTGAATCAGGTCGGGGCATGTTGACACCCTTTTCCCCCTGCCTTATATCATCGAAGAAGGGTATAAATAACTCAGCAGGCAATGCCAACAATCGTATTTCCTTCTCGATTATTTTCTTCTAAGCGGAGATATTCCTCAACCTGCGATGTTGTTGAGATAGTTTCGGATAGCAATCTTCTGAAAAATTCATGTATAATGAGGAAAACTTGGACAACAATGTCTCCAAAGCCAAGTCGATTACTTCAAGAATGTCTCTATTAGATGTCATTGATTGTCTATGTGCACCTGCAATGAAGAGAGAAGACAAGAGTAGAAGAGCAAGATAGCAGGAGAGCAAGATGGAGAGAATTCGAAAGCACAATTTAGTCTAACGACTGTATTGCTTTTAGAAGATGTTTCGTCATAACTTAGGGTTTAACTCGAAGCAACGTCGAAAAGGAATAGATGCAGCGTGCCTAATATAAGTCTACGTAGCTTCTAGAAGAGAATTTTGCGCGCTCTCGAGATGTCGACGTTGCATCAAGTGGAAATCGACATGACTTTGAATAAAATCTCCATAAATCGGCTTAGAGAAGATATCACCCCCTTTGATTATCAGTAGTTACATGTTGAGGAGTTAATTTCCCTTTTTCTATATTGTCTCTAAGGAAGGGACCTTAAGTTTACCTGCACATGAAATTCAAACATTTGCAAGGACCCTCACTTGTTGGGGTCCCTTTCTTCTACCATTATAAGGAGTTATGAAAGAATAGGTTGGTCTTTCAGAATACCTCTTAAGCTGAAGAAGTACTGGTTAATTATACCAGCAATGTTTTGCTTTGTGTCCAATTTCGGAACAATAATAACATTTAGAATTAAAGTGAGAACTGACAGAAGGAAATTTAGATTAATTTAAAACATTTTCTGGAAACATACGTCGAGAAGAAGTCGACACATCTCAGCGGTTGCTCCAGTCTCCTTCTCAGTGGATCCGCTGAGACGGCTCCTCGTCTCAGCGGTTTTGACCCTTCGTCTCAGCGGTTCTGCTGAGACAGATCTTCATCTCCTTGTAGATGATTTCTTCTCATTTAAGGGCATGTTTGGCCCTTCCTTTTGAGTCACTTGTGCCTGTATATCCTACACAAGTATAACTTTGTTAAATACAATATGTCCTTAGCATTGAGAGTGATGCCTCTTCAAATCAAGGTGATATTGAGGGTAATATACCCAACAATCTCCCCCTATTTGAAGAAGGCAGAACATCCCCAATGTTAAGGTCCATTAACAATAAAAATCATATCACACAGAAATGATCTCACAGAAAAATGATCTGTGAAGCATAGGACCTATCTCCCTCTTGCTAATATCCTAAGCATAGGTTCTTACTTAGCAATGGCTCTTTAGTGATATCCTAAGCATAGGTTCTTACTTAGCAATGGCTTTGATACCACTCACACAGAAAAATGATCTGTGAAGCATAGGACCTATCTCCCTCTTGCTAATATCCTAAGCATAGGTTCTTACTTAGCAATGGCTCTTTCTCCCCCTTTCTGGTTTCTTCAAACTTCTTGGGCTCCATTTGTGAAAGGAAGCTCAATAATAGTGCTTCATTATGAGCTCTGCTTCTTGTCAATATGCCTTGGGTATGATCTCCAATTATTAGATCTCTTGGATGATCTCCCAGGTGCCTTGCAGCAGCTGGAAGAGGGTCCTCTGGTGGCTGTGGTTGTTCCACTGGTTCAGTTGTGACTTCACCAACTTGTACCTCTTCTTCTTCAGGAATTGCAGCAGCTGTTTGTGTTTTGCTGCTACTGGGCTTGTCTTGGACAGTCAGCTCATGCAACCCTTCTTCATTTCCTGTCAAAATAGAAGAGCTAGACCATTCTTTGTAGAGAAGGCTGGTCTCATCAAACACAACATGCATAGATTCTTCTACAACATGGGTTTTCTTGTTATAAACTCTATAAGCTCTACTATGTGAGCTATACCCAACAAGAACCCCCACATTGCATTTTTCTACAAACTTTGTTAATTGAGATTTTCCATTATTTAGAATGTAGCATTTGCAACCAAAGATTCTAAAGTAAGAAATTGTAGGTTGTTTGCCTTTCAGAATCTCTTAAGGGGTTTTCCCAAGGACCTTATTGATGGAGGCTCTATTGAGAACATAACAGGCTGTATTGACTACCTCTGCCCAGAAGTATTCTGGGAGTGAGGAGTCACTAAGAAGTGTTCTCCCAGCTTCTATCAAGGTCCTATTCCTCCTCTCAGCCACACCATTTTGCTGTGGAGTCCTTGGGGAGGAGAACTCTTGGGTGATACCAAATTCTTGACAAAATTTTGTCATGGCTTCAGATTGAAATTTTGTGCCATGGTCAGTTCTTGTCCTGACCATAGTACATAGTAGATCATTCTGAATAGCCTTGACATAATTTATAAAGACATGTAGGGTATCTGACTTCTTCTTAAGGAAGAATACCCATGTATACTTTGAATGATCATCTACAATTACCAAGGTATACAACTTCCCACCTAGGCTCTGAATTGGCAAAGGACCAAACAAGTCCATGTGCAATAGGTATAAACACCTCTCAGTATCCTTGGAGCCAATACTTTTAAAGGTGGTCCTAATTTGCTTACCCATTTGGCAAGCATGACAGGGACAACTTTTAACACATTTTAGTTTAGGACTATTTCTAACAAGGTTTTTAGAAAATAATCTATACATTGTCTTATAGTTAATGTGGGCAGGTCTCTTGTGCCATTGGACACAAAGAGACTCACTTTCATTAGCTACAAGACACACAGAAGAGATAGAATAATTGCAAATGAAGTCTAAGCTATAAACATTTCTACTCCTAGTGCCTGAGAGAATGGTCTCCAAGTCATTAGACTTTTTGATCAAGCACTTGTAATTGTGGAATTCAATGACATAGCCTAAGTCACATAGTTGGCTTATGCTTACAAGATTGTGTTGCAACCCTTCAACATAAGCTACCCTTGTGATTGAGACTATGCCATTTGAAATCATACCATATCCTTTGGTGACTCCCTTTTCAGATCCACCAAAGATAACTTTGGGTCCATTCTTCACTGGATGGTAATCCTTTAGAAGATCCTTAGCTCCTGTCATGTGTCTTGAGCACCCACTGTCCAAGTATCATATTTGGTTGAGACTGGTACTTGAACTAACCTGCAACACAAAATTTAATGTACCTTAGGATCCCAACTGACTTTGGGTCCTAGGTTCATGTTAACACCATAGGGAATATTCCTAGAAAGGGCTGGTTTGGCTTGAGGTTCAATCCTTGCCTTTGGCACATTGGGGTTGTGCCAACAATCAATTGCAAAGTGTCCCACTTTGCCACAAAACCAACACTCATGACTGTTGTATCTTCTCTTCTGAGCATTTCTTGAGGATTGTGCAGCACAGTCCTTATGTTCAAGAATAGATACAGCAGCATTCTTCTTGTTCCTCTCAGTAATGATTTGACTGAATGTCATTCTGTGAGCTGTCTTGATGCTCTTTATCCTGATGGCATCAGCTTGCAATGACTTGGCAGCCATACAAGATTTGATGGCATCTGACACTGAGCACTCAGACATGTTTACAGATTTTGCAGCAGTCATTTTCTTGACAGATTCAACCTTAGAAGGGCTTGTCTTCTTATTCATGAATGATGTGGCTGAAGTACCAAAAACAAATGGTCCATGTTGGGCCATTTGAATTTCCTCATGAGGAGCCTTCATGGCACTCAATCTCATTCCCTTTCTTCCACTATATGAAGGAGCATTTTCCTTCCTATAGCACCTCTCATTCTTCCAGTGACCATAAATGCTTTCATGGTCATACCTGTTGGAGGGAAGTATCACCTTTTGAAAGGTGGGGTGAGGCTTAGCCTTCTCCTTCCTCTTTACTCCACTCCCTTCTCCTACTTCCATTTTGTTGAATCCTAATCCTCTCCTATTGGTTTGAAAGGAGAAGGTGTCAATAATAGGTAGCACAGATTTGGGCTTGGAGAATTGAGCCACCAGCATCCTCTCCTTGAGGAGCTTTTCTTCAAGATCCTTAATGATCTTGTTCTTGTGGCTTATGGTGCCCACATGGATGATTGACATTCCCTTTAGCTTGCCAATCTCCTTGCTCATTAGAGCTAGCTGGGTAGCATGCTCAATGCACTCAGATTTTGATTGCTTTAGGGAAGTAATTTCTTGGGCTTGCCTCTTGGCTAGCTTTTTGCTCTTTTTCAGAGCTTCCAGGAGTGCACCATACCTATCAATCAATTGATTGACATCCTCCTCAGAATCTGATTCACTTCCAACTTTAGATGGAGGAGATTCAGATTTTGGACCTGTTTCATAATCAGAAGAAGAAGAAATGCAGTGTATCAATACCTGTTCATGTTCTGAATTGCTGTGGCTGTCCTCATTTTCAGTTATAGCCATCAGCCCATGGTCTTCTAGAGTGACCTCATCCTCCTCTACATCACTATCTGAATGTGATAGAGGGGCCCTGATTCCTATCCTGGCAGCAGGACAGTCTTCTTCCTCCTGATCAGCAAACAGCCCCAAGTAGGCTTCCTCCTCACCATTTGAATCTGAAGATGAAGATTCAGATTCACTCCAGCTCTTGCCTTTCTTAGCTAGGAAGGATTTTTCTCCCTTCCTCTCCTTCTGGTGATGAGGCTTCTTGTCACCTCTTTCCTTTCTCTTGACTGGACAGTCAGCAATGACATGTCCAGGCTTACTACAGCAATAGCAAATTATGTTAGTTGAAACATGTTTACTTATTGACTACACCTAATTAAACTATGACTAACTCATCTGATTCTGGATCTGGCACTATGTAGATTGATTATGTGATGCTAGGAGTTGGATTTGTTTTGAAAACAATCCTTTTATTCTTTTGAAATGACTGATCGATACATTTTGATCAAATCTAAGTCCCCATTTGTGAAGTTGTCCTTTATCTTCCAGAACTTTTGCTTGAGGATTCTTGGTAGCATATTTTGAAGGATCAAATAATGTTGGAATTTTCATGGCTTCTTTTATCTGCTCTTCTTCCACTGCATCTTTTCCTTTCTTAAGCCTTTCAATAAATTTGTTTCTATTATCTTCAATCTCCTTTTGAGCAGTATTATATTCATACGGATACCTTTCTCTAATCTCATCTAAGGCTTTGTCAAGATCTGGATCAGTATATACCTTCTTCTAATTTTTAGGCATTTGAACCTTCTCATAGGTTTTATAATATGACCTGTCCTTTATGTACAACTTTCTTTGTTCTTTAGAATATCTCACCTAGATAGGTATTTTCCTTCCATATTGCCTTCTTATGAATGTACCCCTTTCCCTTTGAACTTGTCTAGGAGCTGGCGCTGGAACTGGTAGAACAGAAGCAGGAGGAAGCAGAGCAGGAGCAGGAGGAAGCAGAGCAGGAGGAAGCATAACAAAAGATAGGGTTGTTGATTCTTCAGAGATGGGTTTTATTTCTGTGTTCTCAGTAATGGGTGATTCAGTCCATACTAAAAATTCTTTCAAACTTATCCAATAATCATCATCATTTGAAAAAAGGCCAGACTCCCCCTGAACTAAAGACTCCCCATAGATTGCAGGTGGGAATCTGGTTGGAGAAGATGGCGCAGGTGCAAGAAGGAGTTGAGAGATGATTGATGGTTCTCCTTCAGAGATATAAGAGGAGTATTGATGCTCAATAGCCTTATAAACTGAATCAGGTCAGGGCATGTTGTCACGCTTCTCCCCCTGCCTTATATCATCGAAGAAGGATATAAAGAACTCAGCAGGCAATGCCAACAATCGTATTTCCTTCTCAATTGTTTTCTTCTGAGCGGAGATATTCCTCAACCTGTGATGTTGATGAGATAGTTTTTGTTAGCAATCTTCTGAAAAATCCATGTATAAAGAGGAAAACTCGAACAACAATGTCTCCAAAGCCAAGTCAATTGCTTCAAGAATGTCTCTATTAAATGTCATTGATTGTTTGTGTGTACCTGCAACGAAGAGAGAAGATAAGAGTAGAAGAGAAAGATAGCAGGAGAGCAAGAGGGAGAGAATTCGAAAGCACAATTTAGTCTAACGATTGTATTGCTTTTAGAAAATGTTTCGTCATAACTTAGGGTTTTACTCGAAGCAACGTCGAAAAGGAATAGATGCAGCGCACCAAAAATAAGTCTACGTAGCTTCTAGAAGAGAATTTTGCGTGCTCTCGAGATGTCGACGTTGCGTCGAGTGGGAATCGACGTGACTTTAAATAAAAGCGGCAACTATTGAGTCGACACATGCATTAATAAGAATTCGATGTTGTGTCGAGTGTTATTCGAATTAACTATCCCAGATAGCTCTCGAAGTTGGCGTCGAGTAGAAATCAACGGTGTGTCGAATTCTCTATTCGACTCATCTCTGAATTAACATTTGAATTTTCCTCAAAGAATTTTGATGTTTTTCACAGCAATAGATTTTTATTGAAAATATGATTTACTAGATAATATGTATGAACTAGAAAGCTCCATCAATAGGCTTAGAGAAGATATCACCCCCTTTGATTATCAGTAGTTACATATTGAAGATTTAATTTCCTTTTTTCTATATTGTATCTAACGAAGGGACCTTAAGTTTACTTGCACATGAAATTCAAACATTATCAAGGACCCTCACTTGTTGGGGGGGGGGGGGGGGGGGGGGGGGGGGGGGTCCCTTTCTTCTACCATCATAAGGAGTTATGAAAGAATAGGTTGGTCTTTCAGAATACCTCTTAAGCTGAAGAATTGCTGATTTATTATACCCGCAATGTTTTGCTTTGTGCCCAATTTTGGAACAATAATAACATTTAGAATTAAAGTGAAAACTGGCAGGAGGAAATCTAGATTTATGTAAAACATTTTCAGGAAACATGCGTTGAGAAGAAGTCGACGCATCTCTAGGGTTGTGTCGATAGTAATTCGGCATGTCTGCATAGTTGCGTCGATAAAAGATCAATGCAGGATGCTGGTTGCGTTGAGTATTATTCGACGCACCTTCATACCTGCTTCGAGTTGATGTCGAAGCACTTGCAGAACTCCGTTGAGTTGCATTCGACGCATCTTTAAAGTTGTGTCGTGTTCTATTCGACGCATATTTCCTTTTATTAAAAATTTGATTGTAATTGATTGATTTTTCTAAGGGATGTTTACCTAGAATTCCTTTCTGATTATTCGGATTCACCCTATTAAATATAGTAACTTTAGCAGGATGATTATTTAATTCTTCACAAATTTCATTTACTTGATTCTCACTAGATCTAACAAATACTACTAGATTCTCCCATACAGGTTTGCTGAAAGATCCATTATTAATTGATGAATCTGCTCCTAATCCAAGATATTTGATTCTCCTAAAGAGATTCTTTGAGATATCTTTTAGCTTTTGATTCCTCCCATTGAGTGAATTTTCATAGGCCTTTACCTTTATAAGCTCTTCCTTTAATGTTAAATTTTCAGTAGTTAGTTTATCTTTCTTTTTGCATATGAGATACTTCAGTTCTTAATTCAGAGTTATCAGAATATCTATCTTTTTCTTTAAGATCTCATAATTCTTTTCTAAGAATTTTAATTTCTTTCTGAGCTTCTAGATGATCATTACAGAATTCATTAAAATATTCTTTAAATTCATCTGAAGAGAAATCAAAATCATCAAAATATGATACATGATCTTCTTCAGAGGAATCTTCCAAAGCCATCAGGCAGGTTTCTTCAGCAACAACTTCTTCCTCACTTTCAGATGAGGAACTTGACTCAGATTATGAGTCACTCCAGGTTTCAGCTATTAAACATTTTCCTTTCTTCTTGTCCTTCTTTCTGAAGGGCTGCTTCTTGTACTCCTTCTTACTGGTTTTGTCCTTCTTCTCTTCAGGACATTCAGGAGCAATGTGCCATGACTTTTTGTAGGTAAAGCAGATGACCTCTTTGTTGGGAGTCTTATCAAACATGGGCTTATTTGAGCTCCTATCCATTCTTCTGGAGTCTTAAGTTTTGACCAACCTTCTGAACCATCTGGTCAAGAGATTAAACATCTCATCTTCAGGGGTTGAAGGTGTAACATCCCAATTTAAAAAAGGGGTCTAGTCGGTTCGGTTGAACCCTTGGAAGAGCTTAGGTCGGGTCACAGGACAACCACGGCCCGACCTTCGCCAAATAAATGGTAGTCATTTAGAGAAATGACTGTTTTGAGCATAGTAGCGCGTCGCGACTACGCTATTTTAGTATAATGAGCATACGTGCTCCGAATCGAATTCTGTCAGTTGCATTAGACTCGTATGGCCGATACGAGTGCAACGGAACTCGTTTCGTTCCAATCCGAGGTCGTTTGGAGAAAACGACTATTTTGAGTAATATCGAGTGCCGCAACAACGCCATGTTAGAATATTGAGCAAACGAACTTCGAATTGAATTCCGTCAGTTGCGTTAGACTCGTATGGCCAATACGAATGCAACTGAACTCATTTCGTTCCAATCCAAGGTCGTTTTGAGAAAACGACTATTTTGAGTAATATCGAGCGTCGCAACAACGCCATTTTCAAATGTTAAGCAAACTAACTCTGAATTGAATTCTGTCAGTTGCGTTAGACTCGTATGGTCGATACGAGTGCAACAGGACTCGTTTCATTCCAATCCGAGGTCGTTTGGAGAAAACGACTATTTTGAGTAATATCGAGCGCCGCAACAACGCCATTTTCAAATGTTAAGCAAACGAGCTCCGAATTGAATTCTGTCAGTTGTGTTAGACTCGTATGGTCGATACGAGTGCATCAAAATTCGTTTCGCTCAAATATGACGTCGTTTGATCAATTAAATAAAAATATTGCTCGTAAAATTATAAGAATCTCGAGATACGTAAATGCTTGATTTCAACCCCGGCACGTCACCAATGACTCGACACTCGACGACTCGGGCCTACTATGACTTTGACCCACCTAGGGCACCCACCCGAGAGTTGACTTTGGACAACCCCCCCCCCCCCCCCCCCCCCTTTTTTAAATGAATTTCAAATTAGTATAAGCTTAAAATAAGCTAAGTGCACCCAAGCCTACCAAGCCAACTCCCCTCCCTCATGTTCTGATGTGCATACATCTCCATGCAAAATAACAGTGGGGGGAGATATTTTCAAGCTTAGTCCTAAGCTAATCCTCATCCAACCTAACCTCTCCCTCTCTCTTTCTCTCTCTCCCTCTACCGTTCATCTCAAGCAAGGAAGAAAGACCACAATCCTTGTGATGAACTCCAATTGGCCAGCATATACAGTGCACCCCTAATCCCTTAATGACATGTGTCCTAACTATGATTGGTTTTAAATCAAACCATAAGCAGGAGAAGAGGAGAGGGAGGTGGAGGAGGTCTCACTGCCACCCCTATAAAAGTAGCCCCCCTCCTCTAGAGCAGCGGACCCTCTCCCCCATCTTAGTCGAGCCCATCCAAACCCCTGCCGGAGCCCCACCTTGCCGGAAACTGCTAGCAGAACCTCCACCATCCTCCACGACCTCCAATGGCGGAACTCGCCGAAAGCTCTCGGAGGCCCCTAAACAGGGTGGGATCTTCTCCTCTCCTCCCTCCCTAACCCCCGGATGCATCGCATGCAAACGCCGACGACCGGAGCGCCGCCACCGCCCTCCCTCTACTCCATGCCGATTTTGATAAAAATCAACTCCGGCGGCGGCAGGCCGCCGGACCACCGCCGGAGGGAGCGTCCGCCCCCGTATAGACGGTCGGGGGCGGAGCCACGGCCGGCCAGTGGCCGGACGCCGGCGGGGAAAGCCCTCAAGGGGGAGGCGGCGTACTGGATCGGCAGTTCTGTCAAAATTTTTGATAAAATTTTTATAAAATTTTATGATTATATTTATTATAACATTTGATTTTTTGGCGGGCTTATAGGAAGCCCAAGTGCAAAAACTTTGAATATCAAAGTTGCTCATCTTGGCAAGGGCTAGCTCCTGTAAAATTTCATAATTTTTAAAGG
Source organism: Dactylorhiza incarnata (assembly GCA_033032865.1). Classification (NCBI taxonomy): domain Eukaryota; kingdom Viridiplantae; phylum Streptophyta; class Magnoliopsida; order Asparagales; family Orchidaceae; genus Dactylorhiza; species Dactylorhiza incarnata. The sequence continues at coordinate 1,753,267 of JAWHQI010000230.1, read as the reverse complement.
AGGTTTAGTATTTTTAGTAATTTAAATACTATGATATTTTGGGTTTTTGAATTTCCAGAGGGCCGCAACAGTGATGAAAAATTATGAGAAAATTTGGGAAGCTTCCTACTACTGACCTACATCTACTGTAATTATTTTGGAATTTTTGAAATGGGTTTACTATTTTTTGATGCTAAAAATCTATGTTATAAATTAATAATGAATTACACTCTCCTCCAACATGTCTCCAAAAATTATGGGAAGCTTGGGAGGCTGGATCGCACCCTCTAAAAGTTTGGGTATTTTTAAAAGTAAAAATATCGACGCGCAGTTAAAGTCACAATCGCGAGGCGACGCCGTCAATTCAATAACCTCAAGATAATCAAAAATGTGAAATCAAGGCACACGAAAATAAGGAACCTCATAAAATATAAGTAAACTGCTATGAACGGAGAAAGAACAGAACTTCCTCCTATGAACGGAGATGGAATAGAATTTCCTCCTATGAACGGAGATGAAACAGAACTTTCCTCCTAAAAACGGAGTCGACTTTGAAGCCTCCTGTTATGGAGTGATTGGACTACTAACCTGTTTATTTATTTACTTCCTCCAGCCTCGTACTGGTCCTTATTTACTGCTTTCAGTATCTTTAAATCCAGTCTCGCACTGGTCCCCCGCATCTACTTTCTGTACTTTCAATTCTCCAGTCTCGCACTGGTCCTGATATTATGGCCTCTGCTTTCGGCCTATTTTATTGCTTGATATTATGGCCTCTGCTTTCGGCCTATTTTACTGCTTGATATTATGGCCTCTACTTTCGGCCTATTTTACTGCTTGATATTATGGCCTCTGCCTTCGGCCTATTTTACTGCTTGATATTATGGCCTCTGCTTTCGGCCTATTTTACTGCTTGATATTATGGCATTTTCCTGTTTATTGCCTATAATTTAGAGTTGACGTGAAGATTGGACATTCCTTCGGCGTCAACCCTAAATAGTGACGATCTGGCCGCCCCTTGTAGAGCAGAGCGGACAGATCGATGTTTTGGCATTTTTCTATTTATTGCCTATAATTTTGAGTTGACGTGAAGATGGGACATTCCTTCGGCGTCAACCCTAAATAGTGCTGATCTGGCCGCCCCTTGTAGAGCAGAGCGGACAGATCGATGTTTTGGCCTTTTCCTCTGTATTGCCTATAATTTAGAGTTGACGTGAAGATGGGACATTCCTTCAGCGTCAACCCTAAATAGTGCCGAACTGTCCGCCGCTTGTAGAGCAGAGCGGACAAATCGATGATTTGGCCTTTTCTTCTTTATTGTCTATGATTTAGAGTTCACGTGAAGGTGGGACATTCCTTCAGAGTCAACTCTCAATAGTGTCAAACTGGCCTCCGCTTGTAGAGCAGAGCGGACAGATCAATGTTTTGGCTTTTCCTTCTGTATTGCCTATAAATTTAGAGTTGACATGAAGACGTGGCATACTTTCAGAGTCAACTCTAAATAGTGCCAAACTGGCCGCCGCTTGTAGAGCAGAGCGGACAGATCGATGTTTTGGCTTTTCTTTCTGTATTGCCTATGAATTTAGAGTTGACATGAAGACATGGCATACTTTCAGAGTCAACTCTAAATAGTGCCAAACTGGCCGCCGCTTGTAGAGCAGAGCGGACAGATCGATGTTTTGGCTTTTCCTTCTGTATTGCCTATGACTTTAGAGTTGACGTGAAGACGTGGCATACCTTCAGAGTCAACTCTAAATAGTGCCGAACTGGCCGCCGCTTGTAGAGCAGAGCGGACAGATCGATGTTTTGGCTTTTCCTTCTGTATTGCCTATGAATTTAGAGTTGACGTGAAGACGTGGCATACTTTCAGAGTCAACTCTAAATAGTGCCAAACTGGCCGCCGCTTGTAGAGCAGAGCGGACAAATCGATATTTTGGCTTTTCCTTCTGTATTGCCTATAAATTTAGAGTTCACATGAATACGTGGCATACTTTCAGAGTCAACTCTAAATAGTGCCAAACTGGCCGCCGCTTGTAGAGCAGAGCGGACAGATCGATGTTTTGGCTTTTCCTTCTGTATTGCCTATGAATTTAGAGTTGACGTGAAGGCGTGGCATACCTTCAGAGTCAACTCTAAATAGTGCCGAACTGGCCGCCGCTTGTACAGCAGCGCGGTCGAATCGATGTTTTGAAGTTTATTCTTGTATTGACAGTAAAAAATATTTCTACGGGAAGAATATATTGAGCCTTTGAGAAAATATTCCTACGGGAATATATTATTCCTTCGGGGAATATTCCTACGGGAATATATTGAGCCTCTGAGAAAATATTCCTACGAGAATATATTGTGCCTTCAGGAAGTATTCCTACGGGAATATATTGAACTACTATGCATTATTGACATAAGAGAGTTAGAAATTCTGAGCTTAAATGGTCTCAGCAGTTGGGCTTAAATGGTCTCAGCGGTTGGAATAATGGTCTCAGCGGTTGAGATAATGATCGAACACAAGAATGCAATTGTGCCTTATGTGGGCCGCTGGGGTTCGATTACCAGCTGGGTTAAAATAGTAGTTCATCTTCTCTCTTTCTACTAATCTACAGGTGGATATATTGCTAAGCTTTAAGAGAATTCTCTTTTCTCCTCTTATGATGAAATATACTTCGAAAAGAAATTCCTACGGGGATGAAATGTTGCCTTCGAGAAGTATTTCCTACGGGAATGAAATGTTGCCTTCGAGAAATATTCCTACGGGAATATATTGTGCCTTCGAGAATTATTCCTCCGGGAATATAAAATGTGCCTTGGGAGAATGTCGGATGGCCTATGAGTTGTACTCTAAGGCAACCCGCACGACGGACGGTCTGGGAGGGCAACCCGTGCGAAACTAATAGAACTACGTGGGTCTGAGACCGTATGCAGGATGATACGGAGTATGTAGGAGGTGGTCGTGGGAAGACTGCCTCGGCCCAATAAGAGTCCAGATGTCCCCTCCCTTATAAATGTTATATTATGTCTGTTTGTTAGTAGGGGTTGGATTCTGCTCGTGGTTCTAATAACTTGTCTTTGGCACAGGTGACAGGTGCGGATGAGTGACAACATCTGTGTGTGGATGAAGCCACGGAGCAGGCTACGTCAGGTATAAGTTTGGTAAGCCGCACTCCTTTTGTGGTGCCCTATCCCAGGGTATATATATAATGGCAATAAATCTTTGATGGTTAGGATTTTATGCGGCGGTGGTATGGATGATATTCATACAGGTCTTGAGTTTAAGGTTTCTGTGATGATTAATCTTCCGTTATATTACTACGTCTTCCGCTAAGTGCTGTAAAGTGCACTCTTTAATGAAGTCTTCCGCTAGAATGTCGCTTTCTTACTCTGTTGATGTGTAGTGACTTTCGCTTAACACCACCCCTAGGCGTGACAACGGAGTGTTCAAGGAAGGGGGGGTTGGAGAAGCTAGTAACTCCACCCTTCGAGATCGCTTCGGCGTCCTGCCGAAAGGGTGGTGTGCGATAAGATCCCCCAGTCGGACCGCTGATCTGGGAGGGGGGGTCTTACAAATGGATCAGAGTGCAACCAATCTTGTCGACCTATTCGTGATCACAGAAACACCTATTGCTCCACTAATCACTATAGCGTGGTTCGGGATGAACCACTGCAGCAGAAGTGGTGGTGGACCTACAAGGTAAAAGTTGGCAACAAACTTGGCATATATATGAACATTTTCACTCGAACTTATCAAATTCAGTTTTAGTCATGCAAAATGTTTTTTTTATGACTCAAATCGACAGTTAAATGTCTTTTACTACATCTGATCTCGAACAATCATCTATCTTATTCCCATAAGACACTCTCCTTAAACCCTACAAATGATCATTTCAAATTTTGAACTCTGGGTTTAAGCCTCTTTGTTTTATTGGGAGTAGATGCTCGTTTTCAAAATTCCATTCGAGGTGAACTAATCAAATGAAATTTTGTGTACAATGTAAGAACTTCATTACTAATTTCTAATCCCAGGTTTAAGCCTCTTTGTTTTATTGGGATTAAAATTCTCGTTTTCAAAATTTCATTTAAGGTAAGCTAACTAAATGAAATTTTGCGTGTATATGGAGAATTGCTCTAACGATTGCAAATATGAAGTATGCTTTGACTTGATCGATTTGACGATCTGTGAAAATAAAGTCGTGCAATCATAAGAGAACTATGATAAAATGTTAGTCTTTTCAATAACGTTAATATTTCAGGAAATGATTACTGAGGCGACGTGCTGGATTGAAGTAAATTTGTGGCAAATTTATAAAAGCTTGTATACAAACCATCCTAAAAGTACAATGTTAGCATTCACGGGACTTGCGATGTTTGCATACTTAGCCAGCCGTGAAGCCTCGTTAAAAAGGGTAAGCCACTGAGGACCCGAAGGTGATGGTTACCTATTTTATTGCTTGGTTGCATTGGGAAAAGTGGCGGGTTGGTCATGCCCGTGGACTGTACGTACCGATGCGGGAAGGTTGACGACTCTAGGCGACAGGGAGGTGTGCACCCCGGGAGCTCGGTTGTATCTTATATGCCCCGCTGGGTCCCTCTACTGGTTGGCCAAATTCAGTTATTGTCGGATGTCTCCTACGTCCGAGGGTACACGGGGTTGTACGTTCGGGCCTGGGTAGTGCAGTACATCCACACCCAGAAGTGGCAAGACCGGCCACTGTCACCGACGGCCACATCGGTGAGGCCCGCGGGGTTCGCTACCCTGCAAAAAGAAGCGGTCAAAATATGGCAACATAAGAGCAAACTGGTAAAATATTATATGTGATTACCATGGCGGGTCAGTCATGCCCAAGGACCGTTCATACAGGAATGGGAAGGATGACAACTCATGAGGCACTAGGGAGAGTGTGAACCCCGGGAGGTTATTAATTATTTCCCCGAAGGGTCCCTCCGCTGGATAGCCGAATTTTGTAATCGACGGATGTTGCTCACATCCAGGAGTACACTGGGTTGTACATTAGGGCCTGGGTAGTGCGGTACGTCCACACCCAGAAGTGGCAGGACCGGCCACTGTCACCGACGGCCACATCGGTGAGGCCCGCGGGGGTCGCAACCCTGCTGGAAGAAAAACGGTCAAACTGTTTCAACATTGTGTGTTGTGATTGAGTCGTGAGTACTCGTTATGCATGGCTTGCATATGCATCAAAACATACATATTCGCATATGTATCATTTGCATCAAAACATACATATCTGCATATACCATTAACATATAACCTTCGTATGGAAGTTGATTATATGTTTATGGATTTTTACTGCTTATTTGCAATTTTATCTGTACCATTAACATATAACCTTCGTATAGGAGTTGGTTATATGTTTATGGATTTTTACTGCTTATTTGCAATTTTATCTGTATCATTAACATATAACTTTCATATGGGAGTTGGTTATATGTTCGTGGATTTACTCTGCTTATTTACAATTTTCATTTGTTCCACCAACATATAACCTTCGTATGGGAGTCGGTCATATGTTGATAGGTGTTACAAAAGCTTATGCAAGTTATAACTTGTATATGTTCCACTGACACGTAGCCCCGTAAGAAATTAACTATATGTTGATGGATTTTTACTATGTGCCTTTCGAACACAACTCATAAATTTTGCGTTTCAGATATGCAAACCTTGGAAGGTGTTGAGTTGCCTCCACTTCCAGTTGAGCTCGCCTCCTTGGAAGATGTTGAGTTGCCTCCACTTCCAGCTGGGCTCGGCTCCCTGGAAGGTGTTGAGTTGACTCCGCTTCTAGTTGAGCTCGGCTCCTGGAAGGTGTTGAGTTGCCTTCGTCTCCCGTTAAGCTCGGTTCACGGGAGGGGTATCGAGTGATGAAGGGTTTCTTGTTTCTCACGATTAGATCAATTTGAATCGTTCAAGATACCCCGTAGTTCACGTAAGCTACTTGTATATTACATGGCAGGAGCCATCAACATAGCTCGTTAGGTAAAACCAAACTGTTAGGAAAATGATTTCTCTTAACCCCTGAAAATGAGTCAAATATGAATTCCAAGAATGAAAAACAAAGCTAAGTAAATATGCGTCGAATAGTGTTCGACGCAACGTCGAAATGTAGTCGACGTCTCTTTCAGATTAAGTCGAAGTAACTCTAGGAAGATTTCGACGTATGTGTTGTCGATGTTACTCTGATATCTAGTCGACGCAACTAGTGAAGTCGACGCACCTTAGTCGACGCACCTTCCTTATTCACCTCTCGAAGTCCAGACAGGATGTACTCGACGCTTGCGTCGAATGGCAATCGACGCACGTCGATTTATTTGACGGACTTAAATATGCGCCAGATCTCTTTCCTTCTTTCAGTAAATCTGATTTGTATGGAATAATGTTAATATTTTATAGCCGTTCTGAATCATTCTTTCCTTCTATTTGATTCTTGGCTAATCTGATTAACTCTATTTTGGATATTATTTGAAATCAGAATTCATTCTTTCCTTCTACAGAAATAAAACATTATGGAAATATTTTTTCTTTCTATTCTCTCTAACTGCTAATTGATTATCCTCCTATAGTATTATGTTGAATTAACAGAGCTATAAATAAAGAGGAGGTCGGAAGAAAATAAACAGAGTGATATACCACACACATTTGAAATAGAGGAAAAGCTCCCAAGAGAAAAGAGAGAAATTGAGAAAAAGCTCTGCAGCAACATTCAAGCACTTCTTCTTCTTCTGCTTCTGAAGTCATACTGCTGCAAAATCTGATAGCTCTCACAAAGAGAGAAAGGCTGCAAATCTTCTTCTCTCTATAGAAGAAAGATTCAATTCACTTCTTGTGCTTCCAATCTTCTTGCTAGGAAGAAGATTCTTTCTTGTTTTTATTTGTTCTCCTTTCTTTCTTTCTCACTTAAACATTGTAAAAGAGTTTTTAGAATCTCTCTCCAAAAAATTCAGTGTACTGGTTCTAATAGTCTCCTTGTCAAAAGACTCAGTTGGTTCTAAGAGTCTCCTTGTCAAAAGACTCAGGGTGGTTCTAAGAGTCTCCTTATCAAAAGACTCAGTGCAAGATAGTGAATTCCTACCAAGGGGGTAGAAGAGTGGACTACCCAAAGTTTGGGGAACCACTATATTTTCTTGTGTTGTGTTGTGATTTATTTTCTTGCATTTACTTTATTTTCTTGCTTAATTCTTGTTGGTGTGTGGGAAGCTCTAATCTGTGATCATACACATATATATTAACTTTGCACAAAATAATTTTTAAATCTCTATTCACCCCCCCCCCCCCTCTAGAGAATTCTAGTGAGGTTAATTGTGCACTTTCACAAACCTAGAGATCCTTAAAATTTGGGATCGTTCGACACCTCTAGTGGTCTACAGTACGTCCAGTTTTGAATCCTCATGACCCACTCGTATTTTCAGGGACGAAAATTATCTTTGTTTTATTGGATTGTAACATCCCAATTTTAAAAAGGGGTCTAGTCGGTTCGGTTGAACCCTTGGAAGAGCTTAGGTCGGGTCACAGGACAACCACGGCCCGACCTTCGCCACATAAATGGTAGTCATTTAGAGAAATGACTGTTTTGAGTATAGTAGCGCGTCGCGACTACGCTATTTTAGTATAATGAGCATACGTGCTCCGAATCGACTTCTGTCAGTTGCGTTAGACTCGTATGGCTGATACGAGTGCAACGGAACCCGTTTCGATCCAATCCGAGATCGTTTGGAGAAAACGACTATTTTGAGTAATATCGAGTGCCGCAACAACGCCATGTTAAAATATTGAGCAAACAAACTTCGAATTGAATTCCGTCAGTTGCGTTAGACTCGTATGGTCGATACGAGTGCAACTGAACTCATTTCGTTCCAATCCAAGGTCATTTTGAGAAAACGACTATTATGAGTAATATCGAGCGTCGCAACAACGTCATTTTCAAATGTTAAGCAAACGAACTCCGAATTGAATTCTGTCAGTTGCATTAGACTCGTATGGTCGATACGAGTGCAACAGGACTCGTTTTGTTCCAATCCGAGGTCGTTTGGAGAAAACGACTATTTTGAGTAATATCGAGCGCCGCAACAATCTCATTTTCAAATATTAAGCAAACGAGCTCCGAATTGAATTCTGTCAGTTGTGTTAGACTCGTATGGTCGATACGAGTGCATCAAAATTCGTTTCGCTCAATTACGACATCGTTTGATCAATTATAAAAATATTGCTCGTAAAATTATAAGAATCTCGAGATACGTAAACGCTTGATTTCAACCCCGGCACGTCACCAATGACTAGACACTCGACGACTCGGACCTACTATGACTTTGACCCACCTAGGGGACCCACCCGAGAGTTGACTTTGGTCAACCCCCCCCCCCCCCTTTTTAAATGAATTTCAAATTAATATAAGCTTAAAATAAGCTAAGTGCACCCAAGCCTACCAAGCCAACTCCCCTCCCTCATGTTCTGATGTGCATACATCTCCATGCAAAATAACAGTGGGGGGAGATATTTTCAAGCTTAGTCCTAAGCTAATCCTCATCCAACCTAACCTCTCCCTCTCTCTTTCTCTCTCTCTCTCCCTCTACCGTTCATCTCAAACAAGGAAGAAAGACCACAATCCTTGTGATGAACTCCAATTGGCCAGCATATACATTGCACCCCTAATCGCTTAATGACATGTGTCCTAACAATGATTGGTTTTAAATCAAACCATAAGCAGGAGAAGAGGAGAGGGAGGTGGAGGAGGTCTCACTGCCACCCCTATAAAAGGAGCCCCCCTCCTCCAGAGCAGCGGACCCTCTCCCCCATCTCAGTCGAGCCCATCCAAACCCCTGCCGGAGCCCCACCTCGCCGGAAACTGCTAGCAGAACCTCCACCATCCTCCACCACCTCCAATGGCGGAACTCGCCGAAAGCTCTCGGAGGCCCCTAAACAGGGTGGGATCTTCTCATCTCCTCCCTCCCTAACCCCCGGATGCATCTCATGCAAACGCCGATGACCGGAGCGCCGCCACCGCCCTCCCTCTACTCCATGCCGATTTTGATAAAAATCAACTCCGGCGGTGGCCAGCGGCGGCAGGCCGCCGGACCACCGCCGGAGGGAGCGCCCGCCCCCGTATAGACGGCCGGGGGCGGAGCCACGGCCGGCCGGTGGCCGGACGCCGGCGGGGAAAGCCCTCAAGGTGGAGGCGGCGTACTGGATCGGCAGTTCAAAATTTTTGATAAAATTTTTATAAAATTTTATGATTATATTTATTATAACATTTGATTTTTTGGGGGCTTATAGGAAGCCCAAGTGCAAAAACTTTGAATATCAAAGTTGCTCATCTTGGCAAGAGCTAGCTCCTGTAAAAATTTCATAATTTTTAAAGGAGGTTTAGTATTTTTAGTAATTTAAATACTATGATATTTTGGGTTTTTGAATTTCCAGAGGGCCGCAACAGTGATGAAAAATTATGAGAAATTTTGGGAAGCTTCCTACTACTGACCTACATCTACTGTAATTATTTTGGAATTTTTGAAATGGGTTTACTATTTTTTGATGCTAAAAATCTATGTTACAAATTAATAATGAATTACAGTCTCCTCCAACATGTCTCCAAAAATTATGGGAAGCTTGGGAGGCTGGATCGCACCCTCTAAAAGTTTGGGTATTTTTAAAAGTAAAAATATCGACACGCAGTTAAAGTCACAATCGCGAGGCGACGCCGTCAATTCAATAACCTCAAGATAATCAAAAATGTGAAATCAAGGCACACAAAAATAAGGAACCTCATAAAATATAAGTAAACTCCTATGAACAGAGAAAGAACAGAACTTCCTCCTATGAACGGAGATAGAACAGAATTTCCTCCTATGAACGGAGATGGAACAGAACTTTCCTCCTAAAAACGGAGTCGACTTTGAAACCTCCTGTTATGGAGTGATTGGACTACTAACCTGTTTATTTATTTACTTCCTCCAGTCTCGTACTGGTCCTTATTTACTGCTTTCAGTATCTTTAAATCCAGTCTCGCACTGGTCCCCCGCATCTACTTTCTGTACTTTCAATTCTCCAGTCTCGCACTGGTCCTGATATTATGGCCTCTGTTTTCGGCCTATTTTACTGCTTGATATTATGGCCTCTGCTTTCGGCCTATTTTACTGCTTGATATTATGGTCTCTGCTTTCGGCCTATTTTACTGTTTGATATTATGGCCTCTGCTTTCGGCCAATTTTACTGCTTGATATTATGGCCTCTGCTTTCGGCCTATTTTACTGCTTGATATTATGACATTTTCCTCTTTATTGCCTATAATTTAGAGTTGACGTGAAGATGGGACATTCCTTCGGTGTCAACCTTAAATAGTGCCGATCTGGCCGCCCCTTGTAGAGCAGAGCGGACAGATCGATGTTTTGGCATTTTCCTCTTTATTGCCTATAATTTAGAGTTGACGTGAAGATGGGACATTCCTTCGGCGTCAACCCTAAATAGTGTCGATCTGGCCGCCCCTTGTAGAGCAGAGCGGACAAATCGATGTTTTGGCCTTTTCCTCTGTATTGCCTATAATTTAGAGTTGACGTGAAGATGGGACATTCCTTCAGCGTCAACCCTAAATAGTGTCGAACTGTCCGCCGCTTGTAGAGCAGAGCGGACAGATCGATGTTTTGGCCTTTTCTTCTTTATTGTCTATGATTTAGAGTTCACGTGAAGGTGGGACATTCCTTCAGAGTCAACTCTAAATAGTGCCAAACTGGCCGCCGCTTGTAGAGCAGAGCGGACAGATCGATGTTTTGGCTTTTCCTTCTGTATTGCCTATAAATTTTGAGTTGACATGAAGACGTGGCATACTTTCAGAGTCAACTCTAAATAGTGCCAAACTGGCCACCGCTTGTAGAGCAGAGTGGACAGATCGATGTTTTGGCTTTTCCTTCTGTATTGCCTATGAATTTAGAGTTGACGTGAAGATGTGGCATACCTTCAGAGTCAACTCTAAATAGTGCCGAACTGGCCGCCGCTTGTAGAGAAGAGCAGACAGGTCGATGTTTTGGCTTTTCCTTCTGTATTGCCTATGACTTTAGAGTTGACGTGAAGACGTGGCATACCTTCAGAATCAACTCTAAATAGTGCCGAACTGGCCGCCGCTTGTAGAGCAGACAGATCGATGTTTTGGCTTTTCCTTCTGTATTACCTATGAATTTAGAGTTGACGTGAAGACGTGGCATACTTTCAGAGTCAACTCTAAATAGTGTCAAACTGGCCGCCGCTTATAGAGTAGAGCGGACAAATCGATGTTTTGGCTTTTCCTTCTATATTGCCTATAAATTTAGAGTTGACATGAAGATGTGGCATACTTTCAGAGTCAACTCTAAATAGTGCCAAACTGGCCGCCGCTTGTAGAGCAGAGCGGACAGATCAATGTTTTGGCTTTTCCTTCTGTATTGCCTATGAATTTAGAGTTGACGTGAAGACGTGGCATACCTTCAGAGTCAACTCTAAATAGTGCCGAACTGGCCGCCGCTTGTACAGCAGCGCGGTCGAATCGATGTTTTGAAGTTTATTCTTGTATTGACAGTAATAAATATTCCTACGGGAAGAATATATTGAGCCTTTGAGAAAATATTCCTACGGGAATATATTGTGCCTTCGGGGAATATTCCTACGGGAATATATTGAGCCTCTGAGAAAATATTCCTACGAGAATATATTGTGCTTTCAGGAAGTATTCCTACGGGAATATATTGAACTACTATGCATTGTTGACATAAGAGAGTTAGAAATTCGGAGCTTAAATGGTCTCAGCAGTTGGGCTTAAATGGTCTCAGCGGTTGGAATAATGGTCTCAGCGGTTGAGATAATGATCGAACACAAGAATGCAATTGTGCCTTATGTGAGCAGCTGGGGTTCGATTACCAGTTGGGTTAAAATAGTAGTTCATCTTCTCTCTTTATACTAATCTACAGGTGGATATATTGCTAAGCTTTAAGAGAATTCTCTTTTCTCCTCTTATGATGAAATATACTTCGAAAAGAAATTCCTACGGGGATGAAATGTTGCCTTCGAGAAGTAATTCCTACGGGAATGAAATGTTGCTTTCGAGAAATATTCCTACGGGAATATATTGTGCCTTCGAGAATTATTCCTCCGGGAATATAAAATGTGCCTTGGGAGAATGACGGATGGCCTATGAGTTGTACTCTAAGGCAACCCGCACGACGGACGGTCTGGGAGGGCAACCCGTGCGAAACTAATAGAACTACGTGGGTCTGAGACCGTATGCAGGATGATACGGAGTACGTAGGCGGTGGTCATGGGAAGACTGCCTCGGCCCAATAAGAGTCCAGATGTCCCCTCCCTTATAAATGTTATATTATGTCTGTTTGTTAGTAGGGGTTAGATTCTGTTCGTGGTTCTAATAACTTGTCTTTGGCACAGGTGACAGGTGCGGATGAGTGACAACATCTGTGTGTGGATGAAGCCACGGAGCAGGCTACGTCAGGTATAAGTTTGTTAAGCCGCATCTCCTTTTGTGGTGCCCTATCCCAGGGTATATATATATAATGGCAATAAATCCTTGATGGTTAGGATTTTATGCGGTGGAGGTATGGATGCTATTCATACAGGTCTTGAGTTTAAGGTTTCTGTGATGATTAATCTTCCGCTATATTACTACGTCTTCCGCTAAGTGATGTAAAGTGCACTCTTTAATGAAGTCTTCTGCTAGAATGTCGCTTTCTTACTCTGTTGATGTGTGGTGGCTTTCGCTTAACACCACCCCTAGGCGTGACAACGGAGTGTTCAAGGAAGGGGGGTTGGAGAAGCTAGTACCTCCACCCTTCGAGATCGCTTCGGCGTCCTGCCGAAAGGGTGGTGTGCGATAAGATCCCCCGGTCGGACTGCCGATCTGGGAGGGGGGTCTTACAGAAGGCACTCCTTCAGCTATCTTCAATGCAATGATTCTTTCTCTTGAGTAAGTTAAAGTTTTCTCTTTAGCTTCTATTTCAGCCTTGCTCTTCAGCAACAACTCATAGGATTTCAGCTTGCCTAGAAGAGCATCTATGGAGATCTCCCTATAGCATCTGGACTCTCTGATGGCCCAGATCCTTGAGTCCCAAGTGCTTGGGAAGCACATGAGAAGCTTTTCATTTATCTCAGTCAATGAGATCTCCTTGTCCAGTCCTTTAAGCTCATTGACTATGATGCTGAATCTTTCATACATTTCAGCAAAATTTTCTTCAGACTTATTTTGAAAGTTCTCATATTGGGATATGAGAAGGAACTTCCTGTCCTTCCTTTCATAAGAACTTCCTTCAACTAATCTGGATATCGAATCCCAAATTTCTTTTGCAGATTGGCATTCAGCCACTTTCTGAAATATTTCATGTGACAGGGGATACCAAGATATTCATTGCCTTGGCATCCCAGTCTTTTATTTTATTTTCTCATTCTGTCCATTCTGCCATGAGAATAAGTTCTAGTGTTGAGTTCCCACTGCATCCTTTTTGTAAGGCATTGTTGGTCCTGTCAAAATAGAATTGAAAATGCATTCATCAATAGAATTCATGTATAATTTTATTTTGGCTTTCCAGAGTATAAACTTGTTCAGATTACACACTGATGGTAGAGTGGATGCATAGTCCTTAAAACTCATTTTCATAAAATATTTTTGAAATATAAAAATATGAGTAAGAGAATCTTTTGATCAAGGTGTTAACTTTTTTCTGATCAACCTAGCCTGATACCAATTGAAAGTGCACAGTAACTCCCCTGAGAATTCTCTAGAGGGGGTGAATAGAGATTTTAAAAACTTTTATTAAGAAGTGCACAAAAAATTAATCTTAATTACTAGGCATCCAAGATTCTAACCAGAATAAATTCAATCACAGAATACTAGAAATAATCAAGAGACAATCACAGGAAATTCACAAACACAGAAGACACAAAAGTTATAGTGGTTCCCCAAAATTTGGGTAGTCCACTCTTCTACCACCTTGGTAGGAATACACTATCACAGTGCACGACGAGCAGCAGTTTTGCGCTGTCGGAATTCCGACAGTGATGTCGCCCAGGCGACAGTGAAAATCTATAAAATGGTTCTTTCTGTTCGTGCATTGCAAGTTTGGAGAATTCTAAGTTCCTTCCTGATGGCATACGAACCAGAGAGCTCCAGAACTTCATGAACTCTCATTTGTGCTGAGAAGGTTTGAAATTGAAGACGAGATCGGACGCGCTTCTACATCAACGAATATCTCGAGGCTTCAACCTTCCTTTCAGAGATCTGAATTTCTAGGGAGTTCATCATTTCATTTTGTATTTTCATTTATATACATTTCATTTTGTATTGGTAGGGAAATCGTCTCCTTGTGCGTGACGTCTAAGTCCTTGCGTGGCTTAGGGGAAAATCGCTTCCTTGTGCGGAGCGTCCAAGTCCTTGCGTGGCTTGGTGGGAAATCGTGGCCTTGTGTGCTACGTCTAGATCTTGGGAAGATCTAGAGGATAGGCTTGGGCTTGGTCTAGGGAGAGACAAGTGATAGCCTTCCGATCCTTGGGAGAAGGATTGGTAAACAAAAAGAAATTTACATTTGTACGCCTCCGATTTCTAGCGATATAGAAATCAAATTTATGTAAACACTTTTTCATATAACATAATCATGTCTCTTTTGTGTTTACTTGATTTCTATCATTTGGCATAATCTCTATTATATTGTGTTCTAAGTTTTCAATTCTAAATCTAAATTGTTTATGTCAATCTCCTTCATTATAAAACAATTTAGTAATTATCTTGAAAATTATAGAAAGAATTTTATTCCCTTATTCACCCCCCCCCCCCCCTCTAAGGGCGCCGTAAGATCCAACAATTGGTATCAGAGGGAGGTTATTCCAATACGGCTTCACAACCGGGAATAATGGCGCTTCATGATCTCGCATCTTCTAGAGGGGATAATTTTTATGAAAATGAAAAATCATTATGTCCACCATTATTTATGGGTGAAAATTATAATGGGTGGAAAATATTAATGAAAAATTTTCTTAAGGCCTTAGATGAAAATGTTTGGAATATTACTATTAAAAAACCATCAAGCGTACTAACTAGAAACGAAATTATTTTAAATGCAAAATCTATGAATAGTATATTTTGTGCGTTAGACCAAAATATTTTCAAACTTATTTATACTTTACCTTCCGCATATGAAATTTGGAGTTTTCTTGAAAGAACTTACGATTCTCCTTCTACAGGTACGGAACATTCACAAGAACCGGAGAATATGCAAGCCTATGCAAATATTCAAGAAAGCTACACAAAGGATGGATCCATAGAATGCTCATCAAGTGGAAAGGATGATGGAAACTCTTGTTTGGAAGAGGAAGATGAAGAAGACAAAGGAACACTATGTTCAAATTTTGCCTCATCCACGAGCGCTGTAAGGAAATCAAAATCTCCTATTTTTTGTACATTTATTTCTACACTACAATTGCTACAAAATACTAAACGTAAGATTAAGAAACTAAAAATGGCTAATGCAAAACTACGTTTAGAAAATAAAACTTTGAAAGCAAATGTGAATGTAGAATCCAAAAATGAAATGTTTGTATCTTCTGCATTCTCTTCATTTGAAAACTCTATATCTTGTTTTGATTGCAATTTATTAAAAGAACAATTCAAGGAAATTGAAAAAGGGCTCTTAGTTTCTAAAAAGCATAATGAAAAAATGATATTTGAAAATGATGCTTTAACTTGCAACTTAATACAATTAAAATCTTTTGTTGAAAAATTTCAAAGTTCATGTAATGAATTTCATCATAAGATTTTGAATAACAAGGATAAATTAACTTACAAAATCATTTCTAAAAAGGACCATTTTCACACACTAAATCAAAAGGAGTTTAGTTTCAAAAAGAATTATGATCCTTATAAAATTCTTAAGAGTCACTATTATAGGTCTCAATATATTTTCAATCATGACTCAAATTTAAAAACTCATTTTCATGAAAATCAAAATATAAAATATTATCCTTCATATTATAAGAGTATGTCTATAAGAAAGAGTGGAAATGAAAATCATCAAAATAATAATCAATCTTTTAAAACATATTGTAACACACTCTTTCAACAATCACTTCTAAAGAAAGACAATCACTCTTATAAACTTTCAAAGAATCCATGTAATAAAATTCATTATGATTATCAACATCAATCTATTTTGAAAAATAATTTGAATAAACTTAAATCACAAATGAATTATTTTTCAAACAAATATAATCATATAAAGATGTCACATAATCATAATATGAATTTAAAATATAAACCACCAAGGTATGAATGGAGACCCTTAAAGAAAAATGATACATCAACTTTAATTGAAACGGCCCATTTACCCTTGTATCCTAAAAAATCATCATGTCATATTTGGGTGCCCAAAGGAACCATTACACATGGTCAACTTTGGATACCTAAATCTCTTATCATTTAGTATCTTTCAAATGCATGAAGTAGAAACTATTAAGAAAATGAAAAATCATTACTCTACTTCATGATATGCTTATTGTCACTTTTCTTTTGTTTATTTTTATTTTTTGAACAAACATGCTATGATCACTTTATATATCATGAAATATGACTTTCATATATTAAGCCTAATGTTTATCAAATCAAATTTGAATTAAAATTGAACATTAAGTCATATATATTTTTCAAAGTGATCTATCTCTCATCTTTGATTGTACTTTATCCTTTTAAATCCTTTACCCTTAATTGTCTTGAATTATCATTAGAAATTGAATTTTGAAATTATTATCAAGACTATTGAAACTATTTTAAAGATTGGATTTAAATGGTTTATTAAAGGGCCTAAACTAAAAATTAAAATGCACAACATTTTTTTTTATTCTATATTTGTTTGCTGCATATGATAGCCCTTATAATGAAGAACATTATCTAGAAAAATTGAAAACAAAAATTTATCTAAACGCATGTTTAATCTTTCAAAAATGCGAGTTTTCGATCAAAACTTCAAACATCCATATCTTTTGATCCGCTCGCCTGATTTTTGTGTTTAATATATTTTGGAAAGAGCACAAAAATCTCCATCCAACGGCAAACTAGGCTTGCTCATTTGAGTTTTTTTGGTGCTGTCAACTTGCCCAATTTCAACTCCATTTTAAAAGCTATCTTAGTTTGCTTGATTTGGAAATTTCTGTGTTTATGGATCTTTCATCACATGCTATCCTTATTAAAATTATTTCATATATCAATTTAGATATTATGTGTGTGATATGTGTCACCAATGTTTGCATGTAATTTAGACCTTAGAATCATCTTGTATCATTAAGATCAAATCAAAAGTTTAATCATTTCATTCTAGGTCTAAAGTAAATTAATTTAAAAACTTCTCATATTACATGCAACATAATCTCCATTAATCCTATGTAATAACATTGCATTCAAACTCATCATGCTAGCATCGCTTCTTGGTTTATGCTTAAATTTATATGCTAGGTATAACATTTACAATGTTATTAAAATATCATGATAACTATGTGATTTAAAATTATATAGAATACTAAAATTCCAACAAACACATAGTTTATGGATTAATCATTATAATATATATGAATATTGTATCATAAATCATATATTATCATGCAAAACCAAAGATCAATAGATTCAATTATTGAATGCAAATTTTACTATAAATTTCAAAACATTATATATGTGATCTTTGTCTTTAATATGATTACATGATCATCATTTTCTAGACTTAAAAAATCAAACATGCTTATTCAAAAGAAAAATCACCAAATCATATTGTCATAAGTCTAGAAAGAATAGAAATCACATACATCATGATGATCTAACATATATTCTATGCAAAATTCTCTATAATCATAAATCATAATTCATGTTCTATCAAGAAATATCTCAAATCAATAATAAGAATTATGAATCTTATGATAAAAATATGAATATTGCTTTCTTTACATTAGTTGGTGTATGGATATGCTTTGATATTAATTGCATGTATCTCACATATATATAGATTCTAGAACCAACCTAAGAATAATAAAAATACATCAAACTTAATCATCACTCTATTCTAGATCTATAATTTAAAATTCTATTTTGGAATACATACAATATTAATATTAATCTTATGACATGACATTAAACCCAAAACTCATCATAATAGCTTTATCACTTATTGAATATTAGTAATTGTGCTAGTTATCACATATCGTCATCTCATAAAAGTAGAAAAACTATGCGGCTTTATAACTCATCACATTAAGCAAAACTCATAGTTTATAAATCAACCCATAGTTTAAAAAGCTTATGTTGTCCAAAGATTATTCACCTTTGACTTCATATCTCACAATAGCGGGGGCGTAGGGTTGTTTGCATTAGAGACCTAACCTCTAAGTCATGTCTTGTCCTTAATCGGGGAGGGTTCCAGTGGGGCCTTGCGAGGCACTGGGGGGAAAGAGTGCTAGGTTGAGTGTTCTCTAGTGTGTGCATATGGGACTAACACCCCAACCTACGGCATGTGTGCAGCTCCTCATGCCCATCCGTCACTTAGTACGGGGCTAGGGTGTAGACATTTAATCGGGGTAGTCTTTAATCTTAGGACATACTTATTTTACTCTTTGCATGATCATTTTATTTACTTATCACTTAAATCATGCATATTTTGGTTTATTTAATAAAAACAAAAATGTCCTCTTGTGTTTGCATAATCTATCTTTTTGAGCTTAAATGTTTTTGTAAAACACATGTATTTGAAAAAGCTATAGTTTTATGCAAATTTGAGCAATCAAGACATCTCCATAAATTACAAAATTTTTGCATAAGACTACTCTAAGGACACTTAATAAATTTCACAAAAAATCAAGTACTGTTTCCAGCGCTAGCGTTAGCGCCTGCGCTAGTGTGAGTGTTTGATTTTTCTGATTTTTAAAATTTCTAAAAATCTATAAAAATATTTTAGTTCATATGTACTACTTAGTTTTTGTGTTTCTGACTTTTTGTTATTTTGTTTTTATTCAGATTATGAAAATCAAATAAAAAATTCAAATTCAAAAATTACAAAAATATAAATTTTTTTTGTGATTTTCTATTTTTTTTAATTGATTTAAAAATTATAAAACAAAAAAAACTGTATGATCTTTATTGCCAATATCAAGCATGAATGAATTCTATTATTTAGATTTTTTTTTCAATGTTAAAATTTATTCCTTCAAATTACTATGAATATTGTTTTGTTTATCATGCTTTGATATATCTATTTAAAGTGCATAAATTGTATTGAAAAATATGTGTAGAACCAAGCTTAGCATGCCTCTAAGTATGAGTAAATGTATTATGATTGATAATGATATCTTTCACTCACTTATTTTGGTAATCAACATGTATGTTTAAATCTAAAAATGTTTGCTTATGTATTGTATTTGTACAATGAATTAAATCTTGCATAAGTTTATTGCCTACACTACATTTGAATTGCACTTGTGAAATTTAGAAAAGTGGTTAAGTTAAAAATTTTTGGGTTTGCAAAATAAGTGTATTCGGAGAATGTTGTCTCACAAATGTTAAAAAAAAATTATATATGTAGACAAATATAACTCCACCAAGCACTACTTGAACCTCCTGATAAGTCTTCATAAGCATTGTGAGGTTGAACACCTTGGAAAGAATAGTAAAGTGTCTTGTGCAACCCTTGATTAGTACACCACTTTTTATAAAATAGTGTGCATTAAAGTGTGTGAAAGTAAATATACTTGTGTTTAATTGTGCACTTTACTCTACATATGTCTTATATTTTGTGTTTTAAATAAATTGTTAACATTGCCCAAAATACACTAATGTGCACATCATTATCTTTCATAACACTTCTTCTCATGAGTATTGGATTCTAATACTTTATCTATACTACTCTTTATATAAGAAATGCACTAGATAACCTAGCATGATCTCTACAATGTTTTCGTATTTCTTGAACTTAAAATTAAGTAACATTGTAGTATATTTTCTTTTTGATGTGTTCATTTCATGCTTGGTATATTTATTAAAAAAACTTGAGATTTCAAAAAGGTTAAAACATCTTTTCATTTTGCACTTAAACTCATATTTATAACACTGATTTTCATGCTTACAAAAAGATGTTTCTTATAATCTTCCGCTTGCTTACAACTCTTTTTTTTTTGTGAAAGCTCTTATATACTATGCTTAAAATCTTTATCATTATCTATATTACAAAAGCTCGATCATGCTTTATCATTTATAAGAAATGCCTCCTTACTACCCTCACCTAAACCCTCTTTTGATTCTACCAAAAGGGGAGATTAAATTGCATAAATCTAATATTTAGGGGGAGTGCATTATAATGATATTAAACTCAAAAAAAATGGGTATATTTGTAGGGGGAGTAATCATATAGGAGGTGCATACACTATCATATGCTCGATCATGAAAATCCTTCAATAAATGGTTCCTTACCTATCTTAAAAGATATACACTCATCATCCCTACCCACTTTTGTTAATAACAAAGGGGGAGAAGAAATTGAGAAATCTAGTAAAATAGATATTTAGGGGGAGTAGTTTATAAGAGACACTAATGTAGGGGGAGGACTTGATATAGAAAGAGTAGGCATTATCGCTTTCAATTCTATCACGCTCTTAATATGTTATTCATGCATATCTTATTACCGCACTTATCTATAAACACAAATTGTCTTAATCTCACTAATTTCTCATACGGGTATTTGTTATTATCAAAAGGGGGAGATTGTTGGAGCCTATGCTCCGCATCTCTTGGTTTGAGAATAACAAATACCGTGTTGTATTTGATCTAGTCTTTTGTGTGTTTATAGTGTCCAGGTTGTACGGTTTCAATGAGGAGACAAGTCCTCGTTCATGGGCATGATCCGAGAGTGTGTACACATTAGAAAAAGCAAAAGGATGAGTTTTGTGTGCTGATCTTAAAATGGCCATAACTTTCAATCCAGGAAGAGTTACAGAACGTTCCACCTCATTTCGGAGATGAGAACGACTCAATCTACAGTCTGGAGAAGTTTCGGACGGCAAAAATGAAGAGGAGATGTCGCCCAGGCGACATCGATGTCGCCCAGGCGACAGCTCAGAAGTTACAGCAACTGCCCGCACGACAGCACGGCGAGCAGCAGTTTTGCGCTGTCGGAATTCCGACAGTGATGTCGCCCAGGCGACAGTGAAAATCTATAAAATGGTTCTTTCTGTTCGTGCATTGCAAGTTTGGAGAATTCTAAGTTCCTTCCTGATGGCATACGAACCAGAGAGCTCCAGAACTTCATGAACTCTCATTTGTGCTGAGAAGGTTTGAAATTGAAGACGAGATCGGACGCGCTTCTACATCAACGAATATCTCGAGGCTTCAACCTTCCTTTCAGAGATCTAAATTTCTAGGGAGTTCATCATTTCATTTTGTATTTTCATTTATATACATTCATTTTGTATTGGTAGGGAAATCGTCTCCTTGTGCGTGACGTCTAAGTCCTTGCGTGGCTTAGGGGAAAATTGCTTCCTTGTGCGGAGCGTCCAAGTCCTTGCGTGGCTTGGTGGGAAATCGTGGCCTTGTGTGCTACGTCTAGATCTTGGGAAGATCTAGAGGATAGGCTTGGGCTTGGTCTAGGGAGAGACAAGTGATAGCCTTCCGATCCTTGGGAGAAGGATTGGTAAACAAAAAGAAATTTACATTTGTACGCCTCCGATTTCTAGCGATATAGAAATCAAATTTATGTAAACACTTTTTCATATAACATAATCATGTCTCTTTTGTGTTTACTTGATTTCTATCATTTGGCATAATCTCTATTATATTGTGTTCTAAGTTTTCAATTCTAAATCTAAATTGTTTATGTCAATCTCCTTCATTATAAAACAATTTAGTAATTATCTTGAAAATTATAGAAAGAATTTTATTCCTTTATTCACCCCACCTCTAAGGGCGCCGTAAGATCCAACAGTGTCCACAAATGCTTTCATGGTCATAGTTGTTGGATGGGAGTAGAACCCTCTGAAAGGTGGTTTTAGGCTCATCACCTTTTCCTTTATTCTTATTTTTAGCTGTTGCTTCCTTTTTGTTGTATCCTACTCCACTTCTATATGGAGCAGAGAAACAATCAATTAAGGGCGGCATAGTCCTTAGCATGGAGAACTTGGCCACTAGCATCCTCTCCTTGAGGAGCTTCTCTTCCAGACCCCTAATGGTCTTGGTCTGGTGATTGATGGTGCCAAGATGAATGATTGACATTCCTCTTAGCTTGCGGATCTCCTTACTCATTTGTGTCAGCTGTGTAGCAGTCTCAATGCATTCAGATTTAGCAAGTTTGAGAGATTCAATCTCCTCAGCTTGCTTTTTAGCAAGTTTTTTGCTTTTCTTCAGTGCTTTCAGAAGAGCGCCATATTTATCAATCAATTGATTGACATCATCCTCAGAATCTTAGTCGCCCTCTTTACCAGAAGATGAGAGTGCATCAGATTTTGCACCAGTATTATAATCAGAATCAGCAAATGATGAGGGGGCTAGCAGAATTACCTCATCGGGATGGGAGTCATCCCGATCATCCTCATCTGTCATGGCCATAAGACCACAACAATCTTCTTCCTTAGTATCATTATCAGATAGTGATAGAGGAGCTCCGATGCCAATCTTTGCAACAGGAAACTCCTCTTCAGTGCAAGCAAAGAGCCCAATGAAGGCTTATTCATCTTCTGACTCAATTGAGTCAGAGTCACTCTCACTCCAGCTCTTCTCCTTCTTAGCCAAGAAGGTCTTTTCAGCCTTCTTTCCTTTGTTAGAAAGATTTGCATGAGTGGTTGATGTGACATTTCATCTTGTCATCTTCGTTGACTTTGAATGCTACCATTTTGGGTCATGCAACGATAAGTTTGAATGATAAGATGATATCGTTTTGTTGTGATAGCTAACAAAACGATATTATTCTTGGTAAACCGAGTCTGCACTTTTTGTTGCACTTTTTGTTGCTTACACGATGATATCGTCGTGTGACTCCTTCTAACACATCGATATTGTTGAGTCTTCTTTACATATCAACATGATACTGTACTTTGATGCAAATTCCTGATCCTTCACTAATCTTATCTGATCTTCTGTCCTACTGAGATTTCCTAGCAATATTACATATAGAACCTACATGTACTTAACAGATAAACATCAAATACAAGATGCACTTATCATTGCATTAAGTACTTCTTCACATCTTGGAATATTGAGGGCAATATTCCCAACAACATGCATGACATCAACCGATCTTTAGACCAAATACATGATTCTATTTTATTATGTATTTTATTTCGGGCATACTTATGAGCTCACTCACAGTTTAAGTCTTATGCACTTTAGGCTATTGTTTATGTAATTTAGGTTTTATGTATTATTGGATATATTATAGATCTTGAGTAAGTCAAGCCCAATATCATCCAAAGCCAAATAACTTAGCCCATATATAAAACCACCCCCTTTTCACACATAAACCCCTCTATTTCTTCATATCATGAATGGACATCATAAATCACCCATTTTCACACATAAATCACTTAATTTTCTTAATGGCATGAATGTCCAACATAAATCACCCTCTTTTCACACATAAAATAATTCACGAATTACCACCATAACCCACCCCCTTTCTAGACAAACCACTTTATTCTCTTCTTGTCATAAATGACCACCACAAACCACCTCATTTTCACATATAAACACCTCATTTTCTTCCTCATTCAAACATGTGACCAAAGAACAACGTAATGATGGTTCAACCTCCAACTACCTTCATGGACTCCAAATCCACCTCTTCCTCACCTTTCATGGCTCTTCAGATCTATAAATAGATGAATATTCATGTTGTAATTATCCTTGAATGAATGAAAATTGCAAGTGCTAGCTTTTGTTACATTGGTCTTCCTTTGTGCTCTTTTTTATCTGAGTGACAGACTACTGAGAGTGAGAGTGTGCGGCCCTTGAAGGACTTTCAAGGACGGAACAAGTAATGACCCGACGAAGGACCGACTGATCTGTACTAGCTCGAGTTATCCCTTCAACTAAGAAAATACAAAATTAGTTCGGCTATGGTATTAATCTTTCAAAGTCTTACTTTTTTTTGCATGTTTGTTAGGACAAGACACTATCTGCTAGCAACTCTTCACATGCCACGAGTTGTTGACAGTTGCATTTTCGGCTTGCTAGTTGTTGATAAGTTACTTTTCGCATAACTCAACTTTTAGCATAAAATAGCCTTGAATCTCTAAAATAAATTGTATTTCATCTTAAGTCATCTCATCTTCATCTTATCTTGCATCAAATTGGCATCAGTGCTAGGTTTCACTAACTCTAGTCTTGGAAAATCCTTAAAAAGAACTTTTGTCCCCTTGTGCATTGACATTTATAAGAATTTTAAAATTTAATAAAAGAAATTATTTTCTCTTGAAAATTTTATTGTGATGGGTTAACATTCTAATAAGTCCATTAAAATTATTTTATAATTTTAAGAGTAATTTAGATTCACAAATAAATTAGCAAGAGTTATGTTTAATCATTGTAATTCTTCTCTTCCTTCGTGCATCATTACCTAAAATCATTTGACTAAATCACCACCGAAAACACCTTCAGATTAGGTCAAATACTCGAGATCAAACTTATATTATATCACTTAACATCTCCCAAAATTTTAGCCCAAAAGGCCAAGAAGAGCTATAAATCTCATTCACATCTTCTAGATCACACATTGCTGAATTCTGCATTTCAGCTTGTCGCGTCGTCTTCTTAATAAAAAAAATGCATCTCATAGAATATTTATCCAAATATTATGAAACAAAGCTTCAATTCTTTGTTTGAAAGTCCCATATAACTCTCTAGAAGGAGTTAACTCTAATTTGAAACTCATAGAGATCTAGAACTCAAAGTTCATCAATATCTACTAGTAGTGGTACACAGCATGCTCTAAATACTTTTACAACTATCGAAGATATGTTACAAAACTTGATAGAGGTTAGGAAGAATGGAAACTTTCAATCTTATCTTATATGTTCGATTAGAGACACTTGAGAACAATATTGTACAAACACCCACTTGGACACCCAAGCACCAAATAGATCAAGATAAACCTAGACAAGGGCCTAATATTCAAAATCCTGAACTCATAGGAAATCATTTCTCTGATTTTGAGTCAGATGATCATATTGATCAACGCCCAAGAAGAGCTACGAGATATCCTTATCATCAAGAAGGACAAAGATTGGCATCGCTATATTATTCCAAGGCACTTAGAAAGAAATATTGATGATGAACTTAGTCTTAGAGCTAAAATCAAAGAACAAATCTTTGATGGAACTTAGATCCTAGAGTCTTTTGATTGGCTCACTGATATTGATAATACTTTGACTAGATTAATATCTGACCACATTCGCAGGTCAAGTTACTAGATTAATTTTGAAGGGACCTGCCCGAACATATTTGACCGCGGTAGAGAGAAAGGAAAAGCGAAGAAATAGTGAGGTGGGTAATTAAATGGAGATGAAGACGCTTTTTATCTGAGAAATACCTTCCCGAGTCGTATAATAACCATCGTTTCCCTGAATACATGATCTTAAGCAAGGAGGCCTAATTGTAGTTGAGTAATTGGCTCATTTTTGATGATCTAATGCTTAGGTGTCATTTATTAGAAACTCATATGGCCTCCATTGCTCGCTTTAAGGATGGGTTATACCATGACATCAAGGTCGAGATTACCATTCGAAATGTGAACACTTTAGATGAATCTTCTCACATTGCTCTTCGAATTGAGTCTTATCTTAAGGACCAACACCAACGTAAACTACATGCCTCCTCTCAGCGTAACCAAACACCTAGAGCAGCACCACCCACATCAACAGTTTCTATATAACTTTTTGATCTCAAGGTAAAAGCCATCATTGGGGCATCTGGCTCCAAGGCTACTAGCAAAAATATTGGTCCCAAAGCCACAAGTTTTACATGCTTTAGTTGCAAACAAATAGGGCAAGGTGCCCCAGGCGCGCATCATATAGGGTTCCATATATGGTCAGAACCACTCCAATCATCATAAGACTTAGAAGATATTGAAGTAGAGCCACTAGAAGAAGAAGGTGAGTCTGATGAAGCACTAGATTCTAATTATTTAGCAGTTGTACGATGTATGCTTACCACACCACAACCCGATGAAGATTGGAAGCGCGTAGCAATATTTACCAATATCACTAAAATAAGAGAGAATACATGCAAAATTATTATTGATAGTGGTAGTTGCATGAATGTTGTCTCTATTACATTTCTTACTAGACTAAAACCTACTGCATGTTGAACCTTAACCCAGACCATATGAGGTTGCTTTGATAGATACAACATCAATATTTGTCTCTCAACGCTGCTTGGTACCCATTCAGTTAGGTCGATATAGCAACAAAATATGGTGTGATGTCCTCCCCGTGGATGTTGCGCATATACTCTTAGGATGATCATGTTTATACGATTTGGATGTGACTCATCTTGGTCGTTCAAATACGTACACATTTGTTTTTGGAGGTAAACATGTAGTTCTAAAACCCGCAAAGTCTAAAGAAGCTGCACAAATGCAATCAGTGAGTTCGTCGATCCCAGTAGAACAAAGTCACTTAATATCATTAGTAAGCAAGAATTTAGACAAGAAATAAATGACACACTTATTTTTGCACTTGTTGTTATCAATTCTACTTGCACAACCCCTTCAGAAGCACCACCTCCCGAAGTAGAGGTGATACTAAAAGAGTTTTATTACTTATATCCCCAGGAATTGCATGCTAACGTACCTCCTTTAAGAAGCATCCAACACACAATTGATCTCATTTTAGGGTCGTCCCTTCCAAACCTCCCTCGATATAGAATGAGCCCAACTAAACACACGGAACTTCAACGATAAGTATATGAATTATTAAGTAAAGGGTTCATTCGTAATAATGTATCAATATGATGTACACCCCCCCCCCCCCCCCTCCTCACCCAAAAGGATTAAACATGGTGCATGCGTGTAGATAGTAGAATGATCAATAAAATCTCTGTTAAATATAGGTTTGATATACCCCGCCCGCATAAATGACATACTCGATATGGTTTCTGGAGTAGTCATATTCTCCAGGAATGGCGGACGAAGAGGATATCATCAATTTCGCATGTGTGAAGGCGATGAATGGAAAATTGCATTCAAAACTAAGGAAGGTCTCTATAAGTGGTTAGTCATTTTGATTGACTAATGCTCCTAGCACCTTTATGAGATTTATGATTCACAACCTCCAACAATTTATTGGCAACTTCCTAGTCCTCTATACCCATATCTTTAGTAAAAATAAAGAAGGTCATCTTAAACACTTACGACAAGTCTTTGAGGTCCTTAGACCTGAACTATTGTATGCGCATATGAGGAAGTACATTTATGACTTCTTCAGTAATTTTTTTGGGTTCGTTTATTTCTAGCGAAGGTGTCTCCGTTATCCAGAACAGATTTGTGCCATTCAGGATTGGCTGAATTCGTAGATTTTATGGATTATCCACATTATATCGTAGATTTATTAGTGGCTTTAGCACAACTATAGCCCTCATTACTCATTGTCCTAAGAAAGGAGAATTTAATTGAACTCCTACGACTGATAAGCTTTTACTGAAATTAAAGCATGCTTATCAAGCTCATCTGTCCTAAAGTTACCCGACTATCATCAAGTATTTGATGTATCATGTGATGCCTCTGAAGCAGGTATAGGTGGGGTTCTCAAATAAAGAGGACATCTTGTTGCATTCTTTAGTGAAAATTTAAATGAAACTTCATAATAATATTCTACTTACGATAAAGAATTATACAATGTCAATCATTTTTTACGACATTGGCGGCATTACATATTATTTATAGAATTTGTGTTATATTCTGACCATGAGGCCCTAAATATATCAACTCTCGGAAGAACCTTATCTCCCGACAAGATAAGTGGATTCAGTTTTTACAAAAGTGCACATTTATCCTTAAGCATACATCTGGAGCTGAGAACAAAGCGACGGATGCGCTAAGTCGAGTTTGCACTACTATGCAGGTCATGATCACCACAGTCACTAGGTTTGATCAGATGAAGAATGATTGCACTAATTGCAATGATTTTTGTCATATTTATGCATCTTTTGATGTTGAGTCTCGAGTTCATACTATGAATACAAAATGAGACACGGATATCTCTTTCGGGGAAGTGGGAACTCACATTTGTATTCTTGACTCTTTACTTCATGATTTCCTCATTGAAGAAATGCATGCATGAGGAGGTACTGGTCATTTTGATCGTGATAAGACCATTGTTATTATCGAGTGCAAATTCTTTTGACTCAGCCTCGAGCGTGATGTTACTCATATTGTAGAACGTTGTCGTATTTGTCAATTGGCAAAATGAGGGTGACCCATGGTTTACATGCCCCATTACCCATACCTTATAGACCTTGGGAAGATATTAGTATGAATTTTTCTTAGGTTACCATATACAACACATTGTTATGACTTTGTATTCGTTGTCGTCGATAGGATCTCCAAAATGGCCCATTTCATTCCTTGTCATAAAACATTTGATGCCTCTCATATTGCCTCATTTTTCATTAGGGAAGTAGTCTGTCTACATGGATTACCAAAAACTATTGTTTCTGATAGGGATATACGCTTTGTTAGCTACTTTTGGAAAACTCTATGGAAAAAATTAGGAAATAAGCTAGCATTTTCTACTACATATCAAGACAAAATTTGTTGAGCATTCTACTACTTGGGACTTAATTCTACATATCGCTAATTTTTCTTATAACAATTCTGTTAATAGATTCACATGTATGTCACATTTTCAAATTGTTATAGTATATGACCAAAGAAAGTATGTTGACCTTATATATTTACCTGCCACATATAGGGCATCAACATTTGCGTCATCATTCATCGAGCATATGCATTAGTACATAAAGAGATTCGGCAAAAACTTACGTTGAAATATGAAAGCTATAAGAAAGTAGTTGGTCGACACATGCACCCCGTTGAATTTGTAGTCGGAGATATAGTGCTTGTAAAGGTATGACCAAAAAACTCGGGCACAATTAAAATACTAACCAATAGAAGAGTTGTCCCATACAAGATCATTAAAAAGATTAATAATAATGCTTTTGAATTAGATATACGCGTGGATGTTAGTTATTCATTAGTATTCAATATTGCATATCTAACCATGTATGATGACTTCGACGTGGATACTCATGTTAGTACTAACATGCAGGAACTTGTTGGTGCTCAATTGTCAACTCCTTCCTCATTTCTGAGGTTTCATCTCATCGGCCATCACAGAAACTTGATAAGCAGGTGATATATTATGTCGATGGCGTTACCAAATGCTTATTCGCTTGAAAGTTCTATCACAAATTGATGATTGTTGGATTACTATATAAGATTTGGAACAATTGGATTCAGAACTCATACATGGTTACCTAGACTCACATTCGATATAGACGAAAGCGTCAAAGCCCCGAGGAGCTGATGCAAGACATCTCAGTCAACGTCGGCACGCATGACATTAATCGATCTTCAAACCAAATAGATAATTCTATTTTTATTATGTGTTTATTTCGAGCAAACTTATGAACACGCTCGCATTTTATTCTTTATGTTTTGGGCTATTGTTTATGTAATTTGGGTTTTATGTATTATGGAATATATTATAGATCTTGAGCAAGCCAAGCACAATACCATCCAAAGTCAAATAACTTAGCCCATATATGAAACGGCCACCTTTTCATACATAAATTACTTCATTTCTTCGTATCATGAATGACTACCACAAACTACCCATTTTCACACAAACTACTTCATGTCTTCGTACCATGGATGGTGATGTAGAACGGATTTCCTCAGATTACATGGAGCAGTGGGACCGTCACAGATAGGGGTGTGTGCAGGGCGGTTGGGCGGTTTTGGCCCAAGATTTGGTGCGGTTTTGGCCCAAACCGCAAGGGCGCGGTTTTGGCCCGAGCAAAACTGCATCGCACCGAAATTACGTGGTGCGGTTTCAGTTTTTTGTGGTTTTTTGCGGTGTGGTTGTGGTTTCGGTGTGGTTTTTATCATGCGATATACATAGACACCAGAAAGATAATGTGAGGTAAAATAAGATGTAAAATTTGGGCAAACACATAGTTATAAGAGTTGTATTATCATGAAAAAAATATGTTAAACATATTTTTTTTAATATAAAAAACTTCAAAATCAACCACGAACTAAAAATAGATCTTCAGATATTACAATTCTCATGATGACTCTTTTAGTTGCATATGAAATAACACATCAAATGTAAATATAATGAATACGAATGATTTTAAATCCTAGATATGCACATCACCCAAATAATTGTATCTTTGGCTCTGTTTGGGACAGCTCTGGCGGATGAAAAATCTATTTTCCAACCGCTAGAGCTATTTTTTAACTGTTTGGGACAGCTCATTAATCCAACTTTTTGAAAAGAGATTCTTCAAATAAGCTGTTTTAGAGGCTCTTTGAGAAGCCAGTACAACATAGCTTTCTAAACATTGTTTTCTGTTTTTAGCTTTTTCTCTTTTATTAACTCCACCTCGTTGTATATCACTCCAACAATTTCGTCCGAGGGCGCATTTTTGGTCGGACACTCGTTTTCGGCCGGGCACTCATTTTTCGATCCAGCGGCCATTTTTTGCCCAGATTCTCGTTATTTTCGCCCGGGAGCGCATTTTTCGCCCGAGCGCGCATTTTTCGCCCGGGCAGTCGTTTTTTCGCCCGGACGTGCATTTTTCGCCCGGGCGTGCGTTTTTCGCCATGGCGCCAAATTTTCGCACAATCGGCTGTTTTTCGTCTGGGCTGCCATTTTTCGCCCGGGCGCGCATTTTTCGCCCGGGAGGACGTTTTTTTGCTCGGACACGCGTTTTTCGCCCGGGCGGCCATTTATCGCTCGGGAGCGCGTTTTTCGCCCGAGAGCGCATTTTTCGCCCGGGCGATCGTTTTTCTCGCGGGAGGTCTTTTTTCGCCCGGGCGCGCATTTTTCTCTCGAGCGCGTGTTTTTCGCTTAGTCGGACATTTTTCGCTCGGTCGGTCGTATTTCGCCCATGGGTGCATTTTTGGCTCGGGCAGCCGTTTTATCGCCCGGTGGACGTTTTTTCGCCCACGCGACGGTTTTTCGCCCGTTTTTCTCCCTGGTGGCCGTTTTTTGCCCGGATGGCCATTTTTTGCCTGGGCGGCCATTTTTTGCACGGGCTCGCATTTTTCGACCGGGCGGCTGTTTTTCGCCCTGATGAGCATTTTTCGCCCTGACGGGCGTTTTTCGCTCGAGCGACTATTGTTCTCTCGGACGGCCGTTTTTGCTCGGGGCGTGTTTTTTCGCCCGGGCGCCCGTTTTTCGCCCATGTGTCCGTTTTTTGCCCGAGTGACCATTTTTCGACCGGTCGGCCGTTTTTCACCCGAGCGATTATTTTTGCCCAGACGCGCGTGTTTGCCTAGGCGCGAGTTTTCACAACTATTATATTTTAATATTTTTTTTAAATAGTTTTCAAACAATTGTTCTACCGAACAGCTTAAATGAAAAAGCTATATTCGATCTGCACTTATGCAAAAGACTTTCCAAACAGTCTGCAGCTCTCTCATCAGTGTTTTTCTGAAAGCTCTATTCTAAAAGCTCTATTCGATCAACAGATTCCATCCGCTAGAGTTGTCCCAAACAGAGCCTTTATTTATCCTTCAAACATTAAAATATTAAGAGAAAGCTACTGAATGCATATTTAGATAAATAATTATAATACTATTTGCACTTAACAAAAGCTTACAAATCAGTAAATTCATCAATAAATCGATAGAGAACAAACAGACTAAATCAAAAAAGCAACTATTTGCACTAATATAATTAGTTAATTATTATTAATAATTTATAAGTTATATTTTTATTTAGATGTAGGTGATATGTCACATGTTCATGAAAATTGAAAAGATGTTAGTCGGTGCGGTGTGATTTTTGCGGTTTTCAAGATCCGAAAACTGCACCGCACCGAACCGCGCTTGGTTTGTAAAAGTTCAAAACTGTACCGCACCGAAACTACGCGGTGCGGTTTGTGCGGTGTGAGCAGATTTTGTGGTTTTTATGCTCACCAAGACTACTCACGGGAAATGACGTTGTCCATCCGCATTTGTGTAGTTGGGTGTTCCCTATTTTGTTCCCTTCTATGTTTTATTTGTCTTTTATTTGTCTTATTTTATTAGGTAGTGTGATGACCAACCCTAGGTATTTAGGGGTTACGTTTGTCTTGTTTGAGAACTTTTGGGAAAAGAAATCAAAACCGGTTGAGTACCTTTCTCATTCAGCTGGTGGATTCTAGCATTGTTCCCTAGCCGCAGAACAGGGTTTCTTCTCCATCTCTGGTGGATTCCACCGCGAGTGAGGAAGCAACTCCGATCTCTTCCGCCCCCGCATATCCTTACTACATCAAGTAAGGATGGACAACATCATTTCCTCTTTTCACACATAAACCATTTCATTTCTTCATACCATAGATCATTATTATAAACCACTTTTTTCACACATAAATCACTAAATTTTCATGTCCCATAAACCACCCCTTTTAACACATAAAGTACTTCATGAATGGCCACCATAAATCACCTCATTTCTACACATAAACCACTTTATTTTCTTCTTGACATAAATAGCCACCACAAACTACCATATTTCACATATAAACCATCTCATTTTTTCTTCATTCAAACATGTGACCAAAGATCACTATAGTAATGGTCCAACCTCCAACAACCTTCATGGACTCCAAAGCCACACCCTTCCTCACCTTTCATGGCTCTCAAGATTTATAAATAGGCATGAATGCTCATGTTGTAATCATCATTGAATGAATGAAAATTGCAAGTGTTAGCTTTTGCCATATTTGTCTTCTCTTGTGCTCTTTTCCTTCTAAGTGACGGGCTACTGGGAGTGAGAGTGTGACCCTTGAAGCACATTCAAAAAAGGAGCAAGCAACGACCCGACTGTCAGATCAGTAAGAGCTCGAGTTATCCATTCAACCAAGAAAATACAAAATTAGTTTGGTT
The DNA here is from genome assembly GCA_033032865.1 of Dactylorhiza incarnata. NCBI lineage: Eukaryota > Viridiplantae > Streptophyta > Magnoliopsida > Asparagales > Orchidaceae > Dactylorhiza > Dactylorhiza incarnata. The sequence continues at coordinate 1,720,159 of JAWHQI010000230.1, read as the reverse complement.
ACGGTATTAATCTTTCGAAGCCTTAATATTTTATTTATGCATGCTTATTAAGTCAAGACACTGTCGGTTCACAAATCCTCACATGCCACGAAATTGTTGACGTTTACATTTCTGGCTTGCTAGTTGTCGAAAAGTTATTTTTTTGCATGGCTCAATTGTTAATGTAAAATAATCTCAATCACTAAAACTCATCTTAAGTCATCTCATCTTCATCTTAGCCTGCATCAGAACCATCTCTCCATCAATCGACATTCTTTACTTCATTCGGACAAATTGGCTAGATCGGCAACCCTCAACTGAACGTAGTACGAGAGCCCGCCGTCCTCCTCTATTCTGGAGATTGAGAGCTAGACGAAGCCTTTCTTCCTAGCTTGCTTTCGTCTTTCATTTCCTGCAATCCATTGTTTCTTGCTCCGATCAAAAAAAGGGAGAGTTCGGGCAGGGAATCATAAACTTCATAAAAGCAAGAGAGCAAGTATATGAATCTCTGAATTAGTAAGTGAAAAGAACACTCAAGTCTTGCGTGTTTGATCTCATCTTCATCTATCTACGACGGGCGCCTTTATCCGTAGAAATGCAGGATCAGTAATGGTTGCAATTATGCAGCATGAAATTGAATCAAAGATAAGTCATTTCAATTTTTGCACTTTATTTTAATGTGTACTTTATCAATTCTCTATTTCATTTTAGGTGTTCACATAAATTAATTGATGATTAATTAATTTGAGTTGATCACCAATATACTGTTTACATTAAATCGGTTTGATAAAATTTGATGTATGTGATGTATTAGCGCCACTTAATTTTTCCAACAAAATGAACCAAATTATTAATTAACGACATACATCTACTTATATATCTAAATTATATATTAAAAATCATATTTGGATGATATATTATCAATTTCATCATAAAATTTAATTTTATAAAAGATAAAACAAATTCTAATTGATTTTTTATTATTATTATTTATTTAAGACCTCAATTCTGTATTGGGAAATAAATAATCAAGCTTTGTGACTAAGGCTCAGTTTCATCATACAATCAATTTTTATTATTGTTAAACATTAATGTACAGAAGAAGCAAGATATGTTGCAGATAATGATTCATTAGATCCTCTGCCACTAAGGCTCAGTTTCGCTCGGATTTCTTAAAAGACACGCGTGCGCCGCTGCCCAACATCCGGAACATGATATGGAAAAGTAACATATTTTACTCTGAGAAAGTAGAATTAATCATACAATCTGACAGAATATGATGTTTTTTCATAGTATACAAGCATATATAGCTTTGTCAAGACAACATCGCCTTCTCCAGCAGCTCCTGCAATTCCCCACTCTGGTATGCTTCTGTTGTGCAGATGAGAAGAAACATGTCAAGAGCACACTGTGTTATTAACCATCAACTGTAATCAAATGAAAATAATTGATAACTGATGAATAACTTAATGGAGGAGATGGAGAAGACTATTTTTACATGGACTTTATATTAGGAGAATTCTCGGTTACTATTGTATTCTCTAAAATTTGGGCAAACTTGAGAGAGAATCTGCATCTATATTTGATACAGCGGATTATTTAATAGCATTTATATTAGCACCTCACTTATGGATATTTGCACTCCATAAAAACATAAATTTTAATACCCTACTCGTATATTCTCACCCCAGCACCAACCCGCGACCCCCACACCCACGGTCCACGCTCACAGCTCATCCACATCGTTCCCGACATTGCTTTCGTCGCCGACATCACGCCCCGCCATCTCCACCTCAAGCGACTCTTCTGGCGGAGGCTGCGCCCATTTTCGGCGACTGTGTGAAATCTCCAGTGATTCTCGTGCGACACAATTTTGCTTCACCTCCACTGTCGACCTTGTAAATTCGGTGGAGGTGCTAGGGCAAGCTTATGTTTCCTCCCTTAGAGGCCACTACCGAAACTTGCAAGCCAGATTTCTGGCCGGTGTCCATATCCCCTGCCCCGACGACTGCTGATACTGAAACAACAAGGATTATAGATGATATTTTGGGATATTTGATTTTTTTTTTTTACTTTTGCTCCAATTGTACAACGAGACATATTATAATTTTACTTTTGTTCAAAGTATTGCCAGGGTGTGGATGTTGTATTTTGTGGTTTAAAATGAATGGAGAAATTAAAAAAAATATTTGCTGGTGTGCTAATAACCTGCTGATATGAAAATAGAATTTTCGGGGTGCTAATATAATAAGACGGCTAATAATAAATTTTGGGATGCTAATAACATTGCTCTTATTTAATGGAGGCCCTATTTATCTTTCTCGGTTGAGAGTTTGTTTATTAATGTACAAAGTGTTTAGCTTTTTTTCAAATCATATGATTAGTGTTTTTATTGTCAAAGGTTAGGTCTTTCTCCTCTGAGAGAAGCCACTTTGTGCATAGTGCCAAAGGTTAGGTTAGCTTTTTTTCAAATCATATGATTCTGTTGTTGTTGTATATGATTAGTGCTTTTAGCAAAAAGTTTGTGGAAAAATAAGAAATATTCCAAACTTGTTTGGATTATATTCATATTAGAACCAAAATAATCTAACCTAAAACCAATTGGTACTAATGGGGAGACGGACCCAAAAACATCTAAAATACACAAGGCAACATGAGATTCTTAAGATATCTCTCACGTGGAACAAGACACCTCTCGCATGACAGAACACATGAGACAGATGGGATGACGGTGAGGGGCACAGGACCAAGCTTGCTATGATACCATGAGAGAGTACCTAGAGTAGCCTCTGGTGGTGCCAGAGTCGGGCAGTTTGCGAATGGCATACTCCCAGTAGAAGACGGCTGAGAAGCAAAGGGCTTAATCCTACTGTAACACCCTGTTAATTTTAGACCTCATTATCACACCAATATTTTTGACTTGAGCCTGAAATCTATAGCCATGCTTTGGTTAACCATTGTTTAAGAGAAATTCATGAATTTTTTATATGAGAGAAATAAGTATCTAAGGAAATCAATATATTTAAAATTCATTTTAGGATTTAGTAGAAAAAAAATTACTTCATTAGGGGGCTCTGGCTTATATGAACCCTTTTTTTCTCTTTCATTTCCAACCACCAAGAAAAAGGGTCACAGGGAGGCGTGACTGCTTTTCTACAAGGAAGAAGATACCAACCGATCCTATGGAACCAAAGAAGAACCATAAGGTTGAAAAAAATCCTTTCTCCTGGGATTAGAAGGGTGCAACCCTTCAATTAGACTGATCCGCATAATTTTGAGATTACGAGGTAAATTGCTAAGCAGAATTTAGAAGTGATTATTTGTCTGAGTTCGTGGATATCATAATTTGATGTGATGATTAGGAATTGAATTTTGATCAACCTTCAAGGCTACTTTACCTACTCCTTATAGTTCTTCTCTTAGAACCAAATGCCATCAACAGAAACGTTCAATCTTTTAGCAGAACTTGCGGAATGGGGTGTATCTAGGATTAAATTTCTAATTGAAATACCATCAAACGGGAGCAAGTAATTGCCTTGTCGCGAACAACCTGTGAGACTTCTAGACTTAGGCTCAGTTTGGCGCGGCTTTTTTGCTCCGGTGAGTTTGGACAAAAACGCCATCATTATAGAATGCATATTTGGCAAGGCAATGGTTATGACCGCCACCAAGAAAAGAAAACTAGTTTTGAACATAAAAGTGGATGAAGTCCTTAGGTGAGATCGGGCGCTCACGAACGACAGTTCATAATCACCGTGTTCACGGCTGCCGCCGCCGTGCCAAACGGAGCCTTAGCTGTGAAGGATTGATAACTGTGGAGAAAACAGAATTCTGTATATTTCTTCTATATCACAAAATACAGTGAATGAATACAAATATATAGGGGAGAGAAGGAGAGAGGAAAACCTAATACACAATGTGGGACTAAAGAGAGAGAGGTAAATAAGAAACAATATGGGCCCTAGAATGGGCATATTACATGGGCTTTTCTAACACTCCCCCGCAAGCTGGAGCGTACAAGTCGTAGGCACCCAGCTTGGACAGGAATTTATAAAATAGGGTGCTTGATAGGGCCATGGTGAGAATATCAGCAACTTGATCGGTCCCCGGAACATGCTTCAACTCTATTTTCTTCATTTGAACTTTCTCCCGGATGAAGTGACAGTCCACTTCAATGTGTTTCGTTCTTTCGTGGAAGACCGGGTTCTTAGCTATGTGTATAGCGGCTTGACTGTCACATAGTAAGATGGCAGGTGAGGAAAGTTTTACTCCTAGATCAGCAAGAAGACTTTCAAGCCACGTGAGTTCAGAAGCCACTAATGCCATCGAACGGTATTCCGCCTCAGCTGAAGACCGAGCAACCACAGCTTGTTTCTTACTACGCCAGGTAACCAGGTGACCTCCAAAGTAGGTACAAAAACCACTAGTAGACCGTCGATCATCCAGGGAACCAGCATAATCTGCATCAGAATACGCTACCAATGTTGGGGTAGAGGACGAAGTTTTGTAAACCAACCCTTGACCGAGGGCTGTTTTCAGATATCGTAGGATGCGTTCGACGGCCTGAAGATGGGATATTCGAGGAGAGTGCATAAATCGGCTGACAACCCCAACAGCAAAGGATATATCTGGTCTTGTGACTGTAAGGTAGATCAGTTTCCCAACAAGTCGTCGATAAAACTCCGGATTTGGAAGGGCAAGATCATCACCAGAGGCATGTGCACACAGCTTGTGATTGACATCCATAGGAGTGTTAATTGGCTTGCATCCAGAGTAGCCAGCATCCTGAAGCAGATCGAGACAATACTTCCGTTGAGCGAGGACAAGGTCATCAGGACGTCTCGCGATCTCAAGACCAAGGAAGTATCGGAGGTTCCCCAGATCTTTGGTTTGAAAGACAGAGCTGAGATGTTGTTTGATCGCTTGTATGCCCTTTGAATCATCGCCTGTGATTAGGATGTCATCGACATATACCAACAGAAGAACCGTGTCTGTAGTTCGATGTCGAGTGAACAGAGAGAAGTCTGCCGAGCTCCGAGTAAAGCCAACGTCCCGAACAGCCTTACTGAACTTATCAAACCATGCCCGAGGGAATTGTTTGAGACCATAAATGGATTTCTTAAGGTGACATACTCGAAACTCCCCCGTGGTCTCAAACCCGGGAGGTTGCTTCATGTATACTACTTCTTGGAGGTCGTCGTTCAAAAATGCATTCTTGATATCCAACTGATAGAGTGGTCATTGACGATGCACAGCCACGGAGAGAAAGACACGAACTGTGTTGAGCTTGGCCACCGGAGAGAACGTTTCCTCATAGTCGAGATCTTGTTGTTGAGTGAAGCCACGAGCCACCAGACGGGCTTTAAGGCGATCAATTGTCCCATCCGGAGCATGGTTGATTACAAAGACCCATTTGCAACCAACAGTAGTGTGTCCTGGAGGGAGAGGAACTAGAGCCCACGTTTGATTGGCCCAGAGAGCTGTCATTTCGTCTTCCATGGCTGCCCGCCAGCCCGGATGTTGGAGAGCCTCCTGCACAGAGTTAGGAATAGAAATAGAGGATAGAGAAGTAGCGAAGGTGTGCAGCGGCGGGGACAGGCGATGTAGAGATACATAATTCGCCATGGGATGAGCGGTGGAGGCCGGTGCCGGATCAGCAGGTTGCACAGTGTCAGAGGTCGAAGGCGACTGCATTGGGGCGGAGGAGCGGGGAAGGCGACGAGTGTAGACACGGAGAAGAGGAGGCTTGATGGGAGCGGAAGCCGGGAGAGGAGGGGGGTTTGGAGGAGAGGTGACTGGGATGACAGGTCGAGGTATGGTTGTGGTGGAAGAGGGGAGTTTTGGTTGGAGAAGAAAGGTTGATCTTCCCGGAAGGTAACATCGACCGATACTGTCACCTTGCGAGTAGTAGGAGAGTAGCAGACATATCCTGTCTGAGTACGGGAGTAACCGACGAACACGTGTTTGACTGCTCGTGGGTCCAACTTGTCTGTGGACGGACCAAGGGAGTGAACGTAGCAGGTACATCCAAAGATTCGAGGGGTGAGAGAGAATGGTGGAGTGGAGGGGAAAAGGAGACTAAACGGAGTAGCATTATGAAGGACGGAGGAAGGTAGACGGTTGATGAGGTAGCATGTTGTTGACAGCGCAAAGTTCCAATAAGTCTTGGGTACCTGCATTTGAATCATGATGGAGCGAGCCACATCAAGAAGATGTCTATTTTTGCATTCGACAATACCGTTTTGTTGGGGTGTATAGGCACAAGATGTTTGATGTATAATCCCAAATTCGGAGCAGAGGTTTGTAAATTCATGGCTCGTATATTCGCGAGCGTTATCCGTGCGAAGAGTTTTTATAGGTTCGGAAAATTGAGTGCGAATTTCAAGGACGAACACGTGGAACACACGGGGAAGCTCGGAGCGATCACGAAGTAAGTATAGCCACGTCGTTCGAGAATAATCATCAATAAACGTGAGAAAGTAGCGATAACCAGAAACACTTGTAATTTTATATGGACCCCAAATATCCGAATGTACTAAAACAAAAGGAGCAGAGCTCCGAGTACAATGAGGAGTAAACGATGAGCGGTGTTGTTTACCCAGAATACATGAATCACAACTAAAAGAAAGGAAGATAAATCTCTGGAAAGGCCTGCCGGAGGACTGGAAGGGGAGCATGTCCGAGACGTCGATGCCAATCAACTGAGGAGACGGAGGAGAGGATGGTAGGGGGTGCTTCAAGAAGGTAGAGCCCGTTTTGCAGTCGTCCGTTACCAATGATACTCTGCGTCCGTCAATCCTGCATAAGAAAGGAAGAGGAGGTGAATGTCACAGAACAATCCAAATCCGTAGTGAGGCGACTGACAGAAAGTAGATTGAACGGGGAGCCCGGGACATGAAGAGCCGAGCGGAGAGATAGAGAGGAATTGAGGGCGATATCAGCGGAGCCGGAGACAGGAACGGTGTCGCCATTGGCCACGGTGATATATTTAGGATGCGGAGAGTTCAAGTATTGAGGAGGCTTCTGCGAGGTGATGTGATGAGTAGCACAGGAGTCCACTATCCAGCGTGGACTAGTGGAGAGACAAGCAATACCTTCATTGGAGATGGAGGCGGCGGAGGCAACGGAGACGGGCGGGCGGCTGAGCATGCCATGGAGTTGCTGGAGCTGGAGGCGGACATCTTCAAGGTCGGCACGAGTGGCAGACGGACTGTCAACAGCAATATTTGCAGCAGGACGAGGAGGAAGACCATGTTTGCGGCAGCAGGTCGCCTCGAAGTGTCCATCCCTACCACAGAAGGAGCACTTAGGACGTGTGCGGCCACCACGACCCCTTCCCTGAGATCCTGAACGTCCCCCACGAGCAGGAGGAGGGAGAGGTAGTAACGGTGCAGAAGCTTTCTGAAGGAGGGCTGGTGAGGGAGGTCCCGTAGTATCCGGAGGAGGTGATACCTTTAAGAGCATGGAGCATACATCGGAGAGAGAGGGGGTAGCAGCAGATGAGAGATCTGAGCTCGAATACTCTGAAGATGAGGCGGGACTCGGGCCATCATCATGGCAATACACACTGCTTCCTTCTGTGCACGTTGGGCAGCGAGATCCGTAGTAGCGGGCTGATGTCGGATCCAGGCCTCGGTCAGTGTCTTAGCCTGAGCAACAAAAGAGGTCAAGTCGGCTGCACCACCAGTGTCAAGAGTCTGAAGATCCGTGATAATGTCGTAGAGGTGCTGGAGACTGTCCTTGCCGGAATATAAGGAGTGAAGCTCATCCCACATTGCCTTGGCAGTCTCGTGATACATGGTCATTCTGTACGGTTCGCTTTCAAGGGAGTTGAGAAGCCAAGTCTGAACTCGGCCATCGTCACGTAGCCAGTCATCCGGAGGTGTAGAAGGAGCATCCCTAGTGAGATGGTGCAAAAGTCCTTTAGACTGGAGCACCCTACGGACAGAGTGCACCCATTCAATGAAGTTCTTTTTTCCAGTGAGAGAGATGGTAGTGATCCTCAACTCGTCGCGTAGTTCAGGAGTTGGAAGCAGGCGGGCTGCAGGGGAGGTAGCGGTCTGCCCATCTGGATGCACCGAGGGATCAGTGGAGGAGCCCATTGTAGAGAGAAAGGCAAGGCTGCTGGAGAAGATAGGAGACCGCTGCGGTTTGAGAGGACAGCGACCAGAACTGCGACTAGAACTGCTTGAGAACTGCGGATAGAAGAGCACTGCGACTCGCACTGCTGGTAGGAGACCGCTACTGTTCGACTAGAACAGCGAGTAGAAAGCTTGAGCGCAGCTGCAGAGTGAGTTGCGGCTTAGAGAAGCAGAGGAGATTGCTGCGGCTAGAGAGGCCGCTGCGAGATCGCTGGCGAGCTGCGTCGAGGAAGCAGAAAGAAGACTGTTGGCGAGCTGATAGAAGAGCGTTGGGAGGTCGCTGTTCAAAGAGTCGCGGCAGAGAGGTCGCTGCGGCTACGAGAGGTCGCTGCGGCTACGAGAGAGATCGATGCGACTACGAGAGGTCGCGGCAACTGGAACGCAGAGAGGTCGTGGCGGCTAGAGTACGCTCGGCTGGAAGACCGCTTGGCGAGCTGCGGATAGAGAAGAGGCGTGCGGTCTGAAAGGAGGCCGCGGTCGGCGAGTTCGGCAGAACGCGGAGACCGTCAGGGAGGGTCCCGCTTTGTCAGACGGAAGCGCTATAAAAGCTAGGAGTCGATGGAGAGGAGGTCTCGCAGAGGGAGTGAGCAGGAGCGGAGCGGTCTGAAAAGAGTAAACCGCAGGGGCTGCGGTCTAAAAAAACAGGAGGACCGGTCTGTAGTTAAAATAGGAAGAAATCTGGCTCTGATACCATGTGGAGAAAACAGAATTCTGTATATTTCTTCTATATCACAAAATACAGTGTATGAATACAAATATATAGGGGAGAGAAGGAGAAAGGAAAACCTAATACACAATGTGGGACTAAAGAGAGAGAGGTAAATAAGAAACAATATGGGCCCTAGAATGGGCCTATTACATGGGCTTTTCTAACAATAACGATTTTTTAAGGCTGAATTGATTGTTGCCAGGTAGAAGTAGAACTGTGATTAATAATTGCAACCCAGGTTGATTCGGTTATGGAAAATTAATTGACATGTAGCTGAGTATGTGTTATGATGTTACAATTGAATGTCTTTGTGCACTGATTTTGTTAATATCACATGAATAGAAAGTTTATTATTAATGGAGATTGATCCTAAGTCCTAACAAAACGAAGGTGGCCCTTCAAATGTTAAGGAGGTTCTGATTTGGCCAAGACTTGATGAATCTTTGAACGCATATTACACCACTTTCAGAGGGATCAGGATTCTCTCCATTTGTGATCTCAAATGGAGGTCCATTTTATGGTGTGGATGCATTCTCACCACTAGACAAAATGAAGGTGGCCTTTCAAATGTTAATGAGGTTCTAATTTGGCCAAGACTTGATGAATCTTTGAACGCATATTACACCACTTTCAGAGGGATCAGGATTCTCTCCATTTGTGATCTCAAATGGAGGTCCATTTTATGGTGTGGATGCATTCTCACCACTAGACAAAATGAAGGTGGCCCTTCAAATGTTAATGAGGTTCTGATTTGGCCAAGACTTGATGAATCTTTGAACGCATATTACACCACTTTCAGAGGGATCAGGATTCTCTCCATTTGTGATCTCAAATGGAGGTCCATTTTATGGTGTGGATGCATTCTCACCACTAGACAAAATGAAGGTGGCCCTTCAAATGTTAATGAGGTTCTGATTTGGCCAAGACTTGATGAATCTTTGAACGCATATTACACCACTTTCAGAGGGATCAGGATTCTCTCCATTTGTGATCTCAAATGGAGGTCCATTTTATGGTGTGGATGCATTCTCACTTTATCTAGTGGTGTAGAATTTTTTGATTAAAAAAATATATAAAAGGATGGGATTAGTGAACCCATCGGATCAGCCAGAAATAGATCTAGACCGTGAGTTGGACATACTCACACCTTAACCGTATATCCTTGTGCTAATACATTATGAATAAAACAATATTTAAGGGTGAAAGATTGGGAAGAAGTTGTTATGGACTTCTTTTGACGGGGATCAATGGAGGTAGAGATGGAGGCGGGGATACAAGGGGGCTAACCCTAGAATGAGGGAGGAGAGGAACTAGAGAGAGAAAAAAAACTTTGATTTAATTCTTGCATACCCTTACATGACCCCAAGGGCCCTATATATATAGGCTCTGGTGGCATAACCGTAAATACCAACATAGATAAAATATTAAAAACACTTAAACGACACGACGCTCTAATAACGACGATTGTGACTTAATACAACACGACTCGATACAGTGACTCGACTAAACATATATATAATATTAATAATAATAATAATAATACAATAAGATAACTGACGGAGGACCTGTAACATCTCACCCGTCCCCGAAATCGAGGTTGCCCTCAAGCTCGAACTATCTTGGGGAAGCTGATCTGACGGCACCTTGATCTCGCGCCAGAATAGCGCCCGATATCGTATCGCGGCGGCCGTGGTGGCAGCGAGCAGCGGTGGCGCCCACGAAAAGATTGGCGGCAGAAGGATTGGGTCCAACGGTATTGGCGGCACGGTGTTGGCTTGAGGGCAAGAGCTGGCTACAGGAACGGATCTGGAGGAGCGGCGGAGAGGAGTCATGGCCATGTGGTCGGAGGGTGCTCTGGCGGTAGAAGTGGAAGTGAGGTGGCCGGAGGCGGTGAGGAGGTTGGTCAATCAGGGGGTCGGAGAAGCGACGAGAACGTTGGTAGCGTAGGCAGCCGGAGGGAAGGGAACGGAGGGGCCGACATAGTAGGGGTCGACTGAGGTATAGGCGGCGGTGATGTTGGTGATGGAGAAATGAACCACTGGGGAGGGCGGAGGCTCGTCTGCAGTCGGTGGCGGCGGAGGAGGCTCGTCTGCAGTCGATGGCGGCGGCGGCGGCACTAGGAATGTTGGCAACATGGTGGCCAGGGCACCATCGTGGTGAGTGGTGGAGACAGAATAACAACCATCAAGGCGCAGGACGTGCGGAGGGCGGCAAGTTTGAGGTCGAATTGAACATCGAGGTGGTCGAGCCGAGCTTCCCGTTGAGCAATACAGCGGTCTAGCTCGGCGAGACGGGCAACCAGCGCAGGGTGGTCGGTGGCGCTGAGCAACATGATGGAAATATATAATAATTAATTAACTAATTAATAATATAATATAATGAATTAATAATTATGATAAGAAATTTAAAATTTCATTATTAAAGGAGTGATTAATTAAGTAGGAAAAGAGGGGCCGTTTGGAAAGAAAATAAAATAAAAAGAGGGTGCATGTGTGGCTTAAGGCTCGAGGAGATGAGGTGAGGTCGAGACAGGCGAGAGGCGGCCGATGTTGGACGAATAGAAGAAAAAAGGGCATGCAGGTTTTCAAAATACAGGGTAGCAGGCGATCAGATTAAGGAAAAAGGACTTGCGAAAATCTTTGAAAACACTTAAAATTGTAAATTAATATTTGGAGAATAAATAAAAGAAAAGAGGAGACACTATATATTAGTCGGCTGAAAGAAGAAAAAGGCAGGAACCGAATATACAGAGAAATACCCTGATCGAATACCCCCCTCCCCCCTCCTTCGTCCCGGTCAAGCGCCTCTTCCCTGATTCCAGAACTGACCGCCTGTCATCCCTCTGCCCTAGCAGTTGAGGACGTCCATAGAGCATTCCTGCAATTCGTCCGCCGCCAACGTCTCCAGGCGCATCGATCACTTTGGAGTCAGCGACACTTAGGTCTCTGCTCCCGATCCAGCGCACCCTCAACGTCTGACTGTCGACTGGTCGTCGTCGACATCGACGATCTACTCCGACGATCTAATCTTCCTCGGTCATTTCCTGCCAGGATACTGCAACTACTCCCTTTCCGCGTGAGAGGCCGGCGGGTTTATTGGATTCCGGTCCAGCAATTTGCTCCCCCTGAGTTAAAGTAGTTTGCTCCCCCTGGGATGGACCTTCCTTTGAGCCTCTTGCTTCTTCTTCAGTTTCTCTTTCATCTCCAGTTTCAGGTATACCAGCATCTGGCTCCCCCTGAGTCTCAGTTCCCTTTTCAGCTTCATTCTCTGCTCTACTTGCCTCCCCTTGTAATAAAATCACTTGTTGAGTAGCTTCTCTTGCTATATTGAGTACCTCTGTTAGGTGCTCTTCACTATGTAGCTCAGGTACAACTTCATTCTCAATGGTCTTGAGCAGTGCAATACTATCATTCTTTGAAGTAGGAAGAGACTTGTGAGAGAGAGATTTATGACTGGAGAGCTGCTCTTCATCTAACCTCTCCCCCTTCTTGACCTTCTTAGCCAAGGAGGTTAAGAAAGATCTGGTGACCTTAGAGGAAGAGATAGAGGTCTTTAGGCTTTGCACAGAGGCACTGACCTCATCTATTTGGGTCTGCATGTGTAAGATGGAAGAGTGAATTTGAGAGCAGTGTCCATCCAGCATGTCCTGAAATTTTTGGGTTGCTGTCTGGATACACTGGGTGATGAGGTTTTCAGTGGATGGAGATGGTTCAGAATGTGGTGATGGAGGAGGAGATAATGGTGGAGGTGAATGTGAAGAAGGTGGAGAGGGGACTGTAGTATGTTGAGGAGGTGTATTTGATGGAGGAGGTGGAGGAATAGAAGAGGGGTGAGCAGGTGACTGAGTTTGTATTTGTGAAGGTGTGGATAATGGTGGTACAGAAGAGATGTCTGTATGAGGAGGAGATGGAGTCCTTTCAGGAATGGCACCAGGCTTGGGAATTTGCCTGGTCCATTTTGAGAAGAGAGTTATGGACATTCTCTTGCCAGGTGGAATGGGGATTCCTTTTGACCTACATAGGTCAGGGAAGGAGTGGAAGAGTACTTGGCTCATGATTCTCATGTAGGCATTCTCTTTGTGAGAATATTTAAAGCCTATCATTTTGAGCAGGCAGCTTGCCCAGTCTACCTTCTTCTTCAGCACAAGGGCCCCTATGAGATTTAGTTGCTGCCTGGGCACTGCATCATGGGCAGAGATCTTACATAGTAGTATTTTCCCTACTATGTCTGCCAACAGTCTGTACTCATCAGAGAAGTCTATTTTCTTCAGGTGGATTGGTCTATCTTTGGAGAACTTCATGGTGGTTAACAGGTTCTTTATTTCATCAGGGGTAAGTTCCACAGGTTCATCACCTGATAGGGGAATTATTCTAGTTATTCTTTAGAAAATGATTTGCTTTCCCTATTTGAACAAAGAAAATATTGGATTGTACCTGATGGTAGATCAAAGGTGGTCCTAATGTGTTCTGCAGAAATTGAGACAGGTGTCTCATGGATTGTTCCTGTGATTTCTCCTTGTTCAGATATCTGAACATGAGTCATCAGCTCTGTGAGTTCTGTCTCCAGGAGCTTGCATCTTGTGGAGATGAGCTTATCCAGACCAGCTTCAGTGAAGAGAGCTATGATGCTCTTATAATTTTCTGCGGCGGCTTGGAAGGATTCGAGGTCAATGTCGAACCCAGAGTTTATCTTGGGAGCCATTGTAGGTCAGTGAGAAGGTGGAAGAAATAGCTGGACTGAGAGGTAAGAGGGATGAAAGATGCAGAGTGCGAGAAGAGTCTATTTAAGTCAGGTGAAACGTCGAAATGAGACACAATTTGAGGCATATTCGGTACTACAGTGGATGTGACCGAAAAGATTTTAGTATTGCCGTTCTTTTTCATGAAGTCGACGTTACGTTTAGTGGAATTCGACGTAAGCGTCGATACAGTCTGAGGTAAGATGTTAGGGTTTCATATCGACGTATACGTCAATTGGATTCGACGCATACGTCGATTTAAGTTATTATTGATAGTTATCGACGGTGCGTTGATTATAAACTCGACGTGACTTTCATTTTCCTAAAAATTTTGGGTTTTTCCCTTGAGAGATTATTTCTTCCTGCTCCTAATGTTTCCTAAGACAGTGTTGGACTAATTTTTATAATCAATTAGATTGATTTTACCAACATTGTTTGGCAATGTGGCCAGTTTTATTGCAGATATAACATCTGACTATTTTTATATTATGGGATTTTGAGTTTGGAGAGGGATAGTGGTGTTGATTAGAATAAACATTTTGATTAGGATAAAAATTTTGGTTAGGATAAAAGTTATAATCAGGATAGTAATTTTGATTATGAAAGGATTTTTGATTAGGATAGAAGTTTTGGTTAGGATGAAAGTTTTGATCAGGATGAAAGGGTCCTGAATGGGGGTTAAGATGGAAGGTTTTTGAAGAATAGATATGTCCTGTATTTAAGTTGCTCTGAGGTTTTATGCGTCGATATCCATTCGACGTATGTTGAGAGTTGCGTCGAAATATATTCGACGCCATCTCTAGATTGCGTTGATCTGGAATCGATGCATGGAAAAAGTTGCGTCGATTGCAAGTCGACGCAGTTTTATTCATGCGTTGATTTGAGGTCGAAGCATCTGAGAGATTGCGTCGAGTAGAATTCGACGTGCTATCATTCATGCGTCGATATGAAGTCGACGCAATTGTGTCTTTACAAATTTTATTTTTCCCTTTTTCTGATTTTATTTCTTTATGAGTTGTTTCTTTTGACTTAGTTGCCTTCTTAGAAGTAGTTTGAGAGTCTTCATCTGTATAGTATGATGTTTCATCAAAATGGTTTATCTCATTGAAGGAGTCTTCTTCCTTATTTTGTGAGTCTTTTTCTTGGTTTATTGATTTAGTGGGTTTAGTGAATTTAACAGGGCTCATCCAAGCAGGTTTGTTGGATGGAATTGGACTAGCTGAGGGATCAGCTCCTAGCCCAAGATTTTTATGTCTTTTTGTTTGTTTTTCTGTGATTTCTTTAAGTGTTTGGCTTCTCATTTTTATTGATTCTTCAAAAGCTTTTGCTTGGGATACTTTATTCTTAAGAAGCTGGTTTTCTATTTTAGCCCTCTCTATTTCTTTTTCTATGATATTAGCCCTTAACTCATGATTTTTAGAACAAGTATCATCTATATTTCTCTGGTTTTTAATGACATTAATTTGTTCTTTTAGATTATTAATTTCTTGTTTAGCTTTTAGTTGATCTAAACATAATTATTTAAAATCATTTTTGAAGTCATCACACAGAAAATCTATGTCATCAAAAATGCTTACCTCATCCTTATCCTCAGATTCCTCTATGAGAATAAGGCTATTTTCTTTACCATCTTCAGAAAAGATGCTTCTTTCTGATTCTGTCTCACTCCATGATTTGGCATCATGTTCTTCCTTTGAGCTTTCAAAAGCCATTAGGCATAGGTCTTCTTGCTTAGACTCTTCATTGTCACTTTTGGATGAGGTGCTGTCCTCAGAATCTGTTTCACTCCAAGCTTCTGCAATTAAGTCTCTTTCTTTCTTCTTCGCCTTTTTCTTAAGATCTTTCTTTTTCAGATCTTTCTTTTTCTCAGTATTTTCTGGACATTCTGGTGGTATGTGTCCAGTTTTTCTGCAGGAATAACAAATGATTTCTTTAGTAGGAGTTTTATCATACCTTGATTTTGATTCTCTCCTTCTAGACTCATCTATCTTGACCCATTTCTTGAATCTTCTGGCCAGGAGGCTGAACAATTCTTCTTCAGTGACAGGTGTCTCTTCTTCTGTTGCTTTCAAAGCAATGTTTCTATCTTTTGAGGAGGTTGAAGTGCTTCCTCTTCTTTCCTTCTCTTCTCTGGTTTTCAGCAGTTGCTCATAGGATTTGAGTTTTCCTAAGAGGGCATCTGTTGAGATTTCCTTTTGTCCTCTTGTATCTCTTATTGCCCATATTCTTGAGTCCCAAGAACTTGGGAGACTCATTAACAGTTTGTCATTAATCTCTGTGAGAGAGATCTCTCTATCCAGGCTCCTTAATTGATTGATGATCAGACTGAATCTGTCATACATCTCAGATATGCTTTCTTCCTGCTTCTTTTGAAAGTTCTCATATTGGGAGATCAATAGAGCATTTCTATCTTTCCTTTCATCAGCACTCCCTTCTACCATCTTTGTAAGAGCTTCCCAGATTTCTTTGGCTGATTCACATTCAACAACCTTTGAAAGATTTCATCTGAGAGGGTTGAGACCAGAATGTTCACAGCTTTTGCATCACATGTTCCTGCCTTCTTCTCTTCAGCTGTCCACTCAGCCTTTGGGACAAGTGTTTGAGTCACTTCACCACTTGAGTCTCTTCTATAAGGCTTGGGAGGACCTGTCAAGATAACATTAAATAATTCTTCATCAATAGAATTCATATAAATCATAATTCTTGTTTTCCAAACTGCAAACTTTTCAAGATTGCACATTGGTGGTCTTCTTCCTAGCAAGAAGATTAGAAGAACAGAAAACAATATATGTAAGAAAGAATCTTCTTTCTAGCAAGAAGATTAGAAGCACAAGTATAGTGAATAGGATATCTCTTCTATAGTGAGAAGGAGATTGTAAGCTTTTCTCTCTTTTGTGAGAGCTTTCAGAATTTGCAGTAGAATGGCTTCAGAAGAAGAAGAAGATGAAGGCTTTTTCTTTTGCTGCAGCACACTATCTCTTTTCTCAACTTTCTCACTCTTCACTTAGGAGCTCTTCCTCTTTTTCAAATGTATATGGTGGATCACTTGTTTTTTATTCTCTGCTGACCTCCTTCTTATTTATAGCTCTGTTTAAAATATATTGCTAAAGGAGAATAATCAATTAGCAGACAGAGAATTAGAAAGAGATAAGAGTTTCCATAATTAATATTTCTGTAGAAGGAAAGGAATTCATTCTGATTTCAAATAATATCCATAATAATCTTAATCAAATTAGTCAAGAATCAAATAGAAGGAAAGGCTGATTCAGAACGGCTATAAAAGAATAATATCATTCCATATAAATCAGATCTACAGAAAGAAGGAAAGAGATCTGGCGTGTTTTTGAATTACTTATAGATATCGACGTGCGTCGATTACTATTCGACGTAAACGTCGATTTCATCCTGGCTGGACGTCGAGAGGAGAATAAGGAAGGTGCGTCGACTTTATCACATGCGTCGACTAGAAGTCAGAGGTACGTCGATTAAGTTTACGTCGAATTCTTCTTAGAGTTACTTCGACTCATTCTGAGAGAAACGTCGACTATATTTCGACGTTGCGTCGAATACTATTCGACGCATATTTACTTAGACTAACTTTTCATTCTTAGAAGTTATATTCTACTCAATTCTAGGAGTTAAGATAAATCATTTCCCCAACAAATCGGCACGACGCGGGTACGGCTTCACCTCAGCCCGAGCAACGAAAGGAGGTATCACACCTCAACAAACAGCTCCCTGGGAGCTACCGCCGGCGTTAGCCCTAACGCCGGGCGGTAGTGACAGATCAACGGATCCGCCCACAACTTCGGGTATTTCCTGGAGGTTAACTCCAGGACTCCCTGCAGTACTCAACAATACGCAGAACCCGAAAATAACACATACAAGATCACGGAGTCTTCTCCGACACAATCGACAATATAGCCATCACCAATCCAGACCAACCTGTCCGGATGGGTTTCACACACAAT
The DNA here is from genome assembly GCA_033032865.1 of Dactylorhiza incarnata. Classification (NCBI taxonomy): domain Eukaryota; kingdom Viridiplantae; phylum Streptophyta; class Magnoliopsida; order Asparagales; family Orchidaceae; genus Dactylorhiza; species Dactylorhiza incarnata. The sequence continues at coordinate 1,702,621 of JAWHQI010000230.1, read as the reverse complement.
GCTTATGTCCGTACTACGATTCCGGATGCTAAATACAAGTAACCAAAGGGGATCGAAACGATCAACCCGCTAGAAAACTCCCTTTTCTCCACCAATCGGTGGGGGATTCTTCATGCAAACATGTCATAAAAAGGAGGACTTCACTTGTCCAAGTAGAAGATCGTTACCCTTGGAGCTTTCTTGTTCGCCATAAATCTGAGATTTCACTCGGATAGAAAGAACCGCAACGGGCTGTTCTTTCCACATCTGAAAACGGCTCGCGATTCGGAGCTTCGTCAATGGCAGAAGATGTCTTCTTCTTCCTCCTCGGCTTTCTTCTTCCTCAAGCTTGAAGAGAGATCAGATTTAGAAATAAAGAGGATAAACACTCCTCTGGTCGGCCCTAAGAAATCCCGAAATAAATCTCAAGCATTGGATCTAAAACCTTTGGATTTGACGGCCACGATCACAAATCACGGGTCTGTATCGCAAAAACCGCCGAACTGGACAGCGTTCGACGAACTGACAGGCATTCGTCGAACGGGCTGTCGTTCGTCGAACGCAGCCAGGCTGCCGTTTGACAAACTGCTACTAGCAGCCCAAATCTGCTTCCAGAATTGGGGTGTTACAACTCCACCCCCCCCCCCCCCCCCCCCCTTAACAAAATTTCGGCCCGAAATTCCAAAAACAGAAAGGTACAGGAAAATAGATTATACCTGAAAGGAAAAGCTCAGGGTACTCAGCAAGCATGGTTTGCTCTCTTTCCCAGGAGAGTTCCCCTTTTCCGCAGTTGTCCCAACGGACCTTTACCATTCGGATGGCTTTGTTTCGCAATTGTTTCACCTCGATATCTTCGATTCGTATGGGCTTGACTTTCGTCTTTAGCCCAACATCAATCGGCACCTCGTCAACCGCAACAATATGCGTAGGCTCTTTCACAGCCTTTCTAAAAACGGAGATGTGGAATACGTCGTGCAGCCCGCTTGACTCATCAGATAGAGCAAGCCGATAGGCAGCCTCGCCAATGCGTTCTATAATCTCAAACGGTCTTACGTACCTTGGACTCAGCTTTTTCAAGCGTCGAATCCTCGATACTCCCTTGAACGGTTTGATCTTTAGGTACACACAATCACCAACGGCAAACTCGACGTTCCGGTGATGCGCATTGTAATACTTTGCCTGCCTATCTTGAGCAGTGAGCAACCGCTCTCGTATTGCCCGAATTGACGTGTTCGCTTCATACACATCCTTGCGCTTCAACAACTTCATGTCGCCCGTTTCAACCCAAGCTAACGGCGTACGACATTTCCTACCATAAAGGGCTTCGAACGGACCCATTTTGATACTTGCTTGGTAGCTATTGTTGTAAGCAAACTCAATCATATAGAGATGATCCTCCCATCTCTTTCCAAAATCCAGGGCGCACATCCGGAGCATGTCTTCCATCGTCCTATTGGTCCTCTCGGTCTGTCCATCCGTTTGCGGGTGGAAGGCCGTGCTAAATTTCAGCTTAGTACCCAATAGTTGGTGGATCAGTTTCCAATCATTAGATGTGAATCACCCATTACGATCGCTCACGATGTTACGGGGAACTCCGTGCAATCGTACGATACTTTCAACGTATAACTTTGCGAGCTTTTCAACAGAATCGTCCTTCCAATTCGGAATAAAGTGTGATACCTTTGTTAAACGATCTACGATCACCCAGATGGCGTCGTTCCCATGCTGTGATCTCGGCAACCCGTGCACGAAATCCATCGAGATGTCGTCAAACTTCCACTCCGGAATCGGTAGAGACTTCAGAAACCCACCAGGCCTTTGACATTCGGCCTTCACTAACGCGCAAGTATGACACTTTGCCATGTAGAGAGCAATGTCTTTCTTCAAACCTGGCCACCAGAAGAGTTTCTTCATATCCATATACATCTTCGTGCTCCCCGGGTGAATCGAGTACTTTGTAAAGTGAGCCTCGTACATCAATTCTCCCCGTAAATTAGTCACTTTTGGCGCAAGTATGACACTTTGCCACGTAGAGAGCAATGTCTTTCTTCAAACCTGGCCACCAGAAGAGTTTCTTCATATCCATATACATCTTCGTGCTCCCCGGGTGAATCGAGCACTTTGTAAAGTGAGCCTCGTACATCAATTCTCCCCGTAAATTAGCCACTTTTGGGACGCACAATCTCGCACCTTTCCATAGAAGGCCATCGTCGAAAGAGAATTCAGCGCTAGACCCATCCAAAGTCTCCGCCTTGTAACGTTTCATGCTTTCATCCAGCTCCAAAGCTTGACGAACTCGGTCGGCAAGGTCGTATTGAACCTACGTCCAGTTCAAGCATGCAGTAGAAGACGCTCTCTTATCGACACAAGTGATATCCAGAGATTCCAGATCACGGATTAGACGCTCATCATGCATCAAAATCCAACTTGCATGCGCGGGAGCCCGTCGACTCAGCGCGTCTGCAACCACATTCCCCTTTCCAGGAGTGTAACGAATATCAAAGGTGTAGTCCCCCAGGAACTCCATCCACCTCCTTTGTCGCATATTCAACTCCTTCTGATCAAGCAGGTACTTGAGACTTTTGTGGTCGGTAAAGATGTCGATCTTCACGCCATATAAGTAGTGCCTCCATAACTTAAGAGCGAATACCACGGCCGCTAACTCCAAGTCATGGACCGAGTAGTTCCTCTCATGTACCTTCAACTGTCGGGAGCCATAAGCGATCACATTTCTGAACTGCACCAGAACGCAACACAAGCCACTCCCCGAGGCGTCGCTATATATTTCATAGCCTTTTGTTCCACATGGCGAGCATAGAATGGGCGTCGTGGTCAGACGGCTCTTCAGTTCCTCAAAAACTCGTGCGCACTCAGGCGACCAAGCGAACTTCTGATCTTTCCTAGTCAGCTTAGTGAGAGGAAGTGCGATCCTCGAAAAGTTCTCCACGAAGCGCCTATAGTAACCGGCAAGTCCTAAGAAGCTTCGGACTTCAGCCACGTTTTTCAGCACAGGTCACTCTCGGATTGACGTTATCTTCGACGGATCGACTGTTATTCCTTCTTCACTAACGACATGACCAAGGAACGCTATTGATGGTAGCCAAAACTCGCACTTAGAGAATTTGGCATATAGCTGACTCCTCCTCAAGGTGCTCAACACTGCGTGCAGATGCTCTGTATGCTCCTCTTCAGACTGAGAGTATACCAAAATATCGTCGATGAAAACGATCACAAATCAGTCCAAAAACTCTCGGAACGTTCTATTCATCAAGTCCATAAATACCGACGGTGCGTTGGAAAGGCCGAACAGCATAACCGTGAACTCGTAGTGCCCAAAGTGGGTACTGAACGCCGTCTTTGGAATATCGCATTCCCTTATACGAAGCTAATAATAGCCGGACCTTAAGTCTAGCTTCGAGTATACCGTCGACCCAACCAGTTGGTCGAATAAGTCGTCGATTCTTGGAATCGGATAGCGGTTTTTCTCGGTCAGCTTATTCAGCTCTCTATAGTCGATGCATAGACGCAAGCTCCCGTCCTTCTTTTTCACAAAGAGAACTGGTGCACTCCAAGGGGATGAACTTGGACGTACATAGCCTTGCTCTAGCAGTTCCTGCAGCTGAACTTTCAACTCTGCCAACTCCTTTAGCGCAATCCGGTACGGTGAGCGGGCCACAGGTTTGGCACTTGGCACCAACTCGATACAGAAATCGATCTCTCGCTGGGGCGGAGCCCCAAGGAGTTCGTTAGGAAACACGTCCACATACTCTGCCACCACAGGGACATCACTTAAACTGGGCTTAGGCGTCGAAGTCTCCAACAACGTGAAGAACAACTCCCCGCCTTTTCTCACCGCCTTGACCACCTGGAGAGCAGACATCAGCGTCCTGCTTGCTCCTCGCATACCCGCAAATGTGGTCTCGTCACCGGTGTTCTTTCCCAGAGTAACCTCCTTTCGATTGCAATCTATGCATGCTCGCTGCTTCGAGAGCCAGTCCATGCCAAAGATTACGTCAAACTCAGCTAGTGGTAGTAGTGACGCTTCCAAGTCGAAATCCTGATTCCCAATCCGCACCTTTACACGACTCAACCTATCCGCGCTCATCCGAGATCCATTGGGCAGCACTACCTCCAGTCTATCCTTCACCGGGATAGACGGTACTCTGATTGGCAACACGAAGTCCATAGACAAGAAGGAGTGCGATGCTCCCGTATCGAAGAGAGCTCTCGTCGGATAGTTGAAGATTAGAACGAAGCCTAAAAGCACATCAACAAAGGTATAGTCGTACATACAGTATAAATCAAGTTAAGTTGTAAAACCTAAATTTTACTTCATATACCTGTGACAACGTCATTTTGTCGGATGGCTTCTTGCTGGCCAAGCGAATAGACTCTCGGCTGGGTCAGAGTTTGCTGGGAAGCAGAAGACTCCGCAGCTTTGCCTTTCTCCGCATAAGATGAACCCGCCGCACGAGCATAGTCCACCGCTCGATTTCCTGTCTTATGGGGACCACTTCGACACATCGCGGCTTTGTGTCCCACCTTCCCGCGGGTGAAACATGTGATAGGACCCCGCACAGTAATTGCTCCCGAAATATTAGAAGGAACTGGTTCCGCGAACCTAAACTTGAGAGGTCGGCGCGAGAAATTCTAGCTTCTTGCTGAGGCCTTTTGTGTGTTGCACTCTCTGCATATCTAGCTCCAGTGATCTGGCAGTTTGCACCATAACCTGAAAACCAAGAGTCATAGGGTCTGCCAAAAGCAGCCTTAACTCATCTCGAAGGCCTTCATAGAATTTAATCGTCTTATCTTCCTCATCTTCTACCAAAGATCCCACATAGCGACTGAGTCTCGTGAACTCATGCATGTAGTCGTCCACCGAACGGTCGCCTTGAGTTAGCCGTAGAAACTGATTTTGCAATGCACGGCACTGGGCAGAGGGAATAAACCTCTGGAGGAACAGACCTGTGAACTCTGCAATCGAGACCTCGGTAATAACTCTACCGTCCAACTTGTGCGCTTCCAGTTCCTCCCACCAAAGCCCTGCCTCTCCATTCAGAAGGAAAGTGGCTAAGGTGACTTTCATCGCCTCTTCAGTTGTTGTTGCCCTTAGAGTCTTCTTTACTATTGCCAGCCAATCCTCAGCCTCTGTTGGGGACTCGGTCCCAAGGAAGGTTGGAGGGTTGAAGCTTAGAAAGTGCTTCAATTGTTGGTCGCGCGCTCTCCCCACAGCTACATGTTCCACTCTCGGTTCCACCCTGGGCTCTACCACAGGTTCCGCTCTCGGCTCCACTGCAGTAACAGGCACTGGGGCCACCTCTGGAGTAGGAGTAGTAGGTTGTGCAAGCCGTCCAGCTTGGTTATTGATCATCGCGAAGACCGCTTCAGCGACCATTCTAACCATCTCAGCAGAAGGAGTGGTCGCTGGTACCTACGCACTACTTTCAGCAGTGTTACGGGGTTGAGACTGCCCCGCAGCACTCCTAGTCACCTATAATCGTGCGAAACACAGATTAGGGACCGAAAACATAACAACAAACAAGCAAGGAACGCTCAGGTTCCACAAACAAGCATGATTTTCATTCCTAAGTGGACATTCTTGTTAGTTTTGAAATCATTTTAGGTGAACGCACAACACGTGCACTCCACCCCTTAAAATGAATTCGGCCTCGAATTCACGAAACTACGGATCGATTCCATAAATCCGAAAACAAATTGTAACACCATGCCAGTACAAATAATATAACAGTAGGTCCGGACGGGACCCCACGCCATACTATACACACTAGCTAGGCATTATAAGGTGATAAATAGAAAGAGCTACAACTACACCAGAGTGAATAAAACGAAAGCAGAAGCATTTGATTAAAAACACCTTTTAGAACTGTCCACTATCTCAGGAATGAAATAATAGAGTTACGGCCTTAAGGCCTTACATTGAACAATGTATTTAAACTCAAACATACATTGGCACGCAGGCCGGCAATTTAAGGAAAGCAAAAGAGGGGAGGATGGCTTTCGAGGGCCAACACAGCATAAGCTCCAGCAAGCTATTTCCCGCTTGGCTCACCTGCACCTGCAACAACGATCCACCAAAACGTGGAAACAAGTAACCGGTCAGCTAAAGCTGACCAATATTATAACGACCCCACCCCTATAGACGGGGTGGCGGTACTCCTTCCCTGCAGGCAGACATTATAGGCATAGATTATCAAGGCGCGTTCAGGCACCGCATGTATAAGCAATCAACACCAACGTTGGCACGCACGGCCACACGTTTCGTGCTCTCAAGACACTCTCACGGTGTACTCCCCGAGCCACACCTAACAACTCCTTAGACAAAGAGTTCGCATGAGCTTCGACCGCCAAGACTATCTTGTCTTACGGACTAATCCCAACATCTTACGGTGCACCGAGGAGCTACCTCTTCACCGACTCGGTATGGGAGCGGGTTTGGATCAGCATTGCCCGTGCTCAAATCGTCGGCATCAATCGGCACGACGCGGGTACGGCTTCACCTCAGCCTGAGCAACGAAAGGAGGTATCACACCTCAACAAACAGCTCCCTGGGAGCTAACGCCGGCGTTAGCCCTAACGTCGGGCGGTAGTGACAGATCAATGGATCCGCCCACAACTTCGGGTATTTCCTGGAGTTTAACTCCAGGACTCCCTGCAGTACTCAATAATACGCAGAACCCGAAAATAAAACATACAAGATCACGGAGTCTTCTCCGGCACAATCGACAATATAGTCATCACCAATCCAGACCAACCTGTCCGGATGGGTTTCACACACAATGCCTATGTCCGTACTACGATTCCGGATGCTAAATGCAAGTACCAAAGGGGATCGAAACGATCAACCCGCTAGAAAACTCCCTTTTCTCCACCAATCGGTGGGGGATTCTCCATGCAAACATGCCATAAAAAGGAGGACTTCACTTGTCCAAGTAGAAGATCGCTACCCTTGGAGCTTTCTTGTTCGCCATAGATCTGAGATTTCACTCGGATAGAAAGAACCGCAACGGGCTGTTCTTTCCAGATCTGAAAACGGCTCGCGATTCGGAGCTTCGGAGCTCCGTCAATGGCAGAAGATGCCTTCTTCTTCCTCCTCAGCTTTCTTCTGCCTCAAGCTTGAAGAGAGATCGGATTTAGAAATAAAGAGGATAAACACTCCTCTGGTCGACCCTAAAAAATCCCGGAATAAATCTCAAGCATTGGATCTAAAACCTTTGGATTTGACGGCCACGATCACAAATCACGGGTCTGTATCGCAAAAACCGCCGAACTGGACAGCGTTCAACGAACTGACAGGCATTCGTCGAACGGGCTGTCGTTCGTCGAACGCAGCCAGACTGCCGTTCGTCGAAAGCAGGCAGGCTGCCGTTTGACAAACTGCTACTAGCAGCCCAAATCTGCTTCCAGAATTGGGGTGTTACACTCTGTTCCCGATCCAGCGCGCCCTCAAAGTCTGACTGCCGACTGGTCGTCGTCGACATCAACGATCTACTCCGGCGATCTAATCTTCCTCGGTCATTTCCTTCACGAGTTCGACTCTGATCCCCTTACCCTAATCCGGATTACTATTGTTATCTTGTTGGCAACCTTATCTATCTGACTGTCACAAGGTTAGATACCTCATTCGTTATTGGCATGACCAGCTAGTACACTCATGCTCCTCAGACATCTCACCTTCACGTTGTTGAGCGAATCCTCTGGTATCTAAAGAAAGCACTAGGGCTATGGGTTGTGTATAAGCCCACCTCTTCCCTCTCATTGATTTCCTATTCATATGTGGATTATGTTGGCTCCCTCGATTAGCGTCGATCTACGAGTGACTATTGCACATATTTTGGAGGCACCTGATCACTTGGTGGAGCAAGAAGCAAACGATTATGGCACGCTCCTCTGCTGAGGATCTTTCGATGGCATCTGTCATTTCTGAACTTACTTGGTTGAAAAGTCTTCTTACTGATCTTGGTGCTGCTCTCCCCTCTCCCGAAATCCTCTACTGTAATAATCAAGTTGTCATCTATATCGCCGAGTATCCAGTTTTTAATGAGCACACCAAGCATATTAAAGTAGATTGTCACTTCATCCAGGAAAAAGTTCAACTCCGCAAATTGATCTGTAGCATGTTCCCACTGCCGATAAATCTTAGATGTCTTCACCAAGGTCTTGCCTCCCTCACTCTATCGACAGTTCGTTTCCAAGCTTGGCGTCTATAATCTGTATGCTCCATCTTGCGGGGGAGTGTAAGAAAAGTGTGTAAAAGCCCAATGTAAAGGCCCTCCTTTATGTCCCACTAAGAGATACCTCTATTGTATAGTTTAGTCTCACATTGTGGTTTGGAGTTGAGGTATCACTCCCAAGGTTGCAGATGTCGAATGTCGGGTTCATGTCGGCTTGAGTTTGAAATGTCGTATGGATTGCGGGGGAAATATCAGGGATATTTTACAATGCAGGATTTTAATATTTAAATAAATTTATTCGTATATATAAACATTTTTTTATAAATATGTGCAGTTACATACGTAATGTATTTTTATAAATTACACAATAAACATATATACACATAATGTATGTTTATAAATTATACAATAAACATATATACACATAATGTATGTTTATAAATTACACAAAAAGAAGCGTTGACGACAGTAAATGACATAAAGAACGTCAAATGTGAATGAGACGAGAAAGAAGTCAAATCTTGGCTCAGAGAGATGCACAAAATGTAGCACAAAACAAAATATTACCGCTCGGATGATTAAAAGAAATGAAAAATATATATTTAGAGTACTCATCATATATCGTCCGCAAGATATCGCCCGATATATAAGACCGATATATTGGGACCTGAAGACCGATATATCCGGGATATTTTCAAAAACGACATTTTTGCTTAAAATGTCGATGTTGTGGCGTTTACTACTCAAAACCTTTATGTCAGCCGACATGTCGGACATGTCGGACGACATGTACAACCCCACCTATAAATATGTATACATGTATTTGTATTTTTTTAATGTGAAGTAATAAAATTGGTGTGCATTAAATTATGTAATTCCACAGTTACGAATATACAAGATTAGTTTATCCTTAACCTGAAGAAAGACTTGCAAAGCTTATTAACAATTAGGCCACGACGGAATATTTTTGATGGAGTTCTAAATAGAGGTTAGCTTGACATGCAGACCTTCGCATATGGTTTGTGGAACCTCTATAGAGTGTTTGTATTGTTAAGATTATTTTCATTTTGTACTCTTAAATGGTTAATTCAGTTGCTTAACACTTCAAATGCAGCGTCAAAATTCACACTCACATGTGAAGTGCAAATAGATTTTACATTTGTTAATTTACAGACCCCATCAACCACCATCATGAGCTCATGTTGTACCCCAATATTCTACTAAACGTTAAAATGACATCAGACTATCAAAGAATTCTTTTGGTAAGATTAATATCCTAGAGTTGATCTAATGGATGAATAATTTCCTGGAACCCTTATGAAAGAGGAAAACCCATCACCAAGCTACTATTATTTGACAATATTCCATGATTTTTTCCTGAAAATTGAACAACTATGATGAGTGAACCTAATATAATAGCAACCACAGCCCAAGAAGTGCTACGCACTTGGGCAGGAGTTTGTAAATATCATATCTGCCAATAGAAATGTTTGACCACTTCTATACCTGATATATTGTATAACCAGAGTATTTTAATGGAAGGGGGTGAACCATTCATATACACAACAATTAATTAAGTTGGGTAATATTGGATTGATAATAGCTGTTAGATGTACTTTGGCAATCATATAAACATGTACTGTGGCAGTCTTGTAATTCTTCTTTCTTACTTTTTATAAGGCCCATTCTGCTTGTAACCTAATTGAGGATGAAATAATAGTGATTGAAGAGATTTCTACATGTATCAGAGAGACGGAGCCCGATCCCTGCTACGTTCGCGTAAGAGTCCCGTACGCAACTCGAACTCGCGCGCTTCATTCGTCTAGACTCGTCATTTCCGCCAGATGACTTCCAAGGTAACGACGACTCAGACTAGCCATTCCGCTTAGTCAAGCAACCTCAGTTCCGTCTGTCAACCAACCTCAGTTCCGTCTGTCAACCATTCCATTGCTTCCAGGCATTGTCAGATCTCCTCCCCCTTCGACTTCGTCTATTCAGTGCGCCTCTTCTTGTTTGATGCAGCTTCTCAATCCGCTTTAGCGTGCCACTCCTTGTTTGACTTCAGTGCGCAGCTCCTCAATCACCTTTAGCACACATCTCCAGAGCCGCTTGATCAACACTGCTTCTCGATCATTATAGGATCCACTGCATCTCCGGCGTGCAACGCCCACTTCTGCCTTTTGGCCTTGGTTCTGTGTGAGCTACTTCATGATCGGATTCAGTTGGCACTGGCCTCTCTTTCTACTGTGTCTACTCCACATACAAAAAAAATTGTTTGACGTGAATATCTCCCCAAAACAATTGTCCTTGTCTTCCTATAGTGGCCCTTAAAATCACCCAACTTCCATTACCTCCATCCTTCTTGATGATTCCAACTATCTTGTCTAGCCTCGTGTGTTTGTGTTTTCTCTCAAAAGTCATCATTTATTTGGGAATATCAGCGGAGGCAAACATGTTCCCCTCACATTTGATCCTTCATTTGATAAGTTGGAGTCAAAAAACTCTTCAGTTATATTTGGGCTCTTCAATTATATGAAGCCCCACATTTACAACACCTATTTGCTACTTGATACATCATATGATATTTGGACTAGAGTATGATAGGTGATTTTCATATAGGGATTTAGGCATCCTTTTAGCTCTCATACACATATTAATGGCTCTTTTCTATTGTGATTTAACCACTTTACTCCAAGTTTTCCAAAATATGATACAAGAGCATAATTAGAGCTAAAAGGACTTTCATGTTTCTAGGAGCCATGGGGAGACAAATCCAATACTTTCAACATGGTGCAGGGTCCTTGTGCAAGGCTTAGCACGGACGTGCACCCCAATAATCTCCGCATATCTCCTCTTATTAATTCTTGCCTAATATTTATTTTACATCTATAACATGCTAATTGTGATCCTAGGGAGCTGAAGACATGATTTCCTTGATTCTTGACAATGCTTGTTTGATATCTTGTTGCGCATGGTCGTGTGGTCTAAAATCGCACGATCATGTGCTTTCTCCTTCCCCTGCCCTAGGAAACAAAACTCTGAAGGATGTTGTGTGCCTCCTTCGGGCACTACCGTGCACAAGGCGCATGACTGCTTTACACTTAAAAAAACTGGGCACACAATCATGTAGGTTTACACCACACGATCGTGTGATTCTCGCTGCATGGCAAATGGTTGGATATCAAAACTCTGGGCCGCATCGTGCGCTCCCTTCACGCACGACCGTACGTGGGGCACACGATGGAGTGCATATAATATTCTTTTAGCCGCCTACCCTATTTCACCTTTCCTGCTCTTATGTTAGCCTTCGTACACGACTGTGCGTCCGACCGCAACTTTAAAACCTTGCGATTATAAAAGCCAAAATTGTAGTCGGGATCGGGACCTTCGTTCTATTCCGAAATTTTACTTTTCTTTTCTCTCCTCTCAGCCCAGGGATCTACCTACAACTTCTTCAACCTCTCCAAGGCTTTCAAAGGAGATTTTCACTACTTTGCTCGCATGATAAGGAGGATTACGTGGAGGGAGAGAACAAAAGAGAAGGCAGATAACATTGGGAAGATGGTGACAACAAGGATCGGAAGAGGACACGGATTGACGATCCGGCGCTCACTCTTCGTACAGAAGCGAGACCCGCCCCGAGGGAGTCCTCGCGGGGGCGGTGGTCGCGGTGGACAGCGGGACGCCTCCTTCAATCGATAAAGGCAAGGGCCGAGTCGACCCAGAAGTCGTCTCGGCGAGCGAACCGAGACATAAGAAGCAGAAGACGGGGAGCTCCACCTCCCACCCTTCGGCGAGTCCGCCACCAGACCCCTCGACCCGTATAAATTTCGGGATGGGGATGAGGAGAGAGGACACCAAAGGAAACCCCCTGCTGATATGGGATCCTGCAGCGAACAGGGTCTCTGTGAGCTCGCTCCTCCCCTCCTGGGAGGATTTTGAGGAGGTCAGCAACCGCGCGTACAACCTGCTCTTTGCCTCTTTGGGCTATACGGGCGCGAGGACGCTGAGGTCCTTGCGGAGGCTCCTATCCGCGAGCTGGATCATCTCAGCAGTCGTTCCGCCCTCCGCACTGCCGAGCTAGTCCATCAGACCGCGCAGCGAGGGCTCCGGGCAAACAAACGGCTCCGCGACTTAGGTCGGGCCCACGAGGAGCGGGGAGAAAGGCTGGCTCGAGTGGAAGAGGAGTTGGTCGCACTCAAGATTAAGGAAGCGCCTCCTCCCGATGTAAGAGCCCTTACTCGCCTCCTTCTCTCTTACCTGTCAACTTCGTTGGCTAACTTTTCTGTTTCAGGAGACCACAATCGCGCTGGTGACGCGAGTATCCGAGCTGGAGGAGCAGCTAGTCGTGACGCAGCGTGAAATCGGCTATTTGGGGACTCGCCTCGCTGAGGCGGAATCCGAGGTAGTGGAGTGCCGCCACCCTACCAAAGGGGAGTCGTCAACAGCTCCTCCGCTCCTCCATTTCACTCCGGCCCAAGTCGCTGAGACGCGCAGGCAGCTCGCCATCAAGACGGCGGCGTTCACGCGAGAGCGGCTTCGGCGACGGTTCCTTCTCACCGCGGAGGGGGCCCAAATCGATCTCGCGGTCCTCCCGGAGCTATAGCGCGAGGCGGCAAGCTCGGTCACAGCGCGGACTTCAAGCGGCGACTCCTCCGGTGAATCAGAGGAAGAGGACCGGCAGGGCGACTAGATCGTCTATTTTATGAACCGTTGTAATAATGCATTTTCCTTTATTTATGAATATTCCAACGTACTCGCTGTCTTCATTTTATTGAATGGGCGTCTTCGCCTTTGTTTACTCTGATTGTGTTGTATGTTGAGATGAATTCATTTCTTTTTTCTGTCGTACTCGCCCATATGGCGTACTCGCTACTGGCTGCGATTCGCCTAGGAGCGTTCTTCATGTAGGTTTAGTGTCTGGGTCCCTTTTACTTGCCAAGAGTGCGAGGCGGTTAGCAGAGGCCTCGCTGCGCTAGGTCGTTGCGCACTCGCGCTAGAGTTTCTCGCGAGGTAGTGGGCGAGTAGACGAGTGGTTTCAATGCTCGCGGACCTAGGAGATTTCTAGAGTACTCGCCTCGCCTCGCCTCGCCTCACCTCCCCTTACCTTTATATAAAATTACCCTGGGGTTAGCACCTGTAGAATTTGGAGCTCACTCAAGGGGGCAAGTAGCCAGCCTGCAGGGGAGGAGCCCAGTGCTAAGGCCTGGTCTACGACAACTCTCTGCTCGAGGACATAGAACTCACTCGAGGGGGCAAGTAGCCAGCCAGCAGTGGAGGAGCCCAGTGCTAGGGCCTGGTCTACGGCAACTCTCTGCTCGAGGAAGTAGAACTCACTCGAGGGGGCAAGTAGCCAGCCTGCATGGGAGGAGCCCAGTGATATGGTCTGGTCTACGACAACTCTCTGCTCGAGGACGTAGAACTCACTCGAGGGGGCAAGTAGCCAGCCTGCATAGGAGGAGCCTAGTGCTACGGCCTGGTCTACGGCAACCCTCTGCTCGAGGACGTAGGACTCACTCGAGGGGGCAAGTAGCCGGCCTGCAGGGGAGGAGCCCGGTGCTACGGCCTGGTCTACGGCAACTCTGCTCGAGGACGTAGAACTCACTCGAGGGGGCAAGTAGTCAGCCCGCGGGGGAGGAGTCCAGTGCTACGGCCTGGTCTACGACAACTCTCTGCTCGAGGACGTAGAACTTACTCGAGGGGCAAGTAGCCAGCCTGCAGAGGAGGAGCCCAGTGCTACGGCCTGGTCTACGACAACTCTCTACTCGAGGACGTAGAGCTCACTCAAGGGGGCAAGTAGTCAGCCTGCAGGGGAGGAGACCAGTGCTACGGCCTGGTCTACGGCAACTCTCTGTTCGAGGACGTATAAGATCTCGCTGCTTGGTACATGTTGTCCCGATAGTGAAGCGCTATACGTTTGCAACAGAAAGCGTTATTACTTCATTTCAGCATAAAAGATGACCACGGAATTACATCGCTCTTAGAAGTAGAAACGTTTTAAATCGTCTCCACTCCAAGTGTTTCCCGGGAGTTCTCCCTTAACATTCTGCAGGCGATACCCACCTGTTTTTAGCACCTCGGAGACTATGTAGGGTCCCTCCCAATTGGGAAGGAGTTTACCTACTGCTGCGGACCTCCCTGCGGTGTCTACCTTTTTGAGGACCAAGTCGCCCTTGTCGAATTGCTTGATTCGGACATGCTTGTCGAAGTGCTTTGTCATCCTCCGCTTGATCTCCTCCTGGCAGATCGTGGTCTGGTCGCGAAGTTCCTCCACGAAGTCCAATGCGAGTCGTTGCGCAACTTCGTTCTCGAGTCTCCATCCCTCGTCTCCGTCTTCTGCTTCCACCACCCTAGGGCTTCTCACCTCAAATTCCACTGGGATGAGGGCCTCCAAGCCGTGAGATAACTTGAAGGGTGTCTCGCCGGTCGTTGTGGTGGGGGTAGTCCTCAAAGCCCAAAGGACCGAGGGGAGTTGCTCCACCCAATTTCCCTTCATGTTCTCTACTTTCTTCTTGAGCAGGTTGACGATGACATTGTTGGCCGCCTCGACCTGGCCTCGACCTGGTCGTTGCTCCTTGGATGATGAACTGAGGCAAAGCGGAGGTCGATGCCGAGTTGGCTGCAGAAATTTGTGACCTCAAGGCTGGCGAACTGTGGGCCGTTGTCGGTGACGATGGCGAGAGGTAGGCCGTGCCTACATATGATCTCTCCCCAAATGAAATTCTTTACTATCAGAGAGGTTGTCTTGGGCAGGGCCTTTACCTCCATCCACTTGGAGAAGTAGTCAATCATCACCAGGAGGTACTTCCTTTGTCCACTTGCCGGGGGGAACAGCCCTACCAGGTTCATTCCCCAAATGGCGAAGGGACAGGGGGTGGTGATTGATCGGAGACGATGGGTTGGCTGTAGTTGGAGTGGAGCATAGAGTTGGCACTTCGAGCACCTTCTTGTGTACTCGTATGCGTCCTTTCTGATGGTAGGCCATAAGTATCCTGCCCTCAGCACCCTCTTTTCTAAGGTTCAGCTTCCCGAGTGACTTCCGCATTCGCCTCCGTGAATCTCCTCCAGGACCTGGGAGGCCTCTCCCTCGGATAGGCACCTCGTCGGGGAACCAGACAGAGTCTTCCTGTAAAGCACTCAGTCATTAAGTAAATAATAAGCTGATTTGTACCTGAACCGTCTCTTGTCCTGAACCTCCGAGGACAGCTCGCCCGTGGCCAAGAAAGTGACCAGGGGATCCATCCATGAGGAGGACTGATCGATGTCAATCATCTCCCCTTCCTCGATAGAAGGTCGGAACAACCCGGTGACCGTGCCCCCAACCACGGGGCCGTACTTGGCTAGTCGATCCGCTTGAGCGTTCTCTTCCCTCGGAACGTGTTGTATAGAGAAGGATTTGAAGGTGCCCACCAAGCCTTTGACAATCACCAGGCAGCACTGCAGTGTCGGCTCCCTCGCCTCGAACTCCCCTCGAACTTGGGAGGCAACCACCATCGAGTCAGAGTAAACTCTGATGTCGTGAACTCCCAGTTCTCGGGCTAGGCGGAGCCCCGCGATCACGGCCTCATACTCCGCTTGTTGTTGGTGACCGGGAAGTGAATATCCACGGCATGCTCTATCGTGGTGCCTTGGGGACTGATCAGGACGATTCCTCCCCCACAGGAGTTCCTCCCCGACGCTCCATCCACGAACATTTCCCAAGACACCAGTTAGGGTGCTTCCTCTTCCCTTACTTCCACGGTATAGTCGGTCAGGGAGTCCGCCGCGGCCTGTTCTTTCATGGCCAGCCGAGTGACGTAGGTAACGTCGAACTCGCTGAGCTCCACTGACCACTTGGTCAATCTTCCTGAGTGTTCTACTCCTTCCAAGATACTGCGGAGAGGGTGATCAGTCACAACCTTGATCGGATGGGCCTGAAAGAAGGGTCGGAGTCTTCGGGCTGAAACTATCAGGGCAAACGCTAACTTCTCCAAGATGGGGTATCGTAGTTCGGCCTTCCGCAGGACCCGACTCACATAGTAGATAGGAAGCTGCTTCTTCCCTTCCTTGCGGACCAAGACCAAACTCACCGTTTCGGCTCCTACCCCGACATATAAGAAGAGGTCCTCTCCTCCCCTAGACCCTTGCAACAAGGGTGCCTGCGCCAGCTGGAGCTTCAGGCTCTCGAAGGCACCTTGACACTCCGCCGACCATTCGAATTTCTTGTTGTCTCGGAGTGTTTTGAAGAACGGCGAGCACTTTTCCCCAGCCTTAGAGAGGAACCTACTCAACCCTGTCAATCGACCCGTTAAGCGTTGCACTTCCTTGACGTTTCTAGGCGCTTCCATCTCCATAAGCACTTTGACTTTGTCAGGATTAGGTTCCACCCGTCGGGGTCAAGAGATGGCCCAAGAACTTCCCTTTCCCTGCTCCAAAAACGCACTTGGACGGATTCAACCTCATTTTAAATTTTCGGAGTGTGGTGAAGGTTTCTTTTAGGCCACGGAGGTGTTCCTCTACACTCTTGCTCTTCACCATGTGCGTTTTGTCCCTTCTGTTCCTCTACACTCTTGGTCATCTACATATACCTCTAGGTTTCGTCCCTTCTGTTCTTTGAACACCCTATCCATCATCCGCTGATAAGTGGCTCCTGCATTCTTAAGCCCAAAGAACATCATTTTATAGCAATAACACCCGTCGTTGGTAATGAAGGATACGTGTTTTATGTCGGGAGTGTGCATACGGATTTGATGATAACCAGAAAAAGCGTCTAAAAACTCATGACAGAGAATCCGACGGCCGAATCTACTAGCTCGTCGATTCTAGGCAAGGGGTAGCAATCCTTGGGGTAAGCTTTATTGAGAAGAGAAAAATCGATACACATGCGCCACTTTTCATCTCCTTTTTTCACCATTACAACATTGAAGACCCAGCCTGGGTACTGGATCTCCGACACAAACCCCGCCTCCAGCAGCTTCCTGACCTCCTCTCTGATGGGCTCGGCCAGGGTGGTGGCGGCCGCCCTCTTCTTCTGCTGGATGGGATGGACTCCCTTGTCCAGGTTGAGATGGCGGCAGGCGACGTCTGTGTCAATGCATGGCATTTCCACCGCGCTCCATGCGAAGATATCGGCGTTCTTCTGGATGCAGGACAGGATCTTCTCTTTATCTCCTTCCTCTAGCTCCCCATTGATCTTTACCTTCTTTGGCCTCCCGCCTTCAGATACAATCTCTTTCTCTTCCACTTTCTCGGCCGCCTCCAGTCTGACCATCTCCTCCATCACCTGATCCACCACTTCTGCTTCCTCCTTCCAACTGATGGTGTTGACGGCGTTGAGATAGCACTGCCTCGCCACCCTGGGATCGCTCCAGATCCTGATCTGCAACCCTCCCTGGTTGTACTTCAGACACTGGTAGTAGGACGGCACGCACTTGTAGGCGTTGATGAGCGGCCTGCCGAATATGGCGTTGTAGCTGCTGGGGGCGTCAACAATGACGAACCTGCAACACTTGGTGGTTCCCCCAGCGTCACGACCAGCTCCACTCCTTCTACCTCCTTTCTTTCTCCCGAGAACCCGAAGAGCGGCCCCTCCGCCGCGGTGACCCTCCTCTCTTCCACCTTCATGGCGTCACACACCACGTTGACGGAGCTCCCGCTGTCTACCAGGATGCGGGAGACCGTGTAGTTCTCTACGGCGGCCTTGATTACCACAGCGTCGTGGAAGGGATTCTCGTTGCCCAGCATATCCTCCTCCGAAAAGGTGATCTCACCTATCGGTGGTGGAGTCCGAGTAGCTGAGGCCACACCCCTCCGGTACATGGCGTTAAGACTCCCCTTTCGGGTTGCCTCCAACCCCGCTCTTCCGTGGATGAAGCCTATCCCTCCGTGAGCTCCGAGATCTCCCCGATCTTCACATCTCCTTGGGGCGGGGGCTCCCCCCCCCCCCCATTCCTCTGCACTTCCCATTCCATCTCTTGCCGCCCCTCCTGGGCCCCTTCTGCTCCTCTTCTCAACTCCAGGAATTCGGGGCAAGTAGTTGTTGCATGACCATCCACCCGTTGGAAGTCGCAATAAGGCATTGCCCGACGCTCCTCCTCGCCTCGCGGCTGTCGTGGTCTCGCTCTCCGATCCCGCCCTCGTTCTCTCCTGATGATGTTCGCCTCTCGAGGCGGTGCCTGGTTCTGCCTCCACAGCCCTTGCCTTCGGTCGGGGGAACGACAGCGGTCCCGAAGTTCGGGAGAAAACCTCTTTCCCTGCCTCCCAAGGTAACCTCTTCCAGCGGGTCTCCAGGCCGGCCTGTTTGGCGGAACCTGGAACCTCCTCGCCTGATCTCGTTGATCCCTATTCTCTCGGGACCCTCTCCCTTCCTGCCTCCTCGGCTCTTCCTTCTTCTTGGCCTCCTGCATGCTGCCTCCGGCTTCCTCCTTCTCCTCACCTCCCTCCATCCTGGCCAGCTTAGCCACGAACTCCAGGCTCGTCGCCTCACCTTCGATCTGCCTCGCGGCTCGATCGATCAGCTCCTCGAACGACAAGGGAGGATTGCGGGTGATCTCCATCTTGATGAATCCTGGTTGCAGACCGAGCTTGAACGCCAACAGCAGAGTGTGCCCTGGAACCTCATGGACTAGGAGGATCTCCTCTTGGAAGCGATCAACGTACGACCCCAGCATTTCATGCGGCCCTTGCTTGATAAGGAAAAGGGCTTCCGAGCCCTTCTTCCTCTTCTTGGAAGTGGAGAAGCGAAGCAGAAAGCCTCTGCGCAGGTCCTCAAAACAGCAGTTGCTTCCCGCAGGAATCTGGTGGAACCAGTCCCGGGCCTTTACTTGGAAGGTTATGGCGAACAGTCGGCACTTGAAGGCGTCCGTCATCTGCTTGATGGAGATCATGTCCTCGAACCATTGCAGGTACTAGATGGGGTCATCTTTACCGGAGTAGAAACTCATGGCGGGTTCTATGAACCCTACGGGAGCAGGGGCGGTAAGCACCAACTCGCAGAAGGGACTGGCCGGCGCGAGCAGACAGACCGGGCGAACTCGGTCGTACTCGCCCTCTGAGTGGTGGGTCACGGTCGGACTCGCGAAGAGCACTAGCGCGCGAAGCGGCTGGTCTTCGTCCTCTGGGAACCCACCCCCCCCTTGTCGGGGCGCTGACTTGGTCCCGCCTCGGTGGGTGAGGCGGTCGTGACTGGGGAGGGTGCTCCCGCCTCGGCGCGAGGCGCGAACAGCCCCCTAATGGTATCCTCCATCGATCTCCTGAACTGCTCGAAATCGCTCTTGGTCACGAACTCGCCCATAGGCGGCGAGTTCCCCTGGACGGTTCCCGACTCGCCATGTTTAGCCATGGGATCGTCAGATGAGATTTTTTTCTCTCGAGCTCACGCTCACAGCACCAAAAATGTTGGAACCCGGATACCGGTCCAACTATGTTCGAGACTAGGGAGTAGCTTGAGTTACTTCTCTCTTCGTTAAATCTCTAGGTTTGAGTATTTTGAGCTGAGAACTGGCCCTCACAGGATGATAGGTAATTGCCTTAAGAAAGGACTCACTGGCCCAGCGAGGAGGTCCCGCCACTAAACCGAAAATCTGACCTGATTTCTACTCCCAAAAACCAAACGTTGAGCCTGTCTCAGATAGCACAAGGACACAAGAAAGAAAGCACAGGCTCTCTTGGGGGGTGGATCCATGCTGATCTGAGACATAATGGGTCCTATTTATAGGCAAATCTTCCTGAGGGCAAAATAGTCCAAAAGGCCTGCGAATAGCTCCCTCCGCCTTAACTAAACTACTATATGCAGACCAAAATGGTCTGCGAACAGTTCCTCGCGCCTTTTCATAATACTAATCGCAGCTCATGCTAGTCTGCGGATAGTGAGGGGACTGAGGAGTCGGGTTGGCCCGAACTCGCCCCGCACCCTCCTTGAGCAGCACGACTGGGGCGACTAGGTCAAAACCTACTCTTCAGGAGCGAACTCTCTTGAAGCGAGCTCGCTTGAGGCAAAGCCAAGTCGCCTCGCCCCAAGCGAGAAGGAACTCTGTCACCGGAACAGGCTATTGGTATCATCTTCGACGAATCGTACTCATGTCGTCGAGAGGAGGTATGTGCCGTCAAAAGAAGGGTTGTGTCGTCGAGAAGGGCTGTGTCGTCGAGAAGGGCTGTGTCGTCGAGAAGGGTTGTGTCGTCGAGAAGGGTTGTGCCGTCGAGAAGGGATGTGTCGTCGAGAAGGGTTGTGCCGTCGAGAGGAGGGTTGTGTCGTCGAGAGGAGAGTTGTGCAGGGTTGTGTCGTCGAGAAGGAGTCACGTTGGTAAGAGCTGACGGGGAGGAGTCGTACTGGCTTCACCCTACCCTGGGCGAGTAGGACCGCCATAGGTCTTACTCGCCGGATGTGCTGGTCTACTCGCCGAGCACAGGTTGGTCGCACTCGCCGAATACGGGTTGTACAATAAGGGTGACTATTTTCTACTTAGTAGAATGTTACTCAGGTATATGAAGCTAATCTCACAAATTTCAGGTATGCGTGAACTTTCACATGGTAGCAGAGTGCATTTTCTACTCTGGCCACAATTCGATGAAGCCTTTGGTCTCCCGCTTCTTCCCCATCGAGCTTTCATCCTCATCATCTAAGTTTCATCCTTCGACATTTCCTTCCCACACCGTCTCCTTCAACTGCAACTAGCCACCAAATGTTCACCTTCGATTGTGATCCATCATCGTTCAGAAGCAACATACGTCCATGTTGATTATGCGATCCTTTATAGGTCGCCTCCTCCGTGGTTTGATGAATAGTTAAGGTTCATTTACGATCTTCGACTAGTTGGTTCTTCCGCAGCCGTCGAGCAACCAGCTCTGCGCTCATGGAGTAATTGAGACTCTGAGAGCTATTGTATGACTACGATATACGATCCTTCATCTACATCTTCTGCAATAATCAAATTCTTTTGTTGTTCAACCCAAGATCAGTCATAGTGTGGGTTTGAGCAGAACAATTCCAAAGTCTTTCCTTTAATTACCAACAAAGCTATCCAGTTATAAAGTTTCTTGATCTTCTAGTATAAAACTACCCTTCCCAGATGCTCAAATATGTTGCACAGCTTGATTATTTCACATTCATGCATGGAAAGGCCGTCATTTCTTTAATTATTGCAATCTTTCCACTAATGAAGTTCGGTAAAGGTTTTATACAACAAGAAGCTTCATTTTTCTGAGTAATTCAAATATTTATTGAACTTTCATTGTTCCTCCTGGACGTCCTTCAGTCAATAACAGTCCTTGAGCAAAGACACATTTTATATATGTACACACACACACACATATATATATATATATATGTTATGAGTAGTTCAAATATTAAAGGAACTTTCGTTATTCCTCCTCTGTGTGCAACTTGTCATGGTCTCCCTTAATTAATCATCATCGTGTTGTCATGGTGATCGTAAATCCAAAAAATAGGCATATCGGAGCTTTCATGATATCACATCATCTTCTTCAGGTACCATAGATATGGTGCAACACCGTGTTTTATACATATTTCAAGATACAGATCTTATCTTCAGTATTTGTTGGACTTGTCTTGGTCATCGCAATATTTATCAAGCTTCTTTTTGAGCAATTTCCTTCTTCCATATCATCATTGTGTCTTACCAGCACACGTTCAGTGACCTTATCTATTGATCAGTATAAGTCATTCAAGAATCCGTTAACAAAGTCCTAATTTTTTTATGCAAAGACAACTAATGTTTATCATATTTCCTCTCAATAGTGGACCATATATTATGAAGCTTATAAACAGACGTCTTAGTTATTTGTATATTCATGTTATCCTCTTTGGAATTTCAATGCTCATACTGATATCGGGTCATAATGTTCATCTTATGGGGTTTCAAAAATTCAACTCATCACTCTTATTATGTTAACTTATGTTCTTCATATTCCTGTTTTTTATCTAGTAATACTCTGCTAAAAAAATTATATATTGATTTGAACTGTTCTGATATTCATTCTTAGTGAATCTTTCATGATATGAAGAAGGTGAATGAGTTCGGTAGGGCGGAACATAATCTTTATATATCGGATCAGATGTAGGCCCGTTTGGCGTGGATTTTTTGCTCCAGTGAGTTTGGACAAAAACACCACCATCATAGAATGCATATATAGCAAGACAATGGTTATGACCGCCACCAAGAAAAGAAAACTAGTTTTGAACATAAAAGTGGATGAAGTTCCTTAGGTGAGGTCGAGCGTTCATGAACGACAGTTCATAACCACCGCGTTCATGACCGCCACCGCTGTGCCAAACGGAGCCGTAATCTACTTACCATTACTTCTACATATTCTAATATGTGGCATTACAAATTAGAGTTTTCTCCATTATCCATTATTCAGAAATTAGTATCAAATTACGAGATCCTATTTGATTATGTGTTGCCTGCGAACAAGAAAAGTACATTGATCTTCCTACCCAAGGCAACCTCCCTTTGGATATCTTTTGCAAGTATCACCATAACTAATACAAAAATATGGACTCAATTTTGATCCTTGATATAAATTGGATCACTACAACTTTCTAATACTAATTAGTGCTCCATTACAAATATTTTTAATAACTTCAGTAAAATAATGACACAAATATGTCATAGGTTTTTGAATTTCTTCTCAACCCCACAACACAACAACAACACTCAAGCCTTTATCCCACCATTGTGGGGTCGGCTATATGGATCCTTTGTCGCCATTGCGCCCTATTTTTAATCATAGCCTCACTAATGCCTAAGTACATCATATCTTTCCTTATAGTTTCATTCCAAGTCTTTTTTGTTCTACCCCTCCCCCGTTTAACATGTCTAGTGACTAAACTCTCACAACGCCTAACAGGTGCCTCTAATGGTCTCCTATGTACATGTCTGAACAATCTTAAACGAGCTTCTCGCATCTTCTCTACAATTGGCGCCACTCCTGTCTTATCCCTGATACATTCATTCCTAATTTTGTCCAGTCTCGTGTGACCACACATCCACCTAAGCATTCTCATCTCCGCAACTCCCATTTTTCGCTCATGTACACCATTCACTGCCCAACACTCAGAACCGTAGAGCATTGTTGGCCTAATTGTTGTACGGTAAAACTTGCCTTTAAGTTTTAATGGTACTTTACGATCACATAAGATCTCAGACGCGCCTCTCCACTTCAACCAACCTGCTTGGATTCTATGTATCACATCTTTATCTACACCTCCATCTTTTTGAATTATCGATCCCAAATATTTAAAGCACTCACTACGAGAAATATCTTGGTCACTCAATTTAATGACGGAGTCATCCGACCTTCTTGCACTACTAAATTTAAGCTTTATATACTCCGTTTTTGTCCTACTCAACCTAAAACCCTTCCGTTCTAAAGTGTATCACCAAGATTCAAGTTTCGCGTTTACACCCTCGTGTGTCTCATCGACCAAAACAATATCATCTGCAAATAATAAACACCAAGGTATTGCTTGTTGGATATGTCCGTGAGCTCATCTAAGATAAGGGTAAAGAGATAAGAGCTTAAAGCTGACCCTTGATGTAAGCCAACAGCGATAGAGAATTCTTGTGTTAATCCTCCAGATGTCCTCACCCTGGTCACTGAAATTGTATACATATCTTTGATTACGACAATGTAAGATACATTTACACCTTTCTTTTCTAAGACTCTCCACAAGACCTCTCTTGGAACCCTATCATAAGCCTTCTCCAGGTCGATAAACAACATATGCAAATCTTTTTGTCTTTCCCCATAGTTGTCAATGAGTCTCCTCAACCCCAATTTTGTAAAATCTAAATATGGTTAAAATGAGTTATGAACTTATGTGGGTCATAAAATGCCTAATTTTTAATGTGTCTATCATCCAACTGAACCAACTATAAATCTCATAAACACATCAATTAAGAGAGATGTCAACCGGCGATAATTTGGGTACAATATTGATAAATGTATATTCTTCATAGGACAAAAACCAGAGGAGTGATAGGAGATAACAATTGAGAACTCTAACAGGATGATGACAAAGAGCCCAAAAACCTAATAGATCAAGGAAGCATTGAGATCTAATGATCAATATCTCCAAGGATAAAAGTGACTGAGACCTAAGAAGATAAGGGTCAAAGAAAAAGTTCACAAACAACTACTTGATGAAGAGTAGCACGCTTCACAAACATTTCGGTGGACTGTGCTCTGACATCTTTAACAAACTTTCTAACACTTCAAATATATTATAAAATATAACAGCGATTTGCTAGTAGCGGGCTTGTTGATGTCAACAGGCTTGTAGATGTCAGCCGACATGGCCATATCGGCCGACACGACTGTTTTGAGGAGAAAACGATGCGTTTCGTCATATTTAACAAAAATAAAGTTTTCAAAATATTGGGTGATATATCGGTTTAGCCTGATATACAGTGGGTGATTTAATGCTCGCTATTATAATAAAAAATGAGCTTTTCTATAACGTTGCTTTTGTATTTCCCAAGCCCACCTCATTTCATTTGCCTAACTAATCTCTTCAGCTGCCATTCTCGACTCTCTTTTCTTCCACTCTGGTTCTCTGGTGATTTTTCTCATTTCTAGGCTCTGATTCTTTGGTGATTCTCTCATTTGGGCTCTGGTTCTCTACTTCTTCTATTCTGAGGCTTCAGCGTTTTCTATGGTTCTACACCATGTGTTGTTCACTTGTTTTGCGACTTCTGTGGTTCTGCATCTTCTCGACACTGTGAGATTTTTAAGATTTTTGGTGGTTTTTGTGGCTTCTATGGTTTTCAACTAGTATCCTCTCATCTGCAACTCACCTTCTCGGCCCTGCGAGTTTGTTAAAAAATTTAGCGGTTTTTGTGGCTTTGCTGGTTCACAGGCATTCTATGCAACTTTTTCCATTTGCCCTAATTCTCTAGTATCATCCTCTCTTCCAACCTGCCTCTCTGGTTCTATGACTTTACTGGATTATGGTTCTCTCCCACTCTCTGCCTCTCTGATTTTACCATTTTACCAGTTTTTGCGGCTCTTTCATTCTCTTCCTCTTTGGTTATATGGTTTTATCGGTTCTCTAGGGCTTACTAGATTTCACGGCATTCAATTGGTTGATTGTCTAATCAAACTTCGGTAATTTTTGTGGCATTATTGATTTACGGGCATTTCATGTGGCTTTTTTTCATTTGCCTTAACTCTCTGGTATCTTCCTCTCTGCCACTTTGATTCTACAACTCTACTGGTCTCTAGTTCTCTTCCACTCTCTGACTCTCTGGTTCTACGATTATACTGGCTTATGTGGCTCTTCCACTATCTTCCTCTCTAGTTATATGGTTTTATCGGTTCTCTGAGACTACCTAGATTTAACGGCATTTAGCTAGTTGATTGCTTGACCAGGCTTCATAGATTTATATGGATTTACTAATTTGCAGACATTTTATGCGGCTTTTTCCATTTTCCATAATTTTATATATTATTGAAATGTGGAAATAAATGATATGAAATAAAAATTCAACTACTAGTCTAAGTTTCATGCATAATTTTGCAATAAATTATGTGTTTTTTGTAATATTTATTGAACTTAAAACTCAAGCTTTGTTTACTAAATGATGATATTGAGTTGCTCTCGGCAATTGACATTTCATCTATACTCATATTGACTAATCAGTAAATAGAAAATTAGTAACATTGCATCGAAGATTAGCGTAAATGTAAATTTGGAATAATTGATTGAATCAATAATTGAGAAATGTTGATTGCTTGACGGGTGATGTATCTTTGTTTTTTTTCACATAATGCATTAAAATATTATTGATGTTGCAAAATTAATGTTAAGAAATGGGAGATGGCATATAACTATACTGACCCTGCGAGATAAAAATATCACTGATGTTGCATTTTTATTCCTTATTTTACTATTTTATTTTATTATTTTTTTCTTTATATAATGAATTCATCTGAATGTTCTAACAAAGAACATGCCCCATCTTCGTTAGTTGGTAGAGATATGTATTGAGCATTTGGTGAGAAGGTGACCCCAGAGGACACACATCGGATCTGGAGCATCTATTGCAAGTAAATAGTTAATTGTGGAATTACCCTCTTGACGCATCACACTTGCTGGGGATAAGACGCAATCATTCTTATCATGGCGGCAAGGCGAACCAAGGCGAGCCCCGGGCGCCTGGACGCCAAGGCGACAAGGCGGACGCCTAGGCGGCAATAAGGTGAGAAGTCGCAAGGCGACAATAAAATTTTTTTTAAATAATAACACAAAAAGACAGCGGTTCTTCATTTAACTGCTGTCTATAGTGCTATAGACAGCGGTTAAATGAAGAACCGCTGTCTATAGTATATAAGCTGTCATTATAGACAGCGGTTACATATAACTGTTGTCTATAGATATTGGAGACAGCGGTTTTGTAGGTTAATCGCTGTCTATAATACTATAGACAGCGGTTAAAAGTAACAACCG
Source organism: Dactylorhiza incarnata (assembly GCA_033032865.1). Taxonomy (NCBI): domain Eukaryota; kingdom Viridiplantae; phylum Streptophyta; class Magnoliopsida; order Asparagales; family Orchidaceae; genus Dactylorhiza; species Dactylorhiza incarnata. The sequence continues at coordinate 1,676,002 of JAWHQI010000230.1, read as the reverse complement.
CTGTCTATAGTTTTTTTTTTTTTAAACGCAACAACATTCAGCATTCAGCCAACACAGTATTTTTAAACTGCAAGTCTGCCACCCAACATGAATCACAACAAGCCCAAGTCAGTACTCACTAAGTATTCAGCAACATGTAAATCTAAAGTTTGACACATTGAAAAGCAAAAGAAAAGAATACATTTCATAAATATAATATAAACAAGCCCAAGTTTCAAACTTGACATATCAAATAACTTGAGATCAAGAATACATTTCATGAATGAACATTGTTTTTAGATCAATTAGAATCATCATCTAGTAAATCATTATTGCCATTGCAGGTGCTGGGTTGGTTTGAGGCACTTGTCATTTGCCCATAATTATCTACAAGATCTTCATCATCATTTGCAACTCTAAAGTGATCTAAATCTTCATCCCCTTCAGCTATTAGTTCAAGATTAGCTCCACTTCGTAAATTTCTAGCCTCGGTTCCAACAGCTCTCTCTACAGCTTCCCATTTGAGATCATCATCATCAAAAACTAGAGTATCATCTGGTTTGTTTATCATCCACTCATTACTCCAATCTAGTTCATCAAGCACTAAAGGGTTGTAATTTCTTCCCTTTTCACGTCTTTCTTGAAATCGTGCTTGTAGACGACGATTGTATTGGATGTATATAAGATCATTAAGCATTTGATGCTCCAATCTATTCATTTTCTTTGTGTGAATCTGAAAAAACATAATTGCAAACTAGTTAGTAGTACTTACTACTTAGTACTTAGTAGATATTTGTAAATAATTTTAATTTTATATGTATATTGATTATTGAATATTTGTATACTTACAAACTCAAAAGTACTCCAGTTGCGCTCACAACTAGAAGAGGAACAACATAAGCCAAGTATGCGCAATGCTATCTTTGTAAGTTCAACATTCGGTCCTCCATGTGCACTCCACCAATCCACTATTTATTTAAGACGAATATAAATTATTTAACAATTAACATACATATAGTTTAAGAAAATATAAAAACGTAATCAATACTTACTTGGATTTAAGGTGGTTCGTTGCCTAATAGTCATAGGCTTTCCAAAACTATTTCGAGATGCTTTATAGTTAGTGTCTTGTTCTGCGATCTTGTCTTGCAAGTGTTGATCGGGCACTAGTCTTGCAATAACGTCATTGAAAGCATCTTGAAATTTCCAAGCATCATCATTATGTTTTTCCTCATATTCAAAATATTTGCTTGGATTTAAAAACAAAGCCGCCCTATACAATTTTTGCTCCATTTGATTTGTCCATCTATTTTCAACAATGTCGATAATCTTTTTATATAACCTTTCTTTATTATTAAAATGTTCTTTGATCCTTTGTTTTGCCTCTTCCATTGCCACATAAACCTCAGGCATAGCTGGTCTTTCATCTCCATCTACTAACCGCAAAACACCCATCAATGGCTTTCCTCCTTTGAGGCAATCTCTTACTCCATTCCAAAAGACAGTTGAAAGTATTACTTCAACAACTTGTTTTCCGGCTTCGGTTTTTGCCAAATTAGCAGCATTCCACGAAGGCGAGACAAAAAATAATTTCAGCTTCTCCTCATGCTTAAGCACACTTTATAGAGTAAGGAATGATGTTGCAAATCTAGTCACTGAATGCCTCACTAGATCACCACCTATTGTACTTCTTACTGCATCAAGTAAACGAGTGTGCCTGTAGATGAAATTTGTAATCATTCTTGCCTTTTTTATCACCATTTTGTTTTGTTGAAGCTTTCCAATGTCTTCTAGCATGAGATCAATGCAATGAGCTGCACAAGGAGTCCAGAATAGAGTGGCTCTTCTCTCCATTAAAATTCTACCCGCTGCCTTGTAATTTAAGGCATTGTCAGTCACTACCTGCATACAAGTATACAACATAAGTACATAACTTTGTATATATCTATAATCTATACTCTATAGTTGTAAACTATTAAACATGAAGTACTATGTTCAATTTACCTGGACAACGCAATCTGTTCCAATCTCTTTAATCTTACTATCAAGCAACTCTGATAGCATTGTAGCATCTTGAATATGACCGGATGCATCTACGGAACCCATAAAAAACCCTAAACCGCTGTCTATTCTATCACTCTTTTATCACTCATTTTCCTGTAACAAGAAAACCCTAAAAAAACCCTACACCATCCAAAATTCCTACATAAAATTCAAGTGTAAAAGTGTAATAAACTAATACCATTCCATCACTCAACCACACATATATATTGGCTACATTCATGAGAATATATAGAGAAAAAAATATGAGCAAATAAAACAATCATTGCATCATCAACTCATCATTCATCAAGGTCTAAAAATCTCCAAGGCTTATGGAAAAAAGAAGATTGGTAGAAGAATAATATACCTTCGAAGAAGAATCGCAAGATCGAACAATGGAGGGCCTGAATATTTCCGAAAATCGCTTGTAGGGTTTTCGCACAGAGCAGCGACACAGTAAGAAGTAAAAACGGCGAGGTAAAATCTAATTTCCGGGTTTCGGGTATATATAGATAGAATAGACAGCGGTTAATGTTAAAAACCGCTGTCTTACCTCCATTCGACAGCGGTTATATATACAACCGTTGTCTAATGTAGGCTAAACCGTACATTAGACAGCGGTCGTATATATAACCGCTGTCTATTCTATCTTCGACAGCGGTTATATATACAACCGCTGTCTAATGTAGGTTAAACCGTACATTAGACAGCGGTCGTATATGTAACCGATGTCTTTCCACGTATAGACAGGGGTTATATATACGACCGCTGTCTAATGTACGGTTTAGCCTACATTAGACAGCGGTTGTATATATAACCGCTGTCTATACTTGGAAAGACAGCGGTTATATATAAAACCGCTGTCTAATATAGGATTTTTTTTAAAAAAATAAGGCGGTTGTCGCCTTGTTTTCACTTGGGCGCCTGGACGCCTAGGCGTCGCCTAGGTGACGCCATGATAAGAATGGACGCAATGTTAAAGTATGGGTTTAGTACCATCTGATGTGAAGGGAAAGCTTGAGGGATCTCTGCATTCTTCACAAAGAACCAAAAAAACTAAGAATGAAAGGTTGCAAACAACTTTGGACAAGGTGCTTGTTGGAGATGGAGTGGAGAGTGATAAAAAAGAACCCACTCAGAGGAGTCTATTTGCAGGGGTAGGGACTAAACGACTAATTGATCAATTTGTCCAACCCATCGAGAGTAGTAAAGGGATACAAAGCACCATTGATAGCAAGTATAAGAAAAAAGCAAGCAAAGGCACGTGTTTGTATGTTGCAAGGTGGACATATGAGACATGTATTCCTTCTAGTGTCGTGTATGCTACGTCATTCCAACAGATGTTGCATGTTGTTGGGCAATGTGGCTCAGTGATGAAGGGGCCAACCTCATATGAGATGATGGAGAAATTTTTCCAGATGGAGGTCCAGCGCACGAAGGAGATGTTAAAGCATATTCACTCAAACTTGTAGGGTGCGTGGATGAAGTATTCTTATAGGTGCATGGACAGATAGAAAGGTGAGAAACATCATGAATATAATGGTGTACATTATTGCTAGGGTGACATTTTGGTCATCCAAGAATGTATCCTCCTCCACGCATGATGAGAAGTTTATTTTTGATTTTGTACATGAGGCAAGTGCTGGCACAGATGGTCCGATTGTCCGAGAGAGGAGAATATAATACAAGTTGTGATGGATAATGTGTTTAGGACATCTTTTGGACTTCATGTGTGCACGCACATAAAATTTGTTTCTCCAGGACATCGCAAAACAAAAGAAAATCAAGAATGTCATCTCAATGGGACAACATATCTCAGTATTTATATAAGGTCATACCATCTCCCTTGACATGTTTAGGGAGATAACGAAAGACTTGGAGTCTTATGATCTTGTGCGCCCTGGAATTACAAGATTCGCTACAGCATTTCTTTCTTTACAAAGCATCCATAAGAAAAAGAGACAATTAAGGGAGATGTTTACATCCGCAAAGTGGGAGGTTGTGATGTTATCAAGTAGTGATGTGAGCAAGTGGGTATCTTAGTATTTATTATTTATTTGCTATTACTTATTTATCAATTTTTTATTCGTTACTTATTTATCTATTATCCCGAGTTGTAAGCTATATCTATGGTCTTGAGTGGAATTTTTTGGTAAAATGTTGAGCTTGTCATTCTCATATTTGCCCAATTGGTGAAAGTCCTCAGAAGAGTTGATGGGGACACACCTTCAATGGGATGGTTTAACTTGCATATATCAATTAGCCCATTGACATTTATGAGGTAACTTCAAGATCTACGAAGTTTCAATGATTTATCTCACGAGAACGAAACCCAAGCATGAACTCAAATTTCATTAAACATTCAACGCTCATGGGGATTACGTATTCAACATTTTCAAAATTATGTAAGCAGAGAAAATAATTTCTTCACACACCAAAATCAAGAAGAAAAAATAATATCTGCAAGAGCCCTTTTCCATTATTTCATCTCCCATATATACCTAGTAGAGATATCACTTAGAACCGAGAACCATAAATTGAATCAGAACTGAACTGGAACCTGCATAAACCAGACCAAACTGCTAGTGAATTAATTTGTACTGATTTGAATTTCGGAATAATGAATAAAAATCAATGTTTTAAATGTCCTCCGATATATCTGTCGGCATGACGTTTTTGAAGAAAATGATATTATTTTTTTTTAATAGATTATGTCCTTTTGAATAATATAGTTCGTCATATCCAAAAAAAATTATATATCTGACACAACTTTTGAACATATCGCTTGTTATATTATTTTGCTATGTTAATAGACTATCAATATATGTGATGCAGGGGTAGGTTGAAAATGATGGATGCCCTAAAATGTGACCCTAAGTGGAATGTGGTGCGCCTACTGACAAACCCTAATGTGGGTGTGAATGCAATAGACAGAGAGATTAAATTAGCAATGAGCAACTAATTAAAATAAAAACCTAGTCATGAGCACAATTGTTCACAGAACACTGAATTGGAAAAGCAAACACAAATCCACAAACAATTGAGGTGCTAGTATTTTAAGAGCGTATCGAATAAGTCTTATAAATTAAACGATTTTACATACACAAAAGAAGATGGTATCGCATCCAATAAAATATAGTCCAAGTATACAATAATAGAAAACAAGATCACCAAATTATGACTCACAAGTGTAGGCGGCAACAGAATATGGCTCTGTGGACATCCAAGAAATGTGGTCCCAATTAGAAGCGAGTGTTGTTGAGTACAAACAATTGGTCCCTATTAGCAACTGAGGTGGGATTAAGGATCGGGGGTTTTGTGGCTAGAGAGGGGTGTCGACTGGCTAAGAAGGCTTGGTAAGGGTCGGGTAGAGGTGGAAATAGGCAGGTTATCGCTTGTTTGAGGTTAGGAGTGGTGGGCTGGCGTTGGGTAGGAATGGAAATAGGAGGGTTGTCACTGGATAAAGGCTAGGAATGGCGGGCTGGTGTCGGGTAGGGGAGGAAAAGGGCAGATTGGCGCTGAATTGAAGTGGGGATGGTTGGACGGCGTCAGGCTGGGGACGGGGAAGGAAACAGGAGGGGGAAGGTGGAGGTGGGTCGCGGATGGGAGTGAAGGAGGGGCTCGCCGAGTTGGGAAGAAGGAATGGGAAGTAGTTAGTTGGATTGTTGAGCGTCGGTTGCAGTGGAGGGTGCGGACAAGGCTTGCGGGAGCGGGCGAGGGCTGCGTGCAAGAGATTGACGGGAATGGAGGCAGAAGAAGACGATGCCTTGGAGTCCGCCAAGGAAACACCTCTCGACACGCACCAAGAGAGGGGGGATCGATAGTTCCAAAATAGGAATCAAAACCATGATCCCCTCAACCGTAGCCAACCTGCATATACAAACACTGCATAATTGAAAAGAGCACCTGAATCGGACAACTCATAATGTCTGAACTGATCAAGTGTCAAATACAGCTCGAAACATAAAAATAAATACATGAAAATGACTCGGGAAGACTATTTGGGCGCATTCGTGGACTCGGATCATTCAAACGGGTAACGGATCACCGCCTCCTATGGGAATACACGTATATGGGCCGGCGATTTCCATCGATATGCATCTAAATGTACTATATTATAAATGCTTACATTGATTAGACTTAATATTTCGTTTTCTTTAATACATGTTACTCTGACAATCAATTTTGTATAATTATTTTACACCATATTTTTCTCATATCATAAAATGCTAAAAGCCTAAAATGTTCAGACATTTATTAGTTGATTATTTTTAAACATAAATATATTAAGCATAAAAAACTTATTAAAACTCAAGGATATTTAGCTTTTAAATTTTCTTTATTTCCTATAAATTTTAGTATTATCAAAATAAATTTTTTGTGTAATATTAAATATATTTTATAATGTATTTATTTGTACTTGTTAATAATATTTTATTTTGGATACTCTTCGAATTTATTTTGTTATATATATGACTCATTGTGCATTTAGCAGTTACGTGATTATTTTACTTTTAGAACATATAATTATACTTAGTATATAGAAAAATATTTTATTATTTATAAGATATGGAAATCCAATATTTTAAAATATCTCCGACGTGACTCCTACTTCCAATATACGATGTTTAAAAACTCAATCTGATATATCGCCGACATCTGATATTTACAACCTTGATAAAAATAATTTGGGTCCGCTTCATTTACATTATTACCCAAGCTGGAACTGGAATCAGAACTGCAACCACGAAGTTTCAAATAGTTCCAAAAATTTTATATATTATCCGAACTGGAGTGAATCAGAATCGAACCACCAACCACAACTCATTTTAATTTAATATATGTATTATACTATTTATAAACAAAATTAAAAGAATGCTTGTTGAATTAACAGTACAAATTTAATTTAAACCACATTTTGGGAGCCTTTTGCTTTATTCTGATCTGAGGAAAATGAAGTTATTCAGTTTTAGTGTTTGATAATGTCATGAAGACAAGACTTCTCGCATTATCACCGGATTAAGCCACTTCCTCTTTCCAGACTCTAGTTGAAAGGCATCGATCTCAGACTATCGTAGCTCTTCTTCCTTCCTATCGACGTCTCATCCATGTTCCGACGACCTTCCCTGACGATGGATCATGTTCCTCTACATTTTGCTTCCCAAATGAACCTTGTGGTAATCTTCCTCGCCCAAGAGTTCCCCTTTTGATTAATTTTCACAGCTATGTAATCATACCCTCTCATTTTTAGGCATCGCAATTCCTAGTCGATGACATATTTCCTCCTGGCGAGATCGAGCCTCTTCCACTTTCCAGTCTCCAATTTAAAGACCTCGATTTCAGAATATCGCATGTCTTCTCCCCCCACCCCACCCCATCGCATCTCATCTCTATTCTGACGATCTTCCCCAACTACGAGGATCATGTTTCTCTTCTTTCTACTTCTCAAAGGAACCTTGTGGTAATCTTACTTGCTCATGACTTCCTCTTCCGATTAATCTTCACAAATCTGTAAGCACACCCCTCTCCTGCATCTGATTTGATGTATTGTGTTGTGATTATCTAGCCGACGAATATGGATTAATTTCTATTTTTTATTTTTGTTTCTTTAAACAATGTTAAACATATTTATTTATTTTTCATAAACAATATTATTTATTAATGTGCAGTATTCAAAATGATTTATTATATGTGATTTATCGACGCCTCTAGTAAATGTTGATTAATTAGGAATAGAAATTGGAACAGCATAGAACCGGACCGAACCGATAGTAAATAATTTAGTTCCGATTCTCGTTGAATCGGAACCGTGGATACGATGGTTCCAACCAAATTATGCTGAAACCGGAACCAAATCCGGAACCGATCAAACGAAATAATGTTCTGGTTCTAATTTGAATAATTGTTAGCACGACATTTCGGTTCTTGGTTTTAATGTAACCGTGACAGCCCTACACCTAACTTCTCTTGTTTGATGACAACCATTCAAATTTCATGGGTATGGAAAAAGTAAGGTTGAAATTGTTTCTTTCTAGGCGCAGTTGAACTCATTTTTTCCTCAGAATGAAGAACGAGAAAACAAAAGTAAGATGGGAACTGTAAGCTCACCCACTACTATATCGCAACCGCCGAAGAACTCTCCGTCAATGTAGAGCTGAGGAAAGGTCGGCCAACTGGAGTACTCCTTGAGGCCCTGGCGCAGCATCTCGTTCTCTAGAATGTTCATGGTTTCGACCGGCACGTTCAGCGACTTAAGGATCTGCACCACGGTGTTGGAGAAGCCGCACTGAGGAAAATCCTTGGTGCCCTTCATGAAGAGAACCAACTTATGCGATCTCACCACCTTGTCCAAGGCCAACTTCAGCTCCGGACTCAGCGCTGTAAACCCCAGAGAATGATTTGGCTCAGAGTTCATCCGATAGATTCACCTCCACATTAGAATAGAAGGATTGAGGAGAAGCGACGAGATTTCTACCGGATGCGGAACAAACAAAGGAGCTAGATGATCGGAGCCCACGCGGCCGGCTGCGAACAAAGACGGAGTTAGAGAGGGTCAGTGCCCCATGGGAACTCCGTAGGATGGTGTCCATGTCGGGACCCCGATTTTGTAGGGCAAAGGGCTTTCGAGAAGGGAAGGGAAGAGAGGTTCTCAGATATGCAGAGGTGGAGAGAGAGGCCATTGCAAATTTGCAGCGGGGATCGAATGGGGAAGGAAGTGGAAGCGTGGAAGATAGCTCAACGAGGGCGGATGGAAGCGGGGTCAAGTTAGGTTCTCCGGGAGAAAAAAAATTGTGAATGGTTATGAGTATCACATTTTGCACATTTTGAGAGGATTTTGGGTAGCGCGCTTGCACTTGCAATCGGAGGATGGCGAGATCCAAGGTGCAGATTAATATTTGCATTGTATTATAGGAGTATTACAGGAGTATTAGAGAATTTTGACCGTTGATCGCGAGATCCTACAGTGGATCTGCTTGCACGGGAGGTGCGCATACGTACCCAAAATTTTTTGTCTTATTTTTTGCTAGGAGTGCTGCAATTTAAAAAAGCAATTGTTATAAGCACACCAGTTTTGGCTATTTGTACACCAATTTCTATGAGTTATTACGCGCATTTTGAAAATACGTCTTGTACATGCATTTTTAGGAAAAGTGTTCAACACGAAAATTGTAGATCTAGTCGAGATTTACAACTTTCGTGTTCAACACTTTTCCTAAAAATGCATGTAAAAGACGTATTTTCAAAAATTCGCTAGAGTTACGATCAGGGCAACAATACGCCTTGTGCGTGCATTTTTAGGAAAAGTGTTCAACACGAAAGTTGTAGATCTCGACGATATCTACCATTTTGTGTTGAACACTTTTCCTAAAAATGCATGTACAAAGCATATTTTCAAAAGGCACGGTACTAAAATTTTGGTGTGCGAATAGACAAAATTGGCGTGCTTATAACAATTGCCTTTAAAAATCACTGCACATTTTCACACATTGGTAAAAACACTTAGAAATGTTAATCGCATCACAATTGTGATAAAGGCACGGTACTAAAATTTTGAATAAAAATAGGTTGTTATTGAATTACAACATCAAAATCAATCAAATTGGCGCAATATTTGATACAAAAAGTCATTAATTATGTTGTTCAAATCTTTGTGATATTCATGCTCCTATAAAAATCAAAGCAATTCAAAATCAACATTCAAATATGTTTAATCGAAAAATATACTTAACCGAAATTAATGATTTCTCACCAAAAAGATAAAATATTTGATACAAAAAGACATTTAGTTTGTTCCACATATATTGTGATCCAACAACAATCAAAAGTAAAGGAAAATCAAAAATATAATACTTTTGGGTTAAAAAGGAACACAACACAATGATCTTCAACAAAGAGGAGGAATGGTGGGCTATGGAGTCTACCTGTTTACCCAGAAATCGGCGTTCCCCTCCGAGCTGACTGTTTCAGGTGCTCGCCGGTCTGAGCGACCTCAGCTGTCTCAGCGGCTAGCGCCCGGCGGTAACTCTTTTGCTAGCCAGGCTTGTCTCCTCCAAGTGAACTTGTGATCAAGCAAGTTCTAAATGCCTGACCGCGCGGTCACAAGCAGTAGCAAATTCCAGGAATATTCCCTCCATTAGCCTATAAATAGAGGTTCAATCCCCTCTCAGAGGACAGAGCAGTCGAGGGGCAAACTTGCGGCTAGTGAGATGCAGTTAACCTGACCGTGGGGAGCAGAAGATGACCTCAGCGGTCTCAGTGGCTACCGCCCGGCGGTAAGACTTGTCGTCGACGTTAGCGCGATTAGAAGATTTGGGTCCCTCCTAGCGGTCTCCATCCGATCTCAGGCGACCTGAGCAGTCTCCATCCGATCTCAGGCGACCTGAGCGGTCTCCATCCGATCTCAGGCGACCTAAGCGGTCTCCATCCGATCTCACGTAACCTCGGCGACCTGAGCGGTCTCCATCAGATCTCACGCAACCTCTGCGAACTGAGCGGTCTCCATCAGATCTTAGGCAACCTCGGCGACCAGAGCGATCTCCTTCAGATCTCAGGCGTCCTTGGTGACAAGAGCGATCTCCATTAGATCTCAGGCATACTCGGCAACATGGGCGGTCTCCATCAAATCTCAGGCATCCTCGACGACCTGAGCGGTCTCCATCCGATCTCAAACGATCATGGCGACCTGGGCGATATCTTTTCTAATCATCAGCTCTTCTCTTTAAGTTCTGTATTTGTTTGTTAATGTATCTGAATGTAACTTCAGCTGTAATACAAGTTTTATATCAAATAGCATTGCCCGGCGCAGAAGGCAATCATTACAGCGGGTAGATCTGGTCTCGCCGCATGCTCGCGGCCATCTCTTCTCCCTCTCTCTCACTCCTTCACTTATGGCTCAAAGTAATTGACTATTCAACAGTTACCCCCCTCAACCTTCAGCTTGAGCAAATGTGGACTTGGTATATTTTTGGTGCCAACAGAACGAACACGCGACCTTCAGATCTTGGGTAGTCGATGAACAGTAGTGGCAGTGAAGATGTGAGATTCAGCTCCTTAAAGTGAAAATGAGTTCTTACCCTCATCAAGTTGGTGGTGAGCTAACATTTCCCTTAGAAGAAGAGCAAGATCATTCCCCCTTCTCAGATCCAGTTCGTTGGGAGCATGTTCCTTATGGGTTTAGAGATCCCCATCCACTTGTCTTTTCTAGAAGAGAAGACCCCGTCAGCTATCTTCAGACTTTCGAATTTGCAATCTCTTTGAGGATTATCTCAGATGGGATCAAGGGTAAATTGTTAGCTACAACCTTCGATGGCCAAGCTAGAGAATGGCTTTATAAGCTTCCCTCTCAATTAGTGTTCTGCTTCGCGGACCTTCGGAAGGAACTCCTCTTGAGAGTTTTTTCGACAATAAATATGAATACTTTTCAGTTTCTCATCAAGAAATGAGATGTTATTTCTTATGCACTTCAAGTGTGTGAATAAAGCAGGTATCAACAAGTTGTCTCAGGTACCTGACATGTCCCTTTATATATACGTGTCCTTTATATCTTTTGCAGATAGAAACAGGTATTCGTGAGTTTCCTTCATGTACTCGCATGTTTATATTTCATATATATGTTCTTTATATCTTTTGAAGATAAAAACAGGTATTCACGAGTTTCCTTTAGGTACTCCTGTGTTATAATTGATATACATGTTCTTTATATCTTTTGCAGATGGAAATAGGTGTTCACGAGTTTCCTTCAGGTACTCGCGTAATATATTTCATATACATGTTCTTTATATCTTTTGCAGATAGAAACAGGTATTCTCGAGTTTCCTTTAGGTACTAGTGTCTTATACTTCATACACATATTCTATATATCTTTTGCAGATAGAAATGAGTATTCGCGAGTTTCCTTCATGTACTCGCGCATTATACTTCATATTCATGTTCTTTATATCTTTTGCATATAAAAACAGGTGTTCGCGAGTTTTCTTCAGGTGTTCGCGAGTTTCCTTCAGGTACTCGCGTGTTATATTTCATATATCTATTCTTTATATCTTTTGCAGATAGAAACAAGTGTTCGCGTGTTTCCTTCAGGTACTCACGTGTTATATTTCATATACCTGTTTTTTATATCTTTTGCAAATGGAAACAGGTGTTCACGAGTTCTCTTCAGATACACGCGTAATGTGTTTCTTTTATACGAGCTTTAACTACTCTTTTGCAGAGATAACCAGGTGTTCGTAAGTTCTCTTCAGGAACTAGTAAGTTCTCACATGTATTTACACTCTTTTATACACACGTTCTGTCATGACAGAAAAGGTGGATCTCGATTCTCGTGGGTAAGTTCTACTTTTTCGAAGTTCTTTCAAAACTTGAAAAAATGCGGGGATCGCGTTTGCCCAGAAATCGGTGATCCCCTTGTAGTTGACTGTTTCAGGTGCTCGACGGTCTGAGCGACCTCAGCGGTCTCAGCAGCTAGCGGCCGACGGTAACTCTTTTGCTAGCCAGGCTTGTCTCCTCCAAGTGAACCTGCGGTCAAGCAAGTTCTAACCGCCTGACCGCGTGGTCACAAACAGTAGCTAATTCCAAGAATATTTCCTCTATTAGCCTATAAATAAGGGTTCAATCCCCTCTTAAAGGACATGACAGTCGAGGGGAAAACTTGCAGCTAGTGCAATGCGGTTATCCTGACCGTAGGGAGCAGAAGACGACCTCAGCGGTCTCAGCGGCTACAGCCCGGAGGTAAGAATTACCACTGGCGTTAGCGCGACTAGAAGATTTGGCTCCCTCCTAGCAGTCTCCATCCGATCTCAGGAAACCTCGGCGACCTGAGCGGTCTCTATCCGATCTCAGGCAACCTCGACGACCTGATTGGTCTCCATCAGATCTCAGGTAACCTCGGCGACCTTAGTAGTCTCCATCAGATCTCAGGCAACCTTGGCAACCTGAGCGCTCTCCATCAGTTCTCAGCCATCCTCGACGACATGAGCGATCTCCATCAGATCTCAGGCATCCTCGATGATCTGAGCGATCTCCGTCAGATCATAGGCATCCTCTGTGACCTTAGCAGTCTCCATCCAATCTCAGTCGATCATGGCAACTTGGGTGACCTCTTTTCTAATCACCAAGTCTTCTCTTCAAGTTTTGTATTATTTTGTTCGTGTATCTGCATGTAATTTCAGTTGTAATACAAGTTTTACATCAATAGCAATGCCCGACTCAAGAGGCATTCTCCGCAGCGGGTAGATCTGGTCTCACGGTCATCTATTCTCCCTCTCTCTCACTCCTTCACTTGTGACTCAAAGTAACCGTCTACTTAACAGTTACCCCACTCATTATTCAGCTTGAGCATGTGTGGACTTGGAACATTTTTGGTGCCAACAATACCCTACGTAGATCAAAGGAGGAGAAAAACCATGAGTAAAATGGGCTAATAAGAAACCCTAGATCACAACAAACAAAACCCTAGGATCACTTAGCCGGCGGCTAGAAATCCGGCGAGAAGGCGGGTGAAAGAGGAGCGGCGGCAGGAGGAGGAGTAGTGACGGGTTGTGGTGCTCTTGGCGGCATCGGCGTCATCGGCGGCGGGAGGAGCAGCGGCGGGAGGAGGGGAAGCATCCGGGTTCAGGAAAATGCGGAACAGAGAATCGCTGGGGGAGAGTCGCGGGAGTGCGATTTAGGTGAGTGTGATTATGATTTTTAGAAAAGAGATTTTATGTATTAAATACACCTAAATGCGGTGCGAGAAGCCATTTTGGTGGTGCTCTTAACAATTCCCAAAAATTTAGGTAGTCGTTATGCGCCTTCCTCTAGGTGGGGATGAAAAATCGTGTGTCGTTCGATGTACGATCACACGGTTCACGAATTCCAAAATACAATATTTTTTCTTTTATTTTTTTAGTAAAAATGGTCGAATTCCATGTGTCGTTGGATCGCCGATCGGATGGTACATGGTTCTTCCCCACCTTCTTCTATGTGTGTTACTCCTACCGAATTCGAACTCGTCGCGGAAGGTGCGAAACTGCCGCCAATACTAACAATTAACAATTTTGGGACTGATAATAGGTGTATATTGTGTCACATAGTAAGAGTATACCATTGTTTGTTAGAGAATTTTATTAGCAGCCACACAATTGATATTTGCAGATAAGGGTGTAATTCGGGTCAGTTCGAATCGGTTTCACCCAACACCTAGAATCGATCCATGTAGGTTCGGTTCCGATTTTGGGGAACCGGAACCGACCCATGTACCCAAGATATAGAGTCAAACCGAACGGAAAAGCTCAGTTCGATTCTCGATCCTACTCATGTTTTATAATTTTTTCCACATGTACTTTTATATTATTATGCATTCCAAACGGTTGAATCAAAAAGTTAATTTTCTACGTATAGATTTATTTGACAGAAAAGATCAAGGGCGCAAAAAGGAACATAAAAACTTAGTGATATTTTAAATTACTAAGAAGAGAAATTTTGGGAAAAAAAGAGTAAGTGGAGGAAGAAGAAAAAGGAAAAGAAATTTTCGAAAATCAAGAGAACTTATCTGTAAAACAATCTTAGACTGGAAGAGCATAATGAATTAAATTTTAATTTAATGGCTATACATTACAAAGGACTAATTTTTGTAAGTGATTCAGGGTCAGTTCTCGGGTACCCGAACATAAGAACCGAGAATCAAACCGAACTATCTGATTCTAAATTTTTGGATCTAAAACCAAACCTTGACCCCGTGAGAACCGACCCAAACCACTTGGTTGGTTCAGTTTAGGTCCGATTCTTAGTTCTTCGGTTGTTTTTGCACACCCATATTTGTAGACTTGCATTCACTATTAATCGTAGCGCCTTAAATTATACTCACTACTCAATTGATATTCGCAGGGCCTTGGGATTTAGTTATCTAGCTACTTGATCTCTGATTGGTTGTTTTAGATCAGGTTCTTTGTTTCATATCTCCAAAGATATCAACTAGTTGGGGTCTCTCCGGTCTTCCTGATTAAGAAATAGAAATGTAAACCCTACCAAGGATATCGAGAATAGGTATGGGTAACTGTTGCATTAGGCATGTTGTTTTTTCATAGAAGGAGGAAAGGTTGAAGAATAAGGAGGTGAAGAAGTAGAACCCCTTCTTCGTCGAGTGCAACCGAGCTCCAGACACTGGCAATTCCAAACTCGTGGTGCTCATAGAACCCAATAGTCGGGACATCAGAATTCGCTACGAGCTTTGTGAAGAGCTAAGAAGAGGGGAGTTTGGGATCACATCTCTGCATCAAAAAAAACAACGAGGGAGAAATTAGCATGCAAATCGATCTCCAAGAACAAGCTAAGGGACGTCGTTGATATTGAGGATGTTCAATGTGAGGTCGTTATCATGAGGCATTTACTGGCAAAGGTGGGGTTATGCGGAGGGTGGTAACATGCGGCGTGTGTTTGGAGGACGGAGATCGACGTGGGGCGCAAGTGGGGTTTTGGTGTAAGACCCCCCCCCCCCAAATCGGCGGTCCGACCAAGGGATCTTATCGCACACCACCCCTTTTGCATGGCGCCGAAGCGATCACGAAGGGTGAAGGTACTTCCTTCCCCAATCCCTTTCTTTGAACACTCCGGTGTCACACATGTGTGATGTTAAGTGAATGTCACAACACACCACAGAGTAGCGAAGCAGCTCTCTAGTGGACGACACCATTATCGAGTGCACCTTTTAGTACTTTAGCAGAAGACGCAGTATTATAGCGGAAGATTAACTATCACAGAAACCTCAAACTCAAGATCTGTAGGAATAATTTCAATATATATGTCGTGTTAAATCCTATCAATCAAGGATTCATTGTCAATGTATAGATACCATGAGATAGAGCACAACAAAAGGGGATGTGGCTTAACAAACTTATACATGACGTAGCCTGCTCTGTTGCTTCATCTACACCCGGGTGCTGTCTCTCACCCAAACCTGACACCGGTGTTAAGGACAAGTTATTAGAACTACGAATAGAATCCAATCCATATTAACAACAAACATAATATGACATTTATAAGGGAGGGGATATCTGGACTCTTATTGGGCTGAGGCAGACTTCCCACGACCACCGCCTATGTACTCCGTATCATGCTGCATACGGTCTCAGACCCACGTAGTTCTATTAGTTTTGCACGGGTTGCCCTCCCAGACCATCCGTCATGCGGGTTGCCTTGGAGTAAAACTCATCGGCCATCCGACATTCTCCGAAGGAACATTTTCCGAAGGCACATTTAATTCTTATAGCAATATTCCTCGAAGGCACAATATATTGCCGCATGGATATTTCTTGAAGGCACAATATATTCCCGTAGGAATATTTCTCGATGATACAATATATTCCTGTAGGAATATTTCTTGAAGACACGATATATTCCCGTATGAATATTTCTCGAAGGCACAATATATTCCCGTAGGAATATTTCTTGAAGGCACAATATATTCTCGTAGGAATATTTCTCGAAGACACAATATATCCCCTTCAAATCAAAATTACATTCAATACTGGAATAAAACCTCAACAATATAATCTCGTATGAATATTTCTCGAGAGCACAATATATTCCCGTAGGAATATTTCTGGAAGGCACAATATATTCCCGTAGAAATATTTCTCGAAGGCACAATATATTCTCGTAGGAATATTTCTTGAAGGCACAATATATTCCCGAAGGAATATATATCGAAGGCACAATATATTCCCATAGGAATATTTCTCGAAGACACAATATATTCCCGTCGGAATATTTCTCGAAGGCACAATATAATCCCGCATGAATATTTCTTGAAGGCACAATATATTCCCGAAGGAATATATATCGAAGGCACAATATATTCCTGTAGAAATATTTCTCGAAGGCACAATATACTCCCGTAGGAATATTTCTCGAAGACACAATATATTCCCGAAGGAATATATATCGAAGGCACAATATATTCTCGTTGGAATATTTCTCGAAGGCACAATATATTCCCGTAAGAATATTTCTCGAAGACACAATATATTCCCGTCAAATCTAAATTACAGTCAATACTAGAATAAAACCTCAAAATATGGATTCGCCCGCGCAGCTTTACAAGCGGCGACCAGTTCGACACTATTTAGAGTTGACTCTAAAGGAATGTCTCATATTCACGTCAACTCTAAATTATAGACAATAAAGAAGAAAAAAAACCAAAATATCGATATGTTCCCTCTGCTCTACAAGCGGCGGCCCGTTCGACACTATTTAGAGTTGACTCTGAAGGAATGCCTCATCTTCACGTCAACTCTAAATTATAGACAATACTGAAGGAAAAGCCAAAATATTGATATGTCCGCTCTGCTCTACAAGCGGCGGCCAGTTCGACACTATTTAGAGTTGACTCTGAAGGAATGCCTCCTCTTTAAGTCAAATATAAATTATAGGCAATAAAAAAGGAAAAGCCAAAACATCGATCTGTACGCTCTGCTCTACAAGCGGCGGCCAATTCAGCACTATTTAGAGTTGACTCTGAAGGAATGCCTCATCTTCACGTCAACTCTAAATTATAGGCAATAAAGAAGGAAAAGCCAAAACATTGATCTGTCCGCTCTGCTCTACAAACGACGGCCAGTTCGGCACTATTTAGAGTTGACTCTAAAGGAATTCATCAACTTCACGTCAACTCTAAATTATAGGCAATAAAGAAGGAAAAGCCAAAACATCGATCTGTCCGCTCTGCTATACAAGCGGCAACCAGTTAGACACTATTTAGAGTTAACTCTGAAGGAATGCCCCATCTTCACGTCAACTCTAAATTATAGGCAATAATGAAGGAAAAGCCAAAACATCGATCTGTCCGCTCTATTCTACAAGCGGCGGCCAGTTCAGCAGTATTTAGGGTCCGTTTGGTTGGGCTGTTGCTGATGAAAAGCTGCTGATCAGAAATGGAGTTTTGAAAAAGAGCTGTTTCTGAGAAATGGAGTTTTGTTAAAAAACTGTTTGGGTGAAATGGAGTTTTCAGTGCTTATTGAAATGGAGTTTTATAAATTTTGTTTGGGTTAAATGGAGTTTTTGAAAAAAAAAATTGTTGTTCCATAAAACACACAATCTTGATAATACTGACTATAATAGATATAAATACCAATAATTCATCTCACCATCTAAGATCTAGAAGTGTACAACTGTTGCGCTATATTTTCACGCAACGTGATCATCTCATCTACCCCGCCTGCTGTATCAGGACAAACTACTTGATGCCCTTGTGTGCTCACCCCCTCATCACCACCTCCCTGCTCGAACTCATTGAAATCAATATCCCTCCGCGACGGGTGCCTCCGAATAAAATTATGCAGTGCCATTGTCGCCATCACAATATCGGTTTGTTTGGTGAAGTTGTAGCTCGGCATATCACGCAATATTGCCCACTTTTTCTTCCAAATCCCAAACGATCTTTCAATGACACTTCTAAGGGATGAGTGCGCGTGATTGAATATCTCTCGGCGTCCTTCCGGTGCAC